>CM076575.1:874580947-875937099 GCA_034641835.2 Pinus albicaulis | reverse complement strand
AGGATTTAATCTTCGTTGAGGTTTCTAAATGGTTTCTTCATCTTTTTAAATGTAGATATGGTGCATGCATAGCTAGGGATCAATCCCATTCATGTCTGAGTAGTCCCAAGCAAAAGATTTTTTATGTTTTAAAAGAACTTGAGAAAGTTTTTGTTGTTGGTCATGACTAAAATTATTGTTAATGTTTAAGTTTTTCCCTAGCTCGATTTCTATAGGTTTGCTGTGATAAAAAGTGGTTGTTGGTATCATGTGGTCACTGATTTCTTTGAGGGGATCCTCTTCAATTTATTTATCAAGAACTGCTTCAATCATGTGACATTTGAAGCTTGATGTGGAGGTAGGATGATTGATAAAGGTATTAATAACATCATCTTCTGTTTGATTTCTAAATTCAAGGGCATCTACCACAGTTAATGGTGATCGAATTTTTTCTGTGAAATATGTTGCGGGTTGTTTCCTGGTTTTTATAATAGTCAGACTCGGCTGAGGAGGGGGATATAAAGCTAAATTTTTTACATATGTTCCCCTAGTTATTGTCATATTGCCTGTCCGGCAGCTGATATAAGCATCAACAGTTGCTAGCCAAAGTCTTCCTAATATTAAAGGATGCCCATCAAGCTGACTTCTGGGATTAATTATCAAGAAATCTGCTGGGTATTCCCAAGAATCTACAAACACCATTACATCCCGTAATGTCCCCTCTGGTTTGACAACCGAGCGGTCAGCCAATTCCAATAGAGTCGTGGTTGGATCTAAGGTTGTGATGCCAAGATTGTGACAGGTTGTTGTCGTGAGAATATTAATGGCTGCTTCTAAATCGACTAATGCATTTGGAAAAGAACAACCATTTATCTGGACTATAATGATGGGGTTTCCAGGATCTTCATATTTCATTGGCATTTCTCTGCCTAATAATAAATCAGACAGAGTTCCAACAACATGGACAGTGGGGTTTATTCTTGATTTCCTCACAGGCTTCTTTATACACAGCTGCTTGATAGTTTTAGCATATATTGGAATGTCCTGGATAGCCTGGAGGAGTGGGATTTTTATACAAATATTTTTCAATTCTCCCAGAAGATCAAAGTTAGGGGTTTCAATTGGACGTGGTATCAACAGTTTTTGGGAATGGGGGGGAAGTGGGTATAATTTGTTCAGGATTTTTGTTTTTGACTGTATCTTCCCCCTGTTTTATTTGTTGGTTGTCTATAGTTAGAGACTTATTTGTGAGAAGTTCTTCAGGTTGCAAGTCTTTATCCTTCTCTGGAGTAATTATACGTCCAGATCTTAACTTAAGCTCGTTACATTCTCTCAACTCTGTTTCAGGGTCTAGACCTTCTATGATTTGTATTGACTGAATTAGTCTATTATTTGGGTTTGGGTTGGGTTGAGCTGGGAATTGTGGTTGTATGTTCGTTTGAGGATTTTCTTGCAACGTTAAGGTTGGTTGAGGAAGAGGGCCTGTTCCCATAGGCTGGTTTGTGGCTCTTTTCCAGTTTGATTGCCAATTTGAATTTTGTGAAGTGGAGGGGGACCATTGGGATGAATAAGGGTTATTCTGCCAGAATTGTGGTCGGTAAGGAAAATTTGGCCAACTATTATTGTTTGAATTTGACTGATTTGGCCAACTATTGTTGTTTAAATTTGATTGATTTGGCCAAGGTGGCATAAAAAATGCTTGAGATGGCAAGAAAGGTGGCTGATTCTACCATGCTCCCCCTTAATATTGTTGAGAATTATATTGCGAAAGGGGAAAAAATGAAGATGGATCAATGGGAATACTTGTCTGGCATGCTTGCCATTGTCGACATTGGTTTAACTGATACACTGGTTCTGCTTCTTCTTCTACCTCCTTAAAAACTGCTTTTAGTCCTGGGAGTGATGGGCAGATTTCTGTGGTGTGTTCTTGGGTGCATATGGTGCATGTTCTTTTTGCATCTAGGGGTAAATCCTTATGACTATGCTTTTGTCTGCTACGCGAGCAGAATATAGCCAAGTTCTGCTCTGCTATGGCCTACTTTTTCTTGGCTTGCATAACATCTAGTTGTGTTGTCAGAGTTCCCAGGATATCAGTTTTGAAGTCCTCCAACAAATTGTTGATTTCACTTCATGTAATGCTTTCTCCTGAAGCCTTGATATCTCTAGAGTTCACCTCTCGTATAGCTGGTTTGAGTCTTGAACTGCCCCTTGAACATTTAATGCACAAATCCACAATATCATTATAATTTTCTTGATAAATATCACCTTTGCCCATTATATTTAATGTTTCCACCCATTGATCCTTCATACCTCTAATTAACGTAGTTTTCAGAACATTATCAGGAATATTTTCATAAGGGGATATTTGCAAATTATATTGAAAACATTCTACATATTCTTCCAAGGTCTCGCTGGTTTTGGCTACCATCTGAAAATTTTCATCTTTTAATTATCTCGTTTGGCAATAATCTTGATATTTCTTAAGAAAATATGCTTTCATTTGGTCCTAATCATTAATGGTACCTCCACCAAGTCCCATGAACCAACACAGAGCTACTCTCTTCAAATTAGATGGGAATAGCTTTAGCTTTTGGGGGTTGGTAGTGTAATCATATCCTCTACATAAGACACCAAACTCAAAAATAAATGCATCGCGATCTTCTGAAGTTAGCCCATGGAAAGTAGGGATATTTTGAAATGGAATAGCTTTCATGGGAGCGTTGATAGTTGTGTCAATGATAGGATATTGTAATGTAGAAGTTTGAGCTGGCTGGTTCTGAGCCATTTGATAAAAAATATGCCAATATCCTTCAAGGATCTCCAGAGTTGGCAGGTTTTTCCTAGGATGTCTAGGAGAGACTGAAATAATCCTAACAATACTACCTTGATTTGGAATACTAGGTGTCCTCTGTTCAACTATTATTTCGGGAGATCCAGGTTCTGATGGTTCAATTTCGAGATTACTTGATTCTCCTTCTTCTTCACGGAGAGTACTAGAATTTCCTTCTTGTAAAGGGTTAGCTTGTAAATTATCAATGTCTAGGAAACTCTGCTCAGTTACTTCTTCAGGAAATCTCGGTTTTGATAGATAAATTTTGAAATCACCTGTTTCTCCCTCTCCTTCATGGAGGTTGTTAGAATTTCCTTCTTGTGAAGGGCTTGTTTGTAAATTTTCAGTATCCTGAAAACTTTGTTCTATCCCTTCAGTTTCACCATGAATCTCAGTGTTATCTAGAGATGGTGATCCTGTGGCTTGAAGGAAGTCAATAGGACATCTGGAAACAATAATTCGGGGTCCTTCAGATGGCTGAGACTCAGATTTTCTTATGATTTCGTCGATAAAGGTTGTTCGCCCAAGGGTCACCGGTCCCTTAGGTTTTTCAAGTCTAGGAGAAGGAATTTTGTTTTGTCTAGACCTTCTAGTCATTCAAAAGAAATGCAAGCATGCATTCCTACCTTAGAATTCTACATAGTTCTGATATAAAGCAGGCAAATGAACGAGCATGTTCCTCGTTCGTTACGCAGGTTATTGCCTTTCGTTTTTAATACCCAGTTATTCCTTAGCAGAAAAAAATAAAATATGCATCACTCTTTCTAAATGTCTACACTCTCCCCGAAAACGGCGCCAAAATGTTGACTGATAAAAGGTGCTTCTTAAAACTCCTAATTATCTCACATTAATCATCAATCCGAGTAAGTCCTCTACTTTTGAGAGTGTACACAGTGTGTGGCTTCTATTATTTAAAGAGTAATGGTTTGTAGCATAGATCTTAACACAAATGTAAATGAGAATATATAACAGACTCTAATGGAAATTATTAAAGAAACATCAAAGTGCGGTCTTCTATTGAAATCAAATCTTACATCAATCCATATAACAATATCATCAGCTAAGAGCACAGTAGCAATAATTCACCTCTACTTTAGCTGATTAAATCTAAATTCTATTAAATCTATTGTGAATGCAATCAAGACAACGGTAATATCATTCCGAGAGTTTGAAAGTAGTAATCAAACTCTTGCAGAATATAATGCGCTTATTTAAGGAATCTCACAAATCATACCAATATGAACCACAAGCAGAATGTAATCAATCCAATAGTAATGCAAAGCATGAACAGAATGTAAATCAAGAAATAAGGAATAGCTTAAATAAAATAGATTCACATGGGCAAGAAATTATCAAATTGATTAAGCATTAGGAAATATCAAAACATGATACAAGGAACCAACAAAACTCCACCAGAGGTCGGGCCCTTAGCCACCAGCAGGTACTGCTATGTTACTTCAAATATGGCAAGAGAACAAAAAATCAATTATGTATTAATCATTGAACTGAAGTAACAATACAATAAGTCATGCTCTCAAAAACACAGTCTATAATTATGTTTTACAAATTAGAAAATAACATAGATTCTCCCCATCCTTTCTATCATCACTTGTTTTTATAGTCAGGCGGAGATAAAAATTAAATAGTAAACACTATCCCTCAGGATCTCCGATCCCGAGGGATTCGTAACCAATTCCTAACTTAAGACATATCCCACTCTGATATTCTTCATGTATTCTTAACTCTGGCTATAACCGACGCGCTTCTTTCTCCATTGGTTGGATTCTGCTGTTCTAATTCTGTTTTGTCGGGTTCCTTTGTTCCAGTGTTAGGGAACAACAATTGTCCCTTACCATTTCCCTATATAAAGAAAGATAGAAGTTATTTAAACCATAGCAGCACATGATTCCTTCATTATCCTTAATATTTCTAGCATATTACGATATTACGATATGAAAGAGATAAGAATTATGGAAAACAATGGTGAATTCAACAGTAAATACATACCCATTTCGTGACTCAACACCCTCAACAGGATCTGCACTGTAAATGAAAGATGAAGCTTGGCCTTAAGCCTAATAGTGGACAATGTAATACAAGACTCCTCCAAGAGCTTCTCAATGGAAGAGGTGGGATTCCCGATCAGGAACACCCTGTGATAAACAACACTCAATCTCAGCTAAACAACAAGAGAAATATATATCTCTAAACAAACCATATATTTAGAAAATTCATATACCAATACATAATGAATATGGTTGTCGTCCTCTTCCCTAAATAAGATATGAGCTTGCAAACCCTAAGCCCCATCCAATAATAGCACTACTTCCATGCAAAGCATCTCCATCTAAAACTGCGTTGTCTTTCATTGATGACCACTCCTCCATGACAACATTGTTGATTTGGTCAAAGTTTACCCAGTCAAAGTGTTCCAACCCCTTTTCACACTTTAAGGTGCTAAATTAAGGTGCCAATATCTATCTTTTTCACTATGGAATTGATTTATCCATTATTAAGAAGAATTATGGACCTCCATTGTCCTCTTATTCATAAAGAAAAGCAACAAAACAAAATTTAATATTCCAACTAGCTCATGGCTAATTTTGATCCAGGTGGATATCGGTGGCCACCCACCTATTCCATTTGGACCAGCACCATCAATTCTTGCAGCTTTTCATATTCAGCACATCTTACTATTTTTAGCAGGTTTTTGGGTCCTCCACTCTCGGAGCTGTTTTGGGGGCTTAATGATCCAGGTGGATATTGGTGGCCACCCACCTATTCCGTTTGAACCCCCATCTCCAGTTCTTTCAATTTTTAAGTTGCAACAAAACTTACTATTTTTAGCAGTTTTTCGGGTCCTGAACTTCCGGAGCCGTTTTGAAGCCCTAAACGACGTCTTTTGGGTATCGTTTTTACCACCGAATTTGATCATCAAATTCGTCCTGAAAGTTGTGGTCCTTGGATAGATATTTCTAACGAGCTATTGAGCACGTCAAACGGAGATCGGATGCCAAAGTTACGCCCCCGGAAAGTTGAACCACCAATTTACCCAAATGGGCGCCCACAGTTTTGGCGCCTCATCTCCTACGGTTAGGTTTTTAGACGTTTCGGGTTCTCCATTCTTTCTCAATAATAAATAGGCCCTCGAGCCTCATTGTAACTCAGTTCAGAGGTCTGTAGCCACCACATCTCTTCTTAGAGATTCGCTACCAGCACCCTAGCTATTTTATTTTCATTATGTCTGTAAGCAGATTTCTGTTGTTTGATATTAATGAAATGACGCATTATTTCCACTGCATCTCTATGTTTATGGTTATTTCTGTATTCTGTTGCGTTCCTGCATAAATCCGGATCAGTGGTATCAGAGGGGGTCTGCTCTTTCTTTGTTTTTCTTTGCATGTCCCCAACGCGGTCAGGGTATAAGGAGTTAGGGCTCGATCTGGTTGAACCCTTGCAAGTTCAGCCTCGCAAACCTCGACGACCTCCCATGGAGGAAGAAAAGAAATACGAGGGAGCAGGAGATCCTATCAAAATAATGCTCGAGGAGGCACTCGAGAAACAAAGGAACGTGATGATGGATAACTTTTCTCAAATCCTTCAATGACTGCCCACATATGGCGCATCTGCATCCAACAGCCACTCTGGAGGCGCCATTCCCTTCAAGGTACAGGTAAACTTTGACATTCCTATATTTGAAGGAAAAATAGATGTAGACACCGTAGACAGATGGTTAAATTTTCTGGAAGGGTATTTCTCAGTCCATGACTTCTCTGACCAAGTAAAGATTATTTTTGCACTCCTCAAAGCCGCCCCGCATGTCAAATACTGGTGGGAAACCTACCGTGAGCAAGAGGGCAAAAGGGAACCCTCTCTGTTCTCGGCCACACCCAATTGTAATTCGTTTTGAGATGTCATCAAGGAACAATATTACCCCGTGGGGAGCTATGAGGATAAATACATCCAATGGACCACGTTGCGGCAACAAAAGGATCAAGATGTGCACGAACTGACGAATCTGTTCCATACCCTATGCACAAAGTTGGGTATTAGAGATTCAAAGAGACATTTGGTGCTCAAGTATTTTGGTTGTCTGCACAAACATATTCAGGAGGAAATGGAGTTCCTCGACATTACATCACTTAGCACGACATATCGCTATGCCACCAATATCGAGTAGAAATTTAAGTAGAAGAAGCGAGACTTTGGATCTGCAAATCCGAATCCAGAGAAAGGTGCCCCCGAACCGAAGAACAAGGGGCAAGGACAAAATCGTACTACTCATAACAACACCACAAATCCAAATAAGGACACAGGGAAGTGGTGTGAATTTCATAACAACCTTTCTCATAGCACAAACGAGTGTCGGGCGAAACAGTCGTTGGTGGCCGAATTAAAGGCACCCAAATCAGATGCATTTTCTGATCCTGAGTCAGAACCATAAAAAGGAAATGATAAAGGGAAACAGATCATTTATGCGGATCCCACTTTGATTTTTTCCACCACCAAGATCCAGAGGGAGGATCTTGAGGATCCAGAGGAGGGGGAGCGCCTCCTCCATTCACAGATGTGGGTGAAGGGTTCTCCACTGTAATTACTTGTCGATAGTGGAAACCAAAAGAACCTCATCTCGCAGAGGTCGGAAGGGCCACCACCGACCATAAAGACACCCACAACCGTGTATACCACCTGGATGGCTCCACCCAAAGGAGAGATCTCCTATCCACCAAAGAATGTCGCCTTCCGTACAAGATCGAAGCCATTCACGGATGAGGTATTGTGTGATGTTGCTCCTCTTGATGTAGCTGATGTATTATTGGGCCAACCATACTTGTGGAGGCGACATGCTGTGTATGAGTCTAGGCCTCGTGCTGTTATTATTACTTTGGGAAATAACTTGTACATGATACCGAAGGTAGTACCGCCTCCTGCCATCTCTTTGACTACTGCAAAACAACGCAGTAAGATTGTTTCCCAGACCAGGAAATTCATTTTCCTTACGACTCACTCACATGGAAAGAAGAATATTGTGGCCACAACCTCGAAACAGGGCTCCCTTTCACGGCTGCAGCAGATGGACAAAGTCATGGAGGAATACGATGACAATTTCTCCTCACTCATAGAGGTTCCTCTACACTGTCAGGACAAGCACTCCATTGATCTAACTCCCAATGCACCACCACCTGATGTTGCCATACATCCTGCAACTACACATACAGAATCCAAACATGTACTGTATGAGGCTGATAAAGAAACCAAATTTACTAAACGCATCCAGCATGTCCACCCGCAGGTCCATGACATCTTCAACACATCTAATACTCAGTTCAACAGACTTTGCCTCATCTCATGGAGGATCTCAACGCAATGGGGACCATTGCTTCCTAAGGAGGGAGGAATGATCCAGGTGGATATC
Organism: Pinus albicaulis; assembly: GCA_034641835.2. Classification (NCBI taxonomy): domain Eukaryota; kingdom Viridiplantae; phylum Streptophyta; class Pinopsida; order Pinales; family Pinaceae; genus Pinus; species Pinus albicaulis. Next base: position 875,928,874 of record CM076575.1, on the reverse strand, counting down.
GGTGGCCACCCACCTATTCCATTTGGACCAGCACCATCAATTCTTGCAACTTTTCATATTCAGCACAACTTCCTATTTTTAGCAGGTTTTTGGGTCCTCCACTCTCGGAGCCGTTTTGGGGGCTTAATGATCCAAGTGGATATTGGTGGCCACCCACCTATTCCTTTTGAACCCCCATCTCCAATTCTTTCAGTTTTTAAGTTGCAACAAAACTTACTATTTTTAGCATTTTTTCGGGTCCTGAACTTCTGGAGCCGTTTTGAGGCCCTAAACGACGTCTTTTGGGTATCGTTTTTACCAACAAATTTGATCATCATATTCGTATCAAATTCATCTTGAAATTTGTGGTCCTCGGATAGATCTTTCTAACAAGCTATTGAGTGCGTCAAACAGAGATCGAATGCCAAAGTTACGCCCCCGGGAAGTTGAACCACCAATTTACCTAAACGGGTGCCCACAGTTTTGGCGCCTCATCTCCTACGGTTAGGTTTTTAGACGTTTCGGGTTCTCCATTGTTTCTCAATAATAAATAGGCCCTTGAGCCTCATTGTAACTCAGTTCAGAGGTCTGTAGCCACCACATCTCTTCTCAGAGATTTGCTACCAGCACCCTAGCTATTTTATTTTCATTATGTCTGTAAGCAAATTTCTGTTGTTTCATATTAATGAAATGACACATTATTTAAGCTGCATCTCTATGTTTATGGTTATTCCTGTATTCTGTTGCGTTCCTGCATAAATCCAAATCAGTGGTATCAGAAGGGGTCTGCTCTTTCTTTGTTTTTCTTTGCATGTCCCCAACGCGGTCAGGGTATAAGGAGTTAGGGCTCGATCTGGTTGAACCCTTGCAACATCAGCCTCGCAAACCCCGACGACCTCCCATGGCGGAAGGAAAGAAAGATGAGGGAGCAGGAGATCCTATCAAAATACTGCTCGAGGAGGCACTCGAGAAACAAAGGAACGCGATGATGGATAACTTTGCTCAAATCCTTCAACGACTGCCCACATATGGCGCATCTGCATCCAACAGCGACTCTGGAGGCGCCACTCCCTTCAAGGTACAGGTAAACTTTGAAATTCCTATATTTGAAGGAAAAATAGATGCAGACACTGTAGACAGATGGTTAAATTTTCTGGAAAGGTATTTCTTAGTCCATGACTTCTCTGACCGAGAAAAGATTATTTTTGCACCCCTCAAAGCCGCCCCCCATGTCAAAGACTGGTGGGAAACCTACCGTGAGCAAGAGGGCGAAGGGGAACCCTCTCTGTTCTCGGCCACACCCACTTGGAATTCATTCCGAGACAGCATCAAGGAACAATATTACCCCGTGGGGAGCTACGAGGATAAATACATCCAATGGACCACACTGCGGCAACAAAAGGATCAAGATGTGCACGAACTGACGAATCTGTTCCATACCCTGCGCACAAAGTTGGGTATTAAAGATTCAGAGATACATTTGGTGCTCAAGTACCGCGGCTGTCTGCACAAACACATTCGGGAGGAAATGGAGTTCCTCAACATTACATCGCTTGGCACGGCATATCGCTATGCCGCCAAGATCGAGCAGAAATTTAAGCAGAAGAAGAGAGACTTTAGATCTGCAAATCCGAAAGGTGCCCCCGAATCGAAGAACAAGGGGCAAGGCCAAAGAAATGTGACTCATAACAACAGCACAAATCCAAAGGACACGGGGAAGTGGTGTGAATTCCATAACAGCCCCACTCACAGCACAAACGAGTGTCAGGCCAAACAGTCTTTGGTGGCCGAACTAAAGGCAACCAAATCAGATGCATTTTCTGATCCTGAGTTAGAACCAGACAAAGGCAATGACAAAGGGAAGTAGATCATTGATGCGGATCCCAGTGCCATTGTTGCCACCACCAAGATCCAGAAGGAGGGTCCAGCGGATCCAGAGGAGGGGGAGCGCCTCTTCCAGTCCTAGATGTGGGTAAAGAGTTCTCCGCTGTAATTTCTCGTCGATAGCGGAAGCCAAAAGAACCTCATCTCAGCAGAGGTCGTTAAGCGGCTCAGCCTACCAACCATAGCACACCCACAGCCGTATACCATCGGATGGCTCCACCCAGTGAGAGATCTCCGCATCCGCCAGCAATGCTGCCTTCCGTACAGTATCAAGCCATTCACGGATGAGGTATTGTGTGATGTTGCTGCTCTTGATGTAGCTGATGTACTATTGGGCCAACCATACTTGTGGAGGCGACATGCTGTGTATGAGTCTAGGCCTCGTGCTGTTATTATTACTTTGGGAAATAACTTGTACAGGATACCGGAGGTAATACCGCCTCCTGCCATCTCTTTGACTACTGCAAAATAACGTAGTAAGATTGTTTCCCAAACCAGGAAATTCATTTTCCTTATGATTCACTCACAGGGAAAGAAGAATATTGTGGCCACAACCTTGAAACAAGGCTCCCTTGCGCGGCTGCAGCAGAAGGAAAAATTCAGGGAGGAATACGATGACAATTTCTTCTCACTCATGAAGGTTCCTCCACACTATCAGGAAAAGCACTCCATTGATCTGACTCCCAACGCACCACTGTCTGATGTTGCCATACATCCTCCAACTACACATATAGAATCCTTACATGTACTATCTGAGGCTGATAAAGAAACCAAATTTACTAAACGCATCCGGCATGTCCACCCGCAGGTCCATGACATCTTCAACACATCTAATACTCAGTTCAACAGAATTTGCCTCATCTCATGGAGGATCTCAATGCAATGGGGACCATTGCTTCCTAAGGAGGGAGGAATGATCCAGGTGGATATCGGTGGCCACCCACCTATTCCATTTGGACCAGCACCATCAATTCTTGCAGCATTTCATATTCAGCACAACTTACTATTTTTAGCAGGTTTTCGGGTCCTCCACTCTCGGAGCCGTTTTTGGGGCTTAATGATCCAGGTGGATATTGGTGGCCACCCACCTCTTCCATTTGAACCCCCATCTTCAGTTCTTTCAATTTTCAAGTTGCAAAAAAACTTACTATTTTTAGTAATTTTTCGGGTCCTGAACTTCCGGAGCTATTTTGAGGCCCTAAACGACGTTTTTTGGGGTATCGTTTTACCAAATGTGGACTTCATCATTTCAAATTCGGCCCCCGAAAGTTGTGGTCCTCGGGAGGATATTTAACGAGCCATTGAGCGATCAAAACAAGACTGATGCCAAAGTTACGCCTGGCAGTTGAACCACCACTACCTGCAATCCAGCGCCTGCCAGCTTTCTTGGCGCCCATCTCCTACGGTTAAGTTTTTTAGACGTTTCTTGGTTATCCATTACATTTCAACAAGAAATAGGCCCTCAAGCCTCATTTTAACCTTTCGCTCGTAGGTCTATAGCCACCACATCGCTTCGTAGAGCTCGCCACTAAAGACTCTAGCTTATTTTGTTTTCATTATGTCTGTAAGCATATTTTTGTTATTTGATATTAATGAAATGACACATTATTTCCATTGCATCTCTATTTTTATGGTTATTTCTGTATTTTGTTGCATTCCTGCATAAATCCGGATCAGTGGTATCAGAGGGGGTCTGCTCTTTCTTTGTTTTTCTTTGCATGTCCCCAACGCGGTCAGGGTATAAGGAGTTAGGGCTCTATCTGGTTGAACCCTTGCAAGATCAGCCTCGCAAACCCTGACGACCTCCCATGGCGGAAGAAAAGAAAGACGAGGGAGCAGGAGATCCTATCAAAATACTGCTTGAGGAGGCACTCGAGAAACAAAGGAATGCGATGATGGATAACTTTGCTCAAATCCTTCAACGACTGCCCACATATGGCGCATCTGCATCCAACAGCCACTCTGAAGGCACCACTCCCTTCAAGGTACAGGTAAACTTTGACATTCCTATATTTGAAGGAAAAATAGATGCAGACGCTGTAGACAGATGGTTAAATTTGCTGGTAGGGTATTTCTTGGTCCATGACTTCTCTGACCGAGAAAAGATTATTTTTTCACTTAAGCGCCTCCCCCATGTCAAAGACTGGTGGAAAACCCATCAGAGAAGAGAAGCAAGTCAAACCCTCTCTGTCGGCCAAACCAATCCACTTGGAATTCATTCCAGATAGCATCAAAGAACATTATTACCCTGGGAGCTATGAGATAAATAATATCCACGACCACGCTCGCGGCAACAAAAGGATCAAGATGTGCACGAACCGACGAGAACTGTTCCATACCTCGCAAGATGCTAGGTATTAAAGATTCAGTAGATAACATTTGGTGCTTCAAGTACTGAAAATGTTCAGACAAATGTTATCTGGGGAGAAATGGAGTTCCCACATTACATCGCTTGGCACGGCATATCGCTATGCCGCCAAGATCAAGCAGAAATTTAAGCAGAAGAAGCGAGACTTTGGATCTGCGAATCTGAAAGGTGCCCTGAACTGAAGAATAAGGGGAAAGGCCAAAGAAGTGTGACTCATAACAACACCAGAAATCAAAATAAGGACACAAGGAAGTGGTGTGAATTCCATAATAGCCCCACTCACAACACAAACGAGTGTTGGGCCAAACAGTCGTTGGTGGCCAAACTAAAGGCACCTGAATCAGATGCATTTTCTGATCCTGAGTCAGAACCAGACAAAGGCAATGACAAAGGGAAGCAGATCATTGATGCGGATCCCAGTGCCATTGTTGCCACCACCAAGATCCAGAAGGAGGGTCCAGAGAATCCAGAGGAGGGGGAGCGCCTCTTCCAGTCCCAGATGTGGGTAAAGGGTTCTCCGCTACAATTTCTCGTCGATAGCGGAAGCCAAAAGAACCTCATCTCAGCAGAGGTCGTGAAGCGGCTCAGCCTACCGACCATAGCACACCCACAGCCGTATACCATCGGATGGCTCCACCCAGGGAGAGATCTCTGCATCCGCCAGCAATGTCGCCTTCCGTACAGTATCAAGCCATTCACGGATGAGGTATTGTGTGATGTTGCTCCTCTTGATGTAGCTGATGTACTATTCGGCCAACCATACTTGTGGAGGCGACATGCTGTGTATGAGTCTAGGCCTCGTGCTGTTATTATTACTTTGGGAAATAACTTGTACAGGATACCGGAGGTAGTACCGCCTCCTGCCATCTCTTTGACTACTACAAAAAAACGCAGTAAGATTGTTTCCAAACTGTGAAAATTCAGTGATTTTCTCACGACCACTCACAGGGAAAGAAGAATATTGTGGCCACAACCTTGAAACAAGGCTCCCTTGCACGGCTGCAGCAAAAGGACAAAGTCAGGGAGGAAAACAATGACAATTTCTCCTCACTCATAGAGGTTCCTCCACACTATCAGGAAAATCACTCCATTGATCTGACTCCCAACGCACCATTGCCTGATGTTGCCATACATCCTCCAACTACACATACAAAATACAAACATGTACTGTCTGAGGCTGATAAAGAAACCAAATTTACTAAACGCATCCGGCATGTCCACCCGCATGTCCATGACATCTTCAACACATCTAATACTCAGTTCAACAGAATTTGCCTCATCTCATGGAGGATCTCAACGCAATGGGGACCATTGCTTCCTAAGAAGGGAGGAATGATCCAGGTGGATATCGGTGGCCACCCACCTATTCCATTTGGACCAGCACCATCAATTCTTGCAGCTTTTCATATTCAGCACAACTTACTATTTTTAGCAGGTTTTTGGGTCCTCCACTCTCAGAGCCGTTTTGGGGGCTTAATTATCTAGGTGGATGTTGGTGGCCACCCACCTATTCCGTTTGAACCCCCATCTCCAGTTCTTTCAGTTTTTAAGTTGCAACAAAACTTACTATTTTTAGCATTTTTTCGGGTCCTGAACTTATGGAGCCGTTTTGAGGCCCTAAACGACGTCTTTTGGGTATCGTTTTTACCAGCGAATTTGATCATAAAATTCATCCTGAAAGTTGTGGTCCTCGGATAGATCTTTCTAACGAGCTATTGAGCGCGTCAAACGGAGATCGGATGCCAAAGTTAGGCCCCCGGGAAGTTGAACCACCAATTTACCCAAACGGGCGCCCACAGTTTTGGCGCCTCATCTCCTACGGTTAGGTTTTTAGACGTTTCAGGTTCTCCATTCTTTCTCAATAATAAATAGGCCCTCGAGCCTCATTGTAACTCAGTTCAGAGGTCTGTCGCCACCACATCTCTTCTCAGAGATTCGCTACCAGCACCTTAGCTATTTTATTTTCATTATGTCTGTAAGTAGATTTATGTTGTTTGATATTAATGAAATGACGCATTATTTCCGCTGCATCTCTATGTTTATGGTTACTTCTGTATTCTGTTGCGTTCCTGCATAAATCTGGATCAGTGGTATCAGAGGGGGTCTGCTCTTTCTTTGTTTTTATTTACATGTCCCCAACGCGGTCAGGGTATAAGGAGTTAGGGCTCGATCTGGTTGAACCCTTGCAAGATCAGCCTCGCAAACCCCGACGACCTCCCATGGCGGAAGAAAAGAAAGACAAGGGAGCAGGAGATCCTATCAAAATACTTCTCGAGGAGGCCCTCTAGAAACAAAGGAACGCGATGATGGATAACTTTGCTCAAATCCTTCAACGACTACCCACATATGGCGCATCTGCATCCAACAGCCACTCTGGAGGCGCCACTCCCTTCAAGGTACAGGTAAACTTTGACATTCCTATATTTGAAGGAAAAATAGATGCAGACGCTGTAGACAGATGGTTAAATTTGTTGGAAGGGTATTTCTCGGTCCATGACTTCTCCGACCGAGAAAAGATTATTTTTGCACTCCTCAAAGCCGCCCCCCATGTCAAAGACTGGTGGGAAACCTACCGTGAGCAAGAGGGCGAAGGGGAACCCTCTCTGTTCTCGACCACACCCACTTGGAATTCATTCTGAGACGGCATCAAGGAACAATATTACCCTGTGGGGAGCTATGAGGATAAATACATCCAATGGACCACGCTGCGGCAACAAAAGGATCAAGATGTGCACGAACTGACGAATCTGTTCCATACCCTGCGCACAAAGTTGGGTATTAAAGATTCGGAGAGACATTTGGTGCTCAAGTACCGCGGCTGTCTGCACAAACACATTCAGGAGGAAATGGAGTTCCTCGACATTACATCGCTTGGCACGGCATATCGCTATGCCGCCAAGATCGAGTAGAAATTTAAGCAGAAGAAGCGAGACTTTGGATCTGCGAATCCGAAAGGTGCCCCCGAATCGAAGAACAAGGGGAAAGGCCAAAGCAATGCGACTCAGAACAACACCACAAATCCAAAGAAGGACACAGGGAAGTGGTGTGAATTTCATAACAGCCCCACTCACAGCACAAACGAGTGTCGGGCCAAACAATCTTTGGTGGCTGAACTAAAGGCACCCGAATCAGATGCGTTTTCTGATCCTGAGTTAGAACCAGACAAAGGTAATGACAAAGGGAAGCAGATCATTGATGCGGATCCCAGTGCCATTGTTACCACCACCAAGATCCAGAAGGAGGGTCCAGAGGATCCAGAGGAGGGGGAGCGCCTCTTCCAGTCGCAGATGTGGGTGAAGGGTTCTCCACTGCAGTTTCTCGTCGATAGCGGAAGCCAAAAGAACCTCATTTCAGCAGACGTCGTGAAGTGGCTCGGCCTACCAACCATAGCACACCCACAGCCATATACCATCGGGTGGCTCCACCCAGGGAGAGATCTCTGCATCCGCCAGCAGTGCCGACTTCCATACAGTATCAAGCCATTCACGGATGAGGTATTATGTGATGTTGCTCCTCTTGATGTAGCTGATGTATTATTGGGCCAACCATACTTGTGGAGGCGACATGTTGTGTATGAGTCTAGGCCTCGTGCTGTTATTATTACTTTGGGAAATAACTTGTACAGGATACTGGAGGTAGTACCGCCTCCTGCCATCTCTTTGACTACTGCAAAACAACGCAGTAAGATTGTTTCCCAAACCAGGAAATTCATTTTCCTTACGATTCACTCACAGGGAAAGAAGAATATTGTGGCCACAACCTTGAAACAAGGCTCCCTTGCACGGTTGCAGCAGAAGGACAAAGTCAGGGAGGAATACGATGATAATTTCTCCTCACTCATAGAGGTTCCTCCACACTATCAAGAAAAGCACTCCATTGATCTGACTCCCAATGCACCACTGCCTGATGTTGCCATACATCCTCCAACTACACATACAGAATCCAAACATGTACTTTCTGAGGCTGATAAAGAAACCAAATTTACTAAACGCATCCGGCATGTCCACCCGCAGGTCCATGACATCTTCAACACATCTAATACTCAGTTCAACAGAATTTGCCTCATCTCATGGAGGATCTCAACACAATGGGGACCATTGCTTCCTAAGAAGGGAGGAATGATCCAGGTGGATATCGGTGGCCACCCACCTATTCCATTTGGACCAACACCATCAATTCTTGCAGCTTTTCATATTCAGCACAACTTACTATTTTTAGCAGGTTTTTGGGTCCTCCACTCTCGGAGCCGTTTTGGGGGCTTAATGATCCAGGTGGATATTGGTGGCCACCCACCTATTCCGTTTGAACCCCCATCTCCAGTTCTTTTAATTTTTAAGTTGCAACAAAACTTACTATTTTTAGCAGTTTTTCGGGTCTTGAACTTTCGGAGCCGTTTTGAGGCCCTAAACGATGTCTTTTGGGTATCGCCAGCGAATTTGATCCTCAAATTTGTCCCGAAAGTTGGGGTCCTCAGATAGATCTTTCTAATGAGCTATTGAGCGCGTCAAACGGAGATCGGATGCCAAAGTTACGCCCCCGGGAAGTTGAACCACCAATTTACCCAAACGGGCGCCCACAGTTTTGGCGCCTCATCTCCTACGGTTAGGTTTTTAGACGTTTCGGGTTCTCCATTGTTTCTAAATAATAAATAGGCCCTCGAGCCTCATTGTAACTTAGTTCAGAGGTCTGTAGCCACCACATCTCTTCTCAGAGATTCGCTACCAGCACCCTAGCTATTTTATTTTCATTATGTCTGTAAGCAGATTTTTGTTGTTTGATATTAATGAAATGATGCATTATTTCCACTGCATCTCTATGTTTATGGTTATTTCTGTATTCTTTTGCGTTCTTGCATAAATCCGAATCAGTGGTATCAGAGGGGGTCTGCTCTTTCTTTGTTTTTCTTTGCATGTCCCCAACGCGGTCAAGGTATAAGGAGTTAGGGCTCGATTTGGTTGAACCCTTGCAAGATCAGCCTCGCAAACCCCGACGACCTCCCATGGCGGAAGAAAAGAAAGACGAGGGAGCAGGAGATCCTATCAAAATAATGCTCGAGGAGGCACTCGAGAAACAAAGGAACACGATGATGGATAACTTTTCTCAAATCCTTCAACGACTGCCCACATATGGCGCATCTGCATCCAACAGCCACTCTGGAGGTGCCACTCCCTTGAAGGTACAGGTAAACTTTGACATTCCTATATTTCAAGTAAAAATAGATGCAGACGCCGTAGACAGATGGTTAAATTTTCTGGAAGGGTATTTCTCAGTCCATGACTTCTCTGACCGAGAAAAGATTATTTTTGCACTCCTCAAAGCCACCCCCCATGTCAAAGACTGGTGGGAAACCTACCGTGAGAAAGAGGGTGAAGGGGAACCCTCTCTGTTCTCGGCCACACCCACTTGGAATTCGTTCTGAGATGGCATCAAGGAACAATATTACCCCATGGGGAGCTATGAGGATAAATACATCCAATGGACCACGCTACGGCAACAAAAGGATCAAGATGTGCACGAACTGCCGAATCTGTTCCGTACCTTGCGCACAAAGTTGGGTATTAAAGATTCAGAGATACATTTGGTGCTCAAGTACCGCGGCTGTCTACACAAACACATTCAGGAGGAAATGGAGTTCCTCGACATTACATCGCTTGGCACGGCATATCTCTATGCCACCAAGATCAAGCAGAAATTTAAGCAGAAGAAGAGAGACTTTGTATCTGCAAATCCGAAAGGTGCCCCCGAATCGAAGAACAAGGGGCAAGGCCAAAGCAATGCGACTCATAACAACACCACAAATCCAAAGAAGGAAACGGGGAATTGGTGTGAATTCCATAACAGCCCTACTCACAGCACAAACGAGTGTCGGGCCAAACAGTCTTTGGTGGCTGAACTAAAGGCACCCGAATCAGATGCATTTTCTTATCCTGAGTTAGAACCAGACAAAGGCAATGACAAAGGGAAGCAGATCATTGATGCAGATCCCAGTGCCATTGTTGCCACCACCAAGATCCAGAAGGAGGGTCCAGAGGATCTAGAGGAGGGGGAGCGCCTCTTCCAGTCCCAGATGTGGGTAAAGGGTTCTCCGCTGCAATTTCTCGTCGATAGCGGAAGCCAAAAGAACCTCATCTCAGTAGAGGTTGTGAAGCGGCTCAGCCTACCGACCATAGCACACCCACAGCTGTATACCATCGGATGGCTCCACCCAGGGAGGGATCTCTGCATCCGCCAGCAATGCCGCCTTCCGTACAGTTTCAAGCCATTCACGGATGAGGTATTGTGTGATGTTGCTCCTCTTGATGTAGCTGATGTACTATTGGGCCAACCGTACTTGTAGAGGCGACATGCTGTGTATGATTCTAGGCCTCATGCTGTTATTATTACTTTGGGAAATAACGTGTACAGGATACCGGAGGTAATACCGCCTCCTGCCATCTCTTTGACTACTGCAAAACAACGCAGTAAGATTGTTTCCCAAACCAGGAAATTCATTTTCCTTACGATTCACTCACAGGGAAAGAAGAATATTGTGGCCACAACCTTGAAACAAGGTCTCCTCGCACGGTCGTTAAAGAAGGACAAAGCCGTGAGGAATACGGAGACAATTTCTCCTCACTCATAGAGGTTCCTCCACACTATCAGGAAAAGCACTCCATTGATCTGACTCCCAACGCACCACTGCCTGATGTTGCCATACATCCGCCAACTACACATACATAATCCAAACATGTACTGTCTGAGGCTGATAAAGAAACCAAATTTACTAAACGCATCCAGCATGTCCACCCGCAGGTCCATGACATCTTCAACAAATCTAATACTCGCCTACCCAGAATTTGGCTCGATCTCATGGAGGATTGCAACGCAATGGGGACCATTGCTTCCTAAGGAGGGAGGAATGATCCAGTGGATACTGGTCATACCCACCTATTCCATTCGACCAAAGACCATCAATTTTCGTGCCTTTTTCATATATTCAAGACAACTTACTATTTTTAGTGTGTTTTCGGGTCCTCCACTGAGCCGTTTTGGGGGCTTAATGATCCAGGATATTGGTGGCCACCCACCTATTCTGTTTGAACCCCATCTCCAGTTCTTTCAGTTTTTAAGTTGCAACAAAACTTACTATTTTTAGCAGTTTTTCGGGTCCTGAACTTCCGGAGCCGTTTTGAGGCCCTAAACGACGTTTTTTGGGCATCGTTTTACCAGTGAATTTCATGGAATGAAATTCGTCCCGAAAGTTGTGGTCCTCGGATAGATCTTTCTAACGAGCTATTGAGTGCGTCAAACGGAGATCGGATGCCAAAGTTACACCCCCGGGAAGTTGAACCACCAATTTACCCAAACGGGCGCCCACAGTTTTGGCGCCTCATCTCCTACGGTTAGGTTTTTGGACGTTTTGGATTCTACATTGTTTCTCAACAATAAATAGGCCCTAGAGCCTCATTGTAACACAGTTCAGAGGTCTGTAGCCACCACATCTCTTCTCAAAGATTCGCTACCAGCACCCTAGCTATTTTATTTTCATTATGTCTGTAAACATATTTCTGTTGTTTGGTATTAATGAAATGACGCATTATTTCCACTGCATCTCTATGTTTATCGTTATTTCTGTATTCTATTGCATTCCTGCATAAATCCGGATCATACTCTAGCTTGAGATATTTACATGTCTAGCTTACAATCTCTCTTTTCCAATACATCCAGTCAACCAAATGATCCCATGACTGGTCCTTTCTGCTCATCTCTTTGAGCATGCTAGATAGGGAGCACCACTCCCATTCTCTTTATTTATTAACAACAGCTTCAAAAAAATTTCTTGTTGTCTGCGACAAGCTGCTCTTGATGACCTTTGATCCTTCTTCAAATGTTTGCAGGAAATGAGCATAAGGATCTTGAAATGATACCTGGTTGTGAGTATTTGATAAGTGGTTTTCAACCAAGACTGCTTCCTTTTCCACTGGATCAAACAGAAGAACCTTTTCAGAAATAAAATCTCCATCATCTTCATCATCATCTGAGCTGGAGGACTCATCATATTTGGCAGTGTTGTCCTCTTGTAGCCTTGGCAGGTGCTGCTGGAGTGGGTTGAACTCTATGAAAAAATTAACATATTCTTGAGTAGGGGTTTCTTTGATTACCTCCACCCTTTCAGGAGAAGGTTCAGTATATTCATCTTGCTCAAGAGTTTCTTCATTTCTTTCTTCCTCATCCCCTGCGCTGAAAAGATACTGACTTCCAGCTTCATGGAAATTATTACTGATGATTTGATATAAAGCAGAGTGAAGATTCAATGAATCTTCACCTACTACTAGACTTTCATAATCTTCTCCATTAGTATCATAAATAGCTTGACTTGGCTCATTTCTTTCTTGAAGTTGATGTACATGATCTTCTTCCCACAAATATACTGATGATGGTTCTGCATGATTGGCTTCTATTTGGAAGAAATCATCATTAGATAAATCAAAACTAGAAGAATCATAATTGTAAGCAATGTCATCAATCAAACCTTTTGGATTCTCAGCAAGGCTTTCTTCAAAATAATCTGCAAGTTCATCTTATGATCTGAAATCTTGTTCATCATACATGCTTTGCATGTTTCTTATGTCTTGCAGAGATCTGATTTTTTTTTCCTGAGGACAAGGTGTAGGTATTTTCCAATCATCATTTCTAGTCTCAACCTCATATTCCTCCTCCTCTGTGTTTAGCAAGGTGTTGGTTGTCTCTATCAATATTTCCAGCTTGTTTTCTAAAGAGATCTGCCTTTTTTGCTCTGCTTGGTCCTTTTTTATTGCTTTTAATCTTTCCTCCCTGCACTGCAGGTTGTATTCGACAGTAATTGCTATGTTTTTCATTTCTTCTAGCCTAGAAGGCTCTCTTTCTCTGATATGAAATTCCACCTCAGGGTCAAAAGAAATTGGATAGTGCACTAGAGCCCATCCCAAGGGTGGTTTTATATCAGAAGGTATTGCATTGTATACCTTATTGTACCTGACTGAAAATTTTCGTACTGTCTCTATTGGTTTTCTTCTCAAATTCTAGTATTCTTCTATGATGAGGAAGACATTTCCCGGGACTACCCATTTATCAAGGAAAACTTGATAAAATTGATGAAAATTGATAATGCTTACAACTGGAAGGTTTTTAAACCAACTCTTAACATTTCCTTGTAATGACAAGGCAGACATTCTAATACGCACAAAATTTTCTTCTATTTCATATAAGTCAAGTAAATCCTCAAGCTTTTGAACATGCTGCTCAGCAGTGACCTTTGTATTCTCCCCATCAAAAAGGGGCAGCTTATTTGTAAGTCCTACAGGAAGAGGTTGGAAAATAAGAGGCAAAACCAGAGGCTTATATCTTTCTATGACCTTTGTGGGTGTAGGTAGTGCAACAAGGGGCCTATGACTGCTTGAAGTTTCATCAGGGGTAAGAGATACAACATGAGGCTCTTGTTTCACTAGGTCTTTCGCAGGTGTATAAGTCAGCTCATGGTCTGAAGACTAAGGTTTGAGATATTTCCCATAATCAATGTGGGTCTCATATTTGTACACTTGATCAGGCTTAATGTAGGATAGAACGTAGTGGTAGATAAAAACAGTGAATTCTTTAAACCAAATCCATCCTAAACGTTCTATCCTTCTATGATGTTTAGCCATATTTGAGGTTCTTCCTCTAGTGGATTCTTTAGGTCTGTTAGGAATTGTGGAGTCGCCAGGTGGATGAATTTGAATGTTTGAAGCAGGCTGTTGTCCACCATCAGCAATTAAATACCAATCTAATAAGAGATTATGGGTCTCTGAGGTCCTAAGGATGTATAAGATGGAAATCACTCAAAAGCTTCCCTAGTGGAGTCGCCATTATGTTGTGGTTCCTATGTTTTGGCCAGATTGGCAAGACCAAAAGATAAGACAACATCAAACCACTTTGGGATCCTAGGATATAGCCCTCCTAGATCCAGAGAGGGATCTCTCTATAAATGTAAATAATGATATATCTTTAAGGCTCAAAATGAGATATTAGGCTAGGTATGAAGCACAAGGGTTTTTGAGTTTGTTTGTTTGGTTGGATATCATTAACTGAGAAGGTTATGGAAGTAAAGAAGGAACTGAATAGAAGTATGTTTCAGCATGGGAAGATAGGTCAAAAAGAAAGGTTAATCCATTGGGCTATGGAGTCATGAAAGGGGATTACTTTCATAAAAACTATCTAAGGGTTTCCATAGGGCAAGTTATCTATACCAAAGGATATTTTAGATAGATGGTAGAATGGAACATTAAGAATGGGTGAAAGAAAGAAACCTAAGTGCAGCCTAAGATCAGGTCAGATGTCATCTAAATCTAGGCTTGCTTTTGACATACTTCAAAGGAAACTCTCATAAAAACACAAAGGGTAGCTTAAGATCAGGTCAGATGTCATTTAAATCCAGACCTGATTTCAGCATACTCTCAAGGAAAACAATTCAGCAGTCCCCATAACTACCTTCAAAATGGTAGAAAAAATTCAAGTTTAAACACAGAGCAAGGCCTAATATCAGAGAAAGACTTTTAACTTTCAATGCTTTTGACACTAGCTCAAAGGGATATTAGAAAGGAAAACTGTTGGAAAAGGAACCTAGTGAGACAAAGCTAACTCTAAATCTCCCAGTTTCCCAATTCTTTCAGCTGAAACCAAACAAGAACATCTAAGAAACAAACTCTAAATTCATACATCAGTAAGCATGCGCAGGCCAACATCTTTCACTGGTTAAATTATGATGAATTTTCTCTTAGATACACAAATAGCAGAAAACATCAAAGATAAGAAGAGCAGGAAGCACTAGGGTACTTTACAGCAGTATATCCTAAGCTAGATTACTGATTCTTATCAGAGAATTATGGAAAGTATGATAAAACATGAAAGGAGACATTGCAGTAAGAGAAACATCACTAGAAATATAGACCAGGATCTTGTGAATTTGCTTGATTAATTGATGTGCAAAACCAGTCACATACTTTGAGCTCGGTGGTCTTTTACAATCAAAATTCTCTTCCCAGCCTATTATATTACATACTACTTAGCTACTTCCCCTCAATAACAGTTCTTTCAACTAATAGAATCCCAACAACCAACAACCTTTACAATGTATTTTCAATGAATATTTATAGGTGAATGAGGAGGAGGAGTAGTAGATGTAAAATTAAATTATACATTAAGATAGAGGGGAGGAAGTATTCGAATGCCCACTCTACATAATGGCTCTGCATTAACATGTTTTGTACTCTTTAGGCTGGTTCAGAAGTTTTTGTCAGTTTGACAATATCTTAAGGTATGTCTCTTGTAGTACTCTCTGACTGTAGGTACTCTGTTCTATCTTCCGATATAGGTAAGGTGACCGAAAGCCTTTCAGGTCTTCCATGCTTCCATAACTACTGTCCTGACAACTTTAGAAGCTTCTGTCAGTGTCATAATAGTTCTGGTGCATTGATGGAACATGGAAGAGGATGTGTGGTTGGTCCTTTCTTGAGAAAACTGTTCTGCTGATATTAAAACCAAGATATGGCTTGTTTCCTATGTTTTAGGCTTCATTAAGACTTCTTGATCTTTCTTAAAGTCTTCATCTGTGTCTTCTGTTTCTTTATCCTTAAAACATTGGATTATAAGCATTAAGTTTTCAATAATAGGCTTAAATCCTTTAATTCTCTTCACTGATACTCTTTCTGCTTCTGCTGACTGTTTCGGTGCACTTACAGGTTTTGGAGGTGCAGGAGGGTTTTAAACAGGGTTGATAACCTGACCCTTAATGAAAATCATGCTCTAAACCTTCTAAGGCACTTTCCTCTGTGATTTCTGGCTTTGAAAATACCTTCCATGCGCTCTGATAAACCCTGTCTGTGACTGTGGAATAGAGTGGATTCACGCCCCTTTAAAACCTTTAAAAACATGACAAACACATTAAGAAATCCATGCAGGAGTGGGGTAGGCTAATTTGGAGGCTCGTGGAGTATGGAAAGAAGCGATGAAAATGATGGGCGCAGCGAAGAAACACAGTGAAAACCATGCCAAAACGATGAAAAAATGGTGTCGGAGGCGAAAAACTAATCTGGTGAAATTTTGGTGCGTTATGCATTCTTGACCGTTAGATTAGATATAACATAGATGATATATGGTCGAGATTCACTGATGAAACCGTTTGGAAGGCAAATGAAGAAATGACTGAATGGAGGTAAGATTGAATCTGGGCTGTTAGATTAGTTTGATGGATGGCAGAGATCACTTGACAGAGGCATTCGGGGGCATAGGTGAATGAAGAATGGGAGGAGGTGAGATCTAATATAAGCCATTGGATTAAAACTTCAACGGCTACGATTAATCATGAAGTCTTAATGCGGAGGGCGGTAAGCGGAAAACCAGAACTGTTTTCGCGCGGGGTTGAGGGTGGTAAGTGGAATTTGCAAAAACAACGCAATTCCACTCATCGCGTGCCATGTGGCAAAGCAAAACCGCCCATATCACGCGATTTCAAACCATTAATGTTCAGACACAAAGAAAATGTGATATGCCTTTAAGCCGTTGGATGAGGGGTGGGGAGATCTGACGGTGGAGGTGCGAGCACGATGGGGGAAGATGCACGGCGGAGGTGAAATCATCGGGATGAGTGTGGACCGTAGGATCATGCGAGATGGACGGTTGTGATTCGATGTCAGGGCGGGGGCTTATCAGATCATCGAGTTTATCTCCAACCGTTGGATCAATACGATGGAAAGTGGATATATGAGGGTGGCGGAGAGTATGGGAAATGAAATGAGAGGGGGAATGAAAAGGACAAGTGCCCGATCGACCATTGAATTCACGAGATCAACGGCTCTCATTGATTTGGATTCCAACGTCGGAGGGTAATAAAATAAAGGGAAAAACGACTTTAATGTGGTTTTATAGCCTTTGAGCGTCTGATCCCGAAGTTTTAGGTCTCATGGATGGGGGTTAATAAGAATAAGCCTGCGGGGGCTAAATCCTTCAATGGAGCGGAAAAAATGTTTTTATGTGTTTTAAAGGGGATTTTGGGTTTTTTAGCGGAGGTTAGTGTTCTTAAGCATACGGTTGCAGGGCTTACGGTTATATGGAGAAGGAGGCTGTAGCGTATAAGCCTTTGGGGGCTTAAGTCTGTTGTAATGCAAATAGGGTGTTGTTAGGCCAAAATCAAGGTTTTTAAGGCCAAATGGAGGGTTCCGGTAGAGGAAAAAGTAGATTTTAAAACCAAATAAAGGGATTTGTAAGGTTTAAAAAGGGGATTTTGATGATTTAGAGGGCTCATGAAGGGATTTTATGAGATTTTGAAATGGAAGAAAGAGGTGAAAATGGGGGTTTTGTGAGAGTGAAAAGGGGGAGAAAGGAGGCCTTTTGAAAGCAGCTTCTTTCACAAACAGTGAGGTTTTTTAATGGAAACATAAGTGAATATTCTTTTGAAGGATAGAAAACACATGGAGGTTTCAAGAACGAAAGAGTTTCAAGGGAAATGTTTCTCTTGAAGACTCAGAAACATATTTAGCCACCTGCTTGCTATGCCAAAAATTTATAGGTGGTTAATAGTGGCTCCACATGGGGATGACATCTTCTTGAAGGTGTCAAGAATCTCAGAAAATGATCTTTGTGGTAGGCCAGATGCCTGGTACTTGACACATCTTTTCTTCTTTTTAATCAGATACCACAAGCATGATGAATATTAAATCAACAGAAAACATCTTCCCAAACAACTACCTGCCCATCCTATTGTCCTAGCGTTTTTTCTTCAAGGTGCATTTAGACTTGCAGACCTTTCACATCATCATTTTTTGGAAACAGGAAAATAAACCTATCTACTACTACCCTTATTACTCCATGAGACTAGATTAAATAGTTGGCCTCATAGCTTCTCTAACTAAACTAATATCTGCCAGGATTAAACCGTCTGGAAAATTTCATTCTCTACATTCTAAGACAGAAATTTAAACACATACAAACCAGGATTAGACTGTCTGGTCTGATGTGGGTCATGTTGGGGTTCCTATGTTTTGGCAGATTTGGCAATACCAAAAGATAAGACAACATCAAACCACTTTGGGACCTCAGGATCTAGCCCTCTTGGATCCAGAAGGGGATCTCTCTATAAAGGCAAAGAAATATATATCTTTGAAGTTCAATGTTAGAGGTATTAGGCTAGTTATAAGGCACAAGGGTTGTTGTTTTGTTTTGCTTGTTTGTTTGGTTGTTGGGAAACATGAAAGAGGGTTTCAATGTAAGGTAAAGAAATGAGCAAAGAATGATTTTAGGCAATGGGGAGATAATTCAAAGAAAACTCAAGACCATTGGGCAATGGAGTCATAAAAGAGTTTACTTGCAATTCAATATCCAAGGCTTTCAAATGGGCTAGTCATCTAAAACAGAGGATCTTTTAAAGATGATAGTGTGGGATGAAATGATAAGGAATGAAGGTGAATGACAAGGAAAAATTCCAAGGTGACCACCTTAAGAGCTAATCTAGGGACAGGGCATGCCTTAACCGTCTATGATCAAACTCATAATGAGGCTATCTCTTTAGACAATAGAAAACATTAAAGATTTAATGCAAAGGTGAAGCCTGAGATCAGAGAAATACTTTGAACTTTCAATGATTTGACATTCAACTTAAGGGATCTTAGAAATGCTTAATTATTATAAAAGGACCCTAGTGAGACAGAATCAACTCTAATCTCCCAGTATCCCAATTCCTTCAATTAAAACCAGATAAGAACATTTAAGAATAGACTCTAAATTCATGCATCAGTAAGTAGGGAAAACCAACTACTATATTGGCTAAATTACCTTGAACTTGTTCTCAGATAGAAAAATTAGTAGAAAACATAAAATATAAGAAGAGCAAGAAGCATTAGGGTACCATGCAAGGGTATATCCTAAGCCAGATTTCTGATTCTTATTGGAGAAATGAAATATGATGAATTACAGAAGGAAAACAGAGACAAAGATAGAACACATCATTGCTGCTTTAAATCAGGATCCAATGAAAATGCTTGTCATATTAAAGAGAAACACCAGTCATATACAACATTGTCCAAGCTTGATATTTAGTCTGAAATCGTCTCCTAAACCTATTTTATAACTGATACACACAGAACTCTATCTCAAGAGAAACAACTTACAATCCACGGTTATCCAAACAACAACCTTTACAATGTATTTTTCAAAATTTTTATAGCTGAAAGAGAGGTTGTAGAGGTAGATGGATTTTTAAATGAAACATTAAAATAGATGAAGAAGAGAGCTCGAGGCCCATTCTGCTTTGATATCAATTCATTGACTCTCAGTACTCTTTGGATGAAAGAGTGGTCTTCGACAGGCTGATAGTAACTCCAGGTATGTTATTTGATGTACTTTTCGGCTGTAGTACTCTGTAGTAATATGGGGCCATTAAGGCAGTTAAATGAATTTTAGGTCTACCATGCTGTGTAACAAATTATTTGGAAATATTAGGATTTTCTGTCAAGGTGGTGATCTTCTCGGGAATGTTGATGAAGAGTAAAAAACATTATGGGAACTTTGTCCTTTCTTGGGAAAGAACCTTCTGCTGATGTTAAACATTGAAAAGGATTGTTTCTATGCTTTATGCCTAATTTATGCCTTCTGTGTCATTCATAAGGTATTCAATCTAGTACATTCTCCCTTTAATCACTGAATTAAAGCTTAAAATCTTCAATAATAGGCTTTAAATCTCTTTAATCATTCATCGATACTCTTTGCTGCTTCTTTGACTGTCTCTGTCTGTGGATGCATAGATTTAATGGCACTGGAGGTTTTCAACAGAGTTAATAACTTTGATTGGAATGAACCATGTGTTTAAAACCCCCTCAGGAGTCTTCCCTGCGATCTCTGGCTCTGAAAAAGCTTTCTCTGTGCTCTGTGTCACTGTGATAGTGACTGTGAGCAATAATGGTTTTCACCGTCTGTAACCCTGCAAAACACAAAAAATTGTTAAGAAAATCCATGGAAGTGGAAGTGGATGCTATGGAGGCTTGCGGAGACGGCAGCGTAGCAGTGAAAACAATGGTTGTAGCAAAGAAAACGGTGAAAATCATTATGTAATGGTGGAGAAGGCAGTCTGATGAAGGTCTGGTGAAAAAATGATTCTCGATCTTCGGATTAGATAGTGGGATGATGATCGACGGTGGAGATTTACTGGTGGAGTGGCCTTAGAAGGTCAGATGGAGAAATTATAACTTTAGTGTAAAACATAAAGTTAAGCCTTTGGGCGAAATGCACAGGAAAACCATGAAAATCAAATGAACTGGGGCTTTGAATTGTGGGGCCGGCAGGCGGAGGGTGATTTTGAATATGGACCGTTAGATCCGAGGAGGAGATCAATGGTGGAGATTACTCCGATGAAACTCTGTGGAATAATATGAACGAAAACGCAATGGAATGAGGGTCATAGATCTATACAGATCAATGGTCGGGATCTTTAGATGGAATTTTGGAGGTAGAAAAGGGGGAGATGGTTTTTCGGAGAAAACAACTATTTTTGCGCTGCTTGGGAGTGGTTTTGAAAATATCCCAAAAAAAACGCGATATGCTATGCCGCCCGACACATGGCAAAACAAAACCGCCCATATCGCACGATTTCAAAATGTTAAAGTTCGGACACCAAAGTTACGCGATATGGTTCTCGGCCGTTGGATTGCGGGCGGGAAGATCTGACGGTGGAGGAGCAAGCGCGATGAGTGCAAGATGCGCGGGTGGAAGTGGGGGGCCAAGTCAAAGGCAGTTTGAATATAGGCCATCAAATCTGATAATGGATGGTCAGGATTTAAAGAGAAAGAGGAGGAAAAAGGGTCAAATGAAATGGGCGGGAGAAAGGGGATTCGTTGGATTAGAGGGAACAAACGATAGAGATTAAATCGCAATCAGAGAAGGCAGGTGCCAAAACTCTGATGGTTTTGAACTTGCGATTACATGTGGACCGTTGGATCAGCAAAAGATCAATGGTGGAGATTGTTCAGAGGGGGAACTGATGGAGGGCACAGGGGCGGTGTGTGATCGAATCCTGGCCGTTGGTTCTTATGGATTCAACAGCCAGGATCGAGTCGGAGATTGGCCAATCGGGGGAAAAGAAAGGTGGATTCATTGGATCGGCACGATGCGATTTTGCGCCAGCCGTTGGATCTCAGGAGGAGATCAACGGTCAATGTTCAATCGTGGGGGCAATGGAAGATGTTATGGGCACGGCATGAGATTAGCGTGGACCGTTAGATCTTTACAGATCAATGGTGGATATTACATCCGCGGCCAATAGAACAAAAGGTAATCACATCGGAGATTTACATTTAACAAAGGAAAAGCGTTCACCACCAACTCCCGATTGCTATTTGCACTATGTGGCTTAGCGCTTGGTCTCGGCACTAGTTATATGCGGAGAAGGGGCTAGGGGCTGAGCCTGATATATGGTAAAAAGTGGGTTTTTAGGCCTAAAAATAGAGTTTTTAAGGCTAACAGTGGGTTCTGGTAGAGAAACAAAGGGATCTTCTCACCAAATGCAGGTATTCACATGGTTTAAAAAGGGGAATTTGATGGTTTAGAAGACTTAGGAAGGGATTTTGGGGGTTTTTAGGGGAATTTTGAGAAGGGAAAAAAAGGGTTAAAATGGGGAATTTGCAGGGATAAAGGGAGCAGATGGAGGCTTTATTGAGCACAATTTTTTCACAAACAGTGAGGCTTTTTTGATGGAAATAGCAGTGAAGATCTTTTCGAAGGTAAAGGACACACAGAGGCTTCAAGAATGAGATATTTTCAGAGGAAATGTATCTCCTGAAGGCTCATAAAAATATTTAGCCACCTGTTTGCTTGAAAAAAATTTATAGGTGGCTAACAGTGGCTCCACATGGGGATGGCATCTTCTTGAATATGTCAAGAACTTCAGAAATATTCTTTAGGAAGTAGGTCAGATGCCTGATCTTTGAACCATATTTTCTTCTTTGATTCAACTTCTACAAACATGATGGATATTAAGTTAGCAGGAAATATTCCCCAATAATCTACCTACCCATCCTACAGTCCTAACATTTTTTCTTCAAGGTGCATTTAAATTTTCAGACCTTCTTCATCATTTTTTTTATTGAAAGAAGAAAACAAACTAATCTAATTCTACCCTTATTACTCCATGAGACCAGATTAAACAGTTGGCCTCATAGCTTCTCTACCTAAACTACTATCTGCTAGGATTATACTGTCTAGCAGATTTCTTTCTCTACATTCTAAGACAAAAATTGAAAAACAGTCAAACCAGGATTAGACTGTCTGGTTTGCTGTGGGCCCATGACATAAAGAAAAAACTGCTCATGGACTAAACTTTGCAAAAATTTAAAACAACTAACTAAATTCTCACAGACCGAGCTTTATTGAGATTTTCCTACCTACCCTACTCTAACTGGAAATCTCTGATGCTCTAGGTGATACAATAATGCCAGTGCATCCAGTCAAGCAATAACAACAAAGGGCAGAAAAAATGACTGCTTGTCAGAGATAACCATAGGGTAATCTGCATGTGGATCTTCAAAACCAAGGCCACCATCAGTGGTGACCACTCTTGATGAATCTGGCCCCTGCGAAGGATCAATGCTGGAGAATTTGAGCTAATCAAGGCCTCCATATACTCTGCCACAGGATCAATGAACACATGATGTACACTTTCTTATTTTAGGCCTTCCATGACTGGTAGGCTATCTGCATCATGGACAGCTTTGATCACTGCATCTTCCACTGCATCTTTAGTGTGGCTCTTGAAAGCCTGATCACCTTCTCTCTGCACATCGAAAGGCAGTGGGATCTCTTATTTTTTAGGGGGAGGGAGACTTTTCTTGTGAGTTCAAAATCTTGATTTCAACTTCATATCTTTCAACTACCAATTCTAGAAAAATTTTCTTAAGCACAGGTTTGAATTTTGAGCTGAGAAGAATAGCCCTTGGAAGGTCCTCCCATTCCAATTCTGCCAAGTCATTTGACATTATATCACGACACTTTGCTATGAAACTTGGATGCATTTTTTCAAATTTCTCAGGGTCATCCATTAGTGAAGTGACTTGGTCTTTAGCATGGATGATGTTGTAATGCGACTGGTATCCCAGTGGAGTCTTGTGAAAACAAAGATAATCAGCAGGCCTACTGATCACCAGTGGAGTCTTTTAGTCATTTAGGAACCGTGGAGTCGCCAAGTGCAGAATTTAAGATTTTCAAGGATTTTTACTGTCCACCACAATTATTTAATACCAAACCAAGGCTACTATGGTCTTCTTTGAGCTCTAAGATATGTTTCAAGGAGTGTTTTTACTCAAAGGTCCCTAGTGGAGTTGCCATTATGTTGGGGTTCTTATGTTTTGGCAGATTTGGAAATACCAAAAGATAAGACAACATCGAACCACTTTGGGACCTCAGGATCTAGCCCTCCTAGGTCTAGAGAGGGATCTCTCTATAAAGGCAAAGAAATATATATCTTTGAAGTTCAATGTTAGAGGTATTAGGCTAGTTATAAGGCACAAGGGTTGTTGTTTTGTTTTTCTTGTTTGTTTGGTTGTTGGGAAACATGAAAGAGGGTTTCAATGTAAGGTAAAGAAATGAGAAAAGAAGGATTTTAGGCAATGGGGAGATAATTCAAAGAACACTTGAGACCATTTGGAAATGGATTCATAAAATGGTTTACTTGCAATTCAATATCCAAGGCTTTCAAATGGGCTAGTCATCTAAAACAAAGGATCTTTTAAAGATGATAGTGTGGGATGAAATGATAAGGAATGAAGGTGAATGACAAGGAAACCTTCCAAGGTGACCACCTTAAGAGCTAATCCAGGGACATGGCATTGCTTAACCATCTGTGATCAAGCTCCTAATGAGGATAACTCTTCAGACAATAGAAAACATTAAATATTTAGCGCAAAGGTGAAGCCTGAGATCAGAGAAAGACTTTGAACTTTCAATGATTTGACATTCAACTTAAGGGATCTTAGAAATTATTAACTGTTAGAAAAGGACCCTAGTGAGACAGAATCAACTCTAATCTCCCAGTATCCCAATTCCTTCAATTAAAACTAGACAAGAACATCTAAGAACAGACTCTAAATTCATGCATCAGTAAGCAGGGAAAACCAACTACTATACTGGCTAAATTACCTTGAACTTGTTCTCAGATAGTACAATTAGTAGAAAACATCAAAGATAAGAAGAGTAGGAAGCATTAGGGTACCATGAGAGGGTATATCCTAAGCCAGATTTTTGATTCTTATCGGAGAAATGAAATATGATGAATTACAGAAGGAAAATAGAGACAAAGATAGAACACATCACCGTTTCTTTAAATTGGGATCTAATGAAAATGCTTGTCATATTAAAGAGCAACACCAGTCATATACAACATTTTCCAACAGCTTGATATTCAGTCTGAAATCATCTCCTCAGCCTATTTTACAAATGATACACACAGAACTCTATCTCAAGAGAAACATCTTACAATCCACGGTTATCCAAACAACAACCTTTACAATGTATTTTTCAAAAATTTTATAGCTGAAAGAGAGGCTGTAGAGGTAGATGGAGTTTTAAATGAAACATTAAAATAGATGAAGAAGAAAGCTCAAGGCCCATTCTGCTTTAATATCAATTCATTGACTCTCAGTACTCTTTGGATGAAAGAGTGGTCTTCGACAGGCTGATAGTAACTCCAGGTATGTTCTTTGATGTACCTTTTGGCTGTATTACTCTGTAGTACTCTTGGGCCAGTAAGGTAGTTAAATGAATTTTAGGTCTTCCATGCTGTGTAACAAATGCTCTGGAAATATTAGGATTTTTTGTCATGGTGGTGATCTTCTCGGGAACGTTGATGAAGAGTAAAAAACATTATGGGAACTTTGTCCTTTCTCGGGAAAGAACCTTCTGCTGATGTGAAACACTGACAAGGATTGTTTCTGTGCTTTAGGCCTCATTTAGGCCTTCTTTGTCATTCATAAGGTCTTCAATCTAGTACATTTTCCCTTTAATCACTGAATTAAAGCTTAAAATATTCAATAGCAGGCTTTAAATCTCTTTAATCCTTCACTGATACTCTTTGCTGCTTCTTTGACTGTCTCTGTCTGTGGATGCGCAGATTTAATGGCGCTGGAGGTTTTCAACAGAGTTAATAACTCTGATTGGAATGAAACATGTGTTTAAAACCCCCTCAGGAGTCTTCCCTGTGATCTATAGGTATTAAAAATCTTTTTCTGCGCTCTGTATCACTGTGACAGTGACTGTGAGAAATAACAGTTTTCACCATCTGTAACCCTGCAAAACACAAAAAATTCTTAAGAAAATCCATGGAAGTGGAAGTGGATGTTGTGGAGGCTTGTGGAGATGGTAGCGCAACAGTGAAAACAGTGGTTGTAGCAAAGAAAACGGTGAAAATTGCTGTGTAATGGTGGAGAAGGCGGTCTGATGAAGGTCTAATGAAAAAATGATTCTCAACCGTCAGATTAGACAGCAGGATGATGATTGACGGCAGAGATTTAATGGTGGAGTGGCCTTAGAAGGTAAAACGAAGAAATTATAACTTTAGTGTAAAACATAAAGTTAAGCCTTTGGGCGAAATGCACAGGAAAACCATGAAAATCAAATGAACTGGGGCTTTGAATGGTGGGACCGGTAGGCAGAGGGCGATTTTGAATATGGACCATTAGATCCCAGGAGGAGATCAACGGTGGAGATTACTCCAATGAAACTCTGTGGAATAATATGAATGAAAATGCGATGGAATGAGGGTCGTAGATCTATACAGATCAACGGTCGGGATCTTCAGATGGACTTTCGGAGGCAGAAAAGGGGGAGGTGGTTTTTTAGAGAAAACAACTGTTTTCACGCTGCTTGGGAGTGGTTTTGAAAATCTCCCAAAAAAACACGATATGCTCTGTCGCCCGACACGTGGCAAAACAAAACCGCCCATATCGCGCGATTTCAATATGTTAAAGTTCAGACACCAAAGTTACACGATATGGTTCTCGGCCATTGGATTGTGGGCAGGAAGATCTAACGATGGAGGAGCGAGCACGATGAGTGAAAGATCCAAGGGCGGAAGTGGGGGGCCAAGTCAAAGGCGATTTGAATATGGTCCGTCAAATCTGATAATGGACGGTTAGGATTTAAAGAGAAAGCGGAGGAAAAAGGGTCAAATTAAATGGGCGAGAGAAAGGGGAGCTGTTGGATCAGAGGGAACGAATGGCGAAGATTTAATCGCAATCAGAGAAGGCAGGGGCCGAAACTCCGATGGTTTTGAACTTTCGATTACATGTGGACCGTTGGATCGGTAGAAGATCAACGATGGAGATTGTTCAGAGGGGGAACTGATGGAGGGCATAGGGGCAGTGTGTGATCAAATCCTGGCCATTGGTTCTTATGGATTCAATGGCCAGGATCGAATCGGAGATTGGCCAATCGGGGGAAAGAAAGGTGGATTCATTGGATCGGCGCGATGCGATTTTGCGCCAGCCATTGGATCTCAGGAGGAGATCAACGGTCAATGTTCAATCGGGGGGGGGGAATGGAAGATGTTATGGGCACATCGTGATATTAGCGCATAACATTAGATCTTTATAGATCGACAGTGGATATTACATCCGCGGCCAATAGAACAAAAGGTAATCGCATCGTAGATTTACATTTAACAAAGGAAAATCGTTCACCACCAACTCCCGATTGCGATTAGCGCTATGTGGCTTAGCATTTGGTCTCGGTGCCGGTTATATGCGAAGAAGGGGCTAGGGGCTGGGCCAAAAGGGGCTTAGCCTGATATATGGTTAAAAATGGGTTTTTAGGCCTAAAAACAGAGTTTTTAAGGCTAACAGTGGGTTCCGGTAGAGAAACAAAGGGATCTTCTCACCAAATGCAGGGATTCACATGGTTTAAAAAGGGGAATTTGATGGTTTAGAATACTTAGGAAGGGATTTTGGGGGTTTTTAGGGGAATTTTGAGAAGGGAAAAAAAGGTTTAAAATGGGGAATTTGCAGGGATAAAGGGAGCAGATGGAGGCTTTCTTGAGCACAATGTTTTCACAAACAGTGAGGATTTTATTATGGAAATAGCAGTGAAGATATTTTTGAAGGAAAAGGACACATAGAGGCTTCAAGAATGAGATATTTTTTAGAGGAAATGTATCTCTTGAAGGCACAGAAAAATATTTAGCCACCTGTTTGCTTGACAAAAGTTTATAGGTGGCTAACAGGTCCATGGCATAAAGACAAGTTGCACATGAACTGAACTTTGCAGGAATAAAAAACATCTAATTAAATTCTTACAGGCTAAGCTTTATTGAGATTCCCACCTACCCTACTCTAACTTGAGATATTTACATGTCTAGCTTATGAACTCTCTTTTCCAATACATCCAGTAAATCAGATGATCCCATGACTGGTCCTTTCTGCTCATCTCTTTGAGCATGCTGGATAGGCAGGGCCACTCCCATTCTATTTTTTTATTAACAAGAACTTCAAAAATGTTTCTTGTTGTCTGCGACAAGCTGCTCTTGATGACCTTTGATCCTTCTTCAAATGTTTGCAGGAAATGAGCATAAGGATCTTGAAATGATACTTGGTTGAGAGTATTTGACAAGTGGTTTTCAACCAGGACTGCTTCCTTTTCCACTGGATCAAACAGAAGAACCTTCTGAGAAAGAAAATCTCCCTCATCTTCATCATCATCTGAGCTGGAGGACTCATCATATTTGGCAGTGCTTTCCTCCTATAGCTTTAGCACGTGCTGCTGGAGTGGGTTGAAATCTGTGAAAAAATTAACATATTCTTGAGCAGGTTTTTATTTGATTACCTCCACCCTTTCAGGAGAAGCTTCAATATATTCATCTTGCTCAAGATTTTCTTCATTGCTTTCTTCCTCATCCCCTGTGCTGAAAAGCTGCTGACTTCCAGCTTCATGGAAATTATTACTGATGATTTGATATAAAGCAGAGTGAAGATTCAATGAATCTTCACCTGCTACTAGAATTTCATAATCTTCTCCATCAGTATCATAAATAGCCTGACTCGGCTCATTTCTTTCTTGAAGTTGATGTACATGATCTTCTTCCCACAAATCTACTGATGATGGTTCTGCGGGATTAGCTTCTGTTTGGAAGAAATCATCATTAGATAGATCAAAACTAGAAGAATCATAATTTTAAGCAATGTCATCAATCAAACCTTCTGGATTCTCAGCAAGTCTTTCTTCAAAATAATCTGCAAGTTCATCTTCTGATCTGAAATCTTGTTCATCATACATGCTTTGCATGTTTCTTATGTCTTGCAGAGATTTGATTTGTTTTTCCTGAGGACAAGGTGTAGGTCTTTTCCAATCATCATTTCTAGTCTCAACCTCATATTCCTCCTCCTCTGTGTTTAGCAAGGTGTTGGTTGTCTCTATAAATCTTTCCAGCTTGTTTTCTAAAGAGATCTGCCTTTTTTGCTCTGCTTGGTCCTTTTTTATTGCTTTTAATCTTTCCTCCCTCCACTACAGGTTGTATTTGACAGTAATTGCTATGTTTTTCATTTCTTCCAGGCTAGAAGGCTCTCTTTCTCTGATATGAAATTCCACCTCAGGGTCAAAAGAACTTGGATAGTGCACTAGATCCCATCCCAAGGGTGGTTTTATATCAGAATGTATTGCATTGTATACCTTATTGTACCTGGCTAAAAAAATTTGTACTGTCTCTCCTGGTTTTCTTCTCAAATTCTATTATTCTTCTAGGATGAGGAAGACATTTCTCGCGACTACCCACTTATCAAGGAAAACTTGAGCAAATTGATGAAAATTGATAATGCTTACAGCTGGAAGGTTTTTAAACCAACTCTTAACATTTCCTTGTAATGACAAGGCAAACATTATAATACGCACAACATTTTCTTCTATTTCATATAAGTCAAGTAAATCCTCAAGCTTTTGAACATGCTG
The DNA here is from genome assembly GCA_034641835.2 of Pinus albicaulis. Lineage (NCBI taxonomy): Eukaryota > Viridiplantae > Streptophyta > Pinopsida > Pinales > Pinaceae > Pinus > Pinus albicaulis. The sequence goes on along the minus strand of CM076575.1, from coordinate 875,899,677 downwards.
CTCAGCAGTGACCTTTGTATTCTCTCCATCAAAAAGGCGCAGCTTATTTGTAAGTCTTGCAGGAAGAGGTTGGAAAATAAGAGGCAAATCTAGAGGCTTATATCTTTCTATGACCTTTGTGGGTGTAGGTAGTGCAAAAAGGGGCTTATGACTGCTTGAATTTTCATCAGGGGTAAGAGATACAGTGTGAGGCTCTTGTTTCACTAGGTCTTTCGCAGGTGTATAGGTGTTCTCATGGTCTGAAGACTGAGGCTTGAGATCTTTCCCATAATCAATGTGGGTCTCATATTTGTACACTTGATCGGGCTTAAAGTAGGATAGCACGTAGTGGTAGATAAAAACAGTGAATTATTTAAACCAAATCCATCCTAAATGTTCTGTCCTTCTATGAGGTCTAGCCATATTTCAGGTTCTTCCTCTAGTGAAGTCTTTAGGTCTGTTAGGAATTGTGGAGTCACCAGGTAAATGAATTTTAATGTTTGAAGCAGGCTGTCGTCCACCATTAGCAATTAAATACCAATCTAATCAGAGATTATGGATCATTGAGGTTCTAAGGATGTATAAGATGGAAATCACTCAAAAGCTTCCCCAGTGGAGTCGCCATTATGTTGTGGTTCCTATGTTTTGGCCAGATTGGCAAGACCAAAAGATTAGACAACATCAAACCACTTTTGGATCCTAAGATCTTGCCCTCCTGGATCCAGAGATTGATCTCTCTATAAATGTAAAGAATGATATATCTTTAAGGCTCAAAATGAGATATTAGGCTAGGTATGAAGCGCAAGGGTTTTTGAGTTTGTTTGTTTGGTTGGAGATCATCAACTGAGAAGGTTATGGAAGTAAAGAAGGAACTGAATAGAAGGATGTTTCAGCATGGGAAGATAGGTCAAAAAGAAAGGTTAATCCATTGGGCTACGGAGTCATAAAAGGGGATTACTTGCATAACAACTATCCAAGGGTTTCCATAGGGCAAGTTATCTATACCAAAGGATCTTTTAGATAGATGGTTGAATGGAACATTAAGAATGGGTGAAAGAAAGAAACCTAAGTGCAGCCTAAGATCAGGTCATATGTCATCTAAATCCAGGCCTGCTTTTGACATACTTCAAAGGAAACTCTCATAAAAACACAAAGGGTAGCTTAAGATCAGGTCAGATGTCATTTAAATCCAGACCTGATTTCAGCATAATCTCAAGGAAAACAATCCAGCAGTCCTCATAACTACCTTTATAATGGTAGAAAACATTCAAGTTTAAACACAAAGCAAGGCCTAAGATCAGAGAAAGACTTTTAACTTTCAATGCTTTTGACACTAGCTCAAAGGGATCTTAGAAAGGAAAACTGTTGGAAAAGGAACCTAGTGAGACAAGGCTAACTCTAAATCTCCCAGTTTCCCAATTATTTCAGCTGAAACCAAAAAAGAACATATAAGAAACAAACTCTAAATTCATACATCAGTAAGCATGGGCAAGCCAACATCTTTGACTGGTTAAATTATGATGAATTTTCTCTTAGATACACAAATAGAAGAAAACATCAAAGATAAGAAGAGAAGGAACCACTAGGGTACTTTACAGTAGTACATCCTAAGACATATTACTAATTCTTATCAGAGAATTATGGACAGTATGATAAAACATGAAAGGAGACATTGCAGTAAGAGAAACATCACCAGAAATACAGACCAGGATCCTGTGAATCTGCTTGATTAATTGATGTGAAAAACCAGTCACGTGCTTTGAGATTAGTGGCCTTTTACAATCAAACTTCTCTTCCCAGCCTATTATATTACAGACTACTTAGCTACTTCCCCTCAATAACAGTTCTATCAAATAATAGAATCCCAACAACGAACAACCTTTACAATGTATTTTCAATGAATATTTATAGGTGAATGAGGAGGAGTAGTAGATGTAAACTTAAATGATACATTAAGACAGAGGGGAGGAATTATTCGAATTCCCACTCTGCATAATGGCTCTACATTAACATGTTTTGTACTCTTTAGGCTGGTTCAGAAGTTTTAGTCAGTTTGACAATATCTTAAGGTATGTGTCTTGCAGTACTCTCTAACTGTAGGTACTCTATTCTGTCTTCTGATATAAGTAAGGTGACTGAAAGTCTTTCAGGTCTTCCATGCTTCCATAACTGATGTCCTGACAACTTTAGAAGCTTTTGTCAGTGTCATAATAGTTCTGGTGCATCGATGGAACATGGAAGAGGACATGTGGTTGGTCCTTTCTTGAGAAAATTGTTTTGCTGATATTAAAACCAAGATATGGCTTGTTTCCTGTGTTTTAGGCTTCATTAAGACTTCTTGATATTTCTTAAAGTCTTCATCTGTGTATTCTATGTCTTTATCCTTAAAACACTCGATTATAAGCATTAATTTTTCAATAATAGGCTTAAATCCTTTAATTCTCTTCACTGATACTCTTTCTTCTTCTGCTGACTGTTTCGGTACAGCTACAGGTTTTGGAGGCAAATGAGGGTTTTAACCAAGGTTGATAACCTGACCCTTAATGAAAATCATGCTCTAAACCTTCTTAGACACTTTCCTCTGCGATTTCTGGCTTTGAAAATACCTTCCATGTGCTCTGATAAACCCTGTATGTGACTGTGGAATAGAGTGGATTAACGCCCCTTTAAAACCTGTAAAAACATGACAAACAAATTAAGAAATCCATGCGGGAGTGGGGTAGGCTACTTTGGAGGCTCGTGGAGTATGAAAATAAGCAATGAAAATGATGGGTGCAGTGAAGAAACACAGTGAAAACCATGGAAAAACGATGAAAAAATGGTGTCGGAGGCGAAACACTAGTCTGGCGAAATTTTGGTGCGTTATGCATTCTGGAACATTAGATTAGATCGAACAGTGGTGATCTACGGTCGAGATTCACCGATGAAACCTTTTGGAAGGAAAATGAAAAAATGAGTGAATGGAGGTAAGATTGAATTTGGGTTGTTAGATCAGTTTGATGGACGACAGAGATCACTTGACGAAGGCATTCGGGGGCATAGGTGAATGGAGAATGGGCGGAGGCTATATCTAATATAAGCCATCAGATTAAAGAGGTCAATGGCTACGATTAATCATGAAGTCTTAATGCAGAGGGCGGTAAGTGGAAAACCAGAATGGTTTTCGCGCGGGGCTGAGGGTGGTAAGTGGAATTCGTAAAAACAACGTGATTCCACTCATCGCACGCCATGTAGCAAAGAAAAACCGCCTAGATCGCACAATTTCAAACCATTAACATTCAGACGTAAAAAAACGCAATGTGCCTTTAAGCTGTTGGATGTGGGGCGGGGAGATCTAACGGTGGAGGTGCGAGCGCGATGGGGGAAGATGCACGGCGGAGGTGAAATCATCGAGATGACTGTGGACCGTAGGATCATGCGAGATGGACGGTTGTGATTCGCTGTCGGGGTGGGGGCTTATTGGATCATCGGGTTTACCTCCAACCGTTGGATCAATATGATGGACGGTGAAGATCTGAGGGTGGCGGAGAGTATGGGTAATGAAATGAGAGGGGGAATGAAAAGGACAAGCGCCCGATCGATCGTTGAATTCTGGAGATCAACGACTCTCATCGATTTGGATCCCGACGTCGGAGGGTAATAAAATAAATGGAACAAAGGGTTTTAATGTGGTTTTATAGCCTTTGAGCGCCTGATCCTAGAGTTTTAGGTCTCATGGAAGGGGGTTAAGAAGAATAAACCCGCGAGGGCTAAATCCTTCAATGGAGTGGAAAAAACGTTTTTATGCGTTTTAAAGGGGATTTTGGGGTTTTTAGCGGAGGTTAGTGTTCTTAAGCACCCGGTTGTGGGGCTTATGGTTATATGAAGAAGGAGGCTGCAACGTATAAGCCTTCGGGGGCTTAAGCCTGTTGTAATGCAAATAGGGTGTTGTTAGGCCAAAATCAAGGTTTTTAAGGCCAAATGGAGGGTTTCGGTAGAGGAAAAAGAAGATTTTAAAACCAAATCAAGGGAGATGTAAGGTTTAAAAAGGGGATTTTGATGATTTAGAGGGCTCATGAAGGGATTTTATGAGATTTTGGAAGGGAAGAAAGAGGTGAAAATGGGGGCTTTGTGAGAGTGAAAAGGGGAAAAAAGGAGGCCTTTTGAAAGCAGCTTCTTTCACAGACAGTGAGGCTTTTTAATGGAAATAGTAGTGAAGATTCTTTTTAAGGATAGAAAACACATGGAATTTTCAAGAATGAAATATTTTCAAGGGAAATGTTTCTCTTGAAGACTCAGAAACATATTTAGCCACCTATTTTCTATGCCAAAAATTTATAGGTGGCTAACAAACACCACACATAAATTATAAAGGAATGCTCTTATCGAATGGTTACACATTAGATAACACTACTACGAACTACACTCCCATGTACCATTGAGTATATTTTGGGAGTACCCTATAGGTTTCTATCCATCCATAGGTAACTGAGTTTGTCACCTTGTATACCATGATACGTCAAACAAAACATTTGGGGAGATTGGCTACCATACGTTAAGTCCTTGGTTCACCAAGTTGTATATTGCATTTCACGGTTTCTTGGTAATCCGTTATGCCTAGATTATCCTCTTTTTTATTCATTTCATTTTTTTTTAATAAATTTATTATCCAATGTGGAAGAACAAAATCCCCCACCCCTTCGTTCACATAGAATGAAAAATAATCTACCTCTTCTACCAGAGGCTACTCCTAGTCATCGTTAGAAGCATGAGAAGATGTAAACAACCAAATCTGGAACTTTGGGAACTACTTTTGGCCCTCCTCTTGATATTGATCTGCCATAATCATCTATACTTTGAATTTTGAGCCCAATATTACATCTACTCTTGACAGTAACACTGATACAATCAGAACATAAGTCCCTAAAACTTTGTTTCTTAAGGTTATTAAACCTTACTTTGTCGAGTTAGACACTTTAATTCTTGAGGTTGTCGAACCTGAGGAGCCTCAGGCATCTTCACATGTTACTTTAGGACCTTCCTCTTATCTTCCTTTGTCTCAGATAGAACCTATATATCTTGGACTCGAGAGTCAACCTCTTCCATGTGGACCTATAATTATTGAAGAGATCCCATAAGAAGAGCATCATCCTTCTATTCCTGATCATTGGGAAGGACTCCATTTTTATTAGAATGTCCCTCTTACTCCTCTTTAGACTCCTACACAAACTCCTTTTCCTGATTCTTTTTACTTTTCCACAGATCTCTCACGACAGTCTTCATTGGGATTGTTAGACATGACTGGAACTGATCCAAACTCCCAGCCTATGTCCACCACTATGATTAATACCTCGAATGTTTCTTCCTCATCTATGTTTGCAACGTCACCAGAAACACATATGTATAGTGGCCCATCCATTCCACCTGTCTATCAGTATTATCTAGTACCTACTTCTAGTGCGACCTTTAGTCCTTGGACCTCTCTCATGTCATCTAATTTGGGAATAAAATTTGGTACTTCTCTTATGAATGCCACATATTCTTCTCCTCCTCCTCCACTTACATATATGGTTGAGCAGTAGGTTGGCCCTTATGTTAGTAGGAAAGGTTACCTTCATCATCCTTACTCTCCTTATGTTGGGTACCCACCATCTAGATCGCAGTTGCGTCTGTCATCCCCTCCTCCTTTGACAGGGGGGAAACCTGATGTTAGTATACCTCAAGTTGGTAATCAGCCTTATGATAGTCCTCCTTATCCTGGAATGGCTTCCAATTTTTGGCAACCTAATTTTCCCATTTAACCTGGTTAATTTTGGGACTTGTTTTTGAATCCTCAACCTACACCATCTTCATCTCGAATTCCTATCGATCCAGCAGTTCCCCAACAAGCTCAAATACATGTGAGCCAAAATTTACAAGTTTTTTTTGCATCACAACATTTTCCATTGGTATCTGGTACTTCCCAGGTCTCACTTACCTAGCCTATACAAGGTACCTCACATTCTTAACCGCTTGGACATGGTACTCCTCAAGTTTCGATAGGACAGATTATTAATAGTATGGCATAGTCCCAATTGAACCCACCTTATTATGGGACAATGCAGACTCACATCGGGAAATAGTACAGACTGTATCAAGGTATTCCTCAAGTTTCTTTTCAAGGCCAAAAAATCCAAACCCAACCATTCCATCAAATTTCTGGTCATACTAGGGCTAGAAAACAAGGTCACTTGTATACTGGTTGTCAAAACCCTCCTTATCTTGGTACCTAGGTTCCTTATTATCAAAACTCTCCTTATCCAAGAATGCAAGTGCATGTTGCTCAAGTTATTCCTTTATATCTAGGTCATCCTCCTCCAGAATTTAACTAGCAGTTGCCTTTTTTCGCTACTCTTGAATTTCAAAACTTAACTCGGCTCACCAATGACCCCATTGCTCATTCGACATGGGGGCCGATCATTCCTACTAAATTTCCTTATGATATCCAAAAATTGAATGGGAATCCATGAGAATACCTTTCAATGCACGTTATGACGTATCATCTATGGTTTTCTTTGAAATCCCTTAATGATGATTCCGTTCCACTTCATATTTTCCAACGAACACTTACAGGTACCGCATATAAATGGTATATCAAGTTACCTAGAGAATCGTTTCATAATTTCAGCACTTTAGCTACCACTTTCCTTACATATTTCCAGTTACCTATCAGATATGAAACTAGAATGGAACTACTGACCAATTTCAAACAATAAAATTCCACTCATATCTTAGATCACATTCATGAGTGGATGTGTCGTCGTCGGTTCCTCAAGACTTATGTTCCCGATCAATTGTTAACGAAAATTTTACCATATATTTGTTGTTTCCTCTAACATAATATGTGGCTAAAGGTGGAGTCATGACCGAAGATCAATTTATTCCTCGTGCGCAATATTTTGACCTTTTTTATACCCAATCAAGCATGCTATATGATAAGATATCAAACGCTCTGAGAGCTTTGAATATTTTTCCTCCTCCACATCGTAAATAATCTCATGTTGTTGATGGCATGATTAGTTCTTCTAGTTCTCAATCTACGAGTAAACCATATAGTATTTCTCTTACCGCATTTGCTCAAAAACCTCAATCTCATCCTCCTGCGACTTCTGCTTCCAAGATAATTGTCGTTTCATCTGATAAAGGAAAGTATCAACATCAATCTAGAAGCAAGAATAAATGGAAAGGTACGAAGAATAAATTCACCCCACCATATGATAAACAAATAAATCAGTCCTCTGATGAGAAATGAAAGCCTCAATGCCCATGTTTAATTTGCAACAAGAATCAATTTATACATTATTTTTTGCACCACGCTGAAGTGAATCAGTTTCTTAAATCTTCCACTTCTCCCATTGTGTTTGATGACCCGTTTCCCAATCAGGAGGCTCACATGGTTTCTTGGGACCCTTATTCTTGTAACACGGTTTTGATGCTTTCCTCCTCAAAGCTTAAACATAATGTTATGGTGTCCACTCGAAACAAGGACTATGTTAATGTGAATCCACTAAACAGTCAGACTACTGGTCAACCTGTCAATTCAACATCAACTTCATCATATACTACTCCACCTCTAGTTCCTGCAGAATTGACTATTAAGCCTCTGAAGTGCGTTATTCATAAGTATTATTTCAATTCTCGTTCAATAGATTCTCAAAATTATAAGTTAGTTGAAGACTTGGCTCAGTCTCCCTCATCTATGTCAACTCTTGAGGTGTTACAAAATTGTCCTACCCAAAAGAAGGCCTTGTTGTCAACTATCGAATGTGTGGATCCATCATATTCTAACTTTGTTTTTTATCTCATGAAAATTATTCCCCTTGACTTTGGGATCATTCATATTTTATAATCCAAGTCATCGCTTTTGGTAAGAACATTCATCACTCTATTGTGGGCGAGGGAGCCTCAACCTGCATTATGTCCATGTCTTTCTAGAAGGCGATCGGTTCACCTCAACTAATTCAATCAAACACCATATTGAAATCCTTTAATGGAAGAATGTAAAAATCTTGTGGCATTTTGAATTCCATTCAAGTAGAATTAGGAGGAAAAACCATTTCCATAGAAGTTGAAGTTATTAAAATTCCTCTCGATTATAATATTCTACTAGGACATACATGGTTTTATGTCGTGGCTTCCGTCATTTCGACTTACGTCCATATGTTTTCCTTTCCTCATAAATTTGAGATTGTAGACATAAACCAACTCACCTTTTTTGCCTCTGATTCTCACGTTACTGGAATTGTCCATCTTGTAGGGAAACTCTACATTCCTATCAACATGTCAAATTGTAATGTTCCTTTTTCAGAAATATCACAAGTCTGTGCCAGAGATGGACTGTGGGGGAATTTATCGGATATGTCACCTTCTAAAGAAGGGTGAGATCTGGAGGCTTTCTGGCCCTTTGCAGACTCTGTCTATAGATATGTGAAATTCCCTAGTAGGAATGGCTAGCAACCCAAGCCTGGAAAACGCATTTTCCAGAAGTGGAGGCAGTAGGATTTGATCCCTGGTCTGGAATCCTTAAAATATATCTGTCTGGAGCTGAAATCCTAAAGTGGACTCAAAACAAATATTTCTAGGAGCTTGAGACAAGCCTCCTTCACCTGTTATCTTCAAAAAGGGCCCAATGAAGAGGGCTGCAACAACACTTTGCTCAACAAAGGAAATGACTGCGTTATTTCTAATGAGCCATGTCACATGAAGATGAAATAAATCTGTAAATATATGTGCAGCAGAAAATGTAGACAAAATCTTGAAGAATCTCTTACTTAAAGCAAGCCAAAGAATCTCAAGGAGACAATGTACATAAGAATGGAGAAAACACTGCTCACATATTCTATTCATACTAAGTCTGCACAGTCTATGGGAGGTACTACAACAATAAATACATAAACATGAAGGATACAACAATGTAAGCTCAAATAAGAAGGGGGAGCAAGGCTTCAACCCCTGAAAATACAATACAACAATCCTCTAAAAGGATTGGATGAAAACTAGACAAAATGGCATTTTACCCAAAATGTCAGAGTTGTTGGGCAGCTGCTGCAACTCAATAGAAACAAGAAATGGAAGGAGCTTTCTGAATGTGATGCCTTTGCTAGAACAACTCCTTTATTCAATCTTGTAGATGAAAGGCTGATCCTTTCATTGAAGATCTCATCACCCACTGAAATGTTGCAACCCTCACTGCAAATGCTCTCTATGAACTGCGCAGTCAAGGAAGAGGGATGCTCTTTTGCTGATGGAAGTGATTGGCTTGATGCCAAATATGATGGAATGAAGATTAGAAACTCCCTCACTGATCTCCCAAAGGAATGGAGACTCCCTCCTCTGAAATACAATGTTGGAAGTGGTGTTGAGAAACCCTCCCCTGCAACACCCAGCTACACAACTCAACCACCAATGGAGACTGTGCTAGAGCTGAATGGAATGCTTTGGCCTCAAGCCAAAATATGGGGAATATGAAGAACTATATCTTCCAAGAGATACTCAATGGAAGAGATGGGATTCTCGCTCGGGAACACCCAGTGCTAGCAACACTGCATCTCAGCTAAACAACTAGAGAATTCTCTTGTCTGAGAAGACAAGCAAAATGATAATCAAAAGCATGAATGAGAATGGCTACTTCATTATTCTTTTAAACAAGTGAAAGGTGTTTTTCCATGGGCCCCACACCTTAAGGTTTCCTCTCTAGAATGATCTCCTCCTCATGCAAACTGCGCTGGCCCACCAAGGGAATCTTATCTTCTCTATCTGTGTAATCGCTTGGCTTCTTCTAGAATTATCCACCTGCAAATTGTCTCTTTTCACACATGGGGTGTGAAATCCAGTTCTTTATTGACCCCCTTTCACATTATAAGGGTTCCTTATTCAGATTTTTATTATCAATGGGTTTTACTACCCATTTGTTCTCCTCCTAAAGCAAAAACAAAAGTTTTTAATGTTCCATAAAATTTTGGAATATTACATAAACTTGGGATTTTGAAGGAATATGCACCTATGGGAACCTTTTCACTCCCTCCTCCTCTCCTTCCCGACATCTCATCTTCAGTTGCTTATATCAACATGATATCATCATCTCCTATCCCGGCTTATCCATGGATTGTACCTCATGAAACTGACATCCAAAGTTTTGGAGACTGAATATCGCTTAGCCTTATTGAGATATATTATGAAGCCATCTAATCAGCTTGTGCGGCTTACACCTTATCTTTAATTAATTGGGTAGATTGATAATTGGATTATGGCACGTCTTCTGATCCCTTTTCTCATGTATTCTCTATTATGAGAGAATAATGTAGATAATGATACCAGATGATGATCTGTGGGATGAACATCATCATCGTTCCTCCTTATAAGATTCCATTGAGATAATCTTAGTGACGTATACTTACCTAATTTTGTCGATCCTTTTACGAATTTTCTCTCCATTCATGAGGTCGACTCCGAAAATAACCTTTAAAATATCGAAGAAACGATGCCTCTCCATATCTCTATCAAACCAAGTATTTTCGAAAATATATACATCATAGCATCTTGTTCTCCATCTAATATCGAGATCTATAGAGCCTTATTTCATGAGTTTTGAGATGATTTTTCCTGTACTTACAAGGAAATTCCAGGTATCGACCCAAATATAGTAGTGCATGAGATTAAGATGTATCTTGATGCCAAACCTATCTAGCAACACCTCCATCTGATCTATCCCAAGAAGGCTACTAGGATTAATATTTAAGTTGAAAATATTCTTTGGGTTGGTTTCATATACCCCATTCCTTTGATCGATTGGGTATCGAACATTGTTCTTGTCATGAAGAAATGAGGCACGATCCAGGTATGTGTCGATTATCAAGATGTGAATCGTGCTTGTCCAATGGATAACTATCCAACCTCTTTTATTGACGAGATTGTTTATGATTGCGTTGGCTACGATATTTATTCATTTATGGATGGATTCTCTAGCTATAATCAAATCAACATTCTCTCGGTGGACCAACCTAAGATTGTGTTTATTTGTCCCTGGGGTACTTTTTCCTATCGAAAGCTCCCATTTGGTTAAAGAACGATGGGGCCACGTTTCAACGTGCAGTGGATTATTCTTTTCATGACATTAAACACATCGTGCAACCCTATTTTGATGATCTCCCTACTCATTCTAAACATTAGGTTGATCACCCAATGCATCTTAGGGTTATTTTTCTTCGTTTTAGACACTATAAAATTCAACTTAACCTACAAAAATGTGTTTTTTGTGTTGGTTATGGTCAAATTCTAAGTTTTATCATTTCAAAACAAGGAATTCGTATTGATCCTTTGAAAGTATAGAAAATCATTGACTTGCCTGCATATTCTTCTCTCATTTAGTTACAAAGACTCCAAGGGAAATATAACTTCCTGCAAAGGTTCATCCATAATTATGTTGAGTTTACGAAAGTATTCACTAGTCTAATGAAAAAATGGGTCCCTTTCTACTGGGATGACGCTGCTAAGAAATTATGTGATGCTGTGTCGCATTAGGGGAATTTTGTGGTCTAAAATGGGCCTCCTAAGGAAACAATAAAATAATATCTAAACTAATAAAATAATATTTATGAATTTGCAATTCACTTTTTGCACCAAAATCCATGTAACCATGGTTAAATTCAATTCAAAAGTTGTACCAAAATAAAATTAATAAAAAATTTGTATTGATGTGACTATAAATAAGAATGAGATTTTCAAGAAAAAGTCATTATCATTGCACAACTAATGAATTTGTCCTTTGTACTTAAATAACTTAAAATAAAATATAAATATAAATTCATAAATTTTTAATTATAGAATATACTATTAATTAAAATTTATAGTATTTAAATTATATAATAACATGTAATTAATATACTATATAAAAATAATATAATATAATATATTGTTTTATGTATGAATTTTATATTACATATTAAATTGATTTGATTTATAAATAAATATTTGAAAATATACAAATATAATATTTATTGAAAAGTGTGTAAATACATGAAGATTATGTAAGGATATGCATTGTTTCTTTCAAAAAAATGAAGTGACATAATAATATTTTATTAAAAAAATGTAAAATGACATTTATTATAAGTACTTTACTTTATGAATTTAAAAGTACTTAGAGCACTACCATGGTTAACCATCAATTTTTATCTACCATTGAGAATGTGACAAGTAAGTACCTTTAACTCAAGCAATACCACCTCAACCATTAGGGATGATGTCATCCCCTAAAATGTGATTGGTTCTCACAAAGTGAATTTTGATTGTACATTTTCCTTAGGAGGCCCATTTTAGACCTCAAAATTCCCCTAATTGAAAGATGTACTGGTTTGGGAATCTCTTTTATACCTGCATGACTATTATCGCAACTATTTCTTGTATCTCACTACTGCCATCTCTACTATAGTGATGGTATTGGTCCAAGAAGATGATATAGGGACCTAAATCATCTAAATCAGAACCTAAACAATGTTGAAATCAAATATACTCATGTAGAAAAGTTGGTTTTTGTGGTCGTTCAAGCTATTAAAATATTTCACCATTACATCTTGCTTCAGAAAACTACGATTGTTTCTGATTGCAACCCTATAACATATATTTTCACGTCAATTACTTGGGGGTGAATACTCTAAGTGGATCATTATTCTACAAGAGTTAGACCTCTAGTTCATCAAGTCCAAGTCGAAGAAATCCCTAGTTTTCGCCGAGCTAATGTGTGACATTCCTTCCCCTGTTTCTGAATCTACATTTGAAGATTCTATCATTGACGAGACATTGTTTCTAATTTTGTAATCTGACCCATGTTATGGACATTTTCTGATCTATCTCAAGACCTATACTCTTTGGTCTAATACCTCTCGCTCTGAGCAGTGACGTGTCCGATACCAATCCAGAAATTACATTATTATCGATGACACCCTTTACCATCGTGGTATTGATACGATTCTACGGAGGTGCCTCACCCTTGAGGAGGCCAATAAAGTCCTTAATGAATTCCACTCGGAGGCATGTGGTAGACAACTATCTAGTAACGCTATCGCACAAAACATCTTACACACTGGTTACTTTTGGCCTACTATCTTTCATGATTGCATTCTCATTGTCCATAAGTGTCATGCGTGCTAGGACTATGATCATAAGATCTATGCTCCACCCGCTCCATTGCATCTCACTATAATTGTTGGCCGCTTTACAAAATGGGGTATCGACTCTATGACATGCAAACCTCACTCGGTCAAGATGCATGGTTATATTATTGTCATTATAGACTACTTTACTAAGTGGGTCGAGGCAATGGCTACATATAAAAAAAACTAGTGAAACGGTTGCATATTTTATTTTTAATCATGTTATTGCTAGGTTTGGTGTTCCGTAAGCAATATTTACTGATCATGGAAATCATTTATGAAATCATATGATGCCCAAACTAGCTACTAAGTTGGGACTTTCTCATGAAAAATCCACTCCCTAATATCCTCAGTTTAATGGACAAGTTGAGGTTGTTAATAAATTTCTTAAGAGTATGCTTCAACGTATGGTAGGGGTCCAAAAATTGGATTGGCACTTGCTTCTTTATATTTCCTTATGGACATACTAAACCTCAGTTAGAACTACTACCATATTCACACCCTTTTAGTTGGCTTATAGTTTGGAATAAATCATCCCCATCGAATGTGAAATTCCATCATTAAAACTAGTTGCTGAAATTATTCCTGCCACTTCCATAGAACAGGAGTGTCTTTTACATCTAACTCATTTAGGTGAAACTTGGTGTGATGCTGCTTTAGCTAATGAAGGTCATAAAAGACGTGTCAAGGTGCAATATGACAAAAATTTCAAGCCTTGTGTCTTCTCCGAAGGAGACCTGGTTCTCTTATATGACCAAGAGGTTGATAATTTAGGTCCAGGAAAGTTCCAACCTATGTGGTTGGGTTCGTACATTGTCAAGCGATTCCTTGCAAAAGGGGCCTATGAGTTAGTATATTTTGATGGAGTTTCACTGGCGCAGCCTATGAATGGTCTATACCCAAAAAAAATACTATGCTTGATCTCATGCGTAGTACACTGTGTACATACTGTCTATAGGTGTGTTGACAGTGTTTGCAATGTGTATTTTCATATTTTCCTACGGTTTCTGTTGATCCTGTTTACGTTTGGTTTGTAGATGTCGACATCTATCGAACCATACATTGGTTATTCTAATGGTGCTAGTCGTATTACTCATAACCTATCTTCCACAGAATGGGATAGCTTTGCTCCAAATGGTGAGCTAGTGAGTATGCAAGGGATTTTTATTGGTCACTTTACTAACAACATTATTGATTATAACGCATTGGTTGAGCTACTATTTGATTTTATTTCACATGGTATCTATTTTTTAGTCATCAAGCTTGACTCACAACTCGTAGTACTACAACATTTTAATGTTTATTCAGTTAGAAGTTCCACCATCCTTCGCATGGTTTTGAGATTACATCTTCTAGAAAGACGTTTTGATTTCATACAATATGAACATATTTATAGAAATATAAGCACATTAGCAGATGCCAGATATAATTACGTTTCAGAGAGACATTTGAAACGAACATAAATAAGTTTCAATCCACATCACATCATATTGAAAGCATAATAGGAACTAGGAAACATTGAAAATATGTATATATATTAAGTTTGGTTTTACAAAAATTGTGCCCTGATACACATATGGCTACATCACCCATATGAAAAACTACATGCAGATATCTAAGTAGACAAATCAATGGTGCTCATGATAAAATGGCACTACACGGGTTATCTTGCGCAGTAACCAACCAATATGGCTTGGCACTCCAATAGTGTTTTGTTGAAGTCGCATCGGAAGTTGTTTTACCACGGTCTCATCAATCCTATGTGTCAACCCCTCCATGTGGCACTCCACCTCTGATAGGATCTTAGTTACCTCAAGATCTCATAGCGCATACCATCCTACCACAATAACCTGTACTGGTACCACTGCCTCCTCGTGTGGTTTTCCCTTTGGAAAATGGAGAAATGAAGCACCTACTGGTCCAAGTGGTCCAATATCTATATGAAAAAATCAATATTTTAGTCTCAGAAACATTAAAAAAAACAAAAAAATGACACTTTCAAAACTTAAATGGTTGAAATATTTTACCTAAAGCATCCCATTGCTCACCCTTAGGAAGCATAAGCTCAGGATCATCATAAAAATCAATTCTTGAATAAGGATATTCATTTATAATAATTAACTGTCTACACAACCATCCAAAGAAGGTTGGTGAGAAGCTGATCACCGATGGACCTTCATGTTGGGACATATGATTTATCCACCTCCTCATGTGTGGGGACCTTAGATCGATAGGCTGGAGTGAAATCTACTGAGGTTGAAGAAGTGGCACCTGATTTAGAGAAAAAGAGACCAAGATCGAACCATATTCAAATTTCTTTAACTTTCCCTCTTTTTCTTTAGTCATATGTTCCTTCATATTAACCAAAAATCCCTCACTCCTGTTGAAGATTGTTAGCTCTAGAAACTCCCCCATACTTCATGTACGATCTACTTGATACATGAAGTGTTGAGCTACCTTTCGAGCTCGCGATAATGAGAAAGATAATTCTCAAAGGTAATTGGGTTACTTCTTTTATATTGATTTTCCGATCCCTATTTGGTTGGGCTAGAGGTCTGTAATAGGTAGTGATATAATATTTCAGTCTCCTCGCCACTTATCCCACCTAAGAGAAAGATGGGGGAACCCCTCCTCGATAAACCTATCAGAAAGTAGATATCTTCTACCTTTATCTCGAAAATATGCTCCCCAAACCTGAATGATTGTGCCTGAACATCCCATGAACGAACAATATATTTCAAAAATTACATTTTTTGCCTCACACCAGGAAGCCAAAAGAATTTTAGCAATCCACAGATTTTCAATGCCTGGATGGTAGCAGGATAATTTGTTTCATTTAAATCATGTTCTTCATGTTCTCTTTCTCTCCACCTCATTTTTTGCTAATGAACACCTGAAACATCAACAAGAGATTCATTAGGATCCTTTTCATCCAAAAAACTTGAAACAAATTGAGGGAAAACTGATAAAAAACTTAGAATTTGTGCCAAACTCACCCTAGTAGTGCAAGACAGAGAGTTGAACCTCTCCCAATAGTGATAGTCTGCCTAGGTTCAACACATATTTCGATTTTGTGGGGGTTTGTTGGTCCTAGGGCATGTTTTTGGAACCCTAATGCCCTCAAAACCTAAAAAAACTTGCATAAAATCACAAAATTTGATTGTGAAAGGAAAGAGAAATTTTTTAGCTCCTACGTAGAAGTGATGGTACTCGAAATGGTCCACCGTATTGGCCGCAATCAGCTATAGAAGATCGAGGTCAAAAGTGCCAAAAATTCTCACTGTTGATGGTAAATGTGAAATGGTGAAAATGAATAGTAATTTTGAGTATTTATTGTCATTTCTTGCATTATTTTATTCATATTTAATGTTTTAACCTAAATATGCTTCTTTTTTACTATGAAATAGGTATGTTTAATCCTTTTTTTGATGTTTTTAGGAGGTCTAAAGTTGTTAGCGGTGTTTTATCAAGCTTTAAACAAGTTAATTTGACCAAGGAGTATAATTTTATCTACTTTTCGAGCTTTGTAAACTTACGAAAAATGAACCCCTTGGAATCCTCTTTCATCTCTATTTAGACTTCCAAAATATTAAAATATTTCTGAGCACTTGTCTTTTTGAACTCGTTAAAGTAAATGAAAATATGTCTAGTAAGTATAAGTTTAACCCTTTACCGGACTGAGACAAACTATTTACAAAAAAGGAATACCTTATTCAAACATGGCTAAGAGGTTCTCTTGAGTATTATTTTCTACCTTCTCATAGTTAAGAGACTATATACGAAAAGGGGCATCTAGAGTTTTATTTTTTGCCTCTTTTTTAAACTCTCTAAACATGAAAAAGATGTCTATTTTTACCTTCACTGGACTCATTAAAACATCAAAAAACGATTGACTTGTCAAACATGACAAGGTTGAACCACTCCTTCATAGGGTTCGTTAAAAATACTCATAGGGATTCTTCCGAAGGATGAACTTACAGGTCAAGCATATGTTATCCTCCTCAAGCGTGTTAAAAAATAAAGAGGTATTGACCAGTATGGTTGGGGAAATTGGTAAAACTTGGTACTCCATTTTCTAATTGCAGCGAGTCACTCTTAAACATGACACTCTTCCACTTCATCTCCATGATTGTTGGGTTGGGTAATATTCTCGTATTTCGGTTCATCATACCTTTTTAGAGTCTCCTTTATGGTTTTCGGTCAATGCTTCCAACTCCAGTAGTGTCGTCGGTGTTTTCAAGAGAAGTCATTTAGTTGATATTTGTTACAATACTCTTAAGCATCGATTCCATGTTTTCATTTTCCTTAACTAGTTCTATATCAGCATCATTTTATCTCAATCATGATACCAGTTTCGTGTTGTTGATGGGGGATACATCAAGTCCCTCGTGCGATAGGTAACTTCTTGTCAAAATTAGTACATTATCCAAGAAGTTGACTTAGAAACACCCCTTTGGTACCTTGATGATTGCATGCATTAATGGAATTTTTCCTCGCTCTCGGCGACAGGTTCACATCATTGGCCTTCGACCGAAAGAATTTGTGTGGTGTTCGACATCAACTCATTGATTCACACTGTGCATATTGTAGTCTAGTACCTTGAGAGCCATTAACATCATTAGTGTTTTTTGTCACGTATGTTAACATCTTACATCATTGGTCGGTAATCATATGTGTCTACCATGTTCAACCTTAGCTCATTGATTCACATGGTTAGACTCATACTTTGATTTGGTCATGTGAATGAGATAGAATACCTCGGATCTAGTTTCATCCATTTGGGCTGCAATTTCAGGAGATATGAAAATATTATGATGTATGATGGTCATGATCATATAGACAGTCATCCAAGCATGGGTCCACTAATTTTTATTGGTGGATGTTTCTTTTTTATCATTGTACATGTGATGTTAGCGTATGTGCTTAGTATGTGTATGCCTCCTTCAGCAAAAATTGTGTCATGATATAAATGTATTGTAATAAATGAATCTCTCCAAATGATCTTGATCCCGACTTGTGATAAGGTAAATCACTCCAGTCAATAGTCATCATCTATGACTTTTCACTTTAGGGAGAAATATGTTATAGTACATTTTGTCACATCCAATCAATAGGCCTCCTAATGGGATATATCAACATCCTTTGTCCCCTTGTCATCGTCGTTGCACAAATCCCTAAGAATGTCTCTTTCATTTCCCATAGTTTATGCCTAAAAATGCATCATCTGAGCCAACTTTAGGATCAACGCTCCCTGGCCTCTTGTTGGACAACGTTATCCTACAGGTTGCTCCACTCTCGCCTACATTGATCACCTCATTAGAGAAATTTTGAGGTCTAAAATGGGCCTCAGAAAAATTTACAACCAAAATAAACTTTATAAGAACCAATAAGATTCAATATCATGATGTCAAGGGATGATTAACCATTTTTGGGGTAAAAAGGTAAAAATATTAAAAAATAATAACATAATAAAACTAATTTTTTAACTTTAATTTTCAACTTATCTCCCTAAGGTTATACTCAAATCTTGAGCAGGATTCCTCGTTGGATGAAAATTTTAATTCCTCATCCAAGGAGTACCCATGTTGCATACATTCGATGGACCTTGCTACATGAAAAATGAGAAATACATGGTAAAACATGATTTCAATCACGCTTTTCATGTATTTTGTAGAAATTTTAATACAAATATGTATTGTCTGGATTCTCCTGATATAACAATTATATGCCACTATTAATACATAATCGCTTCTACAAAAATATTTGCGGAAATTTAAAATATGATCGCCAATTGCAAACACATGAAGAAAGATCATTCACACATAACACAGATGTTTACTGGGAAAGACTAAAGCTAAAAACCCCACTGTCATATATTATGTATATATCATGGATCATGAAACAATCTCATACAAAATGCTACTCCAATAGCTCTCAGTACAATATATAATCATCGCACACTGTCATGCAGAAATTTGGAAAATGCCTTAGCCAATTGTTTGCCTCACAACAACCTGCCTCCACTGCGCAATCCAAGTTGATTTAAAAGACCAATTCGATGCAATCACACCCTCCTTGACTACGCAACCCTCATGAGCATATCCAATGTGTGTTTTTCTTGCAAGAGTGCAATCCAATATAGTACAACTGATAGTCAACTATCCCTTTCACCTACCTCTCAACTGGGTCTCCACTAGATTTGACATGCATGTAGTTAACAGTAGTAAATCTTCAGTTTCATGTGAGATCACTCCATGTGAATTAATTTAATATTTAATTCATTGATCTCTCACTAGTGTATCTTTAGTTACAACTAGCACAACTGAGTTTAACTCACTTAACTAAGTTAAAATACTTTACAACTCACATAACTACATATCCAACTCAGTTACAACTTCAAATCACTCATTTACAGCTAATTCCACTTACATGTCCCACCAACCAACCTTATAACTCGAAATTCCTTCAGGTAACTGGATTTACACTTCAGTTACCTGATTTCAAGTGCTTCAAGAAAATAGATTAATATTTATTGTCCAACTATTATTAAGGGATAATAATAGTCGACGTGCATCTATAAATAGACATGCAATATATAAATAGACTTCTCACATACATCTAAAAATATAACATCATCTATAAATATAATTTTCTCAACATCTATAAATAGACTTCCGCTATAAATAGAATTTGCTCAACCATTCTAAAAATGGACATACACCTAAAAATAGCCTGTGGGCCCCACCTAGTGTAGGTGCTTAATTTTCACTAGGATCATCATCTTGTTGAATCTCAACACTCCCTCTCAACAAGAAATGGATTATCCTTCACCCCGATCCTGTCTCTATGGTATTCGAATTTTCTCTTGGTGAACGCCTTCATCAGAATATCTGCATCCTGATCCTCCGTAGGAATGTACTAAAGAAACATGATCTTCCGTTGCACACAATCTCTGATATGATGATACCGGATATCTATATGCTTAGATCTATCATGAAACAAAATATTAATTGAGAGTTTAATGCAACTCTGATTATCAAAATGAATCGTTGTAGGATATAAATGAGAACCAAGCAAACCAACCAGGATCTTTCTCATCTAGATAGCCTCACATGCAGCTTGACTTGCTTCCATGTATTTTGCTTCTGCTGAACTGAGTGCCATAGATCTCTATTTCCTGTTGTACCAAGAAATAGTTCTAGATCTGATATTGAAAACCCCTCTTTATGTGCTCTTTCGATCCATTGGGTTGTCTGCCCAATCTGCATCCGTGAAGTCATGTAACTTGACCTCATCAGTTTGTCTGTACTACAAGCCATACTCAGATGTGCCTCTTAGGTATCTCAAGACATGCTTGCCCGTCCTCCAAAATAGCTTGGTAGGCTTAACCATTGCTTGACTAAGCTATTTCACCGCATAGCATATGTCTGGTCTTGTATTCACTAAATACATTAGCGAACCCACTAATTGTCGATAGACATTAGCATCCACTACCGCTCCAGATGTAGCGTCCTTTTTCCTCCAGTTTCTTGGAAGAGGAGTATCCATGGGTTTGTAGCCCTCCATGTGAAACTTACCGAGTATCTCCCTTGAATAATTTCCTTGAGACAAAAATTTTACCATCTCGCTGCCATATTTACAATCCAAGGAAATAATGGAGGCCCATATCCTTCATCTCGAACTCATTTGCAAGGTCCTCCTTGCATGAGTATATCAGCTACTCATCACCAATCAGTAATAAATCATCAACATAAAGAATAATGATTAAAATATTTCCCTCCACCACAATTTGGTATAGGTTTTCATCCGCCTCACTCTTGGTGAAGCCAAGTCCATTGAAACAGTTGTCGATCCAATTGTACCAAGCATGGGGTGCTTGTTTTAGCCCATACAACGCTCTTTTGAGTCTGCGCACATGTGACTTGTTGTTGAAGATATCAAATCCTTCAAGCTACTCAATGCACACTTCTTCCTCAATGATCCCATTAAGTAACATAGTTTTCATATCCATCTGATGAATGTGCCAACTCATTTGTGCTGAGAGAGCAAGGATGGTCCTTATGGAAGAATACCATGTGATAGGTGCAAATTTTTCTTCATAATCGATCCCCTCGATCTGTGAGAAGCCCCTGGCCACAAATATGGCCTTGTATTTCTCAACGCTCCCATCAGTAGCTTGGTTTACCTTGTAGATCCATCTCGAACCTACCATTGATTTATCAACCAGCCTTGGAACAATTTCCCAAGCACTGTTTCTGACGATGGAATCATACTCTTCCACCATTGCATCTACCCATGTGGGCTCTTATACTGCTTCCTGAAAGGAAGATGGCTCAATCACAATACATTTTCTCATGAGAGCCATGTATCCAGTGAATCGGTCAAGAGACTGTCTCTGTCTGTGCTGTGAAGTAGGGACTCCTACATTATGTGCTGCATCAAGTTTCAGCCTCTCAGCTTGTGGGGTAAGCCTTCTACCAATTCTAATGTTTGGATTTGCGTGAGTGGACTGCTCCACTCCATGAACCTACTCTTGTGGCTGATCCAAATTGAGAGACTCATCTTTGGGAACCAACAGTTCCTCCTTTACATGCAAGTCCAACTCCTTTTCAAGCGACAACCGCATGGCTTTCCCCTCATCGAATTTTATATCTTGTCGCATAACAGCCATCTTATTGTTCGGAAAATACACACGATAATTATGGGGTATTTTTTTGTACCCCACAAATATCCCAACTTCATCTGTCGAATCCAACGTCTTCCTGGCGTTCTTGGTCAAAGGCACATAAACAGATGAGCCAAAAATATTAAAGTGAGAAACATCTGGTTTCTTACCAGTGAAAAATTCTTTAGGTGTACTCATGCCAATTACTCTATGAGGACAACGAATTTGCACATAAACTGCAGTGTTGCATGATTCTGCCCACAAATGCATTAGTAGGCCCTGATCATGCATAATTGCTCATGCTGCACCCACGATCGTTCTATTCTTCCTCTTCGCGACCCCACTTTGTTGTGGGTTATGAGGTGATATGAGTTCTCTTCGAATTCCTTCTTTACTACATAAGTCTTTGAATTCATTCGAGATGTATTCTCCACCATTATCGCTCTGCATAGCCTTCACTTTCTTGCCCGACTCTTTCTCAACCAATGCCTTAATCTCATAGAACTTTATGGATGTTTTATCCTTCTTCTACATGAAGAATATCCAGCATTTACGAGAAAATTCATGAACAAAAATAACATAATACCTGTGTTTTGTTGTTGAAGCAACCAAGAATGGTCCACACACGTCTGTGTGAACTCTCTCCAGGATCACCGAAGCACGGTTCTCCTTTTCATGATAGGTGGACTTTGCATACTTCCCCATGGTGTAACCCTTGCACTGATCTAACTGAGCAAGTTTTCCCATTGTAATTCCAGTAGATATTTTTTGCATGACTTTCAAGGCTCCATGATGAAGATGGCCCAATCGCCTGTGCCATAACTCACACTCATCCCGGCTCACCACTTTTTCCACCTTGCCTATCATGGCAACGAACCCTTCTACCTCCATCTTGTAGATATTCTTAACTCGAATCCCTATCCTCTTGGCTTGACCCATTGTTTTATGTCGCAGGAAAGCTTTTCCATTGCTAAAAACAATGTCATAGCCTCTGTCCTCCAACATCGCGACTGAGACCAAGTTTTTCTTCAGACCTGTAAAATTCATAACATATTTCAATTGAAATGGTTTACCTAAATCCCTTTGAAAGGTAATGGTACTAATCCTGATATCACTCTACTGTCCTTCTCGCCCATCTCTATATGCATATGGAGATCTTTCTCCTCCAAATCACTGAAAAGCTCCTTATCTCCCGTCATGTGGAAGGAAGCACCACTATCAAGATACCACACCGATCCCATTGCGCTTGATACCAAGCATGAAATCAAAGAGAAATAAATTTCAAATTTCAAGGCAAGGGCCTCACCAGCTGCAGTTCCAACAACCTTCTTGTTCTTCTTCTTCTGTGGCAGTTAGTGGCAAGAATCCCATGTTCGTGACAGTGAAAACACTTCACCTTGAAAAAATCTAGCTTCTTGCCTTTAGACTCAGATTTTGAATGGAATTTATTCCTCTTCCCTTTCCTTGCCTTAGTAGCCAAAGCACAATCCTCTTTATCATCATGCTTTGATGAAGATCCATCTCTAGTGTTCTGCCTGAACTCCTTCTGCACTATATCCGACCACAGTCATTCCCAATCCAACAGTTTTTCTCGTGCGTTGATAGAGTCTTGATAACTGTGCCAACTCTTAGGAAGTCACAAGTGAGCCAAGCTCACCAAATTATCATCAGAAATAGTGATTCCTACACTTCCCATTTCATCCCGACATTGGACAAACTTTGTGAGATACTTTGGAATATTTTTTCCCTTTTCCATCTTGATCTTTCTGAGTTTATCCTTCAGCGCCAATTTCCTATGGTTGTTTCTTCTTTGGAAAATATCCATCAAAGCCTTCCACATAGCATATGGAGTGGCTTTCCCATGAAGTCTTGAGACAATGTGGTCTCGTACACCTTCCAACAAAATCCTTCTCATCATCGCTACTTTCTTTTTCCATGCGTCAAGTAATGCAACGTCTGTCAAAGTGGGCTTAAGAACATCACTGTCGATGAATTCCTTCAAGCCATTATCTTCAATCACCACCTCCATCCTGTCCTTCCAGGAAATGTAGTTCAAGTTGCCCTCGAGTGCATACTCTAGCCGCAAGCCATTGAAATCCATTTCGATGTTTACTCAACTGTTGCACCAAGAAATTCTTGCAGCAGATTCGAATTGTTTCCACCAACAAACTCAACTACTGCTTCCATATTGAAATATTTTGTGCTCTGATACCATGTAGAAATTTTAATACAAATATGCATTTCCTGGATTCTCCTGATCTAAAAATTATATGCCACTGTTAAATATAGAATCGCTTCAACAAAAATATTTGCGAAAATTTAAAACATGATCGCCAATTGCAAACACAAGAAGAAAGATCATTCACACAGAACACAGATGTTTACTGGGAAAGAATAAATCTAAAAACCCCACTATCATATATTATGTATATATCATGGATCATGAAACAGTCTCATGTAAAACTCTACTCCAATATCTCTCAGTACAATATACAATCGTCTCACACTATCATGCAGAAATTTGGCAAATGCCTTAGCCAATTTTCTGCCTCACAACAACCTGCCTCCACTACGCAATCCAAGCTGATTACAAATACCAATTCAATGCAATCACACCCACCTTGACTACGCAATCCTCATGAGAATATCCAATGTGTGTTTGGCTTGTAAGAGTACAATCCAATATAGTACAAATAATAGTCAAATGTCCCTTTCACCTACCTCTCAACTGGGTCTCCACTGGATCTAACATGCATGTAGTTAACAGTAGTAAATCTTCAGTTTCATGTGAGATCACTCATTGTGAATTAATTTAATATTTAATTCACTTATCTCTCACTAGTGTATCTTTAGTTACAACTAGTTACAACTAGCACATTTGAGTTTAACTCACTGAACTGAGTTAAACTACTTTACAACTCACATAACTACACATCCAACTTTGTTACAACTTCGAATCACTCAGTTACAACTAATTCCACTTGCTTGTTCCATCAACCAAGCTTGGAACTTGAAATTCCTTCAGCTAACTGGTTTGCCACTTTAGTTAATTTATTTCAAGTGCTTCAAGAAAATATATTAATATTTATTGTCCAACTATTATTAAGGGATAATAATAGTCGACATGCATCTATAAATAGACATGTGATCTATAAATAGACTTCGCACATACATCTAAAAATAGAACATCATCTATAAATAGAATTTTCTCAACATCTATAAATATACTTCCGCTATAAATAAATTTTTCTCGACCATTCTAAAAATAGACATACACCTAAAAATAGTCTGTGGGCCCCACCTAGTGTAGGTGCTTAATTTTTACTAGGATCATCATCATGTTGAATCTCACATATTTCTCATTTTTCATGTATCAAGGTCCACCAAAATTATGCAACATGGATACTCCTTGGATGAGGAATTAAATTCTGGATCCAACAATTGTTCCCGCTCAAAATTTGAGCAAACCTATAGGGAGAAGTCGAAAATACGAGTTGAAAAAGTAGTTTTTTCTTTTTTCCCTCTAAAATTTGATGATGGAATCTAATATTATTTTATTATTTCCACTATTATTTTATAATTTCCTTAGGCGACCCATTTTAGACCTCAAAATTCCCCTAATGACAGGTTTCTCTCCTTTTCACCTGTGTTGGTTCTAGAAATTTGGGGAAAAGAGAGAAATCATGGAAGCCTCTTCTTTCAGAAGCTTCCATAATTTGTTACAAAAATTTACCTCAGATAAAACATTTGGATGCTATCCTATCCCTCTTTGGAGTTTCCATCCCTTATCCTTTGATCTAATCCTCCCATCAAAGGTGGATCTAAAACCTTAGATTGGTAATTGGATAAGAAATCCAAACTTACCCCACTCCTCTATATATTTAAAATCTTCCATATGCAAGAGGTTGGATTTTGGAGAGTGATTGTACACTTATGTTGTTGTGGTGAGAGGCCTCATTTCATGCATTTAGGGTGATTGTAGTGCACATTTTGACAAGGAAATGATAAGACAACTTGGAGGAGATCTTCCACAATATCAACACCTATTTATGGTTGTAATCTCCTTCTATTTAAATTAATGCAAAGAGTTCTTTGTTTTCCAATATGTGATGTTGTTATTTAATGTATTTAAATACCATGTTGATCTAATGAATAGAGTAATTAGATGATATTTCATAGATCTCATAGTTTCTTGGCTTGTGTTATCTAACTGTGTAGGATATAATTCTGGCAATCGAAGTTGGAATTGGAGAATTAATACTAAAGAAGAATCAAATCTTGTAATAGATTCCAGGTAGGCCTCATTATTTCATCTATTTACTTTAAGGGATGCATTGGGTTCCTTGTCTCTCTGTTATTCTAGTTTAGCCACAAGACCTGAGGGAGATAATTTTTCCCACAATTTTAAATCTCACATAACAAAGCACAATTATCACCTCTTCCTCACTTGGGGTTGGCTCTGTGGCTGGAGGTGGTGGAGTCTGAATGGTGACATGTTGTGCTCTGGGCATCAGGTCCACATCTTCATCATGCGACTCTAGCTCCGACTCCATATCCACAACTTCAATCAACTCCTCAATTTTCTAAGCAAGCTCCCAATCCTGCATCTGTTCGGTCACTCCCTCTACTGTTGGTTGATCTTGTTCCTGATTTTCAACTTGTATGGGTGTAGTTTCTTGTACTATGGCACATTTCCTTCCTTATTCTTCCTACTTCTTCTTCTCATCCTATTCTCTTCTCCTTAGCTCTCGTTCTTCCTTTATCTCTTGTTCTAATTTTTGTGCTCTCAGCTTCGCTTCCTCTAATATTTTCTTCTCTCTCTTGATCTACTCTACTCTATAATGTCGGCCTCCTATTTGCTTCTATTACCAATTTTTTTTTTGCAACAATAGGATCTACTTCCATCTTCTAGCTTTAATCCTCCTCTACACTGTCAAAAACCTTCCTTTTTCCCTTATCTTGTACCAAGTTACTATCTTTTGTTGTTTTCTCTTCTATAACTATTGTCGTATGCAGAATATCCTGTGAGTTCCCATCTATAATGATCGAATCAGGGGGTATGAAGGATTTATAATAACTCTTCCATGGTTCCTCCTACGACCAATGAAATGCCCCGTCAACCTAGTTGTAGTATATTACACTACAAGGAAAAGACCCTCTAGTGGATGTTTTTGAGGAACCCCTTATAAAAATACCCCAGACATCCATTTCTAGCAGAGGTTACTAGAGGATGTTGGCAGGTGGAGGTTTTTGCGGATGTTTTTCATCCGGTGTGCTTATCATCCTAAACAGCACCGGTGCGTTCCACAAGAGAAAGCACTGGTGCGCATAAAACATTATCACACTAGACATTATGCGCTCTGTATACATCCGCTCGGTGCATCTTATTACTATAGTGCACCCGTACTTTACAAATATTCTGTACCGGTGCGTCATACAACCATGCGCCAAAACAGAAACCGCCCGGTGCGGTCTTAAGAAACAGCACTAGTGTGCCTATAAAACCCTGCGCATTGGAATAGGGTTAAATAAAAAAAAATTACGGCCAAAAAACCACATTTTTCACTTTTCTCAGTGCTCCAGAGCTCTCAAGTACCAGTGCAATTTGTCCTTGTTTGAGCCACCCTGACATCAGTGTTCCAATTGCACCCATTGCACGCACTGCTGCTGTGCATTTCCCACCAATATCCAACTTGAATTTTGCAAAACGGTGGTAAATTTTTCTTTTGCAAATTCTACAGCCAATATGCCTCCTCGGTGGCCAAATGTATAGGTAATTTTCTTATTTTTCCATAATTAAGCCTTTTAGCGAATTAGAATTTCAGATTACCTTAATATTAACCATTTAAAAGAAAAAAAAATTGTCGTGTGGTGCGCTCGAGCCGTTCGGCTCACACCGATTCATGGTGCTACCTGTAAATTTATAGGTCGCACCGCAACCGGTGCTAACGGTATCCACACCGGTTCTAGGGCGGTATTGAAAGGCACACCATGTTATTTTAAATTTTAAAAAAAGTGTGGTGCGTTCGGTTACCCGGCCGCACCGTTGACCATGTGGAATAGTGGCAATGTGGTGCGTTGACTTAAATATCCACCCCGGGGCAAGTATTTTTGTCAATGCACCGCATTTCACATTTCGACAGGGTCAACGGTGTGGCCTAGTAAACTAATGCATCGTTGACTATGGAATGATGTTAGGAGGTTGATGCACTGACCAAACTATATGCCACGGGGCGTAGAGTTTAGTCAGCGCACCGCACTCTCGATACCGTCCATAGTCAACAGTGCGCTAAATATTTTTAGGTGCACCGTCGCCGGTGTGATGAATATTTTCTAGCTCACCACCGCTAGTGCGCGACAAAACAAGATGGGCTGATACCGTTGCATGCTTGTTTTCTTTGGCGCACCGACTGTTTTTTTTTTTTAAAATTGTATATGTATATTCCTAAATACATGTGTCATTTAATAAAAAAATTGTATTTAATATGTCAATCATTCAGAGACGTGAAAGGAGAGAAGAAGGGGAACAACAATAACAAAAACAAGCGGACTAGTATAACATGGTTTGCCTGTGGGAGGCACGAGAGAGGGAGAGAGATGCGTACCCTCACCCTATTACAACAGCTACCCAGGGGGTCCTAAGGCAGGTAGGCCTCCTCAAGTTCTATTAGGAGGCTACTTCCCTGGTGTGTTTTTGAGACATCTTATCGGCAGGTGGAATGCCCATAAGATGTTCTAACCAGTGGTATATGCCCACTGAGGAGGACATATATTTCATTACAGGGCTCTTGAGGAGAGAGGTGGATTTTCCCTCATTCCCAGAGGTTTCAGTTGGCTATGCAGTAGGGAATCGGTTGATGTACTCTTAGAGATACATTAGCACAAATATATTGTCTCCTTCAGGTTTTCAAGTCTCCCGAGGTCAGTTGCGTATTGGTGCATTTTGTATTCAGGAGGTAAGGTGCCTCTCACTTATTATTTCTACCATTTCACACAACACTAGTGATGGGAAACGCATTAGTTTCTCGCTTCTATATTATGTTGATTATTTAGTACATGAGCCATGACTTGTCAGGTGGTCTGCCATTTTTTTGCGGAAGTTTTGTGCAACCTTAGATAGATGTCGTTCTCATGCACAAGGGAGGGTCAAATTCCCTTTTACTTCTAAGATTTTTTGTTTATTTTTCGAGAGGTTTCTAGAGACGAGGCCTACTTTTGTTCGGCAGCCTCGTAGGCTGATTTTTGAGGCACGGATGCACATGTGGGGACAAATGATGCCCAAGAGGGGTGAGACTATGTTTTCCGTGAGGATATCACATGATGCACTAGATTTGCTAGCTAGTGTTGATGAGCATCCCTTCATTATGGTCCCCTATCCTTATGCTGGTTTGATTTGTCGAGGGTGTACCAAAATCCTTTTCACAGATGATGAGCCGCCAGATGATAGAGGTAAAATTATTGTTTTATTTAAATTTATTCTAACATGTTCTTAAACTTGTTTTTATTAAATTGTGTTTGAAATTGTCTAATTATTGTTGTTTACTTGTATATATTTTGCATACATTGGGTATTTTGATGGCGAGGACATGCCAGCACCACCACATGATCCAGGTGTGGATCCTGATGACGATCAGGATATGCCAGATGCTAAGGATCATTAGGAGGCCAGTGCAGGGAGACCTACTCCTACTGGTGCACCGGTACCACCTTTTGCTAGGCGAGGTAGGCTTGATAGCATATTCAGGATGGAGTTGGGCGACCAACTCACTGCATTGATTGTTGAGGTGGGATTCGGGTCTGCTGCTATGAGATACATATAGGCCAATGATAGGTTGTTACATATGTGGAGAGGCATGTTGCATGACATGTACAGTCTGATGCGACATGTCATAGGAGCTACGATCTTAGTTACACAGCTGAGGAGGACCGTTGCACGTTATAGGCATGGTCGAGACGCAATCACATGATCGAAAGTCCGCGAGCAGCAACACATAATCTGATGATCGTTCACCTTGCACCGCACCAGATGAGCAGCCTCCACTAGCATCAAGCATCAATCATTATGAAGAGAAGGTTGGACCATCAGCCACATACAGTCAGCAGCTTGCATCATCCAATAATACTCATGATCATGAGCAGGCTAGACCATTGACCATGTCGAGTCATCACGATAAGCAACTGACAGTTGATCCCGATCAACATAAGGCACCAGTACCAGATCCACAGGCACGTGATGATCAACATGTATTTGAGCTTGTCAAGGCCGCACCATTGACTGAATAGGCCTCGATTAGTACCACCAGCTGATCCATGACATTTATATTACAGTTGTATATTTTTGACATTATTCAGTTATATATATATACATATATATATGGTCCATATATTTTATGTTCATGTTGTAGTTGTACTTAATTTACATGTTGGTGATCATCATGATGTGTATATTTTTAGGTCATGTTAGATATGTTAATTTAATGTGAAGCTTGCAGATTGATGTATATGTGATAACAGTTATTTGACATGAGATGTATATTTGTTGTTTGTGTTGTGATGATCTTATACAATGCTAATTGTGTTTTGTTAAATGATCATGATCACGATGATGTTAGCGAATTTGAATGTGTTTTTTAGTCGAATATGATGTTTGTATGATGGTTATCATGATTATGAAGTTTATTTATTAATTTAATATGAAATGAGTCGTGATTGTAATTGAAATTTTAGTTTTAATTGTATGTAAAATTGTAAAATTGTATTTGTATTTGTAATTGTAATTTTAACTGTAATTGTATGTAAAATATTTGTAAAATTTTAATTGTAATTGTAATAGTTAATTTATTGTGAAATTATTGTAATTTCAATTTCAATTTTAATTTTAATTGTATATATGTAAAATTGTAATTATAATTGTAATTGTAATTGTAATTTTAATTGTGATTGTAATTGTACGTGAAATCGTAAAATTGTAATTGTAATTGTAATTCTAATCCTAATTGTATGTAAAATATTTGTAAAGTTTTAATTGTATTACTATGAAATGATTGTAATTGTAAAATTTTAATTGTAATTGTAATTGTTTATAAAAATCTAAAATTGTCTTCTAATTGTAATTGTATGTGAAATTGTAAAATTGTAATTGTAATTATAATTCTAATTCTAATTTTAATGGTAATTGTATGTAAAATATTTGTAAAATTTTAATTGTATTAATGTGAACTGATTTTATTAAAATTTTGCCATTTTTATTGAGATTAACATAACTGCAAATTATCAAGTGAAATATTGATTTTAACATTAATTCAAAATACATATTATAATGTTTCGAAAAAAAGAGTCTTATAAAGTATAAGGTAATTAAGTCCTCTTATTTATAAAAACCATCTTAAAAAAGTATAAATATTGATGAAATAACACATGTACTAATTCCATTGAACATATTTTAGAAGAATTCGAGTATATTACCATTGTGCTGCCTCTTATGGATGCTAATTAGATGAATAGATTTTAGAAGAATTCGAGTGTGAAGAATGCAATAGACAAAAAAAAACATTTTTGGACTATTTTTCATTTTATTAAAAGGTTTTTGAGATTTTTTGTGGGGTTTATGGGTTCATGGGATAGTAGAGAGTACCGAACTTGCCGTATTGGTATTTCAGTTGAAATTTTCCTAGCAACGAGATGACTGAATCTTCTAGCTATGCATTTAACAAAGAACCCATATATTTTGAGAATAGGATTGAAGATTGTTTTCATATACTTGAGCAATATTTAATTTCTTCACAATATTAGCACAAAATAGAAAGAATAATTTCTTTCACCATAATAACACACAACTTTCAAAAAAGAAAACACTCCATTATGTGTTTCGAGGAATTTTATGCCAATGATAGGCATTTCTATGCATTTTTATCCATATTCTGCAATTTAATGAGGGTTGGAGGGAGTTTACAATCCTGTATCTGTTAGTAACTGCACCCTTCGGTAGAACCAAAGAAAATTCAGGCAGATTCCTCAGTGAAGTAGATTGGCCATAATAAATTCCTTCGAGACCTCAACAGAAGAAATAGATATGCATGTTAGAAATAGACATGCATTTCAGAGGCTCCTGTTGGCACCTTTTCTTGTTGCAGGTTGTGAAAAGGTTCAAGTTTATTTTTCTAAAAGAAGAGGAGGTGTAGTTTTGAAAAGAAATGGCCCAAATATTTTCACAGAAAAATGTACATTTCCAACATGTCTAAAAACTAAAATATCTCCAACTTCAATAAACTGCTCAGAAACAAAACTTTCCCAACCATTTGTGAAAATTACCCACATCTTAGCATAGCACAGGTTCACATGCCACAATTTCCCACTTGGGCCCTGTAGTATTGCATCTTCACACACCCTACATTGTATTCTCTCCACAGAATCAGTGGGGACCTCCTACAATAAACAAAATGCATTGGAAGAATAGTTATTTCCATCAAGAATTTATCCAATTCTAATTCTAATTCTAATCCTCAAGAATAAACAAAATTATAATTCTAATTGCATATTTCTATCAAGAATAAACAAAATTCTAATTCTCAATTTCTATGGTTGGAGTTCACTAAATTTTGGTGTATGCACCTAAAACTAATTTCAGTGTCTTAGTTAATGCACACTGGTGTCGTGTTACCAATGGACGCACAGGTGCGGTGCTATTAAGTGACGCACCGGTGATGAATAACCGCAAATAAAAAAAGCGCAACTCTATTTTCTTTAAGTGAAAAAAAGGTGTAAATTGAAAAATGATCGGAAAAATATTTTCGAAAATCTAATTTCATAAAACAATTCTTTAAATACTAAACACTTTTCATTATTTCACTATTTTTGCAAAACATTTCAGCCAGAGATTTGCAAG
The DNA here is from genome assembly GCA_034641835.2 of Pinus albicaulis. Lineage (NCBI taxonomy): Eukaryota > Viridiplantae > Streptophyta > Pinopsida > Pinales > Pinaceae > Pinus > Pinus albicaulis. The sequence goes on along the minus strand of CM076575.1, from coordinate 875,866,979 downwards.
AGACATACGTGGATCAAGAGAGCACAAGAGCACTATGGAGCAGCAAAATACGTTTGAACATAATTATTCAGACAATCAGAATTCCAAACCTCTGGTGATTTAAACCCTATAGCATAGAATTTCAAACGATCTCGTGATTAAATTTGATTAATTTTTTTACTTTTTTTGCAGTTTTTTACAAAGTAATAAAAAAATTTCATTTTTTTTCATTTTCAGAAAAAAAATAAAAATAAATAAATAAATAAATAAATAATAAAAATAAAAAAATAAAATAAAATAAAAAAATCTATTTTTACCCTAAACCCTTCATTCTTTTTGTTTCTTCCCTTTCTTCTCCCTATTTTTGTGATTTCAGAATTAGGGATTTTCATTTTAGATTCAAACCCTGTAGCATAGAATTTCAAGAAATCTCGTGATTAAATTTGATTTGTTTTTTACTTTTTTATGTAGTCTTTTACGAAGTAAGAAAAAAAAATCAATTTGTTTTTCATTTTCAGAAACAAAACAAAACAAAAAATCCATTTTTACCCTAAACCCTTCATTCTTTTCATTTTTTCCCTTTCTTCTCCCTGTTTCTATGATTTTAGAATTAGGGCTTTTCATTTTAGATTTACATCCAACCCATGGGATGACTTGCATAGTCGGATCCCAATCCATGTCGACCCTTGCGTGAATTTCTGAAGAAAAAAAAAGTTTTTTTTTTATCAGTGCACCCTGCGTAACATAGCACACCATTGCACTATATTATCCCAGCACACCGTGAAAGTACTATGTAATAAAATTTAAAAAAGAAAAAAAATTAATCAGTGTGCCATGTGTAAAATAGGGCGTCAGTGCGCTATTTCATTATGGCACACTGGGAACGTGTTGTTTCGCAAAAAAAAAAAAAAAATTGTGTTAATCGGTGCACCATGTAACATATAACGCACCACACTGGGTCTCCTAGTTGACAGAGAGAACCGTATGGTGGTCCCTTGTTTGCGTGGAGCATTTATGCTACAAAAACGAACATTGGACGATTTTTATTATTTTCACTGTGTTAATCGGTGTAGTGGTTAACATGTAACGCACCAGTGATAATTTTTGACATAGAGCACCATATGATATATTATACTATTTGTGCAGTTCATTTATAAGACCCCCACACACCGACGTCGGTGTGTACACCATGAATGGCGCACCGGTTTCTTGAGATTTTTTTTTACCTGAAAAGTTGACAATTTATTTATAAATATATTAATGAATGATATGGTATAGGTTTCGTATTGATAAAGAAATGTATGACAAGAGATCAAGTAACAAAAATACTGATAACACATCAAGAAAAGAAAAAAAGGCAAGTTTTTTGTAAATTATTTACAAAAAATATTATTTTTGAACTATATGTAAGTTTAAATAATATGTATTTTTTACTGTGTATCATGCAGAGCCACAAAATGACAAATCTCGATAAGATTATTTCTGATCTAGGACCAGAAGAGCGTAAAATCTTGATGGAAAAATTGCAAAAGGATGAATCAGGGGAATGAAAAAATACTATTGATCCAATATGAGTTTATTTTTTTAATTTTCATTAATAATATACTTAAAATTATTAGATAACATATGTCAAACAATCTATTAATTCACATATGTTTAATGTTCTACAAGGACCAACAACTCAGAAAAGAAATTTTGTTCTAAGAAAAGAAAAAAATAGAACATGCAAATGAAAATGAATTGCTCCTTAGCTCATCTGGAGTGGTGTTGGAGGTTAACGAAAGGGGGAAAAACTTTTACAAAATTTTGAGGGATATAGTGGAATGAATGCATAGACGTTCTTTCCACTTACAATGCAAAAATCAATCCAATGATTCCAAGAACCAAATTTTTTCTGAACTACAGGAAGAGTTTCCAAAGAATTGGTCAATGAGACATGTCAGACTTTTAATAGCAAAAATGTACAACAACAAAAAAGAAGGAATGAAAAAGTAATATTCCTTTAAATGTTTGTCTAGAATTATTTATAAATATCACTTTTGTTATATTTAATTTTCATATATCAATATAAAAATTAAATAGTTTATTGTCATGTTACATTTTCAATAAGATTATGAAAATCTCAAAAGATGAACGAGATGATATCAGAAATATGCCAGTAGGAATGTCCAAAAAGGTGTAGAAGGAGATGGTTAAAGAAATGGAAAAAATTGCATCGTGGGAGGAGCCATCTCAACAACAACGTGCTTCAAATGTAATATGTAATCATTTAATTTTTCGATCATTAGGTACAATAAATAAACAATTTAGCATTAAATATTAATTTTCAAATATTTTCTTGCAGAAAATAAAAGAAAATGGAACCCATTCAGTACATAAAACAGGACGACAAGGAAGAAAAGGGTTTATATCTAAGTTTATGAGTAATTTTTACTTCTTTATAACAACTTAACTAGATTTCATTTTTGAAATTTTTAAGTTGTTTTAAAAAAATCATCGTTGAATGTCTTCAAACAGGTGCTAACATACAAAGAAGAACCATTAGACAAATTGATTGAAATTGGGTTAAATATGGGTTGTGAGTATATGTTGGAATATCATAAATTAATTGTGGAATTTGTAAGCATCTATCGATCTTGTTTTAATTAGCTCTGTCTATAATTAATAAAACAAAAAAATAATTTATATTAAATATATGATTTATTATGGGGTATAAAAGTTGCAGGAAACAAAGTATGGAACTGCGCCAACAAATGAAATCTTGAAAGATGGCACGGTACATGGTTTTGAAAGAATGTGTATAGTTTATGAGTCAATTGCTGCTATGGTACGTCATTTATTTTCGATTTACATTGATGTATATTATTTAATATTGCAATTTTCATTATTCTCACCAATGTATATACACTCATTACAATTTACTTTTATGTTTGTAGATGGAAGTGAAGAAGAAGAAAACAATCAACATCATGAACAAAACATTCCTGAAAATAACCCAAGTCATGGAAGTAGCTCTAGCAGTGACAGCAGTTCGAACGAAGAATGATGATCACTATGTTTGGATATCAAAGCAAGGCGTTTTATTTTTTGAAATATTTGTCTGTGAAATCAGACATTTTGTTTAATGTAATGGACATAGTGTTCCAATTGAAAGACAAAGGGATACCAATAACTGTCCCATTTTGTATGACAAATGTTGTCTTATCTCTCTCTCTCTCTCTCTCTCTCTCTCTCTCTCTCTATCTATCTATCTATATATATATATATATATATATATATATATATATATATATATATATATATATATATATATATATATATATATATATATATATAATATGTTTTAATTTATTCTATTGTGTTCTCCATTGTTGCTATGAAATGTAACACCACGGATTAAATTTATGGATGACTAAATATTATAATGAAGAGATGTAAAATTTGAAGACATGATATAACAAATTAATCCAAACATCACATTCAAATGCACTAATAAAAATGTAATTAATATGAATACTATTATAAGATATATATGTCTCGACTTTTGATGAATAATTAATTTTTAAAAATCACAATAATTATGATATGATATAACAAATTAATCCAAACATCACGTTCAAATGCATTAATAAAAAGTTAATTAATATGAATATTGTTATAAGATGTGTCGACTTTTGATGAATAATGAATTTTAGAAAATCACAATAATTGCATTGTCACGGGTCTATGTTTCTAAAAAAATCAAAATGAACACCAGTGTGTGTTAGTTACTGTACACTGATGCATTTGTATGCTGCAGCACACCAGTGCATTTCTACGACCTATGGGCACCGCACAAATACCAAAACCAATTAAAAATCTCGGTGTGTTTGTGTGATACTGTGCACAGGTGCGTTTTTGTGAGACTACTCACCGGTGCATTTGTACGACCTATGGGCACTGCACGAATACCAATACCAATTATAAATCTCAGTGATTTTTTCTAATAAGGCACACCGGTGTGTTTCTATAAGTCTACATATCGATGTGTTGAGATGACCTATGGGCACTTCACAAATCCCAAGACCAATTAGAATGGCCCCGTGCGTTGTATCACCAACACTGCGCCCAGTGTTGTTTTATACCTTGACGGACCGGTGCATGCACATTCGACTGCCTCGGGCCACCTTCTAGATGACACGCATCGGTGCATTGAAACCTTAGTAGTGCACCAATGAAAAAAACATCTATAATAACCTCCGATCACCCAGTTTTTTTAGTTGTGTTGAATTTCTGTTAAAAGCTCCGCCAAAACCTCCGTAACCATAAACGGATATTGTAGCAAATGTTTTTTTGACAATTTTGGCCATTTTATAACACTAAAAAACTCCTTTATAACCTCCACTAGAGGGTCTTTTCCTTGTAGTGTTATCGCACATTTTTCCTTGAAAATTCCCCTCAGATCATACAGATTGAAGTCTTTTGTACCAAACTCAAACTTAACTATGGATTTCGCTTCGGTATCTGCAACTTTGAGATTCTTAATCTCGTATAATCCGATCTACAAAGGAAGCCCAGGCCATGGCACTTTCTTCTTCCTATGTAGTGTTGCTGACAACCTTTTGTTGAGATCGTATGATACTTCTTGTGTGAAATTTTTTTCAGTGGCATATCTTGGAAAAATATGTTTCGACTTCTGCTCGTTGAACACTCTGATCAATGTGTCATCTGGTAAGGAAAACAAATTTGTAATTTCCGATATTATCTCCATCGCTCCTCGTGACATGCAAGGTGGTTCCTCCTAAAAGATAATCTTGTATAGTGGGTTTATGAAGTGATCATTTAGTCGATCCATAACTCCTCTATGGATACAATCCTAAAGTAGCTTACAATAGATGTGCACGACATTTTCTCTCAGTGTCCACATCCAGTTCATGCCAGAAAACTGATCCTCCACACATATTTCATCCATTAAGTATGCAGACATATGGAATCGTGCTTGCTCTCCCTCGGGAGTATCCTGGGCTTGTGCTACATGGGCTCTCAGTTGATGAGCCAAAAGATCCACTAGCTAAATTGATTTCCCTCATTCACCACCTGGTTCAATAAGATAGCCCACCCCTCATGAAAGGTCTTTGTTCTTGGTTGGCCATATATTCTACAAGCTAATATGACCAATATCTGGTAGGCCTTCCTAAGTGACTTTGTCTTGTATGTGTGGGTGGGTGTTTATCTAAAATTTAATGGCTCCTTCACCCAACTTCTAACAATATCCTTCATGATCTCCTAACTGTGGGTGGCATAGAATAATGATTCCATGATATTTACTAGCTCAGGAAGATGATTATATATCCATTGAAAATATGCTGCTAGAAATGTAGCAAGCTTATGTCCGCTGGTGTTGGTCAGTGTCATATTTTTCTCATCAATGTGTGAAACAACCCAACTAATCACATCTACACATGGGAAGTCTGGATGCCTGCATGCAACCATGTATTGCCTTGACTGTCGAATGTTGAGATAAAATTTTCGGTCCTCTAAATCTACCTTGAATTTCTTTGCAAAGCATCTTTAATTTGCTACCATGTTAGTTCAGATTAATTTTCTACAAATATTTGAGTGTTTGCATGTGCTAGAAAGTTAACTGACACTTTCTCAACTAATTCCCTAATGCTACTTTCAGTGGTTTCTTTTGAAGAATCTCTCTCAGGTGCCATGGAAACAGTGATTGTTGGAGAGGTACTCAACCACTATTGTACCTATGGGATAGAAAATACACTCATGGAAATAAAACATCAGTCTTAAGTAAATCCACTTTCAAGGCATGTTTAAGAAAAAAACCAGGAATCTAATGGAATGAATTACACAATTTTGATTGGCAAGAGGGGTTGGCTACCTGAGAAAATTGCACATTGTGTAGTCCCATCAGTCAGGGTCGAAGCTAGATTTCTGAGACTCTGCAATGCACAATTCAACATGGGCAGTGTTCTGAGACATATTACGCATTGCATAGTCTCAGTGGCCAAGGATGCAGACTGGGTCATGGAACTACATAATTCACAGTTGTGCTAGCTTGTACTACACACTGCACAGTTCCATAGGCCAAGCTCTCAGCTTGAGCCTTAATATTGTGTAGTTACCAACTGTGTAAACTGAAAACTGGCCAAGGGAATGGCAGATATTCCTAAGGGAAGTGTGAAAAACAATTAGATCTAAGAGATAGTGTGGGATTGAGTGCATATCTAACTGAGCATGAATGAAAGAATAAAAATTGAGAGTAGAAATTGAATAAACGGGAAGACAACCGAATTGGTGAGGAGAGTCGTTGTAATGGTGACCATTGATGAAAAAACGAAGAAACTAATGCGACACTTGTGAACGGAAAAAAATAACTTGGAAAAACACTTCTACAATCTAAAGCAAGTTGAAGCACCAAAATGCATGCAAAGAAAAAAGAAAAATAACACTCACACAAGACAAACGACAAAAAGCGACAGAAAAAGTGACAAAAAGCGATAAATGTGAAACTCACTCGGAAAACAAATGACGATCACAGTAAAGGTTCCTTGATCTCCTCAAGAATGCTATAGTTCCAATATTGAGTGTTAAAATTATCTCTATGGGCATCGATTAAATAGATTTGAGCAAATTATATTTTATGACGCACATGCGAAAAATCAAGGAAAAAGCGACACATGGTGAAAGTTTCCAAAAATAGCAAGTGTGTCTCCTTCAGGTTACTAAAAGTAGATCACTATTTGTAGGGACGATTTTCCATTTTTTTAGATTTTCTACTTTTCTAGGAAAACTTTCCATGCACATCACCGAGAAAGATTCTATAATTCTAGGGAACTTGGCAACGTTCTAGCTCAGTGAGGGATTACATAGTTTCTAGGCTTAGTGCTGGGCTTCCTTCAATGATGATGTAGTTTCCAAGCTCAAGGCTAATTTCCAGTCATGATTGCGTAATTACAATCATAAATGTTAATTTTTCCCTCATGGATTGCACAGTCTTTGGAAGCAAGCCCATAACTACTACAAGACCAAGTTTAGAGGTTAACTTATGACTTAGAAAGATGAGTTAAGTGAAAAGAGAGTGAAAAAAAGCATAGATGAAAAGATCATTTTCAATAAAAGCATGAATACCTGATAGCGGCGCAAGATAAGCTCATGTGTAAAGAAGTTTAGGCTCCAAAATCTAAGCAAAGGTAAAATTTTGTAGGGTGGTTGTAGTCGCTACAAAACTGGCAACACATTGGTGGAACTCTAAATCTCTGAATGAATCTTGTCTCATGCAAAAATGGTCTCACCCTTCTAGAATTATTGTTCAATTCATTGATTACCATGGCTTCCTCACTTAGTCTGAGTTAAAGACATAGTCCCATCCATCATCTTCATCGGTGACACACTAACCAAGCCAAGTCAAACTGAGTTGTTTCAATTTGTGAGGAGTATGTAAGTGCACAAGTAAAAGAAATTGTCATAGTATTATTTTCATCTATGTTGTTGCTTCGTTGTCAGTAGGCCTTGATAGTACCCCAAAGGAATCACTTTAGGAACACAAACATTGCTCCACTTCCAACGAGCCTAGACAGTACCCCGACGGAGTTGCTTGCTTCACCTCTCTACATAAGAAGACTTTCTCTTCTTTCGCCCTTTATTTATTTATTTATTTATTTTTTTCATAGAAATATGCATAGGCACTTATTTATTTCATGGGGTGGAAGATGGATCCCAAATTATTGAGTGCAGAAGAATTTGTTCCTTCAGAGAAGGTTGTTTATATACACCTCTGACATACTTGTTAAGGTTTTCCTCCCCCCCTTACTCTACTCGACTAGGTTGACAAGGATTGACCAAAAATATAAAATTGATTAGAGTATGTGTTACCAGTTAAAATCCAAACATCGTGATTTCACTGCAATTTTCTCCAACAAGGAACGTATTTTCCATCAGAGTATCATCAACTTAAAAGAATGCAAGATTTACACGAAGAGAGGGAATAGAAAACAAACCAAGCATTGATAGTAGCACAACTTCCTCTCAGATTTCACCATGTTTTCTTCAAAATCCAAACACAGTCTCATGAAGAAACTAACTTAAAATTGTAAACAACAAAAAATAAAGGAGAAAAATGAAAAAAAAAATGAATGTAAATAAAATCAAAGCATACAACAAAGAAAAACAAAACACTACTCTTACTCCTAACCTAAGAAGAACATAGGCCATACTCACGTGAAGTGATACTTAAAATGCAACCATGGATGCATTGGTTGGCCTATGAAGGCAAGGGAATGTATGTCAAAAAATTTATACAAGCATAACAAAAAACAAGAAATATAATACATTGCAAACCATGGCATTCGAAATTTGAATGAACACGCATAAAAGTAAAGACCAAAAGCGCAGGGAAGAAATTTTGTGGTTGTATAATGGTGTTGTGACAAACTGCAAGTCAAATACTTACAAACACAAAATTTCAAACATCAAAGGTGATTGAACATAAAGAAAGAATAAAATTTTCATTTTTCCACAGTTCTCACTATGTACGATTCCCTCAATGACAAAGCGATAAGATTTTGTAACACACGTGGAGGATGCGAAAATCGTAAAACAGATTGATTTTCAATATGTGTAATAGAGTGATGAGGAGCCTTAAGAGATTCAAAAATCTTCTGAATTGAGGTGGGATTAAACTCAAGGCTACGAGAACCTGACATAACCTTCAACTTAGGTTGATGTGCCTCGACATCTTGAGGAAGTTCCAACTCATTGGAAGGTAGATCATCAAATATTGGTGGCTTAGAAAAATAAATAGCAGAAAAATCAAAATCATGACCAACTAAAATAATGAAAAGGTTACAACAGCCACGATCATAAAGTTCAAGATCACAAGCAGAGGTATCCTTGTGTTCTGATGAATCACAGAGAGGGGAATATGAAAAACAATAAATTTCACCCTCTATGTTTTTAAAAAGGTAAGATGAGATATTGGGAAGTTCAAGAGTAGAATATTAATCCTCTCTGCATTTGGATGAAAGAATTACATCCCACGTGTTCTGTGAATGATTGGAAGTGGTAACATCATTAGAAACCAAATTTTCACATGACTCAACAGAAGTGACAGAATCGTGGAAAATGTCAGGATGATTTAGGAGAGCTACAGAAGGAATGAAGTCATCCTCCATCGCAGATTATTGTTCAATTATGGGATCTCACACATACTCATCGTAAATGATATTGCAAGTTGGTTTCTTAACACCAAATCCATCAAAAACTTGATCCTCAAGTATTTCAAAATAAATATTTGAAACAGGTGAACACAAAAACACACAATATAGAGGATGATAGGGACCAAAGGATGGAGGATGAGGAGATAACACTTCATCATAACCATCAGACTCACAATCCAAACTTGCGCTAAAATTCTGAGTATGTGGGGTGGGAGAAGATGGTGACAAATTAATGGATGGGTTCTTAGTCTCTCCCCCCTCAACTTGCAGAACTAGAGTTGTTTGATGAGAAGGAGACAGAGGGCCACTTGGAACAAAAACCTTATCCATTGCATATTTAGAAGCTCTAACATCGAGGTATGCTGGGAGTGATTCAAATGATTCAAGCTGGTGTGGATTTTTTGAAATGTGAACAAGATATAAAATATGTTTACCAATAAATTCCAATCAATTTTATCCTCTCGAAATTTAAAAAAAAAATTGAATAAAGAGATCATGAAAATCCTCGATGGATTCTTCAGGTGTTTTCGCAAATTTGGAAGTTTTTTATATACATATTTGTAAACACATATGTCAAATGTGAAAAACAATTGTGAAAAATATGTTTGAAAGAGTGTATGGAAGTATCAGGCAATGTGTTCCGCCAATTCCATATGCGCCTTTCGAACATGAGAATGAAAAACCTATAACCAACATCCTCACAATGGATGCTATTTTTTGTGAAGAAATAAATAAAATGTGATGTGTGATAAAACAAGGTTGTTTCACCCTCGCCATTAAATTTTATACTAGGCAAGTCACCAATGATTCTCATTGGAACTTTTATATTGTCATTTTTGGTAAAAAATGTCGGGGTTATGATTTTGTGAGAAGTCATTAGATGAGTGCAGAAATTCAAGACAAACTTCAAGGGCTCAGCTTGTCATTTGGACCTCCTTCTAGCACCAGAAATGTTGATGGTGTTGGACCCACCAAAATTCAGGGGATCTCCCCAATATGAATTCCCAACTAGACCTCACACCATTTAGAGTAGGAGTCCTAGCAGTGGGGTGTTAATGATCTACCTTGGTTTGAAAAATTCATAGAGTGGTGCATGGTGTCTTTGGTGAGAACAAGTGTGTGACCCTAAGAATATTCAATTGTGATGCATGACGGTTCCAACACACGAAGCAAAAAGTGATTTTTCCCCTTGGAAGCCAGTAATAATACACATCTTAGAAGGAACACATGAGTAAAATGATATCACAGGAACTAACAAGCAGAATATTCCACAAGTTAAGGTGATGGATTAATACATCAGCACACATCCAAAAAGATTCATACAAATGCAAAAGAAATAGTTTATAAGAATATGCATAAGTTAAATAACATATATTGCAAATATAACAAGAGTAGTCCTACTATATTCACAACATATGCGTGAAAGTGTGTTGGCTCTTAGTTTTATTAAAAGTGATGTTTCTAATCATACATAAAACATTTGACAAGCCACTTGCCCCAATAGTGGAATGTGAAGTCTACAACCCCTACTCCTCCAAAGAAGTATACTCCCTCTATGATACGGAGAATTCAAGGCTCACACAAAACTCCCAAGCTCTTCGTAAGCCTAAGCCTAGCCAAAATCTTGGCTCCCAAAAGCTCGTTACATGAGTTATGAGGATATATTTATAACTAAGGGGGGTGACTCTTGGCATGCCTGCTTTTTTACTCTTGGAATCCCCTCATGACTCTTCAACTTCTTTAAAAAATAACTCATTACATTACATATGACTCTTCACATTCCAATAAGGACAATTGGAATTTCACTTTTACAATAATTAAAAATAATATTACATTTTCCACTCGTACCCATATAAGATAAAATAGGGTAGAGACAACTTGACTGCCTAACAAGAGAACATACTATGATGCTTGATTTTGGGTGAAGTCTAGCTTGAAAACTTCTACTTGATTCTTCTTGGTCACATATTGATGCCAAGCTTGGTATTGTTAGATGATCTCCCCAAACTACATGATAGTGTAAGGCTAGAAGCAAACTATTTTCTCCATAGCATCTGGGTACAGTGTCTTGGAACCAGTATGAACCTCTTTCTCAATCAGGATCAACATTGTTTTGATATGAACATGACCACCGATGTAGGTTTGTATGTTCTATCTATTCAACTATAAGCCCTCCTAGTTGGAAATTTGCTTCATCTACTCCATGTATTGATTGATCTCCTTCTTGACTTTCTGTTTGTGTTTAACCTCGATGAGTGTGCCAAAGGATGGGATCTAGTTGGTTCTCACCATGAAATCAAAACTGTTATATATTCATACAAATGAGTCCTAAATATTTATAATGAATGAGGCAAGTTTCTTGTTGTTCTAGATAAACCTTTGAACTCTCTCTTTCTCTAGCTCTTCCTGCAACTTCATTTTCTTCACCGGGGTGAGCGGTGCCCCCTTGTATTGCATTTTCCAAACATGCACAGTGGTGATGGTAGCCTTCACATTCTTAAGGATCTTGGAAAACTCTATGATTTGTTGGTGCAAGTCATGTAAGCACACAACTACCTTATGTACGGTCACGAGCTCCACATAGAGGTCATGCACAGTGTCTCCAAGTGTGGATACTTCAACAACTATCGTTTCTCTCATCTCCTCCATGTATACCTATGTGGAATTTAAATTTTGCGATGTTGCGTGGAGCTGTTAAATCTCTTCCAGGAAACCTATATATTTTTTTCCAACTGTTTATTCTTGGCCATAAAATACTGAGTGTTAGATATTGTTGCACCCGCGAAGGCCAAGTTGGCTTCGGAAATAGAATTTGGATTCTTGCTAGTGTCTGCCACTATCACCCTTTATCTCATAAATGCAGGAGATGCATCTTCATCTACGAAGTTATTTCTCTTCTCTTGTACAATATTCTTATGGAGCTCATCAAATGACAGATTGTACACATCCATCATTGGATCATCATTAAGGGGAATTATCTCCCATTCCTCGCTCAGAGCTGAATTTGCGGCTGGAGGTGGTGGAGTCAAAATTATGATTTCTCATGCATTGGGAATATGTCCATATCATCATCTTTTGGCTTTGGCTCCAAATCCATATTCACAACTTCAATCAACTCCTCAATCTATTAAGCAAGCTCCTGATCCTACATTTGTTTCCCCATTCCCTCCGTTGCTGATTTACCTTGTTCCTGCTCTTCAACCTATATGGGTGTCGTTTCTTATTCTATGGTACATTCCATTCATTCTTCTTCCTACTTTTGCTTCTCCTCTTGTTCTCTTCTCCTTAGCTCTCATTCTTCCTTTAGCTCTTATTCTACTCTTTGCACTCTCAACTTTGCTTCCTCCAAGCCTTGCTTCTCTCTCTTCCTCCGCTCTAATATCTTTAACCTCCTCCTCCTCTTTTCTTCTATTGCCAATGTTTATTTTGTAACAATAGGATCTACTTCCATCTTCCAACTTTTCTCCTCCTCTAAACTGTCAGCAACCTTCCTTTTTCCCTTATCTTGTACCAGGTTGTTTTTTTTTGTTGTTGTCTATTCTAGAACTACTTTCATATTTGGAGTAGCCCGTGAGTTCTCAGCTATACTGATCGATTCACGGGGTCTAGAGAAGTTATATAAATTATTCCATGGTTCCTCCTCTACCTAATGAAATTACCCACTGACCCAGTTATAGTAGATTCTCACACAATGGTCCTTGCGAATTCCCCTGAAATCATATAGATTGAAGTATTTTGTACCGAACTCAAATTTCACTATAACTTTCGCTTCGGTATCTGCAACTTTGAGATTATTAATCTCGTATAATCCAAACTGCAAAGAAAGTATGGCTCATGGTGATTTCTTATTCCTGTGCAATGTTTCTCACAACCTTGTAGCGAGATGGTATGATACTTATTGCATGAAAAAAATTTCAGAGGCATATCTTAGCAAAATATGTGGCAGCTTTTGCCCACTAAACACTCTGATCAATGTGCCATCCAGTAAGGCAAACCAATCTACAATTTCTCATATTTCCTCCATTTCTCCTTGTGACATTCAATTTGGGTCCTCCTTAAATATAAGCTTGTATATCGGGATGATGAAGTGATCAGTCAACTGCCCCATAACTCCTCTATTGATGCAATCCGCAAGCAACTTACTATAGATTTGCATGGAATTTTCTCTTAGTGTCCACATCTAGTTCATGCTAAGAAATATATTTTGTCCACAGATTACATCCAGTAATTATGCAGACATATAGAATCATGCTTGCTCGGCCTTGGGAGGATTGCAGGCTTGTGCTACATGGACTCTCAGCTGACGAGCCAAAAGATCCGACCAATTAAACGGATTCCCCTCATTCACCACCTAGTTCAATAAGATAGCCCACTCGTCAAGAAAGGTCTTTGTGCTCGGTTGACCATATATTTCGCAAGCTAAGATGACCAAGAGATGGTATTCCTTCCTGAGTGACTTTGCCTTATAGGTGTGGGTGGGTGTCTGTCTAAACTTTAATGGCTCCTTCACTCAACTTCTGACAATATCCTTCATGCTCGCATAACTATGGGTGACATATAATAATGAGTCCATGATATTTATTGACTCGAGAAGACGATACATTCGTTGAAAATCTGCTTCCAAAAATGTAGCAAGCTTATGTCCTCTAGTGTTTCTCAGTGTCATAATTTTCTCATCAATGTTTGAAACGACCCAATTGATCACATCTTCCCACACGAAGGCTGGATACCTGCATGAAACCATGTATAGTCCTGACTATCGAATGCTAAGATAAACATGCCAGTCCTCTAAATATTTCGATAAGTCCTTTCCAAAATAATCTTTAATCTGTTGTTATGTTAGTTTCAATTCCTTTTCTAAAAATAGCTGAGTGTTTGGATATACTGGCAAGTTAACTGCTGCTTGTTCAACTACTTCCCCAGTACTTCTTTCAGTGGTTTCTTTTGAAGCAGCTCTCTTGGGTGAAATTGAAACAGTGACTGCTATAGTGGTGCTCAACAACTGATGTACCTGTGGGACAGAAAATACACTCATGGTAAACAAACATCAATCTTAAAAAAATAAACTTTCAAGTCATGTTCAAGCAAAAAAAAGGGCATCTGATGGGAAGGATTGTAAAATTTTCACTGGAAAGAGGGGATGGTTGCCTGAGGTAACTACACACTACGCAGTCCTATCACTCAGGGTCAAAGATATAGGTCTGAGACTGCAAAATGCACAGTTCAGCCTGGGCAATGTTTTGGGAGAGACTGTGCATTGCACAGTCTCAGTGGCCAGGGATGGAGATTGAGCCCTCGAACTACGCAATTCATATTTGGGACAACATTTACTGCTCACTACGTATTTCCATAGGCCAATTTCTCGGTTTGAGCCTTAATATTACGCAGTTCCCAGCTGGGAAAAGTGAAAACTGACCAAGGGAATGGAAGATCTGCCCAAGGGAAGTCTGAAAAATGAGAAGATCTAAGAGATAATGTGGGATTGATTTCATATTCTAATAAGTGTGAATGAAACAAGACAAATTGAGTGTGGAAACTATATAAACGGTAATAAAACCAAATCGGTTAGGAGAGTCACCGCAACAGCGACCATTAGTGCAAAAATGAAGAAACCGATGCAACACTTGTTAAAGGAAAAAATTAACTTGAAAAAAAATTTCTACAAGCTAAAGTAAGTTGAAACACCAGCATGCATGCTTAGAAACAATCACAACAACACTCACACAAGCCAAACGACAAAAAGCGATAGAAAAAAAAAATGTAAAACTTACCTGGAAAAGAAGCGATGATCGCAACGAAGGTTCCTTGATCTCCTTGGGAATGATAGAGCTCCAATATCGAGTGTGAAAATGAGATTTATGGGAATCGATTAAATATATTTGAGCAAATTAGGGTTTATGACGTGCATGCCAAAAATAAGGAAAAATCAACACATGGCGAAAGTTTAAAAAAATAGAAAGTGTGTCTCCTTCAGGTTACTAAAAATAGATCCCCATTTTTTAGGGATTATTTTTTTCTTTATGTTAGCTTTTTTCTTTTTCAAGAAAAAATTTCCATGCACATCACTAGGAAATATTTCACAAAGTTTCTGAGCTCAGTGAGGGATTGCACAGTTTCTAGGCTCAGTTTTGGGTTTCCTTCCATGAATGTGTAGTTTCTGAACTCAAGGTTGACTTCCAGTCATGACTACGCAATTCTAGTCATCAAGGTTAAGCCTTACCTCATGGATTGCATAGTCTCTAGAGGCAAGCCCATAACTACTACAAGAATAGGTTCACAGGTTAGCTTGTGACTTAGAAAGATGAGTAAAGTGAAAAGTGAGTGAACACAAGTATAAATGAAAAGACAAGTTTAAATCAAAGCATGAATACCTGATAGCAGTGCAAGATAAGCTCATATGAAAAGAAGGTTAGGCTCCAAAATCTAAGAAAAGGTAAAATTTTGGAGGGTGGTTGTAGTTGCTACAACATGTCTCTATGAGAAAAAAATGGAATTCCTCTGCTTGACATGAATGTTTTATGGTATGAATGTATTTTGTGGTTGAACATAGTGATGTTCATTGTTCCTTCAACATTTACATTTAAGATCTATAATAACTTGGGGTATTGTTTTTGCACTTTTATCATCCTTTCATGAGGAAAAAATAATACAAAGTTCTTATTAATGTTTGCAAAATAGAAAATTAGAGCATTTTTTTATATGACTAAAAACTAAAGGTGAGAGAAAGGGGACCATACTTTAGGAGAGAAGATAAAGTTACTAGTTGGAACTTTGGGTTGTTATGTTTTGTTTGTTGTTGTTGTCAGCGTCCAAAATATTATTGTCACCATTGAGAGTGAAAATACCATTATAAATTGTTGTTTTTTTTTTTTTGCAGATATTCTTAGTAAGACATATTATCTAATTCATGCATTAATTTCTTTAGAAATAACCTATTTCTGGGACAACATCACAGGATGTTGTTATCAGGAGTTCTTATAGTGCAATTGATAAAATGTAGAAAGAGAAAAGGGGTTTTTTGTTTTCACTTAACATAAAATATTGATAGATCTTATATCATTGCATATCATGACATTAGGAAAATACACACTACACAAATAGAATCAAATGGTTTTGATTATGCATTTAAAACGATAAGTATTCCTTGCACCTGTTAGAGAAGAAGACTAGTCAACAAATTTGTAGCTAAAAATAAGTAATTGTCATATGAAACATATGTAGGTTACTGAGTATGTAGCTACCTAGATCTTTCCATGAATTATTTTTTTGAGGCCTTGTTATATCTTAGTATTCAAATGTGTAATGAATGTGGCATGTGTTGTAAGAAATTATTTTTCCTTGAGATATTTTCTTTTTGTTATGTTTTTTAGGAGAATAGTTGGCATATCTCCACTTTGCAACCTCTGTTCCATTTCATTGTAGATAGGTGAGATTTTTTCAAATAGTTATAGTGGCAGTATAGAACATCCAAAAAAATGTAATTTGAAATATAGAAAATAATATGAAATGCATAAGACTAATGAATGAGTAGTGCAAGGTTGAGCAAGTTACTATGCCTTATCGTCTCCAGAGCTTCCATATTTAATTTGCAATTTATATTTCATTCCAACTTTTTGAACTATTGTTACAAGTGTTGCAAATATTGGAATTGGGAATGTTTTTATGCTTTTTCCCAACTGTTTTATTGTTTCATTGAAAAAAAAATTATTTTGCATAAATTGTGTCAATGTGTTATACAGTGCTCATGTTGTCTAACAACATAATGCGGTCACAATTGCCATGATCATAGTTTTTTTTTTTGTGCAATCTAGCAAGTTGTGATTGTGATTCCTTTTCCTAGAAATATATTTTGACTATGTTTTTCGATGAGGTCACTTGGAAAAACCATTTTGACAGTCATCAATCATTTTTTATCATTCATATCGGCACACAATATTTGACGATTTTTTTATTGTTTTGTCCAAAAATGTGGTGTAGACTACCATGGCATCACCATGAAACAATTTTAGAGATTTGTGGATGTTCAATTATTCAATTGATACCAAAATTGTTTGTAATTCATTTGGGTTGTGCACAGATCAAGAAAATTATATTCAATTACAATGAGACTATGTGGATATGTATATGGCAGATGTTACAAATTCGCATAATTAATGTGCATAGATTGACTTGCCTTCCTGCTTCTTTCTGTAGTTGTTTTCCTTGTTCCAATGTTGTGTTTCTTTTTTGTTCAAAACTGCGAGTTTTTTGTTGCAATGCAAACGACAATGGGCATAAAAATGAAATTAGTAACAATGGATACATGCAAACTAGTCTATATATAAAAATAATGAACAAAAGGAAAGTAGATATGGTAATTGTAAATACTTTCCTTTTCTATTTTTTCTTGCTGCAAGTTTGATCCATTTTGCTTCTATAGCAGAAAGGAAATTTCATTAGAGGATCTCTTTGCATATGGATGCAATGGATGCTTGCAAAAGAAAAGCTTGAATGGCAACAAAAAGGGGGCAAAATGACCTAGTTGAAAATATGGAAAGTGTTCAAAATGTTTTATGGTTCATTTTCATATATATGGTCCATTAGACCATGTACATTATCAATGAGCAATGTGTGCAAAGAGTAATTCTTATCTATAAGGAAATGAAGATTGCGGCTATGGATATAGTATGTTAGTGTCTTTGTTCTATTGTTGCTTTGACGCATGTTAACATTGAAATATCCTACAATGAGTATTGGTTCGCCAATAGATATGTTGCACAATAGTTTTTTTCAATAATACTTAGTATATTGGGAAATGTATCATAGTGCATTGCATAGAAATTAAAAATTATAATCTGAATTCCATGTAGAATGATGTTTTCTATCAGTGCTTATGTATTTTCTTGTTCAAACTGCATATGTTCAAGGATTCTTATGTTTTGTTTGAAGCACATGAGCAATCCATATTTTTTATGGTTAGATATGAAAGTGAAGGTTTTAAACTTTTTCTATAGTGTATCTTGTTTCAAATGTGTCTCTTGTAAACACAAAATGTCAATGTCCATTAGATCATAGTCATTTAATACATTGTTGATATAGGTTTCTACATTGTGATTGTTTAAAGATAGAATTGGTGTTCATGGATGAGTGTGGAAATATTGGTAGTTGTAATCCAACTCTCATTTTTCATTTTATTGTAGATGATCCATTTCAATTAATATTTTTTGTTTAGCTTTGAAGTTTTGTTTTTATAAATATTTTAACATGAACAAGGATTGCATGTTCCTAACACGAGACAAGGTTGTGTAGACTAATCCATGAGTTTCTATTCCAATAGCATAAAATGAAATCTTGTATAGTGTGAGGTATTGTGACATGTGTATTGTGTGTGCACATGCCAATTGAAAAGGGATTTGTCTTTGTATTTTGATATAGCTTTTCTTTGTTGATGGTGTTATTGTTTTTTCTATTCGCAATATGAGGATCCAATTTTTGGAAATGCCTTCGTTATATAAGCTAGCCAATTTTCATGCTTGGCAATGTCCTATTTTTATAGAAAAACTTGATCCATATGACATCTATATAATTTGATTTTGTATATCCTTTAATGATTCCATTTTCTCCATTGACAAGGCCATCTTGTGAATCGTAATTTCTAGCATAGATTTCAACTAACATATTTAATTTCATGATTGTTTGTGAAGGCAATGTTGTTGTATGTAGATGTGAAGGAAAATCACCATGGTTTTCTTCTTATTGGTCGAATGAATTGATGACAATTTCGTCACCGATAACAATTGCCAACATTTTCTTGTTGAGAAAAGGAACATATTTATTTTTATAAAAGAGTTAGGGGAAAGCAGGTTCAATAAGTGTAGGCCTAGCATAGTTTTTTTCAAATATATCAGATCATATTTTGTTTGAGATTTTGTTTGCATTATATTCAATATTGAGATGAATTTATCATCTATTTTTCTCATTGTAATATGAAATTCGTAGAATTTTACATTTTCCTTCAAAAAGCCATATCTGACTAGTTGTTTGTTCATAATAGGTTGTTCAAATATTAGGGAATATTGTATAGGATGTGCTTGATATAAGTCACCACAATATATAATGTAAAAATTTCCAAAGTATTTTTTCTAGACATGTTTAATGTTTCTCATTCGATCATCAATGCAAAATAAGAAACAACTTCCTAGAAGGGAAACTTCATCAATGAAAACTAGTCTTAATTCTTGGTAAAGTTTTCCAAGTGCGTATATTATTTCATTGCTAAGTGGTGTAGGGGAATACTTGTTAAAAGGCATGAGCAGTGGAAAACGAACAATTGTTCCACCTGCATTATATACCGATTTTATTCTGTATGCTAGTATCAATCCCTTTGGTTTCAAAGGATCAGTTAAGTAGTGTGCATCATAAAGTAGTATGAGAATTTGGAATATTTCTTTTTTTGGGAATTTTTACCCAGTTTCGTCTCCTCCTATTAGAAATAGATACAATGGTTTGTCCATGTTCATACATTTTTTCATTTCAATTTCTTTAATAATTTCTTGCTTCTCCCTATTGGGCATTCTTCTTATCTTGTGATATTCTGAATTCTCAAGTAGAAATGGATGCTCAGACAAATTGAATCCAATATTCAATTTTATCTTTCTTTCATGGTGATGGGAACATTGCAAGTCTATTTCCAAATCATATTTTTCACTGAGATGTTCAACGATTTTACGTTTTTTAATTGTATTACTGGAATCAATGGTATTGTTCTGGATTTAGTGAATTGCATTCTCTAGATTTCCCATAGTTATTTTTATTGTGTTTTAATGTAATGTGTAAGTGACTTCCCATGATACCAAGTTTTGTTTCAATGCATTCTCAATTTTTTCAAATGGGACATATAGCAAAAGTCTTTCCCTAAAATAGTTTTCATAGTCAATGTGTTTCTTGTATTTGATGATCGTATTACCTTTGGTTTCCTTATTTTTGTAATGGGTGTGCCATTTTTGTTGTACCTTGACACAAATTCAGCAAGGAACGCATGCTTTATAGCATCAGTTCTAGCAATGCAATAATCAATATTCGAATTACACATGACATTCTCAGAATTGGCATCTTCCTGTCTTAGTAGGAACGATGGTTTGAGGATAAATATGTGTTCATACATTGGTCCTATGTTTATAAATTCGCATTCCCGCGAACTATGATTCAATGGCAGATAAAGTGCTATATGCACTACTTGTTACACATAGATCCATTGGAGATTAATAAAATCATTGCCCAGTGAACATATCATTTCAATAACATTTAATTTTCTCTTTTCATGTAATCTTCTTATTCTTTTGAACTAATTTTTCATTAATTTTTCAACTTTTGTCATGTAAGATGTGAAATATGATGCAACTTCATATGCAATAAGTAAAAATTGGGCATAAGTATTTTCATTCCACAATTGTGGCATGTTCTTTGCAAAGTTATTGTTCCAAATGTGAGATTTTTTTCATTCTAGTAAAATCATCGATTGTTTTAGTGTAATTTGTATTGCTATGATGTATTCATCTTCAGTTAAATCAATATCATCCAAAAAATTGTCAAAAGTACGATTTCTATCATATTTTTTTTGTTTCCAAGATATCATATAGTAATTTTATTTTATTTTTCATTGTGTCATTCACTAAGTCAATTGGTTCAAGAAATTTTGTGTTTCTCATAGGTGGCATTGGAAAATTGTATCTAGAATGTGAGCTCTTTCTCTTTTTACAACTTTTTGTATGTTGGTGTTGATGTATTTTTGCAAGATTTAGATCAAGGTAGTCTGTGTTACAAGTCAAATAAAAATCAACAGAATTTCCAATGTCAGTGTTACTATTAACTCCATATATTGGTGCATTTTCTACCCATAGAAACCCATGCTCATTTTGTTAGAAAATTAAATATTACAGAGCAATGAAACACATAAAATATGCGGAAAATAAAAGCACACAAAACACATAAAACCAGAGAGACACAGATATACGTGGTTCACCCAGTTTGGGCTACGTCCACCCCGAACAGCCAGTCCTTCCTTTATATTATCCAACAAAATGAAGAGACAAAACCTACAGCAGATCCGCTGTAATATCCTCTGTTCTCTCTCACAGTCTCCCTCTCTGTTTCTCGCTCCGAGAATACACACATAATATACAGCCATAATACAATGCCCCCATATATACAAGGGGTTTGCCTTCTAGGGCAAAAAACCCTAATCTAAACATAACTTCTACCGTCAGATCATTTGCCTAATGAACGGCCCAGATTGACTAGAAATTACTATACTTTTACAAGGCAATTTTACATCTGTTTTTAGCTTCAGGGGCGCTGCCCCCGAACCCCCGCCACGGGGGGCTCCGAAAAGCGCTGCCGCGCCCCCCTGGACCCCCCACGGCAGCGATTGAATTTTGGGCGGCGTTGCCGCCCCTTTTAAGGTACAGGGGTCCAATGTTGTGATACAAAGTAAAGAAGATAATCAGGCTCCATACCCAACAATCTCCCACTTGGAGACTGATTGTAGCAACTCCACCGCTGCTTCATTTGTTGGACAATGATTCCTCTTTGGACCTGGCTGTTCTTCATCTTCATCGTCATCCTTGAAGACCAATTGAAACTGAGCATGTTCTCAGTTTCTCCCTGGTTACAACTTTTGTTAGCATATCTGCAGGATTCTGGCTAGTGTGTATCTTTTCCAACTTCAACTCTCCATCTTCCAATACTGATCGTATGAAATGGTACTTGAGATGTATGTGTTTAGTCCTGGAATGAAATGTTGAGTTCTTTGCAAGATGAATGGCACTTTGGCTATCACTGTATAACGTGCCCATATCATGCTTCTTACCCAATTCATCTATAAACCTTTGTAACCAAATCATTTCTTTACTAGCCTCTGTAGCAGCAACATACTCTGCTTCTGTTGTTGAAAGTGCAACAACACTTTGGATTTTTGAAACCCAACTGACAGTTGTTCCACCTACGGTAAATACATATCCTGTAGTGCTCCTCCTGTTATCTCTGTCACCTGCCATATCTGCATCAACATATCCCTGTAGAGCAATGTTTGAACCACCAAAGCATAATGCTTAATTTGTGGTACCTCTCAAATATCTGAGAATCCATTTTACTGCCATCCAATGTTCTTTTCCTGGATTATTCATGTACCTGCTTACAACTCCCACTGCATGTGCAATATCAGGCCTTGTGCGGACCATTGCATACATTACTGAGATTGGCAAGGTGCATATGGGTTGTTGGACACATATAATCACATGTCTTTGAAAACCCACAGAGCATCTCCTTTAAGTTTGAAAATGGCTAGTGAAAAGGTGGCCTTTCATGGATACTGCCATTCACTGCAAAATCTTATATTTTCTTCTATGTACTCATTCTGAGACAGTGTTAATTTGCGATTTTTCCTGTCTTTAGTTATCCTCATACCAAGGATTTGTTTTGCAGCTCCCAAATCCTTCATTGCAAATGAATTTGCCAATTTTCTTTTGAGCACATTTATTTCCTGCATGTTAGACCCTGCAATAAGCATGTCATCTACATACCAATAAAAATATAATATAGCTGCCATCATTTTGCCTTTTTAGATAAACACAATGATCAGAGTGACATCTAGTATAACCTTGTTGAGACATAAACTTGTCAAATTTTAGATACCACTGCCTTGGAGCCTGTTTTAAGCCATACAAGCTCTTCTTTAACCTACACACCAATTTTTCTTTCCCTTTTACCTCATATCCTTTTGGTTGCTGCATGTATATCTCTTCCTCCAAATCTCCATGGAGAAATGTTGTCTTTACATCTAACTGTTCAAGATGTAAATCTTCCGCTGCTACAAGACTTAAAATAGTTCTGATTGAAGTCATCTTAACAACAGGAGAAAATATTTCATCAAAATCAATACCTTTCTTCTGTGGAAACCCCTTCACCACAAGTCTAGCTTTGTACCTCTGTTTTCCTCCATCTTCTTCCTTCAGCCTGTAAACCCATTTATTCTGCAATGTAGTTTTACCTGCAGGCAACCTAACTAAGTCCCAAGTCTGGTTATGCATTAAGGAGTCCATCTCTTTTTCCATGGCTAGCTCCCACTTCTTCCTGCTTTCAACCTGCATTGCTTCTTCATAACATTCAGGTTCACCAGAATCAGTCAACAATAAATAATATAATGAAGGAGAGTATCGTTCAGGGGGTCTACTTATCCTGTTAGATCTTCTAACACCACTTTCAGGTGTTTGAGGTGCCTGTTGCTGTTGTGGTGGTTGCTGCTGCTGTGGTTGTTGATTATTATTATTTTCAGGCACCTTTACTTTTTCAGTTATCTCATCAAGAACCGTGTATTCTTTGCTTTCTTTTTCCTGTTTCTTTTCCTGCAACTGATTCTTATACAAGACCTTTTCATTGAATATTACATCTCTGCTCCTAATGATTTTGTGATTTTCATAATCATATAGCGATAACCAAAATCATTAGCACCATATCCAATAAAGGTACATTTCTTTGATTTTGCTTCAAGCTTTGTTCTATTTTCTTTATTAATATGGACAAAGGCCTCACAACCAAAAGGCTTTAAAAAAGAGTAGTTTACCTTTTTACTTGTCCATGCTTCCTCTGGAATACCACCATCCAAGGAACTTGAAGGCCCTCTGTTTATTAGATAAACAGCAGTATCTACAGCATCTGCCCAAAATTGTAAAGGCAATCCTGCATGCAATCTCATGCACCTTGCACGCTCCATGATTGTTCTGTTCATCCTTTCTGACACACCATTTTCTTGTGGTGTTCTTGGGACTGTCTTCTCTCTACGAATTCCATGCTCTGAACAGTACCTATCAAACTCTTTGCTGCAATACTCACCTCCATTGTCTGATCTGAGACACTTCAACTTCTTTCCTGTCTCAATCTCAACCAAAGCTTTCCATTTCTTGAAAGTATCAAATACATCAGATTTATTCCGAATACAATAAATCCATGTTTTTCTAGTTGCATCATCAATAAAAGTAACATAATAACGAGAGCCACCGAGAGATGATACCTGAGCAGGTCCCCATACATCTGTATGCACAAGCTCCAATTTTTCGCTCTTCTTTTCTTTCCCAACTCTGAGAAATCTGACTCTCTTTTGTTTTCCATAGATGCAATTCTCACAGAAATCCAAATCAACATTCTTCAAACCTGGCAACAAATTTCTTGAGTGAAGAATCTTCATTCCCTTCTCACTCATGTGTCCGAGCCTATGATGCCATAATCATGCATCTGCTCCTTTGGAAGTTAAAGCATTAACAGAGTTAGAAATACCATTGCATAAATACAATGTACCAACCTTTTCACCTTTTGCTATTACCAGGGCTCCTTTGGTGACCTTCCAAGTTTTATCCGTGAAAGTTGTCACACAACCTTCACCGCCTAACTGCCCTGTTGAAATCAGATTTTTCTTCAGATCTGGAACATGCCTTACCTCCTTTAGTAGCCATTGGTTTCTATTCTGTTGTTTTACAAGAACTTTACCCATTCCAACAATTTTACAGGGTTTATCATCACCCAAACGAACTTGTCCAAAATATCCTTGGACATAGTCATGAAAATATTTCTTATCAGGTGTGGCATGGAATGAAGCCCCTGAATCTACAACCCAAGAATCAGTAACATTTTCGAAAGAAAGAATCAAAGCATCTTGTAACACATCACTTGTCACATTTTCTTCATGATTGTTTTCTTGCTGTGTGTCTCCTTCTTTTCCCTTCCGAGATCTATAGTCTTTCTTTAGGTGTCCTTTCTTTCCGCAATTCCAGCACACTATCCCCGATCTGGACTTGGATCTGCCTTTCCTTGATTTACTGCGATATCCCGAGCTCTTTCCTCTTTCCATTCTTCTTCCCCTGGACTCTGCACTCAAAGCATTACCTGATGTCTCACCGGAGCTTTTCCGTCGCATTTCCTCGCTAAGGATAGCACCAACAACATCATCAAACTTTAAAGTACTAGATCCAGAGACAGAGTTACTAATGGCCATTACTAAACCATTCCAACTCTCTGGCAATGAGCACAAGAATAACAGAGCTCTAACTTCATCATAAAAGTTTACCCCTACAGAACTTAACTAACTGGTAACTGTATTAAATTCATTTAAATGGTCTGCAACAGATCCACCTTCTGACATCTTCATATTAAATAGTCATTTCATAAGAAATACCTTGTTTGAGGCCGAGGGCTTTTCATACAGTTTCGCCAACGTCTGCATCAAACCCTCTGTTGTTGTTTCCTTCGAAATATTGAAGGTGACTGATGCCGCAAGATACAACCGTACTGTTCCGAGTGCCTTTCTATCGAGAATGTTCCATTCCGCGTCTGTCATGGTCGTCGGCTTCTTTGTTTTTCCGCTCAATGGTAGGTACAGATCTTTCTGATACATATAATCTTCCATCTGCATCTTCCACAGCGCAAAGTTTTGGCCGTTAAATTTCTCGACCCTAAACTTACCATCATCCGCCATTGCTCCCACTCGAACCAGGAACCCCTTTTTCCTGCGAGTTTATCAGCCAAATATACCTTCGGCTCTGATACCAGTTGTTAGAAAATTAAATATTACAGAGCAATGAAACACATAAAATATGCGGAAAATACAAGCACACAAAACACATAAAACCAGAGAGACACAGATATACGTGGTTCACCCAGTTTGGCTACGTCTGAGAACGACCGATCCTTCCTTTCTATTATCCGGCAAAAATGAAGAGACAACCCCTACGTTGAGATCCAACGTTTCCAACGTAATATCCTCTGTTCTCTCTCACGATTCTCCCTCTCATTTCTCGCTCACGAGAATACGCACATAACACGACCGTAATACAATGCCCCCATATATACAGGGGGTGTCTTCTGAGGGCAAAAAACCCCTATCTAGAAACATAACTTCTAGTCGGATCATTTTGCTAATGAACGGCCCAGTTGACTAGAAATTACTATACTTTTACAAGGCAATTTTACATCTATTTTTTTTTTTAGCCAGGCGCGCCCTCGAACCCACTTCGAGGGAGCTCAAGCGTTGCCGCCCCCCCCTGGACCCCCCACGGCAGCGATTAAATTTCGGGCGGCGTTGCCGCCCCTTTTAAGGTACAGGGGTCCAATGTTGTGATACAAAGTAAAGAAGATAATCAGGCTCCATACCCAACACATTTTCACTTCCTCTATTTTGGAAATTAAATACAAAGTCGTAATACATTATGTTTCCACAGAATGTTTTTGTAACACCCTCCTCCCACACTTGCCCAATTTTACTGGTCCACCGGGGTAAATATGTGATGAAGAGTTACTATGATATGATTCAACCTCATAGATCACTTTAAGGAAGTTGAATCAACAAGACAAAACCTTAATGAATTCCCTCAAGTGCTACAGGACCGCCAAGAGCTAAACCACCCTTATAGGTGCCCATACCCTGAGCTAAATTTACTTTTCACTCTCTTGAACTCCTATTTGCATGCACAATTCTGCATCCATGTGATTTAAAGCCTCTAGTCACATGCATAAGCCTACAAGGGTGTGACTGCAGTCTCAATTTCATAATTTTGTGTCTTCTACCGCAAAATTTGTGCCACCTTTTCATATCTACTCTAGGTCACTTCCCAGAACTTGATGAAACTTTCCAAAACAATAAATGACACAAGGAAAAAGCCTCTAACACAAAACTTAGTCAAGAACTTGACTTAACCAAGCCTAACCATGACATACATTCCATCAAACATATCATGAACATGTAATATATAGGTCATAACAACATATATGAACATAGGGATCTCATATTTATCTAAGAATCGTCTATAAGGTATGACGCCCTCTCACAATAGCTAAAATATCATCTATTAAGTCATACATTCATTATTCATTAATTTACTAACCAAAGCATGATGAGAGCCATAACTCAAGTCTGTCAAAAAATCATGTTTATAACCAACATATAACCAACATATCAACAATGATAGAACATCCATTAAAATCACATAATAACAAACACATTTACACATAATACACAAGAGGAAAAGAGATTTTATTAACATATGTAAAATTCAACCAGGTTATCGACTTCCATGTCCCACCCGACCATAGATTGGGCTCAACTAAATATTTATTTTAGCCAATCACCCTCATGCCATATTTAAAGCATGAATGTGAGACTCACAAAAAAAAAAACCAGGGCTTCTTTAGCCTTTACCGTGTATCCCACCATTACCATTCAAGGGATTCCTAGACTCGAAACCCTCATTTGTACATCCTGGCTTTATTGTGTATCCCGCCAAGGGATTCTTAGGCCAAACAATAAACATCACTATATTCTTAACCAAAATCTCACCATATATCATTCAAGGGATCACTAGGCCCTAACAAGTATGGATTCCTTTGGATATCTCCACCCAAACCGTGAGGAATTTGTCTGTCTCCACCCTCTAGGATTTATCGTGTATCTATCCATTACTGGTTAAGGGATTCTTAGGACTTAACAAGGGTATACACAATAGGATTTATTGTGTATCCCGCCATTACTGGTCAAGGGATTCCTACGCCTTGAGACCACCCCACTCAGTTTCGAAATCATCTGGCATATCATCTTAACTAAGTAAAATAACCCTATCACACCATGGCTATTCGGAAATGGAAAGGCAAGGTTGAAACCACTATCACACCTATCAACACCCATGCAAATGACAGCAAGATAACCAAATACACACATGCATGCCAAAACTAGCAATATGTCATACATGCAACTCGATACCTGCAAGAAATCCTAATATAGCATCCTGATCCAACTCTTTCTTGTTTGATATTTTCTTTACTTTTCCTTATTTGTCCTTCCTTTGATTTCCTTGCTTCAATGCCAGAATGCTCCAAGAATGCTCTAAGTGTGTAAGAGTATGAGAGAGAGATAATAGAGAGAGGGATCCAAAACTGAACTGAAAAAAATCTTAAACTGACAAAAGCTGTGAATTGATCATCAAAAGCCTTTTTATCAATGAGGCCTCTAATTTCTTCAATTTTCCATTATTTTCCTTCATTTTCCTCCTCACATGCAATCTGTGACCTTTCACCTTCCTTTTCTCCTAATTTCCTTTATTTTCATAAATAAAATTCCAATTAATGCCTCTTGCATTTTCAAAGCCTTTTCCATTGCCTTTGTCAATTTCCCTTAGCCATAATAAACCAAGTTAAGACCCACACTAGGATTTTTTCCCAAAATTCATCTTGGAATATGTGTCCCATGAACTTAGTCTTATTTTTCCTTTATTAAATTTATTACATGAACTTTTAACCTGGGGTTAGCTTCATCAGTCCCAAAATACTTCCACTGCACTTTAACCTGCTCAATTTCTTAGTTCCAGAGCATGAGAATATTTCTCTCCAAAAACCGATAAGGTTTCAGCTAGAATTATCCTTCTAGTTCCACCTACAATACAAACCAATCAATAACATGATCAACATCTTTTATATATCTTTTAAGCAATGAAGCATGGAAAACATCATGGACTTTCATTGTCAGAGGTAGTGTAAGTCTGTAGGCCATGGTTCCAATACTATTAAGGATATCGAAAGGCCCGCAATATTGAGGTGCCAAATTCGCACATGATCCAATCCTCAAGGAGATCTTCTTGGGCTTGATGTTCAAGTACACATGTTCCCAAACCTGAAACTCCTTAAATGCATTGTGTTTATCTGCATAAATTTTCTTCCTGTCCTGTGTTGTCTTTATATTTTTTTTTATAACTTGCATTTCTTATTCCATCTCTACCACCATATCTAGTCCAATCAATACCATGTTCATTGGATTAATCCAACTAATGGGATTATTGCAACTCCACCCATAGAGTGCCTCAAAAAACTCATCCTCAGTGACTTTCCTAATACCCATTATTGTAAGAAAACACAACTAGAGGTATATACTCTTCCCACTTCCGTTTTTGATGCATCACATAAATTCTCAAAATTTCCTCCAAAATCCTATTGACCCTCTCTTCCTATCCATCTATATACAAATTATAAGTTGTGTTGAAGGCAAAATCTATACCCAAACTTGAAAATAACTCTTTCCAGAACACAGACGGTAGATTAGCATCCCTGTCTAACACTATCTTCTTTGGTACACCATTAAAACTCACTATATTTGTGATGAATACTTATGTCGCATCACTAGTTGAATACATAGACTTTACCATAATGAAGTGTGATATATTTGTCAACCTATCCACCACAACCATGATGTAATATTATTGTCTAGATATCCTTGGTAAACCTATAATGAAATATATAGAGATGACCTCTCATTTCCACTCTAGAATCAGAATCAGTTGTAGTAAAACAACTGGATTATTATGCTTTGCCTTTACTTTTTGACAATCCAAACATCTAGCCACAAACCCTGCCACTTCCTTCTTCAGATTCAGCCAATAGTAGAACTTCTTCATCGTTGTCAATGTTTTCTTATTGTTGATATTCAACAAGAATATCTTAGTGAAAATGAAGCACCTACACTGGGATGGAGCCTCGGGATATTTTTAGGTGTATGTCTATTTATAGATGTATGTGAAAATTCTATTTATAGATTGCATGCCTATTTATAGATTCATGTCTACTATTATTATCCCTTAATATTAGTTGGACAATAAACTATATTCAATTCTCGATGAGCACTTGGAAATAGTTAACTGAAGTGGAAAATCAGTTAGCTAAAGGAATTTCTAGTTAAGTGGTTGGTTGGTGGGACATGCAGGTTGACTTAGTTGTAACTGAATGATTCAAAGTTATAACAGAGTTGGAAGTGTAGTTATGCAAGTTTTAAAGTAGTTTAACTCAGTTAAGTGAGTTAAACTCAGTTGTGCTAGTTGTAAATGAAGATACACTAGTGAGAGATCAAGTGAATTAATTATTAATTAATTCACAATTAGTGGTCTCACATGCAATTGAATATTTACTATTATTAGCTACATGCATGTCAAATCCAGTGGAGACCTAGTTGAGTTATAGGTGAAAGAGAAGTAAACTATCAGTTGTGACATTATTCAGTTGCACACATGAAACCACACACACATTGGATGTGCCATGAGGATTGCGCAGTCAAGGCAAGCAAGATTGCACTCATTCAGGGATTGCTATCAGCAAGGATTGCGCAGTGGAGGTAGGTTGTCTGGAGATAGTAAATTGGCTAAGGAACTTTCCAATTTTCGTATGACAGTGTGAGACAATTAGCTCATGTACTGAGAGCTCTTGGATTGGAGCCTTGTATGTAATTGTTTCATGATCCATGATATAATATACAATAGAATATAGTGGGGTTTTTAGCTATAAGCTCTCCTCGGTAAATTATCTATGTTGTGTATGATTGATATTTCTTCATGATATTGTAATTGGAGATTGTGTTTTAAATTCCACAAATATTTGTAAAATCAATTTTGTATTTAACAGTAGCATATTATTAGATCAGGAGAATCTGAGACATACATGTATTTTTTATAATTTTCTACATGGTATCAGAGCACAGGAAATTTCAGTAGTGAAGCAGGAGCTGAGTTTGTTGGTGGAAATAATTCAAATTTGCAGAAAGACTTTCTTGGTGCTATAGCTGATTCAAGATCGAAATGGCTTTCAATGGCTTGAGGTTAGAGTATGCACTCGAGGGTAGCTCAAACTACAATGCTTGGAAGGACAGGATGGAGGCAGTACTCGAAGACAATGGCTTGAAGTAATTCATTGAAAATGATGTTCCTAAGCCTGCATCGTTAGATGCTGCCAATATTGATTCATGGGAAAATAAAGTGGAAAAGACGAGGAGGATCCTGTTGGAGGGAGTACGAGACCACATAGTCTCAATCCTCCATATGCTATGTGGAAGGCTTTGACGGATCTATTCCAAAGCAGCAATGTCCATATGAAATTGGCGCTCAAAGATAAACTCAGGAAGATCAATATGGAAAAGGGCGACAACATTCCAAAGTATCTCACAAAGTTTTTCCAATGTCAGGATGAACTGGGGAGTGTGGGAATAACTATTTTTTATAATGATTTGGTGAGCTTGGCTCTCTTGGTACTTCCTAAGATTTGGCACAGTTATGAAGACTCTTTCAACGGACGGGAAAATTTGTCGGATTGGGAATGACTGTGGTCGGATCTGGTGCAGGAGGATTTCAGGCAGAACACCAGAGATGGTTCTTCATCAAAGCATGATGATGAAGAGGATTTTTCTTTGGCTACCAAGGTGAAGAAGGGGAAGGGGAAGAAATTCCATTCTAAATCTGATTTTAAAGGCAAGAAGCTGGATATGTCCAAGGTGAAGCTTTTTCATTGTCATGAACATGGGCATCTTGCTACTAACTATCCACAAAAGAAGAAGAACAAGAAGGTTGTTGGAGCTGCAGCTGGTGAGGCCCTTGCCTCAAAATTTGAGCTTGAATTCTCCTTGATCACATGCATGGTGTCAATTGCATTGGGATCGGTATGGTATTTGGATAGTGGCACTTCCTTTCACATGATGGGAGATAAGGAACTTTTCAGTGACTTGGAGGAGAAAGATCTCCATATGCATATAGAGATGGGCGACGAAGGATGGTACAGTGCTACCAGGATTGGTACCATTACCTTTCAGAGGGAGTCAAGTAAAAAATCTCAATTGAAATATGCTATGCATGTTCCAAGTCTGAAGAAAAATTCGGTCTCAGTCGCAATGTTGGAGGACAGAGGCTATGACGTTGTTTTTAGCGATGGAAAATATTTCTTGAGACATAAAACAATGGTTCAAGCCAAGAAGATAGGAATTCAAGTTAAGAATATCTACAAGATGGAGGTAGAAGGTTGTGATTCCATGATGGGCAAGGTGGAAAAAATGGTGAGTCGGGATGAGGGCGAATTATGGCATAGGTGATTGGGCCATCTTCACCATGAAGCCTTGAAAGTCATGCAACAAATATCTAATAGAATTCCAATGTGAACACTTTATTAGTTAGATAAGTGCAAGGGTTGCACCATGGGGAAGTATGTAAATTCCACCTTTCATGAGAAGGAGAACTGTGCTTCGGTGATCCTTGAGAGCGTTCACACAGACGTGTGTGGACCGTTCTCGATTTCTTCAACAGAAAAACATAAGTATTATGTAATATTTTTTCATGAATTTTCTTGTAAATGCTAGATATTATTCATGCAGAAGAAGTATCAAACATTCTCAAAGTTCTGTAAGTTTAAGGCATTGGTGGAGAAAGAGTCGGGGAAGAAAGTGAAGGCTCTTAGGAGCGATAATGGTGGAGAATACATCTCTAACAAAATCAAAAACTTTTGCATAAAATAATGAATTTGAAGAGAAATCATAGCGCCTCATAACCCACAACAAATTAGGGTCGCGAGAGGAAGAATAGAACGATCATGGGTGAAACATGAGCGATGTTGCATGAGCAGGGCCTTCCAATGCATTTTTGGGCGAAAGCATGAAACACTACAGTTTATGTGCAAAATTTTTATCCTCATAGAGTACTTGGCATGAGTACACATGAAGAATCTTTCACTGGTAAGAAACTAGATGTTTCACACTTTAATATTTTTGGCTCATCTGTTTATGTGCATGTGACCAAGGATGCCAGGAAGAAGCTGGAGCCGATTGCTGAAGTTGGGATTTTTGTGGGGTACACAGAAACACCCCATAATTATCGTTTGTATTTTCCAAACAGCTGAATGATTGTTGTGTGACAGGATATAAAATTTGATGAGGGGAAAGCCATGCGATTGTCGCTTGAGAGGGAGTTGTACTTGCATGTGGAGGGGGAACTGTTGGTTCCCGAAGATGAGTCTCAAGATGTGGATCAGCTACATGAGGAGGTTCATGGAGTGGAGGAGTCCACTCACGTAGAGCCATCCATCAGAACTAGCAGAAGGCATACCACGGAAGCTGATAGGATGATACTTGATGCTGCATAGAATGTAGGAGCCCCTACTTCACAGTGCAGACAAATACAGTCTGATGGCCGATTTACTGGATACATGGCTCTCATGAGAAAATGTGTTGTGACTGAACCATATTCCTTTCTGGAAGTAGTGCAGGAGCCCACATGGGTAGATGCAATGGTGGATAAGTATGACTCCATTGTCAAAAATAGTGCTTGGGAAATTGTTCCAAGGCTGGTTCATAAGTCATTCGTAGGTTCAAGATGGATCTACAAGGTAAAGCAAGATGTTGATGGGAGTATGGAGAAATAAAAGACCATATTTGTGGCTCAGGGCTTCTCATAGATCGAGGGGATAGATTATAAAGAGACCTTTGCACCTGTCACAAGGTATTCTTACATGAGATACATCCTTGCTCTCTCAACGCAGATGCGCTGGGGCATTCATAAGATGGATGTGAAAATTGTGTTTCTTGATGGGATCATTGAGGAAGAGGTGTACATAGAGCAGCCTGAAGGTTTTGAGATCTTCAAAATCGATTCGCATATGTGCCGACTCAAAAGAACATTGTATGGTTTGAACCAAGCACCCTGTGCTTGGTACACTCAGATAGACAACTATTTCACCAGACTAGGCTTCACCAAAAGTGAAGTAGATGCAAAACTATCACAAATTGTGGTGGAGGGTAAGATTTTAATCATTTTTCTTTATGTTGATGATTTAATATTGACTAGTGATGAGCAGTTGATACACTCATGCAAGGAGGAACTTGCAAAGGAGTTCAAGATGAAGGATATGGGCCTCCTTCATTATTTCCTTGGATTGGAAATATGGCAACGAGATGGTGAACTTTTTGTGTCTCAAGGAAATTATTCAAGGGAGATACCGGGTAATTTTCACATGGAGGGTTGCAAACCCATGGATACTCCTTTTCTAAGAAACTGGAGGAAAAAGGATGCTACTTCTGGAGAGGTATTAGATGTTACTGTCTATCGATAGTTAGTGGTTTCGCTAAT
The DNA here is from genome assembly GCA_034641835.2 of Pinus albicaulis. NCBI lineage: Eukaryota > Viridiplantae > Streptophyta > Pinopsida > Pinales > Pinaceae > Pinus > Pinus albicaulis. Next base: position 875,832,847 of record CM076575.1, on the reverse strand, counting down.
GTATCTAGTGAACATGAGATCAGACATTTTCTATGCGGTTAACTAGTTGATTCAAGCTATGGTTAAACCTACCAAGATTTTTTGGAAGGCAGGTAAGCATGTCCTGAGATACATAAGGGGCACATCAGAGTATGTTTTATGGTACAGAAAAACGGATGGAGTGAATTTGCATGGATTCCCGAATGTATATTGGGCGGGCAATCCATCGGATAGAAAGAGCACATCAGGGGGGATATTTAGAATCGGGTCTAAAGTTGTTTCTTGCAACAACAGGAAGAAGATATCTGTGGCACTCAGTTCAGTGGAAGCAGAATACATGGCAGCGAGTCAAGCTGCATGTGAGGCTATCTATATGAGAAAGATATAGGTTGGTTTGTTTGGTTCTCATATGGATCCGACAGTGATTCATTTTGATAATCAGATTTGCATTAAACTCTCGATTAATCTTGTGTTTCATGATAGATCTAAGCATATAGATATCTGGTACCGTCATCTCAGAGATTGTGTGCAGAGGAGAATCATGTTTCTTTAGTACATTCCCACAGAAGATCGGGATGCATATATTCTGACGAAGGCGCTCACCAGGAGAAAATTCGAATACCATAGAGACAGGATCGGGGTGAAGGATAATCCCTTTCTTGTTGAGATGGAGTGTTGAAATTCAACAAGAATATCCTAGTGAAAATGAAGCACCTACACTAGGATGGAGCCTCGAGCTATTTTTAGGTGTATTTCTATTTATAGATGTATGTGCAAATTATATTCATATATTTCATGTCTATTTATAGATTCATGTATACTATTATTATCCCTTAATATTAGTTGGACAATAAACTATATTCTATTCTCAATGAGAACTTGGAAATAGTTAACTGAAGTGGAAAATCAGTTAGCTAAAGGAATTTTGAGTTAAGTGGTTGGTTGGTGGGACATGTAGGTCAACTTAGTTGTAACTGAGTGATTCGAAGTTGTAACAGAGTTGGAAGTGCATTTATGCAAGTTGTAAAGTAGTTTAACTCAGTTAAGTGAGTTAAACTTAGTTGTGCTAGTTGTAAATGAAGATATACTAGTGAAATATCAGGTGAGTTAATTATTAATTAATTCACAATAAGTGATCTCACATGAAATTTAAGATTTAATATTATTAACCACATTCATGTCAGATCCAGTGGAGACCCAGTTGAGTTCTAGGTGAAAGGGAAGTAAACTATCAATTGTGACATTATCGAGTTGCACACATGCAACCACACACACATTGGACGTGCCCATGAGGATTGCGTAGTCAAGAATATTTCACTCATTTAGGGATTTCTATTAGCAGGGATTGCACAGTGGAGGCAGGCTGTCTGGAGACAGTAAATTGGCTAAGGAACCTGCCAATTTTCGTATGACAGTGTGAGATAATTAGCTCATGTACTGAGAGCTATTGGATTGGAGATTTGTATGTAATTGTTTCATGATCCATGATATAATATAAAACAGAAGATAGTGGGGTTTTTAGCCATAATATTTCCTCGGTAAATTATTTGTGTTGTGTGTGATTGATCTTTCTTCGTGATATTGTAATTGGGAATTGTGTTTTAAATTCCGAAAAGATTTGTAGAAGCGATTCTGTATCTAACAGTAGCATATTTTTAGATCAGGAGAATCCAGGACATACATGTATTTTGTATAATTTTCTACAAATATATCCTAGATGACTTGAATACAACTTAACATAAAATTCCCTCAAGATAATCTTTTTGATCTCATTGTTGTCTGACACGTAGATCATGTCCCTAAATCTCACCAAACCATCTTTCGTGAGATGATTGTCCATGTATTGTTCACATGTACCCTGTTGTTGTAACCTGTGCCTAATCTCCTTGTACTTGTCATGATGTTGTCCTTCCTGCAAGATTTGATCTTGTAAATCTGTCCCATATGAACTCATAGTTGTTATATGATTCACCTGCACTCTTCTGCTAAGAGCATCTGCAATATTGTTTTCATTTCCTTTAATGCACCTGATCTCAAATTAAAACTCACCAATCATCGTCAACCATCTAACTTTCCTTGCATTCAAATTCGGATGATCAAATAAGTACCTCAATCCAGAGTGGTCACTCATCATTACAAACTTTCTATCAAGAAGATAGTGTCTCCATATCTTCAAAACATGGATGATCGTTTCCAACTCAATATCATGTGTCACATAATCCTTCCTATGCTCATTCAGTTTCCTTAATTCATAACATACCACCTATCCCTCCTTCATAGGGACTCCACCAATCCCTCTCTTGCAAGCATCTACGCACACCACCAAATCTTTATCTAGATCTTTGATCTTTAAAACTAAAGAATTTGTAAGCAACTGCTTCAAAAATTCAAAACTAGTTGTGCATTCCTCTGCAATGATGTAATAGGATAGGAAATCCATGAGAAGTTCCTAATGAACCTCTTGTAGTAACCTACCAAGCCCATAAATTACCTTACCTCATCCACATTCCTAGGAGTTTCCCACTCCATGATAGCTCGTATCTTTTCTAGATCTACTGAAATACCTTCCTTGGAGATGGTATGCCCCAAGTAATGTACCTTTATATGAAATAAATTGCATTTGCTAATATTGGCATACAATTTATGCTCTCTTAGCAACCTCAATAGTGTTGGTAATTGTTTGGAATTCTCTTCCTCATTCTTAGAATATATCAATATATCATCAATGAACACAATAACAAACTTGTCTATATAAGGACGCAACACACTATTCATCAAGCACATAAAATTATCTAGAGCATTAGTCAAACCGAATGGAACTACAAAAAACTCATAATGCCCATACCTGGTCCAGAAATAATTATGTATATGTCCTCTTCTTTGATGTGTACCTGATGGTATCCTGATCTCAAATCAATATCTGAGAACATTGTTGCTCCCTTCAACTGATCAAACAAGTCATCAATCCTCAACAACATATACATTTTATTGATGGTTACCTTGTTCAACTGCATGTAATCAATGCATATCCTGAGAGTACCACACTTCTTCTTCACAAACAATATGGGTGCACCCCATGATGATATACTTGGCTTAATGTATCCCTTGTCAAGCATTTATTTCAACTACAACTTCAATTCCACTAACTCTAGAGTGCTCATCATGTATGGTGCCTTTGATGTTGGTTTTTCCCCTAGTACCAACTAAATAGAAAATTCCACTTCCCTATGAGGCAGAAACTCTAAAATATATGCCAGGAATACATCCTAAAACTTATATAAAACCACATACCTGTTGATGACCTCTACATCATCAACTTCCTTACCTTTATCACTGGATATATGTACTACAAATAACACACACCCTTTCTTGAGACTGCGCTTTTCCTGCATAGTTGTGACCATTCTAACTGAGGTTGCCTTCTTCTTACCCCACAAGATCCTATGTTCCCCATTATCATTAAAACACTCAATAGCCTTCTCATAAAAATCCACCTTAGTCCTTTGAAGATACAGCCAATCCACACCCAATATCAGACGATATGATCCCAATGGAAGCACATTCATCTGTGCTGATGTAGGCATACTATTCAACTCAAATGCACAAGGTCTTACCCAATGATGAACTCTTTTCTTTGTACCTGTAGCCAATTTCACTAACCAAGGATCTGCATGCACTTCTTTATTCAAACCACACTTATCCACCAATTCATGGTTAACATAACTATAATTACATCAAGGGTCAATAAAAAATAGAAAAAAATTGATCACAAAGCTTATCATCCATCTCCATAATGGATGCCTGGTGATCCACCTATTTTTACGCTGTAAAGCGTTTTTATTTGAAAACAACCTACCTAAAGTGCCACCTGTACCATTATGTACCGTTGATTTTCATGTTAGATGATTCAAATGATTTCTACCTTTGATTGATTACTGTTATTATTCAGTTATGAAATAAAGAAAACTGTTTTACAAATAATTTAATTACTCTTTCCACGGACAGTTTCTCCAGAGCCCATCTGGTGTATCTGGGCCAAGCACGCCTGGTGTACTTACTCCTATCACTGGGTGTGAAGAACCCTACAAGCATGAGGATCAGAGGCAATGCGGATCACAACGCTGCCAACAGTGTACTATTTTCTCTTCCATTTGTTTATTTGTATAGATTTTAGGGTTTTTTAGTTTTGCTTTATTTAATTTCTAATTTGGAGAATGCTGGTCTGCAGATGCATGATAATGGTCACCTAGAATCAGTGCCAACTGCTAAAAATGTTTTGAGTGGCGCTCCAGCTGCACCATTTAGGGCTTCTCGAGGTCAAGCTACTGATCGCAAAAGTATAGCTGAACGGGTGAGAAAATGTTTCTTCATAATGCGTTTTTTCCTTGCCTGTAGCTTACATATTGCAAATATGTTTCTATGTACATTTCTTTTCCTTGGCAGTAGCTTACATAAAATAGCTTTGAAAACCTTGAAAACATTGACAGCTCAGAGGACTGATGATGCATTTCTGTTTAAAACCTTTTCGGCTCGAAAATCTTTTAACATTGTCTACTAATTATAGTGTGTTTCCTCTGGCAGGATCGCAGAAGGAAAATTGCCAAAAATCTGCAATCTTTGCACAATTTTGTCCCGAATGCTACTAAAGTATTTTCGGAAAACTAAATCCCTTCAACATGGATTTTCCATATTGCTACATTACAGTCAATGCCGTTATTTACATATTAATCCATCTTCATAGATGTCACTCTTGTTTCTGTATTCAAATTTTATTTATGTATTGGACCTTGCCTGCCCTCTTCTGTATCGTGTCTAGCTAGTATGATTTATATTTAGGTCACATATTTTTGTAGAGTATGCATACCTCTCGATTAAAATGAAGCTTAAAAGTGTACTTAGTTGACTCAATGTCTGACGCAGACCATGTGCTTTCGCAGTACCAATAGTTGCTATCACTAGCCATATGTTTATATATTTTGCTAATTTCTCCCTCTTATTTTGCCATGAAGATAAATTTTTACTGTTAGTAGATATCCCGAAGTACTATTAAAAAAGAAAAGTTAATTATATATAACTTTCATTTTGTTAAATGCATATAAATGGCTCTCTATTATCAATTTTGTTGTTAAATGCATACAAGAAGCTTTGGTCTCTGTTTTCTATGCTTCTCTGGTCTCTGTTCTCGGATGATAAAGTTATCATTGTTCTTTCACTTATACCACTGTTGCGACTCTGTAGTGGATGTAGCATTCCTTTACCTCGTTGGACTTTGGAAGAAGTCCAGAGAAATCCAGATTTGGTTTTTACCCAAATTCCAAACTTCAGCTTCTTTGTTAGTTGTGCACCACAATATAAAGTCCTGTCTCACCCATCCGTGGGTGGATTTTTGACACACAGCGGATGGAATTCCACTGTGGAGTGTATATGTGCGGGAATTCCCATGATCCACTGGCCCTTCTTTTGCGAGCAGTAGACAAACAGATGGTTTTGAAGTGCAAGAGAAAGATCCTGCATAAATTATTGAGTGTATATAACACAAACAAAACTATTCATGGTTAATATCTTTGATGCTTGATTTGTAAACCATTTCTATTCTTTAGTAGTTTTATGTTATATTGAGTGTATGTAACACAAACAAAACTATTTATGGTTAACCTTTTTGATGCTTGATTTGTAAACCATTTCTATTCTTTAGTAGTTTTATGTTAGCTATAATTTTCTCTATTTTATCGTATAAGATTTGTTCTCTATACTACTATTTCCAATGTTACTGCTTTACAACGTTTCCTTTGCAACATATGGTGCAATTGCTAGTTAATTTAATGTTGCATAGATCCGAGGAATGACTTTTATAACATCCCCAACTGTCTACACCTCCTGTGCACTATAGATCGAAGGCATACCACCCTGATATGATGGACAATCCTTCTTGATATTCTCCTTGTCACATATTCAACACTACAATTTTCCCTTACCATCACCTCTATTCTACTTCTCTCCAGGTTGTGACCCATGTCCCTTTCCAACTACATTGAGCTTCTTGTAAGGAACAACATTATCTTTCTCACCTGCATCTTGGGGTCTTGTTCACTTTGGCTTCCATTTACCTTTAGTCTTGTCTTTCCCTTTCCAACTGTGCTGAGACTCTATGTTATGCTTCAATTTCACATAACAGTGCTTCAAATTTCCAATTACTTCTTCAAGCAACCGAGGCTCATCATACTCAATCCAGTATTTAAATGCTAATGGTAATCCACTGAAAAATATCTAAAATTTGGGTTTCTCATCCTTAAGATACGGTACATACCTAAATAACTCCAAGAAATTAGTCATGTACTCCTCATAAATCATCTATCCCATATTTAACTCATAGAAATCCTTCTCCTTATTGTCATAGTACCTATCTAACAAGTACTTGAATATTCTCTTGAAATCATGCCAACTGAACTCCCTTTTCCTAATGTCTCTAACACACTTCACATATTCTCACCATATGTCTTATTTCCCTTTGAGGTTGAATATATATACTATGGCCTTCATATTCCCTATGTAATCATGCAACTCAAAGAACTTATTCATCCCAATAAACCACACCTTTGCATATTTTGTCTTCTTCAAATATCCATCAAATGTAGGTGCCTTGTATTTCTTGAGCTCATTTGGAAAATATCCCTTGTCAATCCTCTTGTAAGGATGATAGCGATGATGACCATGATACATGTCAGAACCATAACTAGAATAGAACCTGTGTCCATCACCTCTCCTATCTGGTGTGTCGAAGAACCTGATGCGGGAGCATCCGGCTCGAAAAATCATTGTATTTTTGGTTGACTTAGGGGGTCTAATGTTTGATAAATAATTTAATTTATTAAAGGAATTTTGTATATTTTTAAATAATTTGAGTGAGAAATAGGTGTGTGAGGTTTTAATGTAAATATTCTCACATAATTGAGAATATGACAGATATTATAGTTGTGAAGATATCATAAATATCATAGGGATTAGGAAATCCTAGAATAGATAATTAGTTGAGTTAAAAGAGGATTAAGAGATTTTAGGAATTAGTTGAGTGATCTATGGAGAAGATCATGGATTTATAATGATCCATAACTATGTAATTGTCTCTATATATTTGTTAGCCTTGAAGGCATTAGAGGAGGCCAATTTAAATGAAGAAACCAGGCCAGAGATGTGAGGCCATTTCAAATGAAGAAAATTAGGCCATGGAGAGGGAGGTGAATTAAACAAGGGTTGTAAGTATATGTAAAATTTGATTAATGAAAAGAAGTTTCATTATTTTATTGTCTCTGTAAATATTAATTGATGAATTCCAATTTTTATTTATATCTAGAATTGATGATGGATTAAAATTAATCTATCATATGTGAGGACAATCCTTGAAGAATGAATTAATTCTGCATAGCTGGAAATTGTTACTGTTTTATAAATTAAAATTGGTTTCTGTGTGATACATATGGACTGTGTATGATTATGTAAATACTAGCTTGAATGCTTTAGTAGTGAATGGATGGTGCATCAAGGACTTCATATTATTCAAAGAATTATTTTTATTTCTGAAATCTTGAAATTGATGTGTGAAGAGATAGAGTACAAGAATATGAAATTCCTGTAAAGAGGATCAAAATGTCATAAGAAAAACGAGTGGGACAGTAAGTTTGGATTCAATGTTTAACAAAGGATCGATCTGTTCAAATTTCTATAGAGCTAGTCGAAGACAAACCTAATTGAACTATGTGCAAGAGGGATTGAATACAGAGTATGTAGCATGCGTCGAAGGAATTGGCCGAATTCTATGCTTGTAAATAGTGCCAGTAAAATGACCTGAACTAATTTATCTAACTTTTCCTTTTCTACGTCATCTAGCTTGCATTCTAGATCGACTTAATTTTACTTATGGGCATGGGAAGAATATTTGGGCCACGTTTTATCATATATTTATGTGGTGTATCATCAATTTTGAGATCAATTTCAGAACAAAAATTGTTGGTTGTGTTTTCTGTGGAGTGTTTTAGTGTAAATTTTCTACTTTGATTCATGGTTGTGGAGATAGTTGAATTGCAGGCATTCGTTGTGTGAATAAAATTTGTCTCTAATGAGGTGTAAAATTGTCAACGCAAAAGGATTGAAACTCAAAGAATACGTGTGGTAAAACAAATATAGGTTTGTGTGGTTTAAAGTGTAGAAATTGGGTAATGTTGTAACTAGTGAAGGATGCAGATCGATTTAGAGATGGATTGAAGTCCTATTCAAAATCCAATGAGGAGGTGGATTGAATCTAGGTTTAAAGGTTGCGGCCTGAGGTAATTCAAATCATTTGTGTAGAATTTAATTGCCACCGAATTTAAAATCATTTGAAGAAGCTTGTGTGTTAATACACTGTGCAAAATATTGGAGCAACAAATCTCTGTGTAGTTTGCTTGAAAAGAAATTGTTGCAGGGGATTAGTGAGGAAGGTAAGTCTATTTAAAGGTTTATACATAGAATTTAATGAGAACATAATTTAATAAACCTAGAATTGAAAATATTGTAATATTTTCACGTTCATAGCAAGCAAATGAGTAGCAGATGAAGGGAATTCTTAAGGGAAAATCGTCATCAAACTTGCTATTAAATTTCTGATCAAAGGAAGAAAAATTTTGAAATTCCGCTATCTGGGTTTTGTTCATAACTGGGTCTATTTGGTAATCCGTGAGCTATTTTCCAAAAAAGAAAGTCTTTGGTTGAGGATTTTCGAAGTGATATTTGAATAGTGTTTTTGCAAACTGCATGAACGAAAACGATTTGCTGTGTTTACAGAAGTTAACCAGTGGTTCAGTTCCTGTTCCAAAAGTTTAGTTCTTATCCCAACAATTAGGTACCGATTCTCAACTCCAACATTCTCACACATCCAGCAAGACTGAAAGTAAAGGAGAACATGGGTTTTTAGCATTATAGAGTTGACATGCTCATATGTTCACTTATTCATTCTCATGTTTGTAAGATTGCGCAAAAACTCTAAAAATTGACCTTTCCATGTTAGGCTTAATTGATAAGAACAAAGTTTTAAATAGAAATTTATTAGATCTGGAGGGGCTAAGGTCTCTATCTTGAGACCTGTAGAATATCCTTGGCGTTTAAGGTTGCTACTTAGGAGGAATATACCATATATGTCATCAGAACCTGCCATCCCTGATCGTGTCATCTCTATCTAACCTGTGACCATTGTGAGATCGAATGCCATATGCTCCATTATTCATGTCCTCCTGTCCATGATTAATCCTATGCTCCATTATTCATGTCCTCCTGTCCATGATTAATCCTAAGTGGTACCTTTCTATGCAAATCTGAAAAACTTTGAAGGGTGATAGAATTAACCTTTGCTTGTTTCTCTTGTGCCTGAATGATCCTATCATTGTCTGCCTTACAACTTCTTATTTCTGCCTTCACACTTCTAAAAGTGTATTCTATATCAGGAGAGCACCTATCACCATGTTTCTCATAGGATCCATACGGAGAATATCATGAGTTGTAGTCTACCATCTTGTTAGTTATCTTTGATCTTCTTCCTATAAGTATACCATGTCAACTAAACCAAAATATAAACATAACCAAAATACCTCAGTATAGTTCAGGGGAGGATATCTCATCTGCAATACCAACTAGATGAGCATGATACATCTATAATCATAATCATAATCAATGTACCAATATCATCTCAATCATTATCTAGTTACCACGCATGACAATACCAACTGCATACCATGGCCTTATGCACAACAAATATATCCATGACAATTCATGCACACATCCACACGGATAACCAACATTCACAAAAAATGCATATTCAACCACCATGCATTCATGACAAACACATCCCATCAACAACATCATCAAATTCTACATGACAACACAACTGCAACAATTACCATTACCATGTATACAGAATAAGGACATGTACAAAAAAAAAAATGCATGATATTCATGTTATCCCCATCCATTCCCAAGGGGTGAACCATAATCTCATACCACTCTATGGTATCATATATCACACAAAGTGAACAGAAACCAAACACCACCCAAAGAGAATGAAACCTGCTCTGATAACACTCAATAATACCCTCTTCCCACACTTACCCAAGTTTACCAGTCCATCAAGGTAAATATGTAATGAAGAGTTAGTATGATATAATTCAACCTCCTATATCACCTTAAGGAAGTGGAATTGACAAGACAAAACCTTAATGACTCCCCTCAAGTTCTACGAGACCCCCAAGGGCTAAACCACCCTTCTAGGTGCCCAGACTTTGAGCTAAATTTATTTTTCACTGACCTGAACTCTCGGTCACATGCACAATCCTGCATCCATGCAAATTAAAGCCTCCATTTGCATGCATATTCTTGAAAGGGTGTGACTATTGTTACACAACATTTTTTCACCGTCCCTGCAATCCCCATCTCACACATTGGAGGACCATTTATGTGACTTATATGTAGTGTCATGCCTTGCAAATACTGTCATTGCATCCCTTGCCATGAGGATAAAATTTCCTCTATTGACTATTCTTGGAACAAACCATCAAAAACACATGATTTTGGGTCGGTGCTGGCAGGTAGTTATGGCCTCGCGCCAATAAGAGAAGTTAGCATTGGGCCCCGCGCCCATTAGCACTCTGTATCAGTGGATTGCCCACACCATGTTGTTTTGGATTTTTTTTAAATATAGCAACGAAGTTTCTATTGCAAACCATGCATTAGGGGAATTTTGAGGTTTAAAATGGGCCTCCTAAAGAAATTGTAAAATAATAGTGGAAATAATAAAATAATATTTGATTACATCATCAAATTTTAGAGGGAAAAAATGAAAAACTATTTTTTCAACTCGTATTTTCAACTTATCTCCTTATGGGTTTACTCAAATTTCGAGCGGAAACACTCGTTCGATGCAAAAATTTGATTTATAATACAAGGAGTACCCATGTTGCATACTTTATATGGACCCTAATACACGAAAAATGAGAAATACCTGAAAAACGTGATTGCAAACACGTTTTTTCATGTATTTCTCATTTTTCGTGTAGTTGGGTCCATCGAAAGTATGAAAAATGGGTACTCCTTGGATGAGGAATTAAATTTTGCATCCAAAGAGTACTCCCTCTCAAAATTTGATTAAAACTGTAGGGAGATCTGTTGAAAATACAAGTTGAAAAAATAGTTTTATTATTTTATTATTATTTTATTATTTTTACTTTTTTACTCCAAAAATGGTGAATCATCCCCCATCATCTTGAATCCTATTGGTTCTTATAAAGTTTATTTTTTTTGTACATTTTTCTTAGGAGGCCCATGTTAGACCTCAAAATTCCCCTAATGATGGGTTATTCGACTGAATAACATCGAACATCTTCCTTTGGCTTCTTGTTCCCTACTTTTGGGAAACCTCCCAAAGGATAAGGCCTCCCTTCCACCATTTGAGGGATCCCAACCTCCTCCTCCACTCCTATAAATACATCTCTCTCACATAGATGCAGCTAGCTGAACATTTTGGAGAATTGTTGAAACATTCTGATATAGCTGGTCTAAGATATAGTAGAGAGAGACCCCTTGTCGAGAGAGAGTCTAGGCTGATTGCCTCACCCCATCCAATTCCCCGACGAATGCTCGAGACGTGTTTCAACTGGACTCACTGAAGGAGTTTGCGATGTCAAGGCTCATTTGGTTGTAATATCTTTCTTTCTCTTAATTAATACATGACTGATGTTTTGTTTCCCGTCTTGTGTTGATATGATTAATCTTGTGCAATATGTTTAATTCTCCTTGACCAATTAGATAGTGATCAATGTAAATATTGCTTCGTATGCTGCTATCGTTCTCTGATCTGTGTGCAGACACCTAAGTACCACTGTTGAAGGACCGCGACGTGTCGGGATAAAGATCAGGAGGTTGCTACCACAGCTACGACAACTATGTTGGATCAAAGGTAGGATATTTATCCCGACTCAGTTTCACTCATTAACTAGGAATCGATGCATTAGCATGTCCTATTGATGCTAGGCCCACCCTAGGGCTAGAGGGATCGCCTCTATCCGCAAAGAGAATTTACCTACACAACAAGTTGGCGACTCCACCAGAGTGTGTTTGTTGTCTCGTTTTTTGTCGATAGTTTGGCTTGTTGAGTCGACTTTGGTCGTTTCATAATTTTTCTGCTTTTCTTACCTTGTCTAACTTTTTTCAACCATCCTGTTCAGTTCCAGAGTGTCAAGTCTTACCTCTGCTCAGTGGTTTTATTTTTTTTCCCATGGTTTTCTAGCTCAACGCTGCTTTTCTTCGAACAGTCAGGCCGATTGGCGCATGTTGCGTTTGTCACAGGTGTGCCAACCCCTGTTTAGGGCAGATTATAGCTAAACACCTATAGGATTTTATTTGACCTTTTTTATGAATTTTTGTCAGTATTTCTTGGCTCTGGATTGGTTTTTTACCTTGCAATTTGTCTATTGAGATTGTTTTGACTCTGTAGTCTTGGTCTTTTTAGTTGTTTGTCTATCATCTTATTAGTGGAGTTTGTAGCCCTAGGGTTTTTAGGTGCCTTGTGTTGTTTATTCGGCCCTCTCCTCACTGAGCCTTCTGAGTTAAGTTCGAGTTACTTTTATCTTTGTCTTTTCAATTCACTGACTAATTTTGCTAGTCTTTCTCTCGATTCTTCGTGTCTTTGGTTTGTTGGATGATCACTTTTTTTTTGTTTGACTCTCCATTTGTCACTTCGAGCATAGATTACATTGCTCATTGGATCATTTCGAAAGCCCTTTGTTTGCTTGGGAGAGTGCATCCTTGTTTTGAGTGCATTTTATGTTCGTATTGCATTGATTTCTTTGTTTAGATCATTACATTCGTAGTGCTCAAAACTGGTATGTGTTTTGTTTTTTAGTGTAGTAGTGCATTGCATGCCCCATTCATCTAAAAAAGAAAAAAATTGCATTCTTTCTCTTAAATTGATAGTGAAAATGTTCTTTCGCATTGCTATCTCTTAGCGAACTAGGAAAGAGTTTTCGTTTTCTCATTTGGTTGGATTAGATGCATTAGTGAAATTATTTTGATGTTTAAATTAATTTCTACTTTGTCATAGATCCTTATCCTTCTCTTAGCTAGCATTCATTGAATGGAAATAATGTTCTTTTGCATGTAGTGTGCATTTAGGATTTCGAGATCACATTCGGTAAGGCCTTGAAATTGCAACATTAATTCAAGATCAACCTTAAAATGAATTCAATCAACCTAAGGAAGCATTGAAACCTAACGTACATATTTTAGAGGTCTAGGCTAGTGACGTGTTCCAGTGTCATTAAACCTAGTAGTTTTCGTTCGCCATCTAGCTTTAGACAGCACTAGTACAGACTTGTGCTCCCTGTACCATTGCATATATAAAGGAGACCCTCATAGGTTGCAATCCTTTATCCATAGGAAGCTGAGTATGCCGCCCTGTAGCCGTGATACACCGAACACAACATTCGGGGAGACTACATGTGCGTACGTCAAGTCCTTGGTCATTTCTCTTTCATTTGATCACCAAGGTATATATGACAGTTCATGGAAACTTGGTAGACCATCTTGCTTAGATTACCTAAGTAGTCGTTTTGGTCTTTTCCTGACTCTCTAAAAGTGAAAAGATAATCGAGCACTTGTCCTTTCACGCTCTTTCAATCTGAAAGTGACTAGAGTCATGTTTTTCTTGTTTCTCGACTCTTAAAACATGAAACAACAAATTTTTGTTTCAATGTCATAAAATTAATTTCCTACGATCACATGCCCGTTAAAGATATTTTCTTGGCTTGTTTTTTGTAGTTCCTTAGTGTTTTGGGCTTGAAACATTGAATAAGCTATCTCGTTTCCTTTCTATTTTGAAACATTGTCACAGTGGCAGAACCACCAATTTTGTCGTCCTCTTCATTGCCTCCTAGTGGTGATATTTCTCCTGACGTTTCCTTAGAAACACCTCAGTCCACTAGGTCTGTCGATTTTGGGCAGTCTATCCTTCTGAGTATCTTGCCTCTCACTACCCAGTCTCCTCCTAAAGGGTCAGTTGATATCAATTGGCAACCTCAAGGTGCTTGGTCTGGTTTTGGGAGCGAGAAATAATTCCCTCCTCTTACCTCGAGACCACCACTATTAGTTGCTGCTTTACTTTCTAGTCCTCTTCATATTTTCGACGATCTTACAGGCTCGTCATACATGGGTTCTTCGAGTCCTATTAGCATTGAAGAGCTTCAAGTTTCTACCAGAGAGTATCAACTCTTCCTAGAATATTTCTCGTATGTCTCCAGTCAACCTTCTCCACAATGATCAGTGTCTCTCCCACGGTTGTTGTACTTTGGGTCAGATCATTTCTGGTGCTGCATCCATGACATGGTCTAGTACATCGACTCCCACAGAAATCTCGTCTATTCCTAGGTCAAGGATATTGCCTTCAACACCCATATTTTCGACCATTGTTACATCTATCCCGATTCGACCCACCGTTCGTGTGGCTTCATCTGCACTGGTTGTTAGCATGACTCCGTCATCATTAGGACCTTCTACTATTCGCAGGTTTATCTTTATCAATCCCATGATGCCGGTTAGGCCTGCCATGAGTGGATCACAGCCTCGCACTGTGGAAACTCATCCTACGTGCACTGCACCTATGGTTTCTACTTCCATTCCTAGCGGTTATACATTCGATGAGTATCTGTTGACTATTCAGCAATGGTATTATCCCTCTCCGGATCCTATGCAGTATAATTCCACACCTCGGGGTTCTCAGCAGCCACAAGATTCTGGAAATCCTCCACATCATTATGATGTATACGGTAATCCCGTATATTTTCCTCTGATTGATCCCAATCAAGTCGTTTACCAGTCGGGACAACCCTCGGGCCTACAAGGACAACCCTTTTTGGGACAAACTTTGGTCCAACAGGGAAACCTCTCGGGTCCATAGGGACAACCTTACGGTCTGCAAGGAAAACCCTTATAGGGACAACCTTCGCCCTAACACGAAAAATCCTACGATCCTTCTGTTCAATCTCAATTCCAACAGGAAGCATATTATGTTCTCAGGGGGAAAATCTGTCCACCATAGGGACAACCTTTTGTGCAACAACATCAACCTTATGTTCAACAAGAAAAAATCTTGTACAACAAGGAAAACCCTACGCTTCTGTGACGGGTCAACCTAGTTTTTCGGGGAAACTTGGCCCATCCCAGCCATTGGGCCAACCTCTTCCACAAGGTAAACCCGGTGGATCTCAGTATCCAGACCAACCTGCTCCGTAGGGACAACCTACCCAACCTCAGTACCTAGGCCAACCTGCCCCATAGGGACAACCTATGCAACCTTAGCATCTGGTTCAACCTACTCTGCAGGGACAACTTGCTCAACCTCAAGGCGCTACTTACCCTCCTCAAGGTCAATCTCAGGCAATGTATAGTGTGCCCCAAGGTTTCACTTATTATCCTCAAGTGTATAAATTATACAATATGCATGTATATTACCATATTCTGATGATCTAACAATTTAATCTTATGTTAAATACATAATCCTTCTGCTTAATTCTTTGTGGAAATTAAATCTCCAATTTCAAACACATGAAGAAAAATCAATCACACATAAATATGTTTTACCGGGAAATCTTAAAGCTAAAAAACCCAATTATCATATATTATGTATATCAATGGATCATGAAAAAATCTCATATATCTCATACAAATCTCAACTCATAGAGCTCTCTGTACAATATACAATCATCTCACACTGTCTTACAGAAATTTGCACCTCCATGCACCAATTTATTGCCTCCTGAAAGCCTGCCTCCACTGCGCAATCCTTGTTGAAGAAGAACCCTAAATGAATTCAACCTTACCTTGCCTTGACTATGCAATACTCATAGGAATCTCCAATGTGTGTGTGGGTGCATTCAATGCTCCACTATAGTCACAACATATTGTCCATCTCACCCTTTCACCTATCTCTCCATTGGGTCTCCACTGGATCTGACATGCAAGTAGTTAACTATTGTATTTCTTCAGTTGCAAGTAAGACATTATTTGTGAATTAATTAACTAATTAATTCACTCATATTTCACTAGTGTATTTTCAGTTACAACTAGCACAATTGAGTTTAACTCACAGAATTGAGTTAAACTAAATAACAACTCACATAACTACTCTTCCAACTTTGTTACAACTTGAATCACTCAATTACAACTAAATTCAACCTGCATGTCCCACCAACCAACCTCTTTACTCGAAATTCCTTTAGCTAACTGATTTTCCACTTCATTTAACTATTTTCAAGTGCTCCAAGAGAATAAGTTACTATTTATTGTCTGATTATTATTAAGGCCTAATAATAATCGACATGCATTCTATTTCTAGATTATAGATCTATAAATAGACTTCGCCCATCTTCTAAAAACAGAAATTCATCCAAAGATAGAATTTACTCAACTATCTATAATCAGCCTCCTACTAATTTTAGATTTTTCTCAACATGTCTAAAAATAGACATACACCTAAAAATAGCCTGTGTGGGCCCCACCTAGTTTAGGTGCTTATTTTTCACTAGGATCAAGGATGATTTTTCCGAATGCCAATTTCACTATTTCTTGTTGCAATCTTCAACACTCCCTCTCAACAAGAAAGGTATGTCTTTGCATGCACCCTACAACTCCATGCATCTGCCCTACAATAATTGCATGCAACACTTCTGAAACTGAATAGCCTCCAAACAACTCAATCAGTCTAATGCTTATGTCATCAAAATCTTCTGACTACTTCTAGCTACTGCACATGTCATTAGGAACCACTGCACTATTGAACTCTGCACCCATGCACTCTTCACTTGTTGTCAACTCTGATCCGCGCTCTAGTATTCGACATTGTCACTTTGATCTGATAGCATAAATCCAACTGATCATGCTACTACTGCTCTGTGGGCACCTCGTAGCCAGGTTCAATTCATGAGATCCACACCATCTCAATGAATCCTGCCCAGAAGTTTCTTCATAGGATTACTCATGCATGTCACCTCACCTCTCACCTGGTGGTATAGCTGCATGAAATACCTCTACCCATCTGGCTCAAAATTTCTCTGCATGAGTGGTTTCTCCCACTCCATGACCCTCATCTTGTGGTTGCTCCACATCCTGAGGTTCACTCTTACTTGCATGCAAATCTAGCTCGCTCTCAAGCTTCAATTGCACAGATTTCTCACACTTCCCAACAATAGGAAGATCAGTAAAAATCCCATCTACATCAAGTTTTTAGAGATTCTTAACTCGAATCCCAACCTTCTTGGCTTGCCCTGTTTCTTTGATTCGTAGGAAAACTTTTCCTTCACTAAAGACAACATCATAGCCTCTATCCTCTAACATTGCGACTGAGATTAAATTCTTCTTTAAACCTGGAACATGCACAACATATTTTAAATGAAAGAGTTTACCTGAAACCCTCTGAAAGGTAATGGTACCAATTCCTGTTGCACTGTATCATCCATCGTTTCCCAACTCAACATTCATCTGGAGATATTTCTCCACCAAGTCACCGAAAAATTTCTCATCTCCCGTCATGTCAAAGGAAGCACCACTATCAAAGTACCACCCCGATCCAATGCACTAGACACCATGCATGTGATCAATGAGAAGTAAAGCTCAAATTGTGAGGCAAGGGCCTCACCAGCTGCAGCTCTAGCATCCATCTTGTTCTTCTTCTTATGTGGACAATTTGTGGCAATATGTCCAAACTCGTGACAATGAAAACACTTCACTTTGGACATGTTGTGCTCCTTGCCATCTTCTCCGACCTCAGATCTAGAATGGAATTTATTCCCCTTATTCCTCTTCACCTTGGCAGCCAAATCACAATCCTCTTCATCATCATGCATTGATAAAGAGCCATCCTTGGTGTTCCTCCTTATCTCCTCCTGCACTAGATCCGACCAAAGTCGCTCCCAATCTTACAGATTTTCTCGTCCATTGACAGAGTCTTCATAACTCTGCCAACTCTTTAGAAGTCCAAGGAGAGCCAAGCTCACCAAATCATCATTTGCAACACTAACTCCTACACTCCCAAGCTCATCCCTACATTGGACAAACTTTTTCAAATATACTGGAATAGTGTCGCTCTTCTCCATCTTGATTTTTCTGAGTTTATCCTTCAGCGCCAACTTCCTATGGTCACTGCTACTTTGGAAAAGATCTGTCAAATCCTTCCACATAGGATATGGAGTGGCTTTCCCATGAAGGCTTGAAACAATATGGTCTTTTACACCTTCCAACAAAATCCTCCTCACCATTGCTACTTTCTTTTGCCATGCGTCAATTACTGCAGCATCCGCCGAAGTGGGCTTAGGAATATCTCTCTCGATGAATTCCTTCAAGCCATTATCTTCAAGAACCACCTCCATCGTGTCCTTCCAAGATATGTAGTTATAGTTTCCCTCGAGTGCATACTCCAACCGCAGACCATTGAAATCCATTTCAATGTATACTCAATTGTCGCAGCAAGAAATTCTTGAAGCAAATTTCGAATTGTTTCCACCAGCACAAAACTCAGCACCACTTCAATATTGCAATCTCCAGTGATTAACACTTCTCTAATACCATGTATAAATTATACACTATGCATTTATATTACTGGATTCTCCTGATCTAACAATTTAATCTTACGTTAAATACAAAATCCTTCCACTTAATTCTTTGCGGAAATTAAATCACCAATTGCAAACACATGAAGAAAAACCAATCACACATAACAAGATGTTTTATCGGGAAAGCATAAAGCTAAAAACCCCAATTATCATATATTATGTATATCAATGGATCATGAAACAATATCGTATATCTCATACAGAGCTTAGCTTATAGAGCTCTCGGTACAATATACAATCGTCTCACACTATCTTGCAGAAATTTGCACCTCCATGCACCAATTTATTGCCTCCGGACAGCCTGCCTCCACTACGCAATCCCTGCTGAAGAAGAACCCTGAATGAATTCGACCTTAACTTGCCTTGATTGTGAAATACTCATAGGAATATCCAATGTGTGTGTGGATGCATTGAATGCTCCACTATAGTCACAACAGATAGTCCATCTCACCCTTTCACCTATCTCTCCACTGGGTCTCCACTGGATCTGACATGCAAGTAGTTAACTATTGTATTTCTTCAGTTGCAAGTAAGACACTATTTGTGAAATAATTAACTAATTAATTCACTCATCTTTCACTAGTGTATGTTCAATTACAACTAGTGCAATTGATTTTAACTCACTAAACTGAGTTAAACTAAATAACAACTCACATAACTACTCTTCCAACTTTGTTACAACTTGAATCACTCGATTACAACTAAATTCAACCTGCATGTCCCACCAACCAACCTCTTAACTCAAAATTCCTTTAGCTAACTGATTTTTCACTTCAATTAACTATTTTCAAATGCTCCAAGAGAATAATTTACTATTTATTGTCTGATTATTATTAAGGGCTAATAATAATCGACATGCATTCTATTTTTAGATTAGCGATCTATAAATAGACTTCGCCCATCTTCTAAAAATAGAAATTTATAAAAAGATAGAATTTTCTCAACCATCTAGAATTAGTCTCCTGCTAATTTTATATTTTTCTCAACATGTCTAAAAGTAGACATACTCCTAAAAATATCCTGTGTGGGCCCCACCTAGTTTAGGTGCTTATTTTTCACTAGGATCAAGGATGATGTTTCTGGATGCCAATTTCACTATTTATTGTTGCAATATTCAAAATCATGGTCAATACCTGATGGTGTATAATCCACCTCAAGGCAATGCTTACATTCCACAACCAAATCCATATGTTTCTCAGCAAGGACCATAGTGGTAAGCTCAGAATCAATATCCTGGTCCTCAACCCATGTATGGGCAGAACTATCAGGCTTATAACCCCTATGCATAGAATCCTATGGGACAAAACATATGTGGGCATAGTTTCTCTCAACCTGGGTGGAATGTTAATACTGGTCTTTATCAACGACCTACAATGCCTTTTAATCCTCAATTACCTTTTCTCGCTATGTTGGAACTACCTGATGTGTCAAAATTGATGAACGATCTGATTCTTCATAACCTGTATTGGCCTCCAATTCAAACCAAAATTCCTGGTGATTGTCCCAAGTTTGAGGGAAAGTCCATAGAAGACCCCCAAGCGCATGTTATGACATACCATCTTTGGTGTTCCTCTAACTCTTGGGTTGACGATTCTATCTGACTCTGTCTTTTCCAACAGACTCTTACTGGTGCCGCTACTAAGTGGTACATCGAGTTATCTCATGGTGTCTTCCAAGACTTCAATTCTTTAGAAATGGAATTTCTCATGCACTTTCAGTTGTCGGTTTGGTATGAAACTGGGATGCACCTCCTTACATCCTTGAATCAAGATTGATCTACCCATATCTCAGATCATATTCATGAATGGAGGCGTTGTCGTAGCTTGATGAAGTTCGAGATTCCTGATCAACTTCTAACTGATTGGTTTACTACCTCCTTCGTTCATCCGATTGCCAAGGACATCGCTATGGGGGCATGCGTCACTAAGGAACAAGCCATTGCTTGTTCCCAGTACCTTGATCTTGTGTACTCTCAGGCTAGCACATTGTACGAACTCTTGCCTGATGCTCCTAGACCTGGAACTTCCAAGGCACTGGTCATGCCATCTATCGATGGTATCATCAATTCCGTGTCTCATACTTCTCGGAATTCTTCTCCTCCGAAGCATGCACTACACAAAAAAATCACATCGGTGAGGGGCGAAAATGGTCACCATAAGCTCATTGGTGAGGGTCAAAAGAGCCTTCGTCACCAAAAATTGAACGTCACCAAAGGTGGAGTCGCCGAAAGTATAGGTTTTGTGGTGACATTCAAGGTCCGTCACCAATAACGATTTATAGTGACGAATAGTGACCATCACCATTTCATATGAGAAATGGTGACGGACAATAGCCTCCGTCACCAAAAAAATGAACGTCACCAAAGGTGGCGTCGCCGAAAGTTTAATGTTGTGGTGACATTCAAGGTCCGTCACAAATAATGATTTATAGTGACGGATAGTGACCGTAACCATTTCATATGAGCAATGGTGACGGACAATAGCCTCCGTCACCAAAAAACTGAACGTCACCAAAGGTGGCGTCACCAAAAGTATGTGTTGTGGTGACATTCAAGGTACGTCACGAATATTGATTATAATGACGGATAGTGACCGTCACCATTTCATATGAACAACGGTGATTTTTTATGATGGAACTTTCATGGCCATCACTATTGGTGCATATATATGGCGACATTCATTGACCGTCACCATAAACTCATTGGTGACATCAAGGTCCGTCGTGAATATTGACTATAATGACAAACAATGACCCTCACCATTTCATATCAACAACAATAATTTATGGTGACAGACCTTTATTGGTCATCACTATTGATGTGTATATATGGTGGCGTTCGTTGACCGTCACCATTTCATATTTTGGTGAGGGTCAAAAAATGTCACCATAAGCTCATTGGTGATGGTCAAAAGAGCATATGTCACCAAAAACTGATCTTCGTCATTCCCTATATATGAATATCAGAGCACGATGGAATCAAACCACCAACCTCCTGCTTGTAAAGCAGGTGCTCTTCCATTGAGCTAGCACCCTTTAAAGAATTATACTTTAAACTAGAAATTGCCCCTAAAGGTGCAAAGATACACCAAAGGAATAAGAACCAGGAAAACTGAAATAATTCAATGTCCTTGCTCCTATTTTTATTCTATGACACTCTACAAAGTATGATCTTGATCTATGATGTATTTGTGCCGAGTGGTTCTAATTTAATGGTAAATGTTATATTCAAATAAAATAAATGAATAACTAAGAGGCCTTACGGGCTAATTTTTAATCCTTACACCAAAATCCCTTAATATTCAAGTCTATGGAACAACTCGTTCAAAGTTAAAACTGAAGTAGATTTTAAATGGAAAGCCTAAAACCAGCTAAGCACGTTACAAGTTAACATTTTGGATATAGCTTCTGTTCAATTTATATGACAAGTTATGCCATAACCTTGAAACTAGTTTCTTAGCTAAAAGACTTTCTTAAGTCAACAATGACAAAGAAAGATAGTCATGGCAAGCAAAATTCTCTTGTTTTTTCTAATGAGGGTGCATGTAACTTGTTAAAAGATCTATGAGAGTATCAAACCATAAACAGGTTCACTAAAACATGGAAATGACAAAGTATTGTTAAGCAACAAATGTTTAATTGAATATATGAAAAGCATCGAGCTAAATGATATAATTAAGCTAAAAGTAACTGTAAAAAAATGAAATTGCCATCATATACCATCTAGTTTGGTTAGTTCTTCAGAAAGAGAAAGTGCAATTCCATGATCCAGCTCCTCATCTTGATTATGTAATGGACCATCCTGAACAAAAATGTCCACATACAACAATCAATGTTATTGTATTGGTAAGACTTTTCATATAATCTATCAAAGCATGTACTATGTAGGAGAATAACTAGAAAGCACAACTAGAAATTTGAATCACAACATAACAATATAAAACAACATGCAACAAGAAAGGAACAAATCCACAATTTGAGAAATATGAACAATCCATGAACCTGTTCTTATATATTGATATAGATAACGAAATAGAAATCTAGATTTATAAAATTCAAGTATTACACAACAATGTCTTGAACAAATCTCAATATGTAAAATAGTATTTTTTGCATTTGGATTTACCTTGCAGAACCTCAGGAAAAAGTTTCCACAAAAACAGCCAATAAACATAACAACATGGACCTCAGGAGCAATTGTGCAAGGGATAAAATATGAAGGTAAAGCACTAGAGAAGTATTCAAAGCAAATGATGAAAAGCGTATCTAGAAATAACTAAGAACCCTCTGAAGTAAACCACACATTTATCATCGTGACTAGTACACTTGCAAAAAAAGATCAGAATAATTTATGAACTATTCCACCAAAAAGCAGTGATTTTTTCCACTAAAATACAGTTTCAAATTAATCAACTTTGTTAAAGTTAACAGATAGAAGATTGAAGTTTAAAAGACAATACACTCTGATGAATTAGGGATTACCGTGGCATTAGAGGGCACATGCCAAAATACATTATCATCTCCAAATGCACCCCTATGTAGTGTCCATCTGACACTTTGTGACTTGAACCTTTAAAAGGCTTGCTCAGCCACTTCATCGTTCGAGATTTATTCTAAGTACGATGGTACAATGTGACCTGCATGTCCCAAATAACATGAGCCAACAATGAAAACCATAATTAAATTATTAATGCCTTACTAATTTAATCCTTGAAAAGACGAAAAACATGAATCCAATAAAGAAAATGATAAGGTTCTCGTTAACCAACTATTATATTTACAGATATGGCAGAATTTTTGATTGGTTGTTTCATAATTTAAAGCATTTTACGTATTCTCTCAAACATATGAAAAGACACTAAAATTACCAAGGTCATATTTCAACATAAATCTTGCAAAAAATCTTTTTCTTTGAAATTTGTGTTTTCGTTTGGGTTCGGGTTTGATCCGTTTTGACTTCAGGTTCAACTTGTGAATAGATTTGGATTAGGATTGGGCTCAAGTTTGAGGTTCAACTTTGACATTTGCAGAACCTCGGAAAATTTCAATTTTTTTTTTTAGGTTTGCCAAATTCCGAACCTGAAGATTTAGGTTTGGCAAAAATTGAAAGTGACACATTCACAATTGCACCCCTAGTCATTGAAATCCTAATTTTTTCACCCACAAACGTTAAATTATATGTTTTAGGAATCTATCCGAGCTTAAAATGAAATGTGCAGTGGAACACACTTATAATGACCATTCAAAACTGTCACATTTGAAAATGCCCTACGAAACACACCAAACCTGCAATATTCACAAAATATTAAAATACGGCCTTGGAAATATAGTCAGCACAGTATGTTGTATACACTAAATAGATTTGGACAACTATATTCAGGTCAAAGTTGACAGCTAATCCACATTTTAAAGTTTCAGAAAAAAAAAAAAAAAGGCAAAATATACTGCATCACAGTCTAACCCAGATCAAGATGAACATAAGCTTTATCAAAATATCATATACAATTAAATCGCCCATTTACAATTGTAAATCTATACAGCACATGGCCATATTGAGCAAATGAATCATTCACCTAAGTCAAAAAAGGAAATTGCATTTTGTCATTTGCTAAGCAAAACAAAGACCAAATATAGTTGCCATTTGCCTGGCCCCCTGACCAAATAAGCTGTCCAACTATATCGTATGATGAGGAATTTGCATATCTGCCATTTTAAGTAAAACACAAAACTGCATGTCTATGTGGGTCAAATGAGCTTCATTCCTAAAATACTATTAGCAATCCTAGTAAAACATTAAACTGATCCCAAAATCGTACCATCAACCAAGAAAATGCAGCAACCACAATGAAATCCTTTGGGGTTAAAATGATCAAAAAGACATGAAGGCACTGGTTACTCTTTAAATAAAAGAGGCAATTGAAAGAAAAGAAAAGAAAAAAAGAAAAAATGTCACAAAAGAGAGACAAAGAAAAGCCGGGGAACCTAACAGAAATAGAGGAAAAGAAAAATAAGACAAGGAAAAACTGAGTATAACTGATGAAAAGTGAAATAACCGAAAATAAAATTTCAGCAGATTTCAATAGCAAAAATTAGAAGCACCAGTCAGAGACTGTGAAGCACCACAGAAATTAAGTGACTAGAAAAACATCAATTTCAAAGTTCACACACTGGTTCAAATCCTCTTTATCATATTAATTTTTCTTGTCAATTAACATTCCCAATCTGGTTAGGGAATTTCAATAAAGTCCAACAGAAGGTGGATAGATGAGCAATTCAAAGCAAAACCAAAGACAATTTGACCTTGCAGATTAGAAAAATTTTAAAAATGTAAAATAGATGGTTAAAACCTAAGCGACCACAACAATAACAAAAAAAGTTTCAAACACAAATAAGATTCCATGTAAATGTAAGCACTGCAAATATTAAATTAAAAGGGGGCAGAAAAGAGTAAAGCTAAACGAGAAGGACACCAAAATGTAGCAAAGAAAGACACCAAAAACAAGAAAGCTAACCAAAACATAAAAGAAAAACTAATTAATGATTTTACCAAAATGGCATTCATCCTCAACCAAAATTTAATGCAATTTGTAGCCCCACTAGCCTATTTTTTATCATATCCAGTATCAAACGTTGCTTGATTGTGCTATGCTGCAACAGGAAGAGCATCTTTGCCTTGGAATCCCAAACCTGAATCATAAATAAAGTAATCAGTTGTGTTTCTTTGTATCATGCAACAAAAATCGAACTAAATTAGGATTTATGGATCAAGGAACTTACACTCACCATTCATGTTGATGCCACAGTCCCTGCCAGGTCTGGTTTTAGCTTTTTTTTTACCTCTGAAGTGCTTCCATCCAATTCCGAGGCAAACCTAAGATAAACAGATAATTTACAATCATTTTTCAATATTACACAAGGAATTGCCCTCGGGTATGCTTCCATATATAATAAAGTTCCAATTAAAACTTGATTTATGAAAAGCACAAAGGAAAGAAACAGATATGATCTTGATCATAACATACAAAGCAAACAAATAATACTTTCAGAGACAATCATTGAAATAGAGTTTACCTTGCAGCCCTTGATTTTTTCTTGTCATCTTCCAAGGAAGCAGATTTCACATCTACTCCAAATCTAGCCAAACATCACTCTTCTTTGCTTCATCATCAGCAGATGAGTGCAAAGCAAGTCCAAACCTGTTTAATAATTTGGGCATTGTCAGATTCCAATTATTCTGGAGTAAAACAAATGCATATCATAATTTTGGAAAAAAATATTAAGCAAATTAAGTTGATGGTAAATTAGACACACAAGATAAGGAAAATAGCATCATCATAATCTCAGGAATCTGAAGACAAAAAAAAAATTCTTGAATTTTGGAAGAACAAACCTCTCAGCCCTCGCTTTCCTCTTTCTTCTTCCGATATTTTTGCTTCTCCTAGTCCAGGAGAGGTAGGTTTTGGAGTACCATTTGCTGACTCACCAAATCTGTCAATAAAACATACCCGATGGTAATTTCTGTCAATTAAGAGATGAAACATATTGAATGATAAGATTCGGGACCATGTGCACTGATCATTCAATACAGAAATTACTTTCATAGCTATTAATCACTTTAAAGATTAGAGAAAAGTCCAGTAGCACCATAACTGACACAGTCCACCAAACTTAAAAAACACCATTATGGCCAAACATTGTTTAAAATAAAATACATCATATATCTAACAGACATGCTGCACATTTAAGTTAAACAAACACAAGCCTTGAAAATGTCAGATTCCCTAGAACCTAAATCATACAAGAAGATTTTTCCATCATTCCAAAGGGTGGCATTCCAGGTCTGCAGCAGTAATTAGTGCTAGAACAAGAGGCTAATCATATATACTATACAGAGATTATCCACTGCACTCCATGCCTTCGATGACCACCCATTTCTGCTAGTTTTTGTATCAGTACGAGTCTTGAGAATGATCTGTCATGATCTGTCACACATGAGGTGTTTCCCTCTGACTGCAGAATCAATGTAAACAGGGCTTTCATAGTATCCAAAACGATACAGGAGCCTCACTGGTTCATGGGCAATCCTCACGGCCAAAAACAAATTTTGTTTCTAGTTAAGATTTTGATAGATTCTCCACAGATCTTAACTGAGCTGAGAATTTTCACATTGTGATCAGGATTTAGTTATAGAGATCATACGCTGTATAGAATTATGGTTTTTTTCAACACTACCAAGGGTTGCATCACGTTTTGAATGGGTTACATTCTCAACAATTGTGATTTGTAACCTTTGTTGTTGGGTTGAAAAGCCACATGTGTCCTCGTAGTTGGGAGGTAGTGTGTGGCACTTGCAGAGGCAAGATTGACTCTAAAAACCATTACCTTGGAGGAAGATAAATGGTCCAAGATTCATGTCGGGACCTCTTAAGGGAATATCAACTCCCTCACCTTGTATTCCTGATAGTCACTAGACTTTGATAACCATTACCTAAGAGAGAGATAAACAGTCCAGGATTCATGTTGGGGCCTCTCAAAGGAATATCAACTCCAGCACATTCATAATCACCACATGGTGCCTTCATAACCAATGCCTAAGTTAATTTGGGTTGCCAGGATATGTAACACATTTTTATTTGGGAACTGATATAGGTCAACATGGAGTCAAGGTCTGAATCACTGATTCACATTTGCTGGAGAAGGTGGCTTATTTAACTGTTTAATGGCTTCTTAACGTTCCAAAGTTTTCTACACTTTAAATAGTTCCTAAAGTATAGTTAGGCATAAATTTGAAAGGAAACGTGTCTTACTGGCTCTTGGCCCTCAAGTCTGTGCATGAATATTGCATGAAAATAAAGCTTATGTTTTTGTAGTGGCAATATGGCTTCTGTGTTGTTTAAATTTCTGTTGTGTGTAAATAATTGATGTGCTTCCAGAATTTTTGTGCACTGACTATTGCAACCTGTAGATGCACCATAAAAAAAGTTACAACAAATATGAAGCAGAAGAGTTTTTTGCCTTCACACAGCTGTTGTGTAAACATGTAACCATCCAAAAACTTATGCCGAGCCCCAGACAACCATACAAGTTGAAAATTAAGTTATAACATCAAAAAAACCCAACTTGAAAAGAAATAGGGAATAGATGCAAAAAAAAAATGAAACTCAATTCAAGATATCATTACAAATCCTCCGATGGTTATAACTTATCACAGGTGTGGGTCAAGTAAACTCCATATAACCATATAACCTATGATGCAGGTTTAACAAGACCATTTTAAAATTTCAACAATCCTATCATGCCAATCAGGTGATTTTATAGCATTTTCTTATTTAGCTATACTGCACCAACATAACTATTCAAAAAAGGGTTACCACAGCTCTAAATCAAGAGAAGCTACTTGAACTGGACCAGTAAATTCCATGTAAACATAACCTCTGAATGAGGTTCAACAAGACCATTTTCCAATTTCAACCATGCTATCATGCCAATCAGGTGCTTTTATAGCATTTATTGCACTGCAGAAACATAAAGATTCAAAACAGAAATCATCAAAAGGATTTTTATAACACAGTAAAGCTCAAGGAAAAAAACGCTACCATATATTTCTAGATTTTTAATCAAAACATGGTAATATAAAATTTAGGCTTCAACAAATAATTTGGGTCTTAAAGCTTCATACAATGCACTATAAGCTTATTTATCCAACTTCGTTTTTTTCTTGAATCAGGTAGCAGTAACACTAAGTTACATTGGGTTGACAACAGCAAAATTTTAAATTGAGAAACTTCATAAATTTGCTCACAAACCAGTAACACACATTCCAAGTTACCCCTTTCTAACAAGAGGCAAACAACTCATCATGGTTATAAGGGATAGAAAATATAGGAAATACATCAACTAAAACATGCAAGATAAATATACTGAATGTTAGATTTTTTGTTAATCTTCACATATCCTGTAGACCTGCATCTCCTACAAAGAAAGGTTTGGTCTTATTGTCTATGTCAGGACAGTAGAATAGTACTTTAGGAAGTTTAACTAACCTTTACTTTATGAATAGCCCTTGAGGAAGAAAAAATTCCTTTTAGTCTTTATCTATAGAGAAGTATTGAATACATTTAATTAAATAATATAAAAATATATAATGATACAACAAAAATTGTCACAAAAAAGACAAACAGAGGAGAATGCAACAGAGAAGACATCATGATAATCAGGAAACTTGCATAGGTAAATTGTAGTCACAGTTTGGAAGTGTTGGCCCATGCATTTTATTTCCAAAGCATTGCAATTCTCTATCATATATTTTACTCTCTAATATTTGTCCACTGTGAATACATCATACTTTTTGCTAAAAGTAAAATATTTCAGTGGATGGTATGCCTTTTATTTGCTGTGCATTCATGCCTTAATCTATAAATTTGATTCCAATTTCTGAGCATTGTAGTGTTGCGAACACAAGATCAATATCTCTCTTAGAGCACTGAATTTTTACAGTCATAAGCCTTTACAACGAACCTCTACGACCATTACAATCATCTACATGTGACACCAATAAATGAGCAACCATCTACAATGTTAGAAGCCCAAGTTCATGTGACAATCCCACATTTATAATTATAGTGAATTAGTTTAATAAGTTGAAAAGACTTGTTTTCAAGACAATATTTAATATATTTTAGTGTTTAGAAGCTTAGGAATTCCAATTTGTTGGAAAAAATTGTTTTCAATATAGTTAAATTCTACATTCTAACTCACTAACACCTAATGCTTAACTCACTAACTCCCTAATTCCCTAATTCATTCATCCTAGTTGACCACCAATCCATTAAACCCTTAGTCTCTAGTTCAC
The DNA here is from genome assembly GCA_034641835.2 of Pinus albicaulis. Lineage (NCBI taxonomy): Eukaryota > Viridiplantae > Streptophyta > Pinopsida > Pinales > Pinaceae > Pinus > Pinus albicaulis. The sequence continues at coordinate 875,803,339 of CM076575.1, read as the reverse complement.
TAATACCATAAATTTAAGTTAATCATAAACCACTAATCCAATAACCTCAATCCATTACCATAAACCCTTTAATACATAATTTATTACCCATTAAATCAATAAGCAAACCACTAATATATTGAACCCTTCACCATTAATGTAATAACCAACACATTTTCTAATGATTCATCCTTAACTCACAATTCCTTAAACCATTAATCAACTAACCAATATTCCCTTATCACTAATCCATTAATTATTATAGTTTTAATTGCTCATTGATTATAATTAATTATAATTCAACATAAATAAAATACAACTATTTAATTATAATTCAACATAAGTAAAATATATGTTTTTTTGTTTATTCTTAAGGAAAATTTTCTTATCTAATACGAAAACACAGAAAATTAGAGGCAACAATGATAGTTCTAAACAGATTTTATTTATCTTGATTTACCCTATATCCATTGGAATTTCTATAAAATTTTACCTCCAGGTTAGGCCAGCGCCTTTTTTAAGATGTAATTCAAAATACATGTTTCTGTAAAAAAATCAAGCTCGCAGTGTAATATCCAGATCAATCATGGTTAAGAAAAGCATAAACAAGAGGTGGTATCTTGATAAGACTCAACAAAATCATGGAATAGTGTCGGAGCATTGGAAAATTGTAAGATGATAAAAAGTAAGATTTGTAGGATAATTATTAATTTATTTCTGAAGGGTGAGAAGATGAATAATCAAAGCAGATTATTGTAGATATTACAAAACACACCAAGCTAATAGCCTATGGCCTCTACTTTTTTATTTGGCTTGGGATTCTAAATCAAGTGTGCAGTGGAGTTCCTCCAAGGGATACTTTAACATTGATGGGCAAGGATTGCAGGCAGTAGAAGAAGGTCAAGGATGGGCAAGGATTGCAGGCAGGAGAAGAAGTTCAAGGGCCAAACAGCACAAGGAAGAAAAATGTGAAGATTTTTTTTCAAAATAGTTAGCAAATATATGTTTTTTTGGGTTTATTTTTAGGAGGACAATTTGTCTGTCTAATACAAAAACATAGAAAATTAGGGACAACAATGATATTTCTGAAACACATTTGATTTATCTAGGTTTGAACAGGGTACTCCACACCTTCTATCCATTGGAATTTCTATAAAAATTTTCCTGCAGGGTAGGCCAAAGCCTTTTTAAAGAGGTGATGCAAAATATCTGTTTCTGTAAAAAAAACCAAGCTCGTAGTGACAAATCAAGATCAATCATGGTTAAGAAAGCATAAACAAAAATTGGTATCTTGATGGCACTCAACATAATCATGGAATACTGTAAGAGCATTGGGAAATCGAAATATGAGAAAAAGTGATCTTTGTAGGTTAATTATTTCTAAAGGAAGAGAAGATGAATAGTCAAAATAGATTATTGTAGATACAAAGCACACCAAACTAATAGCCTAGGGCCTCTATCTTTCTATTTGACTTGGGATTCTAAATCAAGTGTACACTGGAGTTCTTCCAAAAGGGTTGGGTCTTGCATTCCTTGATAGTTTAACAGTGTGCCCAGTTGTTTTGAAGATTCAGATTTTAAGGGTAGGTCCTATTATTTATCCAGTGCAGATTCATAGTTTTAACTCCACTTTTGAGGTGTCTTTCCACCTGGTGTTGCTTCACAATTTTTCTATATTGTATGATCCTTCCAATTGACTGGTCATTGTTTATTTTTTTTAAGTTCAGACCACTCCATGCTTCATCTTTCCTTTACCTGACAAGCCTGAGGCTTTGTGCTTTTCTTTGATTGCTTGAGCCTTGTCATGAAAAAAAGTGAAAATTTCTTTAGTGCGAGAAAGGAAAATGTGTAGAGCCAGACACTTTGATTCTCAAAGGGGTTGCAAAGATCTCCTCCAAAAGAGGAAGATATGAGGAGCAACCTATGAAGAAGGTGGTAGACAGAATAGGCATCTTGCTGAAATCTATGTTAAAGAATCTTCAAGACTAGGGGCAGAGTGGGAACCCAAATAAAGAATAGGAGAATCCCCAATGTATTCCTCACAGATCCACTCCTCGGAATCCTAAACAGAGACTTGGGAGGTCTTTTTATTGGCTACATTGGACTCAGATTCACATTTAATATATTCTAGCTAGCCAGTGGTATACTTGGCTGATAAGGTATGATGATGCACAATACAAGCACAATGAATGGAGCATCAATCCTGCAAATGAAATATTGGAGAATGGAGCTCTAATCAAGGGACTAGAAAAAAGAAGTGGAATCAAGGTTGTACAACTTGAGGAATCCCCAGTATCCCACTATGATGAGAAAGACAAAAAAATCCATCCAACCAATTTTGGGAAAATGGCTACAAAGAAGTCAAGGAGGGATGGAAAAGGCAAGGAGAATGAAGAAAGAGAGACAAAACAAAGTACATACATTGCAAATACAGCAGTGATTGAGAGAGAAGAATGAAGCAAAAAGGCCCAAGGCAACAATCCAGGGAAGGTTTTGCAGTTGTTTAAGAAGGTTTTCGTATGTTATCAAAATGTTTATCATGGGTTGCAAGATGGCACCATCCAAGATAATAAAATCTTAAAGGCTATCAATCTGATCTCTAGAAAGAAAATCAGTCCAACTATAAGGAGGTCAAATTTTGTTACAGGGCAGAAATATATAGTGGAGAAATTCATATCATGCCATTGGAAAGATGTCTAGAATATAATGCATTAAAGCTCTAAAGGCCACTTCCAAACCACAACAGGGGATTTGGTTGTGGGCACTCTGATTTTGTATTAAAAATTTTGAATCAATAAAAGGAACATCTTTTAATTACCAAAATAAAACAAGCTGGTATCACTATTGATATCAAAGAACATTGCAAGGCAAGGCAACTTTGGAGAGACCAATCTAGACCTAAATAAGAGAGGAAAAATGTTTAAAAAGAATGCATACCAGGCTTCACAGAACCTTCATGTCAGGACTTGGTTCAAAGGCCATACCACTGCCTTTCCATACCTTGTGACCAGTTCCATGAAAGTTGGAAAGACTGATCCATGTCTTTGTTTCCTCATCTAAATGAAAGCTGGGAAGACTTTTCCATGTCTTTTCACCAATATTGTAAAAAACCACCTCTATCACTAGAAAATCATTAGTTACAAAACACGCACGATCCCCAACGCCTACGCAGCACATAAACGGGTATTCGGGCTCAATGAAAGTCGGGTATTCTGGCACATAAATGTTCACATTAGGAGGCTTCTTTCTCCACATTTTTTTGATGAAATTGTGTGATGACAGGAGATTATTCCATTGCTTTGAGACGCTACAAAATATACACACACATTCCACTGGTAGCAACGACAATATTTCTTCTTTCAAATGATCATGCAGATCATTTTAATTTGTAGGTCGTTGAGCAATTTTTCGACTGCATCATTTTCAAACAGGTCGTAGAACCGGGAAAATTGTAATTCAAGGCGTTATAGTTAGAATGCCTTTTTTCAATATTTGATAACAAAGCTAATGGTCTGTTCATAAGGAAGGTAGGAAAATTTAATTTGCAAGTTGGTTACGTAATTGAAAAAGAACAATCAATACACAACAAACACCCATGCAAATTAGAAGGCTCAAAGTACACCAGAGCCATGGCTGTAGCTAGTGTGACTTTATTCTTTGTCTAAAATGGATCTGGTTGAAACCATAAAAGGCCACATATAAAGCCCTGAAAATTTCAGGATTAAATATCATTGATTTGAAAAGGAAGAAAAACGTATTCCTTGAAACCTTTATTTTGAGAATTCACTTTTATAAGACTCTACACACACATCGTACTACCCAGATTCTGAAAAGTAAATTTTCAACTGTAAATTCAACATGCAAGCCCTTAAATTCTAAAGGGAACAGAAATAGAAGATGAATACTAAAGAAAACGTAAGTGCATACCCTTCATTCACTACAAAAACCCTAACATAAAATTAACCATAAGTTGCCTACAAAATATTTACTCTCACCATCTTGATAGGCGGGGCATACATGTCTGTGTTGCACGAACCTGGTAAGAAAATCACCCAACCATAAGCAATGCAAACCCACACTTTGAAATATTTTATAGCAAAATTAGAAATACCATAAAGTATTTAAGCCTAAAAAAGATCCAGACTCACTTCATACCGGGTAGTTTTAGAAAGAAACCAACCAAAAAAAAAAAAATCAAGACTACTTTTCTCATGGTTGTGCTCCTTTCAGTTTTTATTTTATGGTCTATTATGGTTTTTCTTAGGGGTACGAGAGACTTTGGGTACTCATTAGATCATCCTCTTATTCTATTAAAAGAGTCTCTGCATCTATCCAGCTGTGAGCCTGGGTATATAGAAATTCCGATACTTCCTAAAAAAAAAAAGAGAAATGCCTTAATACTGGTAGCGTTGACATACCTGAAGTCAAACCCCCGACGGCCATTCGCTTGGCAACACTGGGAAACCCTGAATCAATTCCACTCTCTGAAACTTTTCCTGAGATAACAAAGAAATACTCAAGAATAAGAAATGATGGGAAAAGGAATACCTTCATAGGAAGGGAAAACTGTCAAAGTTGCTCAAGGGTTTTCCCTTAAAACAGTGTCGCGTGAGCTATTCTGTTCTCTATCATCTCAGCAGTGTTAAGTGGGTCGACTCAAAAAGCTCTCATACTTGTCCCTCTATTCCAACTTTCTCACCGAAACCATTGAACCATTCCTCCCTCCATTTTTGGGCTTCCTCTGTTAGAAGAAATTTACTTGAACCAAAACATCTTGACTGGAGAAATTCCATCAAATGTTGGAAATCTCACTGCGCTCTCCAGCTTATGGTTAGCAGAAAATATATTATCACGAGCAATACCCACTTCCATAACTAATTGTCATCGCCTCTCAAATTTGTATCTCCATCACAATCAACTGGATGGAAAACTACCAGCAAGTTTATGCAGGCTACAGAGTTTGGCATACCTCTACCTTACCAGTAATATGTTTTAAGGCCCTGGACCCAAACAACTTGCAATGAACGGCGACAGTCTTATACAAGTTGATCTATCTGATAACCTCTCTATTCGAACCCTTGGGGGACAAAACTGTAGGTTTATCAGACACCGTGATGACCCAAAACCCCGCTCTCTTAATCTCCCCTGCAAGCCCAGAGCCCACCTTAGGCACCAAAACCTATCTGGCTGCTTCCCTATATTTCTACTGTTTGGGTACTATTTTAGCCCTAAAAGCATCCTTCTTCTTCCCTTTCAAGGAATCAAGACGCATCAACCGCTTGAGCTGCTCTCTCTCCCTGAAGTGTTTCTGGAATTTGATGTGGGTTTTGAACTTTTCACCTCAGTGCTTTTAGAATTTGATGTGGGTTTTGAACTTGTCACCGAAAAATTCGCAGATGTGGGTTTTGAACTTGACTACCGAAGCCTCGGCCTCCACGACCGCCTCCATTGTTGCCCTGTTCGAATCCTTCAACACAGACCTACAAACCCTAGTCTCCAAACCCTCTCGGCCTCTCTCATGCCCCTATTTTCAAACATTTAAGATCTTAAAACTTATTTTTCAAACTAACAACTGGTAACAGGCCAAATAGAAGATTTTCATTGGTTGGAGGAGGTGCCACATGTCTAAATTTTATTGGCTGGAAGGGCGAAGAGAAAGGCTTCTCATTGGCTGGTGTGAACAGTGTTTTCTCACCCCAAGCCAACAAAGAAAATGCCTCTCGCGTAATTATACTAGCAATTGCACCGGGGTGCAAGGGAACGCCGAAAGGAGGAGCTGTGAATTATCTTGTGCTACATGTAAGGGTACATAATGAATGTGAATTTATGGGGTGTAAAATCTCACATTGAAGAGGAAAACGTATGAAATTGACATGTTATTGATTACATGGATTGTTGACTATTAGACTATGGAACATAATTAAGGTCAATCCATTTGCATCATCTTTAACCAAAGGGAGTCAACGCTTTGGAATAAAGTTGGTGTAAACATGGATATTGCATGATTCAACTAAATGTAGAACCAACAGGTTTCCAAGAGCTTCCGCAGTCTTTTGAGCAGCTTCTTGAGTATTAAATGCAAATGAGCTATCCAATCATGGGCAACCATGTACATACCCCATAAGTAATAAGTAACAACTCAATCCAAGGGCTTTTAGCAATTCAGTGCATGTTGTTGTGCCCACCTCATCTCCCTCTGCTCTTTCCATATTTCTTGCTTTCTCAGCAGCATCCTTGATACTTTGCCACTCAGCACAAAAATATGGCGGTGAACATCCCAAGTTTGATGGATCACTACACCCACACTCTTGCTGAGAATTCTGTCCAAAATCTCAAATCTTGCGCTCAGTTCATTGTGCTCCATAATATGACTATGTTTCCATCACGAGGGTTTTGGAAGTTCGGAGGATGGGTGGTTAACCAAGTGATGCCAATGAAAAATTCCTCTTCATATTTTTCTCTTAAGAATGCAGCTCTCAACCTACCCATTTCCTTCATTTTGTTGTTTTTCCTTATAACTTCGTGCAGCCACTGGATGCAAAGACTAATGGGGCATTGCCTTAAGAAATGATGTTTATTTGTCATTTGACATGTTCTTAGATCAGTTATCTTAAAACTTATGTTATATCACTGCATGTATCACTTATTATTTATTATGTTATGTGTAATGATGTGTGTTGTTGGAATATTGATACGTATAAAATTTCAATTATTTGTATTTCAGTTTTCATATGTTTTAGTTTTTAGTAATTCAGGTGGGGTTCCTCCATGTCTAAAACCTTTACGACATCCTCTATGATGTTTCCTAAAATTCCCCCAATGCATTTCCTTGCTCCTGCCTCCCAGAAAGTTAGCGGAACATTACTTTGCACTGCCCATCAATGTAGAGCAAGTTTGGGCAGAATATCTTAAAGAGAGATTTGTTAAATGCAAATCAGGCACTACTGTAAGAGCTACAGAATAAGATTAAAATTGCACGTATCGGATTCCCTGACATGATGTGCAATGTAACTCTTAGTTTGATAAAAGACAACACACAAGGTCTTGGCTTGATAAAAGAAGTGCATGAAAAATGCAACATATAACTGCTACTAAAATATAGTCGATAAAACTGAGATAATGGGGTTGGTTTCAATTTGAGTAACTTGGGAATTTTAGAAGTGAAGATTTTTTGTCCTGACTTCGATTGTTCCTTTCAAGTTTTTCAAAATGTTCCACTGTAATGTCTGAGCAATTTGACTCAGTAGACAATTTAGGATTTGGATGATTTTCAAGGTAAAATATTCTCTTCATTCCGTTTCGTTTGATTTTTTTACATGATACAGCTCCGAATAGAAGACCTAGGCCACAAAGGAGAATTGTTATAGCTTAATTTTTTACACAATACCGTTTCAATAGGAAAGGCAGTTGTTATAGCTTCACTTAAGTTTTCGAACGATACAGCTCCTATAGAAATACAGTTCCATTAGAAAAGGCAGTGTTCAGTAAAATTCCAATCTTTAAAGAACTTGTGGATTTTCCCTTTAAGACCAAATTTTATGTCCATTCAAGCCAAACAGTGCCATCCCTATCTCTGGATAGGTACTATATACTTTACAATTAAAACCATGGAGACAATATGTTAAAATTTCAACCTATAAGCCCTAAAAATGGCATAAATCATCTTTTGAACTAACAAATTTTCACAACTACTTTGCAGTAATAACATTAATACATGCCGAGTGTAAAATATATAATATCAGTACCAGAGAATTCAGATAATCAATCCAAAGAAAAGGAGGAGGATAAGATCCACATACCTTGCAAGCAATCACAGTTCTCGGCCTCCTTCCTGACAACATCTAAAATAGAGTCAATGAGCTCGGCGCCCTCAGTGTAATGGCCCTTGGCCCAATTATTACCAGCACCGAACTAGCCAAAGACGAAGTTATCGGGTGTAAAGATCTAGCCAATGGGACCAGACCTGACGTTATCCATGGTGTCGGGCTCCAGATCCACGAGCACAGCACTGGGCACATAGTGTTCCCCGCTGGCCTCATTGTAGTACACATTAATCCTCTCCAGCTGAAGATCCCTGTCTCTACTATACCTTCCAGTGGTATCGATCCCATGATCATCACATATGACTTCCCAAAACCTGCCTGTATGTGCAAGATCTCACACATTCTCGCTTCGTAAGTACGGAAAAACAATGACTAGACAAAGTGTACCTTAGTGAAACCCAGTACTAAATATCCAGTAGCGTGTCGTCTATTGGGATCAGATATTTCTTGAAAATCAGTAAAGATAGATAAGGTGTGGCGTCTTGATAGTTGAAAGCAATGAAATAAAAAACTCAGTCTATTCCATCCACAGATCCAAGACTCTTAAGAAAATAAGTTGCGGGTACTAAAAGAAAATGAATCGAATCGAAAGCTCACTCTGAGCTATTCACAGATCCAGTGCTTTATGATTTGCAGAGCTTAGAAAAATGGCGGGGATTTTGCAGAAATAAAGAAGTAGTGCCAAACTACTAGTAATCCTCCCAGCCACGACTCTCCTATCTGTTAAAAAAAAATAAAAATGAATGACAAATCATGGCGCAGAACTGCCAATTCCTCGTTGTCCATGGAATTTCCGACTCATCAATCCCACCCATTGAATTTACCAGTTCAACTTCTTCTCTTTGGCATGAAGAGCTGCCTTGACGGTCCTCTTTTTTAACTAAAGATAATCGATGCACTCTTGAGCAGACTTCCCGCCTTGTATACGATAGGCTCTCTTGTTTTAAAACCAGAGTCTAGAAATGATAGAATATCTGGTATCTATGCAAGCATGTGGACTGAAGAAACCTGATTTCCCTCAAGCTCGTAAATAAAAAACCACCTTCTATTCGCCTCCAGGGGAAGCCCTTAGGTTCCCGAAACCCTAATCATTGATGGGGCTCATTGATACTCTTAAGGGTTCTCGAAACCTAAACCACCGAACAGGATGAAAGCTCGTGGCATGTATTTTAAGATGGAATGGATGAGAAACAGTCCGAGCTATACAAATTTTACACTTTTCAATTTTTCAGTGCACATAAGGGCGCCAAGATATCTGATATAATGCAGGATGGTTACACTTGTCAATTTTGCACTGCACAGAAGGGTGATGAGAAAAGGTTGTGATTGGGGTGGGGGAACAGTGTCACTCCACCCCACTGCAGAAAAGATAATGCTTCCAACGTAATTATCATAGCATAAGTGTCAACAAAATACATTACCACCAACAAAAGATATCTGATATAATGCAAGATGGTTACACTTGTCAATTTTTCACTGCACAGAAGGGTGATGAGAAAAGGTTGTGATTGGGTGGGGTGAACAGTGTCACCCCACCCCACTCCAGCAAAGATAATGCTTCCGGCGTAATTATCATAGCATAAGTGTCAACAAAATACATTACCACCAACAAAATATAGTAATATAGATTGGTTTAATAGTTGGCACAAATCTTGCTTTGAAAAGTAAGAAGCCTGAAGAGGAGCCAAGACAATCAGTGTTTTTTGTTATTGTCCACACAAAAAGAGAAAAATTAAAAATCTCAGAATTACACATTAAGGATGGAGATTGGGAGAAAACACTCGAAGTGCAGCAAAGAGAGCATCACGTTCATGCATATGGTAATCAATGTGTTCCACTCGACTCTCCAAGGTGTGAAGATGGTCATTTGTGCGTTGTTTTTGGCACCAGAGTCCTTCCACAGAGTCAAAGGTCTCATTATGCACATGCTCGAGGTCGTTGATATAGGAAACCAATTCGTTTATGTCCTCATGCCTCTGTTCCCTCAGCATATCAATGTTGAGATGTATGTGATCCAGCTGGGTCGTGATGGACTCCAAGGTGACCAGACTTCTACGTGGCTCAGTGAGCGAGCTGGAGACAGGGCCATATCTGTAGTGGAGTGGCGTCTCTCAATCAACTCAGAGTCTAAGCTAGGCTCCCCATGTTGCTGGCGTACATCCATGTGTGGCCCAGCACCCCCCCTGCAAACTCGCCCTCTCTATTGAGGCATACTACCAACTCCAACACCACCTGCATCACTGCCATGGACTGCGTACTGCTTTCCCTGAGAAACACCCCACTAGACATTGAATTGACAATATTGAAATAACACACCACTGAAAATTCCAAGGTTGTTGAACATGATTACCCAACTGAGAAGGATCTCGAAGTCCCGAGCACCAACACCACAAAGACGAGTAGTGAAGACGTAGGAAGACACAGCACAAGCCCCGGGGCCTGCAAAGCTCATACATCCCCAAGAAAGGCACCTAAAACTGCTCCCCCCATCTAACTGGCAATCCAGTGAAGTGTGCGCTAACCAAAGAAGAAGTCGGGCTGAGGAAAACTCTGCGTCTACACCCGACCCACACAGTCCAGGCCAAAGACCAAATAAACCATTACGTCAGACAAAGAAAACGTCCCCCGATCCCATGGCCATGTTGGATGCAGGCCTCAATTTCCCTCCCTTCCGCATTCAACATTCAACATCCTTGTCCTTTTCTGCTACCCCAAGCCACAACTTGAGCCTGGACGAAAACAAACCACACCTCGTTCTCTCTCGGCACTCTCTCCTCATCGCCCAATGCCTACGAATGATTTCTTGCTGGTCCTTGTGTGATATTAAACTCAAATTGCGAGGAGCAGGATGCAGGTTCCGAATCCCATTCATTACATTCGTGCAGCGTGTGGAGGCCCCTGTAGCTCCACAATCCAATGCACCGCCAACTAGCCCCTTAAATGATCACCCCCATCGGGGGTGTTAATTTTGTTCTTTAAATAATATTTATAATAAATTTCTTTGAATAAGAAAGGATGATATCCAATTTTAAAATCACTATACAAATAGTTTAATGGGTTATATGATATTTTAGTGGAGGCTCTTATGAGTAGAATTATGTAGAGGTTTGTTTTCTCAATCCATCACATAAATCTTATAGATTCCTAATGAGTTTTGAACAAGCTAATATAGTTCATATTCACGAGAATTAGTAGGTTATATGATATTTTTAGTTTATTTTTTAATATATTTATAATTAATTTTATTGAGCCTAGCAGATGGTGATAGAGTGTTTTTTTAACGTACTCTATGGTGTAAAGGTGACTTGTACCATTGGTTCGAAACTCCGTGGGAAAAAATCCAACCATACTAAAGGCTAGTGTGGCTCACGTCGGATGCAATTCTTGCCTAATTTAGAGAGCTTAAATACCCTTATATCATGGAGACTCAAACCACAAATTAAACATGCCAGAACTCACATAACTTAACAAACAAACAAATAATAATTATATTCATTAAATTTAAAAATAAAAAAAATTCCCAAATAAATATGTTTCTTTGCTTGACATTCTCCTTTACTATAAAATATATTTTGAATTTTGTGATTTTGTGTATATGAAATAATAATGATATACATCTTATTTTTTAGTGTTTTAAAACAAGAAATTGCACCGCATGTTGCAAAGGAAACGTCGTAAGGCAATAGCATAGGGATAGGAAACTATACAGAAATGGGGGTTGCACAATCGTTGACAGGAATACATATCCTTTAGTAGCTCCAAGGGGCATAGAAGTAAACTATATTTTTCAAGCATAAAACAAAACTTTAAACCACATGTTAGGCATGCACATGAGAATTATTCACTAAATATTGCATTACTTCTATCTATGTTTAGAGGACAACGTTATAATCCGTTGTGTCTCTCAATAAGGAGGAGGAATCCATCGATCTTTGGAACTGTTTCATGCACTTGTTTACCGCCTTCCCAACAGCTGTAATAATAATCATGTAAAGAGGTTCAAAACATAATAATAATTGTCCCCTCATCACAATAAACCTCTCCCACTCATGTGAACTTTATTTTTATTCTGCATGGCTTCCCGCGGGGTTGCTTCCAATTGCAAAGAAACATGAGATGTCAAATTTATATTCTTGGAACCATTTAAATCATTGTTGGGTTTCTTAGGCGAATCGAAGGTTCAAAGAAAATGCTTCAAAAAGAGCCACTCCAAGGTTGATTATGATCAATTGCTCATCTCTGATTCATAAATAGGTTACACATCATACATAAAGCTTGCTTTCTCTTTAAATACCCTAACATATATTCTTAACCATTATAATCTGTGATCATTATATCCTTTAAAGCCCATATATAAATTTTCAAAATGTATATTCTTTAAAGCTCATATATAAATGTTTAAAATGTATACTGAAACATGATTGCAAACCCTATGAGCCTAGGTCATTATATCATTTTCTTAATATAAAATTCTAAAGAAATATTTAAATACAAAAGTGAACTCTAAAAATATATATATAGATAACAGGTTTCTTAGTATCAATGAAACACTTTTGGTCTTTTGGTTTTTTTTAATGTTAATCCCATTATCAATAATAATTCTCATAGGATTAATTTCATTTTCACACCAACCTTCACATTAAGTAATCTCATTGATAAGACCGTTCAAATCACAACATCTCTGACATTATATGATATGTGAAATAATTTTTTTTTTACTGAACATCTAGTTGTAATTTTGTTGGTACGAATTTAGTTAATTAATTTATCTAAGATCTCATCCTTCTAGAGAAACTTACTCACCTTATGATTAGGCGGGGGAGATTTTTTTTTAATTTTTTTTCTTGTTATTCATTTCCTTATGAAATGTATACTATTTACTTTTTAAAATGTAAATGCATTTATGGAATATGTGTTCTCCTCTCTCATTTTTTTCCAATGGAGGCAAAGATTGCTATAACTATAGAATATAAGTTTAAAATATAAAATCTAACTTGAGTTTATGATGGAGGCAGCCAATCACACTTGACTTAAACCTGGTTGCCCATGTATAAGTATTTTGGAGTCAAGTTGGAGGGCATAGTGAAGACTTCCCAATCATTTTGATTTTGAATTATTCATAGACCATCAAGAATTCATTATGGAGAGTTTATATGGTAGGAATATCCAAAATCATCTAACCATGCCTCCCCATGGGAATTGGTTAGCCAACATGGTGAAGAGAGATACATATTGACTTCAAAAGTAGAAATACCATTAGTTGAATTTCCCTCATTTTGTTCTTAATCCTTTAAACAATTGATTATACGTTAGCTTTTCTTCAAACAATTGATTATACATTACACCTCTAATGGCTCAACTTTTCTTGATTTTTGTCCTTATTGTCAATTATATGAAGGAATTTTAGCATACTAGGGAGGAAATTTCTATAAATTTAATGCTTAGGTTCTCTCCAAAATGCAAAATAAATTTTGAGTCCTTTGAAGGGAAGGGAAACTAAGAAGGATTTTTTCATTTTCATTGTGTGTATTTTTCTCTTATTTTGATTTTTGGGATTCCATGGGGTTGTTGATGCATCATGGATTCATGATTCCATTTTCTAGGAATATTATGAAGGATTTTGTCATGTTCATTGTGTGTATTTTTCTCTTATTTTTCTTTGTGGGATTCCATGGGGTTGTTGATGCATATGGATTCCATTTGATAGCAAGATTATGTTATCCACAGATGGTGAAGATGAAAATATTGGAACTCATTGGGTTTTTCTCTTCACTGGATCTTCTGGATATTAAAACTATAAAAATCAAATGATTTTCTGCATGGTTGTCCATACTAAGGTCTACATAATGCACATTGTATAAATTTAACATGTAAGGTAATTAATCAATTGCTATGTTTCTGGGCAGACAATTAGGAACACATGTCTAGCTCAATTTTAGATATGAAAATCTTGGAACTCATTGGGTTGTTCTCTTCCCTGGATCTTTTCGATATTAAAACTATAGACATCAAATGATTTTCTACATGGTTGTCCATACTAAGGTCTACATAATGCACATTCTGTAAATATAACATGTAAGGTAATGAAGCAATTTCTATGTTTCTGGGCAAACGATTACGATCACATGTCTAGCTCAATTTTAGATATATCTACAGTTGAATTAGATATGCTTTGATACATTTGGTTATATATGATTTACAATGATAAATATTTTCATAGGCAGAGGTTCACTAGTGAGGTTGGGGGAGTTTTAAGTAGCTCACTGGAATTGCATCCTTTTTGTTTCATTCCTCACCTACATGCCATGAACTTCACAAGATGAGGCTCGATGTACTTTTTTGATGATTTTGGTAGAGCAGATACCACTAATAGATACCACTCTTTGCCCAAATTACCAAATAGACCATATTTTTTAAATCACCTTTGGCTCAAAGAAGATGTATGTAGATCTAAATATGTTAAAGCTATGCTTCTATCTTATATACCTTTGGTATTTAAGCTACATATAGATGTCCATGTAGGGTAAGATTATGATTATAGGAATATTTCAAACTCTTGATGCATTCAATTTATGTTACTTATAACTTTGGCATAACTCTGCTAGGGGTTGAATCACTCATTTACAGGTTGGTGTTTGGCATGCATATTAAATCATTAAAAGATTTAGACTGAAATATGAGAATATTATTGTGTTTATGTATGATGGAATAACAAGCCAACATTTTTTGGCTTGGTGCTACTATAAAATGCCAAACATTTGATATCATTATAAATATTACTACCAACTGAAACTATTATCACATAAGAGTAATATACCCACCCAATCAAACTTAAAACTAAGTGTTAAACAACATTTTTTCACCGTCCCTACAATCCCCATCCCGAACATTGGAGGGCCATTTCTGTGACTTCTATGTAGTGTCATGCCTTGAAAAAAGTTTCATTGCATCCCTTGCCATGAGAAGAAAATTTTCTCTTTTGACTATTCCTGGAACAGGCTCTCAAAAACATATGATTTTGGGTCGGCGCTAGCAGGCAGTTATGGCCTCATACCCATAGATAAATTAACACTCAACCTTGTGCCCATTGGCACTTTGTCCCAGTGGACTACCCTTGTTGAGCTGTTTTTGGAACTTTTTATAAAATAGAAGCAAAGTTTCCATTCCCAACCACTTCGTGAGCATAGTCAACATGGGTTGTTCGACTGAATAATGTCGAAAATATTCCTTTGGCTTCTTATTTCCTACATTTGAGAAACCTCTCAAAGGATAAGGCCTCCCTTCCACCATATGAGGGATCCCAACCTCCTTCATAAGTCTTATTCTTCTCCCTCAACCCTTCAATCCCCCTCCTCTCTCCCTAGAAGATAATTCCCTTGCTTAAAAGGAAAGCAAGTCCCACTCTTTATTTTATCTGAGGGAAAGGGTTTCGAGGGTCACTTCCCACCTATTCATTGACCTATACTCTACAAGTGACTTCCTAAACTACCGGGACTCCACCCATCAGTGAAATTCCGTGAAGAGAAAGGAGCCTTAGCTATGGTGACAATGGCCTAAGCCTCCATCGTTTCCCTTGTCCTAGAAGTTGCCCTCTTAGGAACCCCTTTTAGATCCACTACTAGTTTGAGTGGTAACAATTTTTTCACAATTCGATTTGTGAACAACTCTTTGGTATGCCCAATTTTGCTAGACTACAGCTCCAAGATGAGAAGTCCAGGGCTATGGAGGTTGCCCTTCTTCTCACTTAATCAATCCTCTACAATATAGTGAACTAGGGCTAGTTGGTTGGCCCACTTGACTGTTACTTTATTCATTCAAAGTCTGCAAATCCCTAGGCCCTATACACCTGCCCTTCTACCAATTTTGTTGTCCTTCACCAGAACAAGAGTCAGGGCTCTTCTTTGATAGTAACCTAACAACCCTCCAATTGTACTTGGCCTACCATCAATCTTCCAAACCACAGTCAATTCCTTTTACTGATCTAGGGCCCACAATATTGTCTTCATCTAGGGCTCTTCAAATTTGCCACCTAACAATGGTTCGAGTCCTCTCAAGATCGTTGTTCTTGTGTATTGACAATTTGATCTTTGTTGTCCAATCTATGAACAAATATGAACTACTCCTCTTATCATACTTCTAACAATCTGTAGATGACTGAAATAGGGTCACAAATCAGCCACTAACAGTCCATTCACTAATTTTTTATAGGTTTCTTTAGATATTTGTCTAAAACTCTATGGAAATTCCACCAAAATCAACTCCTCTGCATGTCAATCCATTCTTCATATGGCACATTTCTTCTGCATCCTCAATCTTCTTCTCAGGTTCCACCCTCCTTTGGATTTGTTTTCTCCACACGTACTGAATCTGCAAACCATCTTCCAGATCTGCGATCTTTATTGCATAAATAAACCTCGCTCTAAGGGTCACAACCCATCTTCTTCTACACAAATTTGTCACAGTCTTAAGGTCATACCTTATGAACTAAACATGCTAGGAAACTATCCTAACTAGGGCATTCTACTTATGTACTTATAATTGTTGTAGAACAAACCCTATCCATACATAGAAAAAACACGACTCTTGCCTCCATAAGAGACTTGACCTAGCTCATATGGATCCATAGATTCTGGGCATTTCTTTGACTGAATCTTGACATGAACTTCAGATCTCAATGTCAATCCTCAAACTAGGGTTAACTCAGTCAATATTACGCTTTTGTTGACTTCTGTTATGGCTCTAGTTACAGTGCAAGCCCTCCTCCATTTATGTTGGTCTTTATCACAGACCTTGCGGCCTACTAACCACCACAAGGCAAGATGGTATCAACCCTCTCTTCTATTTCATGTAGAAAACCTAACCAACGAGATTCAATCTGATCTTGTAATCATGTACTAAAACAAGATACCTAATCCTTCCTACAATTTGTGGAAACAAAACACAATCGCACAATCACATATAAGTAAGAGAAAAGAGTTATCAATCGCACAACACAATATGTATCTGGGGAAGCAACTGCTCAAAACCCTCTATCTCTATTTTGTATTAAGTTAAGGAATCATGAAACAATAAAATGCTTAATCTCTCTTGAGATTCTCCAGCACTCTACCAATTGTCTCCTGTTGATCTAGGAAAAATAGGTCTAGTACTTAGCCAATTCTCAGCCTTCCTTCAGCCTGCCTCGCTCACGCAATTCCTATGGAATTATCTCCATATTAATTAGGAAAATCAACCTTCCTTGATTGCGCAATCCATCATGGCACATGGGAAATTTTCTATAAATAAAACTCATAGTTATATTCCTTTGAACTGTGTTACAATAAGGATCAAGGGTCTTTTTATTATTTAAATTAAGATAAAACCCTAAACAACCAAAACCCTAACCTGAGGAGATGTAACACCAAGAGTTTATGGGCTCCGTTGGGCTTAGTTGGGCAACCAAATTCCCGAGGTCGTAACTTGGTCATATGATCTTCGTTTGATGCACATGATACCTCGTTAGAAATATCTCTTAGAGGACTACAACTGCTAATACAAATTCTATGAAATCACCAAACCTTTCATGCCCAAAAAACATTGTTTGGGGCCTCAAAACGGGTCCAAAAGTTCAGGACCTGAAAAATTGAAAAAAATAGTAAATTGTGCTATAATTAAGGAAACTGAAAAACTGAAAGAGACAATGGCGAGGGCCCAAGTGGAATAGGCAGGTGGCCACCAATATCCACCTCGATCACCTTAAATCGAATTTCTTGAGCTAACTCAATCATCATGACTTAGTTAATTGACACAAGTTGTTATGAGACGAAATTACAATTTATTGTCCAATTTATTTAAGGGAAAAAATAAATTAGACGCCTCAAATTCCTCACTCCTGGTACATCAAAATTCCTCACCAGTGTGGGTGCATTTTTTTGGTCCTTTCTAGTCGCCAATTTCATTGTTTCTTGTTGCAAATTTCAACACTCCCTCTCAACAAGAAAGGAATTCAATCTATTCCCATCTGATACCTTTGGAATGTTCTGCATGCTACACTTCTCTAGTGTTGTTTGCACCTACAAATCCTGAAACTGAATAGCCTCTGAAAAACTAAATCGGTATAATGCATCTGTCATCAGAGTCTTCTGACTGCTACTAGCTACTGCACCTGTCTAGTACTGGATTCTCTTCATTGCTGCTGACATCTGCATCCATGCCCTTTGAATTGTTGCTAACTCTATTTGTGCTCCAGTATTTGACATCTGTCACTATGATTTATGTTTTGCTGACATCTGACTACATCAATCTAATTGATCCTTCCTACTACTGCTGTATTGTGGGCTCCTCGTAGCCAGGTTCGATCCATGAGACACACTATCTCAATGGACCTTGCCCAAATTTCTTATCTTGGGATTATGTCTACACATAACCCCACCTTACACCTCAAGGTATGGTTGCTCCCTCTTCCCATATGGCTTGAAATCTCCCCCTCATGGAGGTCTCTACTTGAGTGGACGTTTCCACTCGGTCTCCTCTCTACTTCTCCAATTGTGGCAACTACTCCACAACCTTCTAAGACTACTTCTCATGAGGATGCATGTTGAGAGGTAATTTATGCTCCCTCTAAACCACCATGTCTCTAACTTCTGCCTTTCTCCTCAAAGCTTTGCATGCATCTGGTACCTCAAGTGCATATAGGTTCTTGACTTGCGCAAAATGTAATTGTCCCGAAGTTACAAAAAATTTCTAAAAAAGAGTTGATTTTAAATCGATGATATCTCCCTCATCCGAGCTCCGATTTGATCGATTTTTTTTTCCATTTGGGTATATTTTTGCAAGGAATCCAAATATTCTATTTTTTTTCGAACATTTTACAACAAATCTTCAGATATTATCTACAAACTTTCCGCCCAAAAAATTCCTGCGCTGATACCATGTAGAAAATCTAACCAACGAGATTCAATCTGATCTTGTAATCTACTAAAACAAGACATTGAATCCTTCCTACAATTTACGGAAACAAAACATGATCGCACAATCACATATAAGTAAGAGAAATAAATGATCAATTGCACAACAACATGATGTATTTGGGGAAAGCAACTAATCAAAACCCCTCTATCTCTATTGTGTATTAATTCAAGGAATCATGAAACAATACAATGCTTAATCTCTCATGAGATTCTCCAGCACTCTGTCAATTGTCTCCCATTGATCTAGGCAAACTCGGTCTAGTACTTAGCCAATTCTCATCCTTACTTCAGCCTGCCTTGCTCATGCAATTCCTAGGGAATCAACTCCTTATTAATTAGGAAAATCAACCTTCCTTGATTGCACAATCCATCATGGCATCCCAATGACTTTATAATTGTACATGGGAATTTTTCTCTAAATACAACTGATAGTTATGTTCCCTTTAACCTCTGTCTCAATTGGGTATTCCTAGAAACTGACATGCATGCAACTATTAATAGTGAATTATCAATTATCTGATTGATCACTCATTGTGAATAAAATCTAATTTAATTCACTGGACCTCTCACTAGCTCATCACTCAGTTAGAACTAGTTAAACTGATTTTAACTCATTTAATTGAGTTAATTAAATTTTCACCCCACTAATGCATCAACTTCAACTAGACCCCAAAAATATTAGAATCCCTCTAAATGCCTCATATTAGACCCTTAACTCGAATTTCTTGAGCTAACTCGGTCGTCATGAATTAATTAACTGACACAAGTTGTTATGAGATGAAATTACAATTTATTGTCCAATTTATTTAAGGGAAAAAAGAATTAGATGCCCCACATTCCTCACTCCTGGTGCATAAAAATTCCTCACCAGTGTGGGTGCATTTTTTTTTCCTTTCTAGTTTCCAATCTCACTATTTCTGGTTGCAAATTTCAACATTTCAGAATTTGATGCGGCCTTCACACAAAGACACCATTGAAATCACATTCCCATATTCTCATGAGAAACCTCTCTTAAGCTCAATCTACCAAAAGAGAACCAACAATATGCCATCCTACTTCCTAGCGCAAATCGACCATTAAGGTATGCAACATTCTTCTGAACCCTCACATGATGATATTACTCTTGGAGGATGATCATGACCTCCCTTTAGAAACCCTTACTCGGCCCTCGTACTTGACCTACTTTAGGACTACATCTCTCTTCACCCCCTTGATGTGCCAGATAGTGGGAATACATGTCAAACATGCTAAGATGTGCCAAGTGATAAGGCATGCCAAGATGTGCAAGCTAAGGTTGTGTGAATGCATGTCAGGGACTGTCAAGACAACAAAAGGGAGAAAAAAGTTAAACTACAAGGAACTGAACAAATAAAAGGGTTAATAAGTCATCAATTTACCTTTTCCAAGAGGGGCATGCTAGGCACACCAACACTAGGCGGCAATAGGTGCCAAGTGAAAAGTCTTAGTGCATTCTAAGTGCCAAGTATTCCTTTATTGCTTCTCATCTACTTTCCAACAATTGATCATCACAAATAAATTTAATATTAAACCATGCTAAATCATACCAAGGCATCTCAACGTATTCCATACATGCTAAGACTTTCCAAGCGCCAATATGTGTCAAGGGCTAGTGTTATGCATGTTATGAAGTGGAAGGGAATGTTGAAGAGTGCTAATTAAGGTGTGCTAGAGAGTGATAATGCATGTTGATGAGTGTTAAGGAGTACTAGGAAAAAACATTAAGGGAGCATGCACTAGGTAAAAATTCATGGAAGTTAATGAATATGAGGAATGTGTATTGCCAGAGAATGGTGTTAATGGTCAGTGTTAGTTGTCATGCCAAGGAGGAAGTGACAAGGTATGCTAATCATTGGTAAGGCATGCTAGGGAATATCAAGGCATGTTAAGAATTCCCAAAGTGTGCGCTTGGGAGTTCCAGGGTGTGCTAATTATATCATGTGCCAATTAATAGTTCCAAGATATGCCAATACATGCTAGGTGATAAGGATGTGGTGCAGGGTGCCAGGGTATGTCAATATGTGTCAAGGCAATAAAAGGAAGAACCAATAAGAGGGTTAATAAGCTAGGACTTTATCTTTTTGAAAAGGGTCATGCTAGGCACACTAATAATAGGTCCCAATACATGGCAAGTGGCATTGTGTGCCAAGTGCTAATGTATCTTAATTCATTCAACCAAGGTGTTCCAGGGCATGCTAGGGACTATATGCAGCATTCCAACACATGCTAGGAGAGTTCCATGTTGTGTTAGCGCATGCCACCATGTGCTTGGGTGTCAGTGTCATCACAAGATGTTGTAGGTACAAATATGTTCCAAGACATGTGGGGTGCTAAGAAACGTTAGTGTGTGCCAAAGCATTACTTTACGGTGTGCCCAGATTGTTGATGTTTGTTAGGTCTTTCTCATTAATAGAATTTTCATAACTTGATTATGTATTAAACAATATATTTCCTACACACAATAGTGGAACTTTATCTAAATGGAATTTTCTAGATAATAAACCTAATATATATGAATCATGTGTTGACTCATAGGAAATCTCTATTCGACTAGTCATTACTTGAGGGAAATGATACACGCTTATTACTTCTTAAAAAATTGACTGACCCTAACCACTATGGCCTTGGACATATTATAAAAAACTCTCCACAATAATGGTATTAAATCGTTATCTTTTGACAAAAAATATATTAACAGGCACATAGTGTCATCAAAAACTCATTGGAATTATCAATGATGACGGACATGTTTTGATCGTCACCAAAAGTAACAAAAAAAGCATTAGTGAGGGTCATTAAAAGTTCATCACTAGAAGTGGCACCAAAGAGAGAATTAGTGATGGGCCTTTAACGACCCTCACCAAAAGTAAAATGTCTTTGGTGACGGACCATAAAGGACCATCACTATATACACTTACAGTGACAGTTTTTAATGATCAATGATGACGGAAATTTTTTGACCGTCACCAAAGTAACAAAAAGAGCATTGGTGAGGGTCATTAAAAGTTCGTCACTAGAAGTGTCACCAAAGAGAGAATTAGTGATGGGCCTTTGACCCTCACTAAAAGTGTCATTGAAAATGTCTTTGGTGACGGACCATAAAGGACCATCACTATATACACTTACAGTGACGGTTTTTTAATGACTGTCACCATATGTGACATTGGTGATGGACCTTAAAGGTCCGTCACAAGCATGACCCTCACCAATGTGCTTTTTTCTTGTAGTGATGGGAAGAAAAAATCTACTCCTTCCAATGATATTGCTTCTTAGCTGACCCCCAATTCTGGTAAAACCACAGAAGTGAATGTCGTTCAGGCCAATCCAGCAGATAAAACTTCCAAGGGTAAAAATAAGGGTAAAGGTAAGGCCAAAGATAATACCCCAAAACAGGATTCTCAGAAATCCCATGTTGATGATGGTTCACATCGTAAACCGAAGTATCCTTGCTTGATTTGTGACGAAGTACACTACACCAAGGACTATCCTTGATGGGCTGAAGTGAGTCGATTTCTCAAAGGCACCCAAGGAACTATGACTATTCTCAAAGAACCATTTCTGTCACAGCAGACTCAGTTGGTAGAGCAACCTCAGTCCTCTTCTCCATTTGGCTCTCAAGTTTTCATGATGAATAGTTCTGTATTTGTTTCTATAGCTACCCGGTCAAAATATTATACCAAACCACATTAGGTAGCAGGGAAAGAGATCAATGATGGTCCCCCTCCTCTGCCTGCTTCTGGCCCTCTTCAGATTGAAAGGCCCAGTACTGAGCCCGTTGTATGGCCACCTTCCAAATATGTACTATGTAACACCCGTGTTGCTCAAAATTACAGTATTGTTGAGGATTTTGCCCAGTCACCATCTGCGATGTCCAAATTAGAAGTACTTCAGAGTTTTCCATCTCAACAGAAGGCTTTGCTATCTTCCATTGGTGGGGTTGATCCTGCTGATTCAAGCCTTATCACTTTCGACTTGGAGAATTTTGTCCCACGTCTCCCTCACCAGCTTGCGCTCATTATCCAAGTTGGGATTAATGGATTGAATATCCACCGAGCGGTCATGGACGAGGGTGCATATATGTGTGTCATGTCATCTACCTGGTGGAATGCCATTGGTTCTCCAGCTCTCAATTCATCTCCAAATTCTCTAAAAGCGTTTGATGGAAGGGAATCTAAACCTCTTGTTGTTCTTGCTAGTTTATCGATCACTCTAGAAGGGAAAACAGTCAACATTGAGGTTGAAGTAGTTGATGCCAAGCTCAATTACAATATTCTCCTCAGTCGCAATTGGACTCATGCTATGTTGTGCGTTTCATCCACTCTCTTTCGTGTTTTGCGATTTCCGCACGAAGGAAAGATTGTTAATGTTTATCAGTTGTCTTTCTTCACTTCTTCATCTTCCGAGAGCAACGTTTTGTACGTCGATTAAATTCCTATGCTTTACGAGAGCATATGGTTGGGTTTCTTCAAAGATCCTTCCCTCATGGGTATTTTTCCTCTTCCTCCACCCAACACTGTTCAGGTTAATATGATCTCCAGGTATTCTGATCTGTGGGTCATCCTTTCACCCAAGCAGATTGATTCATTTAGATATTAGCTTCCATTAAGTCCGATCAAGATTGATTATTGTGAACTTATTTCGACTTCGGATCCTCCCCCTCCTGATCATTCTCCTTTGGGCATGTCTCTTGACACTTATTCTCAATCCCCTTAGCTCGACGATTCTGATTCGCTCGATCCCTTGAGTGAGATATTTCCCTCCGATGAAGCCATCATGGAAACTATGTCTCTTGAGGATCCCTGTTGGGATGATATTCATCATCGTTCCTCATTCATGCCTGGCCTTGGGGCCATGTCTATGTGTCTCAAGAGGTTTTCTTCTCAAGTTCCTTCTCCTCCGCTTCAAATGCCTATCCTGAAACAGAAAGTCTTTGCAGAAGGTAACTTGAGAAACATCACACAGACGATGCCTATCGACATCTCCTTTAAACTAAGGGTTTTAAAGAACATCCATATTGGGGTGACATGTTCTCCCGATGAGATTCAAGTCTATACTAGTCTCTTCTGCGAGTTTCGCGACATTTTCGCATGGTCTTACGAAGATATGCCCATCATCGATCCAAGTATAGTGGTGCATGAGATTCCTACCTACCCTGGTGCGAAGCTTTTTTGCCAGTGTCTTCATCCTGTGCACCCTAGAAAGGCATGCACCACTATACTTGGATATTGGTTTTATCTTTCTGATTCCCTTGATAGAATGGGTTTCTAATATTGTTCCTGTAGATAAGAAATAGGGTACCTTTTGAGTCTGTGTTGATTACCATGACATTAACCATGCTTTCCCTAAGGATAATTATCCTACTCCTTTTATTGATCAAATCATTGATGATTGTGCTAGGAGTGAGATTTTTTCACTTATGGATGGGTTTTCTGGCTACAACCAGATTAACATTCTTATGACTTATCAACATAAGATCGTTTTTATCTGTCCTTAGGGTACTTTCGCTTATAAAAAGCTCCCTTTCGGTCTTAAAAATGTTGGGGCTACATTTCAGTAAGCAATGTCATATGCCTTCCACGATATCAAATGCATTGTTTAGCCTTATCTGGATGACCTTCTGGCTCATTCGGCTAAGCGTAAATACAATCTTGATCATCTTCGTCAGATTTTTCTTCAATGTCGACGCTATAATATCCGGTTGAATCCGCATAAGTGAATCTTGTGTGTTGACTCTAGTAGACTCTTAGGGTTTATCGTTTCCAAAGACGGGATTTGTCTCGATCCACTCAAAGTTTAAGCTATCGTTAATCTCCCCTCTCCTTCCTCCTTACATCAGCTGCAGAGTCTGCAGGGAAAAGCTAACTTCCTACGTCATTTTATACCTAACTATGCCAAAGTGGCCAAAGGATTTACGTGATTACTAAAGCAAGGCATCCCATTCCTCTGGGATGAGATTGCCCAAAATTCCTTCGATGCACTGAAGACTTTGATGGTCAATGCTCCTTTGTTGCGTCCTCCAAATTATCATCGCGATTACTCCCTCTATTTGGTCGTTGTGTTTAGCAAAATTGCCATGGTTTTGGTACAAGAATATGATGATGGTGATGAAAATGTCATTTAATATCTGTCTCATAACCTTCTCGATACTTAGACGTGATATGCACATGTATAAAATTTGGTGTTGCCTGTTGTTCCTACTGTTCAAGTTGTTCAATGTTTCTATCACTATATTCTGTTGCGTATAGTGACTGTGATTTCTAATTTCAACCCTATCACTTACATATTGACTCGGTTGTTGCTGGGGGGAAAGTACTTGAAGTGGATTTTCATCCTCTAAGAGTTCAATTTGGAGTTCACTACTACCAAGTCGAAGAATTCATTAGTCTTCGCTAATTTGATCTGCTCTCTCCCTTCCGATTCTGCTCCGTCTGGTTCCGAGGAATGCATTAGGACGACACACTTTTTCTAATTAGCACCCTCAATCCTTGGTATGGTGATATCATCGTATATCTTCAGACTTCCACCTTTTGCTTTGAATTGATGAAGGATGCTCGTCGACGCATCCGTCATCAATCGCAAGCCTATCGCATAGTCAGAGATACACTCTACCGCATCGGAGTTGATTCCATTCTTCGTCGATGTTTGACTCTCGAGGAGGATGAAAAGGCCCTGAATGATTGTCACAGTGGTGCCAATGTTGGTCACATTTCTGGATATGCTACTGCACAGAAAATTATTCGTGTGAGGTATTTCTGGCCCACCATATTCAAAGACTGCATCGTTAATTTCTGTAAGTGCCATGATTTCCAGATCTATCAGCGCAAGATGCGCACGTCGCCTTCCCATATTCACCCTGTCATTACCGTTGGTCCCTTTGCAAAGTGCGGCATCGATTTTATGACATGTAACCCCTCACTCGTCTGGGGGGCATGCTTATATCATCGTAGCCATAGACTACTTCACCAAATGGGCCGAAGAAATGCCTACACTTATAGCTAACGGTAAGATAGTAGCACAGTTTCTATTCAATCATGTCATTTCTAGGTTTAGTGTCCCTCAAGCCATTGTTATCGATCATGGTTCCCATTTTTAGCATTACATGGTGGCAGAGTTGACTTCCAAGTTGGGTTTGCATCACGACAGCTCACTGTTGTACTACCCTCAGGCCAATGGCCAGGTTGAAGCTGTGAACAAATTTCTTGTCACTATGCTTCAACGTACGATTGGGATGCACAAATCAAACTGGCATCTCATGTTGTTTTCAACTCTCTAGGTTTACCGAACCTCAGTGAAGGATGCAATCAGATTCACTCCATTCCATCTTGTTTATGGTCTGGAAGCTACCCTTCCGATTGAATGTGAAATTCCTTCTCTCAAATTAGTTGTTGAATTGTTGCTGAACACTTCACCAGAAGATGAGCGTCTTCTATATTTAGAGAGGCTTGATGAAACTCGCCGCTTTGCTGCTCTAGTCATAGAAGCCAAAAAAAGCGGGTCAAATATCATTTTGACCAATTGGATTCCCCTCATTCCTTCATAGAAGGAGACCTCGTCCTCCTATATGACCAAGCTCACGATAAAATGGTAGCAGGAAAATTTCAACCCATGTAGCATGGGCCCTACATTGTTAAATGTGTTTTGCAGAATGGGGCTTATGAGCTTATTGATTATGAAGGTCATCCTCAGGATCAGCCCAGAAATGGGTTGTACCTTAAAAAATACTATGCATGAGTCATTCGTGCATGTTTTTTTTTACATAGTTTTTATTTTCATTCTTGTACATTTTTGGCTTGGTGTGCTTTGCGAGCATTTTCCTTCTTATTGGATCGTTGGTTATTGTGTAAATTTCCATTACCCCTTATGTCAGTTTCACAAATGGTGCTTCCTGCAGTACCCGAAACCTGTCTTTAGCAGTCTAGGTGATTTATGATCTTGTTGGTGATTTGATAAACCTTCAATTTATCTATCTAAGACAAACCACAAACAATGTCGTTTAATATTGTGTTGTTATTGAACTATTAATCGAGGCCATTACCCTCAACATTCCTGCATTTATTGTTAACCTAGACTCATAGATTGTTGTTCTTCAACTTAATGGGCATTATTCTGTTAGAAACCCTCACATCTTAAGGTTATACCTGCGTGTTCGTTTACTGGAAAGACATTTTTATTACATCACATATCAACATATTCCTAGACGAATGAATGCATTAACTGATACAGTAGCTAGTATTGTATTAGATAGACATTTGCGTAAGTTGTAAAAAATCATCATCACATGAAAAGATCCATATAGGAAAATAGATGTATATATATGTCAAGTGTTGCATCCATGTGCATCATAAGCTCAAAAAATATGTATGTTTAGGTTACATCCTGAGGCATCATGTCTCTCAAAAAATATGCGGAAATGAAAACCTAGGTGTCTAGTCGGCGTGACGCTCATGGTAGCACGTCACTGCTCGTACAAGCTGCCTCAATAAGTGGTGAACATAGTTTGACACCCCTACAGTGTGTCTCTTATACCTATGAGGAACATCATCAAATCGTGCATAGTTTGGTATCCCATGGGAAATTCCCTCCAAGTTTTGTATGATTTCCTCCTCCTCACCTCCCTCACCATGAGGGGCCACATCAAAGTCATAGGGAATCCTCCACGCTATTGGCGACATGCCTGCAGGTCTTTCTAGGCCAACATCTGCAATTACATGTATTAATGTCAGAACATGCATAAAAAAAAATCATAATACTCATCAAAATAAAAAATGAGTCTTACCCAGTACTTCATCCCAATCCTCTCCTTATGGGAGTGGGAGATCTACATCACTAATGGAGTTCATGCCAGAGTAGGGCTAGTCCTCCACGAAAATTAGTTATCAATGGATCCACTCAAATAACTCTGGTCTCTATGACATCTATTGACTACCCCCTAACCTTGGCATCAAATCTTCCCAATGGACCATCTGTGGCTCCTGGGCTAGTGGTGTCGGAACTATTATCTCCTGATGTTGGAATATTGATAACCATTCCAAGATGAAAGGTACCAATATGGACCCGTAGACAAACTGCTTCAGCTTGGTGTTCTTGCATTTTGTTAGTTGGCACTTCATGTTGATTGTTACCACCTCTACCCAGTTGTATAGGGTCGGTGCCATGCAATCTACAGCAAGAAGTAGTTGTTTTTTTGTTTCCTCGTGCAGAGCTTGCGATCCAGTAGCTCGCGTGATGGTGTGAAGCACTACCTTTAGTGCCAAATCTGGAATAGTTTGGATAACCACTTTTCTACTTATGGACCCTTTCCTTGCCCCTGGGCACACCCTGTCGATAACCATACTCATGTTATCCATTGTGGGCCGAGTACCGGTCAGGATTGGTACTACCCCTCTCCATGACAGTCTGTTTATGAAGTAAATATCTGAGACCTCAATCTCAAGTTCCTAGTCATGAATAATAAATTTTTCCTGATCAATGTCCCAGACACTGATCAAGTACAACAGTAGCTCTGGTTGAGCTCTGAGACATGGTTCCATAAAGAATTTTTTGAGCCTGCAATATCTGAGAGCGTCCATGCATCTCACATTTCCCATGGCTCCCTCATCTTCTTCACTATGTTCTCATTCTTTCCATTCAATCACCATTTTTCCTTTTGACACCTACAAAAACATCCATATGATTGTCAGTAGCCAAATCCAATGCTTTTTAAATGGTTAAATTGGGCTTACTTGTTTGAATTTTCAAGCTAATATGGTCATTGTGGTTGGTGCGCCCCCATTTGATTTTTAGGCCAGTTGGCGCGAGTCCGTGCCTGATACCCGCACCGACCGTCATGCCCTATTTTTTACAAAATTCCCCCATAGATCTACAAAAATGGGGTTGCGAGTAATGAAAATGCTATCAAAATGCAGGGGAAGATGTGAGCTCTTACCTAGAACAGATGGATTCATGGTTAGCCTTCCGGATTACCCATTGTAAACTCCAAAAAATCACAGTGAAAAAGGGCTACAATTTTCTCACAAGAGGTAAAAGTGAAAAGTAATTTATTTTTTACCATTTTTGGCATTTTATAACTTTTCAGAACCCTAATTAGGTTTTAAAGCATATTTTTCAATTATTTTGCTATTTTATTTCGAAAAATGGGTTTTACGTGCATCTCTTGTGCAGCGAAAGGTCCTTGACATGACGACGATGAAGTAACGAGTTATATTTTATACTTTTTCGGACTCGGTAAAAACACGAAAAATTCAATCTTGGAGTCACCTTTTAGCTCTTTTCTGACTCTCGAAAATTGAAAATATTTTTGAGACTCTTGTCATTTTGAACTCATTAAATGGCTACGGAATGATATCCACCCAGTATACATTTACCCCTTTTTTGAGCTGGGATGGATTATTTACAAAAAAGGAATACTTAGCCTATCATGACTAAGAGGTTCTCTCAGACATATTTTTCTACCTTTTCGGATCTGTGAGACTGCCTATGAAAAGGGACCCACTGGATTTTTCTTTTCCACTTCTTTTCAAACTCTCTAAACATGAAAATATGTCGAGTTCTTCCTTTGTCAGACTCATTAAAACCTAAATGACATTGGAAACTGTCACCATGACGTCACTGATTTCCTCCTTCATAGGGCTCGTAAAATGTACTAGGATGGATTTGTTCGAAGGAAAAAATTACATGAAAAGCATATGCTATCCCCTTCAAGATTATTTCCAAAAATAATTTGGGTACTCGCCAGCAATGGTGGGGGGAAATGGAACCAGTTCTTATTTGTGTTGGCAATATGTCTCTCTTGAACATGACACTCATCTGCATTCGTGTCAGGTTGGGGACATCTCATTTCGTCATTTTTTCCTCCATGGGTTTGGGTAATCCGTTTTGACCTCTCATATATTCTTTGCCACGTCATCATGACCTCAGATCCCTTGATGTCAAATACTACCAAATCCGGAGTCGTGTCGCTGATATGTTCAAGAGAAGTTTCTGTTTGCAGTTTTCAACCTCCCTCTGATCCTATTTTTTGGTCCTAATTCACAATCGTCATATTCCTCTGTCTCTTATCGATGATGTGGGAAACATTATGGCCCTCCTTCGACTAGGTCACTTCCTATCGACTTCAGCTCATTATCCAGGAAGTTGATCTAGAGACTCCCTTCCAGTACCTTGGAGTTTGCATGCCTCAATGAAAACTTCTTCTCATTCCATGACAGGTCCTCATCATTGGCCTTCGATTGAGTGATTTTGTGGCTGTTCGATGCCAGATCATTGTTCACATTTCGTGGATTGTACTAGTTGTACCTTGAGAGCCATTATCATTATTGGTGGTTTCTCTCGTGCCTGTTAACAGCTTACATCATTGGATGGTAATCAGGTGACTTTCTTGCATGTTCGACTTCAGATCACATATTCACATGCTTGAATTTGTACTTGTTCGAGTCAAGATGGAGCGCAAAACCCTGGGTTTTGTCTAATGAAATCCAGCCTGCGGGATATTTTGGTTTATCATGACTATATTCATGACTCTTTTGATTGGATGGTTGCGACCATACCTGAGTCTATTTATTTGATCCTTACTATTAGATGGTTGCATCCATACCTCAGATCTTGTTATATATGTACTCTATTATGGATGGGCACGCCCATGCCCAATGTTAATTTATCAGAGATATCAGATGTATTTTTACTTGTAGGACTTCCGATGGCAGTGTTTGGTTTGAACGCATTCTCTTAAAGCATTTCACTCCTCCCTCTCTCTCGGACCTCGTGCTTTAGGGGGCATTTCTTACACAAAATTTTGTCACCGTCCCTGCAATCCCCATCGCGCACATTGGAAGACCCTTTCTATGATTTATATGTAGTTTCATGCCTTGCAAAGACTATCATTGCATCCCTTGCCATGAGGAGAACATTCCCTATTTTGACTATTCCTGGAACAAACCATCAAAAACACATGATTTTGGGTCGGCGTTGGCAGGCAGTTATGGGCTCGTGCCAATAAGAGAAGTTAGCACTGGGCCCCATGCCCATTGGCTCTCTATCTCAGTGGACTGCCCGTGCCAAGCTATTTTTTGAAATTTTTTAAAATATAGCAGTGAAGTTTCCATTTCCAACCACTTCGTGAGCGGAGTCAGCATGGGTTGTTTGATTGAATAACGTCGAACATCTTCCTTTGGCTTCTTGTTCCCTACTTTTGGGTAACCTCCCAAATTATAAGGCCTCCCTTCCATCATTTGAGGGATCCCAACCTCCTCCTCCTCTCCTATAAATACATCTCTCTCACGTATATGCAGCTAGCTGAAAATTTTGGATAATAGCTAAAATAGTCTGATATAGCTAGTGTGAGATAGAGAAAATAGAGACCCCTTGTCGAGAGAGAGTCTAGGCTGATTGCCTCGCCACATCCAATTCCTTGATGAATGCTCGAGACGCGTTTCGACTAGACCCATTGAAGGAGGCTGCGACGTCAAGGCTTATTTGGCTATAATCTCTTTCTTTCTCTTAATTAATACATGACTGATGTTTTGGTTCCCGTCCTGTGTTGATATGATTGATCTTGCGCAATACGTTTAATTCTCCTTGACCAATTAGATAGTGATTAATGTAAATATTGTTTCGTATGCTATAATTGTTCTTAGATCCATGTGCAGGCACCTGAGTACCACTGCTGAAAAATTGTGACGTGCTGGGACAAAGATCAGGAGGCTACTGCCACAGCTATGACAACTACGTTGGATCAAAGGTAGGACATCTATCCTAACTAGGTTCCATTCATTAACTAGGAATTGATGCATTAGCATGTCCTCTTGCTGCTAGACCCACCCTAGGGCTAGAGGGATCGCCTCTATCTGCAGAGGAGATTTACCTACACAACAACTGCAGTCTCAATTTCCCAGTTTTATGCATTCTACTAAAATTTGTGCCAACGTTTCAGGGCTAGACTTTAGGTCGCTTCCCAAAATTTGATGAATATTTCCAAAACAATATATGACACAAGGAAAAATCCTCTAACACAAAACTTATTTAATAACTTGACCTAATGAAGCCTAACCATGATAGACATTCCATCAAACACACCATGAACATGTAATCTACAGGTCATAACAGGAGATTTGAACATAGGGATCTCATACTTATCTGAGAATCGTCAAGAAGGTGTGATGCCCTCTCACAATAGCTAAATTATTATCTATTAGGCCATACATTCATTACTCATTTATTTACTAAAAAAAATATGATCAGAGGCATAACTCAGGTATGTCATAAAACCATGCTTATAACCAGCATATAACCAATAGATCAACAATGATAAAAAAACCATTATAATCACATAATAACAAACACATTTACACATAATACACAAGAGGAAAAGAGCTCTTATTAGCATATGTAAAATGCAACCAGGTTAGGGACTTCCACATACCACCTGACCATAGATTGGGATGAACCATTTCTTTCAGCAGGTTAACTTAGGGGTTTGGCACTTGGAGTGGTTGGATAGCCCCCGTGGGTCCTATAGCTTTTGAGGAAGGTTAGTTTGGTTTTGGTTTTTCGATCCCACTTCCTTAACTATACTTGGGGATTTGAATCATATCATATCAACTCTTCGTCACATGTTTACCCTAGTGGACCGGTTAGCTTGGGTAAATGTGGGAGGAGGGTGTTACAACCCCAA
The DNA here is from genome assembly GCA_034641835.2 of Pinus albicaulis. Classification (NCBI taxonomy): domain Eukaryota; kingdom Viridiplantae; phylum Streptophyta; class Pinopsida; order Pinales; family Pinaceae; genus Pinus; species Pinus albicaulis. The sequence goes on along the minus strand of CM076575.1, from coordinate 875,770,901 downwards.
GTTAAAACTTCATGTAATAAAGTTAATAAATTCAAAATAATACCAAGGTCATGGAACATGTATTCCAAACTTAATGTTGGTAAAAACATCTTAGTGGGTGTTCATTTGGTTTTTTATGGCTAAGGGAAATTGGCAAAGGCTTTGAAAAGGAAAGAGGCATTAATTTGCATTTTAGTTGTGAAAATAATGGAAATTAGGAGAAAAGGAAAGTGAAAGGTCACAGGTTTCATGTGAGGAGTAAAATGAAGGAAAATAATGGAAAATTAAAGAAATTAGAGGTCTCATTGATAAAAAGGCTTCTGAGGATTAGTTCAGAAATTTGTCAGTTTAACCTTTTGTTAGTTCAGTTTTGAGCTCCCTCTCTATTCTCTCTACTTTCTCATACTCTTGAACACTTAGAGTTTTCTTGGACCACTATAACATTTGAGAAAGGGAAGGAAAGGAAGGAAAAATAAGGCAAAGGAAAGCAAAGATCAAGCAAGAAGAGTTGGATCAAGTTGTTATAGAGGGATTACCTACAGGTATCAATTTGCATGTATGATATCCTTACTAGTTTTGGAATGCATGTGTGTATTTGGTTATCTTGTTGTCAATGGCATGGATTTTTCCAGGTGTGATAGTGGATTTCAGCCTTGCCATTTTCGGATATCCATGGTGTGATGGGGTTCTTTTACTTGGTTGAGATGGATTTCTGAATGGTTTCAAAAGTGAGTGGGGTGGTCTCAAGGCCTGGGAATCCCTTCACCAATAATGGTCGGATACACGATAAATATTGGTTGTGTATACCCTCATTACGGCCTAGGAATCCCTTGACTGGTAATAGTGGGATACACCATAAATCCTAAAGGGTGGAGACAAACAAATTTATCACGATTTAGGTGGAGAGATCAGGAGGCATTCATGGTTTTTAGGGCCTAGTGATCCCTTGACTGGTATATGGTGGAATTGTGGTAAATCATGTAGTTTTTGTTTATTATTTTTCCTAGGAATCCCTTAGAAAGATAAAATATAAAGCCATAATGTACAAATGATGGTTTCGGGCCTAGGAATCCCTTAACTGCTAATGGTGGGATACATGGTAAAGCATGGGGAAGCCCTGGTTTTTTTTGTTGTGAGTCCCACTTTCATGCTTGGAATATGGAATGAGGGTGATTGGTTGAAAGAAATATTTGGTTCAGACCAATCTATGGTTGAGTGGTACGTGGAAGTCCCTGACCTTGTTGCATTTTACATATGTTAAGAATATCTCTTTTCCTCTTGTGTATTATGTGTAAATGTGTTTGCTATTATGTGATTATAAATGTTGTTCTATCATTGTTGATATGTTGGTTATATAGTGGTTATAATCATGGTTTTATGACATACTTGAGTTGTGTCTCTCATCACGTTTTCGTTAGTAAATGAATTAATAATGAATGTATGACCTAATAGATGACATTGCAACTATTTTGAGAGACATCATGCTTTTTTTACGATTATCAAATAAGTATGATATCCCTAAAGTTTAGATCTATTTTTATGACCTATATATTACATGTTCACAATGTGTTTAATGGAATGTCTATCATGGTCCAAGAATTCTCCAAGAATGCTCTAAGAGTTCTCCAAGAATGCTCCAAGAGTGCACACATCGCTCTAAGAGAGGCCCAAGAGTGCTCCAAGAATACTCCAAGAGAGTTCACTAAGATTTAATATGATATGATTCAACTCCCCAAGTACAGTTAAGGAAGTGGAATCGATAAATCAAAACCAAATTGACCTTCCTCGGAAACTACAGGTTCCCCAGGGGCTAACCAACCACTTCAAGTGCTAAACCCTTGAGTTAACCTGCTCTCTGACTGAACTATCCCCCATTCGCACCCATGAAAATCCCTCCATGTGACTAAAATCCTCCAGTCGCATGCACAACAAGGGCATCCATGTGATTACATACTTTTTCAGGTAGTTCTGTGACAGCAACCTCGAATTTTGAGCCACTTTTTCAGGTCTATGACCCAGGCCTCTACCCAGAAATTGATGAAACTCTCAGAAATGATAAATAGCAAGATGACAAGGCCTATCATGCAAGACTTGAACAAGGACATGACCTGACAAGGCCTAGACATGACATACATTTTTTCAAACACATCATGAACATGTAAACTACAGGTCATATAAACACATATGAGTATAGGGACTTCATACTTATTTGAGAATTTCCAATAAGGTATGATGTGTTGCAATATCATCTATTAAGTCATACATTCATTATAATTTAATTTACTGATCAAAACATGATGAGATACATAACTAAAGTTTTTCATAAAACCATGCTTATAACCAACATATAACCAAAAAATAAACAATGATAGAACAACCATTATAATCACATAACAACAAACACATTTACACATAATACACAAGAGGAAAATAGGTCTTATTAACATATGTAAAATGAAACTAGGTCAGGGACTCCCACGTACCACCTGGCCAGAGATTGGGTTGAACCAAATATTTCTTTCATCCAATCACCCACATGCCATATTACAAGCATGAATGTGAGACTCACAACAAAACCAACTAGGGATTCCTCAGGCTTTACCATGTATTCTGCCATTATAGATCAAGGGATTACTAGGCCCAAAATCCTCAACTGTACATCTTAGATTTACCATGTATCGTGCCAAGGGGTTCCTAGGACAAAAAATAAACATACACTACAGGCGTTACTGCAATCCCACCATATACTGGTCAAGGGATCACTTGGCCTTAACAAGAATGGATGCCTCTAGATCCCTCCACCTAAACCATGAGGAATTTTTTGTGTCCACCCTCTAATATTTACCGTGTATCCTTTAATTATCATTCAAGGGATTCCTAGGCCCTAACGAGAGTATCCACAACCAGGATTTACTGTGTATCTCGCCATTACCGGTCAAGGGATTCCTAGGCCTTGAGACAACCCCACTCAGTTTCAAAACCATCTGGAAATCCAGCTCAACCAAGTAAAAGAACCCCATCACACCATGGCTATCTGAAAATGGCAAGGAAAGGTTGAAAACCACTATCACGTTCCTGGAAAAACTCATGCCAATGAAAACAAGAGAACCAAATAAACACATGCATGTACCATACATGCCAAAACTATCAAGGAAATCATACATGCAACTCGATACTTGCAATTAATATTTTTGTAGCAGATTGATCCAAATCCTCCTTGTTTTATCTTTGTTTTCCTTTTCCTTATTTATTCTTCCTTTGTTTTCCTTTCTCCAATGCTAGAGTGCCCCAAGAATACTCTAAGTGTGCAAGAGTATGAGAGAGAGAGAAGAGAGACAGCTCCAAAATTGAACTAACAAAAATCTTAAACTGACAAAAGTTATGAATTGATCCTCATAAGTATTTTTATCAAATAGGCCTCTAATTTCTTCAATTTTCCATTATTTTCCTTCATTTTCATCCTCACACGCAACATGTGACTTTTGACCTTCCTTTTCTCCTAATTTCCATTATTTTCATAACTAAAATTCCAATTAATGCCCTTACTCTTTCAAATCCTTTTCCATTTTATTTTCCAGTTTCCCTTATCTATAATAAACCAAATGAACACCCACACTAGGATGTTTTCCCAACATTCAACTTGGAATATGTGTCCCATGACCTTGGTCTTATTTTTCCTTTATTACATGAAATTTTAACCTAGGGTTGTTACAGACCCATCCCCCTTAGGGGAAAATAATCCTTAGTGTTCAATGATACCTACAACCAGTAAGACCGCCGAGGAGAAAAAAATACTTCCGATGGAGATTTATAAATTAGCTCAATGCAGTATTTACAATGAACAACCTGGTGAAAAACATAACCAACATGACCACATAATAGCGTGACACCGATACCACTTATTGGAGATTTATAACACAACTCAATGCGGTATTTACATCATACATATGCATATATAGACATAACCAAACACAACATCAAAACATATACCAAAAATTCTTTTCCTCAACCGGTAAACAACGTAGGATACATAGCTCGCATCTGATCAACCATATCCTATGTAGCTTCATTGGGCCCAAAGTGATTCCATTGCACTTTAACTTGCTTGATTGCTCAGTTCCGAAGCATGAGAATATTTATCTGCAAAATACACTAAGGTTTCAATTGGAATTCTCCTTCTGGTTCCACTTGCAATACATACCAATCAATAACATGATCAACATCATTTATATATCTATTAAGCAATGAAACATGGAGAACATCATGGAATTTCATTTTCATAGTTAGTGCAAGTTTGTAGGCCTTGGGTCCAATCCTCTCAAGGATCTTGAAAGGCTCGCAATACCAAGGTTTCAACTTCACACATGCCCCAATCGTCAAGGAGCTCTTCTTGGACTTGATGCACAAGTACACATGCTCCCCAACATGAAACTCGCTAAATTCCATGTGTTGATCTACATAAATTTTCTACCTATCCTATGTTGTCTTTAGATTATGTTTGATAAATTTCATTTCCTGTTCCATCTCTTCCAACATATCTGGTCCAATCAACATCATGTTCACTGGATCACTCCAACTGATGGGAGTATTGAAACTCCGCACATAGATTGCCTCAAACGAACTCATGCTCAATGGCTCTTAATACCCATTGTTGTAATAAAACTAAACTAGAGGTATATACTCTTCCCACTTCCATTGTTTATGCATCACATACATTCTCAACCTGTCCTCCAAAATCTTGTTTACCCTCTCTGTGTGTCCATCTATATGTGGATGATAATCTGTGCTAAAGGCCAACTTTGTAACCAAATGTGAAAATAGCTATTTCCATAATATAGAAGTGAACTTAGCATCCTCTTCTAATACAATATTCTTCGGTACACCATGAAACCTCATTATATCTATGATAAAGACTTGTGTACATCACTAGTTGAATACATAGACTTTATCGTAATGAAGTGTGCTAAATTTGTCAACCTGTCCACCACAACCATGATGGAATCATGTTGTCTAGATGTCCTCAGGAAACCTGTAATGAAATCCATAGATATGACATCCCATTTCCACTCTAGAATTAGAATCAATTGTAGTAAACTATGTGGATGATTACACTCTTCCTTTACCTGTTTAAAATCCAAACATCTAGCCATAAACCCTACCACTTCCTTCTTCGTATTTTGCCAATAATATAACTTTTTCACCACTGTCAATGTTTTTTGATATTCTAGATGAGCTAAATATGACTTAACATGAAATTCCCTCAAGATAACCTTATTGAGCTCATTATTTTTTGACACATAGATCATGTTCCTAAATCTCACCAAGCCATTTGTCACGAGATGATAGTCTACATCTTGTTCACATGTACCTTGCTGTTGTAACATGTGCTTAATATCCTTGTACCTGTCATTTTGATGTCTTGCCTGCGACATCTAATCTTGTAAATATGTCCCTTATGAACTCATAGTTATGATTCACCTACACTCTTCTGCTAAGAGCATTTGCAACCCTATTTTAATTTTCTGTAATGTACCTGATCTCAAAGTCAAACTCAATTATCATTGCCAACCATTTATCTTACATGGAATTAAAATTCGGTTGATCAAATAAGTACCTCAATCCACTATGGTTTCTCATCAATACAAACATCCTACCAAGAATATAGTGTCTCCACATCTTAAAATCATGGAGGATCACTGCCAACTCAATATCATGTGTCACATAATTCTGCTCGTGCTCATTCAATTTCCTTGATTCGTAACATACCACCTGTCCCTCCTACATGAGGACTCCACCAAGCTCTCTCTTGCAAGAATATTTTCACACCACAAACTCTTTATCCAGATTTGTGATCTTTAGAATTGGAGCATTTGTAAGCAACTACTTCAACTGCTCAAAAATCATTGCACATTCCTCTGTCCATTCAAATTTATTTCCTTTCCTTTGTAATGATGTGATAGGATAGGAAATCTATGAAAATTTTTTGATGAACCTCTTGTAGTAACTTGCCAACCCCATAAATAAAATTACCTCATCCACATTCTTGGGAGCTTCCCACTCCATGATAGCATGTATCTTTTCCATATCTACTACAATACTTTCCTTGAAGAAAACATGCCCCAAGTAATGTACCTCTATCTGAAAGAAACTTCATTTTCTAAGCTTGGGATACAATTGATGCTCTTTTAGCAACCTCAATACTATTTCTAAGTGTTCAACATGATCTTCCTCATTCTTATAATATATCAATATATCATCAATGAACACAATAATAAACTTGTCCAGATAAGGACGCAACACACTATTCATCAAGCACATAAAAGTTGTTGGAGCACTAGTCAAACCAAAAGGAACTACAACAAACTCGTAATGCCCATACATAGTTCGGAAATTAGTCTTGTGGATGTACTCTTCTTTGATGTGTACCTGATTGTATACTGATCTCAAATAAATATTCGAGAAAACTATTTCTCCCTTCAAATGATCAAGTAAGTCGTCCATCCTCGACAAAAGATACTTGTTTTTTATGGTTATCTTGTTAGACTACTCGTAATCAATGCATATCCTAAGAGTACCATCCTTATTCTTCACAAACAATATTGGTGTGCCCCACGACGATACACTTGGCCTAATGTATCCCTTGTCCAACATTTCCTTCAAGTGCATCTTCAATTCTGCTAACTCTGAAGTGCTCATCATGTAAGGTGTCTTTGATGCTGGTGTTATCCCTCGTACCAACTCAATAGAAAATTCCACTACTCTATGATGTGAAAAATTTGAAATATTTGTTGGGAATACAGCCTGAAACTATTGTAAAATTAGGTATTTGTTCATAACCTTTGCATCCTCGACATCCTTACATTTATCACTAGAGATATGGACTGCAAATAACACACGCCCTTTTCCATTATAGGACTTTTGAGGTCTAAAATGAGCCTCCTAAGAAAAATGTACAACCAAAATAAACTTTATAAGAACCAATAGGATTCAAGATGATGATTTCAACCATGGGGGATGATTCACCATTTTTGGGGTAAAAAAGTAAAAAGATTAAGAAATAATAAAATAATAAAGTTATTGTTTCAACTTGTATTTTCAAATTATATCCCCAATGTTTTACTTAAATTCCAAGCAGGAGTACTCATTGGATGCAAAATCTAATTCCTTATCCAAGTAATACCCATGTTGCATACATTCGATGGACCGTGCTACACGAAAAATGAGAAATACATGAAAAAGCGTGATTGCAATCACGTTTTTTGTGTATTTATCATTTTCCATGTAGCATGGTCCATCAAAAGTATGAAACATGGGTACTCCCTGGATTAGCAATCAAATTATGCATCCAGCTAGTGTTCTCGCTCGAAATTTGAGTAAACCCATAGAGAGATAAGTTGAAAATAAAAGTTGAAAAAGTAGTTTTTCCTTTTTTCCCTCTAAAATTTGATGACGTAATCTAATCTTATTTTATTATTTCCACTATTATTTTACAATTTCCTTAGGAGGCCCATTTAGACCTAAAAATTCCCCTAATGTGTGACTTCACTTTGCCTGCATATTGTGGCCATTATAACTGATGTTTACTTCTTCTTACCCTGTAAGATTTTATGTTCCCCATTGTCATCCAAGCACTCAATAGACTTCTCATAACAGTTGGCTTCCAGTTTAGCTGGATTTGTCAAGGAATTGGAATCCCTTGAGAGATGGCATGGATGTGTTCAATTACAAGGAAACGTGCTTGGCACATCAAGGTAATATAACTGTTATATTGTTATATTTACTTATGCACTGAAATTATGTGTTTATGGAAGTATGATGTAGGGGATTACATGGAAAAAGAGACTGCCATGAAATATTGAATAAGGTTCAGGTTGACCTTTCCCTTAGAATCATTGGGAACCCATGGGATTGATTCATGGTGTTTGTTGCTAGTTTTGTGTTTTCGGTATTTTGTGATTTTTTTGTGATTGATTTGGGGTATTGATTGCATCTAGTGCATGATCATGCCACTTTGTTTGTGGTGTTGTATTTTTATTGGTTTTCATGGTTTTTTTCTGGTTTGTTTCGTGTTCTTGCCTTTTATGTTTGAGAGGCTTGGGAATTTTTTGGAAAAGAGGAAAGTTAATGGAGATTAGAAAAATTTTAATGAAAATCGGCAGGTAATGTAAGACCTGGAAGAAGCTTGGTGCATGTATAAGGGTAGTTGAAGGCAAGAATATGAAAACTAGTTGGATTGGTTGGGTCCATTAGGGTATATGGAAGGTGGCAAGACAGTTATGAGAAAGGTAACATGAGAGGTAAAGTAAATGGATTTGAGGCATTAGATGCCTTGGATATGTTGGGGATATTTGTTCTCAATGTTGTGAATGTTGTACACAAATAAAGGGATTTTTCTTAACCTTGACCTTACGATATTTGGTAATCATGTTGTGATCATGATTATATTGGTGTTTATCTTAATTTTTTTGTGTTAATTTTTATATGTTCATATGTATATATGTATGTATGTATGTCATTGTCTGTATAAATTCCTTGTAGATTCAAACTACTAATTATAATTTCCAAAAAAATAGACTTGAATCTACTTTACCAATTGCAGAAACCAATTTAAACGGTCGTGAAATCACGAAGCATACAAGAGAAATAGTTCAATAAACACATTACACAATGATTTACTAGGGAAATACACATCTAAAAAACCTTCTATCTCTATATTTCATTAGTCATAAAATATGGGAAGACTACAATGTTTTTCTCAAGCCTGAGAAACCTTTGTATTATCTCTATCTGTCTCATTACTTCCTAGACAATCATAGTCCAATACTTAACCAATTTTCTACTTGTCCAAGTCCTTATTTCCTTGTGTTTTTTCCTTGGGTAATTAGCCCCTATTAATTATGGAAATACCCATACAATATTTCACAATCCATCAAGGGCCTTCCTCTCACTCCATGCACCACCTGTACAACTTGGATGATTATAAAAATGATAGTACACTGCCCTTGAAATCCAATCTCAACTGGGTTACTCATATATCACACATGCATGAGTTATTTATGGTTGATTTATCAATTAACTGGTTGATCACATAGTACACACCCCAATACTTGACCTCCCACTAGTTCCTCCAAAAGTTGGAACTAGTTTAACTAACTTTGACTCAGTTTTACTGAATTAATTAGTTACAACTCAAAATAAATTCAACCTAGGCTCCCAAAATTTAGGAACCACTCTACATGACTCAAGTTAGGCCCTCAACTCGAATTAACTAATCCAAATAAGTGAAAATGACTTAGTTAACTCATTCTTGTTGTCTTGTGATGTGGAATTACTATTTTATCCTAATTTAATTCAAGGGGGAATTAATTAAGAATTTATTGTTGCATTTTCAACACTCCCTCTCAACAACAAAGGGATTCACATATACCTTGATCCAATACCTTTGGAATTTATTCCATTCAACAACTCTCATTTTTTTTGCTACTACTACAACATCTACAACTGAGAAGCTTAAAAAAACCATTGAATCAATTTTGTCTACAACTATCTACTAGGAAAATTGTGTTGTTGTTGACTCTGCTACTTAGCCTCATACTCTGTTGTCAACATTGCTCTGCACTCCTCAGTATCTGACTAACACTGATCCTCCTGCAACTGAATATTGTGGGCCCCTGCGGTAAGTTAATTAGCCATGAGACAAAAAAAACATCTCAATGGACCTTCCCCACATTTATGCACTCTTGGGACTATTACTTCACGTCGCCTCACTTATCACCTGGAGGTATGGTTACATGTGCTCCCTCTGCCCACTTTATGCAAAATACTGGAAGTATCTACTTGAGTGGATGGTTCCACCCTGTCTCCTCTCTACTTATCCAATTATGGTTGCTCCACAACTTTCAAAGGCTTCTTATGAGGTTTCATGTTGAGAGGTCTAACATGCTCCCTCTCAACCACCGAGTTTCTAACCTTTTCCTTTCTCCTCAAGGATTTGCACGCACCTTCTAGCTGAAGTGCATACAATTTCTTGACTCACACACTAATTTGCTTCACCCATATTATGGTGATGTGTCTAAGAAAAACCTTTCCTTTTTTAAATATCACATTGTAGCCATGATCTTCCAATACCGTGACGAAACCAAGATTATTCTTTAGTCCTAGAAAAAACAACACATATGTGAGTTTGAGAGGGGAGCGAGACTCCCTTTGAAAAGTAATCGTATTGATACTAGTTGTGCTATACCTTCCATCATCTCCAAAATCTATGCTTTTCTTGAGGTATTTCTCCTTTAAGTCACCAAAGAGATCTCTATTCCCCGTCATATGGAACAAGGCACCATTGTCAATATTTTTGTGAAAGAAATCATTTCTGCAGAAAAAAAACGATCCCTATATCCCTATCGGAGGATCTAGTAACAAACGAGACTAATATATGTAACCTTTCCTAACTTATGTTATAAAAACAAAAAGGAGGATAGATTTCCTACCTTTTTCTAATGCTAGTGCCTTTGGTGTCAGCCTTGATTCTTTTGCTTCCACGCTCATGATCATGATCTCCTCTCTGTTGGGATAGATGGTGCTTGAAACAAAAGAAAAGTGGAGACAACAAATGTATACAAAGCATAATAGTTTCCAGTACAAGTTATGCAACATATCAAGGAATATTACAATAAATATGCAATAATTGACATATTTATGGAAAGGAAACACATAATGTATTATTAATAGAATGACAAAGGGTGAAATAAAACTAGAATCCTTGATGTTGGATGCCTTTTTTAGGTGAGACTCTAAGCCCTAGCCTTCACCTTAAAACAGCTTCCTCCTTTGCAAATGGGCAACAATTGGGCATGATTCAGCTCATAGGATGGCAACTAACCATTAGTGAATGGTAGGGGTTTCATTTATAGGGAAGGGGAGGGAGTTGAGTATCCATAAAAGGTGGGATAAGTTCCACATCTTAAGGGAAATATCCATGGAAAGAGGATCCATGGCCATGAATGGGAGGTCTCGATCCTATCATCAACTACCTGAAACCACGTCATCCTTCTCGAGCCTTTTAGTATGGGAAACATCTCCTCTATTCTGGGAAGAACTGCCTGAAGAGGGCCAACATGGATTTTTCTGACAAAATTCGCGATGCTAGTGCTAGACATAAGTAATGCAAAAGGTGACAAGTGCAGGTCATTAGCTATGCAAAACATGATGGGATTGTAAAACAAGGTTTTTGACAAGCTTTTCTGAATCTTTTCAAGTCAATTATTTTTCCACTTCCTCAAGGATTTCCTAGACATGTTTCATGGAGAAAATATTTTGCGACATTGGTGGTATGATGACACAAAGTGGAGTGTGACAAAATATTGTATAACAAATTCCCCCCAAAGCATGAAGTCAGAATGAGAAATGTGTTGAGATTCAACAAGATGATGAGCTTAGTGAAAAGAGTCGCCTTCACTAAGTGGGCTCGCAGGCTATTTTTGGCGCAAGTCTATTTTTAGACATGATGATCATATTTCAGAAGTTGCAGGATGCTATTTGTGGATGGTTGATCAAGTTGGAAAATAGATGAAATTCTATTTTTAGAATATTGGGCGAAGTCTATTTATAGATCGTCAATCTAAAAATAGATGCATGTCAATTATTATTAGCTCTTAATAATAATCAGACTCTAAACAACAACTTATTCTCTTGGAGCACTTCAGTTCAGTGCACAGATGTGGCACAGCAGCTGACATAAGGAATTACGCTATGGCTAAGAGTTTCTGGAGCTTTTATGCATAGGAGGACTAGGTTAGAATATGTGATGAGAGTTATGACACGGAGTTGGAAGAAGTAGTTATGGAGTTGTATTTGAGTTTAACTCGGTTAGGAGACTGGTTGAGAGCTGAACATCTGAATAACTAGTGTGATACACTAGTGAGAGTGGAGTGAAATAGTTAGTAGACAGGCCAAAAATAATAACTCATTAAGGAGTTGAAAAGTACATCGGTTAAATATGTATTGCATGGAAGTTAGAATGGAGAGCCGGTGGGGAATGGGTGAAAGGAGCCAAGATAGACTATCTATTGTGACCGTAGTGATGCATTGATTGCATCACACACTCAGTGGAGATGCCAACGAGGATTGCGCAGTAAAGGATGGAGAGTAATTCAAATTCATTCAGAGCTATTCTTCAGTAGAGATTGCGTAGTGGAGGCAGGCTAGCAGGTAGCAAAGATCTGTGCATGGATTTGCAAGGTTAGGCCTAATTAGTGTATGACGATTGTAATGTACTGAGAGCTTGTGATAAGCTTTGTATTTTTGTATGATATTTTCATATGATCTCCATGTTACATAACATATAGTTTGGGTTTTTAGCTTCAAGCTTTCCCGGTTAAAAACTGTGTTATGTGCCATTGATAATTTTTGTTTATGCTTCACACGTGTGTGAAAATTAATTTTCCGCAAAAGATTAACAAGTGGAATGATTTAGTATCTTGCATAAAGTTAAATAGTGTGATATCAGGTGGATCTTGGACATATGCATGCTTAGTGCATATAATTTCTACATGGTATCGGAGCATTGTTGATTGAATATTGCAATTGTGAAGTGAGTTTGTGCTGGTGGACAATTCAAATTTGCTACAGAAGAATCTTGGTGCAAAAATCGAGTATACATTGAAATGTCTTTCAATGGGTTGAGATTGGAGTATTCCCTTGATGGGAGCTCGAATTAAATAGCCTGGAAGGAAAGGATGGAGGCGGTTTTGGAGGATAATGGGCTGAAAGAGTTCATCGATAGCGATGTTCCTAAGCCGGGGTCTAGCGATGTTGCTACTTGATGCATGGAAAAAGAAGACAGCAAAGACGAGGAGAATTCTGTTGGAAGGTGTGAAGGATCATATTTTTTCCAGCCTTCATGGGAAAGCCACTCCATTCTTAATCTTGAAGGCTTTGACAGACTTGTTCCAAAGCAGAAGTGACAAAAGGAAGTTTGCGCTTAAAGACAAGCTCAAAAAAATAAAAATGGAGAAAGGCGACAGTATTCCAAAATACCTCACGAAGTTTGTCCACTGCAAGGATGAACTGGGAAGTGTGGGGGTTAATGTTGATGAAGAAGACTTGGTGAGCTTGGATCTCCTTGGGCTTCCGAAGAGTTGGCATAGCTACGAAGACTCTGTCAATGGATGGGAAAAACTGCCCGGATGGGAGCGACTTTAGTCGGATCTTGTGCAGGAAGAGATAAGGCGAGGTACCAGGGATGGATCTTCATCGAAGAATGAAGATGAAGAGAATTTTGCTTTGGCTGCAAAAGCAAGGAAAGGGAAGGGGAAGAAAAATCCTTCAAAAACCGGTGCTAAAGGCAAGAAGCAGGATTTGTCCAAAGTGAAGTGTTTTCACTATCACGAACATGGAAATTTCACCACTAACTATCCATAGAAGAAGAAGAATAAGCAGGCTGCTGGATCTGTAGTTGGAGAGGCCTTAGCCTCATAATTTGAGCTGGATTTTTCCTTGATCGCATGGTTGGTTTCAAGCTGCATGGGATTGGTGTGGTATCTTGACAGTGGTGCATCTTTCCATATGATGGGAGACAAAGAGTTGTTTAGTGACTTGGAGGAGAAGGACCTCCAGATGCATATAGAGATGGGAAACGATGGTCGGTACAATGTGACTGGCATTGGGACCATTACCTTTGAGAGGGAGTCTGGTAATCTGTTCTTGTTGAAGAATGTCATGCATGTTCCAGGTCTGAAGAAGAACTTGGTCTCAGTCGCAATGCTAGAAGACAAGGGTTATGATGTTGTTTTCAGTGAGGGAAAAGCCTTCCTTCAACATAAAAAAATGGGTCAAACCAAGAATATAGGGGTTCGAATTAAGAATCTCTACAAGCTAGAGGTAAATGGCTACGCTGCAATGGTGGGCAAAGCAGAAGGAGTGGTGAGCCGGAATGAGGGCGAATTATGGCACAGGAGATTGGGTCATCTTCACCATGGCGCTTTGAATATTTTGCAGCAAATTTCTACTGGACTTCCCAAGGGTACTCTTGTGCAGTAAGATCAGTGCAAAGGATGTACAATGGGTAAGTTTGTGAAGACCACCTTTCATGAGAAGGAGAACCATGCTTCAGTGATCCTAGAGAGAATTCACACAGACGTGTGTGGACCATTCTCGGTTGCTGCAACAACAAAACATAAGTATTATGTGATATTTGTTGATGAATTTTCTCATAGATGCTAGATCTTCTTCATGTAGAAGAAGATTGAAACGTTCTCAAAGTTATGTGAGTTCAAGGCATTGGTGGAGAAGGATTCGGGGAAGCAGGTGAAAGCTCTACGGAGCGATAATGGTGGTGAATACATCTCAGGTGAATTCAAAGACTTTTGTAGCAAAGAATGAATTCAAAGAGAACTCATAGTGCCTCATAACCCATAGAAGAATGGGGTCGCAGAGAGAAAGAACAGAACGATCATGGGTGTTGCACGAGCGATACTGCATGACCAGGGCCTACTAATGCACTTGTGGGCAGAAGAATGCAACACTGTGGTTTATGTGCAAAACCATTTTCCTAATAGATAACTTGGCATGAGTACACCCGAAGAAGCTTTTTCTGGTAAGAAGCCTGATATTTCTCATTTGAATATTTTTGGCTCACCTGTTTACATTCATGTGACGAAGGACGCCAGGAAGAAGATGGAGCCGACTGCAGAAGTTGGGGTATTTTTGGGGTACACAAAAACACCCCATAACTATCATGTGTATTTTCCAGACATTCAGATGAATGTTGTGCGACGAGATATAAAATTCAATGAGGTGAAAGCCCTGAAGTTGTCGCTTGACAGGGAGCTACACTTGCATGTGGAAGAGGAACTTCTTGTTCCCAAAGATGAGCCTCTGGATGTGGATCAGCCACATGAGGAGATTCATGGAGTGGAGGAGTCCACTCATGCAGAATCAAACATCAGACAAGGCAGAAAGAATACCACAAAAGCTGAGAGACTGAAGCTTGATGTGGCATAGAATGTAGGAGTCCCTACATCACAGCGCAGACAGAGACAGTCACCTGACCGATATACTGGATACATGGATCTTATGAGAAAGTGTATCATGACAGAGCCATCTTATTTCGAAGAAGGAGTGCAAGAGCCCACATGGGTAGATGTCATGGTGGAGGAGTATGACTCCATTGTCAGAAACAGTGCTTGGGAGATTGTTCCAAGGCCAGTGGGAAAATAAGTTTTAGGATCAAGATGGATCTACAAGGTAAATAAATATGTTGATGGGAGTGTCTAGAAGTATAAGGCAAGAGTTTTTGCCCAGGGCTTCTCACATATTGAGGGGATTGACTATGAAGAAACCTTTGCACCTATCGCACGGTATTCTTCCATACAGACCATCCTTGCTCTCTCAGCGCAGATGGGTTGGCACATTCATCAGATGGATGTGAAGACTGTGTTCCTTAATGGGATCTTTGAGGAAGAGGTGTACATTGAGCAGCCTGAAGGATTTGATATCTTCAGTAGTGAGTCACATGTGTGCAGGCTCAAAAGAGTGTTGTATGGGCTGAAACAAGCAACCCATGCTTGGTACTCTCGGATTGACAGCTATTTCACTGGACTTGGCTTCACCAAGAGTGAGGCAGATGCAAACCTGTACCAGATTGTGGTTGAGGGTAAGCTTTTAATAATTGTACTTTATGTTGATGATTTAATACTAACAGGTGATGAGCAGTTGATACACTCATGCAAGGTAGATCTTGCAAAGGAGTTTGAGATGAAGTATTTGGGCCTCCTTCATTATTTCCTTGGATTGGAAATATGGCAGCGGGAAGGTGAACTGTTTGTGTCTCAAGGAAAGTATGCCCGAGAGATACTGGAGAAGTTTCACATGCAAGGATGCAAGCCTATCGATACTCCTCTTCCGGGAAATTGGAAGAAAGAGGATGCTACATCGGCAGAGGTAGTGGATGCCACTGTTTATTGACAGTTGGTGGGTTCGCTCATGTATTTAGTCAATACAAGACTGAACATATGTTATGCGGTGAACCAACTTTCACAAGCGATGGTTAAGCCTACCAAGCTCTTTTGGAAGGCAGGAAAGCATGTTTTGAGATATCTCAAGGGTACATCTGAGTATGGATTATGGTACAGACAGACGTATGATATCTGGTATCATCATATCAGATATTGTGTGTAGCGGAAGATCATGTTGCTTCAGTACATTCCTACGAAGGATCAAGATGTAGATATTCTGACGAAGGCGCTCACCAGGAGAAAATTCGAATACCATATAGGCAAGATCAGGGTGAAGGATAATCCCTATCTTATTGAGAGGGATTTTTGAGATTCAACAAGATGATGAGCTTAGTGAAAAGAGTCGCCTTCACTAAGTGGGCCCGTAGGCTATTTTTGGCGCAAGTCTATTTTTAGACTATGTCTATTTTTAGACATGATGATCATATTTCAGAAGTTGCAGGATGTTATTTTTGGATGGTTTATCAAGTTGGAAAAATAGATTAAATTCTACTTTTAGAATATCGGGCGAAGTCTATTATAGATCATCAATCTAAAAATATATGCATGTCGATTATTATTAGCTCTTAATAATAATCAGACTCTAAACATCAACGTATTCTCTTGGAGCAGTTCAGTTCACTACACAGATGTGGCACATCATCTGATAGAAGGAATTACGCTATTCCTAAGGGTTTACTGGAGCTAATGCATGGAAGACTCAGTTAGAACTCAAGTGGCAGAGTTATGACACAGTTGGAAGAAGTAGTTATGGAGTTGTATTCAGTTTAACTCAGTTAGACTCAGTTGAGCTTGTTGTATCTAGTCTGACTGATTGATACACTAGTGAGAGTGGAGTGAATTAATTAGTTAATTAATTCACAAATAATAAATCATTAATCAACTGAACAATACATCAGTTAACTATAGTGCATGGCAGTTTCAGTGGAGACCAGTGGAGATATAGGTGAAAAGGCAAGATAGACTATCTGTTGTGACTATAGTGATGCATTGATTGCATTACACACACAATGGATTTTCCAATGAGGATTGCACAGTCAAGGATGGAGTAATTCGAATTCATTCAGAGCTATTCTTCAACAGATATTGTGCAGTGGAGGCAGGCTAGCAGGAGGCAGAGATCGGTGCATGGATTTGCAAGATTGGTCCTGATTAGTGTATGACGATTGTATTGTACTAAGGACTTGTGATAAGCTTTGTATGCTTGTATGAGCCCATATGATCTCCATGTTACATAATATATAGTTGGGGTTTTCAACTTCAGGCTTTCCCGGTTAAAAACTGTGTTATATGCGATTGAATATTTTTATTTATGCTTCACATGTATGTGCAATTAATTTTTCTGCAAAATATTAACAAGTGGAATAGATTCAGTATCTTGCATAAAGTTAAATAGTGTGATATCAGGTGGATCTTGGACATATGCATGCTTAGTGCATATAATTTCTACAAAGTGATGGCTGAAGTTCTTTACAAGTAAAGTCAAGGACTGAGAGAACCACCATCAAGAGACCTACAAACCAAACATAATACAATGTATCTGACATCTCTAATGTACATATTCCTAACAATACATCTCTAAGAAAGCATCTAACAATACATGAATCCATGGCATGGACATAGACATTTGACTAGAAAGGATCATGTTTATACTTACGAATACATGTATCCATGGCATGGGCGCAACCATCCAACTATAAAGGATCATGTGTATAGTCATGAATACTAAATAACTCCACACAGCCTGGATTAATCAAATTAAACCTAGGGTCTTCACCTATGTCTCGACCCAACCTAAGTATGAATCTTACCATGTGAATAGATGTGTTGAATTCGAACATGCTAGAAACCACATGATTATTGGTCAATGATGTAAACCATTAATCGACACAAGAGAAACCACCAATAATGACAATGAATCTCAAGGTACAACAACACAATCCATGAGTGTGAACAATGAAGCTAAAGTCAAACACTCACAGAATCATTTGATCGAAGGCCAGTGATGTGAACCTATCGTCGAATGTGAATAACCTTCCATTGAGGCATGCAAGCTCCAAGGTACTAAAATGGGATTTCTAGATCATATTCCTAGATAATGAGTCAGAGTCGATAGAAAATTATCCATCGAAGGAGAGTCCTAATGTTTCCCACATCATCAACATGAAACATAGGGTTTTTGAAAAGTTGGAAAGAGTGATTCAAGATTGATGCAGATAAAGTGAAACATGGTAAAACATGGTATAAGTGGGTTGAATCTATAGACATGACTTCTCTTGAACATATCAGTGACACGACTCCGAAATTTGACAGAATTTGACTCAAAATAGGATTAGAGCTCATGATGAGGAAAGGATATATTTGAATGAGAGGAAAATGGATTTCCCAAACCCAGCAAGACAAGTGACAAAGTGAGGATGTCCCAAACCCAACATGAGATATAGATAAGTGTCATGTTCAAGAGTGATATACTTCATTTCACATAAAATACAATATATATGTTTCCTTCCATTTTCCCCCACTATTTCTAGCAAGTACCTCTTTATTTTTAATTTAAAGCTTGAGGAGGATCACATATGCTTGTCGTATAAGTTCATCCTTCGGATGAATCTATCCTAGTATTTTTAACGAGCACTAGGAAGGAGTATCTTGGTCTTACGAACCTAATGGAGGGATAACTCCACATCTTTTTCATTTTTAGAGAGTTTGAAAAAGAGGAAGAAAGAGAACTCCTTATATCCCTTTTCGTAGATAGTCTCTCGAATCTAAAAAGGTAGAAACCAATATTCAAGAGAACCTCTTAACCATGTTTGACTAAGGTATTCGTTTTTTGTAACTAGTCTATCTCAGTCTCGAAAAGGGTTAAACTTATATTGAGTAGACAAGTGCTCGGAAATATTTTCATATTTCGAGAGTCAGAAAAGAGTTGAAAGATGACTCCTCCTAGAGGAACAAGTGGTATAAAGGGTAGCAATTGGTTCCAGTGATGATGGAACTACTCAAAAACACGTAAAGGTCAAGAGGTTAGATAATAATACCACTCATCGTAATGGTTCCTCGAGAAAGGGTAAAACAATCAAGTGAAAGTGTATGATTGGGAAAATAGGTGGTGACGATGGAAAGAGAAAACTAAGGCTCATCTGGGAAAACAGGTTGATAAAATGGGAATCACGAGAAGTAGGATGAGAATGGTTTAATTTTATAGAATCTTGAAACATGGGAAACTATGCTTGAAATTGGTTTCATTTTTTCACAAGCTTGAAACATGAGAAAAAATTATTCTTAAGAGTGGTTTAATTTTTACGCACGCTTGAAACAGAGACAAACTATGATTGAGAGTGGTTTATTTTTACACAAGCTTGAAATGGATACAAACTATGTTGGGAATAATTTTTCATGCCCCCAACATAATGACTCAATTCGAGGTACATGCCCCCTAAGCTTCATTTTATTCACCTAAGTAGACAACTGGTTACTAATTGGTGGATGGAAGGAAGGTTCATTTAGGTTCAAGTGAAAGACTCGACTAGGAATTTATGAGATCTAATCAAAGATTCAAATTGAAAGGGGATTTGTTTCATTTTTAATGAGTTTGACACATTAAAATAACTATTCTCATAGGCACCTATTTCATTTCTTAACGAGGTCGACATAGTAAAAGAACTATCCTCATAGGAACTTGTTTCATTTTGTAAAAGAGGTTTACATGGTAAAAGAACTATCCTCATAGGGAACATGTTTCATTTTTAAACGAGGTTGACACTGTAAAAGAACTATTATCATAAGGACTTTTTCCATTTTTTTAATGAGGTTGACACAGTAAAATAACTATTCTAATAACACCTTGTTTCATTTTTTAACGAGCTTGACCCAAGAAAAGGAACTTTTCTCTGAAGACCTTGTTTCATTTTTTATGGAGCTTGACACAAGACAATGAACTCTACTCCTAAAACCTTGTTTCATTTTTTTAAGGAGATTTACATAAGAAAAGAAACTTTGCTCCAAAGACCTTGTTTCGTTTTTTAAGGAGATTGACACAAGAAAGGGAACTTTTCTACGACACCTTGTTTCATTTTTTAATGAGATTGACACAAGACAAGGAACTCTTCTCCAACACCTTGTTTCATTTTTTAACGAGCTTGACAAAAGACAAGGAACTATGCTTCGAAGACCTTGTTTCAATTTTTAAGGAGCTTGACACAAGAAAAGGAACTCTTCTCTGAAGACCTTTTTTCATTTTTTAAAGAGCTTGAAACAAGAAAATGAACTTTTCTTCAGACACCTTGTTTCATTTTTTAAGGAGTTTGACACAAGAAAAGGAAATTTTCTCAACTCCCTCTCCTTCCCTATAAATGAAACCACTACCATCCACTAATGGTTGGTTCCCATCCCATGAGCTTAATCATGCCCAAATGTTTCCCATTTGAAAAGTAGGAAGTTGTTTGAAGGCGAAGGCTAAGACTTGGAATCTCCCAACAGAGTCACCATTTTGTTGTATAGGAAATCCTTTTTGTGGACAGAAATGATCCCTCTAGTCATATGGGAGGATCTAACAACAAACGAGACAAACATATGCAACCTTTCCTAACTTATGCTAGAAAAACACAAAGGAGGATATATGTCCTACCTCTTTCTAATGCTAGTGCCTTTGGTGTTAGCCTTGATTATTTTGCTTCCATGCTCACAATCACGATCTCCTCTCCGTTGGCATAGACAAGTGCCTGCAAGGAAAGAAAATTAGAGGCAACAAATGTATACAAATCATAATAGTTTCCAGTACAAGTTATGCTGCATATCAAGGAACACTACAATAAATAGATATTAATTGATATATTTATCGAAAGAAAACACATAATGTATTATTAATAGAATGACAAAGGGAGAAATCGAACCAGAAGTCTTAATGTTGGATGCTTCCTTTAGGTGAGACTCCAAGTCCTAGCCTTCACCTTCAAACAACTTCCTCCTTTGTAAATGGGTAGAAATTGGGCATGATTTAGCTCATAGGATGGCAACTAACCATGGATGGTAGGGTTTCATTTATAGGGAAGGAGAGGGAGATGAGGATCCATAAAAGGGGGGAGAATTTCCACATCTTAATGGAAATATTCATGGAAAGAGGATCCATGGCCATGAATCAGAGGTCTCGATCCTATCATCAACTACCTGAAACCATGTCATCATTCTTGAGCCTTCTAGTAAGGGAAGCTTCTCCTCCATTTTGGGAAGAAGTGCCTGAAGAGGGCCAGCACATATTTTTTGGACAAAAGTCGTGTTTCTATTGCTAGACATAATTAATGCAGAAGGTGAAAAGTGTGGTTCAATAGCTATGAAGGTGAAGGTGAAAAGTGTGGTTCGGTAAGATTGCAATTTTTTTAAAATTATGTGATTTTTATGATTTTTTCAATATGTATGAAAAAATGTGAAAACAAAACATGTTTTTGATTGGATTCAAAATGACTTACAATATTATGATGACCATGATACAGATATTGGACCATTCCGTCCTGAGGGCTACCCACGGCATAAGTGTCGCAGAGGCGAGGCGGATACTGAAGACCCAGGTAGGACCCTCCATGTTGTACAGAGGAAATTGGAGGGTTTAACTCGCCAAGTGCCTATGGCTGTAGTGGAAGATCTACCTAAGGCCATCCAGAGACAGGTAGTGGGAGTACCACGTGACTGGGTACGATTATTCCGACGTGTCGCCACTGCGATCGTGTTCTATAGGAACACGAATTTTGGGCAGGGACCATAGGAATAGATAAATATGATTACCGGATGACTGTATATTTTTTATATTGAACATGATCGGGCATAAGCCCTAATTTTTTATGACTTATGGATCCAAATTTTGTATAGTTTTTTGAACACTCTGATGATATATATACAACGATTTATGATGTGATGTGACAAATGTATAAAAAATGCATGATGTTTTTTTATGATTAAATTTTACTGTATGGAATGATTAATATGCCAATCAATTGCTTGATTAGCTAATGAGTCTGCCATCCAATTTTCTGCTCGAGGAATATGAATGAATTTTAAAAATTTAAATGATCTTTGTAACAAATGTACCCTCAAAAACAACCAGATTAAAAATGAATCTCGAACCCGATAAGTATTGTTCAACTGCGACACCACCAGCTGGGAGTCCAAGAAAACTACCAACGAATCAACACCCAAAGATATTGCCTCTAAGAGTAGATAAATAACTGCAGTGTACTCTACTATATTATTGGAAGCAGGACCAATGCAGACTCCTCTTGATACTAACAGCTGACCGGATGGATGATGAAGCACCCAAGCCGCAGAAGCCAAATTTCGGGTGTGTCTACTAGCACCATCGGTGAAACCATAATGACTCATGACATTCGACACAACATGCCAAAGCAGATCAAAAACATCACCATCACATCAAAGACCTAAAAAACCAGACATGTACAAAATAAAAAACTACTATATACAAAAGCAAACTGCCAGGCCGAAGCCTAGGCATAATACCTTTTCAAATAGAGCCCATTTCTGGGCTCTGGAAACTCATTTCCTTCAAAATCAACCAAGGCATATGCTCCTTTTTTAAGGACTTTTTTAACGATGAAGGGGCCATACCACATAGACTTAAAATTTCCTGCGCCCAGGGCATCCTTCTCTTGGGCATAGACCAAAACGAGGTCGCCTTCCGAGAAAACCCTAGGTTTGACTGCCTTATCGTACTGAACTTTGACTCGTTTCTTATGCGCCTCATTCATCATGGCGGCATCGCGACGCTGCTCGTCAAGATGTTCCAAATGAAGGAGACGTTCTTCAAGACTAGAAGTGTCAGGAAGAAGCTCAACATCTAACTTAAGAGAAGGAATCTCACATTCAATGGGAAATACGGATTCCAGCCCGTAAACTAGTTGAAACGGAGTAAAGCCAATTGCAGTTTTTACTGACGTCCTGTATGCCCAAAGTGTAGGATACAGCATGATATGCCAGTTGTATCAAGCTTTATTAATTTTCCTTTGAATAATGCTCTTCAAGGATTTGTTCACGGCTTCCACTTGCCCATTGGCTTGAGGATAATACGGAGATGAATGCTCTTGCCGGAAACCTAATTTTAGAGCCAACTCAGCCATCATGCTATTCTGAAAATGACTACCATGATCAGTGACAATCTCTCTAGGAATACCAAAACGAGCAATAACCTGGTTAAAAAGAAAAAGAGCTGTTGTCTCACCATCATTCCCAAATGTAGGCATAGCCTTGACCCACTTCATAAAGTAGTCTACTGCTACAATAATGTACTTGTGACCTTTAGCGGAGGGCAGGTTACAAGTAGTATAATCAATACCCCACTTTGTAAAGGGAGCGACAGTAATAACTGGAAAAATCGGAGCTGGATGAGCACGCATTTTTCGAGTATAGACTTGACACGGATGACACTTTTTGACCGCCTCCATACAATATTTGAAAATTTAAGGCCAAAAGTATCCAGCACGCAAGATTTTTTGGGTTGTAGCAAGCCCAGATAAATGACCACCACAAGCTCCACTGTGGCAATCATTCAGCACAGCCTCAGCTTCTTCGAGAGTTAAGCAACGTCTCAGGATTAAATCAACCCCTCGACGGTATAAAGCATCACCAATAATCAAGTAATTTTTAGCCAAGTGACGCAATTTACAGCGCTCATATTTCGAAAAAGTAGAGGGAAAATTCGCAGTCTAAAGATACACAATGATATCTCCATACCAAGGATCCTGTGGAGAGATGAGAAATAAATGTTCATCCGGGAAGGATTCATCATAGACTATCTCTTCTCCACAGGGCAACTCAGAGATTAATTTCGCGAAAACTAAAGATTTCTTGGACTTGGAAGACATAAACTCAAGATCAAATTCCTGCAAAATCACAATCCATCTATTGTATTTTCCCCCAATCACTCGCCTGCTAAGAACAAACTGAAATGGATTGGCTACTGCCAAAACATAATTTTTTCGTAGAAGGATATAATGTCTGAGTCGTTGTACAGCATGAACAGCTGCTAAAGCTAGCTTCTCTATCAAAGTATACCGGAGTTCAGGTCCTACCAAGCCTCGACTAAGATAGTATATAACATGCTCTGCCAGAGCATCGTCCTCCTAAACCAGAACCATACCAATGGTAGATTCTGCTGCTGTAAGATAAAAAAGGAAATCCCTGCTATAATCAGGTGGACTCAATATAGGAGCAGAGGTTAATGCTTTTTTCAAAGCATCGAATGAGCACTGAGTGAAGTCATCCCAAAAGAATGGAACTCCCTTCTTCAACAATCTCATAAATCCTTTGGTAACTTCAGCATAATTTACGATAAATCTCCGAAGAAAATTAGCTTTTCCTTGTAGACTTTGAAGTTGACGAATAGATAACGGGGGAGGAAACCGAAGTATTGCCTCAACCTTGAAGGGATCTACCCTAATCCCTTCCGAAGACACAATGAATCCCAATAACCGACCGGATGTAACCACGAAAACACACTTGTTCGGATTCAACCTAATCTTGTAGAAACGACATTGTTCAAATACTTGACGGAGGTGAGCAGGATGATCAATTCTCTTTCGAGAACGAGCAGCTAAATCATCCAAATACGCCTCGATAATATGTTTGATGTCGTGGAAGGCATATGGCATGGCCCGCTGAAACGTAGCCCCAGCATTTTTAATACCAAAAGGCATCTTCTTGTAAGAAAAAATACCCCAGGGACAAATAAAGGCAGTCTTATGTTGATCTTCAGGACGGATAGTAATCTGATTGTATCCGGAGAAACCATCCATGAAGGAGAAAATCTCATTACCGGCACACTCATCAATAATCTGATCTATAAATGGTGTGGGGTAATTATCTTTCGGACATGCTTTATTAAGGTCTCTGAAATCAATGCAAACTCGAATTGTTCCTTGTTTTTTATCCACGAGAATAGGATTCGAAACCCACTCTGTCAAAGGAACAGGGAAAATAAATCCCGCCTTGAGCAGTTTCTCCACCTCGGCTTTGATAGCTGTAGCCTTCCTAGGATTGACCGGACGAATTTTTTACCTCACAGGCTTAGCATTTTCGTAAGTCTTGATCTCATGCTGGACAATAGATGGATCTATACCAGGCATTTCCTCATAATACCAAGCGAATACATCCCTAAAATCTTTAAAGAGATCGGTGTAAATATGAATATCTTCAGGTGAACATTCATCTCCGATGAAGACATTCTCTATAACATTGGGATCCCTGGAAATGTTCACCGGGATAGTTGGATAAATCACTGCCATGTTCCCTTTAGCATATACCTATGTTGGTGCTAAAGGGTTCAAGACTGGTTGAACAGAACCAGGAGACAAAGGAATTGGAAAACTTGATTCAACTTCGCTCAAATCAGGTAAAAAGTAAGACCGATGATGCAAATCATCCCACGGTCTATCTATACCAGTCATAGCTTCCAGGATGGCCTCTTCAGATGGAAGAGTGGTATCAAGGAAATCCTGGGCGGAAGAAGAACTAAGTGTCCAAGCCGGAGCCACATTGCCATCCAACTCCTCTGGAGAAAGAGAAGCTGGAATGGACTCTGTAGAGTCAACAATAGATTGGTAAGAAATCTCAGCTGCAGACATCGGAAATGCCATTCCACCCACTTGACCTTCCGCTAATTTGGAGGTAGGGGAAGGCAAGGTCCAAGGATTTGAAAAATAATGAGTTATGAAGAACTCTCTTCGAATAGGAGCCCTGGAAGATGAAATTTCATTTATATGAACGGTAGGAGGTGGAATATCAAAAGTAACCATCAAAGAAGAATACATTCCAACCCCTAAATTCTCAACAGGTGGCTTGGCATTATCCACCTTTGGAATAGTTGAGTCAGTAGATGCATTTGGGTCTATAAGAGAACAGTCCAGTTGATCCATTGTAACAATCCTCCCTTCGTGAGGGAAACAAATAACCCGAAATAATGAGGATGCAATGGCATCCATCTCATAAATCCAGTTTCGCCCAAATAGAAGGTTGTATTCCAAGCTTGCATCAACTATCTCAACTTCTATATTTACATTTTTTCCCCCAACACAGATGGGAAAAGCTGGGACAATACCATGCGGTCTGTGAGAATGACCATCAAACGCAGTCAGAAGAGTAGCAGATGGAATAGCTACGGGAGATCCAATTCCCTTCCAGCATGCGAAAGACATCACACATGTGGAAGCGCCCTCATCAACGACCGTTCGAAAGATATTGAATTTCCAAAACGACCATTTGATATGAAAATCCATATGATGGGGGAGTCTCTTTTTAAAATTAGACATATCGAATGTAATCACAAGAGAGTTATTTGGATCTACAGCCCCAATAGCAGTGAGCAGAGCACTGCGCTGAGCTGAAAAAGACTGGAGCACCTCAAGAGCCGACATGGTACAAGGACTCTGTGCCAGATCTTCCACAATAGAGTAGTTGTGGGCAGCCCTGGAATTTGGATTAATCTTCGTACGCTTGGTAGATGCTTTTGGCATCCGAGGTATAGGCTCGACAGTAGGCTTCATAATATGAAGCGGCTCAGTACCATCGGGAGCGCCCTTGGCTTTCGAAGACTCATCTTCGCCATAATCACGGGATCTTGTGGCGATATCCGCATGAGCACTCATCATGTATATGTTTGACGGATTTTCCCCTTCCTGGGTGCCCCCATAGGAAGCCCCAGTATTTTAATTTATGCCAACAACTAGTTGTTTCCCTTGGGGAAAAGGGTTTTTCAACACAGCCTGGGAACTAGAAGAACCCTGCTGAGCTAACAAGCGCTGCGCATCCTGAATTTTAGGGCAAAGGTGAGTAAGATGGTATCCAGCACATAACTTGCATGGAAAATTTTCTTTATTTTTATCCTTTGGACCCTCACCAACCTGCTCGTTGGATTTATTTGCATTACCCTTCCCATTCTTGCCTTTTTTCTTATTATTGTTCCGTCCCTTCTTCTTCCCTTCGGATTGTTGATTTTATTTATGGTTAGAAGTCTGAATGGCATTTACCGAAAAATATTGAGAAGGCGATGACTCAACAGGCACAACCTAACCAGAAGAAGAAGATTGTATAGACAAATGTTGTAATTGACTAAGCAGGTTAGCTGCACCACTATTAATCGACCCAATAAGTCTGTCACCATGAGGACCAGGTTTAGTCTTGGATATGTCTAATTTGGAGCGAGGAGCATTAGGCAAATATTTATGAAGGACACCAGACTAAGAATATATCAATTCAAGCTGTTGGGCCCTAAAAATAGTCTGCTCTTCATAAAATACCCCTGAGAGGGATACATCCTTAGAAATATCTGCCTGCAGAGATTTCAAAAACCATTCCAAAAGAAATTCTCCCGGAATATAAGCTTTGATGAGCCTCTTCCTTCTCCGCCATTCCTAAATATGATCAGAAATGTGGGTTGCGTCATCCTGCTTAAAATTAGCTAGGAGTTCAGTCCCGGCATCATAACGGACAAGAAACTGGAAATGATTTAGAAATATAGTAGCCAGATCTCCAAAAGTAGCAAAACTGCCCCCAATTAACTCAATGTAACACTTGGCAGCATTTTTAGTCAAGGTGCGTTGAAACAACCTCAACCTAATCGAATCCTCGATCAGGGAGTTAGATGAACACCATAAATGGAAAGTGGTGATATGATCAGCCGGGTCCTCTCCATTCTTGCCTTCAAAATTTGGAATGTCTGAAGGTAGTTTGGTAGGAACCGGAGGCCACCCCGGACTATATCGGATCAGATCATTTGTCAATTTCAACAAATCTGGCAAGTTCAACGTTGCTAGAAAAGGTAAACGAGGAGGAGCTTGAGGATTCCATCCTTTGTGGGATGAATTCCCAACATTTTGAAAATAATAACCTGGATTTGATGAGGCACCAGGTCGCCAGAAAGAACTCGTAGAAAATGTTGGGCCATAGGACCCAGAATTTGGAGAAGGACCCCCTCCCAACGTAGAGTTACCATAGACCGGACCAGTTCCCCCCCCCCCCCCCCGAAGTAGTGAATAAAGAGGAAACCCCCTGATAGGGGTTCCAAGCGTTAGAAAGAGGGGAAAAATCCTGATAAGCACTCGACGAAGGGAAAGAAACATTCCCTTGTTGACCAGCGAGAAACTGATTCCGTGCCCCCACTGTTGTAAATACAGGGTTCCAACCTGTAAAGGTAGTCGAACTCTTACCTCCAGACCAAGGGTTAAAACTCTGAGTCTGAGAATTAAAAGGAAAAGACCCTAAGGAAGGATTCGAACTAGGAATATGCCCACTTCCGAAGGGGAACCCTTGAAAAGAAGCTGACCCACTAGCCATGGAAGATATGGGTGCAGATGCAGTTGCAGCAACGGAAAAGGAAAATGAAGGAATCCCACTAATGGGCATTCCAAAACAAAAGGGACCAGATTGAGAAGCTTATGCTTGGGTGAAACCAGAGCCAAACACAGCAGTACTAGAAGCAAATTAAGATATAGCAATTGTGCCTCCTCCTTCTACTAAAGCAGGAGTCTGAATTCTTGCAGCACTCACAACCGCAGCTGCGTTCCCAGTCGTGGCCATCGAAAGGTATGAATAATATGGATAAGGACTTTCTGGTCTTTCTGACTCAGGTCCGATGTACTCAACAACAAACGGAGAATTAGAAGGAAGAGGAGATGGAAGTGACTCAGGAGACTGAGGTACTTCCTCTACTTCTACTTCTTCTTCTGCTTCTCTTGGAAATAAGATTCTCGAGGTGAGAAGAGTGCTCCTCTCGGAACCAGCACTAGAAACAACTACAACACCTTCAAGCCCTAGCGGAGGATCTCTCTCCACTGCGTCAGATACCACTGGGTGATATTCACCTGCTATATTACTCCTACGCCTTCTTGAAGAAGGCTCAACACTTTCGGGAGATAACCCCCAAACTCTCCTCGATCGACAAGGCACTTGATCAGCCACTTTAATGGATTAATTAGACTCAAAAAATTATAAAGCTAAGCAAGCTAGGGGCAAAGAGCACTTACTACAAAAATCCCTAAGATGCAACCAAGCAAGCAGCCTTCAGGTATTTCTGCTCTGGGTGATTAGGACCGGACACCAAAATACGAGAAAGCGAAAAATAGGACCTCTCGAAAGTAGGCTGGGATAATTACGGCCCAGGCCTACTAGCGAAGGTAACAAAAACAGTTACGCTGACCTCCTAACAACAGCCTTTGCCGGTGCAAGTACCCAAGCTTCACCGGGGCACCCTCCAGAAGTACTGCTGGAAGTGATACGATGTCTGCCTCAGGTACCACGGGTATTCCCCCCCGCAGTCACCTGTGTGGTACCTAGGAATGGAAACTAAGGGCACCAATCCATGTCAGCAGCTGGGCGAAACGGTCTTAAGGCAAGATCCAGTAAATCGGAGAGGGGGTATCTCTCTTCTCAACCTTCACTTCCCCTCGCGCTTGACTCTCTGGAGGAGAGCTTTCCCGGTCCACCTAACGGTGGTGGATTTCACTCATTTAATAAACTTCTATGTTTTAGTTTGAGCAGCCTTGGAGAGTTAACTCTCCACTCACCTAATCCAAGGCCCTACACCCTAGCTAGTTGATGTATGACACTTAATAAAAAAACTTGCTAGTTGTTTTTAAATTAATGCGCTTATTTTAGTTGGCTGTTATATTAAGTCAAGGGAATATGGAAATGAAACTCGTGGTGTTTTATGACGCAGAAAATAAATTAATGAAAACCAAACTACATGCAGATGCAGTAATTTCCTTTCGATGAAAAGAAATTTCCACACAGGTTCTACGAGACTATTTTTTTTTCTTTTCATATATCAAACCTCACACTCGCAAAATTTATGAAAAATACTACAAATGTTCAAGTGCACCTAATGCAAATTACTAAGAGCATGCCAATTCTAAGATGCAAAATCTAACAAAGCAAAGAGAAATTTCCAAGAATCCCCCAGTTCTATCACTTTTCCAGTTGTCCACAAAGCTAGTTCCCAAATTAGAAACTCTCAGTATAAAGACACCAAAATATGCCCAAAATAAGAGAAATAAATCAATGAAAATTCCCTTCCCAAATCAAGTCAGAAACCAAAGGTAAGAAATCTCAACAAGGCTTCAAAAGATGGAAAGAAACCCAAACAAAAATGCAAAACAAAGGCAATGGCAAAACAAAATTTTTTTGAGCTTTTGAATTTTATAAAAAGAAGATTTCAAAAAGACCAAGAAGAACTATCCAATTCCCAAGCCAAACAAACTGTGAATTTCAAGCAAAAATTCAACAAAAATGCTCCAAATATTATAGTGCCACTTAGTAGCAAGATTTATACGAGAAAAAGGAAGACAATAAACTAAGTAATTCAACCCAGAAGAATATCACAATCTTGCAGCAAACAAAACTTCAAAGACCCAAAAATGACTCTTCAAAAATTGCAACAAGACCTAGTCAAATGAAATCAAGAAAACCAACCGAAAAGCAGGAAAAAATTAGAGTGCAAAGCAAGACATAAAGTTAGGAAAGAGCATATGAGCAGAAGCTCTCTGTCCTGATTAAGCAGAACAGCCAAGAATCCCCAAGAAGAGATCTTGGTACTCAGACCAGAAATGCAAGCACTACAAAAACAAGATTTTCCAAATGAGCCAGTCTTCAACTGAACAAGAGAGAAAAAAATCAATAACCACTTTCAACACAATCCAGAGACTAAAAGGACACTGCAGGAATAGGTCTCCACAGGCAGACAAGACCAAAAAGTCAAAAAATCAAAAATTTCAAAATTTTCCCAGGCATACGCTACTTAGCAGTTTTGAAACAAGCGTGCATACACGACTGTGGCAAAGGAAAAACGCGTATACGCGACTTCCTTTGACAAAACCTGCATGTATACGCATCTGTGTAGAGGAAAACTAGCATATGGAAAAGTAAATAATGAAAAAAAAAATGGTCAAGCCTGGCTAAAGAACCAGGTCTTTAGTGTGACTGAGAAAAAACTAACTGGACTGGAAATAATGATTAAAATTGTTGGAAACCTTTAAAACAGCTGAAACCACCCAACAGGGGAATCACAAGAATGCGATCCCCAGCGAAGTCGCCAGTTCTGTTTTAGGAAATAACTCCCTAGAGGTCGTTGGGTCAAAAACCTCCACATATCAGGGCATGCTATTCAAGAAGGACTCACGCAACCAAACTTGTATGCTAAAAGCTAGATATTACAAATTGTAGAACTCACCCATA
The DNA here is from genome assembly GCA_034641835.2 of Pinus albicaulis. Classification (NCBI taxonomy): domain Eukaryota; kingdom Viridiplantae; phylum Streptophyta; class Pinopsida; order Pinales; family Pinaceae; genus Pinus; species Pinus albicaulis. The sequence continues at coordinate 875,739,681 of CM076575.1, read as the reverse complement.
GATCCTACGTTTGATGTAGATCCCGCGGGGTCCAAACCCCCAGCAACCCTTCTTCCTCTTCAACTTGGAAATGAAGAAGAGACATGCACAGAAATCTAGTTGTACAGCATATATCTTTCCTAAATGTCAGTGTAATCCATGTGAAACATCATATAAACAATAATAAATGCTTAATTAACAACCTTTTCACATATGCAAGCAGAAATTAACACGTGAATTCGGGAACAAGATGGTTCTTCTTCATTACGAACAGCATGTACAATAATAGAAAGGTGGAGATATCACCTGAATCCTTCCACGATATTCGAACAGACCGTCGTCCGGATCCGTCCCGCTCTTGCCTCACTAAGATTCTTTCAAGACTTGTGCACACGAGATGACATATAAGCTAATGAACATCTCCAGGAAACAAGGGTTTCCTGTAAAAATCTGGGAAGTGCAGGAGGCATGAGAAATCAGACTTGAATTGGGCTCCAACAGAGTATAATGTCTATAATTTTCTCTCTCTCTTAGGCCATGCATATGAGGGGCTTTTATACTCCCTCAAAGTAGTTTCAATCTGTTGGAAACAGTTGGCCACGGGCTGGGGTGGTTGAATTACAGTAATAACCATCAACCCAGCCTCGAAAATAGGAATTTTATATATTTTTTAATGATTTTAATGGCATACACGGAAAAGTATCTCTGAACTCGCGTATACACGTGGAAAAGTCTGGGCATATCCGCGTATGTGATTTTAAACACTGTTTTTTATGAACCTTTATTCAAGTCTGTGGGAATGGATGCCCAAGGCCAAAGAGACAATCATGAATCACATGAGGGTGAAAAATGATGCTATAACATGCTACTTCTTATTTTCCTTCTTCTATGGACATTTCGTGGCATAGTGCCTGAACTTGTGATAGTGAAAACACTTGATGTTGGACAATTATTTCTTCTTTCCCTCCTCACCTTGGGAATTATTTCCCTTGGCTTTCTTTTCTTTGCTGACTAATGAAAAATCATCTTCCACTTATTTGGATGAGGTCCCATCTCTGGTGTTTTGCCTTATCTCTTATTTCACCAAGTCAGACCACAAATTCTCCACTCTAGTAGCTTCTCCCTCCCATTTACCTAATCTTGGTAGTTGTGCCAGCTCTTGGGAAGACCTAGAAATGCTAGGCTAAAGATATCATCTTTGGTAACTGAAACACCAACACTTCCAAGATCACCCATACATTGGGTGAACTTGGTCGAGTACTTTGGTATTGTGTCGCCCTTCTCCATCTTGATTTTTCTAAGATTTTCCTTCAATGTCAACTTTTTGTGGTCAATGTTGTTCTGAAAAAAATCTATCAAGGCCTTCCACATTTCATATGGAGTTTCCTTTCCATGGATGTTCGAGGCAATATGATATCGAACACCTTCCAGTAGAATCCTTCTCACCTTTGCTACATTCTTCTTCTAGGTGGCCAGATCTTGAGCATCAATTGGTGGAGGCTTGGGAATATCATTGTTTATGAACTCCTTCAGCTTGTTATCTTCCAGCACAGCTTCCATCCTGTCCTACCAAGCTATGTAATTCGAGTTTCTCTCAAGGGCATACTCAAATCTCAATCCATAGAACAAAATCCTGTAGATCCTGAGGAATAAATCTGCAAATTTGATTCACCTGCACAGAAATAAAATAAAATAAAATAAAAATCGTATTCTTCTCTTCTATAGTGATTACAACTCTGATACCATGTATAAATTCCTTGTAGATTCAAAATACTAATTGTAATTTTCTAAAATAATAGACATGAATCTACTCTACCAATTGCGGAAACCAATTTAAACGATCACGAAATCATGAAGCATATAAGAGAAAGAATTTAATCAACACACTACATAATGATTTCCTGGGGAAATCCACAGTTAAAAACTCTATTATTTATATATTTCATTATTCAGAAAATATGATATGTTTAAAACACTTTTCTCAAGCCTGAGAAACCTCTGCACTATCTCTATCTGTCTCACTACTTCCTAGACAAGAATAGGCCAATTTAACCAAATTTCTTCTTACCCAAGTCCCTATTTCCTTGTGTTGTTTCCTTGGGTAATTATCCCCTATTAATTAGGAAAATCCCAATCCAATACTACGCAATCCAACAAGGGAATTCCCCTAACTACATGCACCACATGTACAATTTGGATGATTATACAACTGATAGTACACTGCCCTTGAACGGTAATCTCAACTAGGTGACTCGTAGATATCAATGAAATGGTTGATCATAGAGGACACACCCCACTACTTGAGCTCCCACTAGTTCCTCCAACATTTGGAACTATTTTAACTAACTTTAACTCAGTTTTACTAAATTAATTATTTACAACTCAAAATAAACTCAATCGAGGCTCCTAAAATTTAGGAACCACTCTACATGACTCAATTTAGGCCCTCAACTCGAATTAACTAAGCCAAATAAGTGAAACTAACTTATTTAACTCACTCTTTTTGTCTTGCGATGTGAAATTACAATTTTATCCTAATTTAATTCAAGGGAAAATTAAATTAATAATTTCTTGTTGCATTTTCAACATTGTCTGACAGGGTGGAGGAATGATTGCTTATGCAGGTGAATGGAAAGAAGAGATTCTTGGTCTTATGAGGAATCAAGTGGGAAGAGTAGCCCCTACATATCTATGAGGTCAGTATCATGTGGATATTAATTTATATTATTTGATTATACTATGTCTATGTTTATGTTATGGACAGGAAATGTTGAGAGATACATCAGTGGAATGAAAGTAGTATGATCTGCGACATGTTGGGACAAGCATGGATGGTGGAAAGACACTAGAATAAAGGTTGTTTGGTAGATTCAGTGTGTGGTTTCTAGATGTGCATTACTACTATTATGTATATGTTGTACATGTTATACATATTGTACCTATGATGTTGTGCATACATGGTGTTGTGTACATGTTGTTTAAGCAGTTTTGTGTACAAATGGTTTTGTGCACATGTTGGATATGCAGTTTTGTGTACATATGGTGTTGTTTGCATGTTGGATATGCGGTGTTGTTTACATATGGTTCTTTTTTCATGTTTCATATGCGTTGTTGTGTACATATTGGTGAGCCTTGGTATTACACCAAGAGTGTTGCAACTCCCAGGGCCTGCCCTACTTTACTTTATCAACCCGAGGTTCATACAAACTTTGAGCTGACAGTGCTATATACACAGCAGATGCATTATTTCCATGTCATCCTCTTCTGCTTTATGAAAGGGTTATATTTCTTAAATGATGAGAACAACTGTAAAGTAAATTGCTGGAAAGAAAAGACAGGAAGGAAACTGAACTAAATTGTTGGAAAGAAATGACAAGAATGAAGTTAACTGAATTTGCGTAAAACAAATAGTAGAAAGGAACTAATCCTAAACTACACTTAACTTGGCCAAACAGATAAATGCACTCTACTTATCCTATGATCTATCTACCATGCTTTTATCCATGCAACTAGGCTATCCATGACTTAATTCTAACTAAAAAGAGTTAATTTGTAGTTTGGAGGAAGAAAAAGGGCTAAAAGAGGCTAATGGGAGGTTCAACACATGAAACGACGTTTTGAAGTGAAATGAGGGGGGTTAAAACCTTAGAAAAATTTATTATAACGTGATAAATGACTTTGGAGCGGAGATAATTGAAAAATACTTAGAAGCGGAAAAACGGGGTTTAAAACCTTATTAGAACTTTATTATAGCGCAAAAAGGATTTGGAGTGGAATAAATTGAAAAGTGCGATGGTGGAGATGCGATGGAGGAAAACGTTTCGATGTGTGATATCAAAATCGCAATATCGCAAGATTAAAGGGATAGCATAAGTGTTATTCGGGAGCGAGAGTGAAGTGCGAAATGTGATGAGGTAAACCTTGCGAAGTGCGAAGTGCGAAGTGCGATAGGGTAGAAGTGGCGACATGCGAAATGTGATATTGAAATCAGCGAAAATAGCGGTAAGTATTAAAATAAAAAGGATAAGTCTTTTAGAGTGCGATGGGGAAGAGCGGCGAAGTGCGATAACAATATCGCAATTGGCAGAAAAAAGTGGTAAGTGTTAATGAAAAAACGGAAAATGTTCAATGAGAAATTTGCAATGTGGAAAATGGAGGTGGGGCCGATATCGCAATCGCAATATCGCGGAGTTGGAGTGGTAAGTCTTGAGGGAAATGGAAAACCCTACAATTTTGATATATGATATGTAATATCGCAATTAGTAAAGATGAGCGATAGGTGTTGAAAGGGAAGGGAAAATTTTGCAAAGTGCGATTTCGATGTACGGAGATGTGATTGCGGTCGAGCAAAAAAAGGAAATGCGATGCGGTTTGAGGTAAGTCTAGAAAGAAAAAGGGGAAAGGTGCGAAGTGAAATTGCAATGTACGGTGATGGGAGAACTGAGGATCAAAGGCAGAGGTCGAGTTTCAAATGTTTTTCAAGCATTCGGCGTTAAAAAGGGTGCAGCGACGGTGACCGATAGATTGAAGGAAATCAGTGAAGGAGAGCAGTAAGTATTCAAGGAAAAATTTTAGAGTTACGAAGTGCAAATGCGATGTACTGTGGTGGGTGTCTCAAGGTGAAAAGTTAGAGGTCTAGGTTTTGGTGGTTTGGAATGGTTTTTCATGTGTTCTACATAAAAAGAGCAGGCAGTCATGAATGGAGGAAACAAAGAAATAAGGCTGAAGGACTTAAGTGTGTTCGAAAAAAAAGGTAAGTGTAGCGTTAAGGTGAGAAGGAAAGGAGGGTAATGGAGGTGTAAGAGCAATGCTCAGAGGTGAAGCACACCCATGGATTCATGCATGGGAAATAGACAAAAAAGCGTGATAAAATAGTGAAAGAAAGTCTTGGATTTGGTAACTACAAATTCTTCCCCGAACTCGAACAGAAAGAAATTTTGGCCTGTGGGAAGGTCTGCCCTACTTTGAACTCTATTGAAAGAGATGAGAGAGGGGAGACTTGACCACACTTTTGGATTTTTTCCTCTATTTCACTATGCATAATCAATTAAAACAATAGTAGCACAAAAACTAAATAGCAATGAAACTTATCAGAAGCAGATCTAACTGAAATGGCAGAAGAAAAACGAGCTAAATGACAGAAAGGAAAAGATAGTAACAGCAGAGAAGCTAAGGCACATGGATTGGGCCCTAACCCACGAGCCTAGCCCTCTGAACTTAAATAAATCAAATGAAATCACTCTGCTCATTTCATAAATGAATAATTGCATTCATCTATGAAAGTTTCGACCCCTGAATAAAACAAAAAGCTTCAATAGTTCACAACAATAATTCTGAATGGAATCAAGACTACGATAGACTAACTCTTCCTAGCTCTAGCTCTGCTCTATTTATGCTATAGGGCAGCTACAGCTTCCTATAAAATAGTGATTGAGTCCACTGGACTCCAAGTAAACCAAGATTGAGTGCTCTCCTATTTGAGTTGCTCGACTACCTCTGGAATTTGAATTGCTGGAGAGAATCCTTGGGGATCCTTTGGCTGCTTGTGGAATTCGAATTTCTTGGAGAGAATCCTTGGGATCCTTTAGCTACCTTTGAGGGTGGAAAATCCTCATATAATTTCTCCTTGTTGTCTCCTCCAAGTCTTTGTGATAAAATCTTTATAAAAGTGCTTATTAAATCATGATTTTCTGCACACTCAACCTTATATTAGGCACTCAGAGTATGTTAGCCTTAATCATCACCTATACTAGCATCATAAACCCAAATAATAATAAAAATGAAAGAAAAATAGATCTAAGAAGGAAAAAAGGTGACTATTAACCCCTCCAAATATGTCTAATGATGGAGCTCATTATCAACCCCCTACTGAATGGTTGCTCATGCTCTAACCAACTGATCCTCCCCTCCATTTCCTTCAAATCTTTGATAGCCCCTTGATTTCCTGAGGAAGAAGTGTGGGAGTTTCCCCAAGGGGGTAAAATCCATCATTATTTTCTGCATTCTCCCATTCTCTATCTTATGCATATATGTCCTCTTCATTAGTCAACCCCAGCAGCAAAGGTGGGTTGAGTTTTAGTCCCAACCATCTGGTATTTTTGGCCTTCATGGCCCTCTTGTATAATGGTGCCCTTTCCAATGCACCCCTTGGTCTTTCTGGAGTATGATACTCCCTGTTCTTGAGGCTATGTGGGAGGTTGTTCCATCTCCTCTGGCTGGCCATAATGCACTCCTCTTCTATCTGCCTAGAAACATCATCAAAGTGGCCTATCACCTATTTTTGAGTCTAAAGGTAGCTTTCAACCAGTGCAAGGTACTTTTCAATCTCTCGATGGTTGATGACTCCTCTTGGGTTGAACACTTTTGGTATGAGATATAAGGGTTCTCTATTTCTTCTTCCCATGACCTTCCATATCTCTTTGGCTCTATTATCCTCATTCACCATCCAAGATGCTAGAGCCATTAACTGCATATCCCCCATTGTAGGATTGGGGTCCCAAATCTTCAGATTTTTCAGCACCAAGTTATGCATATAAAACTCTGCCATCTTTGCCTGATCAGCTATGTTGGCTTGCTTTTATAACTTCATGAATTTCCTACAATATTGGAAAGGGAGTGATCCATGGGAGGCTAGAGTGTTGATTTGAAATAGAAGCCCTTCAGCACAGATTCCCCTCTTTTTGCTAAAATTTCTCTTTTAGTGCTACATTCTCTGCGTGTGCCTTCTGCAATTGCTCCTTCAAAGATATTTCTTTGATTCTTTCCTCCCCCCTTGGAGATTCTTGAATGATGATCAGGCTTAGGGGAGAATTTTCTGGCTTTCTCTGATTCTTGTCAGCTCCGGAATACCTAGAGGTCTACTTTTTTCTTTTTGCACTTAGAGGAGCGATGGTGGCAGTTATCTTTTTGTAGTGAGGGGATGTGATGTTTGGTTATGAGTCTATGTCTCTCCCACTTTTTGCTATCTCTATGAATTCTATGGAAATATCTTCTATTTTTCTTTGGCCCTTTATCTCTCTCTCTTCTTCTGGTTCTTCTTATTTCTACTAGTTCTTCTTGTTTCTATTGATTCTTCCTCAGGTTTCTTTCTTATTTTTTTCTTTCTGGTTAATCTTCTTCTTCTTCAAGTGTTGCATTCTTCCATCGGTCCTCTCCCTCTAAAAATTTTCAATTCACTGGTTTGGATGAGACGACATCTCCTTTTATTAGATGATGCAGCTAAATTTGGAGTGCCAATATAACTCCGCTCAGCTCCGGTTCTGTCGTAGAAAATTCGCTCCTCCTCCCTATTAATTCAAGATGGAATGCACGTTTTCCTCCCATCGTTCTCCTCTAATCCACTGATATAAATTTTTCTTTTGCATGCCCAGGTGGCATGTACTCCTAGTTTTATTCCATTCATACCTTACGATGGTGGTCGAGTTAACTAGCCACCTTTCTGCCCCTCAAACTCTAAGTCTACAAATTAATTATTTTTGGCCATTATGAATGTGTAGCAAGGGGTGAGAGCTTATACCTGAATTTACCTGTTGTTTCCAAGGCAGTTGCAGGAGCTGGAGGTTTGAAACAAGCCTTTTTATATGCTATGTTTTTCACCATATTCCTATTCTCTGATTGAGCAGCTTGCTGAAGGAGCATCTTCCTGAATGAGCTGCTAATCTTTGTCTGTTGTTTTTGCAATATTCCAAATTAGGAAAGATAGTAATATTGAACAAAAAACTAGAATGTACATCAAATATTAACACCAACACATGATAAAATCATAGATCCATTATATTCTATGTCACAGCAGCAAAATATACAATATATTGAGGAACAAATCACTCAAACTAGGCAAACAAGCCTCCAATGCCCAAATACACTGGAATCCAAAATGATGCTGCTGTACATAAAAGTCGAAGTACATGAAAGTGTAGTCCCATTGAGGGTTTCTACAACTGGAAAATGGAAACAAGTGGATCTACTGATATGGTGCTCAAAAGGAGCTGAAAATGGAGGACTAGTCTCTCAAACACAATCCCAAGAAAACCCGGAAAGGGTTTCTTCAAATACACAAGATGCAAAAGGTGTAGACTACAACTCTGTGGCTGAATCACACTGTATCACTATATCTATGCTGAAAATGGATGAAATAAAAAATATATGGCTATATCTTCTCCTCCCTATCTTTCCAGGTGAAAGGTTTCTCCTTTCACTAGGAAACTAGCTCATAAACTGGTTTTCTCAACCCTCCACTGCAGCACCCTAAAAAATAACACAGTTCCTCAACGAGACTGCATTATGGATGAATATGGTTGCTTGGCCCATTGTTGGATGGTGGAAATGAAGCTCAGAATAGCTCTCCTGAGTGGGCACTCGAAGTCCCCCGATGTATAGTGTGGGATTCCCTCCTGGAAATTCCCTAGTACTAAATAGTACAACAAACTCCGCTAAACAGCTGAAGCATGCAAGAAGTCATAAGACCAAAACATAAAAAATATTCTGAATGCCTCTCATGGATGACATCCCTTTCCTTATATGCTTGGTGAGCTTCCTCACCCTTGGCCCCACTCATTTATGATGCTAGTTCCATGCAAATAATCCTCCTCCAAACTATGTTGTCCCCACTAGCTCCACTCTCTCATATGGAAACGTTGTTGATTTGGTCAATATTGACCCAGTATACATGCATTGCTCCCTTTCACATCAAGGTTTCTTTATTTTGGCTAGCTAAACTTATCCACATCCATACTAGAGTTGGTTTATTCCTATTAAATAGATTTCAGGGTCTCTTTACCCCACTTATTCATCTAAGCTATGAATAGAAGCAACATATAATATTCCAACTAGCTAAAATCTAATTGGGAATATTACAGTCCTCCCCTCCCAAATATTTCTTGTCCTCAAGCAACAGTAAAGAAGGATGCTGCAAAATCTTCTCTCCTTCCCAAGTGTCATCCTCATCAGGTAGATTCCTCCATCGAATCAGATACTCTCTAATCACCTTGTTTCTTAACTGCCTCTACTAAGTATCCAAGATAGCTTTTGGTTGTAAAAACATATGGCCCTCATCATAAATAGGTGGGAGATCCATTGTTTCAACCACATGTTTTCCAATGGCCTTCTTGAGGCATGAGACATGAAAAAATTTATGGATCTTACTTCCAATGCGAATTTCCAACTCATATGCTACTTCCCCAACACGACGGATCACCATGTATGGCCCATAGAATCGAGGCTTAAGCTTCTCATCCCCCTTCTCCTTTAGTGTAGACTGAATATATGGATGAAGATGAAGATAGACCAAATCATCAACCTCAAACTACCTCTCTATCTGACCATGGTCTGCATATACTTTCTGTTGGTTTTGTGCTATAGCAATGTTGTCCTTGAGGGCATGGAGTATATCCTGACTCTCCTGAATCTAGTCCTTTGCTCTAGGAGCCTTTCTTTCCCCAAAAATCACATCATAAAATGATAGATCATCATAACCATAACGAGCTCGAAATGGGGTCATGCTAATGGGCATGTGAAAGGTTGTGTTGTAGCAATATTCCCCCAAATGGAACCAGCGCAGCCATGCCCTTTGTTGCCTCGAAACATAGTTTCACAAGTAGCCTTCCAATAGTTTCACAAGTAGCCTTCCAGCCACTTGTTTACTATCTCTATCAGTCCATTAGTTTGTGGGTGATAGCTAGTACTCAGTGTCAACTCAGTACCCACCAACTAAAAAATCTCTTGCCAAAAGCCACCCATGAAGCGGTTATCCCGATCACTGACTATGGTCTTTGGAAGACCATGGAGTCTAAATAAATCTCTAAAGAAGATCTCGACTACCTGTGAAGTAGTATATCATGCAAAAATAGAAAACAAATGTGAATACTTTTTTAGTTGATCAACAACTACAAAGATACAATCCTTACCCTAAACCATAGGTAGACCGGTGATGAATTCCATGGAAATTCTCTCCCATTTTCCATCCGAAATAGGGAGTGGCTGCAACAATCCTGCGGGATGGTTGTGCTCCCCTTTGTTCTGTTGGAAAACTATGCACTCCTTGATGTGTTGGTATATATCCTCCTTGAGACCCTTCCATGATAATCTCTCCTGAATAGCCCAGTATGTCTTGGTGAATGCTTGATGCCAATAAAGTGGTGAATCATGTGATGCCTACAAAATTTTCTTCTTGAGTTTAGAATCTCTAGCAAAGAAGACTCGGTCTCGGTAATAGATGACCTCATCCATCACTCTATATGTCTCATCAGTCACTTATCCATCTAGGATCTCACATGCAAAGCGGTCTTTGGAATACTCCACTAGCAACTAGGCCTTCCAATCTGTATCCATGCTCATTATGGACAGCGTTGTTGGCCTACGAGATAAAGCATATGCCACTAAATTTCTCTTCCACTTGACATATTCAATGTCAAATTCATAGGCTTGGATCTTTCTCACCCATTTCTTCTACCTCTCCTGTAGATTTTTCTGCTCAAGAAATAATCAAAGACTATTGTGATTAGTCTTCACTCGAAATCTGTTACCCACCAAATATTGTCGAAACTTGGCTAAGGCATGCATTATAGCCAACATCTCTTTATCATATATCGGATACAATATCTCATGTGGTATCAACTTCCAACTCTCAAAAGCTATGGGGTGTCCCCCTTGCATCAATACTGCTCCAATGCCCTCTCCCGAAGCATCACATTCCAACACAAATGGATGGGTGAAATTTGGTAGAACCAATACTGGGTAGTTACTCATCACCTCCTTGAGCCTATCAAAGTCTCTCTACGTTGTAACTGACCAACTGAAATCTCCCTTCTCAGTGAAATCTATGAGTAGTGCTGCTAGTTGAGAGAACCCTTTAACAAAATTTCGGTTGTAGGTGAAAATGCCTACAAGCCCCCAAAGTTCTGTGAAATTCTTTGGCTCAGGCCAATCTCTAATAGCACGGATATTCCCTTCATGAACTCTCACTCCATCTACTCAAATGATGTGGCCCAAATAGAGCATCTATGTGAGTCCAAACTCACACTTGGAGAGCTCAACATAGAATTGTTTCTCCTTAAGAATGCGTAATATTGTCTCAATATGTTGTATATGCTCCTCCCATTTGCGGTTGTAAATAAGAATGTCATCAAATAAAACCGATAAAAAATTCCTCAAGTGACCACGAAAAATGTGGTTCATGCAAGACTAGAATGTTTCCAGAGCATTGGTTAGCCCAAAATTCATCACCAAGAACTCAAAATGGCCATAGTGGAATCTAAATGTTGTCTTGGGGATATCTTAGTCCCGAACTTTGATTTGATGATAGCCCGATCTCAAATAATTCTTAGAAAAATACTTGGATCCTCTTATATCATCCATCAATTCATCAATCCTGGTGATTGGATACATTTTCTTCATTGTCTTTTGTTCAAGGCCCTATAGTCAATGCACATCCTTAATTTTCCATCCTTTTTCTTCACCAAAACCACTAAAGAAGAAAAAGGACTGGTGCTAGGTCAGATGTGTCCTAAAGCCAAAAGCTCTTGAATGTCTTTTTCAATCTCATCCCTGTAGGATTTGGAATGCCTATAGGGTGTGGTGATCACTTCTTGTATCCCCTGCTCCAACTCAATAGTGTGATCAGACCCTCAGTCAGGGGGTATTCCTGGTGGAATATCTCCAAATATTGTAGGATAACGGTCCAAAATAGACTATACATTCGGGTTTTACTGGTTCATTCTTGCTCCCTACTTATAACATTCACAATTCTACATCCCACTCTATGTCTCCTCTACAAAAATCAGCCTCCATCCTATGTGTTGAGACAATTTGGGGTGGATAGGTGTGTATGCCCTTGATTTTCTGATGTTTACCGCTCCCCTTCTCTATCCATTCCATCTCCAAGGTTTCCCAGTCTGTGGTAACCTTCCCTAAGGTGATTAACCACTAGACACCCAATATCACATTGGTGTTTGGAATATCAACCACAAAGAAGTGGTCTATCAATGTGTAGGTTCCCATGGTGATGGTTAATTTCAGAACATATTCGGCACACTGCATGGTTCTAGCTCCTGGAAACAAAACTGAGAAGCCCTCAAAGTATTTCTTGGGAATGCCCCTCCTCTGCACCAACTGAGTATCAATAAATTTATGGGTGGCCCCATTGTCTATCAATACCGATATTATCTATCCCTGAATAGTGCGTCTAAATCTCAATGTTAGATACTTGGGAACTCCCCGCAAAGCTACAAGAGTCCCTCCCATTGGAGAAAATGCTCCCACCACACCTCCTGTTGGTGGTGCACCCCCTCCTGATGCTACAGTGCTGGTATCCTTCTTTTCATCAGAGAATATCTCAATACAATGTGCCTTCCCTGCAACACATTAGTGGCCTGGTACCCATGGCTCCCAACAAGTGAAACAAATTTTCCTTCTCTTTAGATCTCCTCGGACATCATCATCAAGAGATTTCTTCTCATGATTCTCCTTTGTTTGAGAGGAGAAATTCTGTTGAAAAGGGGCTTTTGCTTTGGGTAAAGCATGATGTAGGTCTCTAGCCCTCTCCATAGCGTCTTCCAGCATAGTTGGTCTAGTGGATTTCACCAACCCATGCAATGGTTCAACCAACCCATCAATTAACATGCATACTCTCCTAGCCACATTTAGGACAGATACCATGACTGAAAGCTTTAGAAATTCAGAGACATAAGTCTCTGGATCTCCTCTTTGCTTGAGCTTGGTTAGCTCAACAAAATGTGCTTCTAGATTCCTCGGATCAAATATCTCAACCAACCTCTGGGTGAAGTATGCAAAATAAGTGACACTAGCATGCCCAAGTGTAGATAGGCCATGAAACCGCCGTTCATGTGCTTCACTTACTAGGTGCAGCGCTGCTATCTTGATAGCCTCCATTTCTGAAACTCTGTTTAGTTTGAAATAGGTATCCAACTTCTCTACCCAAGCCTTAGCTGTGCACTTGGGAGATCCATCATAAGAGGGAAAAAATAAGCTACCCATATTATGTTGTAGATTTTGGTTCTACATGTACCCTCCACTTTTATGGTGATTGTGGGATCTTCTACCATCCTTGATCCGATAGAACTCCTGAAAGTTAAAATGCTCCTTGAACCTCTAAGATTGAGATTCATATTCTAAGAAATAGTCACCAAGGGTTTCTTCCATTAATGGCCCTCCCACCTCACTTCCCAATGATAGGAATGTGGGCATAGTGTAGCGTTGTGAAGAAGGTTGTACTCTTGGTTGCTCACACCATGAATATGAATTTCCGAAACTTTCTCCATGATGAAACACTCTAGGGGATTCCTTTTATCTTTCTAATCTCATCTCCTTGATATATTTTGAAATGTTATTCATGTTCTAAATAAGAAGTTTTGGGATCTCTCTTTCCTCCATTGCTATAGATTTATTGCCCCACAAACTGAGCCAAGATTATGCTCTGATACCACTGTAATATTCCAAATTAGGAAAGACAGTAATATTGAACAAAAAACTGGAATTTACAACAAAAATTAACACCAACACATGAGCAAATCATAGATCCATTATATTATGTGTCACGACAACAAAATATACAATATGTTGAGGAACAAATCACTCAAACTAGGCAAACAAGCCTCCAACCCCCAAATACACTAGAATCACAAATGATGTTGCTATATAGAAAAGTTGAATTACATGATAGCATAGTCCCAGTGAGGGTTACTGCAATTGGAAAATTGAAACAAGGGGATCTACTGATATGGTGCTCAAAAGGAGCTGAAAATGGAGAACTATTCTCTCAAACACAATCCCAAGAAAACTCGGAAAGGTTTTCTTGAAATACACAAGATGAAAAAAGTGCAGACTGCAACTCTGTGGCTGAATCATGTTGTATCACTGGATCTTTGCTGAAATATGCATAAAATAACAAATATATGGTTGTATCTTCTCCTCCATAGCTTTCCAGGTTAAAGGATTCTCCTTTCACTAGGAAACTAGCTCATAAACATGGTTTCTCAACCCTCCACTACAACACCTTGCAAAATAACGCAGTTCCTCAAGAAGACTGTGTTGTGGCTAAAGGTGGCTACTTGGCCCAATTCTGGATGGTGGAAATTAATATCGTAATAGCTCTCCTAAGTGGGAACTCGAAGTCCCCCAAGGTATAGTGTGGGATTCCCGCCTGGAAATTTCCTTGTACTAAACAATACAGCAAACTCCGCTAAACAACTGAAGCATGCAAGAAGTCATAAGACCAAAACATCGAAAATATTCTGAATGCCTCTCATGGCTGCCATCCCTTTCCTTATATGCTTGGTGATCTTCCTCACCCTTGGCCCCACTCATTTATGATGCTACTTCCATGCAAAGACTCCTCCTCCAAAACTGTGTTGTCCCCACTAGCTCCACTCTCTCCTATGGAAACATTGTTGATTTGGTCAATCTTGACCCAATCTACATGCATTTCTCCTTTTCACATCAAGTTTCTTTATTTTGGCTAGCCAAACTGATCCACTTCCATACTAGAGGTGGTTTATTCCTACTAAAGAGATTTAAGGGTCTCTTTACCCCACTTATTCATCTAAGCTATGAATAGAAGCAACATATAATATTCCAACTAGCTAAAAGCTAATTGGGAATATTACAGTTTCTCTCTGTTGTGGATGTTGCGTGGGGTGCTTGAGATGCCATGGGTGGCATTCTAGTTCTCCTATAGTCGGTTCTGCAGCTTCCCTTGTTTCCCTTATTGGCGGTCCATGAACAACCTTTTTTTTTAAGGAATTTCCTGATGTTTGTAGTAGTATGTTTGTGTGATGCTTCTCTTGATACATTATGCTCAGGAATGGAGGAGTGTGGTGTATAGAGGTGATGGAGGAAGTTATGAATATGAATGGAGTGAATGATGGGATGGACGGAAATATAGAAGAATGGAAAATAAGATGAATGCTTCCCTGTGTTTTCCAGAAACTAGTAACAACCTGAAAAACAACAAACACAGAAAAACACAGTGATGCAGATGCATTTCTTTTTTGGTTTTGTTATTTTTCTTTTTTTTAGAAATAAAGTGGGCTGCCTCCATGGATGTTTTCAACCCACAAACTTGAATTGGGTTCCTCAGAGAGGTTTTCACCCATGTATCTTTATTCTTTTTCTTTTTTTCTTTTTTTCTTTTTTTTTGAGAAAGTGAGCTGCCTCCATTGAGGTTTTCAACCCACAAACTTATTCTTTTTTTCTTTTTTTCTTTCAGGAGGTGTGGGAAAATATGGATTTTCCCATCACATACACCTCTATGCTTATTGAATTGATGAATTCTGCCCTTGACAAAGGCTTCTTGTAAATTTTAAGTCTATGACCATTGACAAGCAAGGGGATCCCTTCCTCATCTATGGTCCTGATTTGAACTGCGCCATTCTCACAGCATTTCTCCATTGTGTAAGAACCCAAACCTCTTGTCATTAGCTTGCCTTTGAAGTATTTAAACCTTTAATCATACAATGGTTCCTAATCTCCTTCTTGGAAGGTCTTTTATTTGATGTTTTTGTCATACCATACCTTCCTTTGCAGTTGAACTACCTCTGTGTGAATAAGTGATTGCTTTCTGAACTCATCCAATCCATTTAGTTGTAGCAACCTATATTTTTGGGCATTTTTTAAATATATATTTAATTCAGCTGCCATTCTTAAAGTATTGAATTCAAACTCAACTGAAATTAGAGCTTTCTTACCATAGACTAGTTCATAAGGAGTGAATCATGTTGTTGTCTTCCAAGTGGTGTTGTAGGCCCAAGTAGCTTCTACCAATCTATCTACCTAATATTTTTTTCTGCTGCTCACAACCTTGGTGAGGATTCTCTCTAAAGCTTTGTTAGTTACTTCTACTTGTCCATTCGTCTGAGGGTGATTGGCAGTATAATTTCTATGCTTAATCTTATGCTTCCTCAAAAGATTCTCAATGAGGTGAGAGGTGAATTGTGATCCCTGATCAGTGACTATTTCTTTGGGATATACAAATTTGTAAAATACATTCTCCCTCATAAATTATACTACTTTTTCTTTGGTTTCTACCTTCACTTCTTTTTTCTTTAGCCCACTTTGTCAGCTAATCGGTGCAGACTATGATATGCTTCTTTTGTCCGGATGGTGGATCGATGGGTCCAACAAAGTCCATGCCCCACTTGTCAAATGGTTCAAGAGCCACCTGAGGGTGTAAAGGCATTTCATCCCTTTGTGTGGGTTTCCCCATCCTTTGGCACTGGTCACACCTGCTGGTGTATCATCTGGAATCTTGGTGAAGGGTAGGTCAATAGTAACCCACCTACAAAACTTTGTAAGCAGTTCTCTTTGCAGCAAAGTGGCCTCCACATGGGTTGTCATGAAATTCAGAGAGGATATAAAAAAATTATTCCTCCCTCACACATCTTCTTAGTATTTGAGCAGGGCCTAGCTTGAAGAGATTCCCCCCAATCCATGTGAAAGGGGCACTTTTTCTGATGATTATGCTCCTCTCCCTGAATGAAAGATTAGGAGGGAGTCTTCCAAAAACCAAGTAGTTGGCTATATTAGCAAACCATGGTGAGAGTGTTGATATGGAAAAGAGGTGTTCATCTGGCATCTGGTCATCCACCATTCCTTCTTCACTTGCAAAGAGAACTAACCTGGAAAAAAAATCTACAACAACATTTTCCTTTCCATGTTTATCAACAATAGTCAAATCAAATTACTGCAAAAGTAACAACCATCTAATTATTTTAGCATTAACATCCAGTTTTTCATTAAATACTTGATGTTTTCATGGTCAATGTGAACAAAGGTATGATATCCAGTGACATAATGCTTGAATTTGTTCAATGCATGGACAATGGCCAGCATCTCCTTCTCGGTAACAATATAATTCAGCTCGGCCTTGGACAAATTCTTGTTGATGAAATAAATGGAAAAAGGGATTTTGCCCTCTAATTGTCCTAATGATGCCCCTACAGCTTTGTCGAATGCATCATTGTGGATGTGGAAAGGCAGAGTCCAATTTAGACCTCGAAGGATGGGGGAAGTAGTCAACTGCTTCTTAATGAGCTCAAAACCCTCTTGACAAGGACCAAACCAAATAAACTCGAAATTTTTGGCTAATAACCCAAATAATGGCGAAGCCATCTTGCTGAAATCTTTGATGAACCTTCTATAGTAACCAGCTAAGCCTAAGAAACTCCTGATATCTTTCTGCTTTTGAGGAGCAGGTACCCTTTTGATGATAGTGATTTTGTTTGGGTCTACCTGTATTCCTTCTTGGGATATGGAGTGTCCTAATACAACCCCTAATTTTTTCAGGAATTCACACTTTTCTGGGCTCAAGGAGAGATGCATCTCAATGCACCTTCTTAGTACTTTACCCAAATTGGAGAGAGCTTCCAGGAATTCATCCCCATATGGTGTGAAATCATCCATGTAAATTTCTACAGAGTCATGGACTAACTCAAAAAAGATGCTCAGGACAGCTCTCTGGAAGGTGGTCGAGGCATTGCATAACCCAAAGGTAGGACTCTATAAGAAAAGGTACCCTAAGGGCAGGTGAAAGTAGTCTTATCCTGGTCTTCAAGGCTGATTTGAATCTAATTGTACCCATTGAACCCATGTAAGAAGGAAAATAACTTCTTCCCTGCAAGGCCATCCAGGACTTAGTCTATAAAGGGAAAAGTGGCTTTGTTAAGTTCTAGATAATCAACACAAATTTGCGACTTCCCATTCTTCTTTGGGACTAGGACAAGAGGAGATACCCACTCACTATCGGATATAGGATATATGAACCCCGCATCCAATAGTTTCTATAGCTCTTCTTTGACTATGTCCTTTAGAGTCGCGTTCATTCTTCTATGGGGTTGCCTCATAGGCTTGCATCCTTCTTTGATGTAAATGTGATGTCTACATACTGAAGGATGCACCCCTTTCATGTCCTTGTAATCCCAAGCAAATGCTTTAATATTTTATTTCAAAATCTGGCATAGCTACTTCTCTTCTTCATTTGAGAGGTTTGGGTTGATTTTCATAGATCTGGATGGGTCAAACTCGACAGCCTTGGTGGTTTCATAGGTTTTCCAACTGATTTCACTTTCATCGAAGGTTGGCTTTCAGACTCTTTGACTAGGGTTTTGAGAGGATTGTTAGTGGAGGATTGGTTTTGAATGGCATGGTCAAAGAGTTCATCTTCAGCAAGTTGGCCCCCTCTATGGATAGCATCTATGGTACACATTGGGGCAGTGTTATATAACTCATCTTCTTCATCCTCCAACCATATAGGGATATCATGAACAATGGAAGGCTAAGCTGGAGGATATAACACTAGCTGTTTAGACAAAGGCCCATTTTTTATAGTCATGTTTCTGGCCTGACAATTAATATAAGTGTCTGTAGTGGCTAACCAAGGTCTTCCTAAGATGAGAGGATAACCATCAAACTTGGTTTTTGGCTGCAGGACCAGGAAATCTGTAGGATACTCCTAGAGTCAATGGTAACCATAACATCCTCAAAAATTCCTTCTGGAGTTACTATGGACTAATCTGCAAGTTGCAGAACTATTGTGGTTTTCCTCAAAGTCCCTTGGAGATTAAGTTTCAACATAGTTTCCTTGCTCATTATATTGATGGCAGCCCCTAAATCAATCAGAGTGTTAGGGACTAAGACACCATCTATATGTACATCAACAACTGGACTACCAGGGTCCAGGTATTTTGGAAATATCACCTTCCCCAGCATCAAGTCAGACAGTTGTCCTACCACATTGATGGTGGGGGTATCTCTCTTCCTCCTTTTAGGTTTCTTGAAGCACTTTTCTTTGATGAGCCTACTTTAGATAGGGACATCCTTAATGGCCTGGTGAAGTGGTATCTTTACACACAAATTTTCCGATTCTACCAAGGGTTCAGTCTCCTCTGGGGTGTGCTGACTAGGATGGATCAAGCGCTCGGGAAAAGGAGGTTGTTGGATCTGAGTGTTATCTTCTTCCTTTTCCTCCTCAACCTCTACAGGCCGAGATGGGGGATGGTTGTCTGGGAGTACTCTTCCCGACCTGAGATTAACCTCATGTATTTCCACAGCATAAGCTGAATGGGATGTTTCTCCACTGGGAGCCTGTTGTGTCTGTCTGTTGTTCGGGTTCGGATTGGGTTGTGCAGGTATAAGCAGCCTCGGTGGAGTAGAATTAGTAAGCTGAGGTTGAGGTTGGGGTGGAGGAATTAGAGCAGGTAGTTTATTTTTTTGAGGCCTCTACCATTGGGATGGATTGTTCCACTAAGGTTGTTGTGGAACATACTGCTGAAATGATTGGCTTACTGGCAGAGGATGATATGAAGGGTTGGAAGGTCAAGTAGGAGGTGTAGACTAGGATGGAGGAGTGGGGGTGTACCACGGTTGCATGGGTGCACTATGATTGTTGTAATAGTAAGAGTGAGGTGCACCTTCCATATCTTGTTGATATGGCTGACGGCCCTAAGGCTTTCTCTGGTTGATGAAACAGAGTTGCTCTGGAATTGTTTCCCCACCTTTATATACAACTTTTTAAGTGTAAGTAAGGAGGGACACTTGTCTGTGGCATGATTCTCTTCACAGGTTAAGAAAACCTCTATGAAATTCAGTAGACATTCATTTCTTGGGTGTTTCCTGGTACATCTAGGACAAAATATGGCCAAGGATCTCTCTGCTTCCTCTTGCTTCCTTTTGACCTGCATTTTGTCCATTTCCAAAGAAAAGGTGTGCATCATGTCACTCTTGAAGACCTCTAGCATGTTTCCAATCTCATGTTTTATGAAGGTGGAAGAGGAAGGGGTATTGGATGTACTTTGGCTAGCTCTGCCCTTCTTCCTAAATTCCCTAGAATTATTTCAGAAGACAGTTTTTATTGTTTCATAGGGTTTTTGGAAAATATCTCCTCCTAATAACATATTCAAGGTTTCTATCATCTCTTCACTGATCCCTCGAAGAAGTCCAATTTTAAGTGAGTCAGGATCAAGAGTATAGTTGGCTCTCTTATAGTTCAATTGAAACCTCTCTTCATAATCCTCTAGGGATTCATCAGGCCCTAGAGTCATCCTAACTATCTCATCCTTAGTTTCCTTGAACCTACAGTAATCTTTGTACTTTTTGTTAAAGGTCTCTTCCATCTGTGCCCAGGTAGTGATGTTATCCTCAGGCAAACCCATGAACCAACGCAAGGTTGCATTATTAATGGTGGATGGGAATAGCTTCAACTTCTGATCATCAGAGGTGTAGTAATAATTCCTGCAGATAACAGAAAATTCAAACATGAATGTGTCCGGGTCCTCAAAGGTGATTCCATGCAAGTGTGGAAGAGCTAAGGGGCTAATGTTTTTCATCTTAGTGTCCCCATCTACCTCTCTTATGGGAAATTCTCTCTAGGTCCAAACCATGGTTAAGATAGGTGAAGTAGGTCCTTCAGTTGAAACAAGGTCTTCTTCTTCTTCCTTAATAGGATCCTCAAAATGTTCAGAGGGCTCTCCTATAGGGGGTTAAATCTCACTACCACATAAGAAGAGTGAAGGGTGGCTAGGAAGTGATGTGGGGGTTTTAGGTCAGGTTTGTCTTTGAGTATTCCTAGTCCTACGAGGTGTTAGTGTCAGCCTTTGCATCCTTCCTCCAGTGATAAAACATGCTCTTACAAAGTGATTTTAAGGTGTCAAGGTCAAATTTTGTCATTTCAGTGAGTCTTCAAGTAAAATTTGGTCACTAGGTATTAGGTCTAGGGTTTGCTTTTACTCCTGTCAAAGTTGTCCAAATGTCGGTCCATGTCACCATTCAGCTAAGTGTACCATCATTCAGAGGGTTTTCATCATCATGCCAGATTCCAAAGGGTCATTTTACACCTTGTTCATGCTTCAGTTGTGCCTAGGTAAGGTTCATTTCCCTCTCCTAGGGTTTTGGAGGTAATTTCTCTTGGATGGTCAAATCATCAGAAAAAATTCTATCCTGATGTTCATACACCTTCCCCTATCCTTAATGTACCTTATTAAACACTTCCCATCACCGAGATCCCCCAAATTCCTCATTTTCGCACAAACCCTAGTTTCTTGCTACAACTTGACAATTTTCTAGGCTAGGCCTGTGTTTTTCCCTTTTGGACCCCTGTCCCTCACTCAATTTCTGAAATTCCCCTGCTTCCTAACATCCCTCCCTACTTCCAAAAAATTTTTCAAGAATTTAGAAGCCCCTTATCCCCTTCATTTCGCTTCATTTTGACAAATCCTTTGTTCCACACATCGGGACAGGTTTTACTCCAATGATGTTTCCAAGAAATAAAAGATGAATTTGGGAAAAATGAGAGATTTTTTTGTCCAAAATATGCCAAGGAAGAAAAACCTCCTTCACTTTTTACACAAGTGTCATGGTTTTAGAGAAATGTCACAAATACAGTTGCCTCAGGAGAATTGATGCACCTCTGAAGTGACCTTGGGAAAATCACGATTTCTCCTAGCTTGGTTGGCCAAATGACTTGCTTGATGAGTAAAATGATAACTATACACAAATATATTTGCAATGATCTATCATGAGCTCAATTTGGAGTTGATGAAGACCTTCAAAAGTTGACTGTAACAGCACTCTGCCTTGAGGCAGCCTCATTCTGCTCATTTTGACCAGTCTTGGGAGATTTGATTTTTCACAAGGAAAATGAACTCCAAATTGAAAAATTATAGTTGGGTTGGAAATTATACTCAATAATATTTCCAACGAGCTATCTCGCGCCCAATTTGGACACCAGGAAGGCCTCCAAAAGCCTCCTTCAAAAATGCGCTATGCATTGGGTTGTGGCGCTACACATTGGGTTGTTGCGCGACGCACATGGCAGAAAGAAACTTCATTGCTATTTCTTCCAACTCATCAAATTTTCCCGATTTCTCTTGGTCCAAGTAAGTCCATTTCTCATGAAAAAGTATTTGGTGTTGATTATGAGATTGAATACAAAAACTCAAAACCCTATTCTCTTGTTTTAAGATTGCTCCTAGGGTTTTAAAACTTGTTTTGTGCCAAACGCTTCCATCATCCACCTTGTTTTTTCCACCCCCTCACTGTTATCTTATCATATCATCTCATCCCATATCCCCTTACATTCCTAAATTCAATAATTTCTCTCCCATTCTCATTCTCATTTTTTTGTCAAACTCTTCCATTCCCCACCTTGTTTTTTCCATCTCCTCACTGTTCATTTGCTCACCACAGTCCCCTTTTCCTATTTCACCTTACATCCCTAAAGTCAATTATCCCTATCCTATTCCCATTGTCCCCATACCATTTGTGAATTTCCCTCAAATCCCAAGTTTATCCCAAGAAGTCAAGTGGTTGTCCCTTGTCCCTAAACTTATCAAATCAGAGTTTTCAAAAGGAAAATTTCACTTGATAAAAGTTCATTATTCCCATTATCCTATTCCTCCATATTCCCTCCCAGATTACCTCATATTTGGCAATCCAATCAAAGACACCAAAATTCTCATACAAGACAACACAGACCTTGCAAATTCTCATGGAGACAGATACCGATATATCCTATGATCGAGAGCCTTGGCTTGAGAGGGTCAATATTCATTTGGAGAAGCTGTTGGAGAAGGAAAACAAGGAAAATAACATGCTAAGGCACATGAAGAACCATTATTGGGCAAGAAATCATGTTTGCAAGGCACGAATCAAGTTCCTAAAGGAAAATTTAAAGAGGGCACTAAAGCGTCGCAAAAGGCATGATAGACTCCAAATTTTGGCTGAAGCTTCTTTGGCCCAGCATAGTGCTTGATGGTGGACATTCAGCCCAAATTTCAAGGAATTTGGGAAACTTTTTGTCAATTTTGATTTTTTTGGCCTAAACACAGATTTTCCTGCCTGACGCATAGCGCCACTTGGCGTGTGCTTATAATTGGCAGCTCCTCTTGAAGAAAACTTTGCATTTCTGGATTTTTCATGAAAATTTATGCATGCCTACCTATTACCTAAGGATTTTGACAAGTTTTGGGTTGCCTACCCTTTAGGCAACCCATGCTATTTTGACGAGCTATCTTGGAAAGTAGACAGGTAGAGATTTCCAACGAGCTATCTTGCACTCAATTTGGACTCCAGGAAGGCCCTCAAAATTAGCCTCAAATTGGTGCTACGCATAGAGATTTCAGGCGCGGCGCATTGGGAAATTTGGCCTAATTTTCACTCAGCAGTTCAGATTTTCGCCTAGTTTTGGCCAGTTTGACTTTTTTATCCTCACATGTATAGCTCTTGATGTAACTTGATGTAATTTCATGAATTTGATGTAATTTTGGCACATTTTTACTCATCCAAGTAGATTCATTCACCAAAAAGTGAAATGTAACTGAATGAATCAATTTCCTATCTTAGAGAGGCAAGTTGTTTCATTTCCTATTTTCCAGTTCTTAGTTTAGATCTTATTGAAACAACTCCTAAACTAGTGAGCTCGACCCCTAGAGGCTGGGGATGAGTTAGTGTGGTCTATATCTTGTAATTTTTTAGTGATTAGCATAGGTTGGACACTTGGGATTGCTTGGCACTTCATTGTAGATTTCATCTCTGCATTTTGGCAAAGGAATAGACCAGGGTTTGCAGCACTCTTTGGGATCCATGTGGCTCTATGTTTTGATGGTGTGTTTCTCTATGTGATTTTTAAGTTTACTGATGTCTCATGTGTATCATTTCCCTTCTCCTTTCTTCTTAAATTAAACAAATAAGTGATAAAGGTGGAATCCATTAGATTTGCAGTGCTCTACCTTGAAATTTTGTTTAATTTTCCATGTTTTCAACTGTCTGAAGAGGATTCTTGAATTCCTCTTACCCTCTTCAACTCCTCACCAGTCTGATCTATCCATTTCATTCAATTTTGAAGCATCAAAACAATTTCTTTCCTTGCCCCATTCAGCCCTCTGCAAAACTTATCATTTCCCGGACCCAAAATTTGCCTTTCCCTTTGATTCCAACAAAAATCCCCTAAATCAAATCAAACTCTTTTACATATATACCTAGCCTAAAATCAACCTTTATTCAAGTCATCTCAAGCCTTACTGATTATTTTTGCTGATATTGACAAGGAGAGAGCCCTTTCCCGATCTGGTAGGGCTAGCTACCAAATTAAGCGTGGTTTGATGTTACCCTAGACTTTGCCTTTCTCAACTTGAGGTAGATTTAGGCAATAACACGAGGCATGAAAATCATATATTTTTTGTACTTTTTCAATATTTATGAAGTGACATGAAAAGAAAGGAAAACATAAAATAATGCTAAAACAAAATAAAAATATCTACTAGACACCTCCCCGGCAACGGTGCCAAAAAGTGGTGAGCCCTGGTATTGCACCAAGAGTACTGCAACTCCTAGGGGCTACCCTACTTCACTTTATCAACCTGGGGTTCATACAAAATTTGAGGTGACAGTGCTATATACACAGCAGATGCATTATGTTCATGTCATCCTCTTCTACTTTACAAAAGGGTGCTATTTCTTAAATGATGAGAAAAATTGTAGAGTAAATTGCTGGAAAGAAAAGACAGGAAGGAAACTGAACTAAATTGCTGGAAAGAAATGACAAGAATGAAGCTAATTGAATTTGCATAAAACAAATAGCAGAAAGGAACTAATCCTAAACCACACTTACCTTGACCAAATGGCTAAATTCACTCTACTTATCCTATGATCTATCTACCATGCTTCTATCCATGCAACTAGGCTATCCATGACTTAATTCTAACTAAAAAGAGTTAATTTGCAGTTTGGAGGAAGAAAAAGGGCTAAAAGAGGCTAATGGCAGGTTCAACACATGAAACAAGTTTGGAAGCAAAATGAGGGGCGTTAAAACCTTAGAAAACTTGATTATAATGTGAGAAATGAATTTGGAGTTTAGATAATTGAAAAAGGCTTAGAAGCAGAAAGAGGGATTTTAAAACCTTATTAGAACTTTATTATAGCGCAAAAAGGTTTTGCAGCGGAATAAATTGAAAATTTCGATGGAGGAGATGCGATGGAGGAAAACGTTGTGATCTACGATATCGCAATTGCAATATCGCAATATTAAAGGGATAGAGGAAGTGTTATTCGAGAGTGGGAGCAAAGTGCAAAATGCGATGAGGTAAACCCTACGAAGTGCAAAGTGTGACACGGTAGAAGCGATGACATGCGAAATGTGATATCACAATCATTTGAAAGAGCGGTAAGTATTAAAATAAAAAGGATAAGTCTTGCGGAGTGCGATGGGGAAGAGCGGCGAAGTACGATAACAATATCACAATCGGCATAAGAGAGCGGTAAGTGTTAATGAGAAAAGGGAAAATTTTCGATGAGAGATCTACGATGTGGCGAATGGAGGTGGGGCCGATATCACAATCGCAATATCGTGGAGTTGGAGTGGTAAGTCTTAAGGGAAAGGGAAAATGTTGCAATTGGAAAATGTGATATCGCAATCGGTAAAAATGACTAGTAGGTGTTGAAAGGGAAGGGAAAATTCTACGAAGTGAAATTGCGATGTACGGAGATGTGATTGCGGTCGAGCAAAAAAAGGAAATGTGATGCGATTTGTGGTAAGTCTCGAAAGAAAAATGGGAAAGGTGAAAAGTGTGATTGCAATGTATGGTGGCGGGAGAACCAAGGAGAAAAGGCAGAGGTCGAGTTTCAAAGGTTTTTCAAGTGTTATGCATTAAAAAGAGTGTGGTGACGGTGACTGATAGATCAAAGGGAATCGACGAAGGAGAGCAGTAAGTATTCAAGGGAAAATGTAAGAGTTGCGAAGTGTGACTGCGATGTATGGTGGTGGGAGTCTCAAGGAGAAAAGGCAGAAGTCCAGTTTTTGTTGGTTTGGAATGGTTTTTCACGTGTTTTGCATAAAAAGGGTAGGCAGTCGTGAAAGGAGGAAACAAAGAAATAAGGCTGAAGGGCTTAAGTGCATTAAAAAAAAAAGGTAAGTGCAGCATTAAGGTGAGAAGGCAAGGAGGGGAATGGAGGCATAAGAGCAGTTCTCAGAGGTGAAGCACACCTTCGGATTCATGCATGAGAAATAGACAGAAATACGTGATAAAACAATGAAAGAAAGGCTTGGACTTGGTAACTGCAAATTCTTCCCCGAACTCGAACATAAAGCAATTTTGGCCTGTGGGAAGGTCTTCCCTACTTCAAACTCTATTGACAGAGATGAGAGGGGGGAGAATTGACCACATTTTATGAGTTTTTCCTCTATTTCACTATGCATAATAAATTAAAACAATAGCAGCACAAAAACTAAATAGCAGTGAAACTTGTCATAAGCAGATCTAACTTAAATGGAAGAAGAAAAACTAGCCAAATGACAAAAATGAAAATATAGTAACAGTAGAGAAGCTGAGGCATATGGATTGGGCCCTAACCCACGAGCCTAGCCCTCTGAAATTAAATCAATCAAATTAAATCACTTTTCTCATTTCATAAACGAATAACTACATACATCTCTGAAGTTTTTGACCCCTTAATAAAACAAAAAGTTTCAATAGTTCACAACAATAATTTTGAATGGAATCGAGACTAGGATAGACTAACTCTTCCTAGCTCTAGCTCTACTCTATTTATTCTATAGGGAAGCTACCAAAATCTCCCTATAAAATGGTGATTGAGTCCACTGGACTCCAAGTAAACCAAGATTGAGTGCTCTCCTCTTTGAGTTGCTCGACTGCCTTTGGAATTTGAATTGCTAGAGAGAATCCTTGGGGATCCTTTGGCTAGTTGTGGAATTCGAATTTCTTGGAGAGAATATTTGGCATCCTTCAGCTGTCTTTGAGGGTGGACAATCCTCCTATAATTTCTCCTTGCTATCTCCTCCAAGTCTTTGTGATAAAATCTTTATAAAAGTGCTTAATAAATCATGATTTTATGCACTCAACCTTATATTAGGCACTCAGAGTATGTGTTATAGGTCAATTTGGGAACCATTCCTAATGACATGGTTAACTGGACATCATCTCCAAACCAATGAATAGGGTCTATCATCCCCTATAATTTCAGTTGTTACATGCCCTGAAACAAAGAACAAGACAAACCATCCATGACTTCCATTGTAAAGGTTTCCAAGTTTTGAACTTTATATTATATCATATGAGAGCTCACCAACTTTGCCTCTCAAGGGACTAATTGTGTTGCATATTCAGGTAACCCCACTTAAGGGTGCTTTGCAAAGCACTTCCCGGCACTCATAGGTGTGTTGGTCACATTGGGAGCGAAATTCTCATTGTTTCGGAATCTCCACTTGGCTAGTGCCTTCTAGAAGAGTTCACATGTGTCAAACCTTGAATCCATGTGTCCATTTGACATCTCTGATATTGGGAACATGTCTTTCATATTATTAGAAAGTCATTGATTGTAAAACTACCTTCAGCTCATCTATAAATTGAGCATAGATCCTAGTGCTTGACAAGGAATAATTTGAGTAGCGAAATGTTGGTGGAACTTCAATTGAGGAATTTATTTGAGTGACATGTTGCTGGATAGATGTGCATTGTGATGAGGTTGGGATGTTTCTGGAGATGGTGACACTAAATCAATCACTAGGTTGTAACCTCCCCTTCTATCCATTAATAAAGATTTTTGCTTACTTTCCCACATATGTATATGTATAAGCTTCTATATTTCATGTTATGAATTCTTATCTGATGTATATGGTTTATGTTTCATTGATTTAATTAAATAACTTGAATAGACATCTGTATTATTGCTATCTTTTGTTGTTTAGTGTTCATCTTTGCAGGAAATATTTTGGTGATCTAGCTCAGATTTGAAGCTACAACAAGAGCGACAGAAGGAGAATAGGAAGCGCTTGGACTCCAAGTAAGTTCTTTGATCTGTTTTGTGTGTCTATTTACAGTTAGGAAAAGTAGTTTCAAAGTCTTTAATCTCTTGTTCTAGATGAGAACTACATCTAGGGAAGAATGTTTTATCCGTAATCCATAATTCCGCTTAACAAATTGGCGACTCCACTAGGGAATTTACCCTTAATCCTTAGTGTATTTTCCTCTAATTTTCTTTTTTTATTCACCCAGTAGCATTTACTCACAAATATTAGGCTTTTTGAAATCAAAAGTTGCATTAGAAGTGTATTAAACATTTGAGTTTTCATTCTCTGACTGCGCTCAACACACTGTTGAACAGGACACACTGCTTTGCATAGCACTGTCTCCCTTCCAGGGGTGCATTGAAACGCTCTGTCTCCCCTTAGAGACTATGTTTCCCCCTAGAATCAGCCAAATTCCATTGATTTTTTCATTTCATTTGCTTTCAGTTTGTTGTTTACTGTGTTTTAAAGAGCCTGATACCTCAAATTGACCAGTGACCTTACCTACTCCTTTCTCCTTTCAAATAAATGTTTGTTCAATGTTTATTTAAAGTGTTTTTATTTATCATTGATGAATTAATTTCAAAGTATTTTCATTTCTGCATTAGATCCATTTTCTTTTGAAAAAGGAAATTGTCGTTAAATTCTTCATTTCCTGATAGGATAAATTGTTGTTGAATTCCTCATTTTTCCTTCAAAAGAGAAATTGTTGTTTAAATTATTCATTTCTCAAAAGTAAAAGGCATTTGTTTTTATTGATTTGATGCACTTAGTTTCCTTTTCTGCATTCATAACATTAAAGGGACTGAAAATAAAAACTGTAGAAATTATATGCACTAAGCATGCATATGTCCTAGATCCACCTAATCTCACACTATTTAACTTTATTCAAGATATTGAATCTATTCCACTTGTTAATCTTTTGCGGAAAAATCAATTGCAAACACATGTGAAGCATAAAAAAAAAAAATCAATTGCACATAACACAGTTTTTAACCGGGAAAGCCTGAAGCTAAAAACCCCAACTATATATTATGTAACATGGAGATCATATGAAAATATCATACAAATCATACAAAGCTTATCACAAGCTCTCAGTACAGTACAATCGTCATACACTAATCAGGACCAATCTTGCAAATCCATGCATTGATCTTTGCCTCCTGCTAGCCTTCCTCCACTGCGCAATCCCTGCTGAAGAATAGCTCTGAATGAATTCGAATTACTCTTGCCTTGACTGCGCAATCCTCATTGGCAACTCCAATGTGTGTGTGATGCAATCAATGCATCACTATAGTCACAACAGATAGTCTATCTTGCCCTTTCACCTACCTCTCCATTGGGTCTCCACTGAAACATCCATGCACTGTAGTTAACTGATGTATTTTTGAGTTAATTAATGAGTTATTATTTGTGAATTAATTAACTAATTAATTCACTCCACTCTCACTAGTGTATCAATCAGTTAGACTAGATACAACTAGCTCAACTAAGTCTAACTGAGTTAAACTGAATACAACTCCATAACTACTTCCAACTATGTCATAACTCTGCCACTTGAGTTCTAGCTGAGTCCTCCATGCATTAGCTCCTGTAAACCCTTGGGAATTGCATAATTCCCTCAGTCCACTGATGTGCCACATCTATGCACTGAACTAAAGTGCTCCAAGAGAATAAGTTTTTGTTTAGAGTCATATTATTATTAAGAGCTAATAATAATTGACATGCATCTATTTTTAGATCAGCGATCTATAAATAGACTTCGCCCAATATTCTAAAAATATAATTTTATCTATTTTTCCAACTTGGCCAACCATCCACAAATAGCATCCTGCAACTTCTGAAATATGATCATCATGTCTAAAAATAGACATAGTCTAAAAATAGACTTGGGCCAAAAATAGCCTGTGGTCCCACTTAGTGAAGGTGACTCTTTTCACTAAGCTCATCATCTTGTTGAATCTCAACACTCCCTCTCAACAGGATAGGGATTATCCTTCACCCCGATCCTGCCTCTATGGTATTCTAATTTTCTCTTGGTGAGCGCCTTCATCAGAATATCTGCATCCTGATCCTCCGTAGGAATGTACTGAAGCAACATGATCTTCTGCTACACACAATCTCTGATATGATGATACTGGATATCAATATGTTTAGATCTATCATGAAACACAGGATTAACCGAGAGTTTAATGCAACTCTGATTATCACATTGTATCATCGTGGGATCTAAATGTGAACCAAACAAACCAACCAAGATCTTCCTCATCCAGATAGCCTCACATGCAGCTTGACTCGCTGCCATGTATTCTGCTTCAGCTGAACTGAGTGCCACACATATTTGTTTCCTGTTGTACCAATAAAATGTCATAGATCCAATACTGAAAATCCCTCCTAATGTGCTCTTTCTGTCTGTAGGGCTTCCTGCCCAATCTGCATCCATGAAGCCATGCAACTTCACCTCATCCGTCTGTCTGTACCATAAACCATACTCAAATGTGCCCCTGAGATATCTCAAAACATGCTTGCATGCCTTCTAAAAGAGCTTGGTAGGCTTAACCATCGCTTGTGAAAGCTGGTTCACCGCATAGCATATGTTCGGTCTTGTATTAACTAAATACATGAGCGAACCCACCAACTGTCGATAATCATTGGCATCCACTACCTCTGTCGATGTAGTGTTAGAGTCGGTCTGTTCATCCCTCCGTCAGAGATCAAAATCTCTTTTGTTTCATTTCATTTTAGGTGTCTCATTCACTTCAGTCATTTTCATTCCATTAGGAGCATCGATCGGCTGACGGAAGGGTGTTTTCACTCATGTTTCTCATGTCTTGTACCTGCTGGCTCACGTTTGTTCATCAAAGTCCATCAAAATCATTTTACAGTCAATGATAGTCAATGTTTGGTCTTTTGGTGGGAAAAGATTCTTTTTAGGGTTTTCAGTCTCATTAGGTCTAGGGTTTCGCAAATTTAGTCTTCAAAGTGTCCAATAATGCCAGCAGGCACATGAGGGAGGTTAAAAATAAGTTTTCATTTCAAAATTTCATCTTCATAATGTTAGATCATGATTATTCTTCAAAACTCTGTTTTGAAGAAAAATCGTCAATTTCGTCTTTTGTAATAAATGCCATGTATATTTTCAAAGTTTTTCAGTTGTGAAGATGTTCAGGCGCATCCCTGGTCGCCTTTTCCAAAATCCATGTCAGTTATCCCTGCAAAAAATAGACAAGAGTTTCGTCAATTCAGTCAAAAAATCAAAGGAAACAACAAAAACAGAGTTTACATTAAGAAGTGAAAAAGTGTCAAAGCCAAAACATTAGAAAATGGGTTTTCTAAACAAAAAAATCAAAGTCATTGGGCATACAAAATATTTTCATTGTTCTACAATCCCTTTGCACGGCAAAGATAAGAGAGAAGCCAAGTCAAGTTTGGAGGAGCGAAAGCATTTGTTAAAGGTCGGACTGTGGGAGGAATTCAGTGTCGTGGCGCACAGAAGGAGGATCGCAGCGCATTGGCATGTCGCGGTGCATAGAGCCGCCATTCATTGTGTTTTTTTAAATGTGCGCAGCGCACATACTGCTCGCAGTGCACTCGGTTGTGTGCGCGGCACACAGGGCCGACAAACAAGTTTTTCACTACTGCCTCATCAAAATTTCAAACTAACTCAAATTCCTCGCTCCGAGTAAGTTTGTGACCCCTTACAATTGCTATCAAACAGTGTTTAGTATGGTTTGAAGGGAAGAATATGAAAGTTCGAATGTTGAAAATATAAACCCTATCTTTTTGTCAAAAACTTCTCCTTAGGGTTTGTATTTGAATTTTAAAAGTCTAATTTTTGTGCCAAGTATTTCAAATCCCATTCCTCACCTATGGTTCCTTTCCTCCTCACTGTCATATTATCATAGTCAATCTCTTATTCCCTAACTTCCAAAATCAGTTATTCCCAAGACCTATTTTCCCTACCTAAACCCTACCATTTCCTATCACTCTCCCTCTCCCATATCATTTGAAAAAATTCCTAAATCCCAAATCCCCAAACAGTCAAGTGACTATCCTCACACTTCAATTTTCACTTGACAAAACTCCACTATACCCACTATCCATATTTACCACAGTCCTTTCCTATTTTGGCACACATTTGGCAATTGAAACAAAAGACACCAAATTCCTATTTTCACCTCATACATATCAGCATACACTTGGCATAGACTTGTAACACCATGACAGACACTGATTCATCATATGAACAAGACAGTGATTCTACCACAGAGCTGCATTCACCGAGAAGGCCCCATAAAGGTGGAAAACATGTGAGAGAAGATCCCACCTCATTGACTCAGTTGCAGGCCTGCCCACTTGCCATGGCATGTTTTTGAGAGCAGTCATGCTATCAGTACTATGAGATGATTTCTTATATTCATCATCATCAGGAGTTAGCTCGGTTGTTTGTTTTACATTTGCATGATGGTCGGGTAACTCTTGCTGGTGTAAACTTCACCTTGATACCAGA
Source organism: Pinus albicaulis (assembly GCA_034641835.2). Classification (NCBI taxonomy): domain Eukaryota; kingdom Viridiplantae; phylum Streptophyta; class Pinopsida; order Pinales; family Pinaceae; genus Pinus; species Pinus albicaulis. Next base: position 875,707,387 of record CM076575.1, on the reverse strand, counting down.
AACCATTTCTCAGGCAACAGGAATACCGAATGTCGGTGAAGAGTGGAACAAGAGACAACAGGTGGACAGAGTGCACTATGAACCATACATCAGGCCCAACTATGTGAGACAGCTCAGCAGGGTATTCCCATTCTGGTTTTTGAAGGAATCCTATGCACCTTTGATGAGACTCATTATCAGATACTTCAGTTGTGAAGGCCGGTTCTCACGCTTGTATGCATACCACATCAGATTATTGATGCATTTCACGAGAGTGAGGATGATGAACATTTTGTACTTCATGTGCCGAAACATCGAAAGAATGACCACTCTCGTGCAGAAGAAGACTCCCGAGCAGCAGTACAACGGCATTTACCATTATGCGCTCATCAAGATCATTGTTGTACATCAGCTTGGATTGCAGGGCATTGCATGGGAAGATTTCATTTCCTATGAATTATTCACAGCCCCTCAGCCTCCTCCAGAGATTTTTCATGAGCTAGGTGAACCTTCACATCAGCCTGAAGGTCACAAGACAGAGCCTATCAGTGTGCCAGTGTATGTCACTTATCAGAGAGGCACGAGAGTATTATTTGCAGCAGCCCGACGAGTACCATCTCCACCCGGGGTGGAAGGGGTCTCGTTGCCGTCATCAGCAGCATAGGTATAGGTATAGGATAGAGGTAAGAAGCCCATGTAGGAGGAGGGCCCTTCAGGAGGCCAAGATACTGATTTCATATTGATTGATGAGGATTTGAGCTCTCCAAGCTCAAAACTGAGAGAGATCATTCAGGAGCAGAAAGCTGAGATCGACACATTGAATGACAAATTGAAGAGAGCTCATTGGATCATAAAATATTTGTAGCAGTGCAACAAACAGTTGGAGTATCAGCAGACGATCATGGAGTTACAAAATATCTGTGAGAACCGGCAGGCTACCCAAAGAAGCCCATCCGAGATGACACCTACTGAACGTGAGATCGAGGCTGATAGAGAGAATTTGCTTGAGAGGGTCAACATTCATCTTGAGAAGCTATTGGAGAATGCAAACAAGGATAAAAACATGCTCAGACACATGAAGAACCACTATTGGGCGCGCACGCATGTTTGCAAAGCGAAGATTAAAACCCTGAAGGCAAGGCTAAGGAGGGCACTGAAGCGTCGTAAAAGGCATGATAGGCTCCAAATCTTGGCTGGAGCTTCTTTTGCTGAGCATAGAATTTGATCAGGGACCTTCAGCCCAAATTTCAAGGAATTTGGGAAAAAATTTGTCAATTTTCAATTTTTTGGTCACAAAACAGGGTTTTCTGCCCGACGCGTAGCGCCACTTGGCGCGCGCTTATAATTGGCAGCTCTTCAGGGGGAAAAATTTGCATTTCTGGATTTTTTATTAAAATTTATGCATGCTCATGTATTACCTAAGGATTTCATCAAGTTATGGGTTGCCTAAAGGGTCAAAAACACCCTAAAAATGACCTTTCTACCACTTTTTGCACCCACAGGAAGCAGTGTTTGGAGATTGAACTTTTGGAGGGGAAAATGGCAACCAAATCCAGAAATTCCACTTGGGTTGGAAATAAGACAGGTAGGTATTTCCAACGAGCTATCATGACCTCAATTTGGACTTCGGGAAGGGCCTCAAAATCAGCTCCAAACTTTTGTTATGCATACAGATTCTAGGCGCGGCGCATAGAGAATTTTGGCCTATTTTTCACTCAGCAACTCAGCATTTCGCCTAGTCTTGGCTAGTTTCACTTTTTCATGTAATTTTTGATGTACCTTGATGTAATTTCATGTCCATGATGTAATTTTGGTACATTTTTACTCATTCTAGAAGATTCATTCACCAAAAGGTGAAATGTAAGTGAATGGATCAGTTTCCTAGCATATAGAGGCAAGTTGTTTCATTGCCTATTTTCTAGTCCCTAGTTTAGATATGGTTGAAACAGCTCCTAGAATGATGAGCTCGACCCCTAGAGGCATGGGAATGGGTTATTCTTGTCTATATGATGTATTTTCTCAGTCATTTTCAGGGTTGGACACTTGGGATTGCTTGGCACTTCATTGTACATTTCATCTCTGCACTTTTGGCAAAGGAATAGACCAGGGTTTGCAGCACTTTTTGGGATCCATGTGGCTCTGTGTTTTGATGGTGTGTTTCTCTTTGTAACTGTAAGTTCACTGATGTTTAAGTGTATCATTTTCCCTTCTCTTGCTTCTTAAATTAAGTAATCAATGTTTAAAGGTGGAATTCAGTAGCTTGCTTTGCTCTGCCTTCAGTTTTGTTTAATTTTTCATGTTTTCATCTGTTTGAGGAGGACTCTTGAGACCCTCTTTCCCTCTTCAGCTCCTCACCGGTCTTATTCATCCATTCACTCAATATAAAGCATAAAAACTATTTCCTTCCTTGCCCCAATCAGAACTCTGCAAAAACTAGCCCTAATCCCCGCACCCAAAACTGCCTTTCCCTTTGATCCAACAAAAACCCCCAAAAACAAAATCAAACTCCTTTACTCATATACCTAGCCTAAAATTAGCTTTTTTTTCAGTCATCTCAAGCCCTATTGATTAATTTTCACTGAGATTGACCCAGAGAGAGCCCTCTCCTGTTCTGGTAGGGCTAGCTACCAGACTGAGCGTGGTTTGATGTTACCCTGAACTCTGCCTTTTTCAGCCTGAGGCAGATTTAGGCAATAACATGTAGCATCCTCTTTCTTCCAATTTCCTAGAAAAGGAGTGTCGATAGGCTTGTAGCCTTGCATGTGAAACTTCTCTAGTATCTCCTGGGCATACTTTCCTTGAGACACAAACAGTTCACCTTCCCGCTGCCATATTTCCAATCCAAGGAAATAATGAAGGAGGCCCAAATCCTTCATCTCAAACTCCTTTGCAAGATCTTCCTTGCATGAGTGTATCAACTTCTCATCACCTGTTAGTATCAAATCATCAACATAAAATACAATGATTAAAATCTTACCCTCAACCACAATCTGGTACAGGTTTGCATCTGCCTCACTCTTGGTGAAACCAAGTCGAGTGAAATAGCTGTCGATCCGAGTGTACCAAGCACGGGGTGCTTATTTCAGCCCATACAACGCTCTTTTGAGCCTGCACACATGCAACTCACTGCCGAAGATCTCAAATCCTTCAGGCTGCTCAATGTACACCTCTTCCTCAATGATCCCATTAAGGAACACAGTCTTCACATCCATTTGATGAATGTGCCAACCCATATGCGCTGAGAGAGCAAGGATGGTCCATATGGAAGAATACCATGGAACAAGTGCAAAGGTTTCTTCATAGTCAATCCCCTCAATCTGTAAGAAGCCCTAGGAAACAAATCTTTCCTTGTACTTCTCGACACTCCCATCAGCAGCTTTCTTTACCTTGTAGATTCATCTTGATCCTACAACTGATTTTCCCACCCGCCTTGGAACAATCTCCCAAGAATTGTTTCTGACAATGGAGTCATACTCCTCCAGCATGGCATCTACCCATGTGGGATCTCGCACTTCTTCTTCGAAAGAAGATGGGTCTATCACAATACACTTGCTCATAAGAGGCATGTATCCAGTATATCGGTCAGGTGAATGTCTCTGTCTGCGCTGTGATGTAGGGACTCCTACATTTTGTGCCACATCAAGCTTCAGTCTCTCAGCTTATGTGGTATGCTTTCTGCCTTGTCTAATGTTTGGTTCTGCATGAGTGGAATCCTCCACTCCATGAATCTCCTCCTATGGCTGATCCACATCTAGAGGCTCATCTTTGGGAACAATAAGTTCCTCCTCCGCATGCAAGTGTAGCTCCCTCTCAAGCGACAACTTCATGGCTTTCACCTCATTGAATTTTATATCTCGTCGCACAACAGTCATCCGAATGTCTGGAAAATACACACGATAGATATGGGGTGTTTCTGTGTACCCCACAAATATCCCAACTTCTGCAGTCGGCTCCAGCTTCTTCCTGGAATTCTTTGTCGCATGAATGTGAACAAGTGAGCCAAAAATCTTCAAATGAGAAATATCAGGCTTCTTAGCAGTAAAAGCTTCTTCGGGTGTACTCATGCCAAGTACTCTATGTGGACAACAATTTTTCACATAAACCATAGTGTTGCATGCTTCTGCCCACAAGTGCATCGGTAGGCCCTGTTCATGCAGCATCGCTCATGTAGCACCCACGATCATTCTGTTCTTTCTCTCCGCGACCCCATTCTACTGTGGGTTATGAGGCGCTATGAGTTCTCTTCGAATTCCTTCTTTGCTACAGAAGTCTTTGAATTCACCCGAAATGTATTCACCACCATTATCGCTTCGTAGAGCTTTCACTTTCTTCCCCAACTCCTTCTCCACCAATGCATTGAACTCACAAAACTTTGAGAACGTTTCACTCTTCTTCTGCATGAATAATATCCAGCATCTATGATAATAGTCATCAACAAATATCACATAATACCTATGTTTTGTTGTTGAAGCAACCGAGAAAGGTCCACAGACGTCTGTGTGAATTCTCTCCAGGATCACCGAAGCATGGTTCTCCTTCTCATGAAAGGTGTTCTTCACAAACTTACCCGTAGTACATCCTTTTCACTGATCTAACTACACAAGAGTACCCTTGGGAAGTCCAGTAGAAATTTGCTACAAAATCTTCAAAGCGCCATGGTGAAGATGGCCCAATCTCCTGTGCCATAATTCGCCCTCATCCTGGCTCACCACTTCTTCTACTTTGCCCACCATTGTAGCACAGCCATCTACCTCTAGCTTGTAGAGATTTTTAATTTGAACCCCTATCTTCTTGGTTTGACCCGTTGTTTTATGTAAAAGGAAGGCTTTTCCCTCAATGAAAACAACGTCATAACCCTTGTCTTCCAGCATTGCGACCGAGACCAAGTTCTTCTTCAGACCTGGAACATGCATGAAATTCTTCAACAAGAATGGATTACCAGACTCCCTTTCAGAGGTAATGGTCCCAATGCCAGTCGCATTGTACCTACCATCATCTCCCATCTCGATATGCATCTGGAGGTCCTTATCCTCCAAGTCACTAAACAACGCTTTGTCTTCGTCATATGGAAAGACGCACCACTATCAAGATACCACACCGATACCATGAAGCTTGAAACCAAGCAAGAGATCAAGGAGAAATCAAGCTGAAATTGTGAGGCTAAGGCATCTCCAGCTGCAGATCCAGCAGCCTGCTTGTTCTTCTTCTTTTGTGGACAGTTAGTGGTGAAATGTCCATGCTCGTGATAGTGAAAACACTTCACTTTGGACAAATCTTGCTTCTTGCCTTTAGCACCATATTTTGAACAAGATTTATTCCCCTTCCCTTTCCTTGCTTTGGCATCCAAAGTGTAATTCTCTTCATCTCCATTCTTCGATGAAGATCCATCCCTGGTACCCCACCTTATCTCCTCCTGCACAAGATCCGACCAAAGTCGCTCCCATCCTGGCAGTTTCTCACATCCATTGACAGAGTCTTCATAGCTATGCCAACTCTTCGGAAGCCCAAGGAGATCCAAGCTCACCAAGCCTTCTTCATCAACAGTAATCGCCACACTTCCCAGTTCATCCTTACAGTGGACAAAGTTCGTGAGGTTTTTTGGAATACTGTCGCCCTTCTCCATTTTTATTTTTCTGAGCTTGTCTTTAAGCGTCAACTTCCTCTGGTCACTTCTACTTTGGAACAATTATTTCAAAGCCTTCCACATTAAGAATGGAGTGGCTTTCCCATGAAGGCTGGACACAATATGGTTCTTCACACCTTCCAACAGAATCCTCCTCGTCTTTGCTGTCTTATTTTTCCATGCATCAAGTAATGCAGCATCGCTAGATCCCGGCTTAGGAACATCGTTATCGATGAACTCCTTGAACCCATTATCCTCGAGCACCGCCTCCATCCTGTCCTTCCAGCCTATGTAATTCGAGCTCCCATCAAGGGCATACTCCAATCTCAACCCGTTGAAAGACATTTCAATGTATACTCGATTTCTGCACCAAGAATCTTCTGTAGCAAATTCGAATTATCCACCAGCACAAACTCACTTCACAATTGCAATATTCAATCAAAAATGCTCCGATACCATGTAGAAATTATATGCACTAAGCATGCATATTTCCTAGATCCACCTGATCTCACACTATTTAACTTTATGCAAGATACTAAATCTATTCCACTTGTTAATCTTTTGCAGAAAAATCAATTGCAGACACATGTGAAGCATACACAAAAATAATCAATCGCACATAACACAGTTTTTAACCGGGAAATCCTGAAGCTAAAAAACCCAAATATATATTATGTAACATGGATATCGTATGAAAATCTCATACAAAACATACAAATCTCTCAGTACAGTACAATCGTCATACACTAATCAGGACCAATCTTGCAAATCCATGCACCGATATTTGCCTCCTACTAGCCTGCCTCCACTGTGCAATCCCTGCTGAAGAATAGCTCTAAATGAATTTGAATTACTCTTTCCTTGACTACACAATCCTCATTGGAAACTCCAATGTGTGTGTGATGCAATCAATGCATCACTATAGTCACAACAGATAGTCTATCTTGCCCTTTCACCTACCTCTCCACTGGGTCTCCACTGAAACTGCCATGCACTATAGTTAACTAATGTATTGTTCAGTTGATTAATGAGTTATTATTTGTGAATTAATTAACTAATTAATCCACTCCACTCTCACTAGTGTATCAATCAGTTAGACTAGATACAACTAGCTCAACTGAGTCTAACTGAGTTAAACTGAATACAACTCCATAACTACTTCTTCCAACCGTGTCATAACTCTGCCACTTGAGTTCTAACTGAGTCCTCCATGCATTAGCTCCAGTAAACCCTTGGGAATTACGTAATTCCCTCAGTCCACTGATGTGCCACATCTATGCATTGAACTGAAGTGCTCCAAGAGAATAAATTGTTGTTTAGAGTCAGATTATTATTAAGAGCTAATAATAATTGACATGCATCTATTTTTAGATCAGCGATCTATAAATAAACTTCGCCCAATATTCTAAAAATATAATTTCATCTATTTTTCCAACTTAACCAACCATCCACAAATATAATCCTGCAACTTCTGAAATATGATCATCATGTCTAAAAATAGACATAGTCTAAAAATAGACTTGCGCCAAAAATAGCCTCTAGGCCCACTTAGTGAAGGTGACTCTTTTCACTAAGCTCATCATCTTGTTGAATCTCAAAAAAGACCTGCATTTTCATGTAATGGATTGTGTGATTTTCAAAGGAAAAATTGGAAAAGTTGCATTTTAGTTTGTGCTCTTTGATTATTTGCTCTCAAATTGATTGCTCTTTCCCTCTAGTAGCTAGGATTTTCATTGAAAAACTAAAAGTGAAAGTTTTCTTATCATTTTAGTTTTCATTTTAGGAATTTCCAATACATCATCACAGTGAACCTTGAAAGGAAAATTGATAAACAAGATCAACTTAAAATTTATCTCAATTTACCTAACAAAGCATTGGAACCATAACGATAACATTTAGAAGGTCTAGGCTAGAGACATGTTCCGGCGTCGTAAAACATAGCAGTTGTCTTTAATTTTCTGCGATAAATTTTGAGTGTGATACCTCACTCCACGTACGTAAGTATATCATAGCTCTTCCACATACTTTCGGGTATATCGGGCGGTGTTACAATACGAAAAGTATAAAGGGGTGCTCTCACTGTGCGGTTTCGCATTAGACATCGTTAATACGGACTTGGGCCTCCACATGCCTTTGGGTATATTTGGGAGGAAAACTTTAGGTTTCTATTCATCCATAGTGAACCGAGTCAGCCGACTTGTAAATTGTGATACACCGAACACAGCATTCGGGGAGATTTCCTTCCCGTAATTCTTGGTTCACCAGGAGGTATTTTGTAGTTCATAGTTTCTTGGTAAATATTTTGCATAGCATTACCCTTTTATTTTGTTTATTTTTATTTTCGTTAAAATAAATCAATCATCATGGAAGAAGAAAATCCCTTTCCCCGTCATTCGCGTAGACTTGCATTGAAACCACCTTTACCACGAGAAGCTACTTCTATGCAGAGAAGGTGACATCACTCTACTGAAACCAGTACCATTAGTACCTCTGGTAAATCATCATCTTCCCATATACTATATTTGGCACAAGTTATTTCTACAAATCCCGATTTGTCTACTATTGTCGAGACAGAGTCCTCAAAACTACCCGTGGCCATGATCCATCCAATCTGTGAGACCATACCTCCCGAACCCAACGTTGTTCAACTGGAAGTTGATCCATATTCCATTTTGCTTTAGGGGGTAGCTATTATTGGTCAAACTATACATCATCCCCAGGACCAAAGAAATAGGGTCTATCATCCCCTTATATTTCAGTTGCTATATTCCCTAAGTGGAGAAAATCTTGATTCTGAAGTCGAAGAACCGGAATTTTTTCTTGTATTGGTCACTCCAAAATCTATTGTAGCCATTGAGTCTCCCATATTGCAAATTCAACCACCTGAAATATACTTCTGGCCAGACGACGAAGTTCTTCCACCCGATTTGATTTCGATTGAAGAAATATCACAAGGCGAGACACCTTTAACTCCAAATCATTTTTGGTAGGAGCTTTACCTGTACGAGTCTTTTCCTCAATCACATTCCTCTGCTTTTTTTGATCCTAATTCACTTCGAGTTCCCATAGATTATATAGGGTATACATTGGGTCATTTGACCATGGCTGAGATAACATCCCAGACTAAACCATCTATTTTAGTTGTGACAACATCTACTATTGCTTCATCTTCGATGTTTTGTCCATTCAATTCACCCATGTCATCATCTCGAATCATATCTAGTTCCTCCTTTATGAGTACTGAACGGCTTGATCCTTTATTCACATCTTTAGTGCAATATCAAGGTAATCCCATCAGTTATTCTCCTTGGTGGCCGGTGATACCACAGAAATTACCCTCACAAATTCCAAAATTCAATGGAAACCCTGGAGAAGACCCATCAACACATGTTATAACTTATAATTTGTGGTGTTCATCAAACTCCTTAAATCATGACTCCGTTAGACTACGTCTTTTCCAGCACACACTCACTAGTCCAACTGCATAATGAGGATGATCCTTTTCCTGTATCAACCTCGTTAAAAAATGAATCAGGTTATGAGGACGGTTCTTTTTACTGTGTCACCCTCTTTAAAAAATGAAACATAATCTTGAGGATAGTTCTTTTTTCTTGTGTCAACCTCGTTAAAAAATGAAACAGGTGCCTATGAAAATGGTTCTTTTACTGTGTCAACCTCGTTAAAAAATGAAACATGCCATGAGCATAGTTCCTTTTCCTGTGTCAAGCTCGTTAAAAAATGAAACAAGGTTCCATGAGCATAGTTCTTTTCCTGTTTCAAGCTCGTTAAAAAATGAAACAAATCCTCTCCTAATTACGATGAGTCTTCCATCTGATCTCGTAAATGAACCTTCATTCCATCTAGCTATTATTAACCAATAGTTTACTTAAGTGAATGAAATGAAGCTTGGGGGGCATCTTCTCTTGCAGGGGGAATTCGACATGTTCTCTTGCAGGGGGCATTCAAAACATTATTACCAATTGCACCCAATCAACTGTTGAAAATTGGGGCCAAAAACAGGTTCAAAGCACCAAAATGCAAATGGTAACTTTCAAATGGTAAAAATGAATAGTAAAACTCTTTTTATTAGTCATTTAATTATTTTAAAATCATATTTATTGTTGTGACTATGGTTTTATTCTATTTTAATCATGAAACAGGTATTTTTAATCCACTTGATGTTGTTCTAAACAGGTTTTACAACTGATGAACATATTAGTCGTGAAGATTTATTTCAAAGAATGATTTTACCACAAAGCATACTTTTTATCCTTATTTTTCGAGCTTTGTTAAAAATGAAGAAGGACTTGAAGCTCACTTTTATCTCTTTTTCGAGCTTCAAAAAAAGCGAAAAAGGAACCCCTGGAGTCTTCTTTTAGCTCTTTTCAGACTTCGATAATGTTAAAAGATTTCCGAGCACTTGTCTTTTCGAGCTTGGAAAATTAAATGAATTGATATCTAATCAGTATAAGTTTAGCCCTTTTCCGGACTAAGATAGATTATTTACAAAAATGGAATACCTTGGTCAAACATGACTAAAGAGGTTCTCTCAGATATTATTTTACACTTTTTCGGATCTGAGCAACAACTTAACGAAAAAGTACTTATGGATTTTTCTTTCGTCCTCCTTTTCAAACTCTCTATATATGAAAAAGGATCGGGTTTTCATTGTCGTTAGGCTCATCAAAACATAAAATAGCGGCAGACTTGTTGATCATGGCAAGAATCGAGTTTCATTCATCACTAGACTCGTTAAATTATTACATAGAGATACATTGTTGCCCGAAGGGTTGAATTCTAGATCAAGCATATGTTATCCTCCTCAAGCTTGTTAAAAAATAAAGAGGTACTGGTCGACAAATGACCGGGGAAAAATTGGGAAATTGAACATAACATTTTATGGTAGCAGGTCGCTCTTGAACATGACGCTTCACTCCATCACCGTGACTATTTGGGTTGGGTAATCTTCTTGACGGTTCATTCGCACCTATGGTTCATCATACCTTCACTTTGGTTTTGGGTCAATGCTGCCAACTCATCTCAGTGTCGTCAATATGTTCAAGAGAAGCCATCCAGTGAATACCCATCCTTCTGCAATACTCATAAACCTTCATTCTCATGACAGTCATCCCTGAACATTGCTATATCAAGTCATAACTTTTTCTCCGAAATCAGTAACTCTCGTTTCGCAATCAAGTGACTTCCTGTCGACGGCAAATAATTGTCCACAAAGTTCACTTAGAAACAACATATTCCTGTACCATGAGGCTTGTTACAGCATCGAAAAGATCCTCGCTTCCGAACTTTTGACCGAAAGATTTTTTTTTCCGTTCGACATCAAATCATCTATTCATGCCTTAGGAAATGTATTACAGTACCTTGAGGGCCATTGACATCAATGGTGGTTCTCTCACGTTTTTTAACAGCTCACATCATTAGCTGGTAATCAAACGATGTCTTACCATGTTCGACTATAAATCATATATTCGCATAGCTAGACTTGTACCTGAATGATCGAGTGAACGAGATAAGAAGACCACGAATCTAGTTTCATCCATTTGAGTTGTGATTTCAGGATCATTGTACACATCATCTGTACGGTTACCTTACATACATATCATCATCTAAACATGGGCCTATATCTGTAGGCATGTCTTTATTGGGAAACATTCCAATCTAGATGACCTTCTGCACTATGTACATGTTATTAGATAGTTTATGTGATGAGCATGGGAATGCCTTCCCTCAGCAATTTATGATCAAGAGGATATATCATGATGTAATTTATTGTAATATTCATGCAGGTTGTCACTCTGCTTCATCTCCAGCCCATCACAGTGTAAATCATCTCAATCAAAATATTGTTATTATTATTCTGACTTCATGCTTTAGGGGGCAATTGTTATAGGTCAATTTGGGCACCATTCCCAATGACCTGGTTAACTGTACATCATCTCCAAACTAATTAATAGGGTATATCATACCCTATCATTTCATTTGTTACATGCCCTAAGACAAAGAACAAGACAAATCATCCATGACTTCCATTGCAAAGGTTTCCAATATTTGAAGTTTATATTATATCATATGAGAGCTCACCAACGCTACCTCTCAAGGGACTAAGTGCATTGCATATGCAGGTAACCCCACTCAGGGGTGCTTTGCAAAGCACTTCCTGACACTCATAGGTGTGTTGGTCACATTGGGAGCGAAATTCTCATTGTTCCAGAATCTCCACTTGGCTAGTGCCTTCTAGAAGAATTCACATGTGTCAAACTTCGAATCCATGTGTTCATTTGACATCTCTAATATTGGGAACATGTATTTCCTATTATTATAAAGTCATTGATTGTAAAACTACCTTCATCTCATCTATAAATTGAGCATAGATCCTAGTGCTTGACAAGGAAAATTTTGAGTAGAGAAATGTTGGTGGAATTTCAATTTAGGAATTGATTTGAGTGACATTTTGTTGGAGAGATGTGCATTGTGATGAGGCTGGGATGCTGCTGGAGATGGTGACACTAAATCAAACACTGAGTTGTAACCTCCCCTTTTGTCCATTAATAAATATTGTTGCTTACTTTCCCACATATGTATCTGTATAAGCTTTTGTCTTTCATATTATGAATTCTTATCTGATGTATATGGTTTATGTTTCATTTATTTAATTAAATAATTGGAATAGACATATGTATAATTTCTATCTTTTGTTGTTTATTGTTCATCTTTGCAGGAAATATTTTGGCGATCTAGCTCAGATTTGAAGCTACAGCAAGAGTGATAGAAGGAGAATAGGAAGTGCTTGGACTCCAAGTAATTTATTTTATCTATTATGTGTGTCTATTTACAGTTATGAAAATTAGTTACAAAGACTTTAATCTGTTTTTCTAGATGAGCACTACATCTAGGGAATAATGTTTTATCTGTAATCCATAATTCCTCTTAACAGTATGTTAGCATTAATCACCACCTATACTAGCATCATAAACCCAAATAATAATAAAAATGAAAGAAAAAGAGATCTAAGAAGGCAAAAAGGTAACTATTAACCCCTCCAAATATGTTTAGGTAGCCTAGGTGGAGCAGCATGAGTAAGCTGAGGTTGAGGTTGGGGTGGAGGCATTAGAGCAGGTAATTAATTTTTTTGAGGCCTCCACCCTTGGGATGGATTGTTCCACTGAGGTTTTTGTGGAACATACTGCTGAAATGATATGTTTACTTGCTGAGGATGATATGAAGGGTTGGAAGGTCAATTAGGAGGTGTATATCAGGATGGAGGAGTGGGGTTGTACTAAGGTTGCATCGGTGCAATCTGATTGTTGTAATAGTAAGAGTGAGGTGCAACTTGCATACCTTGTTGATATGGTCGAGGGCCCTAAAGCCTTCTCTAGTTGATGAAACAGAGTTGCTCTGGCATTGTTTCCCCACCTTGATATACAGCTTTAAGTGTAGGTAAGGAGGGACACTTGTCTATGGATTTTTTCTCTTCACATACTAAGCAAACCTCTATGGCATTCATTGGACATTCATTTCTTGGGTGTTTCCTGGTACATCTAGGACAACATATGGCCAGGGCTCTCTCTTCTTCCTCTTGCTTCCTTTTGACCTACATTGTGTCCATTTTCAAAGAAAAGGTGTGCAGCATGTCACTCTTGAAATCCTCTAGCATGTTTCCAGTCTCATGTTTTATGAAGGTGGAAGAGGAAGGGGTATTGGATGTACTTTGGCTAGCTCTACACTTCTTCCTAAATTCCCTATAATTATTTTGGAAGACAGCTTTGATTTTTTCATAGGGTTGTTGGTAGATATCTCCTCTTGATAACATATTCAAGGTTTCTATCATCTCTTCACTGATCCCTTGAAGAAGTACAATTTTAAGTGAGTTGGGATCTAGAGTACAGTTGTCTCTCTTATAGTTCAATTGAAACCTCTCTTCGTAATCCTCTAGGGATTCATCAGTCCCTAGAGTCATCCTAAAAATATCATCCTTAGTTTACTTGGACCTATAGTAGTCTTTGTAGTTGCTATGGAAGGTCTCTTCCATCTATGCCCAGGTAGTGATGTTATCCTCAGGTAGACCCATGAACCAGCGCAAGGCTGCATCCTTAAGGGTGGATGGGAATAGCTTCAACTTCTGATAATCAGAGGTGTAGTCATAATTCCTATAGACAATAGAAAATTCAAACATGAATGTGTCAGGGTCCTCAGAGGTGAGTCCATGGAAGTGTGGAAGAGCTGAGGGGCTAATTTTTTTCATCTTAGTGTCCCCATCTGCCTCTCTTATGGGAAAGGATCTCCATGGTTAAGATAGGTGAAGCAGGTCCTTCAGTTGAAACAAGGTCTTCTTCTTCTTCTTCCCCAATAGGATCCTCAAAATGTTATTAGGGCTCTCCTATAAGGGGTTCAATCTCACTACCACAGAAGAAGAGTGAAGGGTGGCCATGAGGTGATGTGGGGGTTTTAGGTAAGGTTTTTCTTTGAGTATTCCTAGTCCTACAAGGCATGAAAATCAAATATTTTTTGTACTTTTTCAATATTTCTAAAGTGACATGAAAAGAAAGGAAAGCAGAAAATAATGCTAAAACAAAATCAAAATATCTACTAGACACCTCCCCAGAAACAACACCAAAAAGTGGTGAGCCCTAGTATTTCACCAAGAGTGATGCAACTCCCAGGGGTTGCCCTACTTTACTTTATCAACCCAGGGTTCGTACAAAATTTGAGGTGACAGTGCTATATACACAGAAGATGCATTTTGTTCATGTCATCCTCTTATGCTTTACTAAAGGGTGTTATTTCTTAAATGATTAGAAAAACTTTAAAGTAAATTGCTGGAAAGAAAATACAAGAAGGAAACTGAACTAAATTTCTAGAAAGAAATGAAAATAATGAAGCTAATTGAATTTGCAGAAAACAAATAGCAGCAATGAACTAATCCTAAACCACACTTAACTTTTCGAAATGGTTAAATGCACTATACTTATCCTATGATCTATCTACCATGCTTCTATCCTTGTAACTAGGCTATCTATGACTTAATTCTAACTAAAAAGAGTTAATTTGTAGTTTGGAGGAAGAAAAAGGGCTAAAAGAGGCTAATGGGAGGTTCAACACATGAGACGAGGTTTGGAAGCGGAATGAGGGGGGTTAAAACCTTAGAAAAAATTACTGTAATGTGATAAATGACTTTGGAGTGGAGATAATTGAAAAAGGCTTAGAAGCAGAAAGATGGGTTTTAAAACCTTATTAGAACTTTATTATAGCACCAAAAGGCTTTGGAGCGTAATAAATTGAAAAGTGCGATGGAGAAGATGCGATGGAGGAAAATGTTGCGATGTGCGATATCGCAATCGCAATATCGCAAGATTAAATGGATAGTGGAAGTGTTATTCGGGAGTGGGAGCGAAGTGAGAAATGCGATGAGTTAAACCCTACGAAGTGCGAAGTGCGACGGGTTAGAAGTGGCAACATGTGAAATGCGATATCGCAATCAGTGGAAAGAGTGGTAAGTATTAAAAGAAAAAGGATAAGTCTAGTGGAGTGCGATGGGGAAGAGCGGTGAAGTGCGATAACAATATCGCAATCAGCAGAAGAAAGTAGTAAGTGTTAATGACAAAAGGGAAAAGGTTCGACGAGAAATTTGCAATGTGGCGAATGGAGGTGGGGCCGATATCGCAATCGCAATATCGCGAAGTTGGAGCGGTAAGTCTTAAGGGAAAGGGAAAATGTTGTGATTGCGATATGTGATAATGCAATCGGTAAATATGACCGGTAGGTGTTGAAAGGGAAGGGAAAATTCTGCGAAGTGAAATTGCGATGTACAAAGATGTGATTGCGGTCGAGCAAAAAAAGGAAATGCGATGTGATTTGCAGTAAGTCTCGAAAGAAAAATGGGAAAGGTGCAAAGTGAAATTGTAATGTACTATGGCGGGAGAGCCAAGGAGAAAAGGTAGAGGTCTAGTTTCAAAGGTTTTTCAAGCATTATGCATTAAAAGGAGTGCGGCGACAGTGACCGATAGATCGAAGGAAATCGAAGAAGGAGAGCGGTAAGTCTTTAAGGGAAAAGGTAAGAACTGCGAAGTGCGACTGCGATGTATGGTGGCAGGAGTCTCAAGGAGCAAAGGCGGAGGTCCAGTTTTTAGTTGTTTGGAATGGTTTTTCACGTGTTTTGCATAAAAAGGGTAGGCAGTCATGAACAGAGGAAACAATGAAACAAGGCTGAAGGGCTTAAGTGCGCTTGAAAAAAAAAGGTAATTGCAACATTAAGGTGAGAAGGCAAGGAGGGGAATGGAGGCGTAAGATTAGTTCTCAGAGGTGAAGCACACCTGTGGATTCATGCATGGGAAATAGATAGAAATGTGTGATAAAACAATGAAAGAAAGGCTTGGACTTGGTAACCACAAATTCTTCCCCGAACTTGAACAAAAAGAAATTTTGGCTTGTGGGAAGGTCAGCCCTACTTCAAACTCTATTGATAGAGATGAGAGGGGGGAGACTTGACCACATTTTTGGATTTTTCCCTCTATTTCACTGTGCATAAGCAATTAAAACAACAGCAGCACAAAAAACTAAATAGCAATGAAGCTTATCAGAAGCAGATCTAACTTAAATGGCAGAAGAAAAACTAGCTAAATGAAAGAAAGGGAAATATAGTAATAGCAAAGAATTTGAGGCACATGGATTGGGCCCTAACCCACGATCCTAGCCCTCTGAGCTTAAATCAATCAAATGAAATCACTCTGAAATTTTCGACCCCTAAATAAAACAAAAAGATTCAATAGTTCACAACAATAATTCTAAATGGAATCGAGACTAGGATAGACTAACTCTTCCTAGCTCTAGCTTTGCTCTATTTATTCTATAGGGCAGCTACCAACAGCTCCCTAGAAAATGGTGATTTATTCCACTGGACTCCAAGTAAACCAAGATTGAGTGCTCTCCTCTTTGATTTTCTTGGCTACCTATGGAAATCGAATTGCTGGAGAGAATCCTTGGGGAACCATTGGCTGCTTGTGGAATTCGAATTTCTTGGAGAGAATCCTTGGGGAACCAAGTGTAGGTGTATTTGTTTTGTTGTACATTGGGTGTAGGTGTATGTATTTTGTTGTGGGGTACACCAGGTGTAGGTGTATGTATTGTTTGGTACACCATATGTGGGTGTATGTGTGTGATGTACATCAGATGTATGTGTATGTGGTTGAAGAGAAGCCTAAGCATTGGGTGCTTACCAAATGTGATAACTGATCCAGTGTGTGTACAAAAAGGACAAAGAAAAAAGGAAGAAGCAAAGAACTGATTGAAGGATAAGTATTAATGTTTTATTTCAATTTTGATTATGCCTGTGATTTGTGAATATGATTTATGATGGTTACATGTGATTTATGATGGTTGCATTTTGTGCTAACTATATGTGATATGTTTATATATGATGATTTGATCAAACGACTAGATTGACTTGTTGTGACAGGAAGTAAACAAAAATTGAAAGTGTACCTTATTGATGAGTCGCCAATGAGGTATGATTTGAATTTATTTTAATTCATTTTCAATCTAATGGAAATTATGTGCTTGGTACAGGAAAGCATCGAAAATTCCTGAGTTGGGTGGTTGAAACTGACTACAAGAATTAGTAGCAACAACAAAAGGATTGGAACAAACAACGATATGTTGATAAAGCACTTCAGGAGTAGGGTCATCATGGGACACTGGTACCCAACATTTTCAATTGATTGTAATGAACATGATATGACTGGTATGATGGTTTTAAGGCAGAAGTATGTGTTGGTTTTGGGACCTTCTGATTATGACACCTTGCTACGGGAGGGGCCACCCGAGGGACTATGTAACATAGATGGGGATGCTCGCGGAACTTGGAAGGTGTGTGACTGTTGAGTAGGAAAATACCCTCTGCGGACAGAGGCAATCCCTCTAGCCCTAGGGTGGGTCTAGCAACAAGGGAACATGCTAGACTTTTGGATTCCTAGCTTATAAATGAAAGACGAACTGGGATAGATACCCTACCTCGGTCCAACGCTAATTATCGTGACTTGCAGCAGCAATCCTCTGATATTTTTCTTCACATGTCACGGTCCGTCAATGATGATGCCTATTTACCAACACAAAGATCGAGTGAACGATGACAGCATACGTGAATATACTTCACTTACAACTATTCAATTGGTCAAAGAGAATCAAACATTTTGCATATGATTAAACACAAAATTGGAACCAAAAAATAATTCATGTATTATTGATAGAGAAAATAAGTTTACAACCTTAATTCCTTGATGTTCCAAGCCTCCTTCAATGGGTTCGGTCAGGCGCCTCTCAAGAATTTGTTTGGGATCAGATTCGATGAGGCAACGGGCCTAAAATCTCTCTCAAAAATGGATTCCTCTATGCCTTATTCTACACACCAAATATAGTAATGATTGTTTCAGCTAGCTGAATCAATGTGAGAAGAAAGAATTTATAGGAGAGTAGGAGGTGGTTTGGGATCCCTCATAAGGTGGAAGAGAGGCCTAATCCTTTGGGGCGTTGCACAATTGTAGGAAAAAATGAGCCAAAGGGAGGAAATCGACATTATTCAGTCAAGCAAACCATGATGACTCCACTCATGAAGTTGTTAAGCATGGAAACTTTGTTTCTATTAAAAAAATTCCAAAAACAGCTCGACGCGGGTGACCTTCTGAGACAAAGTGCCTAAGGGCGTGGGACCCAATATTAATTTCTCCATGGTACCTGAGAACTGGTTTCAGGAAGCTGATCCAGAGACTCCCTTCCGGTACCTTGGAGCTTGCATGCCTCAATGGAAAGTTCTTCGCATTCGAAAATAGGTCCTCATCATTGGCCTTCGATCGAGTGATTTCATGGGTGTTCAACTCTAGCTCACTATTGACATTCCGCAGATTGTACTATTTGTACCTCGAGAGCCATTGTCGTCACTAGTGGTTTCTCTCGTGCCTGTTAACAGCTTTCATCATTGGCTGGTAATCAGGCTATTTTCTTGCATGTTCGACTTCAACTCACTAATTCACATGCTTGAATTTATACTTTTTTGAGTTGAGATGGAGCATAAGACCCTGGGTTTTGTCTGATAAAATCTAGGTTGCGAGACGATTTGGTTTATCATGACTATAGGCATGACTCTTTTTATTGGATGGTTGCAACCATACCTGAGTCTATTTGATGATACTTCTTATTGGTTGGTTGCATCCATACCTCAAATCCTATTATTGAATGTACTTTATTATGGATAGTTCTGGCCATAGCACCCGGTCATGTATCAGAAATATCAGTTATACTTGTTTTTACAAGACTTCCAACGGCTGTATTTTGGTTTGGGCATGTTCACATAAATAATTTCACCCCTCCCTCTCTCTCGGACCTCGTGTTTTAGGGGGCATGTGTTACACAATATTTTGTCACTGTCCCTGCAATCCCCAACCCGAACATTGGAGGACCATTTCAATGACTTATGTGTATTTTCATACCTTGCTATAAGTGTCATTGCATCCCTTTTAATGTCAAGAACATTTCCTCTATTGATCATTCCTCAAACAAACCCTCAAAAACATGTGATTTTGGGCCAGCGCTGGTAGGCGATTATGACCTCACGCCCATGGAGAAATTAACACTAGGCCCCATGCCCTTCGGCAATTTGTCTCAGAAGGTCACTCGTGCTAAGCTATTTTTGGAAATTTTTTTAAAATAGAAACAAAGTTTCCATGCTTCACAACTTCGTGAGCAGATTCATCATGGTTTGTTCGACTGAATAACATTGAGTTCCTCGCTTTGGCTTGTTGTTTCCTAAAATTTTGCAACCCCTCGAAGGATTAGGCATCTCTTTCACCTTAAGAGGGATCCCAAACCACCTCCTCCTCTCCTATAACTTCTTTCTTCTCACATTGATTCAGCTAGCTCAAACAGTCATTACTATAGCTGGTGTGTAGAATAAGGCAGAGAGGAATCCATTATTGAGAGAGAGTTTAGGCCCATTGTCTCATCGAATTTGATCTCGAACGAATGCTTGAGACATACCCAACTGAACCCGTCGAAAGAGGCTTGCCACGTCAAGGCATTAAGGTTGTAAACTTCTCTTCTCTATCAATAATACATGACTAGTTTTTTTGTTCCAATTTTGTGTTTAATCATATGAAAAATGTTCGATTCTCTTTGACCAATTAAATAGATGTAAGTGAAAGTATATTCTTGTATGTTCTCATCATTCACTTGATCTTTGTGCAAGTACATAGGCATCATCACAGACGAACAGTGACGTGTGAAGACAAAGATCGGAGGATCACTGCTGCAAGTCATGAAAATTATCGTTGGACCGAGTTAGGATATCTATCCCAGTTTTTCTTTCATTTATAAGCTAGGAATCCAAAAGTCCAGCATGTTCCCTTGTTGCTAAACCCACCCTAAGGCTAGAGGGATCGCCTTTGTCCGCATAAATGATTTTCTTGCTCAATAAGTGAACAAGACAGCATACGAGAATATACTTTCACTTACACCTATTAGATTTTTCAAGGAGAACCAAACATTTTGCATATGGTTAAACACAAAATTGGAACCAAGAAACTAGTCATTTATTATTGATAGAGAAAATAAGTTTACAACCTTAATTCCTTGAAGTTGCAAGCCTCCTTCAATGGGTTCGATCAGGCACGTCTCAATCATTTGTTCAGGATCGGATTCGATGAGGCAACGAGCCTAAACTCTCTCTCAACAATGGATTCCTCTCTGTCTTATTCTACACACCAGCTATAGCAATGATTATTTCAGCTAGCTGAATCAATGTGAGAAGAAATAATTTATAGGAGAGGAGGAGGTGGTTTGGGATCCCTCATAAGGTGGAAGAGAGGCCTAATCCTTTGGGGCTTTGCACAATTGTAGGAAACAACAAGCCAAAGGGATGAACTCAACGTTATTTAGTCTAAAAAACCATGATGACACCGCTCACGAAGTTGTTAAGCATGGAAACTTCATTTCTATTTTTAAAAAATTTCCATAAACATCTTGGTGCGGGTGAATTTCTGAGATAAAGCGTCGAAGGATGCGGGGCCTAGTGTTAATTTCTCCATGGGCATGAGGTCATAACTTCCTACCAACGTCAACCCAAAATCACATGTTTTTGAGGGTTTGTTTGAGGAATTATCAACAGAGGAAATGTTCTTGACATGAGAAGGGATG
The DNA here is from genome assembly GCA_034641835.2 of Pinus albicaulis. Classification (NCBI taxonomy): domain Eukaryota; kingdom Viridiplantae; phylum Streptophyta; class Pinopsida; order Pinales; family Pinaceae; genus Pinus; species Pinus albicaulis. The sequence continues at coordinate 875,686,587 of CM076575.1, read as the reverse complement.
CAATGAGACTTATAGCAAGGTATTAAAATATAGAGAAGTCACTAAAATGGTCCTCCAATGTTCGGGATGGGGATTTCAGGGACAGTGAAAAAATACTATGTAACAGATGCCCCCTAAAGCATGAGGTTCGATAGAGAGGGAGGGGTGAAATTATTTATGAGAACATGCCCAAACCAAAACGTCGTTGTCGAAGTCTTGCAAGAACAAGTACAATTGATATCTCTGATACATGAACAGTGGTATGGGCGTAGCCATCCATAATAGAGTACATTCAATAATAGGATCCAAGGTATGGACACAGGCATCCAATAAGAAGGATCATCAAATAGACTCAGGTATGGCCACAGCCATCCAATTAGAAGAGTCATTCATATAGTCATGATAAACCAAATCTTCTTGTAACCTCGATTTTATCAGAAAAACCCAGGGTCGTGTGCTCCATCTCGACCCGAACAAGTACAAATTCAAGCATGTGAATTAGTGAGCTGAAGTTGAACATGCAAGAAAATTGCCTAATTACCAGCGAATGATGAAAGTTGTTAACAGGCACGAGAGAAACCACCAGTGATGAAAATGTCTCTCAAGGTACAACTAGTACAATCCTCAGAATGTGAATAGTGAGATGGGGCCAAACACCCGTGAAATCACTAGATCGAAGGCCAATGATGAGGACCTATCGTTCAAGGTACTGGAAGGGAGTCTCTGGATCAGCTCTCTGGATAATGAGTTGAAGTTGGTAGGAAGTGACCTATCAAAGGAGGGCCATAATTTTTCCCACATCATCGACACGAGACAGAGGAATAAGATGATAGTGAATCAAGACTAAATAGAGGATCAGGGGTTGAAAACTGCAGAAGGAAATTCTCTTGAACATATTGGTGACACAACTCTGGAATTTGGCAGTATTTGACATCAAGGGATCTAAGGTCATGATGACGCAGCAAAGAATAGATGAGAGGTCAAAAAAGATAACCCAAACCCATGGAGGAAAAATGATGAATGTGGGATGTCCCCAACCCGACACGAACTGCAGACAAGTGTCATGTTCAAGAGTGACATACTACAGACACAACTGAGAATTGGTTCCATTTTCCCCACCATTTCTGGAAATTACCCCAATTATTTTTGGAAACAATATTGAAGGGGATAGCATATGCTTGTCATATAATTTTTTCCTTCGGAAAATCCATCGTAGTACATTTTATGAGCCCTAGGAAGGAGGAACTCGAAAACGTCATGGTGACGATTTCCGATGTCATTTAATTTTAAACGAGTCTAACAAAGGAATAACTCAACATATTTTCATGTTTAGAGAGTTTGAATTGAAGCGAAAAAGAAAACTCCAACAGATCCCTTTTCGTAGGTAGTCTCACAGATCCGAAAAGGTAGAAAAAAATATCTGAGAGAACCTCTTAGTCATGATTGGCTAAGGTATTCCTTTTTCATAAATAATTTGTCCCAGCCCGAAAAAGGGGTAAACATATACTGGGTAGATGATGTTTCATAGCCTTTAACGATTTCAAAACAACAAGAGTCTCAGAAAACTTTTCAATTTTAAAGAGTTAGAAAAGAGCTGAAATATGACTCTAGGGGGTTGACTTTTTCGTGTTTTTACCGAGTCCGAAAAAGTAATAAAATACAACTCATCACTTCATCATCATCATGTTTAGGACCTATTGTTGCACAAGAAACGCACGTAAAACCAATTTTTCAAGATAAAACATTAAAATAATAGAAAAATAAGCTCAAACACCTAATTAGGGTTTCAAAAAGGTTATAAAATGGTAGAAATGGTAAAAAAAAATTACTTTTCACTTCTTGTGAGCATTTTACCATTTTTAATTGTGATCTTGTGGAGCTAGTAGCGGACAATTCGGGAGGCCAATCGCAAATCCTCTTTTTCTAGGTAATAGCTCTCAACTTTCCCTACATTTTAAAATATATTGCATTGCCTACATTTTTAGTTTTTTTTATGCTTTTGGGGGAATTTTGTCAAAATTTAGGCGTGGCGATCGGCGTGGGTTCCAGGCATGGAGTCGCGTCGATCCGCCTAAAATTCTAACAGGGAGGCGCTAATCGTTGTGGCCACAAATGTATAAAAATTCTCCCAAATAGCCCGATTAGAATGGTTTGAAAGTTAATTATTTGACTAATGAAAGCCCCAATGATGGTTTTGCAGGTAATTTAAATTCAAAATCGTCATTGAATGGAAAGAACGAGAACACGGGGAAGAAGAAAAACTAGCCATGAGAAATGTGAGATGCATGGACGCCATGAGAGACTATGGGATCTTGAAATTATTCTTAGCACGGTGCCTACGAGCTCAACTAGAATTAATACAATATCTTATCAGTGTGTGGGACACCGATAAGGAAATATTTATGATTCACGATCAAGAGTTGGAGATAGAAGTCTCTGACATATATTTCATCACTGGATTTTCATGGAGAGGAGTATCGTCGATCATGATAGGTTCCCAGCCCATGGGTGAGGGCATGGTTATGCTAATAGACATATTTTTTCCAGGAGAAAATAAAGGATCGAAGAGAGGGAAAATAGATATCCAGACAATACCCGATTTGGCACTAAAAGTAGTGCTATAATCTATAACACAAGTTGTTTGATCTCAAGCCCCTCACAAAGCTACAAATACATAGCTTCAACTTGCTGTGGATTGTATGACTCCAACCATTTTCAACTGGGTGGAAGCTGTATCAATCAACCTGAAGCGTCAGTTGACAAAGTGTAAGAATGGAAAGCTAAAAAAATTTGGATACGATTACATCTTGATACCATTCATCCTAGAAAGGTTTCCAATATTTCAAATCCAGGAGGTGGTAGTACCTGCACCACCAACATGAGAGCCATGTATGGTCCGTTGGGCGGATTTGATGCCTCGATCGGGAGATGGTCAACATATGTCATGGAAGCCAAAATTCTTCGACTGGATCTGCCAATAACTCATCGTCGTAGAGGACTGGCCCTATACCAGCACCGATTTCATGGGTGATCTAGACCTTCCACTCCCTAAAGGAGAGGATTGGGATGAATCAATGTGTAAAAACTCATTTTTTTATTTTGATGAGTATGATGATTTTTTTTGTTTATATATGTTCTCATTATTTATCCATGGAATGTAGATGTTGGCCCAAAGAGACCTACAGGAATGTCCCCCATAGCACAGAGGGTCCTATGTGATTTTGATGTGACCCCTCAAGGTGAGGGAAGCGAGGAAGAGGAGATTGCGTGCAACTTGGAGGGACACACAAGCAAGATCCCAGATTACGTGATATTTGAGGATGTTCCTCGTGCATATTAGAGGCACACTGCAGGGGTGTATAACCGCATTCACCGTTTACTGAGGTGGATTATTCGTGCAGCGACATGCTATCATGAGCATCATGTTGATTAGATGCCTAGGCTTTATTTCTACATATTTTTTAGAGACATGATGTCTCGGGATGTAACCAAAACACACATATTTTTTGAACTTATGATGCACGTGGATGCAAACAATCGATATATATATATATATATATATATATATATATATATATATATATATATATATATATATATATATATATATATGATACATTTTCGTGTCAAAATCTTATTATGTGATAATGATGCTTTTACAAATTACTCAAATGTCTATCTAATACAATATTGGCTACTGCATCAGTTAACGCATTCATTCGTCTAGGAATATGTTGATATGTGATCAAATTAAAATTCCTTTCAATAAATGAACACATAAATACAACCTTAAAATCTGAGGGTTTCTAATGGAGTAATGTCCATTAATTTGGAGAACGACAAGGTTAGAGTCTAGGTTCACAATTAATGCACGAATTTTGAGATAAATTGCCTCATTTAAGATTTCAATGATAGCAATGTATTCAGTGACATTGTTAGTTGTTCATCCTAGACAAATACCTTGAAGGTCTATCAACTCACCATTAGGATTATAAATCACCCAGGCTGCGGAAGACATATTCCGGGTAATGCGGGAGGCACCATCCGCGAAACCAACATAAGGAGTGGCAGACATATACACAGTAAGAAATGACATAATAAGCAGGATGAACTGCTCGCAAAGCACACCAAGCCAAAAAATGTAAAAAAATGAAAAAACACACTTATGTGAAAAATGACATGCATGAGAAACTCATGCATAGTATTTTTTGAGGTATAGCCCATTTCTAGGTTGATTCAAAGGATAGCCTTCATATTCAATTAGCTCACAAGCCCCACTCTGCAAAACGCTCTTAACAATATAGGGCCCATGACATGGCCATGCCACATGGGTTCGAATTTTCTTGCCCCTAGCTTATCATGAGCTTGGTCATACAAGAGGACTAGGTCTCCTTCTACAAAGGTATGAGGGAAACTGTTTGATCAAAATGAGCTTTGACCCACTTCTTCTATGCTTCTATGACTAGAGTAGCAAAGCAATGAGTTTAATCAAGCCTCTCCAAATATAGAAGATGCTCTACCTCCGGTGAGGTATTAGGCAGTAATTCAATAGCTATTTTAAGAGAAGGGATTTCGCATTCAATCGGAAGGGTAGCTTCTAGACCATAAACAAGCTAGAATTGAGTGAATCCGGTTGCATCTTTCACCAAGGTTAGGTAGGCCCAGAGAGCTAAAAACAACATGAGATTCCCATTGGACTTGTGCATCCCAACCATACGCTGAAGCAAGGTGACTAGAACCTTTTTCACGGCTTCAACCTGGCCATTGGCCTGAGGGTAGTACGATGTTGAGCTATCGTGATGCAGGCCCAAATTAGAAGTCAACTCAGCCAGCATGTAATGGTGAAAATGAGAGCCACGATCAGTGATAATGGCTTGAGGGACACCAAACCTAATAATGACATGATTGAACAGAAATTGTGCAGTCATCTTACCGTCAGCTGTGAGTGTAGGCATTTCTTCAGCCCATTTAGTGAAGTAGTCCACGGCTACAATAATATGAGCATTCCCCCCAACTGAGTGAGGGTTACACGTCATAAAATCGATGCCCCACTTTGCAAAGGGACCAACAGTAATGACGTGATGGAGGTGTGTGGGTGGCACGCGCATCTTGCATTGGTAAATCTGACAATCGTGACACTTACGGACAACAACAATGTAGTATTTAAAAATGGTAGGCTAGAAATATCCAACATGAAGGATTTTTTGTGCAGTAGCATATCCAGACATGTGACCACCAGAGGTGCTAGAATGGCATTCATTAAGGACTTTTTCAGCCTCCTCGAGGGTTAAACATCGGTGGAGAACAGAATCAGCTCTGATGCGGTATAGAGTATCTCTGACTATAATATAAGGTTGTGCATGATTATGAATGCATCGACGAGCATCTTTTGTCAACTTGGATCGGAAGGTGGAAGTCTAGAGATAGATGATGATATCACCGTACCATGGATCGAGGGTGCTAATGAAAAAAAGAGTATCGTCTGTGTTATCACTCTAATAAATTCTTAATTTGTGGGATTTTGGATTTAAGTCAAAGAACTCTAGAGGTAACCACAAACCTACTTCAAACTCTAGGAACTATCCTTCCTAGGGTTCAGAGAGGGCTCTCTCTTTAAATTTTAACTTTGTTTTGATTTATAATATTAGGCTAGTTATGAAAGTACAATTTGGTTTTGGTTTTAAAGGGTTTGGTGGGGAAAAATCACTTGGAGGTAAGATAGAGAGAAATCTACTTGTCCATTGGGCTATGGAGTCTAAATCAAGCTAGCAGCACTATAAATCAAGGCCAAAAAGGTACAAATATATTCAGGGCAAGATAGATAACCCTCAGAGATTTGGGAAAGTGGTTTTTTGTGAGATGGTATGATAGGGATAAAGGGAACTTAAGGATCCTTTGATATGGAAAATGGAAGTAGAAGGTAGAGGTCAAACGTGAGAAGGATCAATTAAGGGTTCATTGCACCAGAAATCAGAGGAAAACATTAAAATGGAAACTATTTAAAGACATGGGTCACTTGACTAATCCTGTAGTAATACTCCTAGTTACACATTCAGACAGAACAAACATAAAATGAATGCATGAAACTTTAGAAAAGGAAATAGTGACAAGTAGGAAGTACTTCACTCATCAGCTTATCACAGGGATCCTGAATTATGATGCTAGACAGCTTGTCCAGTCTACTACTTTGAATTCAAACACACAATAGCCTCCAATGTTTAACAAAATGTCTATAATAAGTCCAGCAATTTTTATTCCACACTGAATACTTCTGAAATTGAAGTATTTATACATAAATTATTACAAATATCCTAGAAGAGTTCTAGAAATAACTTTAGGAAAAATAAAATATCATTACATAATAAAAGGGATAGTTGCTTAACAACCTAGCAAGCTATCCTCTTTTATCCAAAATAAATAGAAATTTTTTGCTAACAAGGAGCTTTTAGCTACCTATGTGTCCTGCTTGCTGACTGCTAGATATTTTCATGCATTTTACTTGCCTTCGCTAATACTCTTTCATGTTGATACTCTTTAACCTAATGCTCTTTAATGTTGATACTCTTTGACCATTAATTTTACTGTTTTACTGCTGTAAATTATCTTTTTAGCAGTAAAAATCGGCAAACTGTCTTTTCATTTTATCTCTCTTTTGACTGTCTCTTGGTAACTTCTCACTGTTTTTACATTTTATCTTTTACATTAAATCTATGAAATTCTGTCATTCTTCTGTTGTTGGAGTTTGGACATTTTTTAGCTTTCTGAAGTTTTCATCAGCCTCTCTATATCTTGCAAAATTAGGCTTGATGACAAAGAGATGCTTAATTTCATGTTGTAGAAAAAATAAATCCTCAAAATACTTAAGTAAAACTTTGCCTGTAGGGGTGCCTTGTGTTAGCTGCTTGTTTGCTTGCTCTTTAGCAAACTCCCTAATCTTGTTGTCATAGTCCTTCTGTGGCATAAGCTTTTCATTGAACACATGTATATCTGGTAAGCCCTTTTGTCTGAGATTTGTGTAATTTACCATAAATCTAGTTATGGAAAGGTTCATTGTTTCACATATTTCTTCAAGATTGTTCATTAAGCTCTTTTTAGTGACAACCTTCTTGATTTTAAAGATTGTCTCTATCCCGCCTAACATTTGCATGTCTTCAAGTTCCTCCCTATTTTTGTTGTTTAAAAATGTAATGAGTCTTAAAGCCTATGCAGGCTTATCAGTCAACTCAGCTTTTGTCTTTTGTATCTCTGTTTGGGCTACCAATAGCAATTCTTTTTGCTCATAGATAACCTGAATTGAAGGCCATTGATTATGAATGGCTTCAATTATGTTAGTCCAGAGATGGTTTTTAATAAATGAGATCTGCTTTGTGAAAGTTAATTCTTTTTTTAAATTCTTTTGCTGTTCTCCCAATCTGATTGCTTTCTTCTCATGAGTTCTGACACTGATCTGAGTTGTCTTATTTTCCCTTTAAATATTTTCAATTATCTTGTTTAGTCTATTTATCTCGTTTGTCTTTAAAGACATCTCTTCCATGGCTTTGACAATCTGGCTGGCTTCATCTGTGTGTTTTACATTTGTAGTAGAAGAGTCTGTAGCTGAAATGGTGGTTGAAGTCACTGACACTGCAGTTTCCAGTGGGCCCTTTGATGCTAATTTCTCTCCTAAAGTAGAAGGTACAGCTGTGGTAATCACTGGGATGAATATAAAAATTGTAGGAATTACTGGTTCTATTACAGTCTCTCTCTCTTGGACAAGTTTGTCCATTTTTGTTTCCATCTCCTTGATTTGTGCTGTTAATTTAAGGATGAGCTCCATCATCTCTTCTTTTTCACTTTGATCCTGGAGGATTTCCTTTGTTTATGGATGCTCACTTTGAGGAAGCTTGAGTTGTTTCCTCAAAGCTATTATGTCTTCATTATTTTTCTTGATTAATAGTTCTGCTGCTTGGATATTTGAGGGATCATATCCCACCTGTAAGACTAGTTCCTCTAATGCTTTTATCCTTAGTTCCTTAGCATAAAGTGATGCCTTCTCCAATTTCATTTGATCTTGCATATTAAGTATGGTATTTTGAAGTTTATTTGCACTCATTTCTTTGGTTTCCACAGTAGAATATGACATTTCAGAGGTCTACCTATGGAATTCAATTTGGTCCAGCTCATGAATATTCTTTGTGTCTACCTCAAGTTCAACCTTTTTATAGTCTGCTACTGTTTTGGGTGCTGAGGTAGTAGGCTGTAAAAATGACATCATCGTTTTATTGCTGGAATAGTCAAATGCTAATAATAACTTGTTCTGATTTCTAAGCTTCTGCTTCAGGAACTGAGAGTATATTTTGGTCTTTATCACCTCATTCTTCTACTTAATTAGCTTATACCTTTCCTTGATGTCCAAGTCCTTTTCCTCAGCTGGTTGTGAGGAAGAGGCTTCCATGCTGTGTTGCTTCTTAATCAACTGTGTCTCATTATGATTGGTTGTTGTTTCTTTTTCTATTTCCATAAGTGTTTCATTAATTATGGTTGTGGCTATATCATCATTAGTTATTGGATCATCTGTCTCATCAACATCAATTGTCACTTTTCCTTATCAACTGAACTGAGTTTAAGCCTTTTGTTATAGATTATTTTGAATTTTGTCTTAGTTTTTGTCTCTGTTGTATAACCTCCTTCCTCTCTGACTCTCTTTATTGATGTTTCTGGTTGTTTGACAACTTCAAAATTTGGTGTTGTTCCTGTTTAGCTTGCTGCCTCTACCAAGGTGTTTTCACTCCATTCAATTTGATTTGCAAACTTTTCTATTTCAGGCTTGGACTCATGGATAAAGTGTTGATCAGCAGCAAATTGAGCATAGACGACTCATCTAAGGATGTGGATCAGAAGTTTTACAGATCTATAATTGGTAGTCTTCTATATGTAACAGCCTCTCGGCCAGATGTTATGCAAGCAAATGGACAACTAGCAAGATTCCAAGCAGCACCAAAAGAATCACATATTATTGGTGGACTTATTGAATCTTCTTATCATTAGGTGTTGGGTTGTAAAACTGCCAAAAATGTATGGGACAAGCTTGAGAATATATATGCAGGTGACTCAAATGTCAAAGAAGCAAAGCTTCAAATCTATAGAGAAAAATTTGAGCAACTCAGAATGAAAGAAGATTGCAACATTGCTGCATACTTCCAATACTTTGATGAAATAACCAATACTCTGGAAGGATTGGGAGAGACAGTTGACGAGAAGAATATTATACGGAAGATTCTTAGAACGTTACCAGGGAGATTCAACTCAAAGGTATCAGTCTTAGAATACAGTGAAAATCTGGACAAACTCAGCAAGTAAGAATTACATGGAGTTCTCATAGCATATGAAATGAGACTTGATGAAGAAAAGGGTACTTCAAATCTAGAAATTGCGTTCGTTGCATCTAAGCAAACCAATAAGGACAAACAACCTTCAATTGAAATGGCATGCACCTGCAAGTGTGAAGAAAAGGGAGATGATGGAGAAGGTCTTTCAGATGAAGAATATGCTTACTTTATGAGAAAACTAAAACCTGGTAAGGGAAAATTCAAAGGTAAACTTCCATTGGTATGTTTTGGTTGTGGTGAGGTTGGGAATTTTGTAGCAAAATTTCCAAAAAAAAGTAATGGAAACTCAAAAGGAAAGAAAGGCTTTAAGAAATTCAACAAGCAAGGAAAAAATAAAGGATCCAAAAGGAACTCTCTCTCTAAAGAAGATAGCTCCTCGTCCGATGAAGAAAGTGACAGCAAAGAAGAAGCCAATGAGAAATTATTTTTTATGGCCAAGCACAATAAACAAGAAGTATCAAACAATGAAGAAGAAGGGTTGACCATAGAAGAATTTTATGAGGAGGCAATCAAGCTTATAAAAGAGCTCAATGTTGAGAAGATCCATTCCAACACTCTTAAAGAACAAGTTCAAGGTCTCAAAATTGAGGTTGAATAACACAAATGTATTGAAGAGTCACTTCAATAGAAGTTGGAAGAAAGAAACCAAGAAAGGGAAGCACTAGAAGCCGAAGTAGTCTTGTTGCGTAAGGAAGTGAAGAAGGGAAAAACTGTCCAAAACTATGCCAACAGCTCAAGGGCATTGGAAGAACTCATCAACAATCAACGATCTTACATCGACAGAACTAGACTCAGTTACAAAGAAGAAGAAGCAGGACCTTCTACAATAAAATACAATGAAACTATGAGATCTGACATACATGAAGACTTCATTAGACAAGATTCGCAAGCACATCCTTGGAAGATGATTCCTCAACAAAGATTTTCATCCAGGTACCAACATATTTTTCATGGCTATTGTTATTCATGTGGAAAATTTGGTCATAAAGCTGTAGAATGTCGCACGTACCCTATGAACCAATACAATTCCAAGAGATTCTTCAAATATGAACCTCCCAGGGCTCAACGAAACATCAATATATTTGAAAATTTAAGAAATAATTTGGAATGTTACAAATGTTAGAACTTTGGACACATAGCCAGAGATTGCAGACTTGAAAATACTCCAAAAGAATATTTGAAGCCACATAATGAATGAACATGAAAGAAGCAGAAGACTTATAATTGTGCTCTCGCTCTCAAGGCTCAAAAAAGGAAAGATGTGTGGTATGTTGACAGCAGTTACTCAACGCATATGACTGCAGATAGAAGGAAATTCATATCTCTAAAAGAGAAGAAGGATGGAACCATATCCTTTGGAAATGATGGATCTTCAAATTTTATAGGATCAGGTACCGTCACTCTCGGAAGCAAAGATGTTATAGCCAAGAATTTTCTATTGGTCGAAAACATGAATCACAATCTGCTCAGTGTTGGACAAATGGGTGATCAAGGACACACAATGCTATTCAACTCCACAAAATGTGAAATCAGGAAAGGTAGTTATGGTAAAATTGTGGCTACAGCAAGTCGAGCTCCAAACGACATATATTTTTTGGATGAAGTAACTAAAGCATGTCTACTAGCTAAAGAAGATGAAATTTGGTTATGGCACAAACGAATGGGTCACATAAACTTTGACAATCTTGTCAGGATAAGCAAAAAGGAAGCAATACGAGAAATGCCAAAAATCTCAAAACCTTCCAACACACTATGTGAGGCATGTCGGCATGGCAAGCAGACAAAAGTCCAATTTAAAACAAAAGAACACTTTTCATCACATCCATTGGAATTGATACATATTGATCTATGTGGTCCTGTGAGAACAAAAGGCTTAGACGGAGAATTATATTTCATGTTAATGATAAATGACTATACCAGGATGACAGCCATCAGTTTCCTAAAGAAAAAATATGAAGTATTTGAGTGCTTTAATATCTACAAGGATTTGGTTGAAAATGAAACTGATTTGAAAATAAAGTGTTTAAGATCAGATAATGGTGGAGAATTCACTTCCAAATTATTTCAGCAATACTGTGACGAAAATGGAATAAAAAGGCAATTTTCAACAACACGAACACCTCAGCAAAATGGAGTTGCTGAAAGAAAGAATAGAACTATACAGGAAATGGGTAGAACAATGTTGAAGGACTCAAAATTGGATGAAAAATTATGGGTTCAAGCAATTGATATGGCAGTCTTCATTATCAACCGAAGTCTTCTCAGAAATAATTGCAACAAGAATCCATATGAATTATGGAAAGGAAAACAAGCTAATGTAAAATATTTTAGAATCTTCGGAAGCAATTGTTATATCAAAAGAGAAGATAAAAATTTGGGTAAGTTTGAATCACGTGTTGATGAAGGTATCTTTGTTGGTTACTCACGCAAAGGAAAGGCCTATAAATGCTATAATCTAAGACGAAAACAGATAGTGGAGAGCATAAATGTTACATTTGACGAAGATGGTGTTCTAGTGAGTAATGATGAAGATCTAGAATCTTTGAAACTTGAGACAGAGGCTAAAAAAGACACAGATAAAATTGTAGAACAAGAAGCAACTATCAACGAGGAAGAAGTAAGCAATGATCATCAAGATATACCAGAACAACAACAACAAGCTCCTCCAAGGAGAACAAAAGAGTGGATTCAAAAGAACCATCCATCAAATCAAATCATTGGTGACATTAATGAAGGTCGACAGCTTCGTTCATCACAACAAGCTCACGTTGCTTTTCTAGCAACCTTTGAGCCTAGTAGTTTTGAGGAAGCCAGCCAAAATGAACATTGGGTAGCAGCTATGAATGAAGAATTGGATCAAATTGAGAAGAATAACACCTAGGAATTAGTTGCACGACCAAAAGATAAAAATTTCATTGGGACTAAATGGGTGTTCAGGAACAAATTGAATGAATATGGGCATGTTACCAGAAACAAAGCAAGATTGGTTTGCAAAGGCTATACACAAGTGGAAGGAATTGATTTCGACGAAAAATTTGCACCAGTCGCTAGAATGGAAGCCATCCAAATGTTTCTCGCCTATGCATGTTCAAGAAAAATCAAATTCTACCAAATGGATGTTAAGTCAGCATTTCTGAATGGAGAATTAGAAGAAGAAGTTTACATCGAACAACCTGAAGGTTTTCTACTATCACAAAAAGAAGACTATGTCTGTAGGTTAAAGAAGGCTCTATATGGCCTCAAGCAGGCTCCCAGAGCATGGTATGCTCATCTTGATGGATATCTACATCAACAAGGGTTCAAGAAAGGTATTGTTGATAGCAATCTTTATGTACAAATAGATAAAGATAATTTAACAATTGTTGAGGTATATGTGGATGATATAATATTTGGTAGCAATGATGATCAACTAAGTAAGAAATTTTCTACAAAGATGGAAAGAGAGTTTGAGATGTCTTTACTTGGTGAGCTGACATACTTCTTAGGGCTTCAAATATCTCAGCAAGAGAAAGGAATATTTATATGTCAAGCCAAGTACATCAAGGAAATGCTCAAGAAATTCAAAATGGAAGATTGCAAACCCATCCTTACTCCATTGGTAACAGGTTGCAAATTGAGCATAGATGACTCATCTAAGGATGTGGATCAAAATTTGTACAGATCTATGATTGGTAGTCTTCTATATGTAACAGCCTCTCGGCCAGATGTTATGCAAGCAGTTGGACAAGTAGCAAGATTCCAAGCAGCACCAAAAGAATCACATATTATTGTCGTCAAAAGAATTCTTCGATATCTAAAGGGCACAGAAGAATATGGCTTGTGGTATCCCAAGGGTGAAAATCTCATTATTCAAGCCTTTATAGATGCAGATTGGGCAGGAAGCATTGATGATCGTAAGAGTACTAATGGAGCAACATTCTATCTAGGTGGTTGTCTCGTATCATGGTTGAGAAAAAAGCAAACTTCAATCTCGTTATCTACAGCGGAAGAAGAATACATTGCAGTAGCATCATGTTGTACTCAAGTTCTGTGGATGAAACAAACTTTGCAAGATCTTCAAGTACAATTCAGTGAGCCTATTCCCATATTCTGTGACAACACTAGTGCCATCAGCATCTCCAAGAATCCTGTCATGCATTCAAAAACAAAACACATTCCAATCAAATATCATTTTGTTAGAGAACAAGTTGCTGAAAAGAATATCAAACTTGAGTATCTTTGTACAAAAGAACAAATTACTTATATCTTCACTAAACCTTTACCTCGTGAAGCATTTGAATATCTTCATCAAAAGCTTGGGATTCTCCCAAGTTCTCATTAGATTTTCCTTCTTCAAGAATATAAAGCAGGAGTGGAAGTGTGTATAGGTCTGCAGGACGATTGTGTGTCAGCGGGAGTGGAAGTGTGTACAGGTCCACAGGATGGTTGTGTTTCAGGGGGATTTACCCTTTGCCATTGATGTCAAAGGGGGAGAGAATGTTGTAGGAAGAGGTGACATGATCGCAGGGGGAGTACTTGTGTTGCTATCAATGCCAAAGGGGGAGATTGTTGATCAGCGGTTGTCATTGATGTCAACCCAAGCAACACCAGGGGCTAACCCAATATTGCATGGGAATTTTGACTTACCAAATTAATATACTCTGGGTCAATAATGCTTTTGATGGTTTCTACTTGTCGAGATGTTTCCATTGATATATGGCACGCCATGTAATTCTTCACGGTTTGAGAGATATTCATGTTTGAAGTTTGTACCCCCAGTTAGTGGGCTAAAACCCCATGGGGTTGGGGCATGGGTCATTGAAAAGTCATAATTAATATTTTTTATGCTCCTAAAATCCCTCACATGTTCACTTGTTGAATCCCCTCTCAACTTAAGCATTCATATAAATTTTGATCTTCATTTCCTCCTTAGGCAAGGGATTCGGCCATATGAAACAGGTCATCTTGGCATTTTCGCTCTAAAAAAAATTTCTACAAAGGTTCAGAAGCTGTAATTTTTATGAGGCGAAGCCAAAATCCTGAGGAAGTTGCAGTAAAAATTTCAGATCAAGGTGCACAACATTTTTGGAGATATGATCTGTGTAAGTCAGGGTTTTTGCAAGCTCCTGAAATTCATCTCAAAGAAGTGACCTTGGTAAATTCGTCATAACTCTCTCTATCTGAGTATCAGATTGGAATTCTGTAAAAAGTGACATATAGTGCACAGTCTGTACTTTTTTTTCTATCAATTTCAGAAACAAATGAAGAAACAGTGACACGTGGCATGTCGTACAAGTGCGCTCTTATGAAATGGTCCATAATTAGGGCATTGTGAGAGATTGGGAATAACTCTCTCTTCAAGAATCCAAATTAGTTCAGACCTATGGAATTGGAAATATGACTCAGAGGGATACTACAGGACTGAAAATCAGATATTGATGAAATGACATAGATACAGCAGATTCAATATCGAGCTCCTAGAAGGCAAGAAAAAGCTAGATCATGTGTTGTCAAGGGTTGCAAAGGACCAGACTTTCTATGGAAGAAAAGAAAAGCAAGGTGTAGCAGAGGGTAGAATGAAAAGAGCAGCAACCAAGGTGCATAACAGCAGCAAGAAGTTCATCATATGAAGTCTTCAAGTGGGCAACACTACATACAATCATTGTAAAGGTATCATTGTACTTTGTCATTGTAAATACATTATTGTACAAACACTAATAATAATTGAAGATTAACTAATTCTCTAATTGAAAGGAATACTGATTCACCCCCCCCCCTCTCAGTATTTCCAACATAAAGGGTGTTAACTTACACTTCACCCATAGCTTGCTTAAGATCCCTTGTGGATCATAATTCCATGGAAAAATCTCATCAAATCTAAATTCTGATAATATCTTTGCTATTTCCTTTTTTGCATCTTTGTGGTTGATTATGAATGGCCCAAATTGATTCTTTAACTTAAACTGAGTCTTCTTTTTAGCTGCCATAAAGTTAATTGAATCTGCATTGAGAATTTGTCTAAGATATTCAAGTGAAAAAATTCTCATACACACATGTTTGGGAAACTTGTAGGGTAATAAGTTTGACCCAAAAATCCTTAATTCAGTGTGTTTTTCATAGAGCTACCAATCTCCAACTTTGTTCTGCTTTGAAAGCTGTAATATTCTTTTCATTTCTTCACTGATCCTAGGCTGTTCTGATTTGTTTAATATGCTCATTGCTGGATGCAAAAATAGTTCTGAAAACTCTGAATAAGTGGAATCACTGGATTCTGTTCTCAGTAAAGAAGTGCAAAAGATAATTGATAGAGGTTTTCCCTCTACATCCATCTTTTGTAAAGAAACTGGAAATTTGTCTACTTGGCAGAATAAAAACAAATGGAAAAGATAGGATGAATATCTAAAAAATCCTTTTGTGGGTAATTTAGTCAACTGGTAATGGATGGCATCTGCTATGAAACCAGCATAGTCAAAGATGACTGCTGGAGGTTGACAAGGAGACATAGTGGACAAGAAACCAAGAATAGATTCATCAGTATACACATCTGTAAAATATCCAAGGATAAAAGATAGCATAGAGATAATCTGTCTAGAACCTTCAAGAAATTTAGCTATGGAGTATGGAGGATTTATCTTTGGAATGTCAACATAAGAAGGCATAAAATTCTAAAAGATCATGAACCTTGTAGGGAAATCTATGCCAAGGTATAACTGATTTAATGCCTCTATAGACAAGGGGACTACCTGGGGGATCAAGTTGTAATTGAAGCATTTGATTAATTGACTGGGCTGTAATGGTAAAAAGTATTTCTTTTTCTGCATTTAATGTAGCCCTTTGATCTGTTTCATAGTATTTTTGGCAAATTTTGATGATTTCTTGACCAGGATGAGTTAATGGAACTATATACTGAGGAAAATGGGTTTCCCAAATTGGAATATCATCTTTGTCTAGATATTTTTCATAACACTATTTGTGTATATCTAGCAAATTAAACTCAATAACAGGGTCTGCAATTTTATAATCAAGATCAGTCAAAGGAATGCTTTCAGCAAAAACCATAGGTGGTTGAAGGGGGTTTATGGTTACAACAGATTTGGCAGTGATGACTGGGGTAGGCTTAGGGGGCTTTGGATCCCTCAGATTTAGGGGGCTCCTGGGTTTGGCCTCTTTTTTGGTAATTTTAGGAAGTTTTGGTTCGGTGAATTTCTTAATGAAAAGGCCTGGTTCTATTATAGATGGTTAAAAATTGAATATGCAGGCTTCAATTGTCAGAAAATACCTTTAATTGTAGGTATTCATCTTTTGAAAGGGTTTCTGAGACTTTCAGTTGATTTTAAGGACTGTAACAGATTTCCGGAGAGGTGAATAGCTCCTTAATTGGTCTTCAATGGTGGAATTCTAGTTTAATTCAGATTTTCTGGGCATAAAATCAGTAATCAGGGCTTGAAAATTCTTAACTTAGTCGGGCGTCTATTCAGATTTCAAATGCATAGATAAACTGCAAAATAGTTGTATCAAAGGTTTCAACCTTTAATTTTAATCTCCATAAATGTCGTTAATGCAGGTCTAGTCAATGGCGTGAGGCTGTTTCAGGCTTTGAAATGAAACAGGAGAGCGGTTATCACGTGCAAATTGGGTAGTAAGTGGTTTATTCTCAAATGAACGTGATCGAATAAGAAATTTCCACGTCACTGAGGGAGAAATGGGCAATACAGCCCATTTCGCATCCATTTTGCATTCGGGCGGACGATTAGATTTTCCGCGTGATATTGATCTGGGGCCATTGGATCTGGGACTCAGACACGAAGGGTCAAGATCTATTTAAAAGGTGCGGCCAAAGGATTGGTAGGACCCGGTGTCTTTATTGGGCTAGCGGTAAAAAAACCTTTATAAAATATACATTGGCTTTAAAGGTTTTATATACATAAAAATGGTTTTATGTATATGGGCGGGGTATAGCCATAGTTTAAAATATATCGTGGGTCAACAATATAAAGCGTGAGGCTTTATATAACATGGTGGGATATGGATAGAAGCGGGGTTAATTTTTACTTAAAATAAACCTTAGTTCAATTTTAATCAAACATTGGATTATAATTTTATACGGGGAAGGATTAATATATACATTGCAAAGGCATTATTATATAGTATTAAATATTTGTGAATGATTTAATAATTATTGGGGGCGGGATATTTATTTAAAGTTAGTTTCAGACCAAAGGGTGTTTTATCTGGGTTTTAATTTAACATGTGTGTAATAGCTTTGGTCTAAAATCTTTATAATAGTGGGTTTTGGGGGTATTTAGATATAGGGAATTAAATAAGTAGGTTGAGGTATTATTTAAGGATTTAATAAAATAGGTTAAATTTAATATGAAAGGGGGATGGAGTGTACACAAAAATATGTAAATCACTAAATAAAGTGTAAAAGTAAAGCAAATCTCATCTTTTTATCATGTCACCAATACTTAGGATAAAGTAGTTTTGAGGGTTTTTATATATTTCTGAATAAATGGAAGTTAATTAGATGGGTTTATATGTTTCATTAAGTAAGAATGAGTCTTTACTTATGAAAGGAGTTTATAATGTATGAATGAGAGATGAAATAATGATAAATGGGGATTAAATATAAGAACTCAATATTTTTTACTAGCCAGTCATCAAGCCTTGGGTCTGGTCCCAACAAAAGTTAGAGAAATGCTCGATCCTGTTTGACTGATAGCTTAGAATACTGAATATTTATGGGCGATGGGAAATTAGTGATTTTTCCTGATAATTATTTATTACATGCTTTCTCCACTACTTTTTACCTACCTAGCCTTATTCTAAAAAAATTCCTTCATTTGGTAGGTGCATTTAGGCTTGCAACCTTGAAACATTTATTCTCTTTAAAGCATAAAATATCTAGATCTACCTTATTTCATCTTAGGGCTCAAATTAAACTGTTGAGCTTTTCATTATTCTCTACCTATCTATTTATTTATCAGGATTAAACTGTCTGACAGATCTTTATTCACTATCTAAAAAATAAAATTGAAAACATGACAAGTTAAGATTAAACAGTTTAACGTATCATGGATTATGGCATTTATTGACACTCTGCCATAATTATTTATTTTGCAAAAAATTAAAAGTAGTAGCATTTGGACTTGCTCACTTTCAGGTTTTATTTTCATCTTTTTTCTTTTGGGGTCTATATTTTCTAAGTCCTTTGATCTTCTTCTTTTAGGACTTTTTTTTTTACCCTCTTTTTTATTTTTTTATTTTTTTCTTTTTCTTTTATTTTTTTTATTTTTATTTTTTTTCAAAATATGGGAAAAAAACTTGCAGAAAGCAAGGTATGTACATATTTTACAAGACTATCAAAATTCAATTCAAAATTATGAATCCTATATTTATAGGACCCTAACAGCGGCTTCACATGGAGATGGCATTTCCTGGTGAAATGTCAAGAACACCGTCGACTAGTAGCCTTCAAATTTGACCATGATGATCCAGTAATCTTCTTTTTTTTTCTACATAAAAAACTCATATTAATGACATTTTACCATGCAAAGCTTAGGGCCTTCTCTCCGGGCTTCAACTTTGTAAAGAAAATATCCAATCCAATCTAAAACTTCAATGGGTATTTACAATGATGTAAAATTAAATGGGACTAACTATTGGTTAGCTCAGATGAATAGTAGTGCTTGAGCATTCTACCATTTACTGGTCCTTCTTGTATATCTATTCCATCCAAATATTTGATAAAGAAAGCATTGTTACCGCTATATCCATAAATTACATAAGGTCCTTTCCACAAAAAGTCAAACTTTTCATGTTTTCCTTTGTCTTCTCTTCTAGAATCCCGCTTTAACACTTGATCTCCAATGTAAAAATCATCCTCTTTACTTCTTCTATCAAAATTTTCTTGATTTTATCCTGAATGACTTGGGATTTCTTATAGACCTCTTCCCTTTTTTGTTGTAGATGAATAGTTTGATTAATTCTCCTTTGTATATAATTTATTTCCACTTGTGATTCTTGAATTACTTTCATTACTGGAACACCTAAGGATGGTGGAAAAACTACATCCATTCCATATACAAGTTGGTAAGGGGAAGTGCCAATATAATTTTTAGTAGTAAGTCTATCTGCCCATAAGGCATAGACTAAATTTTTATTCCAAGTCTTTTTGTTGTCTTCAAGTAACTTTTTTTATGATATTTACAAGAATTTTGTTTGAGGATTCAGCTAGGCCATTACCCTAGGGGTAATATGTAGTAGAGTGACCTAGGGTAATATGATATTTGAGACAAAAGGCAATCATCTTTTTAGATTTAAATGCTGCTGCATTATCAGTAATTATCTTGTGAAGGCATCCAAATCTTGAAAAAATGTTATTTTCTATGAAAGAAATAATGACTGCATCAGTGGCTTGTCTAGTTGTTGAGGCGGTAAATCTCCTCTGCAGACAGAGTCGATCGCACTAGCCCTAGGGTGGGTCTAGAAACAATCGAAACATGCAATGACGTCGGTTCCTAGTTACAAGAAAGACAAAGATCGCGATAAGTAGCCTACCTCAAATCCCACGCTGTTGTTGTCGAGGAAGAAGCGATGCTCTTCGTCCCTAGCCTGATAGATCACAATCCTTCCGTTCGCCACGTCTGGACACCTGTATACATGCAGAGAAATGACGACATACAACATAATACTTAAAGCATGTAACTATATATCAGTTAGAGAGGATATAATTCATTGCATTACATAAAAAAGTAGACACAAGAATGGAACCAAAATCAGAGTCACTTATATTAAAGATGACAAAAAGGGATATTACAACCAAATGCTCTGACACTATGATCTTCCTTCGGCAGGGCTTGCAGCGGAGCGTGTCTCAATGAAGCCTGTCTGGAATCTGGACAAAGCTCTCTCTCTTACGGGGTTCTCCTCGGCTCTACTCTCAATAGTCGCCCAGCTATAGTTTTCCTCCCACAAGTTCAACTAGCTAGAAAATAGAGAGGGCGGGCTTTTATAGAAGGAGGAGGAGAGGTTAGGCTCCCTATAATCATGGGGAAGAGTCCTATCTCTTAGGAAGGTTCCATGAGAGGTGGAAAAACACTTCCTAATCAGAGAGATCCGGCGGCAAACAACCCAAACTCATTTTGGTGATCCGTTCTGAGTTTGTTAAAACCAAACTTTCGCTTTCTATATTAAAAAAACATTCCTTAAAAGGCTTGGCACGGGCATGACACAGGGACAGAGCGCCAACTAAAGCGCCTACTATGGTACATTTTCCCCATTGGCGTGAGGGATGCACTGGCTATCCATGCCAATGCCAAATGGATTTTTAGGGTTTTCCAGAGGAATTTTTCTTTAGGAGAATTCTTGTCCTTATGCAGAAAGATGCCATTAAGGTGTTTTCAGGACATTTTACTGCTCACAGGTCATGGGAATATTCCTCTAATGTACGGGACGAGGGATTGCAGGGATGGTGAAAAAATGTTGTGTAACAGATGCCCCCTAAAGCATGAGGTCCAAGAGAGAGGGAGGGGTGAAATGCTTTATGATAACGCGCCCAACCGAAAACACTGCCATTGAAAAACCTACAAATACAAATACAGCTGATATCTATGATACATGATATGTGGTATGGGCGCAGCCATCCATAATAGAGTGTACAAAAACCGGGATCCAAGGTATGGACGCAGCCATCCAGTAAATAAGGATCGACAATTAGACTCAGGTATGGTTGCAACCATCCAATCGAATGAGTCATGTAATAAATCATAATAATCCACAAAGAATCCGCAACCTGGATGTTTATCAGAAAAAACCTAGGGTCTTGCGCTCCATCTCGACTCGAACAGAGTACAAGTTCAAGCATGTGAATATTTGATTTGAAGTCGAACATGCAAGAACATCGTCGGATTACCAGCCAATTATGAAATCCATTAACAGACGTGAGAGAAACCACCAATAATGACGATGGTTCTCAAGGTACAAGAGGTACAATCCACGGAATGTGAACAATGAGCTAGCATCGAACACCCGCATAATCATCTGAACGAAGTTCAATAATGAAAACCTTGGGTCGAATGCGAAGAACCTGTCATTGAGGCATGCAGGCTCCAAGGTACCTGAAGGGATTCTCTAGATTAGCTTCCTAGATAATGAGCTAAAGTCGACAGGAAGTGACCTTGATCGAAGATGGGCCATAATGTTTCCCACATTATCGACACGAGATAGAGGGACATAATGTTTGTGAATCAAGAATAAAGACCAACAGAGAATCAGAGGGAGGTTGAAAACTGCAGAGGCCAACTTCTCTTGAACATATCGGCGACACGAAATTGGATTTAGCAGTATTTGACATCAAAGGATCTGAGGTCATGGTGACGTGGCAAAGAGCAGATGAGCGGTAAAAAGTGATTACCCAAACCCATGGAGGCAAGCAGACAATGAGATGAGATGTTCCCAACCCGACACAAATGCATATAAGTGCCATGTTCAAGAGCAACATAATGCCGACACGACTATAATACTGGTTCCATTTTCCCCCACCATTTCTGGCGAGTACCCCAATTATTTTTGAAAACAAGCTTTAAGGGGATAGCATATGCTTGCGATATAGTTTCGTCCTTCGGACAAATCCAACCTAGTACATTTAATGAGCCTTAGGAAGGATGAACTTGAGTAATGTCATTACGACGGAGTCCGATGTCATCAGTTTTTAACAAGTCTGACAAAGGAAGAACTCGACATCTTTTCATGTTTAGAGAGTTTGAAAAGACAGCGGAAAAGAAAACTCCAGCAGTCCCTTTTCGTAGATAGTCCCACAGATCCGAAAAGGTAGAAAACTATGTCTAAGAGAACCTCCTAGTCACGATAGGCTAGGGTATTCCTTTTTCGTAAATAATCTATCCCAGCCCGAAAAAGGGGTAAACGTATACTGGGTAGATGTCGTTTCATAGCCAATTTAACAAGCGCAAAATGACAAGCGACTCGGTGATCTTTTCAGTTTTAGAGAGTCAGAAAAGAGCTGAAAGGTGACTCCAGTAGTGAATTTTTCGTGTTTTTACCGAGTCTAAAAAATTATAAAATACAACTTGTGTCATTTTCCTAGTCACGTTAAAACCTATTGCTGCACAAAAACCAAGTGTAAAATCCATTGTTCGACAAAAATATAGTAAAATATCGACAAAACAAGTTCCAAACCTAATTTTTATTTTGAAAAGTTATAAATATTACCAATGGTAAAAACATATTTACTTTTTACCTCTTTACCTCTTTGCATAGCGATAGTGAGCCATTTCTATTACGATCTTGCGGTGATGACTGAGAGCAATCTAGTGGATGAAATCAGATCATGTCTTCTCCAAGTAAGAGCCACTTCCGTAAGTCCTTTTTTAAGCCATATTTTATAGCTTTTAACTGTCATTTGGTGCGCTTGAGGGGATGAATTGAAAATTTAGGGCCTTCGTGGTTGGCGTGGGTATCCGGCATGAACCCACGCCAACCGGCCCTTTTCACACAGGGGCCGCGTCAAGTGGCATGACTGTCAGCAAAACAGCCGCACCAACTGTGCAACCCAATATTCCATTCAAATTTAACAAAAAATGAGCCAATTAATTGTTGTTTTGAGTGCCCAAGGGATCTTAAAATGTGTTTATTACCAAATTGATGCAGGTACACAGCAAAAATGGTGATTTAATGGAAAGAAAGAGAGCACAATGAAGAATATGAGTTGGCAATGGGGAACGAGTAGTGCATGAATGCTCTCCGAAATTGCAGTTTAAAGAAATTCTTCTTAACACCATGTCTCCGGGCTCAGCCTGAGTTACTGCAATATCTGATAAGTATTTGGGATGAGGAAAAAGAGAAATTTAAACTTCGAGATCAAGTACTTGAACTCGAAGTGTCCGATGTATACTTCAGCACTGGACTGTCACGCAGAGGTCCAGTTCCTATCTTGAATGGTACTAGGAACTCAGGTGAAAGCATGACAATGGTCATGGAAAGAGTGTGTGAAGGGGCACGTAAAGGATCAGGTAGCAGAGAGGTGGATATTCAGACCATTCCTGATCTAGCACTCGGAGTAGTGCTACATACTATTACGCAGGCTGCAAGGTCGCAGGCACTGCACGAAGCTACCAAAACATAGCTCCTTATCGCGTTAGAATGCATGAACCCAACAGTATTTGACTAGGCCATAGCCATGACAATGAACATCAAATGGCAGCTGACCAAATTCAAAAATACCAAACTAAAACAGTTTGGGTATGGGTCCATCTTGGTCTCATTCTTCTTGGAGCGACTACCTATCTTCCAGGGCCTGGGGGCTATAGTCCCGAATCCACCATTGAGAGAGCCATGGATGGCTCGATGGGCAGCATTGATGCCCAGAGCAGGGGGCAGCCAGCAGATGTCATGGCAGCCCGAGTTCTTTATATGGCTCCGACGACAGCTGATCGTTGTAGAGGACTGGCCCTATGCTGGCACTAATTTCACAGGAGACCCAGACCTTCCGCTCCTAGAAGAAGAGGACTAGGATGAGGAGCTGGGTAAGACTCTTTTTAATTTTATGATTTTTATGAATTTTTGGTATACATGCCCCATTTTTCAATACATGTTTAACGATATAGGGCCCATGCCACATAGGTTGGAGTTTTCCTTCCCCAAGCTTATCATGGGCGTGATCATACAAGACGACGAGGTCTCCTTCGATAAAAGAGCACGGGGAAACCATTTGATTGAAATGATCTTTAACCCACTTTTTCTTTGCCTCGATAACCAAAGCAGCCAAGCGGCAAGTTTCGTTCAATCTCTCAAGATATAGGATACGTTCTTCCTCCGGGGAGGTATCCGGCAGTAATTCCACAGCAAATTTCAGTGAAGGGATCTCACATTCAACTGGAAGAGTAGCTTCCAGACCATACACCAATTGAAACAATGTGAATCCAGTCGCACTCTTCACTAACATTCAGTAGGCCCAGAGAGCTAAAAACAATTGGAGATGCCAATTTGATTTGTGTATACCAATTGTTCGTTGAAGCATCGTGACAAGCACCTTGTTCACGGCTTCAACCTGGCCATTTTCCTTAGGGTATTATGGCATCGAGTTGTCGTGATGCAAGCCCAACTTCGATGTCAGCTCTGCCATCATGTAGTCCCAAAAATGAGAGCCATGATCGGTGACGATGGCTTGAGGAACGCCGAAACGTGTGATCACATGGTTGAAAATGAAGTGTGCAGATGTCTTACCGTTTGCAGCCAGTGTAGGCATTGCTTTGGCCCACTTGGTGAAATAATCTACAGTAACAATGATATAAGCATGCCCCATAGCCGAGTGAGGGTTACACGTCATAAAATCAATGCCCCATTTGGCAAAAGGACCTACAGTAATGACAGGATGTAATGGGAGAGGCGGCGCACACATCTTGCGTTGGAAAATATGGCACTCATGACACTTTCGTACTGCAACAATACAGTCTTTAAATATAGATTTCCAAAAATAGCCCGCACGAAGGATCTTCTATGCGGTAGCATAACCGGACATGTGACCGCCAGAGGCGCCACTGTGACAGTCATTCAGAAATTTCTCAGCCTCCTCTAAGGTCAAACACTGGCGAAGTACAGAATCGACTCCGACATGAAATAAGGTATCTCTGACAATGCGATATGGTTGCGACTGATGTCGAACACAACGTCGAGCATCCTTCATTAACTCGGACCAGAAGGTAGATGTCTGGAGGTACATGATGATATCACTGTACCATGGATCGAGAGTGTTGATTAAGAAGAGAGTTTCATCTGGGATGTAATCCTTGGAGTGAGACGAAACAGAGTCGGTAGGGAGAGAACAAATGAAATCAGCAAAAACCAGTGATTTCTGTGATTTGGCAGTAGTGAACTCCAAATCAAACTCTTGGAGGATGACAATCCACTTTGAGTACATGCCCCCTAGCAATTTTTGAGACAAAATGTAATTCATGGGGTTGCAGTCAGAAATCACGGTTACCATGCGTAACAGGATGTAATAGCGAAACCGTTGAATGACCTAGACCGCGGTGAGTTCCAACTTATCGACGTGTGCATAACGTGTTTCAGTGTCAAGGATATTCCGAGACAGATAATAAACCACGTGTTTGTTACCGTCATCGTCATCCTGTACCAAAACCATGGCAATTGTACTAAATGCGGCAGCTGAATAGAGGGTAAAGTTGCGATGATAGTTTGGAGGACAGATTAAAGGAGTGTTGACAAGAAACATCTTAAGGTTATCGAAATATTTCTGAGCAATCTTGTCCCAATAGAAGGGAACGTCCTGCTTTAGAAGTCGCATAAACCCTTTGGCCACCTCGGCATAGTTTGGGATAAAGCGACGTAAGAAATTCACTTTCCCCTGAAGACTCTGAAGTTGATGCAGCGAGGATGAGGAGGGGAGATTAACAATAGCCTCGACCTTGAGAGGGTCAAGGCGAATTTCGTCCTTAGAGAAAATGAATCCTAAAAGCTAGCTAGAGTCAACACAGAAGATGCACTTGTGAGGATTAAGCCTGATGTTGTAACTTCTGCAGCGAAGAAAAATCTAGCGTAGATGTTCCAGATGGTCTTCACGTAGAGCTAAATGAGCCGGAAGGTCATCCAAATACGGCTTAACAACATTACGTATTTCGTGAAAGGCGTAAGACATGGCACGCTGGAGGTAGCCCTAGCGTTTTTCAAGCTGAAAGGGAGCTTCTTATAGGCGAATGTTCCCCACGGACAGATGAAAGCAATCATATGTTGATCAGATGGAAGGATATTGATTTGATTGTAACCCGAAAAGTGTTCCATAAGGGAAAATATCTCACTCCCCACATAATCATCGATGATATGATCTATAAAGGGGGTGGGATAGTTGTCCTTAGGGCAAGCTCGATTGATATCTCGATAGTCAACACAGACTCGAATTGTGCCCTGCTTCTTATCCACAGGGACAATATTGGAAACCCACTCTATCAGAGGGATTGGATATATGAAGCCCGCTTTAAGAAGTTTCTCAACTTCAGCTTTTATAGCAGTGGCTTTCCGAGGATGCACTGGACGTAGACGCTAGCGCACAGGCTTCACACTGGGATAGGTGGGAATTTTGTGCACAACGATACTGGGATCGATTCCAGGCATCTCTTCATAAGACCACGCGGAAACATCACAAAATTCATAGAATAGACTAGTGTACACTTGAATCTCATCGGGAGAACAAGTGACTCCCACAAGGATGTTCTCAAAAACCCCTGGTTTAACGAAGATGTCGATAGGCATCGTTTGGGTAATATTACTCAGATTTCCTTCCGAAAATTCTTCATGGGTCAATATTGGAGTTTGGAGAGGCGGAGAGGGAACCTGAGATGAAAAACGCTCAAGTCAATTAGACATTG
The DNA here is from genome assembly GCA_034641835.2 of Pinus albicaulis. Lineage (NCBI taxonomy): Eukaryota > Viridiplantae > Streptophyta > Pinopsida > Pinales > Pinaceae > Pinus > Pinus albicaulis. The sequence goes on along the minus strand of CM076575.1, from coordinate 875,659,859 downwards.
CCCCCAAGCTAGGCATAAACAAGTAACGATGATGTCCATCGCTCCACGGAAGATCTTCGAGAGACATAGTCTCCATGATAGCTTTGTCAGATAGAAAAACTTCTCTCAAAGTATCGGGCGAATCTGCATCACCGAGCCAAGGGGATTGAGAATAATCATCAAGAGCCATGCTCAAAAGAGCATGATCAGCAGGAGGACGATCTAATGCGGCAACGATCTCGCAATAATTGATTTCAACTGGGGTCAGAGGCATCGATTCTCCAAAAGAGTCAACCTATTCAGGGGAAGGGATGATCCATGGGTCATCCGACCTAGAGACCATATTGACTTGAACGGTGTTCGGTGGTGGAATGGGAAAAATACCCATGAGAACGGGGTCCCTGAAAAGACCTGGTCCTATACTGTCGGGGGGATTAGGAATTTGATCCATGTACGGCATGTTGTTCTTGGAGGATGAGGTGAAGAAATACAACTGATCGACAGTAATAATCTTGCCCTCATGCGGAAACTTCAAAAGCCGAAAGAGGGTGGACGGAACGCACAACATGGCGTGGGTCCAACTGCGACCGAGTAGAATATTGTAGTTGAGTTTGGCATCAAAAACTTCCACTTCGACGTTGACTGTCTTACCTTGCAATGTAATTGGTAGACTCGCGAGAACACCCAAGGGTTTTGATTCCCTTCCATCGAATGCCTCAAGGGCATTGGGAGATGAAGTGATGGCTGGAGAGCCAATGGCCTTCCAGAAAGAAAATGACATAATGTAGGTAGAGGCACCTTCGTCCACAACGGCTCTGTGAATGTTGAGGCCGTTGATACCGACTTGTATAACAAGTGCGATCTGATGCGGAAGTCAGGGGACAAAATTCTCTAGATTGAAGGAGAGAAGGCTAGAATCGGCAGGGTCAATTCCGCTGATCGCAGATAACATAGCTTTCCGTTAAGATGTACAACTCTGAATAAATTCCAACGCGAACATCGTGGAAGGTGCCTACGCCAAATCCTCAACAATGCTGTAATGTTGAGCAACATGGGCGTTCGGATTATAGGAAGACTTACGGAGAACACCTTTGGAAGGTGGTCATACAACGGGTTCAGCACTCTGCCTTTCAATCTCCAAAGGACCAGAGGCAGATGGGGGAGGAGGGCCATCAATGACTTCCTTCCCAGCTACCTAGCGTGATCCGGCATAATCCTTCGATCGAGTGGCAATAGCAACAGGTGCAACACCATTCATCATGAAAACCTAAGACCCAAACAATGGAGATGGTGAAGGCTGCTCAACCATCTGGGTCTGCTGAGATGGAAAAGGTTCCTTAATAACTGTCGGAGTTCCCTTAGAGCCCTTAAGAATTTGACTAACCTTGGATCATCGAGGATAATCTTTGGTGTAGTGGTCTTCATCACAGATCAGGCAAGGGTACTTCGGTTTTCGTTGCGAACCATCATCAGCACGTGGTTTGGACAATTCTAGTTTTGGGGCATCGGATTTGGCTTTGCCTTTACCCTTCTTCTTCCCTTTGGAAGTCTCGTCCGTAGGATTGGCCTGAACGGTGTTGACCTCCACAGTATTACTAGAATCTGAACTAGTCTGAGGAGTAGAATTGTTGGAAGAATTAGATTTATGCTTCCCATTAGAAGACTTGTGAGAAGTCTAAGAGACGGAACCAATAACACCGTTTATTGATGGGGTAGTTGGTGCTTTATAGGTCCCTGGTGGCAGGGCATCAGTCAAGATGTCGTATAATGTGTCGAACTGAGAGTACACTAGATCTAGGTACTAGGCACAAGCAATGGCTTATTCCTCGGTTACACATGCCCCCATAGCAATGTCTTGTGAAATATTGTTGATAAAGGAGGTAGTGAACCAGTGAATTAGAAACTGATCAGGAATGTCAAACTTGATCAGACAACAACGACATCTCCACTCGTGAATGTGATTTGAAATATGAGTGGCCTTGTCCTGTTTCAGAGATGTCAGGAGATGCGTCCCAGCTTCGTAACAAACCAGTAATTGGAAATGCGTCAGGAATCCCATAGCTAGAGTATTAAAATATTGAAAAATACCATGGGGCAGCTCTATATACCATTTAGCAGCAGCACCAGTGAGATTTCATTGGAAAAGACGTAGATGAATCAATTCATCTATCCAAGAATTCGAAGAACACCACAAGTGGTATGTCATGACATGTGCTTGGGGGTCTTCTCTAGATTTACCCTCAAACTTAGGACAGTCACCAGGCACCTTCATCGGAACCGGAGGCCGATATGGATTATGAAGAATCGGATCATTGGTCAATTGGGATACGTCTGGTAACTCCAACGTGGCGAGAAAAGGTAACTGAGGGTTAAAAGGCATGTCAGGTCCCCAATAAGGACCTGTACTTGTACTCCATCCTGGTTGAGCATAACTCTGCCCCCATTGGTTCTATCCCAGAGGATTCTGACCATAGGGGGTATAAGTCAGATAATGAGGTTGGTATGGCGGCTGATAACCAGGATATAGGGGTTGATAACCAGGGTATTGATTCTGATTATACGTGGGCCCTGTTTGAGCAGTGTATGGAGTATAAGTATAGCCTGGCTGTTGAGAGTAATAACCAGAACCTTGAGGCAGGTTGTAAACTGGGCGAGACTGACCTTGAAGGTAATAGCTGCCTTGAGGTCGAACGGGCTACTAGTAAGAGGAGCCCTGTTGAGTCGGATAAGTCGGGCGCATAGGTGGATTCGGCTGTGGCATAGAATAGATCGAATGTTGAGTAGGGTTAACAGGCTATGCAGGTTGTCCTGATTGAACGGGTTGACCTAGCTATGCAGGTTTTCTTGGTTGAACAGGTTGACCTCGCTGATGAGGGACACCAGGTTTCCCTGGTCGAACAGGTTGACCTGATGGCGGGAGTGGGCCAGGTTGTGCCTGATAACCAGGTTGACTTGTGACAGGACCATAAGATGGCCTTGGCTGTGCAACATTTTGACCAATCACAAAATGAGGCTACTGAGGTTGCACCAAAGGTTTAGAAGGATGGGTTTTCCCTCCAGGACCATATGGTGGTCCAGGTTGATACCCCGGTTTCCCTGCTGGTCCTTGAGGTTGCCCTCGTTGGACCACAGGGTGAGGTTGTACAGGTTGACCTTAAGGGTTGTAAGACTACCCTTACGGGCCGTAAAAAAATCCCTGTTGGCCTGAAGGCTGTCCCTGTAAGGGTTGTCCTTGCGGGTCGTATACATACCCTGGCTGGGCTTAAGGTTGTCCCTGGAAGGGTTGTCCTTGTGGGCCAGAAGCATATCCTTGCTGAAACAAAGGTTGTCCCTGAAATGGTTGCCCTTATTGATTAGAAGGTTGCCCAGGCTGGGTAGATAGAAAACCATTAATATACTAATAAGCCTCATGAGCAGGAAAACAAAGGGGGTTACCCTGCTCATCATATTGATATGGAAATATGTAAATCGAGGCACCATCCTCTCCATAATGGGAAAAGTAAGGATGACGGCTGTAAAGACAACCAATACTCCTTAGGAGAGATGTTCTCGGGAATGGAAAAAGCTATATAAATGTCTTCAGGAACTGACGAGGTCCTAGTTGACTGAGTAGTGACAACAGGCATAGATGCATCCATGCAGACAGTAGTTCTAACAGGTGCTGATGTGACAGAAGGATATGTCGTGAGAGGTGTCAATGGATACATCCCTAATGAGGGAATGGTCGGATTCGTGGATGGAGTCGATATTCCCATAGAGGCAATAGCAGCCATGACCTGACTTAAAGACCTATATCCAGCTGGAAGCGTTGGAACAGGTGAAGACATAACAGAAGGTTCGGGGATGTCTTTGGGAAAAAAATAGTAATCTTCACCAGAAGTAGGAATTCCCTCACTAGGAGAAGGACTGGATGAGTCCATATCTGACCCTGCCGTAAGATCTTCTAAAAGATGACAAGGACTAGGAGGTATGACAACAGCCAAAAAGGGTGATCCCGATGTAAGAGGACGGAAGTGTTTCCCTACTCCAAATCCAAACCAAGCATTGGACAAGGGCCAATTGAAGTCAACTGGTCCTCCAAAGGGAAGTTCAGATATAACTGGTCCCCCATCGGGAAACTCGGATACAATGGGTTGCTGATACTCAGCAAGGGACTGCAAAACCTCTGATGAATCATCTGTATAAGGACTACCAGTAGACGAAACTAATGGTTCTGCCACTGTGACTATAAAAAAAAAGAGGAAGAGATCAAAAACAAAGACGTGCGGGAAAACCAAGGCAAACAAAAACAGGCCGAAAAATCAATCTCTAAATGGGCGTGTGATCATAGGTGATTAATTTTACCACATTGAAACTATAAATTTTACTGTTTCATGTTTTAAGAGTCTAGAAACGAGTAAACGATGACTCTATCACTTTTAGTTTGGAAACAAGCGTGAAAGGACAAGCGCTTGATGATCTTTTCAAGTTTTAAGGAGTTAGTAAAGATCAAAATGACTACTCTGGTAATCTAGGTAAATGGGTGTACCAGATATCCGTGAACTGCCATATACACCTTGGTAAAAATGAAAGAGAAATCAACCAAGGACTTGACGTACGTGCAGGTAATCTCTTTGAATGTTGTGTCCAGTGTATCACGGGTAAAAGGCGGCAGACTCGGCTTCCTACAGATAAAGGATTGCAACCTAATGGGGTCTCCCTTTATATACTCGATGGTACGGGGAGCACAAGTTCGTACTAGCGATGTTTGTAGCCAGATGGCGAGCGACAACTGCTAGGCTTAAAGACGCTGGAACACGTCTCTACCTTAGACTACTAGATATTTCGTTAATGTTTCAATGTTTCCTTAGGTTAATTCAGTAAATTTTAAATTTGATCTTCAATTTACGTTTCAATTTCAAGGCCCTATCGAATTTTGGATCTCTTAAAACCTCTAGATGCAAACTACATGCCACAAAATATCATTTTGTTCAATGAAGAGCTATCTACGGGAGAGTTGAGAGCTTTCAAATGACAACAAAATGAACACACAAAAACATCCACTACTGTTTCCAATGCAGGCTAATGAAACTAGAAAACTTCTCTCTAGAGTTATATAACACTAGTAATGCAAAAGAGATTTCAATTTTCACTACGCCAATCCAAATGCAAAGATCTTGTTTTTTTATTTTTCAATATATTAGAGCAAATGCACTAAATGAATGAAAAACTAATGAAAACACCAATTCGAGAAATGACAAAGAGAGAGCTTAAACAAAAAATTTCACTCCATCCAAACGCACACAATCAAGACTCAAACTGATGATGAAATCCCTCAAAGCGAAGAAGAATCTCGAAAGAGACTCAATAAAACTGTGTAACCTAGGCTTGGAGTAACACAAAGAAAAACTGAATGAAAGAGAGAACAATCACTCAATTAATGCAATGATTCAATGGCATCTAGAAAAATGAATGCAAAGAAGCGAAAACGAAGTTGACCGAGAAAGAAAAGACCCAAAACTCCCACTGGAGGCTCAGCGCACTGAAGCACCTAGAAGCCCTAGGGCTAGAATGCAAAACTGATAGAAAAAGGTGAACAACCGGAGGACAGGGGCTAAACACAGTCAAAAATGACTTCAAAGCACTCAAGCAATCATAAAAAATGAACCAGGACCAAAATTCAAGCTCAAAAATCCCACAAACAGGAAAACCCTAATACCAAGCAGGGTTGGCGCGCCTGTTTGGTTGTAATCTGCGCCAAACAGGGGTTGGCGCGGGTGTCTAACCAGCAACAAGCACCAATCGGCGCGATTGTCAGGAGAAAAACTGCACCAAGCCATTTTATCCTATTAAAATGATAAAAAAGGACAAACTAAGACCAGATTTGGTTTTTTGGGGGCTGAAAAAGGGTTTAACACCAAGGAAGGTGAACCATAAAAGAAAATAAATCAATCAAAATCCAAAAAACAACCCAAAGGAGGAAGTACTAACTCCCACTGATCCCTAGTGGAGTCGCCAAATTGTTGAGGTGGTAAATTCCCTTTGCGGACAGAGGCGATCCCACTAGCCCTAGGGTGGGTCTAGCAATAATAGAAACACAAAATGACGTCGGTTCCTAGTTACAAGAAAGAAAAAGATCGCGATAAGTAGCCTACCTCAAATCCCACGTTGTTGTTGTCGAGGAAGAAGTGGTGCTCTTCGTCCCTAGCCTGATAGATCACAATCCTTCCATTCGCCACATCCGGACACCTGTACACATGTAGAGAAATGACGACATACAACGTAATACTTAAAGCATGTAACTATATATCAGTCAGACAGGATATAATTCATTGCATTACATAAAAGAGTAGACACAAGAATGGAACCAAAATCAGAGCCGCTTATATTAAAGATGAAAAAAAGGGAGATTACAACCAAATGCTATGACGCTATGATCTTCCTTCGGTGAGGCTTGCAGTGGAGCGCGTCTCAACGAAGCCTGTCGGGAATCTGGACAAAACTCTCTCTCTCTTACGGGGTTCTCCTCGACTCTGCTCTCAATATTCGCCCTGCTATAGTTTTCCTCCCACAAGTTCAGCTAGCTAGAAAATAGAGAGGGTAGGATTTTATAGAGGGAGGAGGAGAGGTTAGGCTCCCTATAATCATGGGGAAGAGTCCTATCTCTTAGGAAGGTTCCATGAGAGGTGGAAAACCACTTCCTAATCAGGGAGATCCAGAGGAAAACAACCCAAACTCATTTTGGTGATCCGTTCTGAGTTTTTTAAAACCAAACTTTCGCCTTTTATATTAAAAAAACATTCCTTAAAAGGCTTGGCGCAGGCATGACATAGGGACAGAGTGCCAACTAGCGCACCTTCTATGGTGCATTTTCCCCATTGGCGCAAGGGATGAAATGGCTACCCTTGCCAATGCCAAAACATGGATTTTTAGGGTTTTCCAGAGGAATTTTTCTTCAGGAGAATTCTTTTCCTTATGCAGAAGGATGCCATTAAGGTGTTTTCAGGAAATTTTACTGCTCACAGGTCATGGGAATAGTCCTCCAATGTACAGGATGAGGGATTACAGGGACGTTGACAAAATTTTGTGTAACACTAGTAGTAATAGCTTCAATCCACTTTGTGAAGTAATCAGTGGTAGTCAAAATCCACATATGTTGGTCAGAGGATGGGGGGTGAATTTCTCCAATGAAGTCTAAACCCCATTGTTGAAATGGTATTTCAGTTAAAATAGGCTTTAATGGTAAAGGTAACAATTTCTTTTTTCCTTCAAAAATTTGACATTTGTGACATGAAGTAACAAAATTTTTAACATCAGCAAACAAGGTAGGCCAGTAAAAACCAGCTCTAAGGATCTTGTCAGCAGTATTTTTCCAATATAAATGCCCTCTATAGTCACCTGCATGAAATTATTCAAGTATTTTATTAGCTTCTTCCTTTAGTAAACAATTTAATAATATCCCACTATGATCTCTCCAAAAAAGTACATTATCTAAGATACAAAATCTTATTGCTTTAAGTTTTAGAAATCTAGCTTTAGTCCTTGACAATTCAGGAGGAGCTTGTAAGTTTGTAGGTACAAAGATAATATCTGAGTACCAAGGTGAATCTAGAAAGGCTTCACTGATCATTGGAGTCGCCATCTCTTCCTGATCATCAACCTGAGCAATAAAATTTATATCTAGTGCATTGCAATTAGATTCAGCCATTAACTTGGCTAATCCTTGTCCTTTAATGAGTTTTGTGGGTTTAATTTCTATTTCATATTCTAGGATAGTGGCAATCCACTTATCTCTTCTTCCATCAGGACCATCCTGAGTAAGAATGTATTTTACTACAGAATTAGGGACATAGGCAATTATGTGGGAATAGAGAATATAAACTCTGAAGTCTTTGATGGCCTTAACCAAAGCTAAGGCTTTTTTCTCCATTATGTTATATTTCAGAGGGGCATCTCTAAGGGTTTTACTGAAAAAATCTATAGGTTGTTCAATCCTTGATCATTCTTCTGCAATAAAACTGCAGCAATGGTATGCTCAGAAGGAAATGAAAAAATTATGAAATCTTTCTTGAAATCTGGACTGATTAAGACAGGTGTTTTAGTTAAAGCCTAATTTATGGATTCAAATGATTGTTTGGCTTCAATGATCCTGTTGACCATATTAGCCCCTCCATTCAAATTTTTGGCCAGTAGTCCCATTTGAATCCTTCCAATCCCTCTTACGTGGCCTAAGACCTTCGTCTCCTGCATACCGTTGCCACCTTTCATTCCCAAAACCGTACTCAAAAAGGCCTAAAAACCCATATTCAGAAATATATCGGCCCTAGCTCCCTCCGGCCTCAGCGCCCTTCATTTTCTTCTCCACATAATGCAGGAGCTAGCCCATGGGCCAAAATGAAAAGCGCTTACCATATACAGCCATCGGGTGCGTTTTGCGCCGTTCGATCAGACCACAGATTAACGCACCACAGCTCGTCACCCTTGTGGACCCCACCCCACCTTCATTGTTCGAAAACCGGCCTGATTTTTCCGCACTGCCTTTGCTGGGCCAGCGATTCCATATGCTGATTTCCAAGTGTCCCAGTGTACGTTTTTAAAACTGCTCCATTTCGCGCGTTAAGGTTCGACCAGAAGACACGCAGTGGAATTCACCATCGCCATTCGATCTGGGAGCCTTCATCTAACGGTGGTCACTTTTCAAAGTTGCACGGATATTAATCTAGGCATACGACGTCCCGGGCCCGCCACTCCATCGCTCCCCAACGCATTTTGGACCGTTTATCTTGTCCCATGATCGTGTGGCTCAGATCATTTGTAGAACCTGTTGGTTTATCGGGTCTTATTCCACGACGTACTTCCACCTGTCTTTCGTATATCCCCATCATCGTCCCATGTTTTTATCGCATCTTCCTCCATCTTTCATATATCACATTAAGCGCCATATTTTAGTGTTTAAGCTATAAGCTTTCGCACTGTCCGTTCGTTGTCACCCCACTGTATTTCTCATCGCCCCCCTACATGCTTCCACCATTCCGCTACGTCGCTTTGTCACCCCCCGCCATCTCCACTGCATTCACTCTCCCGTACACCGGTTTTCCTAACAATTTTTTTGTATTATGCAGGGTGTGAAAGGAGGAAAATCGCCTTTAATTATCACCTCCATTATAGAAATCGAAGATGCATCAGAAGATCAGCTTCCAGATGCAGAATTTATGAAGAAAAGTCCTGGGTAGTTGTCAGGATATGACTTTCATTAAATAAAGCAGGAGGGAAATCTGTCAAACCCCTCAGAAGAATTCAAAGGGCAGATTTCTACAGGTGAAGATATTAATGCCGCGGTAAGGAGTACCAGTTGAAGATCGAGGGTTTCAGCCTCCAGCTTCGAAGATTTTAAATTTTAACCCAGATTTCAGAAGGCAAGGAATACAAATGCATAAAAATCTTATCCTCCCGATTTTACTTCAACAGATCTTTCTCTCATGAAAGTACAGAGTGTTATATATTTTATTCTTCACACCTTACCTCTAAAGAGATCTTCTATCCAGTGCATTTACTCCATAGAGCAGCAGCAGAGTACCTACAGTAGTTTAGCGCCGTCAAACAGTGTGGGCAGGCACTCTCCCACCACCCTTGCTTTAATGAGTCAATTAAATGTTCACCGACCTCTAGGGATGCGGTTTTTCTCCTTCTTCCTCTATAAAAACCCAGGAGAAAGACACAGTGGGGGTTCCAGACTTTTATCAGAAAATTGTTCTGTGAAAGGCATTTTTTGTACACATTTTGTAAAGCTTTTGTATCGAGGCTCAGAGCCCGTAGGGTCTCAGTGAGGAGGAGTTCTATCTGTAATGAGGATTCTGGTCTTTGGTATTTCACAGTATGTACTTTTCCTTATGTGTTTAATACAATATTCCATTTCATACATCTTCTTGTATCATGTTACTAGAATGCGAGTGGCTCACTGATTTTAGATAAGGATTCATCCTAGTTGATACCCATATTTGGATCAGTCAAGCACTTTAAATAGGCTCAGGCATGATATACTGTTTCATATTCATTTCATCCACTTTTCTGCTATATTGGTTGCTTTGGGGGGGTGCTTTTAAAATGCCATTGTCATGTATGGATTCTTAGAATGATAAGCCCATATGTGGTTCTTTTGTGTATCTGGGTATCAGACCAAAGTTAACTAATATCCTCTTGCGTTTCTTTCCCTCCATGCACTTTCTGATATTTGATTTTTGTGACGTATTATTTGAATCAGCCCTCTTTACAGTAAATTGTCTCTTAACTGTCTGATGCTTTTATATTGAAGCTTTGCATTGTGCCTCTGCAACATTACTTTCCCTGTGTCAGTTTCTGTGATTGCTGGTCCCATTTTAAATCAATTTCCTTGTTTAGCAAGAGATAGTAGGAGAGCCTTTGGATTGACAACCCAGTTTTATTATACGCCTCCTGCTATGCTAAGATGTCCTAGTTACTGGTCTATGGCAGATCTAGACTGTCTCTATGGTAGACAACAATTGTCGACAACATCTTTCTGGCGCCGTTGCCGGGGACGAATTTGAGAATATCAGTTTCCCTGGGCCTCGACAAAATTGATTCACTCTCTAATCAGGTGAGCACAGAGAGTTGAAGAGTTGCATATCTCTCACCTTGGCGACTCCGCACTGTTATTCATTTGATAAATCTATTGTTAGTCCTGGCTCCTCGAAAGCCACATTTAAGGTCAGATACGTCCAAATCGAAGATACCCTCTGTGTCTGACCCAGAGAATATTATTCATAGAAGAGGTTGGAAAGAAAAGAAGTCGGCCCGTGCTGAAATCCCTGAGTTTTCCACAAAAGATTATTTATCCTCTTCTTCTCAAGAAATCCCAGTAGAAAATCCCGATCCCATTGAGGAAAATCCTGAATACTACTCAGATAGACCACCCAGGGGAAGTGCTAGAACCAAAGAGAACTTTTGTCCTACCCCTGAGGCCGAAGAAGTTAAAGAAGTTACAGAAGTAGCCCCTGTAAATCGTGAATTATTTCCATCTACGCCTCAGGCTGATGTACAATATATTCCCATTGTTATTCATACTCCACTTCCTCCTACTCCTCTTCCTTCATTTGTACACCAGATTGTTGCACAACCCCCACCTCCTCCAATGGAAAATGTTCCAGCCTTTCTATTGAAAAAATATGCTCCCCTGGCATTACCTCAAGTGCTGAATGATATGCCACAAGATTATTTGAAGGTACTACCCAGATTCACCAGAGAAAATGAAATTGATGCTCAGAAACATCTTGAGACTTTTTGCTCTTTTGCAGAGAACTTTAATGTTGAACATTTGGATGTAGTCTTAAGACTATTTGTGCAGTCTCTGGACGGTGAAGCCAGAAAATGGTTCAAGACATTAGGAAACCATTCAGTAACCACCTGGGCTGACATGGAGAATACTTTTCTCAGAAAATGGGGAGAAAAGAAAGATCATGGACAGTGTCTCACTGAGTTCAATACACTCAAGAAGAAACATAATGAAGGGGTGTCAGAGTTTATTAAGAGATTCAATAAGTTATATATAAATCTCCCTGCAGTTATGAAGCCTCATCAGAACGCTGCCAAAGTTGTTTTCATCGCAGCCTTTGACTCAGATTTCGGTTTCTCTCTTAGGGAAAGAAAGCCTGCCACCCTAGATGATGCTCAGTCAGATGCACTTGAATTGGAAGTGAACTTTGCCTCCACCGGAAAATTAAGAGGAAAATCTGAATAAGATACTAGAAGAAGAGGCAAAGAAGAAGTATCTACTTCCAACCAGGACAAAGATTCAGATAAAATGGAGGAAATAAGAAAGATGATAAAAAATATGGTCAAGCTAGAACTGGAGGCCAAGAATACAGCCCCCAAGAATTTTTATAATGCTCCAAACAGAGGTTACAATCCTCAGTATAGAAAGCCACCTCCACAAATATTGCCAAGGGAAGCAAAGGAGAAACAGGACCAGGTACCACACCCGTTATACCTGGAAGGCCCAGTAGATGACTCCACTGATGATGCTACCTATGAACTGCAAGATGAAACTCTTGCCTTTTCAAACAGTGATGAAATAGAACGCCCATTGCAAGAAGAAGAAGAAGAAATCAGAGACACAGAAAATGCAGAAATTGATCACTATTGCAAACAGTTTAATGATTTCATGCAAGCACATTTCAATAGGAGATATGATCTCAGATCCTCCAGGAAGAGAACTCGGACTCAAGATCATGAAGAAGAGCCTCCCCAGAAGGAAGCTCCTACTCAAAAGGAGTCAACAACGAAGAAAGTCACAGATAAAGGCAAGAGTCCTCTGAACAAACCTTTGCAGTCTATTGATCAAGTCCCTTCTTCTTCAAAAATAGTCACCCCTCCTAATGCTAAGTCTACATCAAAAGAAGTTAAACCTTCAGCTGAAAATAAAGAGTCAAAAGAAGTTGTAATAGAAAAGCTCCTTCCTGCTTTCAATTTGCAGAAAGAACTTGAGAAAGTCAAAATCCCAGTCCCTTTGACTAAACTGTTAAAACAACCTGTATACCAATCTCAAGTTACTTCTTTATTACTTCCTCCTGAAGCACCAATAATTCCAGACAGTCTAAACCTTCAAGAAGAAAGACCCATGGTAGTCTTTGGCCCACATTTTGAGGAGATAGACCCCTCTACTCCTCCTTTCTATGTGTCTCTAGTGATTCATGACCTGTTGTTACACAATTGTATGTTAGATTATGGGGCTTCCCATAATCTTATGCCTTTTTCAGTCATGGAGCAACTAGGTCTACAAATCACACGGCCATATAAAGATCTATATTCATTTGATTCCAAAAGAGTTAAATGCTTGGGGATGATTAAAGATTTAGTGGTCAATTTGGCCCAAATTCTAGCAAAAAATGTGGTAATGGACATCGTGGTAGCTGATATCCCAGCCCGATTTGGCATGCTGTTGTCAAGGTCCTGGGGTACGAAAATAGGTGGGTCACTTAAAATTGATTTAACATATGCCACTATCCCTATTTTCGGTGGCCAGGAGAGGAGATTATACAGAGAAACCAGATTTGTCAAGATGGTTACAAAGGCTGATAGCTCAGAAAACTCACCAGTCTATAGCAAAGAAGGAGATTTTTCATGTTTTATGTTTGAAGAAGATCAAAATTTTGCTCATGAACCTTCCTTCTGCCAAATCAAAACTGAGCAGCCTTTACAAGACCGTGAGGCAGGAGTATGGACTTTGCATTTTGATGGAGCAAATTCAAGAGAAGGAAATTGGGCTGGAGTGTTATTAATTTCCCCTGCAGGAAAATGGGTGCCACTGTCTTTTAAATTGGAATATGAAGCTTCTAATAATGTAGCTGAATATGAAGCACTCTTGCTAGGACTGCAGACAGCCAGGAGCATGGGTATACAATGTTTAAAAGCTCTGGGAGATTCTGAGCTGGTGGTCAGACAAGTCAGAAATCAATGTCAAACCAAGCATCCTCGACTGATGGCATATAGAAATTAAGTATGGGACATGGTGGAGAATTTATTCTCAGCATTCAATATCCAGTTCATGCCCCGAGAGCAGAATAGGATGGCAGACTCACTTGTTGTGGCTGCCAGTACATTTCGTCCACCTCAGAACCCCCTCTTGAGGTACGAAATTGAGATACGTTATAGACCATCAATCCCAGATAATATTAAGCACTGGCGGGTATTTGAAGATGAGGAGCAAATGAAGAAATTCTTAGAGACAGTGGGAGAGTTCTCCAATATGGAGATTGACGATTGTGAAGGAGATGAGGCTGAGAATGTCACAAGAAATAAGTGGGAAGAGAAGATGGCAGGAAGTAAAGTGCTGCAGTTGAAAGGGAATGTCATACCTAGAGGGCTGGTGCCTCTAGAAAGATTATTTGATAAAAATGACGTTCCATTGCAGCATAATAAAGTAGTAGAAGAGAATCAAATGGAAGATCTGAATCTGGGTACCAATGTTGAGCCTAAAATTGTAAAGCTATCTAAGAAGGTCCCAGAGGAGTATAAAGAAAAATACTTGAAATTATTTCAGTCATACAAGGATGTATTTGCATGGTCCTATCAAGACCTTAAAACATTTGATGTTAACATAATGCAGCATAAAATTCCTTTGAGGGAAGATGCAAAACCTTATAATCAGAAGCTTAGGCAGATAAATCCTCTGCTGCTTCCCTCCATTGAAAAAGAAATCAAGAAGCTGCTAAAGGCCAAAATAATTGTGCCATTAAGGTACTCAGAATGGGTGGCAAATCTGGTCCCTGTTCGAAATAAAAATGGAGAAATAAGGCTATGTGTGGATTTCAGGAATTTGAACAGAGCATCTTTAAAGGATAATTATCCACTGCCTAAGATGGACCACATCCTGCAGAAAGTGGTGGGAGCTTCTATAATGTCAATGATGGACGGTTTTTCTGGTTACAATCAGGTAGCTGTGCTTCCAGAAGATCAAAAGAAGACTGCTTTCACCACACCATGGGGAACATTCACGTATGCCAGGATGCCCCTTGGGTTAATTAATGCAGGACCTACCTTTCAGAGGGCTATGGACATAGCTTTTGTTGGGGAGCAGGACAGATTTCTGGTGGTGTACCTTGATGATATCATAGTGTTTTCAAAAGATGATGCTGAACACATTGAACATTTACGAAGAACTTTTGAAAAATGAAGAAGGTATGGCCTTTCTCTTAACCCACAAAAGTCTTTATTTGCTTTATAGGAAGGCAAACTTTTGGGGCATATTGTAACTAAAGATGGGGTAAGGATAGATCCCAAAAGAGTAGAAGTTATAAATAGCATCCCTTTCCCTAGGAATAAAAAGGAAGTGCAAGTATTTTTGGGGCGTATCAATTTTCTAAGAAGATTTATCCCTAACTATGTTGAGATAGTTAGGCACATAACTGATATGCTGAAAAAGAACAATGAAGTAAAATGGTCTCAGGAATCTAGAGAGGCATTCTCCAGAATAAAACAGGCATTTGCTGAAGCTCCTGTGCTGGTTGGGCCTGATTATGCAAAACCATTTATGATCTTTTCATTTGCTTCACCTCACACAGTAGCTGGAGTCTTATTGCAGAAAAATGAAGATGGATATGAGCAGCCTATTGCCTTTTTTAGCCAAGTGCTTCATGATGCAGAATTGAAATACAATATATTAGAAAAGCAGGCATATGCCCTAGTAAAGTCCCTCAAGGCCTTCAGAATGTATGTTTTGCAATCTCATATTATTGCATATGTCCCTACCGCAGCTGTTAAAGACATTCTTATTCAGGGAGACAATGAAGAGAAAAGAGGAAGATGGATTGCAAAGATACAGGAATATGATTTGGACATAAAGCCTACTAAGCTGATTAAAGGACAGGGGCTAGCAAGGATCTTATCAGAATCAAATTATCAAGCTCTAGGCATAAATTTGTCTATGCTTTCAAATGAAGAATCTGAAAATGTAAGAGAGCAGCAAGGGCTGGAGATGGCTACTCAGAAAGCACGCATGAAATATCTCACCAGCCCATGGTACAAGGAAATAGTGGAATATATGTTGACACTCAGCTTTCCTCTCAGTTGTGATAAGGTAAAATACAGGGCTTTAAGATTGAAAGCACAGAAGTATATAGTTGCTAATGGTCAATTATATTGGAGAGATCCTTCCGGCATTCTACTATTATGCCTCACAGAAAATGAAGTGGAAAGTATAATGATGGAATTTCATGAGGGAATTTGCGGGGGCCATTACATTTGGAGGGCCACAGCCCATAAAATCTTAAAGTTTGGTTTCTACTGGCCTAAATTATTTGGAGATGTTTTTGCATGGGTTAGAGCATGTGATAAGTGTCAGAAGTTTGTTCAAAAACAAAAATTAGCAGCTCTGCCCCTGATTCCAGTTCATGTGAATGAGCCATTTCAACAATGGGGATTAGATTTTGTAGGAGAAATACATCCCTCATCAAGTGGCCAACATAAATGGATATTAACTACCATAGATTATTTCACAAAATGGGTGGAAGCCATACCTGCAAGGAATGCTATAGACACTGTAATCATCAAATTCATGAAAGAAAACATCATTTCCAGGTTTGGTTGCCCTACTATAATAGTGACTGACAATGCACATGCCTTCAAATCTGCAAAATTTGTAAATTTCTGCCAGCAATATAATATCACCTTGAAGCACTCCACAGCTTATTATCCTCAGGGGAACAGTCTGGCAGAATCTTCTAACAAAACTCTAGTGAGGGCCCTAAAGAAAACAATCAATGAGAATCGGAAAAATTGGGATTCTCAATTGAAATTTTCTCTATGGGCAAATAGAGTAACCAGCAAGAGAGCAACTGGAAAATCTCCATATGAGCTGGTGTATGGACGAGCAGCAGTGTTTCCTGTGCAGCTGGCCTTACCAGTGGCACGTTTCATGCAAGAAAGCCAGGAAGAATCAGATGATGTGGTCAGAAGAATCAATCAATTGGTGGAATTGGAGGAAACACGGAACCAGGTGAACAAGATATTAACAGAATATCAAGAGATAATGAAACTTATATTTGACCAGCATGAAAAAGACAGAAAATTGCAGGTTGGAGACCTGGTGCTTAGATGGGATGTCCGGAGGGCTGAAAAAGGAAAGCATGGCAAATTCGACCCCCTCTGGTTTGGCCCCTTCAAAATTGTGGAGCAGGGAGGCAATAACACATTTGTATTGGAGAATTTACAGGGCGACGTGCTGGACGCCCCTGTAAACGGACAATTTCTCAAACCCTACTCCACAGCTTATTATCCTCAGGGGAACAGTCTGGCAGAATCTTCTAACAAAACTCTAGTGAGGGCCCTAAAGAAAACAATCCATGAGAATCGGAAAAATTGGGATTCTCAATTGAAATTTTCTCTATGGGCAAATAGAGTAACCAGCAAGAGAGCAACTGGAAAATCTCCATATGAGCTGGTGTATGGACGAGCAGCAGTGTTTCCTGTGCAGCTGGCCTTACCAGTGGCACGTTTCATGCAAGAAAGCCAGGAAGAATCAGATGATGTGGTCAGAAGAATCAATCAATTGGTGGAATTGGAGGAAACACGGAACCAGGTGAACAAGATATTAACAGAATATCAAGAGATAATGAAACTTATATTTGACCAGCATGGAAAAGACAGAAAATTGCAGGTTGGAGACCTGGTGCTTAGATGGGATGTCCGGAGGGCTGAAAAAGGAAAGCATGGCAAATTCGACCCCCTCTGGTTTGGCCCCTTCAAAATTGTGGAGCAGGGAGGCAATAACACATTTGTATTGGAGAATTTACAGGGCGACGTGCTGGACGCCCCTGTAAACGGACAATTTCTCAAACCCTACTTTCAATTCTAATTCGGGTCGTGGTGACCTGATTGTACCATATTGTATATTAAATTTTTCTTTGTTACTGACTGGATGATGTGGATGTTATAATAAATCATCAAAGGAAAAGGGCTTTTGAGGGAAGAATCCACAGGGTTTACATAAAATTGTGATCTGGAGGTCTGCAAGTTCTCGGCACGTCCAGGAATGAACGTACCGTCCCCAGATGGAGCCGATGTTGACCATATTAGCCCCTCCATTCAAATTTTTGGCCAGTAGTCCCATTTGAATCCTTCCAATCCCTCTTACGTGGCCTAATACCTTCGTCTCCTGCATACCGTTGCCACCTTTCATTCCCAAAACCGTACTCAAAATGGCCTAAAAACCCATATTCAGAAATATATCGGCCCTAGCTCCCTTCGGCCTCAGCCCCCTTCATTTTGTTCTCCACGTAACATAGGAGCTAGCCCATGGGCCAAAATGAAAAGTGCTTACCATATACGGCCATCGGGTGCATTTTGCGCTATTTGATCAGACCACAGATTAACGCACCACAGCTCGTCACCCTTGTGGACTCCGCCCCACCTTCACTGTTCGAAAATCGGCCTGATTTTTCCGCACCGCCTTTGCTGGGCCGGCGGTATTTCCCCTTGGGCCAGTGATTCCATACGCTGCTTGCCAAGTGTCCCAGTGTACGTTTTTAAAACCGCTCCATTTCGCGCGTTAAGGTTCGACCAGAAGACACGCAGCGGAATTCACCATCGCCGTTCGATCTGGGAGCCTTCATCTAATGGTGGTCACTTTTCAAAGTTGCACGGATATTAATCTAGGCATACGGTGTCCTGGGCCCACCACTCCATCGCTCCCCAACGCATTTTGGACCGTTTATCTTGTCCCGTGATCGTGTGGCTCAGATAATTTGTAGAACCTGTTGGTTGACCGGGTCTTATTCCATGATGTACTTCCACCTGTCTTTCATATATCCCCGTCATCGTCCCATGCGTTTATCGCATCTTCCTCCATCTTTCATATATCACATTAAGCGCATTATTTTAGTGTTTAAGTTATAAGCTTTCGCATTGTCCGTTCGTTGTCACCCCACTGTATTTCTCATCGCCCCCCTACATGCTTCCACCATTCTGCTACGTCACTCTGTCACCCCCCGCCATCTCCACTGCATTCACTCTCCCATACACCAGTTTTCCTAACAAGTTTTGCGTATTGTGCAGGGTGTGAAAGGAGGAAAATCACCTTTAATTATCACCTCCATTATAGAAATCGAAGATGCATCAGAAGATCAGCTTCCAGATGCAGAATTTATGAAGAAAAGTCCTGGGTAGTTGTCAGGATATGACTTTCATTAAATAAAGAAGGAGGGAAATCTGTCAAACCCCTCAGAAGAATTCAAAGGGCAGATTTCTACAGGTGAAGATATTAATGCCATGGTAAGGAGTACCAGTTGAAGATCGAGGGTTTCAGCCTCCAGCTTCGAAGATTTTAAATTTTAACCCAGAGTTCAGAAGGCAAGGAGTACGAATGCATAAAAATCTTATCCTCCCGATTTTACTTCAACATATTTTTCTCTCATGAAAGTACAGAGTGTTATATATTTTATTCTTCACACCTTACCTCTAAAGAGATCTTCTATCCAGTGCATTTACTCCATAGAGTAGCAGCAGAGTACCTACAGCAGTTTAGCGCCGTCAAACAGTGTGGGCGGGCACTCTCCCACCACCCTTGCTTTAATGAGTCAATTAAATGTTCACCGACCTCTAGGGATGAGGTTTTTCTCCTTATTTCTCTATAAAAACCCAGGAGAAAGACACAGTGGGGGTTCCAGACTTTTATTAGAAAATTGTGCTGTGAAAGGCATTTTTTGTACACATTTTGTAAATCTTTTGTATCGAGGCTCAGAGCCCGTAGGGTCTCAATGAGGAGGAGTTCTATCTGTAATGAGGATTCTGGTCTTTGGTATTTCACAGTATGTACTTTTCCTTATGTGTTTAATACAATATTTAATTTCATTCATCTTCTTGTATCATGTTACTGGAATGCGAGTGGCTCACTGATTTTAGATAAGGATTCATCCTAGTTGATGCCCATATTTGGATCAGTCAAGCACTTTAAATAGGCTCAGGCATGATATACTGTTTCATATTCATTTCATCCACTTTTCTGCTATATTGGTTGCTTTGGGGGGGTGCTTTTAAAACTCCATTGTCATGTATGGATTCTTATAATGATAAGCCCATTTGTGGTTCTGTTGTGTATCTGGGTATCAGACCAAAGTTAACTAATATCCTCTTGCGTTTCTTTCCCTCCATGCACTTTCTGATATTTGATTTATGTGACGTATTATTTGAATCGGCCCTTTTTACAATAAATTGTCTCTTAACTGTCTGATGCTTTTATATTGAAGCTTTGCATTGTGCCTTTGCAACATTACTTTCCCTGTGTCAGTTTATGTGATTGTTGGTCCCATTTTAAATCAATTTCCTTGTTTAACAAGAAATAGTAGGAGAGCCTTTGGATTGAAAACCCAGCTTTATTATACGCCTCCTGCTATGCTAAGATGTCCTAGGCACTGGTCTATGGCAGCTCTAGACTGTCTCTATGGTAGACAACAATTGTCGACAACAAATCCATTTTAGAATTGAGTCTTTTTTTTAGCATGTTTGTTCAGTTTTGTAATGATTTCAGCTAAGTTTGAAATAAATCTTCTCAAAAAATTAATCTTACCTAAGAAAGCTTGTAATTCTTTGATATTTCTTGGTGGATGAATGTTCAGAATTGCTTCTATCCTAGCAGGATCAATTCTAATTCCTTCTTTTGAAATTATATTTCCTAGTAACTTACCTTCCCCTAATCCAAAAAGACTTTTCTTGGGATTTAAAGAGATTCCAAATTTCATACATTTAATAAAGACATGTCTTAAATTATCTGTGTTCATTATCTGATTTGGAAAATACAGTAATGTCATCTAGATAAATTACCAAGAAGTCATGAATATCCTTTGCAAAGGCTATGTCCATAGCTCTCTGAAAGGTTTCTCCTACATTCATCAGACCAAAGGGCATTTTCAAATACATGAAAGTGCCCCAAGGAGTGGTGAAAGTTGTTTTAGCCTGATCTTCCTTTTGGACTAGGATCGGGTTGTATCCTGAAAAATCATCTAACAAAGAAATCCTAGAGAAGCCAACTACCCTTTGTAATATATGATCCATCTTTGGTAAAGGGTAATTATCCTTTAAAGATACTTTTTTAAGATTTCTAAAGTCGACACATAATCTAATTTCACTTGTTTTCTTTCTAGTGGGAACTAGGTTTGAAACCCAATCATAGTATCTGATTGGTGCAATGATCTGGGCATCATACATTCATTTTACTTCCTTTTCTATCAAAGGTAATAGAACAAGATTAATTCTTCTCAATTTTTGTTTGAATGGTTTTTTATCCTCTTTTATTAGAATTTTTTGTTGGATTATGTTTGTATCATAAGATTTGAGGTCCTCATAACTCCAAGAAAAAACATATTGGTATTCCTTAAAAACATCAATGTATTTTTCATTTTCTTGTAGAGTTAAAGATTTAGACAGTTTTATCATCTTTGGTCTTAATTTTGTTCCAATATTACATTCCTCAATATCAGACCTAACTGGCTCCATTTTTTGCTTTTTAGGCACATCATTGGAGTCAAAGAAATCTTCTAAAGGGGTTAAACCTTTAGGCAAAAAATTATCTTTGAGGTCTAACATGTCAATTTCTTCTTCAATGATTTCTTCAATATCTATCTTTTCTAAGCTATCTATGTCATATTGACTAAATATAGTAGGTTTATTAAATTTATGTACATCTATGTTATCTATTTCACAATCCAAATCTGAATCTATATTACAGTTTGTATCTATTTTACAGTTTTGAAATTCTTCTTCATTGTTCAAAAAATGGTAAATTTGTTCATCCTGAGAGAAAATCTGCCAATACTTGAGTTTATCTGGAATAATTGGTCTTTATTTAACCTCAGCAGTGTACCTGTGTGTTGGTTGGAATGGTAAATTTCATGTACTAGCAAAAGTTTCTAGGCAATGTGCTTGAGTATTTTTTTTTCGAGGTATAGCAGCAAATTTGCATGCCAATAAATCATCAATTAAATCTGTCACTGTGTCTCTGTATCTGGCTAGTCTAGGGTTATAAATAGAATATACTACATTTATTTTCTTTATGATTAATTCTGAATCTCCCATGATTAATATTATTTTTCCTCCTAAGTTTCTAATGATCTGGAGGCCTAGAATGAATGCCTCATAGTCAGCCATATTATTGGTGCATTTGAAGTTGAGTCTGAAGGCATGTCCTTCTAAGTGATTAGTCTCCATGTTTGTAATCCGTACTCCTGCTCCTGCTCCTAATTTGTTAACTGAGCCATCAAATTCTAGGTGCCAAAGGGATTCATGAAATACGTTTTCATTGTTTGGTGTTGGAATTTTATCAGTAAGTTCAGTTTGGATTTCATTATTCTCAGAGTTACATAAGATAAAAGAGTCTAGGTCAGTTGTTGTAGAATAAATAGGATAATTTATAGATATTTCAGCACTACTGACCATGAATTTCATCAATGTTTCCCTATATAGTTTTTTAGGTTGACCAAATACTGATATAGTAGCATAACTCATGTCTAATTGTAGATATCGCTGCAACTTTTCTCCCCATGAGCGAGAAAGTAGCATACCATACTTAGGTGGGATATCAGCTACTACAATGTCCATTAATATACTCTTACCAGGGTACTGAACTAATTCCACACATAAGTCTTTGATTAATCTTAAGCACTTAACTTTGCTAGAGTCAAATGAAAACAAATCTTTGTAAGGTCTGGTTATTTCTAGATTAAGAGTTTCCATTATAGCTTTAGGCATTAAATTATGGGAAGCTCCTGAGTCTAGCATAGCGTTATGGAGAATTTGATCATGAATGGTAAGACTGATATAAAAAGGAGGGAATGATCCATCTGCATGCTTTCCATTCACATCAGGGCCAAAGATCAACTCCGGTTGATCATCATTCAAATTATTTGCATCTTCACCATCATTCATATTTAGTGTTTCAGTTATGGTTGATTTGTATAAGTCATTTTTTACCAATTATGTTAAAGGAATGGGTATTTTTAACTTAGAAATTTCAGTCTGAATATTAAATGAGGATTGAGATTTACTAATTTGAACTAATTCATATTTAGTAACTGTGATTTGACTTGGTCTTTCTTGAGTTTCTACAGTTGTATTTCTATCTTCAATTGTTTTGACATTCTCTGTCTGTGTTTCCTGAGTTTTACTGCTTTTAACCTTCTTTTCAGGGACTGTTTTTGCAGCAGTAGAAGTTTTATTAGACTTAGAAATATCAACAGGTGTTTTTGAATTATCAATTTTTGGATCTACTAATTTAGGATTAGCAGAAGGTGTTTTTGGATCTAAATTGGTTGATTTAACAGAGTTAGAGGCTTTTGCTACAGTAGATTTCTGTGTGGCTTTTGAGGCTTGGGCCACTTCATCAGTAATATCAACAATTTTGGGACTTGATGATCTTTTAGAACTAGAAATGGGTTGAGAAGAATGGGAACTTTGCTTATTTTCACTTGGGAGAATTTGCAAAACTTTTGTTTTTGGTGCTTCTACATTTTTATTATTTTGATTTTGGGAATTTTTTTTGGTAGAAGACTCATTGTTTTTATTGTGTCTAAGGTTATACTGACTATGTAGTTCATTTATGGCAAATTGATAACCCTGTTTATAGTCAAAGGATTCACTGGACTCTAATTTGAGTTGTTGAAGCTCAAATAGTTCCTGATCTTCCTGAGTGAGGAAATTAGTATTGTTTTCATCAATTCCCATTAGATGATTGATGTTATCCTCATCTTCATCATTATTTTGAGAACTTTCAACATAGTTCTCCTGGAATGGGGGCCTAATGGTTTGGTCTGGGCCTGTTTCTTTTGCTTTTCCCTGATTTATGTTTTTTCTAAAGTTGGGATTTCTGATCTGTTGTTGATTATCCCAATGGGGTATTTTTTCTATATTATCTAATATATCCATCATTATTTCTAAGGTTTTGGCTAAAATATCTATTTTTGCATCTGAATTTGAATTTTCTTCTTTGATAGTCACCCTTCTTTCATTTCTGAGTCTAGATTTTTTAGCTAATATGTTTATTTCTACACTAACAACATCTAATCACATTTTTTCTAAGGTGTCTGCATCTCTTTCCCTTAATTGATAAGCCATATCTGCATCAAATCCATCAGGGAATTTGAGCATAACAGAATAAGGAGTAGGTTTAAGAGTTGCAGGAATAGAATTATAGACATTATTATATCTAGTGCAGTAATCTTGAACTGACTCATTTGTTGCCCTTTTTAATGCATCAAATTCAAATAATATTTGAAGAGGGTTCTTTTTCTTTTTCCATTTATTCAAAAATTTCCTATGAAATACAGCTAAATTAGTTACGCTACCAGTAGCTTGATATTTAAACCATTTCTTTACTTCTCCAATCAAACTTTGAGCAAACAATCTCATTTTAACATCTGATTCATCTATTTCATAAATTTCAAAGAAGTCTGTGACTTTACTTACATGTTGTTGAGCAGTATATTGTGTAGTACCATCAAACAATGGTATTTTTTTTTGATAATCTTGAGGCATATCATGCAACTGTTGGGGTGAGACAAGAGGAGCATATCTAGAAGCCATGGCTAAAAGCTTAGTTTGACTAGAAGATATAGTAGAAGAACTTGGAGTTGTGCTGGAAATGATAGCAGATGAACTGAAAACTGCACCAAAAGTGTCGGGAAATGATATTGGGATATGTGTGGAACTACTAGGAAATGAGAATGATGAATTTGCAAAATCAGAAGGTAAACTAGTGGATTGAGTGGATGGTGGAAAAGGTATTATAGGTTGCAAAGCCAATCCAGGGATAAATGGGTCTATGGATGAGTTAGGAGTGGTATTTATATATGATGTAAAAGCATACAGAGATGAATCTGCAGCTGGTATTATTGTGGTGTGTAACTGAGAAACTGGAGGTTTATTTGTGTAAGTCAAAATTTTAGCTAATTCAATAGCCTCATCAATATCCTTAAGAATTGTAACATTAATTTCTTCAACTTTAGTCTGATATTCAGATTTCTTTGATTTAGATCTTGCTATAATAATCTCTTGTTTTGTATCCAAGAATGAAATAAAAGCAGGGTCTACAATAGTAGTTTTTAAATCATTTTTAGATTTGATTTTAAATAAGAAATGCTCAAATTTCAGATCAAAATCAATATCTTGCAAACTAACTAATTCTTGAGGTAATGAATTGACTCTTATTAATGATACTTCAGCTTCTAAGTATTCTGTTTCTTTTTTCTTTTTTCCAATTCGGTCTGGGTTATTTACTATGACAGCAGGTTTAGGATCCGAGTTAGACCTGGTATAATAGGTTTTCCTAGAAGCCAGAATAACTATTTTTCAATACCCACAACCTATAAAAATAATTTTGAAGTACAAAGATAAATAAAATAATTTTATTTCAAGATAATTTTATGAATGAGCATTGGTTAGTTCCCCAGTATGGTCGCCAGTATGTTATCACTCTTGTAAATTCTTAAGTTGTGGGATTTTGGATTTAAGTTGAAGAACTCTAGAGGTAACCACAAACCTACCTCAAAATCTAGGATCTAACCTTCCTAGGGTTCAAAGAGGGCTCTCTCTTTAAAGTTTAACTTTGTTTTGATTTATAATATTAGGCTAGTTATGAAAGTACAATTTGGTTTTGGTTTTAAAGGGTTTGGTGGGGAAAAATCACTTGGAGGTAAGATAGAGAGAAATATACTTGTCCATTGGGCTATGGAGTCTAAATCAAGCTAGCAGCACTATAAATCAAGGCCAAAAAGGTACAAATATACTCAGGGCAAGATAGATAACCCTCAGATATTTGGGAAATTGGCTTTTTGTGAGATAGTATGATCGAGATAAAGGGAACTTAAGGATACTTTGATCTGGAAAATGGAAGTAGAAGGCAGAGGTCAAATGGGAGAAGGAGAAATTAAGGGTTCCTTGCACCAAAAATCAGAGGAAAACATTAAAATGGAAACTAGTTCAAGATAGGGAGCACTTGACTAATCATGTATTAATACTCCTAGTTACACATTCAGACATAACAAACATAAAATGAATGCATGAAACTTTAGAAAAGGAAATAGTGACAAGTAGGAAGTACTTCACTCATCACCTTATCACAGGGATCCTAAATTATGATGCCAGACTGCTACTTTGAATTCAAACACACAATAGCCTCCAATGTTCAACAAAATGTCTATAATAAGTCCAGCAATTTTTATTCCACACTGAATACTTCTGAAATTGAAGTATTTATACATAAAGTATTACAAATATCCTAGAAGAGTTCTAGGAATAACTTTAGGAAAAATAAAATATCATTATATAATAAAAGGGATATCTGCTTTAAAACCTAACAAGTTGTCCTCTTTTATCCAAAATAAATAGAATTGTTTTTCTAACAAGGAGCTTTTAGCTGCCTATGTGTCCTGCTTGTTGTCTGCTAGATATTTTCATGCATTTTACTTGCCTTCGCTGATACTCTTTCATGTTGATATTCTTTAACCTAATGCTCTTTAACGTTGGTACTCTTTGACCATTAGTTTTACTATTTTACTACTGTAAATTATCTTTTTAGCAGTAAAAATCAGCAAACTGTCTTTTCATTTTCTCTCTTTTGACTATCTCTTGGTAACTTCTCACTGTTTTTACATTTTATCTTGTACATTAAATCTGTGAAATTATTTCGTTCTTCTGCTGCTGGAATTTGGAAATTTTTCAGCTTTCTAAATTTTTCATCAGCCTCTGTATATCTTGCAAAATTAGGCTTGATGACAAAGAGATGCTTAATTTCATGCTATAGAAAAAATAAATCCTCAAAATACTTAAGTAAAACTTTGCCTGTAGGGGTGCCTTGTGCTAGCTGCTTGTTTACTTGCTCTTTAGCAAACTCCCTAATCTTGTTGTCATAGTCCTTCTGTGGCATAAGCTTTTCATTGAACACATGTATATCTGGTAAGCCCTTTTGTCTAAGATTTGTGTATTTTACCATAAATCTAGTTATGGCAAGGTTCATTGTTTCACATTTTTCTTCAAGATTGTTCATTAAGCTCTTTTTAGTGACAACCTTCTTGATTTTCAAGATTGTCTCTGTCTTGTCTGATATCTGCATGTCTTCAAGTTCATCCCTGTTATTTCTATTTAAAAATATAATGAGTTTTAAAGCCTGTGCAGGCTTATCATTCAACTCATCTTTTGTCTTTTGTATCTCTTTTTGGGATGCCAATAGCAATTAATTTGCTCATATATAACCTGAATTGAAGGCCATTGATTATGAATGGCTTTAATTATGTTAGTCCAGAGATGGTTTTTCATATATGAGATCTGCTTTGTGAAATTTAATTCTTTTTGTAAATTCTTGAGCTACTCTCCCAATCTGATTGCTTTCTACTCATGAGTTCTAACATTGATCTGAGTTGTCTTATTTTCCCTTTCAATATTTTTAATTATCTTTTTTAGTCTATTTATCTCATCTATCTTTAAAGACATCTCTTCCATGGCTTTGACAATCTGGCTGGCTTCATCTGTGTGTTGTACATTTGTAGTAGAAGATTATGTAGCTGAAATGGTGGTTGAAGTCACTGGCACTGCAGTTGCTAGTGGGCCTTTTGGTTCTAATTTCTCTCCTAAAGTAGAAGGTACAGCTGTGGTAATCACTGGGATGACTGTAGGAATTGGTGGAATTACTGGTTTTTTTACAGTCTCTCTCTCTTGGACAATTTTTTCCATTTGTGTTTCCATCTCCTTGATTTGTGTTGTAAATTTAAGTATGAGCTCCATCATCTCTTATTTTTCACTTTGATCCTGGAGGATTTCCTTTGCTTTTGGATTCTCACTTTGAGGAAGCATGAGTTGTTTCCTCAAAGCTGCTATGTCTTCATTCTTTTTCTTGATTAATAATTATGTTGCTTGGATATTTGAGGGATCATATCCCAGCTGTAAGAATAGTTCCTCTAAGGCTTTGATCCTTAGGTCCTTGGCATAAAGTGATATTCTTTTCATTTCTTCACTGATCCTAGGTTGTTCTGATTTGTTTAATATGCTCATTATTGGATGCAAAAATAGTTCTGAAAACTCTGAATAAGTGGAATCGCTGGATTCTTTTCTCATGAAAGAAGTCCAAAAGATAATTGGTAGAGGTTTTCCCTCTATATCTATCTTTTATAAATAAATTGGAAAGTTGTCTGCTTGGGAGAATAAAAACAAATGGAAAAGATAGGATGAATATCTAAAAACTCCTTATGTGGGTAATTTAGTCAACTGGTAATGGATGGCATCTGCTATGAAACCAACATAGTCAAAGATGACTGCTGGAGGTTGACCAGGAGACATAGTGGACAAGAAACCAATAATAGATTCATCAGTATACTCATATGTAAAATATCCAAGGATAAAAGATAGCATAGAGATAATCTATCTAGAACCTTCAGGAAATTTAGCTGTGGAGTATGGAGGATTTATCTTTGGAATGTCAACATAAGAAGGCATAAAAGTATGAAAGTTCATGAACCTTGTAGGGAAATCTATGCCAAGGTATAACTGAGTTAATGCATCTATAGACAAGGGGACTGCCTGGGGATCAGGTTGTAATTGAAGCATTTGATTAATTGACTGGGCTGTAATGGTAAAAAGTATTTTTTTTTCTTCATTTACTATAGCCCTTTGATCTGGTTCATAGTATTTTTGGCAAATTCTAATGAGTTCTTGACTAGGATGAGTTAATGGGACTATATAATTAGGCAAATGGGTTTCCCAAATTGGAATATCATCTTTGTCTAGATATTTTTCATAACACTAGTTGTGTATATCTAGCAAATTAAACTCAATAACAGGGTCTGCAATTTTATAATCAAGATCAGTCAAAGGAATGCTTTCAGCAACAACCATAGGTGGTTGAAGGGAGTTTACTGTTACAGCAGATTTGGCAGTGATGACTGGGGTAGGCTTAGGGGCTTTGGATCCCTCAGATTTAGGTGTTTTGGATCCTACAGGTCTACTTGTGCTATGTTTCTTAGTCATTTTGAGTAACTGCTGCAAGATTAGACTGTTTGCAGAAGTTTTTAATTTTAACAGAGAGGAAACTAAACAATTTAGATTAAGGATGGCTTCTTTGGGGCTTTTTTCTCAATTAATTTTATCTGAGGATGTGAAAACTAGCATAAAACAGAAAACAAGGGTTTTCTGAGTCGGTTTGATTTGAAAAAATGGGTTTTCAAGGTAATTTAGAGGTTTTAACCGTTTAAATCCTTAAATTTGATCTTCAAAATGTGAAATTCAAGGAATTTGGCTTTAAAAGGCTTGAAATGGAAAACAGGGTTTCCTAGAAAAATTTTGCCAGGGTTTGGCTGCTTTTTTGGTATTTTTAGGAAGTTTTGGTTTGGTGAATTTCTTAATGAAAAGGCTTGGTTCTATTATAGATGGTTTAAAATTGAATATTTAGGCTTCAATTGTCAAAAAATACCTTTAATTGCAGGTATTCGGCTTTTGAAAGGGTTTCTGAGACTTTCAGTTGATTTTGAGGACTGTAACAGATTTCCGGAGTGGCGAATAGCTCATTAATTGGTCTTCAATGGTAGAATTCTTGTTTAATTCAGAGTTTCTGGGCATAAAATTGGCAATCAGGGCTTGGAAATGCTTAACTCAGTCGGGGCATCTATTCAGATAAAGTGCAAAATAGTTGTATCAAAGGTTTTAACCTTTAATTTTAATCTCCATAAATGTCATTAATGCAGGTCTAGTCAAAGGCGGGAGGCGGTTTCAGGCTTTGAAACGAAACAGGAGAGCGGTTATCGCGTGCAAATTGGGCAGCAAGTGTTTTATTCTGAAATGAACGTGATCGAATAAGAAATATCCACATCACAGAGGGAGAAATGGGCAATACAGCCCATTTCGCGTCCATTTTGCATTTGGGCGGACAATTAGTTTTTCCAGCGATATTGATCTGGGGCCGTTGGATCTGGGACTCGGGCTTGAAGGGTCAAGATCTATTTAAAAGGTGCGACTAAAGGAATGGTAGGACCCGGGGTCTTCATTGGGGTTGGCGGTAAAAAACCTTTATAAAATATACATTGGCTTTAAAGGTTTTATATACATAAAAACGGTTTTATGTATATGGGCGGGGTATAGGCATAGTTTAAAATATGTCGTGGGTCAACAATATAAAGCGTGAGGCTTTATATAACATGGTGGGATATGGATAGAAGCAGGGTTAATGTTTAGTTAAAATAAACCTTAGTTTAATTTTAATCAAACATTGGATTATAATTTTATACGGGGAAGGATTAATATATACATTTCAAAGGCATTATTATATAGTATTAAATCTTTGTGAATGATTTAATAATTATAGGGGGCGGGATATTTATTTAAAGTTAGTTTCAGACCAAAGGGCGTTTTATTTGGGTTTTAATTTAACATGTGTGTAATAGCTTTGGTCTAAAATCTTTATAATAGTGGGTTTTGGGGGTATTTAGATATAGGGAATTAAATAAGTAGGATAAGGTATTATTTAATGATTTAATAAAATAGGTTAAGGTTAATATGAAAGGGGGATGGAGTGTACACAAAAATACGTAAATCACTAAGTAAAGTGTGAAAGCAAAGCAAAACTCATATTTTTATTGTGTCACCTATACTTAGGATAAAGTAGTTTTGAGGGGTTTTTATATATTTCTGAATAAATGGAAGTTAATTAGATGGGTTTATATGTTTCATTAAGTAATAATGAGTCTTTACTTATGAAAGGAGTTTATAATGTATGAATGAGAGATGAAATAATGATGAATGGGGATTAAATATAAGAAATCAATATTTTCGACTAGCTAGTCATCGAGCCTTGGGTCCGGTCCCAACAAAAGTCTGAGAAATGCTCTGAGCCTGTTTGATTGATAGCTTAGAATACTTAATACTTAGGTGGGGTGGGAAATTAGTGATTTTTCCCGATAATCATTTATTACATGCTTTCTCCACTGCTTTCTACCTACCCAGCCTTATTCTAACATTTTTTCTTCATTTGGTAGGTGCATTTAGGCTTCCAACCTTGAAACATGTATTCTCTTTAAAGAATAAACTATCTAGATCTACCTTATTTCATCCGAGGGCTCATATTAAACTGTTGAGCTCCTCATTATTCTCTACCTATCTATTGATTTATCAGGATTAAACTATCTGACAAATCTTTATTCACTATCTAAAACATAAAATTGAAAACATGACAATTTAATATTAAACAGTTTAAGTTAAGTATGGATCTCATGTGCAACTATACTCGGATCGATGTCGGGCATTTCTTCGTAGGACCAAGTGAAAACGTCTCTAAAATCTCAGAAGAGACTAGTATAGACCTTGATCTCATCAGGAGAACAAGCCACCCCAATGTGGATGTTAGGGCTCTATATTACTAGTATAGTCCCTTATTGTTGTTAGTGTAACCTCCTTATTGTTATTATTGTACCTTGTAACCCCCATATTGTTATTATTGTGCCCTTAAATTATTATTGTTAGGTCGGCTAGGATTACATTATGGCCCCATGGACTCCTATATATAGAAAGGAGGTTTTGTAATTTGAATCATCCAAGAATTGTTCATTAATGTAATGTATTGGAGGTTTCCCCCTCGAAGTGGCTTATTTATAAGGCGTTTATATCTCTTTTCTTCTCTTTTTGGAGCTGGTTTCACAACATTTGGTATCAGAGCTTTGAGATTCTAGGGTTTCGTTGCTCCAAAAAAGTCAGCGTGGAATTTTCGCTATAAATTTTTTTCTACGAAGGTTCATAATATGAAATGCTTAGAGTATGAAGCCAAAATCCTGAGGAACATCATCAAAAAAATTCAGAGCTTGGTTCACAATATTTTAGGAGATATGATCTGTGCAAGTTAGGTCATTTTGCAGGCTCCTGAATTTAACATAAACAGGTCATCGTGGTATTTTCGTAATAAATTTTTTTCTAAGAAGGTTTAAAAGCTGAAATTTTTACAGTGCGAAGCCACAATCTTGAGGAACACCGTCAAAAAATTTCAGATATTGTTTCGCAATATTTTCGGAGATATGATCTGTGGAAGTTAGGTATGTTTTAGGCTTCTGAATTTCGTCTCAAAGAAGTGATCGTGGGAAAATCTTCATAGCTCTCTCTTTGAGCATCGGATTGGAATGCTGTAAAAATTGGTCGTAAGTGCATGGACTTTATTTTTCATTCTATCAATTTCAGATCCAAAGGAGGAAACAGTGACATGTGGAAATTCATACAAGTTCGCTCTACTAAACTAGTCCAAAATTGGGTCATCCTGGGAGATTGGACATAACTTTGCCTTGAAGAATCCAAATCAAATCAGACCTATGGAATTTGAAAGAAGCTTCAGAGGGCTACTACAGGGCTGAATTTTATATATTTAGGATCTATAATTATAGAGATAATTCAATTTCAATATCGAGCTCCACAAAAGCAAGTAAAAGGTGTGTATTTTTTTTTCCGAATTGCATAAGTCTTGTTTGAAGAATCAAGTTGAATTGATTACAAGGGAATATTGTAGAATAGATATCAGTATTGATTCTAAAATGGCCCCTAAAAAGAATTCAACACCCATTAAGCCTTTAGAAAGCTCTACTTTGACTCATGAAGACAAAGAATGGCAACATGACATATCAAAATTACAAGAGCAAGTGCAACAAATTTCACTGTCGCAAAGACCAACAAAAAATGACATGGAAGTTTTGAAGAAAGGTGTGGAAACTAAGATGGATGGTTTGAAGAAAGGCGTGGAATCTAAGATGGATAGTTTGAAGAATGGCATGGAATCTAAGATATATCGCATGGAATCTAAGATAGATGGCATGGAAGCTAGCATGGAATCTAAAATGGAAAACATGAAGAATGATCTAAAAGCAGACATGGAAGGTTTGACAAAGTTGATACAAGAAATGTTTCCTAATGGTGAAAAGATAGTAGAGGAAACTCATGATGAGAACAAAATAAATGTTAATCATGATTTCATAAAATCTAATATTGGCAGGAAGAACCACCATATTCCAAAAATGGATATGAGGAATTTTGATGGAAAGGATCCTGTAACATGGATACTACATATGGAGCAATATTTTGATCTCCATAATGTGAAAAACACACAAAAGGTATGCATTGCAACTTTACATTTAGAACAAAATACATTTATATGGTATCGATGGTTTTTCTCCCGTAAAAAAATTGTCACTTGGTCAATTTTTGCGGAGAAAATGATAGCACATTATGAGGATACAAAGAGCAACACCTTCTTTAGCCAATTGATAAATCTCAAACAAAAGGGTTTAATGAGGGAGCACATTGAGGACTTCCAAAAATTTAATATAAGTGTAATTGATATTCTAGAGGAACACAGGATTGATCTCTTCATAGGTACTTTAAAGGATAACATCCAACATGAAGTTTGTGTTTTGGAACCTGATTCATTGGAGAAGGCATTCAGGTTCGCAAGAAAAATTGAATGTAAAATTATGGCGACAAGGAAGCCTACCACTCACTTCTATAAAGAGGGAAGTGTTGATACTCCTATATTTCCACAACCTACATGGTTGACACCACAACAATTGGAAGAAAAAAGAGAAAAAGGGCTTTGCTACAGTTGTGATACCAAATACACTAAAGATCATAAGTGTGCTAAGAAGAAATTATTTTACATAGATTGTGAAGAGGAAGAAGAAAATGAACAAGAAGAGGATATACACCAGGAACCAACCCAAGAAGAGGAAGAAATGAATCTGACCATATCGTGTAATTCATTGGTAGGAATTACCACTCCTCAAACTCTCAAGATAGAAGGAGATATCAAGAAGAAAAAGATAATAGTGTTGATTAATTCAGGTAGTACCCATAATTTTATTCATTGTAAGGTAGCCAAGGAATTGAATTGTTTCCTATACCCAGCACCCAAATGTCAAGTGATGGTTGAAAATGGAGGAACTATAAATTTCTGTGGAAAATGCCATAATATCAAGCTAACCATGGGGGAATATGTATTTAATAGTCCAATGCTTTCCATTCCTATGGGAGGTGCTGATGTTGTACTAGGAGTACAATGGTTACAATATTTGGGGACGGTAGCTTTTAATTTTCAAGAACTTTTCTTGAAATTTTTTTCATAAGGAAAGGAAGTCGAATTACGAGGTATTGCAGGGAAGCCGAGAAAGATAATAAGCTCTAATGTCATGACAAATCTTCTAAAGAAAGAAAAACTAGGCATAATTGCACAATTATGCTCACTAGAAGTTCCAACATCAAAATCAATTATTTCCGTAGATCTTCTAAAAGTCTTGGACAATCATTCCAAGGTTTTTGAAACTCCAAAATGACTCCCACCTATTCGTGATCATGATCATGCTATTCATTTGATTCCAGGAACTGTTCCTCCAAACATTAGGCCTTATAGATATCCTTATGTCCAAAAGAGCGAAACTGAACGTATGATTGCAGAAATGTTAGAGGCGGGTATAATTCAACCTAGTCAAAGTTCTTTCTCTGCTCCTGTAGTACTGGTACACAAGAAGGATGGATGATGGCACATGTGTCCGGATTATAGGGAGCTCAATAAGCTCACCATTAAAGATAAATTTCCCATTCCTGTGATTGATAAATTATTGGATGAATTACATGGAGCAATTTTTTTTACCAAATTGGATCTTCGTTCAGGGTATCATCAAATTAGAATGAAGACTGAAGATATTCCGAAAACAGCATTTCGAACTCATGAGGGTCATTATGAATTTTTGGTCATGCCTTTTGGCCTTACCAATGCACCTTCTACATTTCAAGGGTTGATGAATTCCATTTTCAAACCCTTCCTTAGAAAATTTGTGCTAGTATTTTTGATGATATACTAATCTACAGCAGGTCTTGTAAGGATCATGTTGAACATGTTGACAGGGTGCTCAAACTATTGCAGGAGAAACAATTATATGCAAAAAAATCCAAATGTTTCTTTGGAGTACAAGAGGTGGAATATTTGGGTCATATTGTATCTCACGAGGGTGTGAAAGTAGACCCTAACAAAATTAAAGCCATTAAGGAATGGAAAGTCCCCAAAACCATAAATAAGTTGCGAGGATTTCTCGGGTTAACAGGGTATTATCGCAAGTTTGTTAAGAATTATGGGAGAATAGCAGCACCTCTAACAACATTATTGAAGAAAGATGAATTTTCATGGACTCCTGAAGCAACTAAGGCCTTTGAACATCTTAAAGAGGCAATGTGCCTAGCACCAGTCTTAGCGACGCCAGACTTCACAAAAACCTTTATTGTGGAATGTGATGCCTTGAGAAATGGAATTGGTGTTGTTTTAATGCAAGAAGGAAGACCCATTGCTTTTGAAAGTTGTCCAATCAAAGGAAAGTATTTACAGAAACCTATTTATGAGAAGGAAATGTTAGCAATATTGCATGCAATAAAGAAATGGAGAAATTACCTAATGGGAAGACACTTCAAGGTAAAATCTGATCATGATAGTCTTAAACACTTTTTGGAACAAAGACTATCTTCAGAAGAGCAGGAAAAATGGGTCACAAAGATGTTGGGTTATGACTTTGAAATAGTAGACAAAAAAGGGAAGCTAAATGTTGTTGCAGATGCACTCTCAAGAAAGAATGAAGAGGTGGAAGCATTGCTTTGTGCCATTTCTATTATCCAACCTGATTGGATAACCGAAGTGAGAGATGAATGGAAGAAGGATGAAGAAGTGTGGACACTCATTCAAAAGTTGCAGAAAGATCCTAGTACATCTGATACATTTAGTTGGAAAAATGATTCCTTATGGTACAAATATCGCTTATATCTTTGTAAGAATTCCCAACTAAAACAAAATATTCTTTTGGAATTGCAAACTTCTCCTTTAGGAGGACACTCGGGATTTTAAAAAACTTACCATAGGGTGAAGAAAGAATTTTTTTGGGATGGCCTTAAATCTGATATTCAAAAGTTTGTGGCGGAATTTTTGGTTTGCCAGCAGAATAAAGTTGAGACAATTAAGACCCCGGGTCTTCTACAACCTTTATCCATTCCAATTCAACGTTGGGAGGAGATTTCAATGGATTTTATCACTAGTTTACCTAAGTCTGAAGGAAAGAGTGTCATCATGGTGGTAGTTGATAGACTTACCAAGTATGCACACTTTTGTGCATTATCTCATCCATTTAAAGCAAGTACAATTGCTACTACATTTATGGACAGAATTCAAAAGCTACATGGAAGCCCAAGGGTTATTGTGAGCGACAGAGATCCCATTTTTACTGGAAATTTTTGGACGGAGTTATTTTCTTGTTTAGGTACTCAATTAGCTCATAGCTCATCTTATCATCCTCAATCTGATGGTCAAACTGAGATAGTAAATAAATGTTTGGAAGGATATCTTCGTTGTTTTGTATCTATTAAACAAACACAATGGTTCAAGTGGTTACCTCTCGTTGAATGGTGGTATAACACTTCCTTCCATACTGCAGCAAAAATGACCCCATTTATGGCACTTTATGGATATCATCCACCATCCATCACATCATCTTTAGGGGAAAATTCGAAGGTTCAAGCAGTGGAAGATCACATCGAGCATCAGCAAGAAGTTCTCCAACTCTTAAAGGATAACCTGAATTTGGCACAAAATCGAATGAAACAACAGGCAGATCAACATCGTAGCGAGAGAAGTTTTGATATAGGAGATTGGGTATTTTCACGGCTACAACCATACAAACAAATGTCCCTCAAGCAAGCAAAGAAGGATAATAAATTATCGCCAAAGTACTATGGTCCTTACAAGGTGTTGCAAAATATTGGTACTATGGCATACAAATTGGAGCTTCCTGCTTCTTCGCGAGTGCATCCAAATTTCCATGTTTCATGCTTAAAGAAGGTTATAGGTGAAAATCTTCCAGTTCAAACAATATTTCCAGAACTTGATGAGGAAGGAAAAATCATATTGGAACCTGAAGCGATCACGGAAACAAGAACTCGACAACTACGGAATCGATCAATTTCAGAGTATCTCATCAAGTGGAAGAACTTACCCACTGAAGATTCTACATGGGAGGATGAGAATTTTATACAGAAGCACCCAGGGCTACTCAAGCGTTGAGGACAACACTTTTTTGAAGGAGAGGGGCATGTTAGGTCCCTATATTACTAGTATAGTCCCTTATTGTTGTTAGTGTAACCCCCTTATTTTTATTATTGTACCCTTGTAACCCCCATATTGTTATTATTGTGCCCTTAAATTATTATTGTTAGGTCGGCTAGGATTACATTGTGGCCCTACTAGGATTACATTATGGCCCCATGGACTCCTATATATAGAAAGGAGGTTTTGTAATTTGAATCATCCAAGAATTGTTCATTCATGTAATGTATTGGAGGTTGCCCCTCGAAGTGGCTTATTTTTAAGGCGTTGATATTTCTTTTCTTCTCTTTTTGGAGCTGGTTTCACAACAGTGGATGTTCTCAACAACCCCCAGTTTAACGGAGATGTCAATAGGCATCGTTTGTATAATTTTTCCCAGGTTACCTTCCACAAAAACTTCATGTGTCAAGATGGTCGTTTGAAGCAGATGGGAAGGACCTTGGGAAGCGAATTTCTCAAGACAAGTAGACATGGCCCCAAGACCAAGCATAAAGGAGGA
The DNA here is from genome assembly GCA_034641835.2 of Pinus albicaulis. Classification (NCBI taxonomy): domain Eukaryota; kingdom Viridiplantae; phylum Streptophyta; class Pinopsida; order Pinales; family Pinaceae; genus Pinus; species Pinus albicaulis. Next base: position 875,622,753 of record CM076575.1, on the reverse strand, counting down.
ACAATGATGACCATCATCCTAGGGAGGATCATCAAGAGACATAGTTTCCATAATAGCCTCATTAGTGGGAAACATCCCATTCAAGGGATCAGGAGAATCCGAAGCACCGAGCCAAGGGGATTGAGAATACGTGTCAAGAGACACACTCAAAGGAGTATGATTGGAGGGAGGAGGAGCTGAAGCCGAAATGAGCTCACAATAATAAATTTCTATTGGGATTAACGGCATCATGTCACCAAACGAATCAACCTGCTCGAGCGAAGGGATGATCCATGGATCAGAAGATGTGGAGATCATGTTGACCTTAGCAGTGTTGGGTGAAGGAAGATAAAAAAGAACCATAAGGGCAGGATCTCTGAAAATACCTGGTCCTATGCTCTCATAAGGCATAGGAATACAATATACATATGGAAAATTTCTCTTGGAAGACATGGAAGTGAAAAAGGACAATTGATCGACAGTGATAATCTTTCCTTCGTGCAAAAATCGAAGAACACAAAAGAGAGTGGATGGGACGCATAGCATGGCATGAGTCCAACTGTGACTGAGGAGAAGAATATAATTGAGTTTGGTGTCAATGAATTCAACTCAACATTTATGGTTTTCCCTTCCAACGTAATAGGTAAGCTGGCGAGAACACCAAGAGGGTGAGATTCCCTTTCGTCAAATCTTCTAAAGCGTTTGGAGATTGATTGAGGGCTAGAGAACCAATGGCTTTCTAATAGGCAGAAGACATGATGCAATTAAATGCACCCTCATCCATGACCGCTCGATGGATATTCTTTCCATTAATCCCAACTCGGATAATGTGTGCAAGCTGGTGAGGGAGACGCGAGATGAAATTTTCCAAATCAAAAGTTATAAGGCTGGAATCGGCGGGTCAACCCCTCCGATAGCAGATAGAAAATCCTTCCATTGCGACGGACAGCTCTGAATTACTTCCAATACATACATAGCGGATGGCGCCTGAGCCAAATCCTCAACAATACAGTAATGCTGAGGGGCACAGGCATTCGAGTTATAAGAAGACTTTCGGAGCATGCCTTTAGAACGTGGTCATACAATAGGCTCAGGACTGGGCCTTTCAATGTGAAGAGATCCATAAGCAGGAGGGGGAAGAGTACCATCAGCGATCTATTTCCCTACGACCTAATGTGATTCATTATAATCTTTCGATCAGGTAGCAATAGAAATGGGGGTAGGACCATTCAACATGAAAACATGAGAGCCAAATGGGGCGAAGGATTGAGGTTGCTCCACAATATGGGTTTTTTTCTATGGGAATGGTTCTTTAAGAACTATCGGAGTGCCTTGAGTTCCTTTGAGCATTCGACTCACCTCGGCCCATTGTGGACAGTCCTTGGTGTAATGCTCATCGTCACAAATCAGACAAGGGTACTTTGGTTTACGTTTCTAACCATCATCAACGTTATGTTTCGGAGAATCCTATTTCAAGGCATCGACTTTGGCCTTACCTTTACCCTTTTTCTTACCTTTGGAAGCTTTATCTGCCGAAGTGGACTGGACAGTATTCACTTCCGCGGCCTTACCAGGATTCGGAGGCGGTTGAGAAGCAGTATTAGTGGCAGAAATAGATTTTTTCTTCGCAAGATTCGGGGCAGACTTACGAGAAGTATAATACATAGAACTAATGATATCGTTGATAGATGGCATCATCGGTGCTTTGGTAGTTCCAATTCGAGGAGCATCAGGCAAGAGTTCATACAATACACGAGATCGAGGTACTGGGCACAAGCGATATATTTTTCCTCAATAACACATGCCCCCATAGCAATGTATTTAGCAATCAGATCGATAAAAGAGGTAGCAAAACAATCAGTTATAATTTGATCAAGAATCTCAAACTTGATCAAATGACGACGCCGCCTCCATTCATGAATGTGATCGGAGATATGAGTAGCTCGATCCTATTTCAAGGATGTGAGGAGGTGCATCCCAGTTTCATAACGAACTAGTAACTGAAAGTGCGTGACAAATTCCATGGCTAGAGAGTTGCAATCTTGAAATATGACATGGGAGAGTTCAATGTACCACTTTGCAGTGGCACCAGTGAGATTTCTTTGGAAAAGACATAGTCGAATTGAATAGTCAATCGAAGAGTTAGATCAACACCAAATATGGTGTGTCATAACATGCACTTTGGGATCTTCCCTATACTTGCCTTCAAATTTGGGACAATCGCCAAGTATTTTAGTCAGAACTGGGGGCCAATATAGATTATGAAGGATAGGATCATTCATCAACTTCGACACATCGGGTAGTTCCAGCGTAGCAAGAAAGGGAAATTTCATATTGAAAGGCATTGAAGGCTTTGATAGAGACCAGTAGTGGGATTCCAACCAAGATGGGATAAATTTTGACCCCATATGTTATGTCCTGGAGGATTTTTTCCATAGGGGTTATAAGTATGATAATTATGCCCATACATTGGTTGAGGACCAGGATATTGATTCTGAGCGAACCACTGAAGTCTTGTCTGAGCAACATATAGATTTTTTGTGAAATGTAAGTAGTGCCTTGGGGTGGATCCTGTAACATCGAAGATTGACCTTGAGGAATAAAAGGTGGGCCTTGAGGATGTACAAGCTTCCCCTCGAGTGCAGGTTGACCCAGATACTGCGATTGAATGGGTTTTCCCTAGGGTGCAAGTTGACCCGGATACTGAGGTTGGACAATTTGTCCCCGGGGTGCACGTTGAACTGGATACTGAGATCTGCCAGGTTTCCCCTGGGGTATAGGTTGGCCTGATGGTTGAGACGAGCTAGGTTGCCCTTGAAAACTAGGTTCGCCTGGCTGAGCGGTGGATGGTTGACCTTGCTGTATAAAATTTGGGCTTTGCTTAACGTAAGGTTGGTTCTGTTGCACAAAAGGTTGTCCCTGAGATGGATAGGTTTTCCCCTGAGGAGCATAGGGTGCTCCTTGCTGAACGTAAGGTTGACAAGTAAGACCGTAGGGTTGTCCCTGAGAGGGTTGTCCTTATGGACCATAGAGTTGTACCTGTAGGAACATAAATTGTTTGGGGTTAACTGGTATCTGTGGCATTTAAACATACAATGGACTGCGTGGAACGGGCCCATGGTAATAGATGTGATTTCCGTGCTCATCGTAATAATGCGGATGATTGATGGGAGCTTGCATCTGCTGAGAACCCTGTGGGAAGTAATTATGTTGTTAAATAGCCATCATATACTGATCATACATCAAACCTCCAGGAATCAGATTAGAGGAGACAGGTGCACTACCAATAGGTTTATGGATTCCAGATAAGTTAGGTTGTGATCCACTCACGACGGACCCAATAGGTATTGTGGAAGCAATAGGAGTCATCCCAAAAATAGCAGAAGATTGCGATAATGACGGAATCACACTAACATACGACGTGGATGAAGCCACACAAAAATTAGGTTGGGTTGGGACAGACGTAATGACTATTGACGCAATAGGAGTCGAAGGAGATGGACCTGATACGACTAACCCTTCAGAAGGAGCTGATGTACCAGACCATATATGACTCTGATATAAAGATGCGACACCATAAATGATCTAACTCAACGAATGACAACCATCTGGGAGAGATGAAGGTTGTGAGGAAGGTTGACCCGATACATAAGGAAAATTCTCTGGAGGGAACTGATATTCTCTTGTAGAAACATAAGTCTCTTCACTACTAATCAAAATGATGGCATCCATGTCAGATGAAGACATGTTGTCAGCGAAAAGGCGATGAGCAGTGGCAAGTAAATCACATGTTAATGGCGAGGCAAGCGGTTCTGAGGGTAATGGAAGATCTTCTTCCCTAAAATGGGCCCAAACGTCCAGAGGTCACCAATTGATATCAAATGGTTCCTCAGGAGGAGATCGGGAGGCAATAGGTTGAATAATCAGAATAATAGCACGCCAGTAACCTAAAGTCCTAGCAGAATTATATGTCTCTGAAAAAACTTCGGGAGAAGGATATTCACTACGAGGTAATGAAGGGGACGACGAAGCTAGTGGTTCTACCACTGTGACTTTGTTTCAAAAACAAGAGAGAAAAGAGATGAGCGATTCGAGGCTTCAAGACCAATCACTAAGGAATTACTTATGAAAAAGCCAAGAAAATAACTTTAATGGGTGTGTAATTGTAGGTAATCAATTTTATGACACTGAAAAATAACTCTTCCTTTTCATATTTTAAGAGTCAAGAAAAGGGAAAAATATGACTCTAGTCACTTTCAAGTTGGACAAGCTTGAAAGGACAAGTTCTCGATGATCTTTTCAAATTTTAGATAGTGACGGAAAGATCAAAATGACTACTCTGGAAATCTAAGCAAGAGGGTGTACCAAGTTCCCGTGAACTTCAATATACACCTTGGTGATCAAATGAAAGAGAAATGACCAAGGACTTCACGTACGTGCAGGAAATCTCCCTGAATGTTGTGTTTGGTGTATCACGATTACAGGGCAGGAGACTCGGCTTCCTGTGGATAAAGGATTGCAACCTATGAGGGTCTCCCTTTATATACTCGATAGTACGGGGAGCACAATTCTGTGATATTTTTTTCTAATGCCAGATGGTGAATGATAGCTACTAGGTTTAACGACGCTGAAACACGTCACTAGCCTAGACCTCTAAATATGTGCATTAAGTTTCAATGCTTCCTTAGGTCGATTGAGTTCATTTTAAAGTTTATCTTGAAATTATGTTGCAGTTTCAAGGCCTTACCAAATTTAATCTCGAATCTCCAATGCAGAACTACATGCAAAAGAAAATCATTCCAATTTGATTAATAGCTAGCTAAGAAAGGGATAGAAATTCACAATGAAGCAGCAATCAATCGAATGCAAGAAGAACTTTTCCTAATGCTCCTAACACAACCAAAGAAGAAAACGAAAGGATCTTCTCTTGTTGTTCACTTTTTAATGAGAAGCTACTAATGAAAAAAACTACTTTTCATTTTCAAATCAAGAAAAAGAATGCAAATTTTGTTCTTTTCGATGAATGAGAAGCAATGATGCACTGTTACATTAAAAGGAAAAAATGAATACTAGTTTTGAGAAACTAGAATGAAATGATCAAAGACAAAGAGACCAGTCCAATGCGGATGTAAACAGACTCAAAACAAACACACATTCCTTCACGCTGAAAGAGGACTTTCGAATCAACTCAATGAGCAATGTGATCTATGCTCAAGGCGACAGATGGAAGGTCAAACAGACACCAAGATGACAGTTTAATGACCCAACAACACAAATAATCGAGAGAAAAGAACAAATAATCAGTCCACAAGTTGAAAAGACAAGAGACTAGACTGACTCATATATAACTCAAAAGCTCAATGAAGAGGTGGCCAAACAAGCGATGGAAGAGACCTAGAAACCCTAGGATGACGAACCTCACTGACCAAATGAGATACAATTAGCTTAAACAAATGAGAGAGGGAAGTCCAAGCAATCCAAATGGACTAATCTAAGAGGGAAAAACCAATCCAGAGGCAATACGCATTGGCAAAACTCAAGGAAAAGGCCCAAATACAAACCTATAGGATTCGGCACGACTGTTCAGCTGTAATTCGCACTGAACAGGGGGGATTGTACCTATAAAATAGGCAACCCGCACCAATCAGCGCAAATATTAAGGAAACAAAAGCATCGAGCTAAAAAAATAAGGTAAGGAGAAAATCAGCTGAGGAAAAGTTAGGCTTGGCACTATAAGACTAAGTATGATGGCTTGAAATAGTCAGACAATAAAAAAAAGCAGAAAAGTAGCAATACGACCAAATTCGGATAGACAAGAAAAAATCTAAACGAATCAACAAGAGATGACAGACACACAAAGAGTCTCCATTATGGTTGCCAACTTGTTGAGCAGGAAAATCCCCTTTGTTGACAGAGGTGATCCCTCTAGCCCTAGGGTAGGTCTAGCAACAAGGGAACATGTAGGACTTTTGGATTCCTAGCTTATAAATGAAAGACGAACTGCTATAGATACCCTACCTCAGTCCAACACTAATTTTCATGACTTGCAGCAACGATCCTCTGATATTTGTCATCACACATCACGGTCCATCAATGATGATGCCTATGTACCTGTACAAAGATCAAGTGAACGATGACAGCATACGAGAATATACTTTCACTTACAGTTATTCGATTGGTCAAGGAGAATCAAACATTTTTCATATGATTAAACACAAAATTGGAACCAAAAAACTAGTCATGTATTATTGATAGAGAAAAGAAGTTTACAACCTTAATTCCTTGATGTTGAAAGCCTCCTTAAATAGGTTCAGTCGAGGGCATCTCAATAATTCGTTCGGGATCGGATTCGATAAGGAAATGGGCCTAAAATCTCTCTCAACAATGGATTCCTCTTTGCCTTATTCTACACACTAGATATAGTAATAATTATTTCAGCTAGTTGAATCAATGTCAGAAGAAAGAATTTATAAGAGAGGAGGAGGTGGTTTTGGATCCCTCATAAGGTGGAAGAGAGGCCTAATCCTTTGGGGGGTTGCACAATTGTAGGAAACAACAATCCAAAGGGAGGAACTCGATGTTATTTAGTCGAACAAACCATGATGACTCCGCTCATGAAGTTGTTAAGCATGGAAACTTCGTTTCTATTTTAAAAAAAATTCCAAAAACAACTCGGCGTGGGTGACCTTCTAAGACAGAGTGTCGAAGGGTGCGGGGCCCAGTGTTAATTTCTCCATGGGCACAAGGTCATAACTCCCTACCAGCGTTGACCCAAAATCACATGTTTTTGAGGGTCTGTTTAAGAAATGATCAACAAAGGATATGTTCTTGACATGCCAAGGGATGCAATGACACTTATAGCAAGGTATGAAAATACAAAAGAGTCACTGAAATGGTCCTCCAATGTTCGGTATGGGGATTGCAGGGATAGTGACAAAATACTGTGTAACGGTGACTGCACGGAAGGGGGTGACTGGATTTCTTGAGTGACTGTGTAGCAGAGAAGGGAAGGTCGAGAATTGGATTTTTTTTTTTCATTATAATTTCCACATGGAATCATATGCACATTGTGAGTGTGCCTTGGAACAATGAACCGGTAACTATTCACTAAGAGGACAAATGGCATAGGATTATAGTGCTAGACATTGGATGGAGTTTTGACTTTGGCAGTGGATTCTGGACTTCCTAGGAAGGAGGTGAATCTTGGTACTAATTTTGAGGGTGGAGGTGTGAACCTATGGATTCCCTTATTGACTGATGTAGGCACATATCCCTTTATTTGTTGGTTGAGAAAATGTTCATATGTATATGTTCATATTATTGTAAATGTGCATATGTATATGTTTATATTATTGTAAATATTGCATAGATTTTTATTATAAAGCTCCATAGATAGTATGGTTATTTGTTGGTTGAAGAAAATGTGCATAATTATATGCGATTGTTATTGTAAATATTGTAATTAGTTGTGTTATAAAGCTCCAGTAAACGGTATGATTGTCATGTTTTCAGCACGATTCCATTGTAAATAATGCAATGATATTTTTTATAAATCTCCATGGGTATTATGTTCTGTATTTAGCGGTTTGTTGTGTTAGGGTCCTATAATAATAGGGTTCATAATTTCTGAATCAACTTTGATCGTCTTGTAAATATGTACATACCTTGCTTTCTGCAAGTTGTTTTCCCATATTTTGAAAAGTGAAAAGTAATAAAAAAATGAAAAGAGGGTAAAAGTCCTAAAAGAAACATCAAAGGACTTAGAAAAAAGATAGACCCCAAAAGAAAAAGAGAAAATAATAATACATGAAAGTGAGCAAGTCAAAATGCCACTACTATTTACTTTTACTGCAAGAATAATGATTATGTGCAGATAGTCAATAAATGCCATAATCCATGATCAGTTAAACAGTTTAATCTTAACTTTTCATGCTTTGAATTTTATGTTTTAGATAGAGAATAAAGATATGTCAAACATTTTAAACTTGAAAAATCAGTAGATAAGATAGAGAATAAATAAGGAGATCAACAATTTAATCAGAGCCCTCGGATGGAATAAGGTTAGACTTAGATAGTTTTTTATGTTTTGAAAGAAAAATTGATTCAAGGTTGCAATCCTAAATGCACCCATCAAAATGAAGTAAAAAATGTTAGAAATAATGATGGGTAGGTAGAACACAGTTGTGAAAGCATGTAATAAAGCATCATCAGGTAAAAATTACTAATTTCCCCTCCCCCACAATGATTTAGTATTCTAAACCTTCAGTTAGAAAGGCTTAGAGCATTTCTTTGACTTTTGTTGGGACCGGACCCAAGGCTTGATAACTGATTGGTTAAAATATGTTGAATTCCTACACAAAACCCATACTCATCAGCATTTACCCTTCATCCATAATCATAATCCCTTTTTCCTAAGTAAAAACCCTAAATAACTAATTTCATTTCCTTTCAAAATCACTCAAAACCCACAAAATTCATTTTATCCTAAGTTAAAGTGTGAAAAATACAAAAGGGACAAATATGCTTTATTTACACTTTACTTAGTGTTAAATTATGTATTTTTATTCATTACATATATTACCCCTTTTTCATATTAATTTCTAACTTATATATTAAATCCCTAAGCTATACCCCTCCTATATAGTATTAAACCCTTTATATTAAATAGCCCACAAAACCCACTATTTAATGTTTAAACTAATGTTATTATACCCCATGTGATGAAATAAAACCCACCCTTATTCCCATTGGTTTTAAACGTATCAATATAAAATATACCCCGCCCCCTATGGTTATTAAACACTCATCAAAATTTTATTACACCATATAATATAAACCTGTGCCCATGCATTGGATAAAACATTGGTTGAATGTTTTAATTAAAACATATATGACATTTTCCCCCTCACCTATTTTATAACCTAAAGTTTTGACTTTAATAAATGTTTTATTTATAAAGTTAAAAAAAACCATCCTGCCGAATATAGAACCCTGGACCCCACTCCAATCCCGATGCATCTTATGAATATATCTTGACCGTTCACAATCGAACTCCAAGATCCAACGGTGAACAAACAATATCGCAAATAAAGTTGCCCATGTTAAACAAATTAATTTGCACATGAAATGGGCAGTTTTTCCGTTTTCTCTCTCCTTGACATGGCGTCTTTTTACTAGATTGCATTCGATCCGTTTGAAACCACTTACCACCTAAGTTGTGTGTGATGAACACTAGTGTTTTTTCGCCTATGGAACCTGAAAACCAGCTTTCTGCCTGATTTGACTGCCATTCATTACAAGCCAAATTAACCCTAATTTGCCTAAATAAACCTTGAAAATGCACTTTTTATCCCTTCCTTCTACGCATATCCACTGTATTTGTTATTTGAACTTTGAAAACAAGTATTTTTCACTGTTTTTGTGCCCAGAACCTGCAAACTTCCACCTCTAGACATTAAAGATTTCCGAGGAGCTTTGAATTGCTCCAAAAACCATAAAGATACCACAGAATCTGTTTAAAAGCCTCAGAGACATCCTCAAAGCCCTGTACCTACGTATAACAGGTATTCCTCCAGAAATTAAGCCTGTTATTAGTTTCAAAAGACCTTGATAAAGAAAAATTCCAGTCATAATTTAAATTCATCCAAAGAAGCCTATTAAAAGATCCAAAAAACAGGCCAAACCCTGTCAAAATTTCTGAAAAAACCTGTTTATGTTGCACACTGTTTTGAATGAAAAAGTTGAGTTTATATAGTTTTTCTAAACTATTTAAAACTCTAAATTAAGCCCAAAAATCCTCTTAAGGTAGCCTAAATTCTGTGCATGATTTAAAAGGGTTCTTAGCCCAAATTACCCAGTGAAAAAGCACAAGAAACCCCTGTTCTTGTTTTCTAACCAGTGAAGGTCTGTAAACCATGTTGAGAATCTAAAATTGAAAGGAAAAAATCCAAGAAAAAACATATTCTGCCTGTTTTAAATCCAAGAACCTCTGCCAGAGTCAAAAATACTTCTGCAAACTATTTAATCTTGCAGAAGTAGCCAGAAAAGCCTAAACACAGAGTTTTTGTAATCCAAAAAGCCTCAAAATTCCTAAGCCTACTCCAGCTGCATCTTCCAAAACTACTATCATTATAAATCCTCTACAACCTCCTATTGTATACATTGATCACACTCCATTAGCAGATGTTGACTATAATATTGCAGACCCTATTGTAGAATTCGATTTGTTGGAACTTCATAACTCGAGCTTTGAAAAATCTTTAGATAATGTTGAAGAAGTTCAAATTTTGGAATCACAATTGCCCAAATATATTGTTCCAGTTACTCATTCCTGTCAAGAGGTCATTAGGTTATGCCATCATTATTATGTGCCTGAGCAAAGAGCCATACTAAATGCCAACAAAGATGTACTTTTTACCATTATTGTTGAGTCCAGTAATCAAATGTTAAGCTCAAGCCTAATCCTCAAGCAGTAACTTTGTCCATAGAAGCACTTACTAAGCTATACATTGGCCTTGATTTTCCTAAGAGATTCCAAATCTTCCAAGTATTCATGCCCTTGCATGCGGAAATTCCTCAAATTAATCCCTCATATTCAACTTCAAGGTTTCCAGAATTTTCAAGGCATGTTATTTCCATGTTGTCATTTATCCTGGGGTATTTCACCGATGAACATATAGATGAATCTATTTTAGGTTTCTTATCCACTTTTACACTAGGAAAAACTCCATCTGTTATCTTCAATTATGCTGAGTATATTGCAGACAATATCCATGACCAATTGGTTAAGTTGCCAACTGAAGGAGTGTTCAGATACACATCTTTCCTCTTCCACATGTTCTTGTATTTTCAAGAAAATAATTTCCCAATAAACCTCCAAAAGCTTGACATAGAAGTAAATCCTCTTTCATTTATTTCCTGGACCTCTTTGATCATAAAAGAGTCCACAGAGTTCACCTATACAGATTTTTTAGATGTCTTCATCCATCCATTGATAAAAATGTTAACAAAAACTGAACAGCCAAGGATAAATGATGAGATGAAGAAGATTTTACAGTTATCAGAGCAGACCAAGACTGGTGATTGGTATTTTTATGAAAAACATACTGATATTAGAGTTTTTGGATCCAATTTGTTGCCCTAAAAGCTACCCAAATTTGTATCAATATGGGTTTTTGCCTTGGAGTATATCAGGAAAATATTAAACTTTGATTCTATAAATTTCCTAGCGGCAAAGAAGAAAACACAGTTTAAATTGAAGAATCAAGTAGGACCATTCATTTGCAATCATAGAGATGCAGAGGCAGAATGAGCTAAACAGTTATTGGAGTACAGATTTGAAGAGAGTTTTTCTTGGAATTATGATCCATAAGGAATCCTAAGTAAAATGAGGGTTACGTGTAAGCTAACACCCTACATTCATGAGAAAAGACCAGAAATAGAGAAATATGCCAATCAGACTGAGTGGATAGAAAATACTTTAATAGATGCAATAAAGAAAATTGATACTAGTCACACTTTACAAGCTGCAGATCAAACAGAGAAAGCCAGCAAGAGAGTAAGAGAAGAAGGTACCTATGTTGCTAAAACCACTACTGAAACTAGGTTCAAGTTTAGATACAATAAAATCCTAAGTTAAATCCAGCGGGTAAAGAAAAAGTAACCATTGAGGTAGAAGATGCAGATATCCCAGTAACAAATACAGAGCCTGCCACGGTCATCACAAATGAGCAAGTTAATGAGAATCAGGATGAAGAACAGGTTGATAATTCAAATGCACAAATGATAGAAAAACAACAGAACATGGAAGCTTCATCCTCACAGACATCTGAGGAAAAGGATTTAGATATCGAGGGAAAGTACAAACAGATTAAGTTAAAGAATGAAGAGATTAAAAATGAAATTTTCTCTCAATATCTCAAGCGAACACCTAGTATTCAAAATAGACTTCTTTCTGTCTTTGATTACTCAAATAAAAATTTGATCATGTCATTGTTACAGCCTATAGTGAAGACACCAAAGACAGTTGCAGACTACAAAAATATTGATATAGAAGTGCCAACAGAAAGCATTCATGCACTTGATCAAATAGAATTTCATAGACAGAGTTCAGAGATGTTGTATTCAACTGTTGCAACCAAAGCTATGAGTGTTCAAAAACTTCAGAACACTATCACAAACATGAAAGATCAAATGAAACTTGACAAAACCTTATTATATGCTAAATATCTCATAATCAAATCTTTAGAAGAATTGGTAATTCAAGTGGGATATGACCCAGTAAATGTCAAAGCAGCAGAACAGTTAGTGAAGAAAAAGAATGAGGAAATTGCAGCATTGAGGAAACAACTCAAATTGCCATCAAGTGAACATCCTCAAGCCAAATAAATTATACAGGAACAGACTCAGAAGGATGATATGATGAATTTAATCTTTCATCATACAGCACAGATAAAAGAAATGGAGATTCAAATGGACAAGTTTGTCCATGAAAGAGAAGCAGTAAAAACACAGGAACCACCAATAGTCATCCCTATGGTTACTACAGCTATGCCTTCAACTCTAGTAGACGAGCTGGCATGCAAAGTTCCACTGGCTACTGCAGTGCCAGTGACATCATCTACAACATCAGCTACAGAGTCATATACTACAGCAGTTCACCCTACATATGAGGCCAGCAAACTAGTAAAATCTATGGAAGAAATGTCACTTCAGACAAGTGAGATTAATAGATTGAAATAGGTGATTGAAAATCTTGAAGATCAAAAGAAGTTAGCTCAAATCAATGCCAAGACTCAAGAACAAAGATCTAATAGGATTAATGAAGAATTGAAGAAATTACAAAAAGAATTAACCTTACAGGAGCTAATATCATATGTGAAAAACCATCTATGGAGCCGAATCATTAAATCCATCAATGATGTGTGGCCCTCAATTCAGTTTATATTTTGAACAGAGAGATTTACTAAGAGCAGCACAAGCAGAAATCCAGAAGACTAAAGAAGAGCTAGGCAAAAAACCTGAGCAAGCTTTAGAACTGATAAAGTTTCTCAACAGCAAAAACAGGCAAGAATTAGAAGAGATTGAGATTACTGACAGGACTGAAACAATCCTTGAAATAAGGAAATTTATCACTAAGAAAAACCTGATGAAGAAGCTAGAGGAGAAATGTGAGAATATGAACATATCCATATCTAGGTTTATGGTTAAATTTGGAAATTTGAGGCAAAGGAGTTTGCCTAATATTTTGCTCCTAAATGATAAACTTATGCCTCGGGATGATTACAATAAAAATGTCAGAGAATATGCAAAGTAACAAGTGAATAAGACACAAGGACAAGGGATTCTAACTAGAAAAGTTTTACATAGAAGCTTTGAAGATTTATTCTATCTGCAGCATGAGATGAGACATTTATTTGTCATAAAGCCAACTTTTGTCAGATATATTGAAGCAGATGAAAACTCCAAGAAGCTAAAGAGGATACAAATTCCAAACAATGAAGATTAGCAGTCACTTATAGATTTACTATGAAAGGTAAAAAGGCAGAAAGATAAAAAGGGAAAACAGTTTGTTGATTTACAGTCAAAACAATTTTTTTATTATAGCAGTAAACAGTTTTACATTGGTCAAAGAGTATCCGAGTTTAAAGAGTATTAGAAGTTAAAGAAAATCAGTGAAAGAGTATAAGATAAAGCAGATCAGATTTAAAAACCAACTTGAAATATCTAAAGCCAGCAAGGAGGACACCAAGGCAGCCAGCTGCACCTTATCCATAATCAGTTTCTATTTTATTTGGATAGATAGGACAGCTTGCTGATTTGTTAAGAAGCTTTCTCTATTTTGTTATAAATATATTTTTATTTTCCTTAGATAATTCCTAGAAGCATTCTAGGATATTTTGTAAACAATTATGTATAAATACTTCACTCTTTGAAGTATTAGTGTGGAATAAATTGCTAAAGATTTCTATAGTCGTTTTTGTGGACTTGAAGGCTTTTGTGTTTCAAATTTCGAGTAGCAGACTGGATCGAACCAACTAGCATCATATTTCAGGATTCATGTCATGAGCTATTGAAGTGAAGTATTTTCTACTTGTCATTGTTATCTTTCTTTGTTACATGCATCCCTATAATGAATGAACAGGAGTATCACTTCGGGATTTTTTAAAAGCACCTTGTCTTTATTGTTTGTCATTTCTATGTTTTTTGCTGATTTCTAGAGTAGGGAACCCTTAATTGCTCCCTCTTTCGTTTTACCTTTGCCTACTACTTCCCTTTTCCAGATCAAAGAACCCTTCATTTCTCTTTATCCCAATCATATCACCTCAAAAAACAACTTTCCAAGACCTTCAAGGGTTATCTATCTTGCCCTGAAAACATTTGACTTTTTGGCCTTGATCCTTGTCCTATCTGCTTGACTTTTGACTCATTAGCCCAATGGACAAATATATTTCCCACTATCCATCTCATTAAGTGATTTTTCCCACCAAATCAATCAAAACCAAAACCAATTTCACATTCATAACTAGCCTAATATTTTATAAACCAAAACAAAGTTAGATTTTATAGAGAGAGCCCTCTCTAAACCCTAAGAAGGCTAGATACTAGAGTTTAAAATTTGGTATGTGGTTACCTCTAGTTTTCTTAACTAAAATCAAAAATCTCACAACTAAAGAATTACTAGAGTGATAACATGTTGGTTTGTAGGTGTCATTGAAAACCGAGGGTGACATTCCCTGATGGGGGAGGGTTCTATAACAACCCTGGTTAAAAATTCATGTACGTAAAAATATAAAACCAAGTTCATGGGACACATATTCCAAGTTGAATGGTGGGAAAAACATCCTAGTGGGTGTCAATTTCAGTTTATTATGGCTAAGGAAATTAGCAAAGGCATTGATCAAGGAAAAAAGGCATTAATTGGAATTTTGTTTATGAAAATAAAGGAAAATAGGAGAAAAAGAAGGTGAAATGTCATATATTTGCATGAGAGGAAAATTGAAGGAAAAATGAATGAAAGTGAAGAAATTAGAGGCCTCAATGATAAAAAGGATTATGAGGTTCAGTTTAGGGCTTTTTCTATAATTTTTTCAGTTTTAGCTTGGAGCTCTCTCTTTATCTATTATCTCTACTCTCTCATAATCTTGCACACTTAGAGTATTCTTGGAGCGCTCTAGCATTGGAGAAAGGAAAAAAAGGAAGGACAAGGAAGACAAAGAAAAGCATATATCAAGCAAGAAATAAATGGATCTAGCAGCTACATTGGGATTACTTGTAGGTATCAAGTTGCATGTATGATTTCCTTGCTAGTTTTGGCATGCATGGTATATGCATGCGTGTATTTGGTTCTATTGATGTCATTGGCATGGGTTTTGCCAAGTGTGATTGTGGTTTCAGCCTTGCCTTGTCATTTCCAAATACCCATGGGGTTATGGGGTTTCTCTTACTTGGTTGAGTTGGATTGCTAGATGGTTTTAAAATTGAGTGGGGTGGTCTTAGGAAAAATATAAGGCTTATGAATCCCTTGACCAGTAATTAATGGATACACAGGAAAGCATAGTTGTGTATACCTTCACTAGGCTTAGGAATCCTCGACCAGTAAATGGTGGGATACACGGTAAAGCCTAAAGGGTGTAGATAAAAAAATTCCTCATATTTTAGGTAGAGATATTTGGATAAATCCATGCTTGATCCCTTGACCGGTATATGGAGGGTTGCGGTAAAGCCTGTGATGTATGCTTATTCTTTGGGCCTAGGAAACCCTTGACCAGTAATGGTGAGATACATGGTAAATCCCAATGGTATAAATAAGGGTTTGAGGCCTAGGAACAACTTAACTGTTAATGACAAGGTACATGGTAAAGCCTAGGTAAGCCCTAGTTGGTTTTTTTTTTATTCCCACATTCATGCTTGGAATATGGCATGAGGGTGTTTAGCTGAAAAAAATATTTGGTTCAGCCCAATCTATGGTCAAGTGGAACGTGGAAGTCTTGACTTGGTTGCATTTCACATATGTTAATAAGAGCTATTTTCCTCTTTTGTATTCTATCTAAATGTGTTTTTTATTATGTGGTTATAGTGGTCATTTTATCATTGTTGATATGTTGGTTATATGTTGGTTATAAGCAGGGTTTATGACAGACTTGAGTTATGGCTCTTATCTTGTTTTTTTCCGTAAATGAAATGTTAATGAATGAATGACCTGATAGATGATATTGAAGCTATTATGATAGGGCATTACACCTTCTTGATTATTCTTACATAAGTATGAAGTCCCTATGCTCAGATGTGCTTATATGACCAGTATATTACATGTCCATGGTGTGTTTGAAGAAATGTCTATAATGGTTAGGCTTGGTTAGGCCAAGTATTTTATTAAGTTTTGTGTTGGAAGCTTTGTCTTTGTATCATTTATGGTTTTGGAAAGTTTCATCAAGTTTTTGGCAGTGGCATGAAATCTAGCCCTAAAAAGGTGGCACGGTGACCAGTAATGGTGGGATACTGTTAGGTCCCTATATTACTAGTATAGTCCCTTATTTTTGTTAGTGTAACCCCCTTATTGTTATTATTGTACCCTTGTAACCCCCATTTTTTTATTATTGTGCCCTTAAATTATTATTTTTAGGTCGGCTAGGATTACATTGTGGCCCACTAGGATTATATTGTGGCCCCATGGACTCCTATATATAGAAGGAGGTTTTGTTCATTTGTATCATCCAAGAATTGTTCATTTATGTAATGTATTGGAGGTTTCCCCCTCGAAGTGGCTTATTTCTGAGGCGTTGATATCTCTTTTCTTCTATTTTTGGAGCTGGTTACACAACATTTGGTATCAAAGCTTTGGATTCTAGGGTTTCGCTGCTCCAAACAGGTCATCGTGGAATTTTTGCTATAACTTTTTTTCTACGAATTTTCAGAAGCTGAAATTTTTAGGGTGTGAAGCAGAAATCTTGAGGAAGATTTTCTAAAAATTTCTGAGATTTTTTCGCAATATTTTCGGAGATATCATCTGTGGAAATTAGGTCTTTTTTCAAGCTCCTAAACAGGTAATCGTGGAATTTGTGCTATAAATTTTTTTCTACGAAGGTGCAGAATCTGAAATTTGTATGGTGCGAAGCTGAAATCCTGAGGAAATTCTTCAAAAAAATTCAGAGCTTGGTTCGCAATATTTTTGGAGATACGATCTGTGGAAGGTAGTGCTTTTTCAGGCTCCTGAATTTCATCTCAAAGAGGTGATCGTGGGAAAAGTTCAATAACTCTCTCTCTGGGCATTGGATGGGAGTGCCGTAAAAATTGGTCACAAGTACACGGACTTTAGTTTCTTGGCTATCAATTTCAGAGACAAAGAAAAAAACAGTGACACGTGGAAAGTCCTACAAGTTCACTCTACTGAAACAGTCCAGAATTAGGTCATTGTGGGAGATTGGACACAACTTTGTCTTGGAGAATCCAAATCAGGTCAGACCTATGGCATTCAAAAGAGAATTCAGAGGGCTAATTTAGTGCTGAATTAAGACCCCGGGACTTCTACAACCTTTATCCATTCCAAGTCAACGTTGGGAGGAGATTTCAATGGATTTTATCATAGGTTTACTTAAGTCCAAAGGAAAGAATGTCATCATGGTGGTAGTTGATAGACTTACCAAGTATGCACACTTTTGTGCATTATCTCATCCATTTAAAGCAAGTACAGTTGCTACTACATTTATGGACAGAATTCAAAAGCTACATGGAAGCCCAAGAGTTATTGTGAGCGACAAAGATCCCATTTTTACTGGAAATTTTTGGACAGAGTTATTTTCTTGTTTGAGTACTCAATTAGCTCATAGCTCATCTTATCATCCTCAATCTGATGGTCAAACTGAGATAGTAAATAAATGTTTGGAAGGATATCTTCGTTGTTTTGTATACGATAAACAAACACAATGGGTCAAGTGGTTACCTCTCGCTGAATGGTGGTATAACACTTCCTTCCATACTACAGCAAAAATGACCCCATTTATGGCACTTTATGGATATCATCCACCATCCATCACATCATATTTAAGGAAAAATTCGAAGGTTCAAGCAGTGGAAGATCACATCGAGCATCAGCAAGAAGTTCTCCAACTCTTAAAGGATAACCTGAATTTGGCACAAAACCGAATGAAACAATAGGCAGATCAACATCGCAGCGAGAGAAGTTTTGATGTAGGAGATTGGGTATTTTTACGGCTACGACCATACAAACAAATGTCCCTCAAGCAAGCTAAGAAGGATAATAAATTATCACCAAAGTACTATGGTCCTTACAAGGTGTTGCAAAATATTGGTGCTATGGCATACAAATTGGAGCTTCTTGCTTCTTCGCAAGTACATCCAGTTTTCCATGTTTCATGCTTAAAGAAGGTTATAGGTGAAAATCTTCCAGTTCAAACAATATTGCCAGAACTTGATGAGGAAGGAAAAATCATATTGGAACCTGAAGCGGTCACAGAAACAAGAACTCAACAACTATGGAATCGATCAATTTCAGAGTATCTCATCAAGTGGAAGAACTTACCCACTGAAGATTCTACATGGGAGGATGAGAATTTTATACAGAAGCACCCAGAGCTACTCAAGCATTGAGGACAACACTTTTTTGAAGGAGAGGGGCATGTTAGGTCCCTATATTACTAGTATAGTCCCTTATTGTTGTTAGTGTAACCCCTTATTGTTATTATTGTACCCTTGTAACCCCCATTTTGTTATTATTGTGCCCTTAAATTATTATTGTTAGGTCGGCTAGGATTACATTGTGGCCCACTAGGATTACATTATGGCCCCATGGACTCCTATATATAGAAAGGAGGTTTTGTAAATTGTATCATCGAAGAATTGTTCATTTATGTAATGTATTGGAGGTTGCCCCCTCAAAGTGACTTATTTCTAAGGTGTTGATATCTCTTTTCTTCTATTTTTGGAGCTGGTTACACAACAGATACATGGTAAATCCCAGTGGTATAAATAAGGGTTTCAGTCCTAGGAATATCTTGACGGATAATGGCAGAATGCATTGTAAAGCCTAGAGAAGCCCTAGTTGTTGTTGTTGTGATTCCCAAATTCATGCTTGGAATATGGAACGAGGGTGATTGGTTGAAAGAAATATTTGGTTCATCCCAATCTATGGTCGGGTGGAATGTGGAATTCCCTGACTTGGTTGAATTTCGCATATGTTAGTAAGAGCTAAGTTTCCTCTCGTGTGTTATGTGTAAATTTGTTTGTTATTATGTGGTTATAATTGGTTTTCTATCATTGTTGATATGTTGGTTATATGTTGGTTATAAGCAGGGTTTATGACTGACTTTAATTATGGATCTCTTATTGTTTTGTTCTATAAAAGAAATTTTAATGAATGCATGACCTAATAGATGATATTGCAGCTATTATGAGAGAGCATCATACCTTCTTGAAAATTCTTAGATAAGTATGAAGTGTCTATGCTCATAAGTGTTTATATGACATGTATATTACATGTCCATTGTGTGTTTGATGAAATTTCTATCATGGTTAAGCTTGGTTAGGCTAAGTCCTTGATCAAGTTTAGTGTTGGAAGCTTTGTTTTGTGTCATTTACGGTTTTGGAAATTTTCATCAAGTTCTAGGTAGTGACATGGAGTCTAGCCCTAAAAAGGTGGCACGGATTCCGCGGTCTCAGGCATAGAATTGGCTGAAAAAGATAGTTTTTTCACCCCTGCAATGGTTATGCATGTGAATGGAGGCCTACGTTTACATGGATGCAGGATTTTTCATGCGACTGCAAGTCCAGATCAATGAAAAGAAAAGTTAACTCAGGATTTGGACACGTGGAAGGGTGGTTTAGCCCTTGGGGGTCATGTAGCACCTGAGGAAGGTCAATAGGGTTTTTTCGGTCGATTCCATTTCCTTAAGGTGATATAGGAGGTTGAATCATATCATAGTAACTCTTAACCACATGTTTACCCTGGTGGACCAGTCACTTTGGGTAAATGTGGGGGGAGGGTGTTACAAAGTATATATGGACCATGACAGGCATTCCATCAAACACATCATGAACACGTAATCTACAGGTCATAATAAAATATTTGATCCTAAGAATTTCATACTTATCTGAGAATCGTCAAGAAGGTATGATGCCCTCTCACAATAGTTGCGATATCATATATTAGGTCATAAATTCATTATTCATTCATTTACTAACCGAAACATGATCAGAGCCATAACTCAATTCTTTCATAAAACCATGCTTATAACCAACATATTAAAAATGATAGAATAGACATTATAATCACATAATAACAAACACATTTACAAATAATACACAAGAGTAAAATATATCTTATTAACATACGTAAAATGCAACTAGGTTGGGGACTTCCATGTACCACCCGACCATAGATTGGGTTGAACCAAATATTTCTTTCAACCAATCACCCCCATGCCATATTCCAAGCATGAATGTGGGACTCACAACAGAACCAACCAGGGCTTCCTCAGGCTTTACCATGTATCCCTCCCTCCATTACTAATCAAGGGATTCCTAGGTTTGAAACACTCAAATGTACATCCTAGCTTTACTGTGTATCTTGCCAAGGGGCTCCTAGGCCAAACAATAAACATACAATACAGGATTTACTTCAATCCTGCCATATACCATTCAAGGGACCACTAGGCCCTAACAACCATGGATGCCTACGGATCTCTCCACCTAAACCATGAGGAATTTGTTTATCTCCACCCTCTAGGATTTACTATGTATCCCCCCATTATCGAAACCATCTAGAAATCCAACTCAACCAAGTAAAAGAACCCCATCACACCATGTCTATCCAAAAATGGGAAAGGAAAGGTTGAAAACCATTGTCACACTTGGAAAAAATCATTCCAATGATGACAAGAGAACCAAATACACACTTGGATGTACCATGCATGCCAAAACTAATAAGGATATAATACATGCAACTCGATACCTGGAAGTAATCTCATTGTAGCGGATTGATCCAACTCTTCCTTACTTGATCTTTGATTTATTTTACCTTCTTTGTCCTTCCTTTACTTTCCTTGCTCCAATGCTAGAGTGCTCCAATAATTCTCTAAGTGTGCAAGAGTATGAGAGAGAATAGAGAGAGAGCTCCAAAACTGAGCTAACAAAAATTTTAAATTGACAAAAGTTGTGAACTCATCCTCAAAATCCTTTTCTCAATGAGGCATTTAATTTCTTAAATTTTTCATTATTTTCCTTCATTCTCCTCCTCACGTTTCCAACACCCCCATACCACATCTACCCAAGTAATCAGTCAATCGAGGTAAATATGCGATGAGAGGCTACAATGATTAGATTCAACCTCCTAAATGACCTTCAGGAAGTGTAAGCAACGAAACCATCATAGAAACCATCCCAACCACTCAGGTAACTAGCCCCTGAGTCCCACTTAGATTTTGACCCACTTAACCCTCGGACGCTCCCACAATATGGGCATGAGTGTGTCTAGGAGGATCTGGACTCTCCCACAAGCCTACATGTCTGCGTCTAGGGACTAAATTTCCCAGACCTATGTCTGTGTCCGCGATATTTAAGGCACTTTTTCAGGCCCAGAACCCAGGCCACTACCTAGAACTCGATGGAAAGTTCAGGAATAAAATAAAACAAATAAACCATGATGTATTGGAAAAAATCATGAAAAGACCTACGCTGGACCCCTACTAGCCATGACAGGAATTTCGTCAAACATATGTAATCTACAAGTGTAAACAACATATCTGAACATAAGGATCTCATACTTATCTGAGAATCACTAAGAAGCATTTTTCCCTTACATCATTAGCTGCAGTATCATCTATTAGGTCATAGATACATTGTTTATTCATTTACAAATAAAAACATGAGGAGAGCCATACATTATCATTGTCAGAATACATGCTCATAACCAGCATAACAACAATAGAATTATCATGGATACATCACCCATAGGATCCACATATAAACCAGTACACTTACACACCAAATGCCAAGGAAATGAAATTCTCATTAATGAATGTAAAAAACCAACCGGGGATGGGACTACCACGTTCCACCCAACCATAGATTGACTGAGCCAAATCTCTCTTCAACCAATCACCCTCGTGCCATATTCCAAGCATGAATGTGGGACTCATAACCAACCAAAAAGAACAAAACAAGCATGGATTCCACCTGAGTTATCCACCTACACCGTGAGGAATTTTACTACCTCCTAGTCTCTCGGGCTTTACCATAATCCATAGTCTGATCCAGGGATCACTAGGCCCTACACCGAGATCCACTCTTCAGGCTTTACCATACATACCATCCCGGGACCACTAGGCCCAACATAGATAAATCCACCTCTTGGATTTACTGTATATCCCGCCATTCATTAGCAAGGATTCATAGGCCTATTGAGGCACATAATCTTGGATTTACCGCAACCCACAGTTTGGTTCAGGGGGGCACTAGGCTAGTGGCTTTAACGTAATCCAAAATATGGTTCAAGGATCATTAGGCCATGTGTTTGGCATTTTGGAGATCCACCCCACTTAGCTTTGAATCCATTCGACAATCTAGCTCAACCAAAGTATGAGAACCCATATCATTAAGGTTATCCAAAAATGGAAAGGCTAGGCTGAAAACATTGTCACACCTAGAAAAACCAATGCCATGATAGAAAATAAACACATGCAATACCATGTATGCCAAATATAGCAAGTAAATCACACCTGAAAATCAATACTTGCAAAGAATCATGTTGTAGTTGCTTGATCTTTGCCTTTTCCAATGCCAAAGTGCTCCAAGAAAACTCTAAGTTTCCAAGAGTGAGAGATAGAGAGAGAATAACGAGAGAGCTCCAAAAACCGAACTGACAAAAAGGTATCAACTAATCCTCAGAATCATTTTTATTGATGAGGCCTCTATTTTCTTCATTTTCCTCCTCACATGCAGCATGTGACCTTTCACCTCCCTTTTCTCCTATTTCCATTATGTTCATAAATAAATGTGCCAAAAATTTCCAAAACCTTTGCCTTTTCCTTTGCCAATTACCTTATCCATAATAAACCAAATGAACACCCAATAGGATATTTTTCCCAACATTCAGCTTGGAATAAGTGTCCCATCAATCGTGGTTATTATTTTTCCTTTACTAACTTTTATTACATGAAATTTTCACCAGGGTTGTTACAGAATCCTCCCACTTGGGGGACATCGTCCTCGATGTTCAATCACACATATACCTCAAAAAAGCTGTTGGAATACAAACATACTTCCCATGGAACTTTATAAGTTAGCTCGATGCAATATTTACAATGATCACCCTGCTGAAAAGCAAACTAACATGACAACATAACAACATGACGACTATAATGACCTGACACCCATACCGCTTATTGGAGCTTTATAACATATTTCATGGCAATATTTACATCCATACACATATGTACATATACTCTAACATTACATCAAAACATATATCGGAACATCACCAAAACATATGCCAAACATATACCAACATCAAACCAAAATTTCTTTGACTCAACCAAAAAACAAGGAAGGATACATAGCACGCATCTGATCTACCATCTCCCATGTAGCTTCATTGGGCCTACATTTTTCCTTAACCATTTGACAATCCAAATACCTAGCTACAAACTCTGCCACATCCTTCTTTAGATTCAGTCAATAATAGAACCTCTTCACTGCAGTTAATGTCTTCTGATAGACTGGATGACTTGAATATGGTTTCCCATGAAACTCCCTCAAGATCACCTTCTTGAGCTCATTGTTTTCCAACACATATATCCTATCTCTAAACTTTTCCAATCCATCTTCAATGAGATGGTAGTCCATATCATGTACACCTGCACCTATACCTATACTTGTACTCCGTTGCAACCTGTGTACAATCTCCATATACCTGTCATCCTTTCGACCTGCCAGCAAGATCCTATCCCATAAATCTATCCCATAGGAGCTCATAGCTGCTATGTGATTTACTTGTACCCATCTACTAAGATCATCTGATCCAAATTTATGAAGGAACGCAATAAAATATATAAATATACATAAACACAAATATGCAGCAGAAACAATATTTCATTTCATTAATATCAAATAACAAAAATATGCTTACAGACATAATGGAAATAAACTAGCTAGGGCGTTGGTAGCTTATCTCTGAGAAGAGATGTGGTGACTACAGGCCTTTGAACTGTGTTACAATGAGGCTCGAAGGCCTATTTATTGTTAAGAAACAATAGAAAACCCTAAACATCCAAAAACCTAACCCTAGGAGATGAAGCACCAAAATTGTGGGCCCCGTTTGGGTAAATTGGTACATCAATCTTCACGAGGACGTAACTTTGGCATATGATCTTCGTTTGACACACTCAATACCTCATTAGAAATATCTTTCCAAGGAATACAAATTTTGAGTGAGAAACATCAATCAATGACCCATGTTGCTCCCGATTTTCCCAAAAAACATCGTTTAGGGCCTCAAAACGGCTCTGGAAGTTCAGGACCTGAAAAACTGCTAAATATAGTAAGTTGTGATGAAACTAAAAAATTGAAGGAACCAATGGTGGGGGTTAAAATGGAATAGGTGGGTGGCCACCAATATCCCCCTAGATCATTAGGGCCTCAAAACGGCTCCGAAAGTTCATGACCTAAAAAACTGCAAAAAATAGTAAGTTGTGTTGAAACTGAAAAACTGAAAGAAATGATGGTGTGGGTCCAAATGGAATAGATGGGTGGCCACCAATATCCACCTGGATCATTCCTCCCTCCTTCAGAAGCAATGGTCCCCATTACATTAATTTCCTCCATGAGAGGAAAATTCTGCTGAACTTGGTATTGGATTTGTCCAGGATGTTTTGGACGTGTTGGCGGACATGTTGGATACGTTCAATAAATTTGGTTGCCTCAGACAGTACATGTGTGGATTTTTTTTGTGTATTCGCATGAGGTATGGAAACATCAGGTGGCAGTGCGTTGGGGGTCAAATCAATGGAGTGCTTGTCCTGAAAGTGTAGAGGAACATATGTGGGTAAGGATAAAATGTCCTCGTATTCCTCCACGACTTTGTCCATCTGCTGCAGCCATGCAGGGGAGCCCTGTTTTGAGGTTGTGGCCACAATATTCTTCTTTCCTTGTGAGCGAGTTGTAAGGAAAATAAATTTCCTGGTTTGGTAAACAATCTTATTGTGTTTTTTTGCAATAGTCAAGGAGATGGAAGGAGACGATACTACCTCCGGTATCCTGTACAATTTATCTCCCAAAGTAATAACAACAGAACAAGGCCTAGACTCATACACATCATGTCACCTCCACAAGTATGGTTGGCCCAATAATACATCAGCTACATCAAGAGGAGAAACATCACACAATACCTCATCTGTGAATGGCTTGATGTTGTACGAAAGGCGGCACTGCTGGTGGACGCGAAGATCTTTCCCTGGGTTAAGCCACCCGTTGGTATACGGTTGTGGGTGTGCTATGGTCGATAGGCCAAGCCGATTCATGACCTCTGCTGAAATGAGGTTCTTTTGGCTTCTGCTATCGACAAGAAATTGTAATGGAGAACCCTTCACCCACATCTGTGAATGGAAGAGGCACTCCACCTCCTATGGATCCTCGAGATCCTCCCTCTTGAGCTTGGTGGTGGCAACATGGCACCAGGTTTTGTATCAATGATCTGCTTCCCTTTTCCATCTCCCTTGTATGGTTCTATCTCAGGATCACAACATGCATCTAATTCGGGTGCCTTCAGTTTGGCCACCAGCGACTGTTTGGCTCGACACTTGTTTTTGCTGTGAGTGGGGTTGTTATGAAATTCACACCACTTCCCCGTGTCCTTCTTTAGATTTTTGGTGTTGTTCTGAGTCACCCTGTTTTGGATCTTCCCCTTGTTATGTGATTCAGGGGTTCCTTTTTCTGGCTTCAGATTCACGGATCTAAAGTCTCGCCTCTTCTGCTTAATTTTTTTCTCGATCTTGGCGGCATAGCGATATGTCGTACCAAGCAAGGTAATGTCAAGGAACTCCATTTCCTCTTGAATGTGTCTGTGCAGAAAAATATGGTACTTGAGCACCAAATTTCTCTCTGAATCTTTAATACCCAACTTTGTGCACAGGGTATGGAACAGATTCGTCAGTGCGTGCACATGTTGATCCCTTTGTTGCCATAGCGTGGTCCATTGGATGTAGTTGTCCTCATAACTCCCCACGGGGTAATATTATTCTTTGATGCCATCTCAGAACCGAGAATAGAGAGGGTTCTCTCTCATCCTTTTTCTCACAGTAGGTTTCCAACCAGTCTTTGACATGGGGGGCGGCTTTGAGGAGTGAAAAATTAATCTTTTCTCAGTTGGAGAAATCATGGACCGAGAAATACCCTTCCAGAAAATTCAACCATCTATCTACGACTTCTTCATCTAGATGGCATTCAAATATAGGAATTTCAAACTTTACCTATACCTTGAAGGGAGTGGCACCTCCAAAGTGGTTATTGGATGCATATGCGTCGTAGGTGGGCCGTCGTTGAAGGATCTAAGCAAATTTATCCATCATCGTGTTCCTTTGTTTCTAGAGGGCCTCCTCGAGCAATATTTTGATAGGATCTCCTACTCCCTTGTCTTTATTTTCTTCTACCATGGGAGGTCGTCAAGGTTTGCGAGGCTGATCTTGCAAGGGTTCAACTAGATCTAGCCCTAACTCCTAATACCCTGACCTCGTTGGGGACATGCAAAGAAAAACAGAGAAAGAGCAGACGGCTCTGATATGACTGATCTGGATTTATGGAGGAACGCAATAAAATATATAAATAGAAATAAACATAGAGATGCAGCATAAATAATACTTCATTTCATTAATATCAAATAACAGAAATATGCTTACAGACATAATGGAAATAAACTAGCTAGGGTGTTGGGAACTTATCTCTGAGAAGAGATGTGGCAGCTACAGGCCTTTGAATTCTATTACAATGAGGTTTAAAGGCCTATTTATTGTTGAGAAACAATATAAAACCCTAAACATCCAAAAACCTAACCCTAGGAGATGAAGCGCCAAAACGGTGGGCCCCGTTTGGGTAAATTGGTACATCAATCTTCTCGGGGACGTAACTTTTCCATACAATCTCTGTTTGACGCGCTCAATGCCTCGTTAGTAATATCTATCTAAGGACTACAACTTTTGAGTGAGCAACATCAATTTATGACCCATGTTGCTCCCAGTTTTCCCAAAAAACCTTGTTTAGGGCCTCAAAACGACTCTAGAAGTTCAGGACCCGAAAAACTGCTAAAAATAGTCAGTTGTGTTGAAACTAAAAAACTGAAAGAAACAATGTTGGGGGTTCAAATGGAATTGGTGGGTGGCCACCAATATCCCCCTGGATCATTAGGGCCTCAAAATGGCTCCGGAAGTTCATGACCCAAAAAATTGTTAAAAATAGTAAGTTGTGTTGAAACTGAAAAACTGAAAGAATTGATGGTGCAGGTCCTAATGGAATAGGTGGGTGGCCACCAATATCCACCTAGATTAGCATCTGCCACCATGTTCTCCTTTCCCTTGATGTACCTAATCTTGAATTCAAAGTTACTAATCGTGGCCAACCATCTAGCTTGTCTGGCGTTCAAATTTAGTTGGTCAAATAGCTACCTCAACCCAATGTGATCACTCATCAGTACAAACATCTTGCCAAGAAGATAGTGCGTTCACATCTTCAATGCATGTATGATCGTTGCTAGCTCAAGATCATGTGTCGAGTATTTCTACTCGTGCTCATTTAGTTTTTTTGACTCATAGCATACCACCTATCCATCTTCCATAAGGAATCCACCAAGTCCTATCTTGTAAGAATATGTACATACTACAATCCCCTTGTCCGAATCTATAATATTTAACATTAGAGCATGCGTCAAAAACTACTTAAGCTGCTCAAAACTAGCCTCACACTCCTTTGTCCAATCAAACTTCTTACCTTTCCTCTGTAGTGATGTAATAGGATAAGCAATCTGTGATAATTTCTTGATTAACCTCCTAAAATAACCTGCCAACCCCCATGAAGGATATTACCTCATCTACATTTCTAGGAGCTACCCACTCCATGATGGCCCTTATATTTTCTGGATCTACTGCAATTCCTTCCTTGGAGACAACATGTCCCAATTAATGTACCTTAGTTTGGAAGAAACTACATTTGTTGAGCTTTGCATACAATTGATACTCTCTCAACAATCTCAACACTGCTGCCAAATGCTCGGCATGTTCTTCCTCATTTTTAGAATATACCAATATGTCATCAATGAACACAATAACAAACTTGTCCAAATAGGGAAGCAACACATTTTTCATCAAACACATAAATGTAGTTAGGCAATTAGTTAAACTGAATGGAACTACAACAAACTCGCAATACCCATACCTAGTCCTGAATGCGGTCTTGTAGATGTCCTCTTCTTTGATGCATACCTGATGGTATCCTGACCTCAATTCGGTCTTAGAGATCATTGTTGCTCCCTTCAACTCATCAAACAATTCATCAATCCTCGGTAATGGATACCTGTTCTTTATGGTCACTTTATTCAACTACCTATAGTCAATGCACAATCTAAGAGTACCATCCTTCTTCTTCACAAACAATATCAGTGTGCCCCATGGTGATACACTTGGCCTAATGTATCCATTGTTAATCATCTCTTTCAACTGCAAATTTAATTCTACCAACTCAGGTGTGCTCATCTTGTATGGTGTTTTTGCTGCTGGAGCTGCCTCTGGTACCAACTCAATAGAAAATTCTACCTCCGTGTAAGGTGGAAACTCTAAAATCTCTATAGGAAATACATCCTAGAAATGTTGTAGAACTGGGTATATACTCAATACATCTACATCTTCAACTTCCTTACCTTTCCACTAGAAATATGCACTGCGAATAACACACATCATTTCCTGCGACTACGCTTGGCCTGCATAGACGTCACCATCATAACTGATGTGCCTTTCTTCTTTCCCTGTAAGACTCTTAGTTCCCCATTTTCATCCAAGCACTCAATGGATTTTTCATAAAAACCAACCTTGGTCCTGTGAATGTATAGTCAATCCATACCCAATATCATATTGTTTGATCTCAATGGAAATATGTTCAAGTGCGTTGTTGTAGGCATGCCATTTAATTCAAATTCACAAGCTATTACCCAATGGTGAAATATTTTCTTTTTACATGTAGCCAACTGCATTAACCAAGGTTATGCATGCATTTCCTTACTCAAGCCACACTTATCCACCAAGTCATGACTAACATAGATATATTAGATCCAGGGTCGATAAAAATAGAAATAACTTGATCACAAAGCTTATCGTCCATCTCAATGATAGATGCATGGTGCTCTATCTGCCTGTTGTCCACGGCTGCATAAATACGAGGAATTATCTTCCCAACATCCCCAACAGTCTATGACACTATATATTTGAGGCCTATCACCCTAATTATGTGGGAAATCTCTCCTAAGGTGTTCCTCACTGCATGTCCAACACTTCAACTATCTAGTACCATTACCTCTATGTCGTTGTTGCGATCCATGTCCATGTCTAGCTGCATTAAACTTATTTGAGGTGCCACATTTTCTTTTTCTCTACATTTTGAGGCCTTTCTCTTTTCGATTTCCATTTACCTATACCTTTTTCTTTCCCTTTCCATTCTTGTTGAGATTCATTCTTACGCCTTGATTGCTCATTGAAATGCTTCAACTTCCCAATGACTTCCTCAAGTGACCAAGGCTCATCATACTCAATCTAATCTCTAAATGCTAATGGAAAACCACTGATAAATCGTTGAAATTTAGCATTCTCATCTTTAAGATATGGTACATACCTCAATAGCTCCAAGAACTTGGTCGTGTACTCTTCATATGTCATTGAACCCATATTTAGCTCATAAAATTCTTTGGCCTTACTGTCGTAGTACCTTTCTGACAAGTACTTCTTCCTAAAAATCCTCTTGAACTCATAACAACTCAATTCCTTTGTCTTGATGTCTCTTCCACTTCACATCTTCCCACCAAATGTCTTCTTTACCTTTCAGGCTGAATATAGAAATTATGGCCTTCATATTATCTGTGTACTCATGCAACTCAAGGAAATTTTTCATCCCAAGTATCCAAGCCTCTGAATCTTCTAGTTTCTTAAATTCCCCATCAAAAGTAGGTGGATTTTCTTTCTTAAAATCATCCAGCAAGTATCCCCTATCACTTCTTGTTGAAAATTCAGCAAGAAATGTGTGTCTAATTTAATTTTCCCTTAATTAAATTGGACAATAAAATGTAATCTTATCTCATAATCACTTGTAATAGTTAACTGAGTGTGATGAACTCAGTTAACTCATGAATTTTGAGTTGAGGGTGGTTTTTGAGGCATGCAGAGTGATTCTATTAGTTATGGATTTAAAATTGGAGTTAGTGCATTAGTTTAATGCATGAGAAATTAGTTAACTCAATTAATTGAGTTAAAGTTAGTTAAACTAGTTGTAAATTTTTGTTGCACTAGTGAGAGATCAAGTGAATTAAATCAGATTTAATTCACATGTAGTGATCTACCATGCAACTGATGATTTACTATTAATAGTTGCATGCATGTCAGTTCCAGTGGAGACCCAGTTGAGACAAAGGTTAAAGGGATGTTAACTATCAGTTGTATTATTAGTAGGTTGCCCGCATGCAGTAAGAAAACCATAGGATTTCCCATGATTGTTGGATAGTTTTGGAAGGTTGGAATTCCTAAAGAATAAGAATTTCATTCCACATGAATTGCACAAGCAAGGTAGGCTGAGCAGAGGCTGAAAATTGGCTAAGTGTTGGTTGATTTTGTCTGGATCAGTGTGAGACAGTTGTGAGAGTGCAGAAGACTCTTGTGAGAAGAGTGCATTGTAATTGTTTCATGATTCCTTAGTGAATATACAATAGAAGATAGAGGGATTTTTAGCAGTAAGCTTTCCCTAGGAAAATATCTATGTTGTGGTCTGATTTGCTTCTTTCTTTACTTGTTGTGATTGGTGATCATGTTTATTTTTCGCAATTGATTTGTAGAAGGATTTGGTATCTTGATTTAGTAGATCGCATGATCGGATTGAATCCATTGATATACATATTGTTTATATAATTTCTACATGGTATCAGAGCATAGGAAATCACTATAGTGGAGAAGAAATTGAGTTTGTGACTGAATAGCATTCGAATTTGCAAAAGTATTCTTGGTGCGATAGGCAGATCAAGATCAATATGGCTTTCAATGGCTTGAGATTGGAGTATGCACTCGAGGGAAGTTCCAATTATATTGTGTGGAAAGACAGGATGGAGGTAGTTTTGGGGGACTATGGGTTGAAACAATTCATTGATAAGGAAATTCCCAAACCCAATGCAGCAGATGTCGCTCTTCTTGATGCTTCCCAAAAGAAGGTTGCAAAGGCGAGGAGGATCTTACTTGAGGGAGTACGAGACCACATTGTCTCAAG
Source organism: Pinus albicaulis (assembly GCA_034641835.2). Taxonomy (NCBI): domain Eukaryota; kingdom Viridiplantae; phylum Streptophyta; class Pinopsida; order Pinales; family Pinaceae; genus Pinus; species Pinus albicaulis. Next base: position 875,591,259 of record CM076575.1, on the reverse strand, counting down.
TATCCATGGAAAATCGACTGCACATGAAATGTGGAAGGCTTTGACAGATCTGTTTCAGAGTAGCAGTGATCATAGAAAATTGGAACTGAAGGACAAGCTCAGGAAAATCAAAATGGATAAAGGCAACACTATTCTGAAATATTTAACCAAGTCTGTCCAATGTCAATATGAGCTTGAGAGCATCGAAATTACTATCACAGATGATGACTTGGTGAGCCTAGCTCTTCTAGGCCTTCCCAAGAGTTGGCATAGTTATCAATACTCTGTCAATGGGAGGGAGAATCTACCAGATTGGGAACAACTTTGCTCGGATTTGGTGAAAAGTAATTCAAGTGGAATACTAGGGATGGATCTTCATCGAAGACAGATGATGAATAAATTTGTGCCTTGATTATTAAGGTGAAGAAGGGGAAAGGAAAGAAATCCTACTCCAAATCCGAGTCTGACAAAGAAGACAAGAAGTGCGACATGTCTAGAGTGAATTGCTTTCACTGTCACGAGCATGGACATTATGCCACTAATTGTCCACAAAAGAAGAAGAACAAGAAGGCTTCAGGATCTGTAGTTGGTGAGGCTTTGGCCTTGCAATTTGAGTTTGACTTCTCACTCATCGCATGCATGGTTTCAAGTGCGATGGAATCAATGTCGTTCTTTGATAGTGGTACATATTTCCACATGATGGGAGACAAAGAAATTTTCAATAACTTGGAGGAGAAGTACCTCCAGATGCATATCGAAATGAGTGATGATGGGCGGTATAGTGCTACCGGGATTGGTACAATAACCTTCCAGAGATAGTCAGGTAAACTCTTCTTATTAAAAGATGTAATGCATGTACTAGGCTTGAAAACTAATTTAGTTTCAGTTGCAATGTTGGAGGATAGAGGCTATGATGCGGTTTTTAGTGAAGGGAAAGCTTTCCTTTGACACAAAGCCACAGGACAAGCCAATAGGATTGGGATTCATGTGAAGAATATATACAAACTTTATGTATATGTTTGTGCAACATTGATGGGTAAGGCGGAAAAAGTGGTGAGTCGGGATGAGGGTGAGTTATGGCATAGAAGTTTGGGCCATCTACACCATGGAGCCTTGAAGGTCATGTAGCATATTTCTATGGGACTTTCCAAGGGTACTCCTATGCAGATAGACACATGCAAGGGATGTACCATGGGGAAGTATGCAAAGGCCACTTTTCATGAGAAGGGGAACCAAGCAGCGGGAATCCTTGAGAGAGTTCACTCAAATGTCTGTGGACCATTCTCTATAGATACAACTTCGACAGAAAAGCACAGGTATTATGTGATCTTTGTTGATGATTTTTCTAGAAAGTGTTGGATCTAATTCATGCAGAAGAAAGATCAGATGTTCTCAAAATTTTGTGAGTTCAAAGCACTGGTGTAGAAAGACATGGGGAAGCATGTGAAGGCTCTTAGGAGTGACAATGGTGGTGAGTACATCTCCAATTAATTCAATAAATTTTGTAGCAAATAAGGAATTCGGAGAGATTTAATTGCACCTCATAACCCACAATAGAATGGGGTCACAGAAAGAAAGAATACAAAAATTGTGGGTGCGACACAAGTGATGTTGCAGGATTAGGGCCTACCGTTACATCTATGGGTAGAGGCATGCAACACAATGGTATTTGTGCAAAACCATAGTCCTCATCGGATACTTGGCATGAGTACACTAGAGGAGGCTTTTTCTAGTAAGAAACCTTATGTTTCACATTTTAAAATTTTTGGCTCGTCTTTCTATTGCCATGTGACCAAATATTCCAGGAAGAAGCTTGAACCAACAACTGAGATTGGGATATTTGTGGGGTAAATTGATACTCCCCACAACTATCAAGTGTATATGTCAAACAACAATATGAATGTTGTGAGACGGGATATAAAATTTGACGAGGAGAAAGCCATGTGATTGTCCCTTGAGAGGGAGTTGGATTTGCATGTAGATGAGGAACTCTTGGTTCCAAAGAATAAACCTCAAGATGTGGATCAGAAATATGTGGAGGATCATGGAGTGGAATAAAACACTCATGCAGAGCCATCCACCAGAAATGGTAGAAGGCTCACCATGGAAGCTGATAGATTGATACTTGATGCGGTAGAACGTGTAGGAGCATCTACTTCACTATGCAGACAGAGACAGACTCTAGACAGGTTTACTGGATACATGGCTCTTATGAGAAAGTTTATTGTGACAGAACCATCCTCCTTTGAGGAAGCAGTGTAGCAATCAATTTGGGTTGACACTATGGTTGAGGAGTATGACTCCATCATCAAGAACAATGCATGGGAAGTTGTCCCAAGACCAGTCAAAAAATAAATGGTTGGATCTAGATGGATCTATAAGGTGAAGCAAGCGGTAGATGGGAATGTGGAGAAGTACAAGGTGAGATTTGTAGCCCAGGGATTCTCACAAGTTGAAGGGATTGACTATAAGGATACTTTCACATCGGTTACAAGATACTCATCGATTAGATATATCCTTGCACTCTCAGCAAAGATGAGGTGGTAGATACATCAGATGGATGTGAAGAGTGTGTTTCTAAATGGAGTTATTGAGGAAGAAGTGCACATAGAGCAGCCAGAAGGTTTTGAGATCTTTGACAATGAGTTTCATGTGTGTATACTCAAGAGAGCACTGTATGGTCTGAAGCAAGAACCTTGTGCTTGGTACACTAGAATTGAGAGCTATTTCATCGGGTTGGGCTTCACGAAAAGTGAAGCAGATGCAAACCTGTACCATATTTTGGGTTGATGGTAAGCTCTTGATTATCGTACTTTATGTTGATGATCTAATTTTGACAGGTGATGAGCAGTTGATAACTTCTTGCAAAGAGGATCTTGAAAGAGAGTTCGAAATGAAGGACATGGGACTCCTTCACTATTTCCTTGGTTTGGAAATATGGCAGTGAGATGGTTAGATATTTGTTTCTCAAGGCAAGTATGCCAAAGATATTCTGAGTAAGTTTCACTTGGATAGTCGTAAACCCATGGAGACTCCTCTTCCAGGAAACTGGAGGAAGGAGGATGCTTTTTCAGGTGTGGTAGTGGGTGCTACTGTTTATAGGAAGCTAGTGGGTTCATTGATGTACTTGGTGAACTCCAGCCCAGAAATTTCCTACGCAGTTAACCAGCTAATTCAAGTTGTGGTTAATTCGACCAAGCTCTTTTGGAAGGTGAGGAAGCATGTCGATATATCTCAGGGGCACTACAGATTACGGATTATGGTACATATGGACAGAGGGAGTGAAGCTTCAAGGCTTCACTGATGTAGATTCAGCAGACAATCCATCATATAGAAAGAGCACATTAGGAGGGATCTTCAGCATAGGATCGACATTAGTTTCTTGGTACAGCATGAATTAGAGATCTGTGGCACTCAATTCATCCGAGGTAGAGTACATGGAAGAAATTCAGGCTGCATGTGAGGCCATCTTGATGAGGAAGATTCTGGTCAGTTTGTTTGGTTCTCATATGGATCCGATGGTGAAACATTGTGATAACTAGAGTTTTATTAAACTCTTGGTTAATCTGATATTCCATGATAGGTCCAAGCATATAGACATCTGGTACCACCATCTTAGAGATTGTGTTCTGAGGCACGTTATATTACTTCATTACATTCCCACGAAAGATCAGGATGCATATATTCTGACGAAGGCACTCTCCAGGAGAAAAATTGAATACCATAGAGGCAGGATCGGGGTGGCAGATAATCCCTTTCTGCCTGAGAGGGAGTGCTGAAAAGTCAACAAGAAATGTGTGTCTAATTTAATTTTCCCTTAATTAAATTTTACAATAAAATGTAATATTATCTCATAATCATTTCTAATAGTTAACTGAGTGTGATAAACTCAGTTAGCTCATGAATTTCGAGATGAGGGTGGTTGGTGATGCATGCGAAGTGATTCTATTAGTTATGGAGTTTGAATTGCAGTTAGTGCATTAGTTTAATGCATGAGAAATTAGTTGACTCAATTAATTGAGTTAAAGTCAGTTGAATTAGTTGTAACTATTTACTTCAATAGTGAGAGATCAAGTGAATTAAATTAGATTTAATTCACATACAGTGATATGCCATGCAACTGATGATTTACTATTAATATTTTCATGTGTGTCAGTTCCAGTGGAGTCCCAATTGAGACAAAGGTTAAAGGGATGTTAACTATTAGTTGTATCATTATTAGGCTACCTGCATGCAGTAAGACAACCATAGGATTTCCCATGATCACTGTGCATTTTCAGAGGGCTGAAATTACTAAAGAATAGGGATTGCATTCCACATTAATTTTGCAAGAAAGGCAAGCTAAAATTGGCTAAGTGTTGGTTGATTTTGTCTGGATGAATGTGAGACAGTTGTGAGAGTGCAGGAGACTCTTGTGAGAAGATTGCATTATAATTGTTTCATGATTCCTTCGTGAATATACAATAGAATATAGAAGGGTTTTGAGTAGTAAGCTTTCCTCGGGAAAATATCTGCGTTGTGGTTTGATTTGCTTCTTTATTTACTTGTTGTGATTGGTGATCGTGTTTATTTTCCGCAAATTATTTGTAGAAGGATTCAATATCTTGCTTTAGTAGATCACATGATCGGATTGAATCCATTGATATACATATTGTGATCCAGGTGGATATTGGTGGTCACCCACCTATTCCACTTGGGGCTCCACCATTGTCTCTTTCATTTTTTCATTTTCGGCACAGTTTACTATTTTTAGCAGTTTTTCAGGTCCTGAACTTCCGGAGCCGTTTTGAGGCCCTAAACAACGTTTTTTGGGAAAACGAAGAGCAACATGGGTCCATGGACCGATGTTGCTCATTCAAAATTTGTAGTCCTCGGATAGATATTTCTAATGAGGTATGGTACGCATCAAACGGAGATCGTATGCCAAAGTTACGCCCCTGGGAAGTTGAAACACCAATTTACCCAAACAGGGCCCATAGTTTTGGTGCTTCATCTCCTAGGGTTAGGGTTTTGGCTGTTTAGGATTTTCCATTGTTTCTAAATAATAAATAGGCCCTTGAGCCTCATTGTAACTCAGTTCAGAGGCCTGTAGCCGCCACATCTCTTCTCATAGATAGCTACCAGCGCCCTAGCTAGTTTTATTTCCATTCTGTCTGTAAGCAAATTTCAGTTCTTTGATATTAATGAAATGAAGTGTTATTTCCGCCGCATCTATGTATTTATGGTTATGTGTTTATTCTGTTGCGTTCCCGATAACTGGACTACCGCAGAGGTCTTCTTTTCTCGATCCTTGCATGTCCCCAACGAGGCCTGGGTAAAGGAGCCAGGGGCTCATCCGTGGAACCTTTGCAGATCTACCCCCGGCGAGGCAATGGACGCCCATGGGGGAGCCTAAAAGAGACAAGTGAGCAGAGATCCTATCAAAATATTGCTCGAGGAGGCCGCCGAAAAACAAAGGAACGCGATGATGGATAACTTTTGCTCGCATCCTTCAACGGTTACCCACCAAACGGCGATTCGCATCCAAGCAGCTCCACTCGAGGTGCTACCCTTTGCTGTGACAAGTAAATTTTGACATTCCCATATTTGAGGGTCAAATAGACGCAGATGCCGTAGATAGATGGTTGAATCGGTTAGAAGGATATTTCTCGGTTCATGACTTTTCAGACCGGGAGAAGATTATTTTTGCACTCCTCAAAGCTACCCCCCATGTTAAGGATTGGTGGGAAACCTACTGTGAGAACAAGGACTAGACAGAACCCTCTCTGTTCTCGGCCGTACCAACTTGGAATTCTTTCCGAGACGCCGTCAAGGAACAGTACTATCCCGTGGGGAGCTATGAGGACAAGTACATACAATGGACCACGCTGTGACAACAAAGGGATCAAGATGTGCATGAGCTGACGAATCTGTTCCATACCCTGCGCACAAAGTTGGGTATCAAAGATTCAGAGAAGCATCTGGTGCTAAAGTATCGCAGTTGTCTGCATAGATATATTCAGGAGGAAATGGAGTTCCTCGACATCTCCTCGCTTGGTACGGCATACCGGTATGCTGCCAAGATTGAGCAGAAATTCAAACAGAAGAAGCGAGACTTTGGATCTGTGAACCAAAAGCAAGGGAAAGGTGCTTCCAAACCGCAGAACAAAGGATAGAGCCAAGGCATGGTGGCTAAAGACAACTCATCGAAGCCACAAGAAAAGAACAACACCGCAAAGCCAAAGAAGGACACGGGAAAGTGGTGTGAGTTCCATAAGAGCTCCACTCACAACACAAGTGAGTGTCGGGCCAAGCAGTCGCTAGTGGCCAAGATGAGGGCTTCTGAGTCAGATGCATGATCTGACTCCGAATAATAACCTGAAAAGGGGAATGAAAAATGGAAATAGATTATTGATGCGAAGCCCAAAGCCACTGTTACCACTACAAAGATCCAGAAGGATGAACCGGAAGATCCAAAGGAGGAGGAACGTCTCTTCCACTCCCAGATGTGGGTAAAGGGCTCCCCGGTACAGTTCATTGTCGATAATGGGAGCCAAAAGAACCTCATTTCAGTAGCCGCCGTGAAGCGGTTGGGCTTCCCGACCACAACTCACCCACATCCATACACCATCGGGTGGCTTCACAAAGGACGAGATCTTTGCGTCAGCCAGCAGTGCTGCCTTCCCTATAGCATCAAGCCCTTCACGGATGAGGTATTATGTGACGTTGCTCCTATTGATGTTTCTGATGTATTATTAGGACAACCATACTTGTGGAAGCGTCATGCTGTGTATGAGTCTCGGCCTCGTGCTATTATTGTTACTTTGGGAAATAAGTTGTACAGGATACCAGAGGTACCACCTCCTGCCGCTATCTCTTTGGTTATTGCAAAACAATGCAGTAAGCTCATTTCCCAAACTAGGAAATTCGTTTTCCTGATGATCCGCCCCCAGGGCAAGAAGAAGACTGTGGCCACGACCTCCAGACAGGGCCCCTCTGCATGACAACAACAAATGGATAAGGTCATGGAGGAGTACGGGGACATCTTCACCTCACCCACAGGGGTTCCTCTGCACTGCCAAGTCAAGCACCCGATTGATCTGACCCCAGGTGCGCCACTACCCAATGGACCGATCTATCGATGCTCTGTTCTAGAAAATGATGAAATCAAGAGGCAGATTCAGGAGCTGTTGCAGAAAGGTCACATCAGACCAAGTTCATCGCCCTGTGGGAGCCCGATCGTGTTGGTACAGAAGAAGGATGGGACGTGGAGACTCCGTATTGACTATCGGGCGCTGAACAAGATCACTGTCCGGAATAGGTACCCAATCCCACGGATTGATGACCTTCTGGACCAACTCAAAGGTGCAAAATATTTCAGCAAGATCGACCTGAAGTCTGGGTATCACCAAGTACCAATTGAACCCTCCGATGTGTGGAAGACTGCCTTCAAAGCCAAGGAAGGCCTTTTCGAATGGCTGGTCATGCCTTTCGGGTTGACGAATGCTCCCGCAACCTTCATGAGGATGATGGACGACATCTTGCGGCCACTCACCAACTCATTTGTAGTGGTGTACTTGGATGACATTCTGATCTTTAGCCAGACTTGGGAAGAGCACAAGTTGTGTGCCAATTTGGAGAAGTGCACTTTTGGCATGACCCGGGTTCAATATCTGGGATACATTATTGATGAAAGGGGGGTGCATGTGGATCCAGCCAAGATCCAAGTCATTCGGGATTGGCCAGCCCCAACCACTATAACAGAGCTTCGCAGCTTTCTGGGTCTTGCTAATTTCTACCATAGATTCATGTTGGGATTCTCTCATATCACTTGGCCCTTGATTCAAGTCACCAAGGGAGGAGCGAGCAAATTCTTGGTTCTAACTTGTGTAAGGCGTGCGTAATTGAAAAATTCGCCCGTTCGCCTCCTGCTCACTTTACCGTACTTGCAACAACCATTTGAGATCGAGACAATGCCTCCTACCATGTTATTGGGGCAGTTCTTACTCAACAGGGACATCCAGTGGCATTTCACAGTGAGACATTGTCTGACACAGTTCGCAAGTATCCCACTTATGACAAAGAAATGTATTCCATTGTGCAAGATTGTCGACAATGGAAGCCTTACATTTTGGGGAATGAAACAATCATCCACACAGACCACCAGCCCCTGCAATTCATACAGACACAAGGGAAGTTGCAGAATGATCGCCATCGGAAGTGGTCCACATATCTGCAACAGTTTCATTTGAACATCAAGTACAAGAAGGGTAGCACCAATCATGTTGCAAACTGCCTCAGCTGACCATCGATCCTGGCGCTCACCACCGTGCTCAACTCTTGTGGGCACGAGACTTCTGATTGGCCGCTTCTCTATGAGAGTGACCCAGAATTCAGCCACACTTACAAGGCACTCTTGGGGGGTACGCAAGTTCCAAATTTTCACCTCTAAGATGCACTTTTATGTCACATGGGACACCTTTGTGTTCCTTCAAGCGAGCGTGCCAAGATGATATGGGAAGCACACTATAGTCGAGTCGCTGGGCATTTCAGGGTTGAGAAAACAGTAACAATCCTGCAAAAGTATTTCTATTGGCCGAACCTTCGAAAGGATGTTGAGAAGCACATCAAATCCTGCACTGCTTGTGCCATTGCCAAACCGACCATCAAGAAGCAAGGCCTATATACTCCTCTACCTACCCCTAGTCGACCTTGGGAATCCATCTCCATGGATTACATGTTGGGCCTGCCTTCTACTAAGTAGGGAAATGACTTTATTTTCGTGGTCGTCGACAGATTCTCGAAGATGGCCATTATGGCAGCTTGCAAGAAGAATGTCACAGTAGAAGCCACTGCTAAACTCTTCTTTGAACGAGTGTGGGTGCACTTTGGGATCCCACAGTCTATCATATCAGATCGAGATAGAAAGTTCGTCAGCACATTTTGGTCTAGCCTCTAGTCAATGTTGGATACCAAGCTCACCAAGTCCACAACTTTCCATCCCCAAACAGATGGCCAGAAGAGGTCGTCAACAGGATGATTGTAGACATTTTGCGCATGTACAATTAAAAACATCCACGCACATGGGACGAGAGCCTCCCCTATCTACAACATAGTTATAATTGTGCTCTCCATAGCTCAATCGGTCATAGCCCCTTTCAGGTGGGCTTGGGATTCCAGCCACTATGTCCCATTGACGTAGCCATGCCATTTGCAGCTGCTCAGGCCGATTCAGCGCACGTCCAGTCTGAAGTTGACAAAGCCAGTAGCTTCATCGAGCGCATTCAACACATCCGCCAACAGGTTCATGATATATTGGACAGAGCTAATGCGAAGTACAAGCAGCGCCATGATCAACACCGGGTGCCACACAACTTCCAGGTGGGCGATAAAGTATGGCTGCATTTGCAGAAGGAGCGCCTCACTGGACCTCACCGCAAGCTTCACCCGCTCCGATACGGGCCGTACACCATCACCAAGGCTGTAGGGAACAATGCTTTCGAGCTTAGTATTCCACCATTCCTTGGTCTGCACCCAGTCTTCAATGTGGATCGCTTTCGTCCTTACTTCCCACCTCTACTGGACACTTCGGACATTGCAGAACAACTCACACCAACAGAGTTAAACCCAGACTGCATGGAACAGGCCACCACAGATTGTATCATGGACATGCAAATTAAGAACACTCGCCAACAGAAGATCCAACTATACTTCCAAAGTTGTCGCCGGCCAACTCCCCGTACCTGGTTATGGTTCACTAGGGACCAAGTTCAGCAGAAATTTCCTCATCTCATGGAGGAACTTAACGCAATGGGGACCATTGCTTCCTAAGGGGAGAGGAATGATCCAGGTGGATATTGGTGGTCACTCGCCTATCCCACTTGGGGCCCCACCATTGTCTCTTTCAGTTTTTCAGTTTCGGCATAATTTACTATTTTTAGCAATTTTTTGGGTCCTGAACTTCCGGAGCCATTTTGAGGTCCTAAACGACGTTTTTTGGGAAAACAGAGAGCAACATGGGTCCATTGACCAATGTTTCTCATTCAAAAATTTTATTCCTCGGATAGATCTTTCTAACGAGGTATGGTACGCGTCAAACGGAGATCGTATGCCAAAGTTACGCCCCTGGGAAGTTGAAACACCAATTTACCCAAACGGGGCCCATAGTTTTGGCGCTTCATCTCCTGTAGAAATTAGGTTTTGGTTGTTTAGAGATTTACTGTTTCTCTACTAGTCAGCAGGGCCCTCGAGCCTCATTGTAACTCATTTCAGAGGCCTGTAGCCGCCACATCTCTTCTCAGAGATAGCTACCAGCGCCCTAGCTAGTTTTATTTCCATTTTGTCTGTAAGCAAATTTTAGTTCTTTGATATTAATGAAATGAAGTGTTATTTCCACTTCATCTCTGTATTTATGGTTATATGTTTATTCTGTATCGTTCCTGCATAAATCTAGATCATATTGTTTGTATAATTTATACACTCCTCCTGTAAGGATGATAACAATGTCGATCCTGATCTCTATCCAAACCAGAACTAGAATAGTACATATACTCATCACCCCTCCTATCTGGATTGTCCCACAACCTGCCATCTCTCACCGTGTTAGCTCTATCGGACCTATGTCTACCATGATACCTACTACCATGTGCCCCATTAGTTTTTTTCTCCTATCCATGGCTGATCCGAAGTGGCCCTTACCGCTGAAATTATGACAAGCTCTGAAGAATTATTGCATTCACCTCTACTTTTTTCTCCTGTGCCTATATGATCTTGTCATTGTCTACCTTAAAACTCCTTATTTCTTCCTTCAAGCTTCTTAATGTGTCTACCAAATTAGAATAGTTCCCACCGCGTTTCTCATCTGACTCATAGGGAGAGTCTTTGTAGCCTACCATCTTTCTATTCATTTTGATTTCTTTCCTACAAGTCATAATATGTCAGCTAAACTAAATCATAATAAACCAACGTACCTTAGTATAATTTGGGGAGGATACCTCACGTACAAGATCATCCAAATCAACGTGATACATGTATAAACATAATCACAACAACATATAAACATATAACAACTAAGTGTACCAACACATAACATCATTCTAGCTAAAGTCCAGTCATCACTTCATGACCATATCACTACACATATTGTGACCTCATGCATGATGACATCAACCATACCAATGTACATGGACAATATACAATCATAAACATAGACAATACACAAGTGTAAACACATAAAATACACACGCATAAACACATGTAATTAAGCATACACTGACAATACTTGTAACAACAGGTAGCAACATGTAACCAAAAATACAAGGATGATACATGTAGCAAAATATAACAACATTTAACTAATCATACACTCATGATGACACACTTCTCATTAACAACATCCTCTTTCACATGACAACATCACTACAACCATGACCGACACCATACATGTGCAACAAGAATATAGAACACAAAGATGAAAACACACATGCAAACTACATGAATGCATGACCAACACATTGCACATCCATTCCAAGGGATGAACCATGCTCTGATACCACTTTGTAACACCCTCATCCCACATCCACCCAAGTAACCAACCAACCGGGGTAAATATGCGACGAAAGGCTACTATGATTAGATTCAACCTCCTAGGTGACCTTAAGGAAGTGGAACCAACTGAACGCATTATACATACCTTCCACATCAGCAACAAGACTTCCAGGAACCATCCCAACCACTCAGGTAACTAGCCCCTAGGTCGCACTAAGGTTTTGACCCACTTAACCCCCAAACACTCCCATAATATGGGCATGAGTGCATCTAGGAGGCTCTAGACACTCCCACAAGCCTACATGCCTGCATCCAGGGACTAAATTTCCCAAACCTGTGCCTACGTCTACAGGATTTAAGGCACTTTTCAGGCCCAGAGCCCAATCCACTTCCCAGAACTCGATGACAAGTTCAAGAATAACATAAAATAGTGAAACCATGATGTATGGCCAAAATCATGACGAGACCTAGACTATACCCCTACTAGCCATGAAATGCATTTCGTCAAACATATCACAAATATGTAATCTATAGGTCTAAACAACATATTTTAACAGAGGGATCTCATACTTATCTGAGAAGCACTAAGAAGCATTGTTCCCTTACATCATTAGCTGCAGTATCATCTATTAGGTCATAGATAGAGTGTTTATTCATTTAAAAATAAAAACATGAGGAGAGCCATACATTATCATTGTCATAATACATGCTCATAACCAACATTATAAAAATATAAATATCATGGATACATCAGCCATAGGATCCACATATAAACTAATGCACTTACACATCAAATGCCAAGGAAATGAACTTCTCATTAATGAATGTAAAAAATCAACCGGGGATGGGACTACCACGTTCCACCCGACCATAAATTGGTTGAGCCAAATCTCTCTTCATCCAATCACCCCCGGACCATATACCAAGCATGAATGTGGGACTCATAACCAACCAAAAAGAACCAAACAAGCATGGATGCTACTGGATTTTTCCCCTACACCATGAGAAATTTTATTTCATCGTAGTCTCTCATGCTTACTGTAATCCACAGTTTGATCCAAGGATCAATAGGCCCTACACCGAGACCCACTCCCTAGGCTTTACCATACATCCCATCCTGGTAACACTAGGCCCAATGGAGAGCAATCCACCTCTTGGATTTATCGTATATCCCGCCATTCACCACCAAGGATTCCTAGGCCCACCGAGGCACACAATCATGTCTTTACCGCAACCCACATTCTGGCTCAAGGTTCACTAGGCCAGTGGCTTTACCATAATCCACAGTCTAGTTCATGGATCACAAGGCCATGTGTTTTTCATTTCGGATATCCGCCCCACTTAAATTTGAATCCATATGGCAATCCAACTCAACCAAAGTATGAGAACCCATCTCATCAAGTCTATCCGGAAATGGAAAGGTTGGGCTAAAAACACTATCACACCTGTAAAAACCCATGCCATGATATAAAATAACCACATTCAATACCATGCATGCCAAATCTAGCAAGGAAATCACACATGAAAATCAATACCTACAAAGAATATTGTTGTAGTTGCTCAATCTTACTCTTCCTTGCTTGCTCCTTCCTTGCTCCTGCCTTCTTTTCCTTTCTTGTTCAAATGCCAAAGTGCTCCAAGAAAACTCTAAGTGTCCAAGAGTGAGAGAGATAGAGAGAGAGAGAGAGAGAGAGAGAATAATGAGAGAGGTCCAAAAACTGAACTGAAAAAAAGGTACCAATTGATCCTCATAAGCCTTTTTATTGATGAGGCCTCTATTTTCTTCATTTTCTATTATTTTCCTTCATTTTCCTCCTCACATGCAACTTGTGACCTTTCCCCTCCATTTTCTCGTAATTTCCATTATTTTCATAAATAAATGTGCCAAAAATTCCATTTTTCCTTTCCAAAGCCTTTTCCTTTTCCTTTTCTAATTTCAATAGCCATAATAAACCAAATGAATAACCCCTAGGATGTTTTTCCCAACATTCAGCTTGGAATAAGTGTCCCATCAACCATGGTTATTATTTCGCCTTTATTAATTGTTATTACCCGGAATTTTCACAAGGATTGTTACAACGTACAATATGTGACCTTTCACCTTTCTTTTCTCCTAATTTCCTTTATTTTCATAATTAAAATATCAATTAATGCTTTTTCCCTTTTCAGAGTCTTTGCCATTGACTTTGCCAATTTCCCTTAGCCATAATAAACCAAAATAACACCCACACTAGGATGTTTTTCCCAACATTAATCTTGGAATACATGTCCCATGACCTTGGTCTTATTTTTCCTTTATTAACTTATTACATGAACTTTTAACCCGAGTTTGTTACAGTTTATCTCGAGGTATAATTTTCTTTAATACATTAATTATATTCCTATAATAACGACTACATGTTACCACATTTTTCCTTATCATATAGTCAATATTACAATCTTCTATTGTTTCAATATGTTTTATTTTTCTTCTTTTGTCATGTAATCTGGTCAATGTGTCGACCAATGGAGCCCACCGATGTTAAGCACTTGTAAATGTGACAAGCAAAGTTGATGGTCCTTGTTGACGTATAATGGAAAATACAATTTTCTTCATTTTTTGCAAGAAATCAAGAGAAATTCTTATGTGTTTGAAATCCATGTAACCAATGTCACTTCTAAGAATATTGTCCAAGTTGGGTTTGTATTTAACATCTTTAGCTTGTAACTTTCTTCCTTTTAATTTTATTTTTCTAATTCTTGTTGAAATGAATGAAATTACTTTCTCGATTATTAATCGCAATGTTTTGAAAAACATATTAGTTTTGTGATAAGAGAAATCACCACTATAGTGCAATGGTTCCCATTGCACATTTTTTTGTTAGTGTAATCTTTCTGCAATTTCACTATCACATGGGTCTCCAAAGAAAGGGGATGGAAATTTCATCTCCTCTACATACTTTTCTCTAAAAATGCCAAGGGGTCGTTGTCCTTCAACTAGAGCAACCTCAATAAGCTTGCTTTGCAAATCATGGATGCATTGGGAACTTATGTATCCATGTACCAACGTTTCAATTGGTGTTTCATTTTCTAAATTGTTGGTTGTTTCATTTTTGTCTTCAATGTCAATATGAGTTAGTTGGAGCATTCAAAGCGGTTGATTGTAGAATGTTATTCCAATCTCTATTTATGCTTATGTTTTCGGCTTTATAAAGGCATTGAGAACATGGTTCTCTCAATGCCTTCATTCCATTGTGCACATGAACTTTTCCTATTTGAAATGTGTTTTTATATTCCAATCATCTTTTGAATGCAACAACGACTGTTTTTGTGTCTTCCATAGATTGTGGCAATGCATTTCGGACAATGTCTGTTTGGACAAGAACATTGATAATCGAGCTTGTTAACCCCATTTGTGACCGTTTATAGCTCCATTGTATTATTTGTGCAAATGCAATTCTTAATGCGATGAGACATTTTTCAAGTTCTAAGAGTGTGGTTAATATGTTCAATGGTTTGTTTCATCTAATCCTCTCAGGCACAACAAATTATGGCAATTTTCCATTTTGAAGTGATATTTTGCAAACTTTGCAAATTACTTTTGTACGAAGATTTTTATGGCTATCAGATAAATCTACATATATTTTTTCCAGGTCTTGTCCAATTCTTACCATATTCTTTTGAAACTGAAACTATTTACATATTTTACATTTCTTTTCAGGTGTGCCCTCTATCTTGGCTAGGTAAATTGTCAAGGGATCTTTCTTGGATAAGCAACAATGTTGACTTTGCAATTTTCTTTGCATGATTGTTTATGGTTTTTTGTTTCTAAACACAGAAGTTGATTTAATCTATAGAGATTGATCTTATTGTTTTTATTTTTTTCATGTCACCATGGTACATAGCAATGTGTCTTGATGCATTTGTTGGCATAGGTCCATGTTCCATGTGCAAGGAGGTTGTTCCTATTAGTGGTAATTGATAGTGTGCATTGTATCTATTGTTATGTTCATCTAATGGAAAAGGTGCATAATCAATATGCAGTGTAGCTGTTCAAAGTGTCACTAGGTTGTATGTTTGGATTAAACAACTGTTGCATGGGAAATAATTGACAATGCTTCTAGTTAAAAGGACCACTCTTGTATGTTCACTTTGAATATTATTTTTTCCATTGCAAACAAAATGGCCCACATTCAACCTGACCTTTTTCATATGCCATCACCATATTAGTAAGGTATGCTTGCCAATTTGCAACTCTTTTTTGACTTTTTATGAAATCATTTGATAGATATTTTTGTAAACAATGCAATGCATCCTATGCAATACACATTATCAAATTGAAAATTGATTGGACAATGTAAATTATCAATGATCATGTATCAAATTCAGATGCTATCATATGAAAAAGTGTAGAGAACATGTTATCTCCACAAATGGATATAGTGTTTTTCGCCTTATGTGATTCATGAGCTTGCATTTTTTCATTCATTGTTTTGTAATAGATTTCTATATCTTTGCAATAAGGAGAAAAGTATTCATTGCATGTTACAATTCTTTGGCCTGTTTTCTTGTACAACAATGGCTCATAGTGACTGTTAAGAGGATTTTCATCATGGAACAACATATGCAATGGGTTTTTTTTTTTGCTTGAATTTAAGAGCAAATACCTTTTATTTTTTTTGCTTGACCAGATTCCTATTGGTAAGTTCAACCATTTGTCCAATCAATCTATCCAAAATGTATCTCCCCATATTCCGTGTTCATTTTCAATAGGACCATTTGAAGCAAGGAGACACATCCTCCACAATATGTTTCAACGTCATGAATTCCATGAAGCTCATATAGGAAATCAAGTGCTAGCTCATAATTAAATGATTCTAATGCTTCTATCTCACATTGTTCAAGGAATATCAAGAAGCAGTCAATTGTGCCATTTCACAATTCAGTCAATGTATAATGGAAATGAAAAAGTACTTCAATTGCATTGAAAAGACAATCACCTGAGGTGTATGAAAATATTTGAAGTCTGAAAATATTATTTGTGTTCATGAAATCGTCAATAGTTGCATGATTGTTGCATTTCTTTTTCGATTGGAAACTGTCAACATCAATTATTTCAAGCATCTTTGTATAGTTGTCCTGTGAAAAAATTGTTGAAATCCATATAGTACGTTGCCTCGGTAGGCCTAGGAATCCTCAACTGGTGAATGTCGGGATATATGGTAAATCCTAGAGGTAGTTTGCTCTCCATCAAGCCTGTGAATCCTGGGTAAGGATATATGGTAAAGCCCGGAGAATATGTCTCGGTTTAGGGCCTAGTAAGCCCTAGATCTGACTGTGTGCGGTAAATCATGAGAGACAGGGAGACAGGAAAATTCCTCATAGTGTAGGTGGAGAAATCCGGTGGCATCCATGCTTGTTTTGGCCTAGTGATAAGGTGGAGATCATGGTAAGGCATGTTATGAGATGTTCATTGTTTTGGCCTAGTGATTCGGTGTGGCTTATGGTAAAGCCTGATTTATATAGATGAGGGTGATGTGGTTTAGCCTCGAGATACCATGGTTGGTTCTTTCAATTTGAGTCCCACATTCATGCTTGGAATATGGCACGGGAATGATTGGATGAAGAGAGATTTGGCTCATCCAATCTATGGTCAAGTGGAACGCGGTAGTCCCATCTCTGGTTGGTTTTTACATTCATTAATGAGAAGTTGATTTACTTGGTATTTGATGTGTAAATGCACTGGTTTATATGTGGATTCTATGGTTTTTGTATCCTTGAGATTTTTTGTTGTTATTATGTTGGTTACAAGCATGTATTATGACAGGGATGATGTATGACTATCCTCATGTTTCTATTTATAAATGAATAAACAATGTATTTATGACCTAATAGATGGTATTGCAACTAATGATGTAAGGGAACAATTCTTCTTAACAATTCTTAGATAAGTATGATACTCCTATGCTCAGATCTATTGTTTACACCTATAGAATACATGTTTGTGATATGTTTGACGAAATTCATGTCATGGCTAGTAGGGGTCCAGTCAAGTCCTTATTCGAGTAATTGCTTTAGCATCATTGTTTTGTTGTTTTATTTCATTATTGAGCTTGTCATTGAGTTTTGGGCAGTGGTATGGATTCTCGACCTGAAAAAGTGCCTTATATCCCGCGGACGCATGCATAGTTCTGGTAAATTTATTCACTGGATGCAGGAATGCAGGCTTATGCATGTGTCCAAATCCTCCCAAGCGCATGGATGCAAGCCTCTGCATGCGTCTAGGGGGATTTAGTCATGGAATATCAGTGGGACCCAAGGCTAGAGGCCTGGGTGGTTAGGTTAGCTCCTAGGAGTTTTGTTGCGATGTGGAAGGTATGTATGATGTGTTTTCATCGGTTCCACTTCCTTAAGGTCATCTAGGAGGTCAAATATGATCACAGTAACTCTTCGTCACATGTTTACCCCAATTGGTTGGTAACTAGTTGGTCAGTAACTTGGGTAGATGTGGGATGAGGGTGTTACAGAGTGGTATCAGAGCATGGTTCACCCCTTGGACTGGATGGGTGGTGTGTTGGGCATGCTAATCTGTTGGTTGCATATGTGTTTCTTCTACTTGTGGTGTATGTGCTTGTTGCATCCACATAGTGTTAGTCATGGTTGCAGTGATGTCACCATGGGTAGGTTGATGGTGTTTTTGTACACTGTTTTGTCATGATTTTATGATTGGTTACATGTTTTTATACATGTATCGTCCTTGTATGTTTGTTTACATCTTGTTACAATTATTATCTGTATATGCTTGACTAAATGTGTTTATGTGTGTGTATTTTCCATGTTTATGCCTATGTATTATCCATGTGTATGCTTGTGTATTGTTCACGTACATCGGTATGGTTGATGTCATCATGCATGAGTTCATAGTATGTGTAATGATATGGTCATGCAATGATGATTGGACTCCAGCTAGAATGATGCTTATGTGATTGGTACATTTAATTGCTATATGTATATATGTTTTCATGATTTTGTTTATAAATGTATCACATTGATTTGGATGATCTTACAGATGAGGTATCCTCAAAAAATTATACTAAGGTACGTTGGTTTATTATGATTTGGTTTAGCTGACATAGTATGCCTTGCAGGAAAAAGATCAAAATGAATAGCAAGATGGTAGATTACAAATAATCTCCCTATGAATTAGATGAGCAGCGTGGTGGGCACTCGTCTAATTTGGAAGACATATTGAGAAGCTTAATGGAAGAAATAAGGATTTGTAAGGCAGATAATGACAGGATCATACAGGACAAGAGAAACAATCAAAGGTTAATGCAAACTTCTTCAGAGCTTGTGAGAATTGTAGCGGCAAGGGCTACTTGAGATGAACCATGGACATGAGGATATGCTTAATAGAGCATATGGCAGTAGGTCTCTTGGTAGACACAGGTCAGATAGAGCTGACACAGTGAGATATGGAAGGCTATTGGACACTCCAGATAGGAGGGGTGATGAGTACATGTACTATTCTAGTTTTGGTTCAGATAGACATCATGATCATCATCATTATCATCCTTATAGGAGGAGTGACAGGGGATACTTGTCGGATAAATTTAAGAAACACCTACTTTTGATAACGAATTGAAGAAACCAGAAGATGCAGGGGCTTGGATATGGGGGATGAACAAATTCTTTGAGTTGCATGAGTACACGAAAAACATGGAGTCCAGAATTTCTATCTTCATCTTGAAAGGTAAAGCGGACACTTGGTGGGAAGATTTGAAGTGGGTCAGAGACATTACAATAAAGGACTTGAGTTGGCATGAGTTCAAGAGGCTTTTTAGGAAAAAAACACTTGTCAGAAAGGTACTACGACAATAAGTCCAAGGAATTATAAGAGCTAAGGATGGGGTCAATGACAGATGAAGAGTACACAACAAAATTTCTGGAGCTACTGAGGTATGTATTGTAGCTTGAAGATGAGAAGGCTAAAGTTAAATATATTTTTAGTGGTTTTCCATTAGCATTTAGAGATCGGATTGAGTATTATGAGCCTCAGTCACTTGAGGAATTCATTGGGAACCCGAAGCATTGCTATAAATAGTCAAAGTGTACAAATGAATCTCAACAAGGATGGAAAGGGAAGGAAAATGTAAAATAAATGGCATCCTAAGAGAGGAAGGCCTTAGAATGAAAAAGAGAAAGAAAATGTGGCACCGCAAAATAATTTTAATGCAACTAGACAGGGACATGCATCAAAACAACAACATAGAGGTAATGGTATGGGACGGTTGGAGTGATGGACATGCAACAAGGAGCATATCAAGAGAGAGTGTCCGTAGAATCAAGGTGCTAGGCCTCAGATATATAGTGCACAGGAGGCACAAACTGTTTGGGATGTTGGGCAGAGAATTCCTCGTATTTATGTAGTCGTGGAAAACAAGCAGGCAGATCATCAGGCATCAACCATTGAGATGGACGATAAGCTTTGTGATCAAGTTATTTCTATGTTTATTAACCCCGGATCTAATTATAGCTATGTTAGTCCTGACTTGGTGGATAAGTGTGGTTTGAATAAGGAAATGCATGAAGAATATTGGTTAGTGTAGTGGGTTATAGGCACAAAGAAAAGAGTTCACCATTGGGTAAGAGATTGTGCATTCAAGTTAAATGGTATGCCTACAACGATGCACTTGAACATATTTACCTTGGGGTCATATAATATGTTATTGGGTATGGATTGGCTATATCTTCACAGGACCAAGGTGGATTTTTATGACAAATCCATTGAGTGCTTAGATGAAAATTTGGAACCAAGAGTCTTACAGGGAAAGAAGAAAGCTGCATCAGTTAAGATGGGGATGGTTATGCAGGACAAGTGTAGTCGTAGGAAAGGGTGTGTGCTATTTGCAGTTCATATCTCTAGTGAAAAATGTAAGGAAGTTGAGAATGTAGATGTTTTGAGCATGTACTTAGTCCTACAACAGTTTGAGGATGTATTCCCTGCAGATTTTTTAGAGTTGCCACCTCACAGGGAGGTAGAATTTTCTATTGAGTTGGTATCAAGGGAAACTCTAGCATCAAAATCACCTTACAAGATGAGAAAACCTAAGTTGGTATAATTAAAGTTTCAGTTGAAAGAGATGCTTTACAAAGGATACATTAGGCCAATTGTATCGCAATGGGGTGCACTAGTGTTGTTTGTGAAGAAGAAGGATGGAACTCTCAGATTGTGCATTGACTAAAGGGAGCAACAATGTTCTCTAAGATCAAATTGATATCAGGATACCATCACGTACACATCAAAGAAGAGGACTTCTACAAGCCTACATTCAAGGCCAAGTATGGGAATTACGAGTTTGTTGTAGTTCCATTCGTTTTTAATAATGCTCCAACTACATTCATGTGTTTCATGAACAATGTGTTGCGTCCTTTTCTGGAAAAAAAAATTATTGTGTTCATCGATGACATATTGGTATATTCTAAAAATGAGGAAGACCATGTCAAGCAGTTGGAAGCAGTGTCGAGATTATTGAGATACCATTAGTTGTATTCTAATCTCAGCAAATGCAATTTCTTCTAGACTGAGGTACATTACTTGGGACATGTTGTCTCCAAGGAGGGCATTGCAGTAGATCCAGAAAAGATAAGGGCCATCATGGAGTGGGTAGCTCCTATAAATGTAGATTAGGTGAGATCCTTCATGCAGTTGGAATGTTATTACAGGAGGTTCATTAAAAGCTTCTCATAGATTACTTATCCTATTACATCATTACAAAGGAAAAGTAATGAGTTTGATTCGACAGAGGAGTGCGAGGCTAGCTTTGAGCTAAGCAGTTGTTGACACATGCTCCAGTGTTAAAGATTGGGAATCCGTACAAGGATTTTTTAGTATGTACAGATGCTTGAAAAAGAGGACTTGGTGGTGTCCTTATGCAAGAAGGACGGGTGGTATGATATTATTCACGAAAACGAAACGAGCACGAGTATAACTACCCAACACATGATCTTGAGCTAGCAAAGATCATACATGCATTGAAGATGTGGAGGAATTATATTCTTGGTAAGAGGTTTGTATTTATGAGTGATCACATTGTGTTGAGGTACTTGTTTGGTCAGCCGAATTTGAACACCAAGCAAGCTAGATGGTTGGCCACGATCAATGATTTTGACTTCAAGATCAGGTACATGAAGGGAAAGGAGAACATGGTCGTAGGTGCTCTTAGCAGGTGGGTGCAGGTAAATCACATAGCAACTATGAGCTCCTATGGGAGAGATTTACAGGATAGGATGTTGCAGGAAAGACAACAAGATGACAAGTACATGGAGATTGTGCACAAGTTGCATCAGAGTAAAGGTATCGGTACAGGTAGTGGTACATGTACATATGGAGGTGTACGGGATTTGGACTACTATCTCATGGAAAATGGATTGGTAAGATTTAGAGACATGATATATGTATCAGATAATAGTGATCTCAAGAAGGTGATCTTGAGGGAGTTTCATGCGAAACCATATTCTGGTAAGATAGGCTATCAGAATGCATTGATTGTAGTGAATATGTTCTCTTATTGGCCGAATATAAAGAAGGATGTGGCAGAGTTTGTAGCTAGGTGTTTGGACTGTCATATGGTTAAGGTAGAATGTAGGAATCCAAGTGGACTACTACAACTGATTGCGATTCCAGAGTGGAAATGGGAGGCCATTTCCATGTATTTCATCACAGGTTTTCCCAAGACAACTAGAAAACATTATTCCATCATGGTTGTTGTGGAAAGGTTGAAAAAGGTTGCACACTTCATTCTAGTGAAGACTACATATTCAGCTAGCGATGTGGCACATGTTTTCATCAGATATGTGGTCAAGTTGCATGGTGTTCCAAAGAATATTATGTGAGACAGGGATGCAAAGTTCACTTCCAAGTTTTGGAAAGAGTTGTTTGTAGGTTTTGGCACTGAGTTGGCCTTCATCACAACTTATCATCCACAGAAAAATGGGCAGACTGAGAGGGTCAATAGGATATTGGAGGATACGTTGAGGATGTATGTGATGCATCAACAACGCAAGTGGGAAGAGCACCTTCCACTGGTATAGTTCGCCTACAACAATGGGTATCAGGAGTCCTTGAAGATGAGTCCATTTGAGGCAATGTATGGGAGGATTTGCAATACTCCCATAAATTGGCGTGATCTGGTTAACAGGGTATTGATCAGACTAGACATGTTGGCAGAAATGGAATAGGAAATGCAGGTGATCAAGAATAACTTGAAAGCAGCGCAGGATAGGAAGAAGAGTTATGCAGACTAGAAGAGGTTGTTTAAGGAGTTTCAGGTTGGGGAGCATGTGTACTTTCACATCAAGCCCAAGAAGAACTCCTTGTATATTGGATCACGTGCCAAGTTGGCACCTTAGTTTTGTGGACCCTTTAGGATCATTGAGAGGATTAGACTAGTGGCCTATTGACTTGCAGTGCCTTCCACAGTGAAATTCTGTGATGTTTTTCATATATCATTGCTTAAGAATTATGTTAAATATGTTGATCATGTGTTTGACTAGTCTGTATTGCAGGTGGAACCAGATGGAGAATTCCAGTCGAAGCCTCAGTGTATATTGTAGAAAATGGTGCTCATGCTCGAAAACCAAGTAATAAAGAAATTTAAAGTTCAATGGAATCACTTTGGGCCCAATGAAGCTACATGGGAGATGTCAGATCATACGCGGGCTTTGTATCCTTCCTTGTTTGACGGTTGAGGCAAAGAAGTTTTGGTGTGAAGTTGGTATATTTTTGGTGATGTTTTGATGTGATGTTCGGGTATATGTACATATGTATATGGATGTAAATACCACCATGAGCTATTTTATAAAGCTCCAATAAGTGGTTTGGGTTTCATTTCATTATAATTGTCATGTTGTTATGTTGTCATGATGGTTTTCTTTTCAACAGGGTGATCATTGTAAATACTGCATCGAGCTATGTTATAAAGCTCCATGTGTAGTATGTTTTTTTCAGCAGTTTTTTTGAGGTATATGTGTGGTTGAACACCGAGGATAGCGTCCCCCAGGGGGGATGGTTCTGTAACAACCCTGGTGAAAATTTCATGTGATAAAAGCTAAAAAAAATAATAATAACTACGGTTGATGGGACACTTATTCCAAGCTGAATGTTGAGCAAAACATCATAGTGGGTGTTCATTTGGTTTACTATGGCTAAGGAAATTGGCAAAGGCAATGGCAAAGGCTTTGGAGAGGGAAAATGGCATTTTTCACACATTTATTTATGAAAATAATGGTTAATAGGAGAAAAGGAAGGTGAAAGGTCACAGGTTGCATGTGAGGAGTAAAATGAAGGAAAATAATGGAAAATGAAAAAAATAGAGGCCAAATTAATAAAAAGGTTTCTGAGGATCAATTGGTACCTTTTTTCAGTTCAATTTTGGAGCTCTCTCATTATTCTCTCTCTCTCTCACTCACTCTTGGACACTTACAGTTTTCTTGGAGCACTTTGGTATTGGATCAAGAAAGGCAAAGAAGGCAAGAGAAAGGGAGCAACAAGCAAGGAAGAGCAGGATCAAGCAGTTACAAAAATATTATTTTCATGTATTGATTTGCATTTGTGATTTCTTTGCTAGATTTGGCATGCATGGTATTGCATGTGGTTCTTTTCTGTCATGGCATGGGTTTTTCCAAGTGTGACGGTGTTTTCAGCCTAGCCTTGCCATTTTTGGATAACCATGGTGTGATGGAGTTCTCATTCTTTTGTTGAGTTGGATTGTCGGATGGATTCGAAGTTGAGTGAAGTGGATCTCCAAATTGATAAAACACATGGCCTAGTAACCCCTAAACCAGATTGTGGGTTGTGGTAAATTCAGATAATGTGTCGCCTCGGTGGGCCTAGGAATCCTCGACCGGTGAATGATAGGATATATGGTAAAGCCTAGAGGTGCTTTTCTCTCCATTAGGCCTAGGAATATGAGGTTGGGATATATGGTAAAGCCTGTAGAGTGTATCTCATTTTAGGGCCTATTAATCCCTGGATCAGCCTGTGGATTGCAATAAAGCCTAAGAGACTATGACACAGGAAAATTCCTCACAGTGTAGGTGGAGAAATCTGGTGTCATCCATTATTATTTTGGCCTAATGATCAGGTGGAGATCATGGTAAATCCTATTATGACATGTTCATTGTTTTGGCTTAGTGATCTGGTGTGGATTACGGTAAAGCTTGATTTCTATTGATGAGGGTGAGGTGGTTTAACCTTAGGATGTCCTGGTTGGTTCTTTTGATTTGAGTCCCACATTCATGGTTGGAATATGGCACGGGAGTGATTGGATGAAGAGATATTTGACTCAGCTAATCTATGGTCGAATGGAACATGGCAGTCCCATCTTCGTTTAGTTTTTACATTCATTAATGAGAAGTTTATTTCCTTGGTATTTGATGTGTAAATGTATTGGTTTATATTGGGATTCTATGGTTTTTGTATCCTTGATATTTTATGTTGTTATTATGCTGGCTATAAGCATGTATTATGATAGTGATGATGTATGGCTCTCCTCATGTTTCTATTTGTAAATGAATAAAAAATGTATCTATGATCTAATAGATGATATTGTAACTAATGATGTAAGTAAACAATGTTTCTTACTGATTTTCAAATAAGTATGAGACCCCTATGCTCAGATTTGTTGTTTACACCTGTAGAATACATGTTTGTGATATGTTTGACAAAATGGGTGTTGTTAGCGTAAATTATTAACGCAAGTGTACAAAAAGAGATCACTTTAGCTACATGTGACAAACAACCCTAACAACAAATATGGTTGCTTAAATTCTTTAGATCTGCGAGTGATAGTTAAAAAAAATGCTACCAAAAATCCAATATATGCAATAAAATTAGTTAAACAATGAAAAGAAATAAGAAATGCTCCATACATCCAATGGACAAGACAAGCAACAAAGAATTTTATATGTATTATAACACTTGGGAAGGGAACAAAGAATGATGTTACCAGTCCCCCTCAATGGGATGGGTTATTGGTTGTCCTCAATGCTTCAGATCCAAAAGTATCTCTCTCTCAATGGTGTAGAAAACCCAAAATGTGTTGAACTCTATTAGAGCTCAAGAAGCAAATAAAGTAGTAGCAGTAATGAGAATGATCAAAGTGTGACAATGAAAGTAATCAAAGTGAATAATTAATAGAAAACCCTCCTATTTATAACAAAATATTGAGTTATCATTTATAATGGCGAACAATAAAATATTATTAACCAAGATCTAGATCTAACCGCTTTGAATATTTTATTATATTTTGTTGGAGGGAAAAGGTATTTAAATTGGTTAAACACCTTTGTTTAGAAATAATAAACAAATAAATGATTTATTTATCATTTCAAGAATGTGGTGAAGGAATAATTAACAAATAATGATTTGTTTAATTATTTCTAGGTGATTTTGTTAAATTTAACAAGGAATAATAACTAAATAATGATTTAATTAATTATTCCTAGAGAAAAATAAGATAAATAATGATTTATCTAATTATTTCTCATAATTGGGTTAAATATATTGACTATAATATTGTTTAAACAATGGTTTAATTAATTATTCCCAGAGTAAAATCAAATAAATATGGGTTTATTTAACTATTCCTCATGGGGTTTCCTATTTGAACCAGAAATAACTTAATAAAATGTGGTTTATTAAATTATTTCTTATAGTGAAATCAATTTTACTATGGTAAAATTGATCTTACATGGTGTACTTTGATCCATCTAATTTCAAATGGTTACATGACCAAAAATTGGTGTAACGGATTGCCCCCCCAATGCGAGAGCGTTAGGAGCTAATCATATGATTGAAGTACGTTGTAAGAACACAATCACTAGACACGGAAGGGGAGTCAGAGAGAGAGAGATACGTAGACAGAGTGAAGCGATATAGGACAATAACTGAGGGGGAGAGACCTACAAATGATATAAGTCTCATTTAATGTTTGGGTACATGTTCTCAGTGAGACGATGGAGGCATACCTATGCCTACCGAGATGATAAAGTACAATGAATAATGGTGTGCCCAACAAAATGAAACTAAGCAGTAAAGTACATGATAAATGGTACATGACATGTTAGCATAAATGGGCCAGACAAAAATATAATGGATCCAACATACATATTGTGCCTGGAACTACAGTCAGGATTGAATACAATAATATTTGAGTACATGAGACATAATAACAACCAAAGAAAACTTGATAAACAAGAAAGGGCTCTGAAAATATGAATGGATCATCTGCATGATACATGCATGTGATGGGCGTTGCAAGTGGTTGGAACCGAACCCATCAAAACTCTGGAGTTTCACATGAGGCTGTAGCATAATGTGAGGTCATTTGGGCATGTGGGGGGCTACCTAAAGGGCCACCCCTTCATGAGGTTTGAGACATATCACACACACCCTGGAATCACTGGTACAATCTACTGGATCACCGAACCATCAAGTATATGAATCTCGATCATGCAGTAATGAGATGAAGCTGAGCAGATGAAAAACAACCAAGTCAAAGGGCAATGATGAGTCCCTTTGTCTGATCTGAGGCAGTGAACAAGAATAGAAGCTAGAACCAAGGTACGATGCCCTCTAGACCTATCTTCTGGAATGAATGTGTTGATGTCGAAAGAAGTAGGTCCGTCATAAGTGAGGTAATTAAGAATCCTCAACTAAGGCATGAGGGATCATAGTAAAGTGACTGATGGACTGACACCATGGATGATGATGGAATAGGGGATATTGAGTAGCGGACGAAAAACTTCCCTTGTCAGAGCATACAAAGATGGATGACCTGGCAACGACGGACTCGACTCCTGGGGGGATGTAGGACTGTATGACTGGAGGCAAAAATGGGCAACACTAGATAAATACAAGGCATAAATGGATGGAATACTGCAACAAGAGGCAAAGGGACTCGAGACAGACTCCATGAATGCGATGATGACTCAACTCGGATGCTCTGAAAAAGGGTGACTCAATGAGGCTGACACACAGAATAGGCCGAGTGGGGACCATAAAAGTATGAGCAAAATATGGTTACTCATGACGAAAATCGACACTGGTGTTGTCAAGTATGAAGGCAAAGTGGTGCCTGAAGTAAAAGCACCACAAGTGAAGAAATATGATTTTAAGAGGTGAAAAGTGACCCTTCTTGGAAAAATGGCTTTCTGGTGAAGTGTCAAAATACCAAAAAAAAAAAACGATACCCATTTTAGTACTCAATGAGATCTTTCCAATGGTGTTGCTATTAGTTAAACCAAGCTACGATTTGGTCGTAATTGGTGAAAGAAAAATTAGGGTTTTTCTTTTAATAGGGTGGTTTACCTCCAATTTGATTCATTTTCCAGTGGAGTTGTGGTGAATGTGGAGAGGAGGAGAAGGCCCTAAATCTTGTGTGGATCGTAGTAGATAAACCACTTGATGGAATCGAGATATGTCAGTTACAGGTTGGTGGCCTAATCCTACTCTACTTTTTTAGCGGTTTAGTTTTTCAGATTAGGTGCTCGGACCTCAAGAACATCTCTCTACCCTTCCTCACAGTCAGCTCAGATTTTCTGGGGCCTGTACTACGACTTGGCTCATAGTTTCCAGAGGGAAAAACTGCGAGCTCACAACTACAAGTCCTGAAAACTACGAGTTGGTATGGAGGTGGGATTTTCCCCTTTTTTTTGCTGGGGATCGGGACTTGATGAGTTAGGATGAAATTAATCTTCTCTGAGCTGACAAACATGATGGGTTTGTGCAGGTATAGCGGAGCTGAAGATAAACTAGTGAGAGAGGGATTTGGATGCACTTCATGTCGAGATCCAGGGGGATCAGGTGGTCTGAGGCGCACATGTGAGGTACGGGGTTCTCAAGCTGGTTGAGAACCCATTGATGAGGGCAGGGGAGGCCTTGTTTTCCATGATATTCAGCTAATGGGATCTAGACTAGGAGGCCTTTATGGTGCAAGGGCACAGGATCGAGTTGACCATTCAAGACATCTACTTCTTGATCGGACTCCTACCACTAGGGGTGGTGGGAAATATACATCTAGTATTACCGCGAGGGCAAAACATATCAGATTTCGTGGAACACCATTGTAGACCGAATTTTCGTGCTAAGGGCATGACCATACCGATCGGTGATCTAGAGAGGCTAGAGATATGGGTTGTCATTGCAGCAGTACTGTGGATCCTGGGAAACCAGGCATTCCATCACATCACTGGGGAGCAGATGATGTTGGTTGAGAGTGTTCTGAGTGGGAACTATTATTGGCGGGCCCATATGATGCTGTCATCGATGAAACTATAACTGTCGATGTGCAAGCGGTAGGTGAACCATGATTGTGATTTTGGTACAATGTTGTGCTTTTTCTCCTTCTAGAATATCCCCACACTTCAGCCTCATGTGCAGATCCAAGATGGGGGCCCGCACATCACTGGGGAGCAGATGATGTTGGTTGAGAGTGTTCTTAGTGGGACCTATTATTGGTGGGCCCATATGATGTTGTCGTCGGTGAAACGATAACTGTTGATGTGCAAGCAATAGGTGAACCATGATTGTGATTTTGGTACAATTTTGTGCTCGTTCTTCTTCTAGAAGATCCCCACACTTCGGCCTCATGTGCAGATCCAGGGTGGAGGCCTGCGGGAGCCTGGGATGCGTTGTTGGGGAAAACTATTGTGGAGAGGGGGAGGCGGTGGATTCAGACGGGTGTTCCTACCCGAGTTCTTCGCACATCAGGATTAGATGCCAATGTACATAGACGACTATCCATACAGTTGTATGAAATTTTAGGGGGACCCTGACATGCCACTTCTGTCGGGTCGAGAATGGGGACCAAATGGTAAGTGAAAGTTGCTATATATTATGGTGCATTTTAAATTTCTTAGAATATTTATGTGGTACTGACTCATTACTTTTTGTATGCAGATATAGCACCAGTGAAGCTGACAGGGTATATGGGATGACCCGCAGCGCCAGGGGCTGCAAAATCTAGTGGAGCAAGGAGACTATGAGGCTCTACTGTAGGATGTCTATCGCAGGTGTGAGCTGATGTTGACCGGTGTATCTAAGCGCAGATGGCATGATATTGAGGACCAGTACATCGAGGGATGTATATGGATACTCTCTGAGTGGCGAGGGGTCATGTGATGCATGGCGATGGCCAGACAGGATGTTCAAGATCTGTGGGATGCTGGAGCCGAGCCATTGGCTCGGGACCCTCCAAATAGTGATTAGATGTAGGGGCATGTGGTGCCCCTAGTTTTGATTTTTTAACATGCTATGGGCATGTCGAATGTATTTAGAGTAGCGGACTCCAAAACATTTATGATTTTGTCGATACATAATATGGATATGCATCTTTTTAAATATCACGAGTATATGGTTTCCCATTTGTTTTGTTATTTTCTTGTGTTAAATGCATGTGATAAGTGCCAATCTAGAATTTTTTTGCAATGTTATATACATAGTGATTTTTGGCTCTAGGTACATGACTAAATGTAATGGTTTAAATTCACACACTAAGAACTTCACTCATAAATATATTCTAAAAAGGACATGGTTATTCACACAATACACGCCATTCAATTGCATGAAAAGAAACAAGGAATCTAAATGAACATGAAGAAGAAGGATGTGATGATCAAGGGCATCGACGAACAAACCTATCACTGTATCATATTAGACCTAGTTATTGGTGGTAGATCCAATGCATACACCATTGGAGAGGAATAACGAATGCATGGGGGTAAAAATGGCCCAAGTTGTCGAGGCTAGATTCTGGGAGAAGTGACTTGCACCGTCATCATAGCCGATATATGGTGTGGATGATGGATCAATCTAAAAGGCACCACAAGACAACAAATGAGATGATGATGATCAATGCAGGCTACCTAAATTCATGACATAAATAAAACACGCATCTTGATGGGAGATGCTATGGGTAAAATATCTTAAGGTAGAGTGTATTGTGAGGGTTAGGAAGGAGTTGGCCTTCGAAATTCTCTAGAAGGTATGCCCCCTTTCCCAAGTTCTTACTAATGATGTAAAGTCCTAGCCATAATGAGTCAAACTTCCCATGACCAAGGACATCATGAGCTTGGTCACACACTAGAACAAGATCGCCTTCGTGAAAGGTAAGAGGGTGGAATTTTCAGTCATATTGAGATTTAGTGCGCTTCTTTGCCATTTTTATGGTTTGCAATGAAACAAGACCATCTTTAGAACCACACTCAAACCTTGATAAGTATTTGTTATAAATTTTGGGTGTCAGGGAGAAGTTCGGCGACTAGGTGAAGGGAGGGGATTTCACACTTGATCGATAAGACTACCTCCTCGCCAAAAAAAAAGGTGGAAAGGAGAGAACCCGATGGTGGTTTTAACAGAATTTATACAGGCCCACAAATCAAGGAAGAGCATAAGGTGCCAGTTGGTTTTGTGCTTGTTCACCATCCCTTGAAGCATATTTTTAAGGATTTTATTGACCACTTAAACCTGACCATTACCTTAGGGATAATAAGACGATGAATATTGGTGCTCAAAGCCCAATGGAGAGGATAGCTCACACTATATCTCATCTTCAAAATGTTGGCCATGGTCAGAGACAAATTGTTTCAGAACCTCTAATCGAGCGATAACATGGTTAAAGAAAAAGAGAGTTGTGGTAGCTGCTGTGTTATTTAGAGTTGGCATGGCCTCAACCCATTTGGTGAAATTTTCAACTGCCACAATGATATACTTGTGGTTACTTGTAGATGGAGTTTGACACTCCATAAATTCAATGGCCCACTTACAGAAGGGATCGGTTGATATGACAGGAAGGAGGGGAGCGGGTGGAGCTCGCGCCTTTGGGGTGAATAGTTGGCAATTGGAACAATGTTTGACTGCCTCAATGCAATCACCAAAGAGAGAAGGCCAAAAATACCAAGCGCACATGACTTTCTGGGCAGTGGCCAAACCAGAGAGGTGGCCACCATAAGCGCCCACTATGGCAGGCATTAAGGACTTGCTCAGCTTCAATGTGCATGAGACAATGATGGAGGAAAAAATTAACACCACGATGATAGAGATCATCACCAATGAGAAGATACTGGGGGGCTTTGTCGTATACGTCATCGAGCATCACGATCAAGGTGGGAAGAAAACTTTTGGGTTCGCAGGTAGGTGGGATGTCACCATACCAAGGGTTATCTGAGGTAATGGAAAACAGTTGTTCATTGGGTAAATCATCATTAACTGGTGGATCTCACACACTAATAGGAAATTCAAAAATGAGTTCAGCAAGGGATAAACCTTTCTTACTCTTGGGTGTGACAAATTCAAGATCAAATTTTTGAAGGATAACAATCCAATAGGCGTACTTCCCATTGATGATCTATCGACTCAATAGGAAATCCATAGGGTTGGAATTGGTCGCGACCTTGGTGGAATGCGTTAGGATATAATGACGAAGTTTTTAGACCGAGAACACAATGACCAACGCCAACTTATCTTCGTGTGAATAGGACACACAGGGGCCCATAAGGCGCTTACTGACATAATATATAACATGTTCGTTTCCGGTGTCATCTTCCTGAATAAGGACCCCAGCAACCGAATGGGTGGACGCTGAGATGTACAGGATGAAATCCCTCTCAAAGTTAAGAGGACTAATCAAGGGAGCGGAAGTGAGAGCATGTTTCAGGGCATAAAAATACCATTGAGCATAGTCATCCCAAACAAATGGAATGTTATATCTAAGGATTCTTAGAAACCCATGCGCAGTGGTGGCATAGCTAGGAACGAACCGACGAAGGAAGTTGGATTTTCCTTGAAGGCTTTGTAACTAGTGGAAGGGACAGGGAATGGGAAGCTCATGAATGGCTTGAACTTTGAGGGGATAAAGTGCAATACCATCTTTGGACACAATGAAGCCCAAGAGATGGATGACAAGAATGAAAAAGACATGCTTCAACGGGTTAAGGCATATATTATACTTTTGACATCAGAGAAAGACAGTACGAAGATCATGAATATGTTGCGCCTGATACCTAGAATGAGAAGTGAGGTCGTCAAGGTAGGCAAGGATAATATGAGATAAATCATGGAAACAGTATGACATGGCCCACTGGAAGGTGGCTATGACATTCTTTAGGCTGAACGACATGAGCCTATAAGCAAAAGTTCCCTATGGACTAATGAACACAGTTTTTAACTGATCATCACGGCGGATAACAAGATGGTTGTACCCGGAGAAACCATCCATAAAGGATAGAACCTCATGCCCCACACACTCATCGATGATTTGGTTAATAAACAATGTGGGGAAGTTGTATTTGGGACAATATTTGTTCAAGTTGCGAAGGTCAGTGCAGACACAGATGGTGCCTTGTTTCTTGAGAATGAGAACCGGGTTAGAAACCCAAGTGGTGTATTCAATGGGATAGATAAAACTAGCCTGCTTGAGCTTATCAATTTTAGCTTTGATAACCTCTCATCTGGAAGGATTAATGGGTCTCAAATTTTGATGGACAGGATTGGCATCGGGCCATGTATCGATATGGTGCTTGACATTGGAAGGATCAAGTCTGATCATCTCTTAATAGGACCATGTGAAAACATCATGGAATTCCTTGAATAGCTTGGTTTAAGCCTCAATTTATTTCGGGTTGTAATGTGCCCCCAAGGTAATGTTTTATTCCACCCCTGGTGTTAACACTGAAAAATCATACAGCAGAAGGCGACATTAATGAATGTCAATCCAAAGGATTTACAGGGCAGGAAGACATTACAGAATCTAGAAAGTATTTAAAATCTCTAAGGTTTGAGGAAAATATAATTTTAACTAGTCCCAAAATGTTATTTGTGCGCACTATCCTTCGAAAAGAGTTCCTTCTATGCACCTTTTTGCCCGATAAGCACACATTCCTAAGAGTGGCGAAATGTCACTATCCGGGACCACACAAAGCAAAGGACAAGTTACTCCTTACTTGACGCTGCCTAAGGACAGCCACCAATGCCTCCTTAGACACTATGTGAGCACACAAAGGAATCATACCCCTCCCTTGGGTCACCATCCATAATGTACCAAGGGAGGGAAGGAGGATTTGAAATCCCCTATATAAAGGCACCATGAGATGAAGAATGGGTGATCACATTGTTATGCTAGCCAGAATTTCCCAAGCAATACCAGTAGTGTGCGACCTAGAGCTGAAGATAGAGGGGACTCGATTGTTGGCCATCCAACAATTTCAGTCCAACACATTGGAGAGAGAGGGAGACTACACCTAGGCAAGCTTGGGATAAAAACACCCTTGCATCAGGACCTAGAACCATTGTCTAGGGGCCGTTTGACAAGAGGGTAAAGTTTCTTCTTCATACCAAATGCTTAATAAGAGGGACCTAGAGCTACCGTTTGCATTAGTATTGTCGTTTGACTCTCTTCAAGAGCTTCTGTTCATTTGTTTTTATTTTTAGTTTAATTCAGTTTAAAATTGCATGCTTTTTCCTCTATATTGTATTGGACTCCACTTATTTCTGCCTATTACCAATAGTTTAACGGGGTAAACCACACCTCTTAAGCTGGTGTGATTTCGTACATACGTGCACCAAACACACTACAACAGGATTAGCGACTCCACTAACATTTTATTACCAAGTTTATGTGGTTGTGCCTTCTTTTATAGGAGACATATCTCTATGTTGTGGAGTGGAGCTGAATGCCCTCTCATTTCTCTTGCAGTCCCTGTTAATCATCAGTAATTTTTACATGTTTAGATGACTAAATTCTTTGTCCTAGATTTCTAAGAAACAGAATTCAAGGATCATGTGAGTTCTAGAAATCTCCTCAAAGAGAAATTTACTGTTTATCCCATTTCCTTGTCAAAGCATGGCCAATCTATCACCCAGACAAGACCAATGTCCCTCACTCTCACTATGTTTGCCGCCTTTTCCTATAACACTATGTCTCTGTTCGCCTAAACCCTCTATTTTTCATACCTTATTTCGCCAAGTAAGCCAAAATTTTCTCCTTCTCACCAAATGCCTCAAGCAATGGTGATTTCAAAACTCCCTTTCTAAAGCCCTCTAAAGTAAACACAGTTTTCTAGTTGTCTAGTATGATAATGCATAATAGAGTATCAAAAACGTTGTCTCCTCATCCAAACCCTGATTCAAAGTTTTCAGTCAAAAACCTATGCCAAGGACATTACCATAAGTCAAATAGGGTCACCTAGGTTATGCATTATCATGGTTCTAAATTCACTGTTTCCACAAGTATTCAAAGGTGAAATCAAGAGAACACAAGGATGAGGCTTGTCATTATCCAAATAACATCAAAAGACCTCCAAAGGTATCCTCTTGATCATGCATTAAGTCTGCAAAGAAGCAATTTACCATGTCAAAGAATTTTTGCAGAAATGTTTTTGTAAATGATCAATAGCAGAACAGAGTCAAAGAAGGACGCCTAAAAAAGCTCATAAAGGCATTCACAACTGGTAGCAAGATACAGACAGGCTTAAAGTTTACAAGGAATAACATGATCTCATCAGGGAGTGTTATGAAGTGTTGCCCATCAAAAGGTCCATGCAAGTCATAAAAGATAGTGGCACATAAGCAACATTGTACCTCAAATCAAAAAGATCATTTAAAAAGTTGTTTGGTTTCAAGCATGAAACTTGTAGAGGGACAGATGCCCTTTGCTTGCATCCCTGCAAATAAGACCAAAATACATTAAATTAGCCATGAGGTAAGGTAAAGTAATGAGAGGCATCATCATGAGAAGACCATTCACAACCTTGAAGAAATTAGCAAGGTATGTGTTTGTTGGGAATTAAGATTCGTGACTATTTTGACCAAGAAATAGAGCAATGCTAAGGCTACAAAGGCAAAGAACGCATAAAACCCTTCAAAATATCATTGAAGGCTTTAGGCATAAAATAGTGAGTTTGATAAGTGTCTTTTGACAACTCAGAATATAGCACTGCTTTTTTTTCTGAAGTATCCCTAAAAACTCAAAGGCTTGGGAAGATAGACAAAAATGGTAAAGATAGTGACAAAGAAACCTCCTTCATCACAGCAGATGGTTTCAAGGTCAAAAGAAAAGAATGTTTTCACAGAATATCAGTCAAAAGGAGAAATGGAAAAAAGGGATGAGTTTGTTGTTTATAAGTGTTAAAGTAAAAAAAAAAACAGGTTCTTTTTCCAAAAAGTTTTGAGAGGCATAGGCTTGATGTCTTCAAGTAAGGTTTCAAATTAAAAGAGCCTTAAAAGGCCTCCAGCAGTGAAAAAATAACAATGTTTTAATCAAAACATCACCTACAAGACCAAAAAGGGCTAAAAACACAGTGAGAAAAAAGTGAAAGGAAATGAACATTGTAAAAGTGGGTTTGGTTTCAAATTTTTTTTTCAAAGAAAATTTTCAAGGCCTTTTGGGTACTTCCCCCCGCACCATTTGTCATCTCCAAGCCAAAGGAAGCTGTTGAGAGAAGGCTTCAAAATTTTCTGAGCAAATCGGTGAAGTTTGTAGGCGCTACGCACTGAGGTCGGCGCTACGCCCCTGGCTCTCGGCAATACGCACAGGAGGGGTGGCCACAGTGTTATTTAACATGGCGTTATGCACCCAGGGCCCGGCTCTACGCCCCTGGGCTGGTGTTACGCACAAACACAGCAAGTGCCCAAAATTGTCTGTTAGGCACCTATGTTACGCTCTTGAGAGCCCGACTGGCCTGACTAATTGTCTGTTACGCACCTGCGTTACGCTCCTAAGAGCCCGACCGGCCTGACTCCTGCCTGTTACGCATCGGTGTTACGCACTGGCGAAGTCTGCCTAAATTTTCTAAAAGGAGCCAAAATTTCAATTTTTCACATTCAAAGCTGGTGCAAGAGTCCAGACACAAGGTTGGTGCTTTCTTCTCTTGCCTCCAAAGTTTTCATTTTCCTAGGAAAAGATATGTTTAAAGGCTAAATTAAATCAAACCCTAGGCTGCATAAAAATCAGTTTTAAATACCTCTCGTTAAGGTTTTAAGGATAAAATTGTTACATGTGCCAGAGGAGGTTGGGTGACATCAAACAAACCTAAAAACACTGAGTGCACTCCTATAGAATTTCATCTTGGCCCCATTTGCAAAATTCGCCCATCACCTCACTCATTGCAGCCTTTTGACCTAAGAAAAAGTTTTCAAAAATCCTTCTGTGCTAAAGAACCAGCCACCATGTCTGAAGTAGAGATTCACACCAGTAGTGATTAAAGTCAAAGACCTACTGAGCCTCAACACAAAGGAGGAAGGGAAAATAGGTTTGAGCCCTTGGACACAGTTCACATTAATTCCTCTCCCATGATCCTTTCATACTTTCAGGATGTTGGGTGTTATCATTTTTGTGAAAAGGTCAAGCCAGTCAAAAGCCACTCAGACCTGACTAGATTGTTTGTCCTTGGCTTACAAAATCACCGAGTTAGCCTAGCAGGAGTAGAGTTTGAGCTCTCACCTGAATCCATTTCTAAAGCAACAGGTATACCAGACATTGGCGAGATATGGTTTAAACAAAAGAAGTTGGAGTTGTGCTATTATGAACCCTACCTAAAACCAAGTTGTCAACAAGGTTGCAAGGTTTTTTTTCCTTTTCCCCACTTGCTAGAGAGGTATGCCTTGCTGATCAAGAAAATTATCAAATATTTCACCTGTGAGAGGAGATACTCCAGGATTTACTCATATCATATAAGGTTACTAATGCACTTCACCAAAGTCAAAATAATGAACCTACCATACTACCTTTTCCGAAGCATCAACAAGATGGCCTCACTTGTCAAGAAAAGAAGCTATGACCGCCAAATGCCTAGCCTTTTCCACCACTCCTTGATCACAATGATTTTCTTACATCAGCTGCAGCAGCAAGGAATCCCTTGGGAAGTCTTCATCTCACATAATGTGTTTACAAACCCCCAAGCCTTCATTCAGAAGAATTTACCTTCCACTTCACAACCACCTACCTCCACTCCTCCATCATCTCTTCCTATGAATTCCCCACAAACAAATTCACCAAACACAGTGACAAAGGCATTGAAGTAAATGAGATAAGTGAAGAGGATAGTGGTCAGTTTGAGAGTCAATATGACAGTGAGGAAAATAGTGAGAAAAGAAAGGATGATGATGAGTTCAAAATTCAAAAAATCAGTAACCCTATGGAGAATCAAGTGACTGATGAAAGCCATGAAAAATATGACAAGGCTTGTGGCACCTCCAAAGGTAGAGACACCACCATAAAACCTCTCACATGCACCTATCACAGAGGCAGAAGAGATGTGTAGGCTGCCTCAAAAAGGCAAAGGGCCATCTCTCCTCGGGCAATCAAGCGTCAAGACAAAGGAAAGGGAAATATGGACAAAGGTGAGCAAAAGTTACAAGTAATAAGGGGAAAAAGGATCAAGAAGACTTCTCAAGGATCTCAATTCATTGATCTAGACATTGACAATGAGGACCAAGAGATGAAAACTAGGTTGCTCCTCTTGGAAAAAGATGCACAGCTTCAGGAGTGGGAAATGGATTTTCATATGGCTCAAATTTTCATCTACTACTACAAATAGTAACATAATAATTTCAACGAGGTCAAGAGGGGCCTTGCCCTACAGAAGAAAATGACCAAACATTATGCAAGGAAAAGCATGCTTGATAATGCCGCAAGCTAAAGAAGGCTCTCATTGAAATAGAAGACCTAAAAAGACCCAAAGAGTATGAAAGCCTTGGATTGTTGGTTGAGGCTTCTCAACAGGTATACAAAACCTCTTGAGGGGTCTATCCACCAATTTTGAGGCAAATTGGACAACTTTTTGTTTTTTCCAAATTTTAACCCCTAGGAGCGTAGCACCCTAGGCGCTATGCACAAATTTGGTGCATCTTCAGCTCTCAAAGTTTAAATTTTTGGATTTTTCACATCACCAATAGTCTACTTACTAATTTTCTAATCATTTGGAGCAGTTCTACCCCCTCAAAAGGTCAAAAAACATCAAAAATTTGACCTTTCTGCCTCCTTTTCAAACCAGGTGTTACGCACAGAGCAGTGTTGGGAGATTTGATTTTTGAGCAGGCAAATGGAATCCATTAATCACAACTCAAACATTTTTTGAAAGTATACCCATCAAGATTTCCAACGAGCCATCACAGAGCCAAATCCGGTGTCGAGAAGGCCTCCAAAAGACTACTGCAACAGGGCCTATTTTTGTGTTACGCGCTTGGAAATTTTTCACTGTTTGACACATATGCTATGCTCCTATAGCTGAGTAGGTAACATGTGCGTTTGGAAAGTTTTCTTAGGCATGTCAGGCCTAAAAGTCAATTTTATTTCCATTTATAGTCGAAAAATATATTTATTTAGATATTTTTGTGCCTTGGGATTTGCAAAGCCTCAAGGACAAGTTAGGATATTTCTCTTTGGCCAATAGGCTTCTAGTTGCTCTAGTAGGCTCTCCTCTCCTCATTTGTTATATAATACATGATGATGTATTGTAAATGGTTGGGACTTTATGTGTTTAATAGGAATGCATGGTTTTATGAGCTTAGACAAGATATTGGTTTTATGAAGTGAATGAGTGGCTTGTGTGGCTTGATGTTGGAGAAGCTTGCTTGCAGGATTCCATAGCTTGGTGAATGGTGATGTTTTTCTAACTTTTTAATGTTTTCTTGTCCTCATTTTTTTTCATTATTCTTGGTTTCTATAGATCAGAAAATTATAGGTTGAGATATGCTCATGGAAGCACCTCAAACCTCCTGTTTCCTATAGTTTTGATGTTTTCTTATTTTAGTCATCTTAAGGAATTCTTGACTGCTCCTTAGGCCCACTAAAACTTCTTCCTTTTTGTTTCATGAATGGTTAGTATGTTAGCTTATAAATATGATTCATGGTATGCCCTGCTTATTTAAAGTTTTCAAAACCCTATTGTGAAGCTTTTCTATGGAATATTGATTGATTAGGTTAAGACAAAGAGGTCTTGTTTCAATCTTTCCCTTTGCCCATGCTTACCAACTTGTTTCAGAGTTCCTGATAGTTTGACATATGTTGTTTAGGATTTCCCTCTCCATATATTGAGTTGTTTGTTTATCTTATGTGTTTTCTCAAAAAGTTGAAGGTGAATTTCTAAAGTTAGGAGTTCTAATGCTTCTATGTATCACCGGAATGTTCATGTTACATGTTTATCAGTTTGAGTATGGTTCATAGAGATTAATGGTTTGCCCTACCTCGTGAGTTATTTCTTTCAGAATATATATGTTTAAGACCTCTTAGTTTTTCCCAAAATTAATGTTTCATTACACCTCATACATCACCCAAAGGATCCATTAACCTTGCTAAATCGACCTTGCAATACACTCTGATTCATCATTTAGACACCCTCGACTTCATCTGACCCCATAGCCCTATTGATTTGATAGCCTCTCATTCCACCTATCCTACTTAGTCATCTTACCCCAACCCAAAACAAACAAACAAATTACACTTAACAACTAGCATAAAATCAATCATCCGAAGCGAACAAGTTCACATCCTTCGC
Organism: Pinus albicaulis; assembly: GCA_034641835.2. Taxonomy (NCBI): domain Eukaryota; kingdom Viridiplantae; phylum Streptophyta; class Pinopsida; order Pinales; family Pinaceae; genus Pinus; species Pinus albicaulis. The sequence goes on along the minus strand of CM076575.1, from coordinate 875,551,221 downwards.
ATAATAGAGAGAGCCCTCTCTGAGTCCAGGAAGGTTAGGTCCTAGGACTCTGAAGACTGGTCTGATGTTACCCTGTCATTTGATTTATCCAATCTTCCAAATCACAAGACCCTAACATAATGGCAAACATGGTGGGACATTATGAGTTCATAACAATCTAAATACCCCTTAGGAATCCAGAATCCCTTCATCAAATAGTATCTTATGATTTATAGCTACCTCATCACTATCACTAACACAATGGTGATTATGATGCAACCTCTGATGTCAGTGGCAAACTAAGTATCCCTTAGGACTTCAGAAACCTTCGTCAAATCATAAAGAACTTAACTGACAGCCTAAGAGTAGAATCTAGCTTTTTCACCATCTTAGCAAATTGATGACTCATCTATAGGACGCTCTTACAAACCTTTGGGCTATATATAGAAACTCAGAAAACCCCAAAACATTTCTAGATTGGATTTTTTTCAATATTGGTGGTGGACCATAGACAACATATCTTCAAAACAACTAAAAATATCCACCTGGCGACTCCACTAGCCTCCAGTAGGCCTTCTAAATTTTGCTAAGTATCTATAGACTCATGTAGGACTGCATCAAACCAGCCCTGAGAAGTCTACAAACCTAGTCACACATTGTGTGAGTTTGATAGCACCTAGAGAGGTTAGCCTTTCGAAAATAGTCATAAACTTACAGCCTCTCTAAATTTTGAATTTGAAATCTGGCTCCGTGAAGAATCAATACCAGATCTCATCCAGACCCAAACCCTCTTACTATAGTTGATGACCCAGAAAATATTTTTTGTCAAACTTCTGAAACTGGAAACTTAGCCACTAATAGGACCATTCATAAAGCAAGCTCTGTACCTTAACAGCTTACAGCCTTGCAAGATCCCCAGTTTGACTTGCGCCATACCAAAAACCTTTTCAGAACCAAGTCACAAAGTAGAATCGACCATACCGATCTTGAGCCCATAAACTTGCAGCACAGTCTTAGCAAAGAAGTTTCTCCTTCCACACCACCTGATTTCCAATTTCTCCACCACTTTGGCTCTTTTCACCCCAATTCTACTCAGAATCAGCTTACTGGTCCAAGTACTTCCGCCACACCCATTCACACCACCGCTGTGCAAACCACTCCATCTCATAGCACAAATCCTCCACTTGTAAATCCACCATTAGCTCCCACCATGGCAGCATGGTATGCACCCCTTGTGTTACCACAACAATTAGTGCCTTTGCCAAATGATTACCAATCCAGAATCCCACACTTCACTGGGGCTGAATCCACTACTGCTCAATAGCATGTAGATAGAATGAATGATGTTTTTTACTACATGGAATTAGAAGAGGAAACCATGAAAATGAGAATGTTTACCCAAAGCCTAGGAGGAGAATCTAAGAAATGGTTCAAAATCATAACTCCCAACAGCATACATGATCTCCCTTCCCTTTACCAAACTTTCATAAACAAATGAGAAATCAAGAAAAACCCTCTTCAGATCGTCCTGGAATATAGCAATCTTTAAAGAAACACGGGAGAAAGTGTCCAAGACTAAGAAACCCCCATCTATGTTTTGATGTCCAAACATGAAACCCCCATTAGGCCTAGCCTCAGCTAAATTTCGGGAGGGTTTTGACCCCGAAATGGCCTATCAACTAAGAGAAAGAGAACCCCTAACTCTAGAAGACATTCAAAAGAGAGATATAAGTGTAGAGGGAAACTTAATTGAAAAAAGAGCTAGGCTAAGATCAGAAAAGAGGGTAACATACAAATATGACACCATACCCTCCACCTCCTCATCTGATTCCAAGATGGAAAACCTTCTTAGGACCATGGAAAGAATGATGGAGAGAATAAGCATAAAAAAAAGAACACCCCCTAGGGACAACCAAAAAATCCCCAAAACAGAAACCGGAATCAAAATTTTAGAAGAGACCCGCCCCAAAACAGACCAAGGGAAAATTATCAACAAATCAGGCCACCCTTCCAAGATAACTATGTTGACGAAGGGGAAATAGATATTGAACAACCAGATGAGAACCATCTAAACTTAATAGGCTCAGATAGTGAGGGTGAGGTTTTTCTCACAGAAGAAGAACAAGGTTTTTTCTCCTCAAACCAAGATAAAACTAGCTATGAAGATTCTGAAGACCACAAATTGGGATTAGAAAATTCCATAATGGAAGTCCATAGGCAATATGATCTTAGGAGTAAGAAAAACGAAGACAACTCCAAGAAAAACAACTAAGACACTGTTGTTAAGAAAACTCCCGAAAACATTCTTAAAAGAACAGCAGACAATAACAGCACCATGGCTAAGAAAATTGATCCCAACAAGGATAAAAATAGCCAACCAGGAGTTGACATGAGCTGGCCTAGCACCTTTTCTAGTGGCCCTGAGAAAACTCTAATGATCAAAGCCCCGAATCAAAATCAGCAAATTAAAAATGTGGAAAATTTTATGGCTGATAAAACTGATGTAAATATGTCCAAAACTCAAGTACTTTTCATTTTTGAAGGAGATATCGCTAAAATCAAAATAACCATCCCTCTCACTGAACTGGTAGCTCAAGATATGTACCGCTCCCAAGTTTTAAAAGTTTTGAACATAGGAAATAACACCAATACTCTGAATTTTGCAGATGATAAGCCAGAGCTGTTGTTTGGACCCGAATTAGATGGAAAATACCAAGAAGGAGTCATTCCCCCATTCTATGTTAGCCGAAACATACACGACAAAATCCTACACAATGCCATGCTAGACTTTGGTGCCTCTGACAACCTCATGCTGAAGGTAGTGATGGAAAGATTGGGCCTAGAAATAACCAGGCCCTACAAAAATTTGTATTCCTTCGATTCAAGCAGAGTTAAATGCATGGGCCTGATCAAGGACTTATGTGTCAATCTGGCACAAATCCCTGCTAAGAGCCTGGTCATGGATATAGTCGTGGCTGACATTCCCCCCAAATATGGCATGCTTTTGTCCCGATCTTGGGGAACTAAACTTCATGGAAACCTCCAACTTGACATGTCTTATGCTACCATCCCGATTTTTAACCAAACTAGGAGACTTTACCGGGAATCTCATATGAAGTATATGGTAAGCAACCTAGATAAACCCAACAACACCCCTATCTATTCAATTCATTCAGACTTGGACTCATTCATCTTGTATAATGAAAATGACCTTGATGAGCAAGTAAATGAAATTTGTGAAGATATAGGCACATTACAAAAATCAGATCACTTCCTCTATGATGAGTTCGACAGTAAAAAATATCACGATCCTGAAACACCACAAGATAATAAAACTGAAATTGATTTCCTACAAATTGAAAATGAAATATCAAAAACAAGAATCAGTTTAGAAAAGGGAACAGGTTGCTCAAAAGAAAAAAAAATCGCAAGAACAAAACTTCTTCCTTTTTCTAATCCAGAAAAAATGAAACACCCTCACAAAACACAAATCTTTGGGAGTCTAGAACAATACAGTCTGATGTTTCTACCTTACATAGATACTTAATCATCCAAGAAATTTTCCCTTTCAGAAAAATTATCAATTTTCACAAATATTGCTACAGATCCCAAAGAAATTTTTGTTGAAGATGATGTAGAGGAAGATAGCATGGGTAAACTTAAGAAGCCTGAAATAATTAAGTTGTCTAAAATTTTATCACTACACACAAAACAAAGGAATACAATATTGTGAAAAAAAATTCAGAATGCTTATGTGTGTAGGCAGGCTAGTCTAAAACCTTGTAACACAGCCATTGTTCTAAAAAGCCTTCCTTTCAAAAAGAATCAGAAAAAATTTGAGCAGTTGAGTTCACTTAGAAAGAAGGAAAAGGGACATAGGTTTTGTATAGATTTTAGGTACCAGGAGCAACCCTTCCAAAATAAAAAATACATTTTTACCAAAAAATATCATACTTTACAAAGGGTAGGGTTTTCTAACCAAATCTCATTGCATGATAGTTTTTCAGGTTACCATCAGATGATACCACTTCAGATCAATCAACTCAAATATTTTTTCAAATTTCCTTGGGACAGTTGCATGCTTAGACAAATACCTCCTAGGCTAGAAAGTGCTGGAGATACTTTCCGAAAAACTGTGCCTTTAGTTTTAAATTTCTCTACTATGGTGTACATGGATGACTTCATCATTTGTTTTAAATATGATCAAGAATACCTTGCCTACTTAAGGAGGATCTTTGACTCAAACAAATTTGAAGATAAAAGGTCAAAGAATAAGCACCAAGGGGATCATAGATTTTCTGAAAACTCTTTGAATAATCCTGATACAATGTTGTCAAATAGAGGTAACTCTATTTTCTATTTTCAATAGTTGAATGGACAAAAGATGTTAGGAGATCCTTTTGAAGATAGGATTCTCAAACACTACATTTGTCAAAATCCTTAGCTTTAAAATTTTCACTCATTGTACATACCGTTGTGTGAAGAAAAAGTCAAAAAGAGAGAAAAATATAAAACATAGAAAAAATGGAAAAGAGGGCAGATTCAAAACAAGGTACAACCCCATACCCAAAAAAATAAAAAATAGTAATATTGAAAGTGTGTAAGCCTAAATGCCACTACTGGTGCAAAAAGAATGTATTGTTCAGCTATCTAGCCTTATCATGGGTGGACATGTTTTAAATTTATTGTTGATAAGTTAGTGAAAAGAATGATGGTCAAAACATCGAAGCTTGACTTATCAAAGAAAATAGATTAGGAAAGAAAGATATTAGTTCCACATGCTCAAAACAAAACCAAGGAGAAAAACAGGGATGAATAGCAAACTATGTATCTTAGCCCTGATTTTTCTAGTCTTATTTTGTACAAAAATAACATTTGTGTGCAGCTTGTTTTTATGCCACAAACCCATGATAAATCAGATTGTCTAATCTTGATTTAGTCATGCTTTCAATTTCATGTTTTTAGCTTAGTGAATAAATCCTGTCAAAAATTTTATCCTTAACAGTTGAATAGAATAGGTAGAAAATCAAAGGAGTTCAATAGCTTAATCTGAACTCCCGAAAGAGATAAGTGTAGAATTAGATAGTTTGTTTTCATTTTCAAAATAAAAAATGTCAATGGGTTTTCCAGTTCAAGTGCACCCAAGGAAGAAAAAATTGTTAGGCGAGTAGGTTGGGTAGGTAAAAGTGAATTTGAGCTAATCATGCTTTCATATTTTCAAAATTACTACTTCAGGGAAAGCAGCAGCAAAAGAAAAGAGAAAATCTACCCAATGGATGAGGCACTGGTCCTCATAAACTAAGAGATATGAAATTATGGACACCTCCTGAAAAGGAGCTGCCCTCCCCAAGTGGAGCCACTGTTAGTCATCAATAATTTTTACCTGTTTAGATGACTAAATGGTTTGTCCTAGATTTCTAAGAAACAAAATTCAAGAATCATGTGAGTTCTAGAAATCTCCTCAAAGAGAAATTTACTGTTTATCCCATTTCCTTGTCAAAGCATGGCCAATCTATCGCCCAGACAAGACCAATGTCCCTCACTCTCACTATTTTTTCTGCCTCTGCCTATAACACTATGTCTCTGTTTGCCTAAACCCTTTATTTTTCATACCTTATTTCGCCAAGTAAGCCAAACTTTTCTCCTTCTCACCAAATGCCTCAAGCAATGGTGATTTCAAAACTCCCTTTCTAAAGCCCTCTAAAGTAAACACAGTTTTCTGGTTGTCTAGGATGATAGTGCATAATAGAGTGTCAAAAACCCTATCTCCTCATCCAAACCCTGATTCAAATTTTTCAGTCAAAAACCTATGCCAAGGACATTACCATAAGTCAAATAGGATCACCTACGTTATCCACTATCATGGTTCTAAATTCATTGTTTCCACAAGTATTCAAAGGTGAAATCAAGAGAACACAAGGATAAGGCTTTTCATTATCCAAAGAACATCAAAAGACCTCCAAAGGTATCCTCTTGATCAAGCAATAAGCCTACAAAGGAGAAATTTACCATGTCAAATCATTTCTGCAGAAATGTTTTTGTAAATGATCAACAGCAGAATAGAGTCAAAGAAGGACGCCTAAAAAAGCTCATAAAGGCATCCACAGTTGGTAGCAAGATACAAACAGGCTTAAAGTTTACAAGGAAGAACATGATCTCATCAGGGAGTGTTATGAAGTGCTGCCCATCAAAAGGTCCATGCACGTCATAAAAGACAGTGGCACATAAGCAACACTGTACCTCAAATCAAAAAGATCATTTAAAAAGTTGTTTGGTTTCAAGCATGAAACCTGTAGAGGGAAAGTTGCCCTTTTCTCGCATCCCTACAAAGAAAACCAAAAGACACCAGATTAGCCATGAGGTAAGGTAAAGTAATGAGAGGCATCATCATGAGAAGACCATTCACAACCTAGAAGAAAGCAGCAAGGTATGTGTTTGTTGGGAATTAATATTCATGGTTGTTTTGACCAAGTAATAGAGCAATGCTAAGGCTACAAAGGCAAAGAACACATAAAACCCTTCAAAAGATCATTGAAGGCTTTAGGCATAAAATAGTGAGTTTGATAAGTGTCTTTTGACAACTCAGAAGATATCATTGTTTGTTTTTCTGAAGTATCCCTAAAAACTCAAAGGCTTGGGAAAATAGACAAAAATGGTCAAGATAGTGACAAAGAAACCTCCTTCATCACAGCTGATGGTTTCAAGGTCAAAAAAAAAGAATGTTTTCAACACAAAATATCAGTCAAAAGGAGAAATGGAAAAAAGGGATGAGTTTGTTTTTTTTAAGTGTCAAAGTAAAAAAAAACAGGTTCTTTTTCCAAAAAGGTTTGAGAGCCATAGGCTTGATGTCTTCAGGTAAGGTGTCAAATTAAAAGAGCCTTAAGAGGCCTCCAACAGTGAAAAAAGAAAAATGTTTTAATCAAAACATCACCTAGAGGACCAAAAAGGGCTAAAAACATAGTGAAAAAAAAGTGAAAGGAAATGAACATTGTAAAATTGGGTTTGGTTTCAAAAAAAAATTTCAAAGAAAGTTTTAAAGGCCTTTTGGGTACTTCCCCCCGCACCATTTGTCATCTCCAAGCCAAATGAAGCCGTTGAGAGAAGGTTTAGAAATTTTCTGAGCAAATCGGTGAATTTTGCAAGCGCTACGCACCGAGGCCGATGCTACACACCTAGATCTCGGCACTACGCACAAGAGGGGTGGATACAGTGTTATTTAACACTAAGTTATGCACCCAGGGCCCGGCCCTACGCACTTGGGCCAGTGTTACACACAGACATAGCAAGTGCCCGAAACCGTCTGTTACGCACCTGCGTTACGCTCCTGAGAGCCCGACTGGCCCGACTAACTGTCTGTTACGCACCTACATTACACTCCTAAGAGCCCGACCAGCCCGACTCCTACCTGTTACGCACCGGTGTTACGCACAGGCGAAGTTTGCCTAAAATTGCTAAAAGGAACCAAAATTTCGGTTTTTCACCTTCAAAGCTACTGCAAGAGTCAAGACACAAGGTTTTTGGTTTATTCTCTTGCCTCCAAATTTTTCACTTTCCTAGGCAAAGAGATGTCTAAAGGCTAAATTAAACCAAACCCTAGGCTGCATAAAAATCAGTTTTAAATACCTCTGGTTAGGGTTTGAAGTAGAAAATTGTTATATGTGCCAGAGGAGGCTGGGTGACATCAAACAAACCTCAAAACATTGAGTCCACTCCTAGATAATTTCTTCTTGGCCCCATTTGCAAAATTAGCTCATCACCTCACTCATTGCAGCCTTTTGACCTAAGAAACAATTTTCAAAAAGCCTTATGTGCTAAAGAACTAGCCACCATGTCTGAAGCAGAGATTCACACCAGTAGTGATGAAATTCAAAGACCTACCAAGCCTCAACACAAGGGAGGAAGGGAAAATAGATTTGAGCCCCTATACATAGTTCAGATTACTTCCTCTCCCATGATCCTTTCATAATTTCAGGATGTTGGGTGTTATCATTTTTGTGAAAAGGTCAAGCAAGTCAAAAGCCACTCGGACCTGAATAGATTGTTCATCCTTGGCTTACAAAATCACCTAGTTAGCCTAGCAGGAGTGGAGTTTGAGCTCTCATCTGAATCCATTTCTAAAGCAACAGGTATACCAAACATTGGCGAGATATGGTTTAAACAAAATAATTTGGAGTTGTGCTATTATGAACCCTACTTGAAACCAAGCTGTCAACAAGGCTGCAAGGCTGTTTTTCCTTTTTCCCACTTGCTAGAGAGGTATGCCTTGCTGATGAAGCAAATTATCAGATATTTCACCTGTGAGGGGAGATACTCCAGGATTTACTCATATCATATAAGGTTACTAATGCACTTCACCAAAGTCAAAATAATGAATCTACCATACCACCTTTTCTGGAGCATTGACAAGATGGCCTCACTTGTCAAGAAAAGAAGCTATGATTGCCAAATGCCTAGCCTTTTCCACCACTCCTTGATCAAAATTATTGTCTTACATCAGCTACAACAGCAAGGAATCCCTTGGGAAGTCTTCATCTCACATAATTTTTTTACAAACCCCTAAGCCTTCATTCAGCAGAATTTACCTTCCACTTCACAACCACCTACCTCCACTCCTCCATCATCTCTGCCTATGACTTCCCCAAAAAAAAATTCACCTCCTATCCCTTCTCCTAATGTACCAAGTGAAGAAGATGACAGTGGCTCTAATGAAGAGCAAACAGATGACAATAATGAGGAAGAGGATAGTGAGGTAGAAGATGAAGAAGATGAAGAAGACGAGGAAGAAGACAGTGAGGTAGAAACTGAGATAGATGAAGAAAAAAAAGAAGAGGAAAGTGAGGTAGAAGCTGAGGAAGATGAATAAGACAAGGAAGAGGACAGTAGTGAGCAGGAAATTGATAATAGCCACAACAAACAAGACATTAATGACAACAGTAATCAAGAGAAAGATGCAAGTGAGACAAAGGTTGAAAACATTGAGGCAAATGCAGAGCTTGATAAAGATGATGAAAGTGGTGAAAATGATGAAGACTATGGGACAGAAACAGAGTGTGAAGGAGAGGAACAGCAGAGTGATGATGACCAAGAAGAGGAAGCCTCTCAAGAAGGAGACAGTGAGCAAGAAAATAGAGTTAAAATCAGTGGACCTTATGATGAGCAAAAGGGCCAAAATAGTGGTTCTTATGATGAGGAAGATGACACTAAAAACACATATGAAGACATTAGGGAGGAGGCACATGAAGTTAATAAAGGTAATAAGCAAAGAAATGATAAATTTGAGCATGACAACGAAACCAATCACAGTGAAAAAGGCGCTGAAGTAAATGAGATAAGTGAAGAGGATAGTGGTCAGTTTGAGAGTCAATATGACAGTGAGGAAAACAGTGAGAAAAGCAAGGAAGATGATGAGTTCAAAAGTCAAAAAATCAATAACCCTATGGAGAATCAAGTGAATCATGAAAGCCATGAAAAATATGACAAGGCTTGTGGCACCTCCAAAGGTAGAGACACCATCCTAAAACCTCTCACATGCACCTATCACAGAGGCAGAAGAGATGTGTTTGCTGCCTCAAAAAGGCAAAGGGCCATCTCTCCTCTGGAAATCAAGCGTCAAGACAAAGGAAAGGGAAATATGGACAAAGGTGAGTGGAAGTTACAGGTAAGAAGGAGCAAAAGGATCAAGAAGACTTCTCAAGGATCTCAATTCATTGATCTAGACAGTGACAATGAGGACCAAGAGATGAAAACTAGGTTGCTCCTCTTGGAAAAATATGCACAGCTTCAAGAGTGGGAAATGGATTTTAATATGTATCAAAGTGTCATCTACTACTACAAAGAGGAACATAATCATTTCAAGGAGGTCAAGAGGGGCCTTGCCCTACAGAAGAAAATGACCAAACATTATGCAAGGAAAAGCATCCTTGCTAATGCCAAGCTAAAGAAGGTTGTCATTGAACTAGAAGACCTAAAAAGAGCCAAAGAGCATGACAGCCTTGGAGTCTTGGCTGAGGCTTCTCAACAGGTATCCAAAACCTCTTGAGGGGTCCATCCACCAATTTTGACGCAAATTGGACAAATTTTTGTTTTTTCCAAATTTTGGCCCATAGGAGCACAACACCCTAGGCGCTACACACAAATTTGGTGCATCTTCAGCTTTCAAAGTTTAAATTTTTGGATTTTTCACATCACCAATAGTCTACTCACCAATTTTCTAATCATTTGGAGCAATTTTACCCCCTCAAAAGGTCAAAAAACATCAAAAATTTGACCTTTCTGCCTCCTTTTCAGACCAGGTGTTTCGCATAGAGCAGTGTTGGGAGATTTGATTTTTGATCAGGTAAATGGAATCCATTCTGTACAAATGAGAAATTTTCAGAAATTAGACTCATCAATCTTTCCAACGAGCCATCACGGAGCGAAATCTGGTGTCGGGAAGGCCACCAAAAGACTGCTGCAACAGGGCCTATTTCTGTGTTACGCACCTGGAAATTTTTCACTGTTTGACACATGTGCTACGCTCCTGTGGCTGAGTGGGAAAAATGTGCATTTGGAAAGTTTTCTTAAGCATGTCACGCCTAAAATTCAATTTTATTTCCATTTATAGTCGGAAAAGATATTTATTTAGATATTTTTGTGCCTTGGGCTTTGCAAAGCCTCAAGGACAAGTTAGGATATTTCTCTTTGGCCAATAAGCTTCTAGTTGCTCTAGTAGGCTCTCCTCTCCTCATTTGTTATATAAGATATGAGGATGCATTGTAAATAGTTGGGACTTGATGTTTTTAAGAGCAATACATGGTTTTATGAGCTTAGACAATATATTAGTTTTATGAAGTGAATGAATGGCTTGTGTGGCTTGATGTTGGAGAAGCTTGCTTACAGGATTCCATAGCTTGGTGAATGGTGATGTTTTCCTAACTTGTTAATGTTTTCTTGTCCTCATTTTGTTTCATTCTGCTTGGTTTCTATAGATAAGAAAAGTATAGGTTGAGATATGTTCATGGAAGCACCTCAAACCTCTTGTTTGCTATAGTTTTTATGTTTTCTTCTTTTATTCATCTTAAGGAATTCTTGACTGCTCCTTAGGCCCACTAAAATTTGTTTTTGTTTCATGAATGGTTAGTATGTTAGCTTATAAATATGATTCATGGTATGCCCTAATTATTTAATGTTTTCAAAACCCTAATGTGAAGCTTTTCTATGGAATACTGATTGATTAGGTTAAGACAAAGAGGTCTTGTTTCGATCTTGCCCTTTGCCCATGCTTACCAACTTGTTTCAGAGTTCCTGATAGTTTGATATATGTTTTTTAGGAGTTCCCTCTCCATATATTGAGTTGTTTGTTTATCTTATGTATTTTCTCAAAAAGTTGAACTTGAATTTCTAAAGTTAGGAGTTCTAATGCTTCTATGTATCACCGAAATGTTCATCTTACATGTTTATCAGTTTGAATATGGTTCATAAAGATTAATGGTTTTCCCTACCTCTTGAGTTATTGCTTTCAGACTATATATGTTTAAGACCTCTTAGTTTTTCCCAAACTTAATGTTTCATTACACCTCACACATCACCCAAAGGATCCATTAAACTTGCTAAATCGGCCCTGCAAAACACTTTGATTCATCATTTAGACACCCTCGACTTCATCTGACCCCATAGCCCTATTGATTTGACAGCCTCTCATTCCACCTATCCTACTTAGTCATCTTACCCTAACCCAAAATAAACAAACAAATTACACATAACAACTAGCCCAAAATCAATCATCCGAACATGTTCACATCCTTCGCATAATAGAGAGAGCCCTCTCTGATTCCAAGAAGGCTAGGTCCTAGGACTCCAAAGACTGGTATGATGTTACCCTGTCATTTGGTTTAGCCAATCTGCCAAATCATGGGACCCTAATAGTCCCTAGATTCACCCTGAGTGACAGACTGAAGAAGAGCAGCTCCTAATTTTTTTACTTGCAAGATTTTGCGTGCGTTTTTTCCTCACAGACGCGTAGGGCGCGTGTTCAGTGTAGACCCGCGCATAGAAAGCGCACTTGTCTCAGCCTTGTGCGCAAAAATTACAGAATGAGAAATTTCTCCCTAAATTATGTTTGTTTCTGCTTGTAAAGTGCTTGGCAGCCTCTAATTCACCTACCAGCACTAGTTGTGGTACCCCGCAGCTTGTTAAAACTCACTTTTAGTTGCTTTTTGTAGGCTTAGCGTCAGTTTTACTTCAAGTTGATTTTTGCAAAGTTTATACATAGTTTAAGTAGGGGGAAAAGTAATTTGCATTCCGAAAAAATTATGTTCTGAAAATTTAGGTACTTACACACCTAGATAACTAGCCAAAGTAAGTGGCCCAAGACCACGCATGCATAGCTAGTTTTCTTTTTTCTAGTGTAGAATTTTTTAGTTAGTTCAATTTTTGCACTAGGAATTTCGGGACTATGATTGAATTTTTTATAGAAGAGAAAGTAATATCTACTACCTTTGCACCCTCTGGTGATCCTAGGTAAGCATGTGAACACTCCCTATTCACAGTTCTCCATCTCCCTATAGTTGGTCACATAAGATTAACTAGGAAAACTTGAAAGCGGCCCATTATCCACACATGTTTTTCATTTGAGCCATGAACAATATAACATAGTTTAAATAGGGGATTTTGTAAAGGATCAACGATATCCACATGTTAAAACTATGTTCTTGTCCAATTTTTTCTCACACACACTCACCCACTAAGCAAAGAAAATACACCTAAAACTAACTTAACCAAACTCACTAAATTCTCCCCACAGGGGCCACAAAAGAATTTATAGCTTAAGTTAGGATCAAGGGGGTAGGCATCCAATAAGACGCCTTGATCATACTTCATATTGAAACAAAGAATTTGTGTATTTAGGGAGCTTAAAATCCACCTATCGGCCCGTGGCAAAGAAAACTCGAGTGCGGCAGAGACCTGTTTCAGAGGGGGTTAGGCTTAGGCACAGTGCATGCAGTATCAGTTTGGGCTACCTGACCCGGATGATACTCGGTACTATTAGCTGACTACCAAGAAGCCTAAGACTCAAACGCTCATGTAGGATGGTGGTTCTTAGTGGCCAAAAACTAGGCAACCTTTACCCTATAGGTGACGGTGCAGGCAAGCGCCAGACCCTTTACCCTTACCTTGGTTGATTCTCTTCGGCTGACTGGGGGCGTCGCCAACTCTTATGAGACATTGTGCTAGCACTCGCAAGAAATCTTCTCAAGGCCCAGTTACTTTTGAGTGTGTGACAATGCATAGGCCTTCTAGGATTTTGAGTATCATACGCAAACAAACAAAAACCACTTTTTTTCTTGCTTGATCACATAGATTAATTTAAAGGAAAAATTATTTTATTTTTTGCTTTGTTTTATGTATGTGACAAGAGGTTTTCTTTTATCATAGACTCTATCTTCTCAAATTTTTCCAAAATCTGGGCAACACCTGATAGGCCCTAATGGAACCTCGTCGATCTAGGCGTCTTTTGGACCTCCCTCCATTACCGAGAGGGGTTCCAGGTCTTTCGCCATTCAAGCGTAAAAGACGGAACACTGCCACCTGTTGAAAATGGCAACAAGAAATAGTGAAGGAGGCCTCCTGAAACATATTTCTTGATCCTAGTTGGAGAGTGATCACCTAAACTAGGTGGGGACCACACATGTGATTTTTGTCGAAAAATCTATTTTTAGACTATGTCTATTTTTAGACATATGGAGCATATTCTATAAGTTGCGGGATGCTATTTATGGATGGTTGGTCAAGTTGGAAAAATAGATGGATTTCTATTTTTAGACATATTAGGCGGAATCTATTTTTAGATTGCCAGTCTAAAAATAGATAAGTCGAATATTATTAGCTCTTAATAATATTTCGACTATAAACATTATCTTATTCTCTTGAAGCACTTCAGTTTGATGCCTGGATGTGGCACATGCAGCTGACAGAAGGAAATACGCTTTTCCTAGGGTTTAAGTGAAGCTATTGCATGAAGACTTCAGTTAGAACTCATGTGACAGAGTTTGGTGGAGTTGATTAAGGAAGTTAGTGGAGTTGTATTTAGTTTAACTAATCTAAACATAGTTGAGCTTTTTGTATCCAAGTTAACTAATAGATACAATTAGTGAAAGTGGTGTGAATTAATTATTAATTAATTCACTAATTATAAACTCATAAATCAACTAAAGAATACATCAGTTAACTTCAGTGCATGGACAGTTTCAGTGGAGACCAGTGCAGAAATAGGTGAAAGAGCAGGTTAACTATCAGTTGTGACTATACTGTTGTTATTTGCAACACACAGATAGGTGGAGTAATCAATGAGGATTGCACAGTTCAATCCAGGTGGTTTATCTATATAAAGAGACCATCCCATAGCATTGAAACACGCAATTGAGGTTGGCTATCAAGTGGCTAAAGGTTGGAGCATGAGTTTTGCTAGATCTAGCTTGATAGTGTGTAGCATGGGAGGCAGTGCATGAGAGCTTGCAAAGAGCTTTGTACTATGATTGTTACATGATCTCCATGACATGTATAATATACAGATAGTTGGGGGTTTTCAGCTTTAAGCTTTCCATGAAATACTGTGTTCATATGTGTGAAGTTTTATGGCTTTAATGTGTGCATGCAATTGATTTTATTTCCGCATGTGATGATCAATGGTAGAAGAGATTCTGTATTATGCATGAAGCTAAAATAGTGTGTGATCAGGAGAATCTCGGTGGATAACATATCAGTTATTCAAATTTCTACATGGTATCAAAGCTATATTGATCATTGGAGCAATTGCAAAGCATTGAAGTGGTTGAGTTTTAGGATAAACTCAAGAAACATAAAGATGGAGAAAGCCGGAAATATACATGCATATTGTATATAATTTTCTACATGGAATGAGAGCGAGAATTTTTGGGTGCGCGAGTTTGTAGGGAATATTTGAAAAATTTTGGTGAAATATTTTCAGAAACAAATAGCATATTTGGATTCCTTGCGAAAAAATACCCAAATTGAAAAAAAAAATCGGTCGAATCGGAGCTCGGATGAGGGAGATATCATCGATTTAAAATCAGCTCTTTTGTTAGAAAATTTTGCGACGGCGGGACAATTGCAATGTGCGCGAGCCAAGAATCTACATGCACTAAGGTACAAGATGCATGCAAAGCTTTGAGGTGCAAAGCAGAGGTTAGTCACTTAGTGTTTGAGAGGGATCCTCTAAACATGCAGCGTGAGAAGCAGTCTCGAAAGGTTGTGGAGCAGCCACAACTGGAGATGCAGAAGAATCTTTATAGATTTGAAGTAGATGGGATTTCTATGGAGCTTCCTACTGTTGGGAAGTGCAAGAAAGCCATGCAATTGAAGCTTGAGAGGGAGCGGGGTTTGCATGCAGGTGATAGTGAACCTCAGGATGTGGAGCAGCCACAAGAGGATCATGGAGTGGAAGAGACCACTCATGCAGAGAAATTTCGTGCCAGACGGGCAGAGGGAGTGCATGCAGCTATACCACTAGGTGTGAGGTGGGGCGACATGCATGATTAATCCCATGAGGAGATTTCTGGGCAGATTCATGAGATGGTGTGGATCTCATGGATTGAACCTGGCTACGAGGTGCCCACAGCATGGCAGTAGCAAGATCAGTTGGAGTGATGCAGGCAGATCAAAGTGACAGTGTCGGATACTGGAGCGCGGATCAGAGTTGACAGCAAATGCAAGAGTGCATGGGTGCAAGAGTTCAACAGCGCAGTGGTTCCTGATGACATGTGCAGTTGGCCAAGAAGAAGTCGAAGACTTTGATGATAGATGCTAGATGCATCAAGACTGATTGAGTTTTTTGGAGCCTATTCAGTTTCAGAGGAGTTGCAGAGCAGATGCATGGAGTTGCATGGTGCATGCATGAGTTTGCATGGCACATGCAAAGGGTGCATGGCGAATGCATGGAGTTGCATGTCGCATGCATGGAGTTGCATGGCGCTTGTGAAGGTTGCAGGGCGAATGCATGGAGTTGCATGTCGCATGCAAATACAGTCCTTTCTTGTTGAGAGGGAGTGTTGAAAATGGCAACAAGAAACAGTGAAGGAGGCCTCCTGAAACATCTTTCCTGATCCTAGTTGGAAAGTGATCACCTAACCTAGGTGGGGACCACACATGTGATTTTTGTCGAAAAGTCTATTTTTAGACTATGTCTATTTTTAGACATATGGAGCATGGTCTAGGAGTTGCGGGATGCTATTCTTGGATGATTGGTCAAGTTGGTAAAAAATAGATGGACATCTATTTTTAGACATACAGGTCGAAGTCTATTTTTAGACTGCCTGTCTAAAAATAGAACAGTCAAATATTATTAGCCCTTAATAATATTTGGACTATAAACATTATCTTATCCTCTTGGCGCACTTCAGTTTGAGCTGCGGATGTGGCACATGCAATACCTTTGGTGAAAGCATTTTCCTAGGGATGCACATAAGCACATGATGACTTCGCTTAGAACTCATGTGACAACAGTTTGGTGGAGTTGATTGAGGAAGTTAGTGGAGTTGTGTCTTGTTTTAACTAATCTAAACATAGTTGAGCTTTTTGTATCCAAGTTAACTAATAGATACAATTAGTGAGAGTGGTGTGAATTAATTATTAATTAATTCACTAATTATAAACTCATAAATCAACTAAAGAATACATCGCTTAACTTCTGGCATGGACGTCATGGAGACCAAGTAAATAGGTGAAAGAGCAGGTTAACTATCAGTTGTGACTAGACTGTTGCTATTTGCAACACACAGATAGGTGGAGTAATCAATGAGGATTGTGCAACTCAATCTAGGTGGTTTATCTATATAAAGAGACCATCCCATAGCTTGAAAAGGCAATTCAGGTTGGCTATCAAGTGGCAAAAGGTTGGAGCATGAGTTTTGCTAGATCTAGCTTGATAGTGTGTAGCAAGGGAGGTAGTGCATGAGAGCTTGCAAAGAGCTTTGTACTATGATTGTTACATGATCTCCATGACATGTATAATATACAGATAGTTGGGGGTTTTCAGCTTTAAGCTTTCCCATGAAATACCGTGTTCATATGTGTGAATTTTTATGGCTTTAATGTGTGCATGCAATTGATTTTATTTCCGCATGTGATGATCAATGGTAGAAGAGATTCTGTATTATGCATGAAGCTAAAATAGTGTGTGATCAGGAGAATCTCGGTGGATAACATATTAGTTATTCAAATTTCTACATGGTATCGGAGCGATATTTATCATTGGAGAAATTTCAAAGCATTGAAGCGGTTGAGTTTGAGGATAAACTCAAGAAACATAAAGATGGAGAAAGTCGGAAATATACATGCATATTGTATATAATTTTCTACATGGAATGAGAGCGAGAATTTTTGGGTGCGCGAGTTTGTAGGGAATATCTGAAAATTTTTGGTGAAATATTTTCAGAAACAAATAACATATTTGGATTCCTTGCGAAAAAATACCCAATTGAAAAAAAAAATCGGTCGAATCGGAGCTCGGATGAGGGAGATATCATCGATTTAAAATCAGCTCTTTTGTTAGAAAATTTTGCGACGGCGGGACAATTGCAATGTGCGCGAGCCAAGAATCTACATGCACTGAGGTACAAGATGCATGCAAAGCTTTGAGGTGCAAAGCAGAGGTTAGTGACTTGGTGGTTGAGAGGGATCCTCTCAACATGCAGCGTGAGAAGCAGTCTCAAAAGGTTTTGGAGCAACCACAACTGGAGATGCAGAAGAATCTTTATAGATTTGATGTAGATGGGATTTCTACGGAGCTTCCTACTGTTGGGAAGCGAGAGAAAGACATGCAACTGAAGCTTGAGAGGGAGCAAGTTTTGCATGCAGGTGAAAGTGAACCTCGGGGTGTGGAGCAGCCACAAGAGGATCATGGAGTGGAAGAAACCACTCATGCAGAGAAATTTCATGCCAGACGGGCAGAGGGAGTGCATGCAGCTATACCACCAGGTGTGAGGTGGGGCGACATGCATGATTAATCCCATGAAGATATTTCTGGGCAGATTCATGAGATGGTGTGGATCTCATGGATTGAACCTGGCTACGAGGTGCCCACAGCGCAACAGTAGCAAGATCAGTTGGAGTGTTGCAGGCACTGGGGCGAGGTGTCTGAGCACCGGAGCGCCGGATCGCAGCGATGCTAGTGCAAGAGTGCATGGGTGCAAGAGTTCAATAGTGCAGTGGTTCCTGATGACATGTGCAGTTGGCCAAGCAGAAGTCGAAGACTTTGATGATAGATGCTAGATGCATCAAGACTGATTGAGTTGTTTGGAGCCTATTCAATTTCAGAGGAGTTGCAGAGCAGATGCATGGAGTTGCATGGCGCTTGCAAAGGGTGCATGGCACATGCATGGAGTTGCATGGTGCATGCATGAGTTTGCATGGCGCATGCAAAGGGTGCATGGCGAATGCATGGAGTTGCATGTCGCATGCAATGACAGTCCTTTCTTGTTGAGAGGGAGTGTTGAAAATGGCAACAAGAAACAGTGAAGGAGGCCTCCTGAAACATCTTTCCTGATCCTAGTTGGAAAGTGATCACCTAAACTAGGTGGGGACCACACATGTGATTTTTGTCGAACAGTCTATTTTTAGACATATGGAGCATGGTCTAGGAGTTGCGGGATGCTATTCTTGGATGATAGGTCAAGTTGGTAAAAATAGATGGACATCTATTTTTAGACATACAGGTCGAAGTCTATTTTTAGACTGCCTGTCTAAAAATAGAACAGTCAAATATTATTAGCCCTTAATAATATTTAGACTATAAACATTATCTTATCCTCTTGGAGCACTTCAGTTCGAGCTACAGATGTGGCACATGCAGCTAGAAGAAGGAAATTCGAATTTCCTAGGGTTTAAGTGAAGCTATTGCATGATGACTTCAGTTAGAACTCATGTGACAAAGTTTGGTGGAGTTGATTGAGGAAGTTAGTGGAGTTGTATTCAGTTTAACTAATCTAAACATAGCTGAGCTTTTTGTATCCAAGTTAACTAATAGATACAATTAGTGAGAGTGGTGTGAATTAATTATTAATTAATTCACTAATTATAAACTCATAAATCAACTAAAGAATACATCAGTTAACTTCAGTGCATGGACAGTTTCAGTGGAGACCAGTTCAGAAATAGGTGAAAGAGCAGGTTAACTATCAGTTGTGACTATACTGTTGCTATTTGCAACACACATATAGGTGGAGTAATCAATGAGGATTGCGCAGTTCAATCCAGGTGGTTTATCTATATAAAGAGACCATCCCATAGCATTGAAACACGCAATTGAGGTTGGCTATCAAGTGGCTAAAGGTTGGAGCATGAGTTTTGCTAGATCTAGCTTGATAGTGTGTAGCATGGGAGGCAGTGCATGAGAGCTTGCAAAGAGCTTTGTACTATGATTGTTACATGATCTCCATGACATGTATAATATACAGATAGTTGGGGGTTTTCAGCTTTAAGCTTTCCCATGAAATACTGTGTTCATATATGTGAATTTTTATGGCTTTAATGTGTGCATGCAATTGATTTTATTTCCGCATGTGATGATCAATGGTAGAAGAGATTCTGTATTATGCATGAAGCTAAAATAGTGTGTGATCAGGAGAATCTCGGTGGATAACATATCAGTTATTCAAATTTCTACACCACCATCATTGGTTCATCCTTTATTGGGGTAGTCATAGTTGGGAACCGTAGTCGGTCTCCCAACACCACACCACACACCACTCCTCCCACGACCCCTAGGGGGCAGAGGAGTGTGTCCCATTCGGGAAGCTGAATACATAGCAGGGTACATCACAGACTAACCCTCGTTCTAACTATAACTTTATGTCTTCACACATTGCAATGGCGTCAACCTCTCAGTAACCTTTCTTAGCTTCGTTGAATTTTCCCGATTTAACCAAGCTAACGAATGACCCCATCACACACGATCCTACATGGCCTCCCATGCCCACGAATCTCCCTTCATATATACCAAATTTTGAAGGCAAGCAAGTGAAAGACCCAGGTAATCATGTCATGACCTTTCACCTGTGGTGCTCATCGAACAGTATCATTGACGACACTATTCGATTGAGACTATTTCAACGCACTCTTACAGGAGTAGCCATGAAGTGGTACGTAGAGCAACCCCCTGCTTCACATGGAACCTTTAGCGCCCTCGCTACCGCGTTCTTAACATATTTTAGTTACCCATTCACCATGATTTCAGAATGGAATTACTAACTCATTTTAGACAAACCCCCACCTTCCATATCTCGGACCATCTCCATGAATGGAGGCAGCGTCGTAGTTTATGCAAAGCTAAACTCAACGATCGAGTCCTCTTAGATTTGTTCTTGAAAACTCTTACGGTAGAGATTTCAAAGGATGTGGCGCGGTAAAACCCCACATCGGAAGAGGATGCAATCAGCAAATCCCAGAAGCTTGAACTGGTTTATATGAAGTCACGATACATTTACAACATCCTACTTAACGCCCCGCGCCTGCAAAATTATCAAGAATTTCCAGGTGCAGCGAACTTTGTAGATGGGCTAACTGGGTCAATGACCCAAGCTTACCTAGGCAGCAGCAGTCAAAAACCTAGTTACACATACAGTTCTACCCAGAACGTGCCTCAACCCAGTTTTCAAAGTCATCATATGCCTCAACAAAATTTGACTAATAGGGCGCAAGTGTATCACCGGGGAGGACCCTATCCACCGGCTCAGGAGACCCAGTATGCAAAGAGAAACACTGATGGAAGAGCTCCCCCCCAATATCTAGGTGCAAACCAGGGACCGCGTTATGCTCAGTCCCCAGCACATGACCCACCTATGCAGAAAAATTCATAGGTGAACTTTGTGCAGCCGTCCCAAAACCAACCACACCAATATAATCAGGAGAACTTCCCTCCTAACGTGGTGAAGAAAAAAAAAAAAAAAAAGCCAAAAGAAAATCCTGGACAGGGGGGAAACAACCAACAGCGCCCACCGCGATCCTTGGCTGGAGGCAACTCCAACCGGGATCGGAACCAGGAGCCAACCAATGCCCAACAGTAAAGAAAAATGCCACCTCTTCGAACAAACCATTCTTGTTCGATATGTGGGGAGTACGGCCACTATACTCACCACTGTCCCGATCTCCCTGAGCCAAAGAAGCTACAGAGTAACCGAGGACAAGGAGGATCTTCCCAGCAAACAGTTGTGATGCAAGAACCTTTCCCCCACCAAGGGACAGTCATCACTCAACAACAAAACCCAGATGACTCTGGGAAAAGAAGCCATGAGATATACATAGCTGGAGAGGAGATGTTTTTCCAAACCTAGAATCGCAATTATGACGCCCCACCATACACCAATACGTCAGGGGCAAGTACCAGTGCACCGACTGCACCTTTGACCATTTCAAAGATGCCGGTAGAACCATTTCCAAAGATTGCAAAGGGACCTAACAGGCAAGCAGGAAACCACTCCAAAGCGGCCCATCATTATAGCATCTTGGAAGATTTAGCACAATCCCCCGCTGCTATGGCAGCTATGGAAGTATTGCATTCATGCCCGAAACAATGAAAAGCCCTACTTTCCACGTTAGGCACTATCGATCCCAACGATACATGCCTAATGGATTTTGACTTAGATAAAGCCACCCCTAGGCTTCCTTCCATGGTCGCCTTCCAGATACCAATGTCAGTCCAAAATATCACTATTCACTGATGTGTCATAGATGAAGGTGCATCCACATGCATCATGTCAAAAAATGTTTGGCAGAAGTGAGGGTCTCCCGAACTAAAACCCTCATTCATCACGCTCAGAGCATATGACAGTCGTCCTTCAATCCCCATCGGCCTCTACCAAAACGTCTCAGTCTGTTTAGCCAGCAAGACGGTCCACATAGACATTGAAGTCTTGGATGCTCACTTGTATTACAACATACTCCTTGGGCGGAGTTATGTGTATGCCATGTCCGCCATAGCCTCCTTCGTCTTCCACATTATGATGTTCCCCCACGAGGGTCACATCATTACTGTAGACCAACTGATGCACAGCGAGAAGCGTCCCCTAACCAACACTGATGTAATTCTACCCTATGTAGATACAGTCTCGGATGATATTTTATGTTACCAAGAATATGGCCTTGGGCAATTCAAACCGTCGTCCATTTTAAGTTCATTCCTAGAAGATCCTCCCATTATCTCTGAGGCATCACCCGATGTCACAAGGGCTCTGGTGTGAATGATGTCCACATCAAGCGTCGAAGCTAGTCAGGACATGGACACAAGCAATAATGACATCAAGGCATCGGCCATGGCAGCCTCTCTAGCCTACGCTACCTCTCAAACCCCTTTCCTCTACCCCCTAGCTGGCTTCATCTCCCAGTAGGTTTTGGAAACACTGGTATTACCCAACATATCATTGGAATTCCCAGTTTGGTACCTCATTCCCCCCGCAGGAACAGGAGCCACCCATGTTACTGCCATAGGGTTGAAGCCCCTCAGTCCCAAGGAGCCCTCACCCATCCAAGAAACAGTCGAGAACACCCCTGCAAAGGAAGTTACCATTGCAAAATTGGTGATCACGACCAAGAAAATCAAGAAGAGAGGAAAGAAAATGGTGATCCCCACCATACAACGGGAATCACTGGTTTGCGCTATATGTGACGTAATAGGTCATCTACCCATATATGTCTGGAGCTGGATGAATTAAAACCGCTCCATGGCTCTGAATCAAACATCGAGATGTCGCATTCTCGTAACAAGGAACCTACCACCAAAGGTAAAGGCAAAGCGATGTGTACCAATCACGCATGTGCCCTCTGCAGCAACTATGGGCATTACACCCACCATTGCCCAGAAATCCCTCGATATAGGGACACCTTAAATGCCATCGAGTGATCCTATCAGGAGGATCCCTCCACCCAGGCATTCGGAAATGAACCTCATACAATCCTGTACCTGCAGGAGGAGCAACAGTCACCGGAAAAACAACCATTTGTCCCTCCTCCCCCCAAGCCACCATACACCAACCAGGGACAGGGGAACCTGGTTGCCTCATCCTCTTGAGTTATCACGCGTGTCGATTACTACAGACGGTTTGATCAAGTCTTTGACCCAAGGTCACCTAGGCAGCAGTAATCTGTATTCGGGGAGTTCCCAGGCGCGTCGGCTACTACAGACGATTTGATATGAGTCTTTGACCCAAGATCACCTAGGCAGTAGTAGCACCCATGATCTCGGGAGTTACTAGGTAGGTAGATTTTGCAGACAGTTTGATCAGGTCTTCGACCCTAGATCTCCTAGGCAATGTTAGGGTTCTATAATTATAGGATTCATAATTTGGAATTGACTTATGATAGTCTTGTAAATATGTACATACTTTGCTTTTTGCAATTTTTTTTCCCATATTTGTAAAAAAAAAGAGGGTAAAAGTCCTAAAAGAAAGATCAAAGGACTTAAAAAAAATAATATACCCCAAAGAAAAAGAAATAAAACATGAAAGTGAGCAAGTTCAAATGCCACTACTTTTTACTGATGATTATGGAAGAGTGTCAATAAATTCCATAATCCATGATGAGTTGAACTGCTTAATCTTGACTTGTCATGTTTCAATTTTATTGTTGTAGAATAGTGAATAAAAATTAGTCATACAGTTTAATCCTGACTAATTAGTAGATAGGTAGAGAATAAAGAGGTGCCCATCAGTTTAATCTGAGCCCTCAGATGATATAAGGTAGATTTAGATAGTTTTTATTGCTTTCAAAAGAATAAAATGTTCAAGGTTGCTAGCTCAAATGCACCTGCGAAAATGGAAGAAAAAAATGTTAGAGTAAAGGATTGGGTAGGTAGAAAGAAGTGGGAAAATCATTGTATATATTTTTCACCAGGAAAAAATCACTAATTTCTCCTCCCCTATAGTTATTCTGCATTCTAGACTTTCAGTCAAAGAGGCTCGGAGCATTTCTCTGACTTATGTTGGGACTAGACCCAAGGCTCAATGACTGTTAAGTTAAAAAGTGTTGAATTCCAATGTTAATCCCTAATTATCATCATTTAACCCTACATTCATCCATTCAACTGCAAGTTCATAAGTAAATACTTTTTACTTAATGAAAAGAAAATTCCCTTTGATTAATTCCCTTCATTCATAAAGGCATAAAAGCCCTCCAAAAATATTATATTCTAGGTCAAAGTGGTCAAATTTTAAATGATAAAGCTCGGCTTTCACATTATCACTTTACTTAGTCATATAATTATATTTTGGTGTTTTTTTCATTATCCTTAGTCATATTAACTTCTAATTTATTTATTAAATCCCTATAAATAAACCTTATCCTATTATTATAACCCCTTTTATCTAATTATCCCCAAAAACCCACTATTATAAGATTTTTTACCAAAGTTAAATATCCATGTGTTAAATTAAAAACCCAAAAGAAACCTCCTTTGGTCTAAAACTAACCATATATAAATAATCCCGCCCCATATAGTTATTGGACCCCTCCATGGTCTATAAACTATATAATAAAAATATAAATATAAATAAAGCTATCGGAAAAATATAGCTTTACCACATCACCTCTCTTATATCATTTATCCTAAAGTTTTTTCATCCACACCACTATAAAAAGCTTATTATCATTCTAAGCGTTACCATATCCTAACCTTGGTTAAAACTCGCCTCACGCGCTCTTTTACCATATATATGAACTTTGTTTATATATATAACATCACCCAATAAAACCTTTTGCATTATACCCACTTATATATAAACCATTCCATATATTAAAACCTTGGTTATAAAGTCTATTTTTACAAAGGTTTTGTTATATTTATAATGTGCCATCGTATAAAGCCACCCAAGCCCCACCATAACCTTTTCCCCACACCTTCCCATCACATCCCGACCATTCGCTCCCACTTTTTAGATCCAATGGCACACGATCTATTTCACGCTCTGAAACTGATCGATGGCCCTGAGTTCAAAATCGTGCGAAATGAGTTGTTTTATGAAACCAACCAACGCAACATGGCGCCATATTATTCCATCGCATTCGATTTGCAAAAAAAAACTTACCACTCTATCCCGACACGAAACCCACCAGTGGTTTTTTGCATTCGAAAAATCAAACCACCTCCCGCCTTGGATTAGACTTGCATTTAATGTATTCTATGTTGATTCATATTAAAGTTTAAAACCTTTGATATATCATTATTCATATGTATTTGTGCAATCCCGACTGGTAAGAAAACTTTGCCCGACTGTGTAAAGAACCCTAAGCCCCTATTTGTTAATCTCTTGTCCCAAAGCCGAATTTGACCACAATTTTCCTTATTTGAAGATCATTAAATCCATTCTCTGCATCAGTGATCCAGATTCATCTGCATGAATAACCAAAAGATTCATAAACCCTTTTAAAAGCATCAAAATACCTACAATATGAGGTATTTTTTTATTAAATTACCATCTTGCACATTCAATTTGAAACCTTCCATTAGAAGACAAACCGTTAAATAGGAGAATTAACTGTGTAAATTGCCCAAAAACAAGCCAAACCCTGGCCAATTTTTTTCAGGAAACCTAATTTCCTCTGTGTGCCTTTTAAAGCCAATCATCCGCTTATGACCTCTGAATGAAACATAAAAGGAGTTTAAAGCCTACGGATATATTAAAAATCTCCTTTTTACAATTTAAACTATTTAGGAAACCTTGTTTCCTGTCTTATCCCAGTATCAATCCTTAGATAAACCTATTTGAGCAAAAAGCCCCAAAAGAAGATATCTTTAGCCTAAATTGCTCAATTACCCCTTTGTTTAAAGTAAATTACTTCTGCAAACCATTTAATCTTACAGAAGAAGCCAAAATGCCTAAAAACAGAGTTAAACCTCCACAGATAGATCTCATTCCACGGTTCTTTCAAAATCATTCAATCACCTCCTTGCAGACCTTTGTTTCATTAACAAATTGTTTGATTTTTTCAAGTTATTATCAAAAATGAAATTGGGCCAACAGTTTCAATACTAGTTGACAAAATTGTTTGCTCCAGATTCTCAGATTTTAAATCAAAAGCTTCATTCAAAAAACAGTTTGTATACAAAGAAAAAATAAAATCAAGTCAGAGAGAGATCAGAATGATGAAATTTGCACAGTGAACGGTAAAAGTGAAATCAGAATTCACAATGACACTGAAAACATAACAGTCAAAGAGAATCGAGTTAAAGTGTATCAGGTAAAAGTCAGAGTGAAAGTTAAAACAAAGTTACAGAGCAGTCAAGGTGAAACAGTAAAATTAAAAACAAAGGCAGTAATGGTTAACAGAGATGAAAATAATTTCACCAACAACAATGAAGTTTATCCAAAGTGAAATTAAAAACAGTTAAAAGAACAAAAAGGAACATTTTTGCAAAAATTTCCTGTTTACGTCATTGTTTTTCAGAAACTATTGTGACCAATATAAGATGAATTTTACAAAAATGAAGGGCTTTTATGTTCTTAAGCTGTCCAACTAAAAAAACCTCTCTCACTTTTCTAACAGCCATTATGGGCTGGGAAATATTAAACAATATTGGAAAGAACTTTTTGCAGAAAATTCTTGTTAAGTCATCATTGTGCAGAGAATATTGTGGCCAATCAAAAATACATCTTACAAAACTGAAGGAGGTTTTTTTTCCTAAATGATCCATCTACAAAAATTATCTCACTTTGTGCACAGATATTACAGAATGAGAGATACATGCGCATCTTTACAGCCTATTTTCCAGACTCTGTAAAACTCTGTTTTACACATCTTTTTTAAAAGCCTATTGTGGACAGCTGGAATGGAATTTTAGGAAACTGAAAGAGGTTTATCTCAAAAACATATTTATATTAAATAACCTATTTCACTTTTTACATATCTATTTCAGATTGAGAAATAAAAAGGTATCATTGGACCCCATGTTTGCAGAATTGCTGGAGAAGAATGCACAAAGAAAGGAAACAGTTAGTGACTTGGATGCCTCATCATCAACTAAGAGTTGAGATAAAATTCGAATTCTTCTCTTTGTCATCACCTATCCATAAAAAATAGTGCCAAATAGATGCATTATTTTTTAGTGTCCTTTACTTAAGTTCTATTTATATA
Source organism: Pinus albicaulis (assembly GCA_034641835.2). Classification (NCBI taxonomy): domain Eukaryota; kingdom Viridiplantae; phylum Streptophyta; class Pinopsida; order Pinales; family Pinaceae; genus Pinus; species Pinus albicaulis. Next base: position 875,524,125 of record CM076575.1, on the reverse strand, counting down.
AAACAGTTGGAGATATTTGTAAAACAATCTTGATATTTTTTCAAGATATTCTAGTTTAGAATTTGTATAAATACTTCACTCTTTGAAGTATTTTGTGTGGAAAAAAATTGCTAAGAACACTATATACCTTTTTCTGGTACGTTGTAGGCTCACATGTGTTGATTTCAAAGCAGCAATCTAGAAAATAGTCAATTGGACTTCATAATTCAGGATTCATGCGATAATTTGAAGAGTAAAGTGCATCTATCTTGTCATTGTTTACTTTTTGAGTTCCATTCATTTCATATATGTTGTTCAATATTAATGATTAAGTAGGAGTATTACTTCAGGACTAGTGTTAGAACTCCCTGTCTTAACTACTTAATCATTTAAATGTTTTCTACTAATTTCCAGAATTTAGGAATTCTTAATTGCTCCTGGTCCCGTTTGACCCCTGCCTCCTTCCTCTTTTTCCTGGTCAAAGGATTCTTCATTGCCCTTTATCCTGAAACAAGCCATCTCATCAAAAAAATATATCCAAATCTCTGATGGTTATCTACCTTGCCCTGAATACATTAGCATCCTCTTGGCCTTGCCTTCTAGTTCTGCTTGCTAGACTTTGACTCCATAGCCCAATGGACTAGTAGATCCCTCTTTAATTTGCCTTCAACTAATCTTATTTTCCACCAAAAATTTCAAAACCAAAACCAAATTGAACTATCATAACTAGCCTAAAATATTAAACAAAAATAAAGTTAAATCATAAAGAGAGAGCCCTCTCTGAAATTTAGGAAGGCTAGATCCTAGATTTCCAAAGTAGGTTTGTGGTTACCTCGGTGAGTTCTCTCTTGAACCTGGAGAGATTACTGAGTGATAACAGGCAGCAGTAACAGCCGGGTAGGTAGATTCTGCAGACGGCTTGATCAGGTCTTCGACCCTAGATCTCCTAGGCAGTAGTAACATCCAAGTAGGTAGATTCTGTAGACGGCTTGATCGAGTCTTTGACCCAAGATCACCTAGGTAGCAGTAGTACCATGCACGTCAATTCTGCAGATGGTTTGATCAGGTCTTTGGCCCAAGGACACCTAGGCAACAATAATCAAATACCCTAGATACTCATACGATTCTACTCAAAACGTATCACAACCTAGCTATCATGAAAGTCACCCCAACACTCATATACCAACCAAGGACAAGGGAACCGATATCCCCCATTCCCCGCACAGAATGGACCACTGGAACAACGTAATGCACCAGTCAATCTTGTGCAACCCTTCCTAGTCTCATCAGCAACCATACAACCAGGAGAACTATGAAAATCCTCTAAATACTGAAAAAATAAGCCAAGGAACAAACAAAAGGGAGATCTTGGGCAGAGGGTAGTAACCAGCAACGCCCCTCATGATCTCAGTCTAGGGGCAACCCCAACTAAAATCAAAACTAGGATCCAGGTAACAACTCCCAAGGGAAAATTGGAGCTTAGAGTATCTGATCACCAGACCGAAAGCAGCACTATGATCAGCACTCCATAATGCCCAAAGGCGATGCCACACATTCACACCCCCGAAAAAATTAATTTTTCAGCGCCGGCAGGTATGCCCTCTTTCATCTTATTTTTTAATGCTCGTGACTTTCAATAATATTTGATAACTTGAGGTAGTTTTTTTTGTAGGAAAAGCTCGCAAAACATTCACAGCACCATCTACTGAAAGTCCCAGAGCAAGTATCATTCTACCCCCAGCATGATATAGTCCCAGTCCACTCTGCATATCGTGACATCATTTCTCCATCAGAAATCAACCATAGGGTCCTCATATTTGACCGTTTTTATCATCACCTCACCCTGCACATGGTAAACATCCTCGTTGGTCGGTAAAGCCTCCCCTCCATGGTGCTCATCACCCATAGTAGACCATATCACAACAAAAGTGACACAATGTCCATACCACTTTACTTCGGTAAGCACCTCATGCCCATCCATTCATCATGCATAAGGTTAAGTTTACCATACAAGCTGAAAACCCCTTCCCAGATGACCAGGTTGTACAAGCGCACCACCACGCCTCGCATTTGGCCCACCATACCTCCACCAGCATAATCCCATCTGTGATATTTTTTCATTCGCTTCATCAACCCCGCACATGAGACCAACCAATGGGACCCCCACCCCCAGAAAAACACCTTCCTAACAACATCAGTGAGCGAACATTTTCATGTTTTAGGGTACCCGTCTTTGTATTTTGTACAAACCAAACCCAATTATTTTATTATTTTTGTAAGTGTACAAAGACCGCAAACAGTGAACTTCGTCCCCTCACCCTCTCATTTCATATTTTCTCCCATGGCAGGAGTCCCTTCACACCCTTGGTTAGAGTATTTCACCCCCATGCACAAACCATCATGACATTAATAGCCAGTTTACACCCACCCTGGAAGTCCTACCGACTCCAAGGATTTCCCCTTCATAAATAACTATGACTGTTGCCAAGCTGCCTAAGTATACCCCGACATTGGGACATTGGATTCCCATCATCAATTTTCAATCACCACTTGCCAACATGCCTATGTTAAACCCATCCTATCCAAGTCCCTAACCCCTCATATCGGTGACCCATCATTCGGTTAAGGCTTCCTTTTTTTCGACCTCGACACCTCTTTTCCAAAAAGGAAGTGGTACCTTGGATCACCCCTCTCCATACAAGGGGCATCCTCAGGTGGCACTGTGGGAAACATCATTGTCCACAGATGTCATCGATCCTCCTGACAGTCAACTACGACAAAAGCTTTCATGTCAAGATGGTATCGTACTTTACAACCATTTCACTTTGATCCAATTTGTTGAAAAACCGTGCCTCCATAAGCGTCTCTGTCAACAATGCTTACACGGGAAGGTCCCAGCCAACACCTATGCGTACAATGCGCAACTATATTCCATACCAGGTTTACGCATATGGGTACCACATTCCACCTATTGTCAAAGAAAAAATGCCCCTGAGGGCGTGTAATATTCCAAAAATTTAGCCTTCATATAAATGGAATATTATAGTTTGTTTTATCACTAGGTAGGTGAATAACTGGGTAGGGAGGCCCATAAACCTCTTTAGAAGGAATAATAGCACTCCTAATGTGAAAGGAGGAAGAATAAGCAGCTGGATTAAGCACCTTTGGGTGTGAACAGGGATTGGATCATGTTGATTCAGTCAACTTTGACCAAGTCAACAACGTTGTCATGGAGGAGTGGCCTTTATGATGAGACAGCACAGTTTTAGTGGAGGACAACCTGCATGAGCTTGGTGGAAAGTATGAATGGGACCCAATGTGAGAAGGCTCACATGATATATATGGAGGGGATGGCAGCCATTGTTATTCATGTTTTGAGATTATTATTTGATATTGGTCTGTTTAGACTTTGCATTCCTTTGCTATTTAGCAGGGTTGTTGTGCTATTCAGCATAAGGGTGTTCCTGATCGAGAATTGATACCTCGTCCTCACGGAAGGAGAGGTTCATTGGATTGCATTTCCTTATTCTGGAATTCTGGCCAAGCTACCTCCTTCAGCTACAGCGCAGTTTCTGTTTAGAACTGGGTTGTGTTGCAAGGTGCAGCAAAGGAGGATCACATTGAGCTATTTATGGGCTTGTTTTTCAGTGGAGAGGTAGCCTATCCGTTGGAGGATCAGCAAGGAGGGATCCTGGGCATATTTTCACATCTTTGGCATCAGGCCAACCATGTACCATCCCTCACAGTGCAGTCACAATTCTGAACTGCGTTATTTTTGGAGGCAATTGCTGGGAGGGTTCATTGAGCTCATTAAGAGGGTCTATTTATGAGTAGAGGGATCCAACTTCTATTTAGAAATACCATTGGAGGAGGAAATTATTATTTCAGATCTGTCATAGCCTCATTCTCTTCAGTTTCAGTTTGCAGTGGCATCTTAACCCCGGGGTTATTTGTCACATTGTATATCTATTGGCATTTCTAGCAATCTTTTCCGGGTTGGCTAGAAATCATGTATTAGAGCCCACATCTCCCTTGCTGAGAATTTCTTCTATTTATATAAGCCATATTTAATTTATGTATGTATACAACAATAGCTACACTGATATAGACAGCGTTGTCACTTCTCTCTGGCATTCTATACAGTTGCAGCAACTCATGTGCTGATTGTTTTAATCATTGGAGGTTTATTCCTATTGCTTGAGTGGCTTGTCCCTCATGATATTTTTGTATATTTCCACTGATATATTAATAAAATGGTGGCTTCACATTGATCCCTCTTATTTCATGTTCATATTTTATGTGTTTTACACAATTATGTTTTATATTGCTGCTATTTCCAATTTGGAATATTACAGTGGTATCAGAGCATAATCTTGGCTCAACCTGTGCATTCAAGACATTATGCCATTAGGAGGAGAAAATTCTCATAGAAAAGAGAAGTTGTACAACATAAACAAAGGCATGACTCCATTATTTGGAGGAATGAAGGAAGAGAGGATCTCCCAGCTTCTTTTCCAAACTATGAAAAATGTCAAGGAATATCTCACGGAGATGAAAGGGGAGAAGTGTAGGAAATTTCCAAGAGGGTTTGAAGGTGAAGCAAGCCCTAGATATTCACATGATGAGTGTGATAATTCAGCCACACATGCAGATCCACGCCGCAGTTTATTTCCCACATTCACTGCAAGAAAGGTGGAGGAAGAAGATGCACCAAGGGAGGAGACCTTGAGTGACTATCTTCAGGAGTATGAGTCTCAATCTTGGAGATTCAAAGAGAACTTGGACTTCCAAGGGTTTTTCCAACTCAAGAAAGACAAAAGATCCATCAACCATAATAGAAGCAGGAGAGGTAGAATCTTTCTATATAACTTTGATGGATCAACAAAGTGCACAGCCAAAGCTTGGGTGGAGGAGCTAGATTCCTATTTCCAGCTACACCAAGTTTCTGAAAAGGAGGCCATTAGAGTAGCAGCACTGCATCTCAAAGGTATGGCCCGTGATTGGTGGCTTAATAGTTCTACTTCATTTTATCATGAAAATGTAAACACTTATGTGGGGTTCACTAAGAAATTAGTGAGAATATTTGATATGAAACATTGTGAAGCATCTTTTGTTGAACCCAAAAACTTAAAACCTTTGCATGAGTTGGAGGGATCTATTTTGCCAACTCCACTCTATATTTCTATTGAAGGGGATAAAAAAATGCATGATACCTTTCCAAGAGCAAGATCCCCACTCCTTGAAGAGCCCTCTTTTATAGATGAAGACATGGAGGTTCCTCCTTCAAGGGAATACCAAGATCAAGGGTCTCTCATTGATGATGAGGCCTACTCACATATTGATGAAGAGGATGAGCAAAGAAGAGCTAATAGCATTGTACCATCAGGAGGAGATCCATCACCACGTGGAGGTGGGAAGGAAGAAATTTCTTCAATTATAGGAGCCCTTGTATCTTTTCAAGGAGTTCCAAATGATCCAACATGTGGGAACCAAAACACAATTCCAGAGCAGCATGTATCAGTTATAGTGGATTATGAATCTTGGCAGATGGAAGGAGAAGGAAGGAAGGATCAGCATCAAGGGATGATGAGCATTCACCCTTATCTATTTCGGGATGTTTATGCACAAAATAAGGAGACTGTATTGCGCAGTGAAGAGAGGGGCAAATCAGTCCACTCATATATACAGTCCACTTCAGATTTTGATGTCTCACTACATGGGGGCATTCCACCTGGGAGGCCACCAGATTTAGACTTGGTAAGAGAAATATTTCCATTTTGGTCACCACTATTAGATCCCGAAGGGGTGGATACTTTGGAGGGGTCTAGTACAGCGCAGAGATTCTAGGTTAGACTCGAGGAGGAGGGAGACATTCTCCCATTTTCAGCATCACCCACTCTCACTACATATTCTGCGTTGACAGAAGTTGTTGCAGTGATGGAGGATGGCACCACCATGGTGCAAGGGATTTGCTCCATAGATTTGGAGAAACAGAGGGTACTTCCTTTGAGGAAGGAATCCTCCATATATTGGAGTAGATGGAGGCCACTCATGCTTACATTGGCCAAAACCAAGAGGTTCCTTTTGGAAGGTAGCTTCTCATGGGAGGCCAACTTCCAAAGGCCACCACTTCTACTTGAGCATGAGTAGCTGCATGATGGGAATGGCAGCACTTGGAGGATGACTTTGGCATGGGGAATGTCAAAGGAGTAGAAAGCAACATGTGGGGAGCTCTATATTTCAGATCTTCAGCGTTGTCTCTTAGGAGGGTTGATCCATATTGGAGGTCTCAGCTTTTGGTAGAGTACTCCAAGGATCTTGGTGCCTGCATGATTCTTGATGACCTAAGAGAGTTGATAGATACATGGTGGATGAAGAGGTCATTTATTCTTATGGTAGAGTCTTATTGACTAGGGCTTATGAGCTCAAGGAGAAGCCGCTACATGCAGCACATGTGGAATTTCTTTCCATGCACTTTGATGCATTTCATTCTTTGATGAAGGATTTCAATTGGGAGGGCATCCAGCATGATATATATCATCATATGGAGAGATGCATAGCCTAGATGATGATGGAGAGGTTTTCATAGCCACTTCCCTACTCATTGAGAGGGAGGGAGAGTTTCCAGTTGAGCCATTTCAGCTCATTGACCAAAGTACATGGTAGAGAAGGTACACTTTCGCATTATGGTTTGTACTTCTTTACTTTATATGAGCAGCATGTTGTATCAAGGAGGATTATCCCTTCTTACACATTATATTATGATGTACTTGAGGCCAATTGCAACATTGAAGTTGGCTATTATATTGGTGGTTTGTGGGGGAAGCCACATGATTCTTGGTGTGCACCATTGACACCACATTTTACCTTCATGATCCTATCTTGTAGGATGATTGTCGCAGAAAACAAGTGGCTAGAAGGGCACTTGTTATTATTTTATTTGAGGCAAGCAGGGGATGCACTACTCTGGTTCCATATATGGAACTATGATCCACCTCCCAGTTGTCATATGGAAACTTGTTTTCATTGGTTTTTGCTTCCATATGTTGGTGATGCTCTTATGTTTATGGGAAGCTTTGTTGGGAGAGTGGCACAAGATTTGGAGGTGCCCATTGGGAGTATGATTCTCCCTACTTTACATGTTTCATGTTTCAGTAGAAACAATGTGAAAACCATGATTTCCACACTACATCTCTTTTCTTCATGTGGGAGGAGCCATTTGGAGAACTTGAGTTCTTGGAGGAGTCACTTCATGGCTGATTTGGTTAGTGGGGTAACTTAGGCCATTCTTGGTTGCCATGAAATTTCAACCCAAGATCAGAAACAACCCCACACTTACCATAAATGGAGAGAGAAACAACTTGGATGGAAAAATCTAATCTCTCCATGCAGCCCCAATACATTGCATAGACCAGGGGTTGAGGATTTATTTGAGTCGCTACCTAGGATGGCTCATTTCATTTGGATGATAGCATGGAGATGGGAGTCTCTCATTGGGGACGAGATCCCTTATGCTTATAATCACTCCTACCTTGAGGAGGCCATTGGACAGCAAGAAGGTTTCCACTTACACCTTCCACTTTCTCATGATGTGAACCATTTGGCTTTGCATACTTGGGAGGAACCATTGGGGGGCAGATTTATTGCAAATTATTTTGAGCAGTGGTGGGGAATATTGATGAGGAGGCCACAAGGGGAAGAAGGGAGGAATTTTTCTTCACCTTTATAGTTTCTTGAGGACAAGCAACATTTTTGCGGGGAGGACTGTAATATTTCAAAATTTTAGCCTTCATCTAAATGGAATATTATAGTTTGTTTTATCACTAGGTAGGTGAATAAGTGGGTAGGGAGGCCCATAAACCTCTTTAGAAGGAGTAATAACACTCCTAATTTGAAAGGAGGAAGAATAAGCAGCTGGAGTAAGCACCTTTGGGTGTGAACAGGGATTGGATCATGTTGATTCAGTCAACTTTGACCAAGTCAACAGCGTTGTCATGGAGGAGTGGCCTTTATGATGAGACAGCACAGTTTTAGTGGAGGACAACTTGCATCATATTGGTGGCAAGTATGAATGGGACCCAATGTGAGAAGGCTCACGTGTTATATATGGAGGGGATGGAAGCCATTTTTATTCATGTTTTGAGATTATTATTTGATATTGGTCTGTTTAGACTTTGCATTCCTTTGTTGTTTAGCAGGGTTTCTATGTTGTTTAGCATAAGGGTGTTCCTGATCGGGAATCCGTACCTCATCCTCAGGGAAGGAGAGGTTCATTGGACTACATTTCCTCATTTCAGTATTCTAGCCAAACTACCTCCTTCAGCTACAGTGTAGTTTCTGTTTAGATCTGGGTTGTGTTGCAGGGTGCAGCAAAGGAGGATCACATTGAGCCATTTCTGGGCTTGTTTTTCAGTGGAGAGGTAGCCTATACATTGGAGGATCAGCAAGGAGGGCTCCAAGAATATTTTCACATCTTTGGAATTAATCCAACCATCTACCATCCCTCATAGCGCAGTCACAATTCTGAACTGTGTTATTTTTTGAGGCAATTGTTGGGAGGGTTCATTGAGCTCATCAGGAGGGTCAATTTCTGAGTAGAGGGATCAACCATCTATTTAGAAATACCATTGGAGGAGGAAATTATTATTTCAGATCTTTCACAGCCTCATTCTCTTCAGTTCCAGTTTGCAGTGGCATCTTAACCCCAGGGTTATTTGTCACATTGTATATTTCTTGGCATTTCTAGCAATCTTTTCTAGGTTGGATAGAAATCATGTATTAGAGCCCACATCTCCCTTGCTAGGAATTTCTTCTATTTATATCAGCCATATTTCATTTATTTATGTATACAGCAGTAGCTACAGTGATATAAACAGTGTTGTCACTTCTCTCTGGCATTCTATACAGTTGCAGCAACTCATGTGATAATTGTTTTGATCATTGGAGGCTTATTCCTATTGCTTGAGTGGCTTGTCCCTTGTGATATTTTTTTTATATTTTTACTGATATATTAATAAAATTATGGCTGCACATTGATCCGTCTTATTTCATGTTCAGATTTGTTGTGTTTTACACAATTATGTTTTATATTGCTACTATTTCCAATTTGGAATATTACATGGCGTCAGCAGTCATCGTCAACAATTGCCAGTATCACTACCATAGTAGTGGCACGACAGAACATATATCTGTCAATTTTGTTTAACTAGCTACAGCATCACGAGCATGGGACATGCCTGCCTCGTTGAAAACTTATATATTAATTGTAAATTGTATTTGCTTGCAGGGATCCCTTAGACGTGGTCATTCTTGGAACCAGTGAAGGGTGTTTTTCAATTCCAAGGCTTCATGCTAGTCTCTCTCTCTCTCTCTACGCATGATACAGAAAATAAACTATAATGTATTTTACCTATACAGTCCTTCCTAGACCTCACACATTAGGGGGCAACTGTTAACACTAGAAAATCGTACAGCAGAAGGCGACATTAATTAATGTCAAGCCAAATGATTTACAGGGTAGGAAGACATTACAGAATCTGGAAAGTATTTAAAATCTCTAAGGTTTGAGGAAAATCAAATTTGAACTAGTCCTAAAATGTTATTTGCTCACATTATCCTTCTAGAAGAGCACCTTTTGCGTGCATTTTTGCCCGATAAGCGCACATTCCTGAGAGTGGCGCAATGTCACTATCCGGGACCACACAAAGCAAAGGAAAAATTACTCCTTACTTGAATCTGCCTAAGGACAGCCACCAATGCCTCCTTAGACATTATGTGAGCACACAATGGAATATTTGGAGCACACAAAGGAGTCATACCCCTCCCTTGGGTCACCATCCACAATGTACCAAGGGAGGGATGGAGGATCTGAAATCCCCTATATAAAGCCACCATGAGATGAAGAATGGGTGATCACATTGTTATGCTGGCCAGAATTTCCCAAGAAATACCAGCAGTGTGTGACCCGGAGCTGAATATAGAGGGGACTCAATTGTTGGCCATCCAAAAATTTCAATCCAACATAGTGGAGAGAGAGGGAGACTGCACCGAGGAAAGCTTGGGATAAAAACATCCTTGCATTGGGACCTAGAACCATTGTTTAGGGGCCCTTTGGCAAGAGGATAAAGTTTCTTCTTCATATCAAATGTTGAATAAGAGGGGTCTAGAGCCCACCGTTTGTATTATTATTTTCGTTTGAATCTCTTCAAGAGCTTATGTTCATTTGTTTTTACTTTTAGTTTAATTTAGTTTACATTTTCATGCTTTTAACTCTTTATTTTATCCTTATGGACTTCACTTATTTCTGCCTGTTACCAATAGTTTGATGGGGTAAACCACACCCCTTAAGCTGGTGTGATTTCGTACATAGGTGCACCAAACACACTACAACACCGGGTTTATTATAAATGTTGATTTTAATTATAGAAGAGATATTGGCCATATTTCCTTCTTTGAAAGCATCTGGTGCAGAAATGGGATTTTTAAACCAATCGACCTCATCGGGGATGAAGTATTTAGACTCCACAACACACTGGTCATGGGATTGTTGTGGAAGGAAGTACGCATGATGGTGCATATCATCCCAGGGAAAGTCATGGGTGGTCATCGTTTCCATAATGTCTTCATTAGAATGGAAGATGGGATGATTGGAGGAAGAAAGACCACATGACGTGGAAGGGCTGCTTGACGCATCATCATGAGAGATATGGTTCATATATGCATCGCTACTTTGGGTAGATGAAGAGCTAGTAGATGAAACATCTACCGATGTTGGGACTAGGGTGATCGTCAAAGGAGCTTCAATCGAAACAGAAGGGGATAGCCCGGAGGGGTATTCCACCATGGATCTCGTGGATGACGAAAGATAGATAATATTGGCCGAAGGTTTCGTCATCTCAACATCGGGGGGAGGTATCACAATGGGTGCAGAAATTTCCTTCGGTTCTCTTGAAGCTGAACTCACAAGTCGAGGAGTACATAATCCACTACGAGTGGCCTCTATTTGGTGAACAGCCTCAAGGGTGTTGCAAAAGTCATCAAGACGGGGACAGTGGTGAGAATAGTGGCCATAAAGATCACACAAATCACAGGGGTGGTTGAATCAAGTAAGGTAACATGGACCTCCGAGATTTCAGATTCAGGAAACGTCTCGTTGACCACAGGTTTGAGACGAGGAAGATCAGGACAATTATGGGTGGCATGCCAAAAAAAATCACACAAAGGGCATGGAGGTGACTTCTTTGGAGGCTTAGGAGGATCAGGAGTTTTTTTGGGGGGCTTATCCTTAGGTTCCTTCTTTTTGGCTTTTTCCCCCTCACCAGATGCTTTCGCAACAGGAGTAGATTCCTATTGAGGTGGCTGAGGCACAAAATCAAAGGGAGGGGTCATAGCGACTGGTTAGACCAGGGTCAAAGTGGTATAAGGTTTGAACTGACCAGGCAGAGTGTTTGCTGGGGGATCAATGTACTAGACTCGGAACCCCAGCATCAAATTGGGAAGACTTAATGTAGCCATAACAGGCACCGAAAAGACTCTAGAGGGGGGAGCTAGAAACGGTATCTGAACAGAAGGGTAATGTCTCCAAAATGGTTAAGACTAGGGGGAACCATTCCTGGTTTAAAAATGTTGAAAGATACATCAGCAAAAGAAGAAGGTCCTTGAGGAGAAGGTCTTGAAGGCTCCGCCAAATGACCACTACCAGGTTGCAGAGGTGTCGGTTACTGGTTGGTCAAACGAGACCACTTGTGGATAGCCCGAGATGCTTGCATCATGCAAACATTCGATGATCTGGGGTCAGTGATAAGAAGGGGGGACCAGGGAATGAACCAAGTAAGGTGGATTATTTATAGACTCCTGGTGAAACACTGGTGAGAGGTGTGACTGATTTTTACCATCCACCAGATATATGATAGACTCGGGCAAGGTCTGAGACTTCGGTTCGTAATATGTCAACTGATCGATGGTGACGATCTTTCCATTGTGAGGAAAGCACATCTTGCGATGAACCGCAGATGCGACAAAAAACATCGCATAGGTATAGCTATGACCCAAGAGGATATTGTAATCCAAGGGGGAATCAATGACTTCAATGTCAACACAAACAGTCTTGCCCGCAAGAGTGACAGGACATTGTGGAACATGCCAATGGACTGAGAAGGGCGACCATCCCAAGCACACAAAGTGATGGTGGCTGGGGCTAAGTCGTGTGATTTGATCTTATTCCAAATAGAGGTAGACATCACACAGGTGGATGTGCCCTCGTTAATGATACATCTCGAAACATTGGCATTATGAATCTTGACTAGTATTTGGAAGGCAGCGGATGAAGGTAAGGGGGGATGTTCTGATTTTACAACATTGAAGACGATCAAACAATCATCTGAAGGATCCAAATTACCCAAAGAATATAGTAGAGCTTTTCGTTGAGATCGGCACAACTAGAGGACTTCCAGCATTGACATGGAAGCATGAGATTGTGCCAAGTCATCTATTACGTTGTAGGTGTGGGCGGATTTGGCGGAAGCAACATTTTGGCTTAATGGCCTTTTGGGGATCTTGTGAATTACCTATGCCCAAGGCTGAGGGATCTGTAAGGGATAATTGGGTGTCGAAATGGACTCTGTGGAAATTTTGGTTTGGGACTCGATTGTAGACGTAGCAGGTGGCTTGTCATATTGGCGTGACCAGGTCTGAAGGTTGAATTCAGAGGTATTGACCTCTTTAGAATTCATCATGAGAATCTGGTAATCAGGGGTACCAGACTATGGAGGTTGAGGAGCATCCTAACCTTGAGGTGGTTGGGCAACAACATATCCTTGTCGAGGGAAAGAATTTGTGAACACAGCTGGTTCAGCTAGCGTATTATTTAGAGGAACCAAAGTGGTGGCTTGTTGTCCTCTAGATGCTGCTTGTGCTTCCCACAACTAGCGCATTTGGGGTAAAAGGGTACAATCATGAGTGTAATGGCCATGGACACCACAACAAGAATAAGGCTTGTTCATACAAAGAGACTTGTTCTGCTTGGGTTGATTTCCCTGTTGCTAGTTTGTAGTGTTAGGCTGGTTCCCTTGGGGTGCGTTCAGTTGATTACCTTGGTGCCCTTGGTTACCCTATGCTAGTTGATTTTGGTTTCCTTTCCCCTTATTATTTTTCTTCGAATTAGGAGGATTAGTCGCACTCTGTTGCGCATACACCTGACCTTGAGGAGGCATTGGTTGCTATTGCAGAGGTTGAGAAGGCACGGGAGGTTGGGGCGATAATTTCGGAGGGGCTAGAGCACTGGGCTATGGATAAGGATAGAAAGGAGGTTGAGCAACATTGGGGTAAATAGGTTGAGCAACAAATGGCCCTGGCATCGATTGATGTAGTTGGGAAAATGCGTAAGGCGTGCTTTGACTTGGATACATGCTGTCGGGAGGGGGATAAGTGCTGGAGGAGATGGTCCCTCCCTGAGGGAAACCATAACCCATGGGAGGATGAGTATATGGATGTGAAAGAGATCCAATGATACCATCTGCGGCATGAGATTCCCTGGTGCATTGGCACCACCAGGTCTAGGAAGATCCGATAAAACAGTATAAACATAACCAAACTGGGCATAGATCAAGTCATATTTCAATGTGACTTGGAGAACTTTTTCATCTGTCTAAGGAAAGTGTGATGAGACATCTTTACCAATAGAAGGAAAAAACATTCTGAGAAACCAATCCATATAGACACAGTCGTCGAAAATAGGAGCTTGATACAAGCTCCTCCTTCTACGCCATTCTTGGACATGGTCAGAAAGGTGGGTGGCAGAATTTTGACGAAATGCGGTGAAAAATTCAGTACCGGTGTCATAGTGGAGAGGTAACTGGAAGTAGGACATAAACGCTTTAGAAAGAGTCACAAAAGTGGAATGAGACGCAACAACCTGGTCAACATACCACTTTGCAGCTTCTCTAGTGAGCGTATGTTGGAATAACCGAAGGCGGATAGAGTCATCAATAATAGAATTGGACGAACACCACATGTGAAAGGAGCGGACGTGATTAGTAGGGTCCTCTCCAGTTTTTCCTTCAAACTTAGGGATGTTGGAAGGAAGCTTAGTTGGCATAGCAGGCCAACCTAGATTGTTGAGTATAGGGTCATTGATTAATTGGCTGAAATTGAGAAGGCTTAAACCTACCATAAAAGGTAGAAAAGGAGTAGTTGGGATGGTTCCAGTAGGGGATCCAATAGAAGAAGCTCCAGCATTAGGGCCAATTCCACCACCAGCTTGAAGTCCAGCACCTGCTTTGGCGCCTGACATGATGACGGCATGAGGTGGAGGGGAACCGGGTTCAGAATCATAGGAAGAACCCAATGAACCAGAATCAAAGTTGGTATGGGGACTCAACAAAGGAATAACTCAGATCCTACGCGATGGAGTAAGTATTCTTAATGGAAACTAAGGGTGAAGGCCTTGGATTCTTCGAGATAAATGCCTTGGGGGCGCAATGATGGAAAGTCACAGATGACATGAAAAGGTTGAAGAGTGATAAATAAAGGCTCAGTGAGGCAGATAAATTACCTACGATGTTTATGTCTTGGCTTGGCACTATAAACCAACGATCTTCGCTTTAGATGTGCATGTGTGTAAGCCGTGTGTTAATTTTAATAAAGCCCAGACGCTTGTATAAAGAAAAATAAAAAGTGTTGAAGTACTGTAAATAAAATTGAAACCACAATAAAATAAACATGTACATATGCATAAATTCAAACCAAAAGAAGGCTTCCCAAACAAATAGTCTAAAAGGCAGGCGAAATTGACTCAAAACACATAGGATGACCAAAATATATAAGTTCTAAGGGACAAGGATATAATGACTCATATCTGCTAGAAAAGGTGCAGAAAACAGCAAGAAACTAGAGGGAAAACTGCTAGAAAATGGGAGGCGAAAGGTTAAAACCCTACGGAAAAAAAGGGAACCCTAATGGAGAGAACAAACAAAACTCACAAGGGGGTTTTGTATGGAATAATAACCGATCAAAAGGGACCTGAAAGAAGGATAGATCAGACCCTAAACAATGGTTGAAAGCGCTCCAAATCTCAGACTACCTACTCAGTTAAACCCCTCCTAGAAAGGTGGAAGTGTATTGATACCCTAAGGAGCTTGGTTCTACATTAAGCAGACAAACTGAGCATATCCAGGCCTAAGACGGGTTGAGATGGAGGTCAGACAACCCAGAACAATGCTTGTGACAAACCCTAACTGTCACAGAAAAAACCCAAAAAGAAGTTGCAGCTCACAGGTACTAACCTGTAAGCTGTGGAAATCACAGTTTCTGGGCTAACAAGTGCGAGCTCAAGCAAAAATCGCAGGTTCTGGGCCAAAAAGTGCAAGTTTAAACTCCTATATCCTCGGGGGGCAAGTTAAAACAACTGAATAAAAAACCTAGTTACTGAAGCTGCAGGTCATGCAGGAATATGAATAAACAACAGTGGAGTCGTCAATCGTTAGCATAAATTATTAACGCAAGAGTATGAAAAGAGCTCACTTTAGTTGTGCGTGAAAAACAACCCTAGCAAAAAATATGGATGCTTAACTTCTTTAGATCTGCAAGTGATAATTAAACAAATGCTACCAGAAACCCGATATGTGTAGTAAAAGTAGTTAAACGGTGAAAAGAAATAAGAAATGCTCCATACATCCAACGGACAAGACAAGATATAAAGAATTTTATATGTATTATAACACCTGGGAAGGGAACAAAGAATGATGTTACCAGTCCCCCTCAATGGGATGGGTTCTTGGTTGTCCTCAATGCTTCAGATCTAGAAATCTCTCTCTCTCTCTCTCTCTCAATGGTGTATAAAACCCAAAATGTGTTGAACTCTATGGGAGCACAAGAAGCAAAGAAAGTAGTAGCAGCAATGAGAATGATCAAAGCGTGACAATGAAAGTGATAATGTGAATAATGAATGGAAAACCCTCCTATTTATAACAAAATATTGAGTTATCCTCAATAATAGCAAATAATAAAATATTGTTAACCAAGATCTATATCTAACCGCTTGGAATATTTTATTATACTTTGTTGAAGGGAAAAGGCATTTGAATTGGTTAAATAGTTTTATTTAGAAACAATAAACAAATAAATGATTTATTTATCATTTCAAGAATGTGGTTAAGGAATAATTAACAAATAATGATTTGTTTAATTATTTCTAGGTGATTTAGTCAAATTTAACAAGGAATAATAACTAAATACTGATTCAATTAATTAATCCTAGAGAAAAATAAGATAAATAATGATTTATCTAATTATTTCTCATAATTGGGTTAAATATGACGAGGAATATTATTTAAATGGTGGTTTAATTAATTATTCCTAGAGGAAAATCAAATAAATATGGATTTATTTAATTATTCCTCATGGGGTTTCATGTTTGAATGAGAAATAACTTAATAACATATGGTTTATTAAATTATTTCTTATAGTGAAAGCAATTTTACTATGGTAAAATTGGTCGTACATGGTGTACTTCGATCCATCTAATTATAAATGGTTAGATGACCAAAAATTGGTGTAACAGGTGTCAGGGCTAGAAGGGGTCCAGTCAAGTCCTTGTTCGAGTAATTTCTTTAACATCATTATTTCGTTGTGTTATTTCATTCCCGAACTTGTCATTGAGTTCTGGGTAGTGACTTGGACTCTGGGCCTAAAAAAGTGCCTTAAAGCCCGCAAAAGCATGCATAATTATGATAAATTTAGTCCCTAGAAACAAGCATGTAGGCTTATGCAACCTTCCAAAGCCACCCAAATGCATGGATGCAAGCCTATGTATGCATCCAAGGGTTTTTCTTCAAGGAATCTCAGTGGGACCCAGGTGTTAGAGGCCTGGGTCTTTGGGTTAGCTCCAGGGAGTTTATGATGCTCATGTGGAAGGTTTGTATGATGTAGGAGGTTGAATCTGATCATAGCAACTCTTTGTCACATGTTTACCCTGGTTGGCCGGTTACTTGGGTAGATGTGGGATGAGGGTGTTACACTATTGCCCATGCAAACCATGGAAATTTGTTTATATGAAAATATAGAACTCTTTATTACTTTATCTATAAGGGGATGCACCAACAAGTAACTAAAATGTCGCAAATTGGAGAAGGTCAAGAAAACCAAGGAAAACTAAATTTAAGGCACAACTCTTTAAAGGGAAAACCGACCAAATTGAATAGATCCAATTACAAAATGGAAAAGACTTTCGCATAAAACAGTCAAAGTGAAAAAACCTCTTTAAAATGTTAAATTTATACATGTTTTTAAATGGATTTTGTCAATATAGTTTTGTCAAAATCGCTAAGGTATTATTATTTTTGTGCTTACATTGGAAAGAAAACTCATGTGCTTTTACATAGACAAATTCCTCATAGTAAAAAGTGAACCATAAGGACAAAGAAGGGCTTAAAAATGAGGGAAAAAATCATGGAATAAAAATCCAACACCCTATCAACTTTAAAAGCAAAGCAGACAACCAATGAATCTATTGTAGTTTGAAAAATACAAGTTGAGACGGTCACATACCTTATTGACAATGTCGATATAGGTTCAATTGCACCAAGTTTCCCAAAGTTACTGTTCTTTGAAAGACCTTTTTGCCAACTCCTTCAGTTGTTATCAACTCATGAAAACTATTGGAAAAGTTGAAATTTTATCTGAAGTATTCGTCGCAGAATGGATTGTAACAATCATGAACGTTTAGAAACATGACATTCAATTTTTTGGGAAATGACACGAAATATTTTATCAAGTTTTAAAGCTCTAAGTAATTTCATTGAATGCATAAGATTGCATAAAATTTAGTGAACATTGCAGTACAATCCAATGGTCAAAAGATTTGATATTTTGTCATTATTATTATTGTGACTGTATTATTATGAAATTTTGTTCATAGTACTGAATAATATTCATAATAATAAATTTTTAGTCATATAAAATAAATGGAAATAGGAAACTCTAAAAATTATAATATTTTCTTGATTACGCTAAAATTACAATGTTTCCCTATCCAATCAGGAGTCAAGAATGGGTAGTGAAACAACTTGGTGAATAGAGAAAAGTCTTGATCTCCTACTTTTTTTGGAAACTTGTGCCTAGGCCATTAATGTTTGATATCGCTATCAGCGTGGGAGTATCATCAAAAAAATTTCCCTTGAGCTTGCACATTAATGTGTATGCTGCGATTGATTTGGCTCAAATATTTATGTCTTCATTACATGGAAACACTAAACAAAATAAATGCAAATATTAAAGCATGAGTGTAAGAGAGTTTCTGCTATTTTAAATATCATTTAGAATTTGTAAAAACAATTAATAATTCCTTAAAGGAGAAACTGTAATGTGTAATTAATACAAAGCAAGCCAAATCAATAGAAATCCAAATCACAGTTGTGGACCTTACATTGGAATTTATACTGCTTTGATTTACTTGCTACCTCACTCGACGCCATCTTAATTTCAATTTTTATCCATATCACACTCAATTAATATCCATAGAAGTATTCTTGCCTATATTTAGATCCTCAAGAGGGGAAAAAAGGGGGCTAAATATAACAAATTAGCATATCTTTTATTTATTGCAATCAATAGGTTACATTGGTGAAAAACTATCAACCTGGTCTATTAGCACACGAGGGTTAGAATTTTATGTTACATAATACAATGGCACATTAGCAAAGCTCTCAAAATTGTTATCTCTTATATTTTAAGCTCTAACTTTACATGAAGGCTTTTTTATCTAGCCGGGTGTGGAATGTACTCTCTTGACTATGACACAAGTTAATTCGAAGAATATATTTGCATTGCATTGTTGTTGAAATTATTGTGGTTGGAAGCCTTACCTAGCATATTGCATCAACATTGACTTGACCTGCTACCATATCACTTGAATTGAATTCTCTTCACGAGCCACCAAGTTCTCAACAAGAAGTCACTAAAATATTACTTGCGCAGACATGCCTGGAATTCCCTGTCCCCGGCGTAGAAATGTTTGCAAGTGCACAACATATCCATTGCACACCTGTCCATAACTTTCACACCCGTATTTGAACCTTGAAAATATATTCCCTATCCCCTTAATGAATGACAATCTTCGTGTGGCCTTATTTGTTTTCTGATAACCCCGTGGGCTCAGAAACAATCGCCTTGTCATAAGCTCCAGATGGATAGCACTAGTGGGCACTATAGTGAGAAGTTGTGGCTTTCACAATAGGTCGATGAAGCTCCAACTGATTGCATAACCAATGTATCCAAGCCATAGGTAAATCTATGCTAGATGGGTATAATTCGCAAGTAGACAAAAATTCATTGTAAAATCCACCAAATCCAAAATCCAGAGAAGTGATCATTGAGACACTGCCACAGAGTCGCATTACGACGAAAAAGATAGGTGTGAACCAACCTTATATTTCTATTAAGATAACGCTTATCCATCCAGCCTTAGCATGACCTAGGTGTGGTAACTCCAGAATGGATGACCATGTATCAGCCTATCACTATGCAGTGGAATAAGCACTGAGCTAGAAGAAGGGAAATTTCTCGAGTGAGCACATGAGAAAAGCATCGGGCGTCAGAAGGTAGTTAGGGTAAAGACTGGCCCTATGTTAAGCACGTTAATGTGCCAAGCAATGGGACTGATGTCGATTAGGATATACCAACGATGATAACAAGCCTTGACTGCATTAGATGTCGGGACCAAAAATAAAAAAACTGGTCACACCAATGGATAGGCCTGACCCAAACTAGGCTCTGAATTGACTACTCCACCAGGGACACTGAGATGCTACCACCTAGGCAATGGACAGTCTTGTCATAATTCCATACTACCACTTGAAGTACTGAGCTACTGCCACATGGAGGATGGATGATGTATTTTTAAAAATCAATATAAATTTAAAAAATAATTAATAAAAATATACTAACAACACTGGGCCCGCTCATGGAGAGGTCCCACTCCTCCAAGCCTTTTAAATGATTGGTGCCACCTAGGCCGTTGATCAATTGTTTCCAAAATTTTATTTTTTATTACAAAGTTGGAAGTTAGCACATATATATATATATATATATATATATATATATATATATATATATATATATATATATATATATATATATATATATATATATATATATATATATGTATATATATATATATATATACCGGCGCCGGCTCATATAGGCTCATGCACCAACGAAAAGCATTAACCCTGACTAGGTCAAAGGTCAGGGGTTGAGCCCTGAAATAATGGAAGTGGCACACCTGAAAGATAGCCCCGACTTCGACTAATACTTCACGTAAACACTGCCACTTACACGTGGGTCATTGAACCATTGCGACATGGGAAAATTTTATTAGTTATTATGCAAATAAGATAATTAATTATATGTATATATATATATATATATATATATATTATATATATATATATATATATATATATATATACACACACACACACACACACACACACACACACACACACACACACACACACACACACACACACACACATATATACATATACATATATATATATATATATATATATATATATATATATATATATATATATATATATATATATATATATATGTATATATATATATATGTATATGTATACATATACATACACACACACACACACACACACACATATATATAGTCGCGTTCGGGACTGCGCCCGACTCAATATGTACCAATGAACTAGACTTACCCTGACTACGTCATAGGTTAGGGAACAACGAAATCAAGTGCCCTCATGGATAGGTCCCACTCCAACCATGCCCCTTGATCTGGCTACTGCCACCTTGGCTATTGAAGCGCTGCCACATGGAGACACAAACAATGGACGAAGATGCTTTTAAAAATATTATTATTTTATATAAATTATTATATAATAATAATAAAAGTATTATTATTACAATATAATTGTTGAGCAACGGTTATCATCGATGTCAACCCAAGCAGCACCAAGGGCTACCCTAATATTGCATGGGAATTTTGACCTACCAAATTACTATATTCTGGGTCAAAAATGCTTTTGATGGTTTCTACTTGTCGAGATGTTTCCGTTGATATATGGCACGCCACGTAATTCTTCACGGTTTGAGAGATATTCATGTTTGAAGTTTGTAACCACAGTTAGTGGGCTAAAACCCCATGGGATTGTGGCATGGGTCATTGAAAATTCAATAATTAATAATTTTTAAACTCCTAAAATCCCTCCCACGTTCACTTGTTGAATCCCCTCTCAACCTAAGCATTTATATAAATTGTGATCCTCAGATCCTCCTTATGTAGGGATTTCGCTATTTGAGGGTAGAGGGTAGCATGACAAGAGTAGCAACCAAGGTGAAAAAAAACAGCAAGAAGTTCATCACATGAAGTCTTCAAGTGGGCAACACTGCATACAGTCATTGTAAAGGTATCATTGTACTAAGTCATTGTAAATAAATTATTATAAAAAATTGTACTAGTGTCTATCTGCCAAGAGTTGAAGAGGCAGTGTCGGGAGGTCTAGGATCATCATTAGGTGGTTGTTTCATAGTTGGGTTTATGGTCTAGTGTGTCTTCTTCTTCTACATCATTCTATATCATTGTAAAGTGGACCATTTTCCCTGGTACGGGAGTCCATTCTTCTTTAATTCTTCTACAGGGTGGTAGGGTGGTGCTAGGGTGAGTTGTAGCTCATTGGGTGTTGGGGAATCCATTCAGTTGACTACTAAATAATCTCAGGCATTGGATCGTCCATCCAGTGGGAGCTGGAGAAGAATTCTTTTCTAGAATCTAGGAAGTTGGAGCTTTATTTTCAATTGGAGTTGAATATTAAATAATTATTAGAAAAGCATTAGGTGGTTTTTGTCCTGGAGTGGGTTTCCACCTTAAAAACTATATGCATTTTTGTTCCTTTTTTACTGCTATCATTATACATACACTGATAATAATTGAAGATTAACTAATGCTCTAATTGAAAGGAATACTGATTCACCCCCCCTCTCAGTGTTTCCAACAATTGGTATCAGAGCTTAGTTCCTTCAATAGTAGTTTAACAGCTGGAAGGAGGTCATGGAGCATGCCAAGAATGGTGTACCTATGTTCAATGAAAATAATTATGCACTCTGGAAAGGAAGAATGGAGGTCTATCTCTTGGCGCAAGGTTACGAAGTATGGGACATTGTTCAAAATGTATTTCCATCAACCGCGGATGAACAAGGTAAGAAGAATTTGGTAAATGATGCAAAAGAAAAGAATATTATTATCAGTGGACTTATTGAATCTACTTATCATAAGGTGTTGGGTTGTAAAACCTCCAAAAATGTATGATAAAAGCTTGAGAATATATATGCATGTGACTCAACTATCAAAGAAGCAAAGCTTCAAATCTATAAAGAAAAATTTGAGCAACTCAGAATGAAAGAATATTGCAATATTACTGCATACTTCCAATACGTTGATGAAATAACCAATACTCTAGAAGGATTGGGAGAGCCAGTTGACGAGAAGATTATTATATGGAAGATTCTTAGAATGTTACCAGGGAGATTCAATCCAAAGGTATCAGTCTTAGAATACAGTGCAAATCTGGACAAACTCAACAAAGAGGAATTACATGGAGTTCTCATAGCATATGAAATGAGACTTGATGAAGAAGAGGGCACTTCACATCTAGAAATTGTGTTCGTTGCATCTAAGAAAACCAATAAGGACAAATAACCTTCAATTGAAATGACATGCACCTGCAAGTGTGAAGAAAAGGGAGATGATGAAGAAGGTTTTTTAGATGAAGAATATGCTTACTTTACGAGAAAATTAAAAATTGGTAAGGGAAAATTCAAAGGTAAACTTCCATTGATATGTTTTGGCTATGGTGAGGTTTGGCATTTCACATCAAAATGTCCAACAGAAGTGATGGAAACTCAAAAGGAAAGAAAGTGTAATATTCCCAAATTTTCACCTGATATTTGGAATATTAGAGTTCTTAATTTTCTTAATGAATTAAGTTAATAAAATGGTGGAGGGACCCATAATCCTCAATATGAATAAATATCCACTTTGTGTGTGTGAATGTGGATTAATTAAGTCTAGATCTGCATAATAAGGTAATTGAGAAACTACTATTGTGAATAGAATTGGAGAACCTGTCTCATTAATGAGATAGATCATGGAGGTTGACACAGTCAACTAAGATCTTGAAAGTGTCAAAGAAAGGATCATGGGACATTCATGACAAAGTTGTGGAGGACAATGTGCAAACAATGCACACATGGTGGAGAAGGTGTACATTGCACCTAGACATGATGGTTGATTTGGTCAAACAACGCAGTTTAACTTGGAGGATTTTTTCCACAAGGACAACGCAGTCTAGATGAGGGCCAAGGCATGGGAAGGCTCAATCATTATATAAAGAAGATGAAGACAAGGATGGAGGTATGCTGAATATTCTTAATGTAAGGATCTTTTCAGATCTGGAATTTTCATGTGACATTCCACTGTTTTCTTGGGCTGTTTAGCAGAGATTGTAGGTGTTGTTTAGCACAGGGTGTTCCTAGTCGTGAATCCCACCTCTTTCTTAGAGTAGCTCTAGAAAGAGTATTTTACTTCATTCTACATCAGGCATTAGTGCCACATCTCTTTCCTACTTTCTGCAAAACGTTCATATTCAGAAATTGCAGATTTCTGAAGATCAATTTGAAAGGTAGAAGTTGTCTTGAGTACTTCAGCTGGAGAACTGGTGAGGGTCTATTCCTATCACCTTGGGCTTATAGATTAGCATTCCCAAAGCTTCATTTCAGATCTGGCATCAGGCCAAAATTTATTGACCTCCCAGCAACAGTACTTCCTTCAAGAATTACGTTGTCTATCTTGCAGATCAAAAGGGAGGAAGGAAGTTGCTAGTATTTCAGCTAGCAATCCTGTGAGGGATAATTCCCTCACATTGACATCAGTCTTACCATAAACTTGGATTTTACTGTAGCATATTTCAGCAGGTAGAAGGCCTCTCTTTCCCTCACAAGGTAGTTTCTAGTGGCAGCTGTGTTGCAGCAGCTAAAATCATCATTGGAGGATTGAGAAGCTAGATCTAGAGCTTATAGCTTGTAGGTCTGAAGAAGGGAGCAAACCTTCAAGCTTAGATTTGATTTGATAAAATATTTCAGCCATCTATTTTTCAGATCTAGCTTCAGATCTGTATTTCCCAGTAGATTAAGGATCAAATCCTAGGGAGGTGATTTTCCAAAGTTGTAGATCTGGAAAGTCCTTTCTGGGTTATCTTGGGAATCCATCACATTGGCCAAATCTTGAATCTTGGCATCATCTAAGTTCCATATTTGAGTAGATCTACATTTTCCTTTTCAACTTGCAACTATGTGTTCATATTCTGATGAAGGGACAACGTAGTATTTGCTTCAATGCCTTTCCAGTTACACTGTACCTATGGTAGCTTGTTTTCTGGGTGATTCTAGACCATCTCTTTGGCTAGATATCCTCATATTTTGTACATTGTGTAATTGAATCTTCTCCAAATATAATAAAATGGCTCAGCTTCTCTGTAAATTTTGATGTTGTCTTGAGATTTAATGTTTACTTGGTTGTAGCTCTTATATTTTGTTTTAGTATTACTGCATTCTCCCTTTTGGGATATTACAGTGGTATCGAAGCATGATCTTTGGCTCAGCTTATGGACACTTCATCTTTTGCATCAAAAGAAGAAGCAAATAGATGAGATCTATCATGGAAAATGAAAATTCTGCCACTCCTTTCTTTATATCCATGCATAATATCTCCAAGGAGGTCAATCGAATGAAGGAGGAAGGACAGAAAGAAGATCCAATAAGAATATTTGATGAGGCAGGTCCAAGCACTCCCTATCAGCAAAGAAGAAGAAGACCGGAGAATCATAGATCTCCTCATAGATCTACTATGCCCACCTTTTCTGAAGAAATTGAGAGGTATAGAAATGAAGAAGGAAATGAACCTGAGACTCACAAGACTCTCAGTCTATATCTTGAAGAGTACAAAGCACAATCTAGAGCATTCAAGGAGACGCTAACTCTCCAACAATTCTTCAAAACCAAAGAAGAAAGAAGATCCTATAGCAGCAATAGAAGAAAGAGGCATAATAGATTTTATTTTCCTACATTTGATGGATCTTCCTCAAGCAGTGTTAAGGCTTGGAGGAGGGAATTAGATTAATTTTTCGGGCTACATCCTGTAGATGAAGGAGAGGTTGCTCAAATTGCAGTGCTTCATCTTTTAGATGAATCCAATGGTTGGTGGTTTGGTCACATGGAGCATGCAAAGGTGACTAAATACTCAGATTTCTTTCACAAATTGAGAAGGGATTTTGATGTGAGAAAACCAGAGAAGTGCCACAAAGAGACATTTCCTAAGGAAACAAAGGAGAATGTCAATCTTGTCACTCTAGACAAGAGGTAACTACTCTCACCACTAGCTGCAAAATTACTTACATCTGGAGAAGAGATACTTGCATATTTATAATATAATCTTGAGCTCTTGACACATAGAGTCCCATGCATGATTCGGGGGATGCATGAGGAAGAGGAGGAAGATTCCAGTGCTGGTACATTGGAGGAAGAGCAGCCATCTCTCTTACCAGCAGTTGGAGACATTATTGTCCCGGTTGGAGGAACTCTTATGGTCTGTCAAGAGGTTCCCACATATCAGTTGATCCAAGGTATGCATACACATTCATCACCTATTTTTTCAGTAGATCTGATTGAAACTTATGGGGACATGCCATCAGGGCCAATGCATGACCAAGGATTAGATCCAAGTGTTGATTTGAAGCAGGAAGATATCACAGTGCAGAGGACCCTTGATCTAATCAAGGAGGAGATGAAGAGCTATCCCAGTTTGTCATGGATGGACTACATTCAACCTCTTGAGTTGAAATGTAGAGTTTCGGAAGGAGGGATGAACATGATCCTATGTACAATGGCTGGTTATGAGATCAGTATTGTACCTTGCTTGGAGACAGTACATGTATTACCTTGCAGATCTACAGTGCTGTCACTTAGTAGCTGTGATAATGATGAGGCCACATTATTCTTGGAGCATTCTGAAGGTAGCTTCACTCATGAAGTAATGGAGGACAAGATGATGAATGGTAGACATCTAGATATGAGAAATATTTTCTCCTTTCTTGATGACACTTTCTCAATGAGCATCTCACATCTCAAAGAGAAACTTATACCTACAGCAGATCCAAAACCTCATTGGTTTTGGAAGGTCATGGATGAGGATAAGGTCTCATTAAGAGATATCATTGGAGATGCACTTCAACATTTCATGAAGTGAAAAGTTCTTCATTAGTTCGGGGAACATGGTATTCTACAAAGGGAGGATGCCATGATTATGTAGCACATCACTCATTTTTCGTATTGGGATGAGTGGATGAACATGATAAGCAAGGGGTTGCATGACCACTTGCAGATTTATGACATGGGCCAGCAAGCTTGGTTACGTTGGTTTCCCTTGGGAGAATTTTGTCACTGCCCAAAGGTCCCTATTTCTTTGATCCATGCCTTGAAAAACACTTATTAAATGAAGAAGGAGGCATGGTTGCGCTGGTTGCTCTTGGGTGAGTATGGTTACCACCCAATAGCTCATATTTTTCTGATTCATGCCCTATATATCAATGTTAAAATGCAGCAAAAGAAGGCATGTTCATTTTGGTTTCCCTTGAGAGACTTTGGCCACCACATGACATCTCCTATGTCTATGTGTTTTGTATTGGGAAAAGCTTGCCATGATGCTCTCATGATGTGTATTAATGGAGTTCATTTGTATTGGGCTAATGTGACATTCCACATGTCTATCAATATGTTTTTTCTTCATGATGCACATGGGGAGGAGAGAAGGCAGCAATATCTCTTGTTGCTTTGGTTGCTTTTGGGGGAGTTTGGCTTGTCCATCTTACATGGAGGAGATGGAGGATGGTAGCAAAAGGCCTTACTCCGGTGGTTACTATTAGGATAATATGGTTTGACATCTTTTTCTACCCATATAGATCCTTTCCTTCTTCTTTTGCATAGCTATGGAATGATGTTTGGATCCAACAATGCCAACAGGGCTAAGGATGGGAGCATGACAATGCTCAATCAAATTCATAAAGCATGGGATGAAGAGATGTATTGTGTGATGGAGATTTTTCTTTATGGAAAGAGCTACTTTATTTTATGTATCTCATATATTAATAATGAAGTTGGAACTCATATGGTTGTCACTTGGTACTTCATGATGGAAGGAGGACATCTAACCATACAGTTAGAAGACATTCTATATGTTTTTGAAAGACAACTTTGGAACCAAACATACATGACACATTGCAGAAAATGGAGGAAGCCTTCCTTATGTGGATGCCATTTGGAGGGGAATAGATGGCCTTGCATCTATTTTGGAGTTGCTTTAGGGCAAGCAACATTTTGTTGGGGAGGACTGTAATATTCCCAAATTTTCACCTGATATTTGGAATAATAGAGTTATTAATTTTCTTAATGAATTAAGTTAATAAAAGGGTGGAGGGACCCATAATCCTCAATATGAATAAATATCCACTTTTTGTGTGTGAATGTGGATTATTTAAGTCTAGATCTGCATAATAAGGTGGTTGAGCAACTACTAATGTGAATGGAATTGGAGAACATGTCTCATTAATGAGATAGATCATGGAGGTTGACACCGTCAACTAATATCTTGAAGGTGTCAAACAAAGGATCATGGGAAATTCATGATAAAGTGGTGGAGGATAATGTGCAAACAATGCACACATGATGGAGAAGGTGTACATTGCACCTAGACATGATGGTTGATTTGGTCAAGCAACGCAGTTTAACTTGGAGGATTTTGTCCACAAGGACAGCGCAGTCTAGATGAGGGCCAAGGCATGGGAAGGCTCAATCATTATATAAATAATATGAAGACAAGGATGGAGGTATGTTGAATATTCTTGATGTAAGGATCTTTTCAGATGTGGAATTGTCATGTGACATTCCACTGCTTTCTTGGGTTGTTTAGCAGAGATTGCAGGTGATGTTTAGCATAGGGTGTTCCTAGTCGGGAATCCCACTTCTTTCTTAGAGTAGCTCTAGAAAGAGTATTTCACTTCATTCTACACCAGGCATTAGTGCCACATATCTTTTCTACTTTCTGCAGAACATTCATATTTAGAAATTGCAGATTTCTGAAGATCGGTTTGAAAGGTAGAAGTTGTCTTCAGTACTTCAGCTGGAGAAATGGTGAGGGTCTATTCCCATCACCTTGGGCTTATAGATCAGCATTCCCAGAGCTTCATTGCAGATATAGCATCAGGCAAAAATTTATTGACCTCCCAGCAGCCGTACTTCTTTCAAGAATTACGTTGTCTATCTTGCAGATCAAAAGGGAGGAAGGAAGTTGCTATTATTTCAGCTAGCAATCATGTGAGAGATCATTCCCTCACATTTCCATCAGTATTACCATCAGCCTGGAGTTTATTGTAGCATCTTTCAGCAAGTATAAGGCCTCTCTTTCCCTCACAGCGCAGTTTCTAGTGGCAGTTGTGTTGCAGCAGCTGAAATCATCATTGGAGGATTGAGAAGCTAGATCTAGAGCTTCTACCTTGTAGATTTGAAGAAGGGAGCAACCCTTCAAGCTTAGATCTGATCTGATAACATATTTTAGCCATATATTTGTCAGATCTATCTTCCTATCTATATTTCCCAGCAGATCAAGGATCAAATCCTAGGGAGGTGATTTTCCAAAGTTGTAGATCTGGAAATTCCTTTCTGGTTATCTTGGGAATCCATCACATTGGCCAGATCTTGAATCTTGGCATCATCTAAGTTCCAGATTTGATTAAATCTGCATTTTCATTTTTAGCCTACAACTATATGTTCATATTCTGCTAAAGGGACAACACAGTATTTTCTTCAGTGCCTTTCCAGTTACGATGTACCTGTGGCAGCTTGTTTTCTAGGTGATTCTATACCATCTCTTTGGCTAGATCTCCTCATATTTTGTACATTGTGTAACTGAATCTTCTCCAAATATAATAAAATGGCTCGGCTTCTCTATAAATTCTGATGTTGTCTTGATATTTAATGTTTTCTTGGTTGCAGCTCTTATATTGTGTTTTAGTATTACTGCATTCTCCCTTTTTGGATATTACAGAAAGGCTTTTATAATTTCAACAAGCAAGGATCCAAAAGGAACTTTCTCTCTAAAGAAGATAGCTCATCATCCGATGAAGACAATGACAGTGAAGAAGAAGCCAATGAGAGAGTATTGTTTATGGCCAAGCATAATAAACAAGAGGTATCAAACAATGAAGAAGAAGGATTGACCATAGAAGATTTTTTTAAGGAAGCAATCAAGCTTATAAAAGAGTTCAAGGCAGAGAAGATTTGTTCCAATACTCTTGAAGAACAAGTTCAAGGTCTCAAAATTGAAGTTGAAGAACACAAATGCATTGAAGAGTCACTTCAAAGGAAGTTGGAAGAAAGCAACCAAGAAAGGGAAGAATTAGAAGTCGAAGTAGTCTTGTTGCGTAAGGAAGTGAAGAAAGGAAAAACTCTCCAAAACTATGCCAACAGCTCAAGGGCATTGGAAGAACTCATAAAAAATCAACGATCTTACAACAACAGAACTGGCATCGGTTACAAAGAACAAGAAGCAGGACCTTCTACAAAAAAATACAATGAACCTATGAGATCTGACATGCATGTAGACTTCATTGGAGAAGATTCACAAGAACAGCCTTGGAAGACAATTCCTCGACAAATATTTCCATCTAGGTACCAACATATTTTTTATGGCTATTGTTATTCATGTGGAAAATTTGGTCATGAAGTTGTAGAATGTCGCACGTACCACAGGAACGAATACAATTCCAGGAGATCTGTCAAATATGAATCTCCCAAGGCTCAGCGAAACATCAATAGATTTGAACATTTAAGAAATAATATTGAATGTT
This sequence comes from Pinus albicaulis, assembly GCA_034641835.2. Classification (NCBI taxonomy): domain Eukaryota; kingdom Viridiplantae; phylum Streptophyta; class Pinopsida; order Pinales; family Pinaceae; genus Pinus; species Pinus albicaulis. The sequence goes on along the minus strand of CM076575.1, from coordinate 875,494,156 downwards.
ACAAATTTCAAAACTTTGGACACATAGCCAGAGACTGCAGACTTGAAAATCCTCCAGAAGAATCTTTGAAGCCACAGAAAGAATGAACATGGAAGAAGAAGAAGACTGATAATTGTGCTCTCGCTCTCAAGGCTCAAAACAACAAATATGTGTGGTATGTTGATAGCGGTTGCTCAATACATATGACTGAAGATAGAAAGAAATTTGTATCTCTAAAAGAGAAGAAGGATGGAACCGTGTCCTTTGGAAATGATGGGTCTTCAAATGTTATAGGATCAGGTACCGTCACTCTTGGAAGCAAAGATGCTCTAGCCAAGAATGTTCTATTGGTTGAAAACATGAATCACAATCTGCTCAATGTTGGACAAATGTGTGATCAAGGACACACAATACTATTCAACTCCACAAAATGTGAGATCAGGAAAGGCAAGTATGGTGAAATTGTGGCTACATCAATTCAAGCTCCAAACGACATACATGTTCTAGATGAAGCAACTAAAGCACGTCTAATAGCTAAAGAGGATGATATAATATTTGGTAGCAATGATGATCGACTAAGTAGGAAGTTTTCTACAAAGATGCAAAGTGATTTTGAGATGTCTTTACTTGGTGAGCTGACATAATTCTTAGGGCTTCAAATATCTCAGCAAGAGAAAGGAATATTTATATGTCAAGCCAAGTACATTAAGGAAATGCTCAAGAAATTCAAAATGGAAGATTGCAAACCCATCCTTACTCCGATGGTAACAGGTTGCAAATTGAGCATAGACGACTCATCTAAGGATGTGGATCAAAGGTTGTACAGATCTATGATTGGTAGTCTTCTATATGTAATAGCCTCCCGACTAGATGTTATGCAAGAAGTTGGACAAGTAGAAAGATTCCAAGCAGCACCAAAAGAATCACATATTATTGCCATCAAAAGAATTCTTCGACATCTAAAGGGAACAACAGAATATGGCTTGTGGTATCCCAAGGGTAACAATTTCATTATTCGTGCTTTTATAGATGCAGATTGGGCAGGAAGCATTGATTATCATGAGAGTACTCGTGAAGCATTGGAATATATTCGCTAGAAGCTTGGGATAATCCCAAGTTCTTATTAGATTTTCCTTATTCTGAATATAAAGGGGGAGCAGAAGTGTGTACAGGTCTGCAGAATGGTTGTGTGTTAGGGGAAGTGGAAGTGTGTACAGATCCGCAAGATGGTTGTGTGTCAGGGGGAGCTACCCTTTTCCATTGATGTCAAAGGGGGAGAGAATGGTGTAGGAAGAGGTGTCATGATCGCAGAGGGAGTACTTATGTTGCCATCAATGCCAGAGGGGGAGATTGTTGATCAGCGGTTGTCATGATGTCAACCCAAGAAGCACCAAGGGCTACCCCAATATTTCATGGGAATTTTGACCTCCCAAATTACTATATTATGGATCAAGAATGATTTTTATGGTTTCTACTTGTCAAGATGTTTCTGTTGATATATGGCACGCCACGTAATTCTTCACGATTTGAGATATTCATGTTTGAAGTTTGTAACCCTAGTTAGTGGGCTAAAACCCCATGGGGTTGTGGCATGGGTCATTGAAAATTCAATAACTAATAATTTTTAAACTCCTAAAATCCCTCCCACGTTCACTTGTTGAATCCCCTCTCAAACTAAGCATTTATATCAATTGTGATCCTCATATCCTCCTTATGTAGGGATTTCGCTATCTGAAACAGGTCATTGTGGAATTTTCGCTCTAAATTTTTTTATACGAAGGTTTAGAAGCTAAATTTTTTATGAGGTGAAGCTGAAATCCTGAGGAAGCTCCTATACATATTTCAGATCAAGGTGTGTAATATTTTTGGAGATATGATCTTTGGAAGTTAGTGTTTTTGCAGGCTCCGGAAATTCATCTCAAATAAGTGACCTTGGTAAAATCGCCATAACTCTCTCTCTGAGTATCGGATTGGAATTCTGTAAAAATTGGAAGATATTGCACATAATATAGTTTTAGCTCTATCAATTTTAGATCCAAATGAAGAAAAAGTGACACGTGGCACGCTTTATAAGTTATCTCTACTAAAACAGTCCATAATTAGGGCATTGTGAGAGATTGGGCATAACTCTCCCTTGAAGAATCCAAATTGGGTCAGACCTGTGGAATTGGAAAGATGACTTAGAAGACTAATATAGGACTGAAAATCACATATTGGGGATATGAAATAACAGAGATGCACCAGATTCAATATCAAGCTCCTAGAAGGCAAGAAAAAGATAGATAATGTGTTGTCAAGGGCTGCAAAGGACCAGACTTTCTAGGGCATCAAAGCAAAGCAAGGTGCAGCAAAGGATAGCATGAAAAGAGAAGCAACCAAGGTGCAGAACAACAGCAATAAGTTCATCACATGAAGTCTTCAAGTGGGCAGCACTGCATACATTCACTGTAAAGGTATCATTGTACTAAGTCATTGTAAATACAATATTATAAAAAATTGTACTAGTGTCTATCTGCCAAGAGTTGAAGAGGCAGTGTCGGGAGGTCTAGGATCATCATTAGGTGGTTGTTTCATATTTGGTTTTATGGTCTAATGTGTCTTCTTCTTCTACATCATTCTATATCATTGTAAAGTGGACCATTTTCCCCGGTACGGGAGTCCATTCTTCTTTTATTCTTCTACAGGGTGGTAGGGTGAGTTGTAGCTCATTGGGTGTTGGGGCATCCGTTCAATTGACTACTGAAGAATCTCGGGCATTGAAGCGTCCATCCAGTGGGAGCTGGAGAAGAATTCTTTTCTAGATTCTAGGAATTTGGAGCTTTATTTTCAATTGGAGTTGAATATTAAACAATTATTAGAAAAGCATTAGGTGGTTTTTTTCCCGGAGTGGGTTTCCACCTTAAAAACTGTATTCATTTTTGTTCCTTTTTTTACTACTATCATTGTACATACACTGATAGTAATTGAAGATTAACTAATGCTCTAATGGAAAGGAATATTGATTCACCCCCCCTCTTAGTATTTCCAACAATAATAACAATAATATATATAGTAATCGGGCGTTGGTCCCATCGGCCACCCAGAATAAGCCATTTGCACAAGAGGAAGCCTGACCATAGTCAGATCCGACTTATACTTACAACATTTTAGGGTAGTTAAAGGAGTGTCGCACCATTGTGTAGTCAGTAGCCAGACATTCAAAATAAAGCTAATGTCATAAAGGAACACCGACCATAGATGACTTTGACTTCTAGTACCCAAACAACCTATTTTGGGTAGAAATTTTTACATATAAATATCGCTCCAACTCAGAATAAGACGTCCAACACAACATTCAAGGTGCAATTTTATTTATTGAACTGTCAAATACTAAATGTCATAGTAATTATCACGCTTATAATCTTATATTACATTAGCTCTATTTCCCTGCAAATGGATGATCTGATGACGTTCTACCCTGCTCATCGCATATTGAATATCATTGTGAATTAAGACTCAAGGGCTCTCCACCAATCATAACGCAAATACATATAATTCAAAAAATAAATTATTTTTGTTTTCTAATGTTTGGTTTAGAAATTCTCTTTAATTTTTTCAACCAACTATTAATTGAAGAATCTGACACAAATCTATTGTTTTAATTCATTGTTTTGCATCATTTTAAAATGTTTTTTTTTTGGGAAAATTTCTACAATTATTAGTATTTATTATAAAACTTCTTCTGTAAAATTCATAAGGTGTTGTTTACAAAGACCACAATTTTACTCGAATAGTTATTTTCTTCCTAGAATTTAACGATTTTTTCCAAAAATATTACTCCAAATACCTTTAAATATTTTGTTTGATGGTGGAGATAGATTCATTTCCCAAAATTTCCACTGGATTTTATAAAAATCCCACCTAAATTTCCATTATCCTTTGGACATAGTGCCGTTAGACTGCATAAATCTAAATATTTAAAATTTACACTTTATTGCAGAATTTGTAATTACGCCGAAAGGTGTTCTCTCTGCAGGCTCAGAGTGAGCAAACATTGTTCACCCCAACCAATTGTAGCATTGCATTTTCGTATTCCTTTTCCTAATAAACATCTGACATGTCATCGCTCAATAATTGTTTCCAACTACTTTGCAGCTCTATCACCATTCGCCGAGACAACATGACCATCCCGCCCCGCCACCTGTCCATTGCCACCTATGATTGGACTGAACATGGGAAAATTTTAGGTGTGGTTCTTCTCTAGTTGCCCTTACTCTCCCAGCAAATATCAGATCTAGATCTAGATCTATCGCAGGCACAAATCCATATCCAATAGGTCATATCTAGTAGAATATACATGCCCATTCAAAACCTAAACCTCTAGATGCATGTTCCTGCATTCTCCAACTGCCTGTTCCTGCATCTGGTAGAATAGACATGCCCATTCAATACCTAAACCTCCAACTACATGTTCCTGCATTCTCCAGTTGCATGTTACTACATTGAATAGGCATGGACATTCAATTAGTTAGGTCACCCTTCTTCAAATTATTTTGTGCCACTATGCTTTTCAAACTTCCCATTTATTTTTGCGTCGTCACATTAACTATTGGATAGGATTAGTATCACCAGCATTCAATTTTCCCATTGATTCATGTTGTGTTTGGTGGAGTTTAAGGTAGTTGGTCTTGGGTGGAGTTTAGGGCGGTTGAGGCGGTGTCCAGCAACAATATATATGGTGTAGAGGGTTCATTATTTCACTGAAGAGAGACACTCCATAACAACAACTTTTCAACTAGCAGGGCATTTGAATTTTTAACTCGCAGGGATATTTTTCAACTAACAGGCAAGACGCTTAACCGATCTGGTTTTTGCGCTCTAGATACAACAAGTAAGATAGCCATTTCTCTAAACACATCTTGTATTGTTGTATTTGTTAAATTAATGAAATAATCCGCTTACCTGGAGTGTTGCGGGCGACATGTTTGTTGCCTTCACTTTTGCATTCAGGTTTTCTGTGACAGACTCTACAATACAAGCTTCAACATCTATAGACCACAGTTCGATCTCTTTATCCAAGTAAGCTACTTATGACCCTCGTGGCTTCCTTTTAATCCTCCTGACCTTGTTATCGAAGGCACCGAGTATTCGACATCGGGCTTCCTGATCCGATCAATAATTTGTAGTGTTTCAAGGGCATTAGATACATCCCTCATGACCAGTTCGGGCTTCCTGACCCACTCAATACAGGGAAAAACTTCAAGGTCATTAGATACATCCCCACTCCTGCGATTCGAACTTGGCTCCTGCGCTGAATTATTTTTGTGGTATTTCTTGACATTACCCAGTGGATCTGATAATCGTGACTCACTGTCTACGTGTGTGTACTTGATCGCTCCTAGTTCGACATGCTTGGTTGCACTCGCCACCACTACCAAAGCCCATCTTTGTCAATTGATGTGTTGTGTGCCATGAAATGTATAGGCCTTCCTTTTCTTTTTTCCTATCAATATGCAAACAGTTGCCCACCTTCTATAACACCATCTATATATGCGGCTCAATTGCCCACCTTCTCTAATGCCAGTTGTTTTGTTGAGCCACGTGTTCGCTTTCTAGCAGAAAAATATAAAACTGCCCAGCTCCACCATCACTTTCTTTGCAGCCTCACCGAACCTTTCGAATGGAAATCCTTTTGACAGACACACGTGCTCACAGCTCAAGATAGTAATGGGTTTCAAGTTATCCACCAGTTTGGATATTGTTTTAACTTTTCGCATTTGGCCAAAACTAAATTGCAATTGTTCTACTATTTAGTTCAATGTGTATCATAGAAATGAAACCCCTTACTTGGAGAAAGAGGTCGAACGATTCCAACCTACCAAAAAAAACTTTGAGTTACATAATAAGCTGAAAAGGGATTTCTACAAATTTTGAACCAATGCCAGCTTCCGAGCCCTAACTTCGACAAAAAATCTTGAACATTCAATGCACTTGTGATATTTCTCAATTCTGTGTCAATCTACATTTACTAAAGCAGAATAACAGAAAGAACCAGTAACTGCTACTTTCAATTATGTCCATATTGCACTTTTCTTCATAACTGTTATCAACTTGAAAGTACAATATCTATCGCTTTAAGCTTTAATTATTGTTGAAAATATTTTGAAATTGGTACTGAATTTCATAATTAATATATTATGATCAAGCATGACATGATGAAATCAAGAACCGATATAGTGATGCATGCATAATAACAAATTTGGCATTGTTAAAGGAAAAGTTTAAATATACAAGAATTTGAATCTTAGAATGTTTTATTATACACAAGAATAAAAGCTTATAATTAAACCTATAGTTGAAGGTCTATTATAATTATATTCTTATTTTGTTCAAATGGGCTTCAAGTTTAACTGGATTTCCCTCTTCCCAAGCAACCCAAAAATATCATTGTTAATTCTGGAGGGTCAACCGACCAATTTGGCTAATGTGCTCATTCATAATATTGCCTCAACAAGAAAATAAAAAATTCACGCTAGGAAAATTCTAAATGGTGCTTAGATTTTTACACCCTATGGTTATGCATTCTTGCCTTAAGCCAATTTCATTGTATCCTTTCCTGACTCTTACTTTTGTTGTGATTCACACATTATGAACTCCAAGGCTTTTGTGAAATATTTTAGTTTTATCTCTAATTGCAATACCAACCATATTTCTCTCTACATAATCGATTTTCCTTTAATTTGATGGCCCAACTCTTTTTTGTAGTTATTACTCATGCTTTGATCATTTATTCTGTCATGTGCTTTGTAATCTTTTCATCAGGCCCTTTTCTTCATTGGTCTTCTCAACAACCAGATTCCATTCTAACCGTGGTCTGGCCATCAAAACGGTTGGGACCTGATTTAACATTGCAAATGTTTAACAAATTGCCACTTTTACCAAAAATGAAAAAAAAAACAACTTTTTTATAGTTAAAACAAAATGTGTTGCAGAAGATTACAAATTTTGAATGCCTATATAATTTGTGCAAAAATTCCTCTACAAGAGTTGCATATACAAATGAACGTACAGAATGCTCCCAACACCAACATCATCTTTCTCACAAAGATACGGATTCTTACTTAATCAAACAAAAGTATCATGACAGAGGCATCATAAAAGGGTTGAATTTGACATCAGTAATGTCATCCCCATTGTGGCTCTCATAGAAATAGGGCACTCAAAATACTAATGGGTTTCAACTTATCCACCAGTTTGGCTACTAGGTTAACTTTTCTAATTTTCCCAAAAATAAGTTGCAACTGCTCTGCTATTTAGGTCAACGTGTCTCATAGAAATGAAACCCCTTGCTTGGAGCAATAGGTCAAACGATTCCAAGCTAGAAAAGCAAACTTAGAATTACATAATCAGTTGAAAATGGAGTTCTACAAATTTTGAACCAATGGCAGCTTCCTGACTTCAACAAAAAATCTTTAACATTCAATGCAATTGTGATATTGCTCAAATCTGTGTCAATCTGCATTTACTGAAGTAGATTGACAGAAAGAACCAGTAACTTCTACTTTCAATTCTGTCCATATTGCCCTTTTCTTCATAACTTTTATCAACTTGCGAGTACAATATCTATTTCTTTAAAATTCTACCCCAATGCAAGTGCACAATTGAATATAGTCACAGATAAAAACCAGTAATTCATTCTTGCTTCATACTAATTTGGTACTGACATGTGAGGAATTCAATATAAATGTGCTATGTTTTGATACCCGTGATTTTTCACTTGACGGTCTAACAGGAAATTAATTCGACTTGCCTTTTTTGTATGCGACAATTTCATCTAATAGATTTTGATTTCTTGTTGTCTGACTGTAGTTAGGCCAAAATGTTGAACTTTATCCTTCATGACCTTAAATATGTGTAATTTCATTTTTTTCCGGGGTATGTGTTTGAATTTTATATTGATTGTGTATATGCCAACTATGCCTAATCAATGTTTTAAGTATTTACTAATTGCATGAAAAGGGCCATTCAATGTTGTATAATATATCATTGCCTTGCCCCTTGTTCATATTACAAGAGCATATTAGTATTTTGTTGATAATAAATCCATGCAAGAGATATTCCCTACAACTGCGTGAAATTTGGACTACATATTGTTTATTATACTTTTTTTGTTGTCCCAAATTTACAGTGTTTGTCCTTATATGGTTTCAAGGGATGGATGAATTCCACTCAAATATACACAAAATTAACCTCAAAGTTTCCTTAGCTTTAATTATTGTTGAAAATATTTTGAAATTGGTACTGAATTTGATAATTAATATATCATGATCAAGCATGACCTGATGAAATCAAAAGTTGATATAGTGATGCATGCATACTAACAAATTTGGCATTGTTGAAGGAAAAATTTAAATATACAAGAATTTGAATCTGGGAATGTTTTATTATACACAAAAATTTAAAAAAAAAAGTTAGAATTATACACAAAAATTTACAATGTTTGTCCTTATATGGTTTCAAGGGATGGATGAATTCCACTCAAATATACACAAAATTAACCTCAAAGTTTCCTTAGCTTTAATTATTGTTGAAAATATTTTGAAATTGGTACTGAATTTGATACTTAATATATCATGATCAAGCATGACCTAATGAAATCAAAAGCTGATATAGTGATGCATGCATACTAACAAATTTGGAATTTTTGAAGTAAAAATTTAAATCTACAAGAATTTGAATCTGGGAGTGTTCTATTATACACAAAAATTAAAAAAGTTAGAATTAAACCTATAGCTGAAGGCCTATTATATTAATTCTATTCCTAATATGTTCATATGGGTTTCAAGTTTAACTGGATTGGGCTCTTCCCAAGCAACCCAAAAATATCATTGTTAATTCTGGAGATTCAACTGACCAATTTGGCTAATGTGGTCATTCAAAATATTGGCTGAAGAGGAAAATAAAAATTTCACACTAGGAAAATTGTAAATGGTACTTAGATTTTTACACCTCATGCTTATGCACTCTTGCCTTAAGTAAAGTTGATGTGGTTGTATCCTTTGGAAAATCAGCAATTAAACTACAGATTTATGAAGAATTTTACACAACATCAGCAACAAATGGGTTACTTGAATTTTTTTCCTTGTAGAATCAACAAGGGGTTTTTAGTTATATAGAGGTGGTAGTCTACAATGAAACATCTCATGTCATGAACAATTGCAGTTTATAAAATCCATGAAAAATAAACAATGATCATACTTATTTTGTTATAGAAAATGGCAAATTATTATGTTGTGAACAATTGTACTTTATTAAATTGATGAAAAATAAACAATGATCATATGTCTTTTGTTATAGAAAACTACAGATTATTATGTTGTTTATTGATGTTCATTCTAAAATAAAATGCTTGATTCTATCAGTAGTTTCCCTAGAAATATGAAGCATGAGAGATTGATGATTGGGGTTCTACCATTTGTCAACCCTGTTGGGAAAATATTGGTTAATCTTGACTCTGGCCATTAATTGTCTCAATGGTTTGTCATGATTGTGGTGATTTGAAGGTGGACTTTGCAATCCATGATTAAATATGTTGGTTAGAAGGTGACTTGTTGGTTCTTAATTAATGCGGTAGTTGGTCTAGAACTAATCATTATTAATGATGGTCTTGGGCCACATTGTAAGACACCCCAATACTGTTGAACTTTAACGATCTTGGGTCTAGAATAGAATCTTAAAATCTCTGACGCTATCAAACCAAAAAACTCAATAGAAATATTTTTCACAACGAAATATAAATAGCAGTAGATCACACATGCACAAAATAGACAACTTTTTTCATTTTTTTTACCCCAACTTCGTTATATTAAAAAACATATAATACAACAATCTAAGGATTCATCGACTTCATGCATTTTTCATATCCCATTCCAACCCTACCCAATTGCATGTGTAACCTATCGAACAACCCAATTGCATGTCTAATCTATCGAACAACTCTCTGCATATCTGAAACAATCTATTACTTGTCGCATATTTGAAACAATCTATCTCAATCATACGTAAACTAGCATGGATTAGTTGTGTTTTCCTCGTAGATTTGAAATTTTGCCATAGTTTAAAATATAACTCTACTTTACAAGATACTTGTTATGCATATTTCTTCCATCACTTTTCACAGCAAATCTTATCTCCAAATGATGTTTCCCCATGCTTCTATATATTTCACACGTTTTGCTTCAAAATATTTGTTCCTTAGTGTATTTTTAATTTCATATTGTAGCCTTCTCCTCCTCTCTACAATAAAATTCTTATGTGTTTTAACACTTACATTTCAAATCTTCCTGCAGTTCCTCTTTCCTAACAAAAAGTCACACCAAAATGGAACCAACTTTGACTAGCAATGCACTTTCATTGTTGATGAGTAGTTGTAACAATTTACAACCAATCCTCCAAGTGGTTTAGATCGAACAAATTTTCCCAGGCAGGGTTGTAGCCCCCCGGTACCGTCTCACACTATCTGATGGTACACAAAAACATGCAGTCTTGCTCACTTCAATGCATAATGGCCTTACAACATCTGGGGAGCTTCAATTTGGCTCCATTTTTCTCCTACAAAAAAGTTGTTTCACATCCTTCCATCAATCATTGTACGTTGCAACTTGCTTTCCTACCTTCCTCGCCTTCCCCTCCATTTCAGTCCTTTTTTTTCTATCTAAAATAGTTTCTTTTTCTTTCCCTATTCTCCTCCTCTCTCATGTTTCTTCTTTCTTGTAGTTCGCTTTGTATCATTGAGCTTCAAATTTTGCATCATACAACACCTTTGATTGGAAATACGACCCATATTTTTCTTCTCGCCAAACAAGTACTTCATGCCACCTCATCCTTGACAAATGCCTCCATAGTTCGGCCAAATATCACAATGGGGGGGAATCTTCAACCCTCTGCTCCTAATAGCACTCTTGGGCCAACAAATCTCCCTTTCAAGGCACTCAGCCCATCATGGAAATATTGGTCCATAGAAGGCAGGGTCCTTGCAAATACACCATTATGTCAATACAACGACGCACGTGGCACTGAAAAATATCTCGGGTTCGATCTTCTAGATTGTACAGGTGATGAAATCCACATTTCTGCTTTCAATTCCCTGTCAGACTCTTTGGACACTCTCCTACACATTGGTCGACTCTACACATTCTCAAATGGCACCATAAAGGTTCCTAACCCTTGCTACAATCATCATAACCACCCATTCTAAATCCTCCTTTTCTCTACCTTGGCCGTCACTGAGTCCATACATGAAGATCAATCAATACCTTCTAATAACTTCCATTTCGTCTTGATTAATTCACTCAATATGGTAGTTATCAATTCAATTGTTGATGTTATTGGTATTGTTAGTGCAACTTACCCTAAATCAATCATCCATCACCACGATGGCACAAAAACTCCTAGGAAAACAATTGCTTTATGTGACATGCCAAGTCGTAGCATTGATGTCACCTTGTGGGGCGAACAATGCCATGTCGAAGGCTACACACTTTTTGAAATTCGTGCCTTGGGGTCCACTCCATTCCTTGCAATCAAAGGGGGTCATGTCATCGAGTTCAATGGAAAAACCATTGGAGCTATTCCCACCACTTCCCTTCTAATAGACCCAAATATTTTTGAAACACACCAAATCCAACAATGGTTCCAAAGTTTGGGCATCAAATAATCATCGCCTTCCCTCAACCAAAAATACACAGGCACCCCTAGCACGCCCCTCAAAACAAATACAATTTTTGAGATCCTTGAATTGCCTCTCTCCGAGAAATCTCCATGGGTTGTCTTCCATGCCACTGCTACAACAATTGACATGGAATATTTTTACTTCCTTGCATGCCCACTTAACATTTATGGCACTCAATGCAAGAAGAAGGCTATCCAACAATCTGACAACATGTGGCATTACAAAAAATGCAAAATTACCTACCTCGAATGTGACTATCTTTATGTACTTCACCTTCAATTACATGATGACACTGAGCATTTGGAAAATGTTGTTGCGTTTGATGACGCTGCAACTAAGCTCTTGGGAATTTCAGCAAAGGACCTTCACCTCCTTTCAAGCGAGCCTGAAACAATCCACAACATCGTTTTCAAAGTAAAATGCCGCCACTTCGTGTCCACACTTTCTATTAGAACAAACATTTTCAATGGCATTGAACGCCTTGGCCCAATTCTCATGCACTCTGAAGAGCTCCCTTATGCCTCTACATCTACACTTCTCTTGAATGACATAAAATTCATCTCTAGCCCTTCCAAAAAAAGTAGTTCGCCAGCTATAAACACCTCCTTTGTTCAAACTCCCTCTTTGATGCAACTTTGCCTTCCTTTTGCACACCCTTTTCATGGAACACCTATAACCTTTGCTTTCTTCCCCTTTGCTACTCTCAAAGCCATATTTCTGTTTTCAAACCCATTTGCTACATCACCACTCCATTTCCCTTTCCCAATTTATTCCTCCATATAGATACTACACTAATCGATGCACACATTAACACTATCAAACTTTGCATGCCATCTTGAAATTATCTTCATACACCTCTATCTCTAATACTTTTTTTAAATTTCGGCTACACAAAATACTTGGTACTCTTGTACATTTTCTTGATAAATACATGGGTGTTATCTCGCATGAATTACTTTTGCCTTCACTACTTTCTGTAAACTTCAGCTACAAACATACTTGTTACTCTTGTACATTTTCTTAATAAATACATGGGTGTTTCCTCACAACCATTTTTGCAGCCATCTCGATTCTTTCATGTGCTTTCTACCACATTCACATATTTAAAATACACATGCATATGAATAAGTTATAATAAGGAAATCATACATAGTTACTTCTTTTCATACTTGTGTAATACAAACATACCCTTTCCTCGATCGAAAACAAACTTACATGGTCTTATACTTCCTAATACAACTATTATTCAATTCAGCATCCCACTAGCCAATGTAATCATTAAAAAAAAAGTCAAGACACAATAATAATTTAAAACATCTTCTTATTCACCTACATTTCGTTTCTCACCGGGTCCTTTAATTCTCAAACTCCACCTTCACAAAATAAAATAGAAATTGCATGCTTCTATGTTTTGTGGTAAAATTCCATTCGACTTACTCCATACAGGGAAAAAAAAAACAACAACACCCTCATCCTCCAACACATCCTTCCCTTGCTTCCCACCTTCATACAACACTTGCACCAAATGTTTCACTGCTTCCTTCTACTCAAATACAATAAACAAAAAACTTAATCCCTAGAACAAACAAAAAAATGTGAAAATAACATCATTCTCTCTCAACCTACCAAATGCTTCGTTTATATCCTCACTTTTCCCATCCAACATATTGGATTTTTTATTACAAATGTACCTGCTTACTAATTCATTTATAATCTTGTTTCTTTATTCACTTTTTTTGTCTTGCACATTGGAATACATTTGCTTTTACTTATCCATCCTCACACCAACATTGTGCTTCCTACATACACTATTTTCTCCCTTCACATGCCTTGTTTACTTATTTTTGTCCACACATCACTTATGCATAGCCTTTAACAATACTTTCCTTGTTTGGATAGATATGGAAACTACTCCCGAAAATAATGCAAAAAGAGCACGGCAACAACGGCATTACGCACTCAACAATGACATCATCAACACGCAGCATCGTCTACTCTACAAAAATTGACACAAAGTTCCTTCTGAAACATCCCCTTCTAGAAACCTCTTTCCTTCCCAAATCCAAATTCCTCCCCTTCCATCCATACAACTCCTTCTGTTCTCACCTCCATTTCCACCTGTAACCCACACTTCTCCCATCCATTTGCTTTCCTCACATCCATATGACAATATACAACCATCCCCCAAAAATTCTTCCACTTCAACTCCTCTAATTTCCATGGACAATCCTCTCCAACAAGCACATGATCGTCATTTTTGTGCAAGAATAGACGAACTTAGCCCCCTTCAAACTTGCTCCATTTGTAATGAATCTTACCCATCCATGAAAACAAAGAATCATGGTGGTGTCCACATCTGTTGTTGATGTGCTTCCGAACAATATACCCATCATTTTTCCTTATCAAACAACATGGACCCAGAAGAACAACCACATGATCTTTCTTGCTTGACTCAAGTTGAAGAGATGCTTATTGCACGTGTCAACCCAATTCTTCAAGTGACCCATGCACGTGGAGGACAATACAAATATTCTGGCCATACCATTTGCTTCCCTCAAGATATATCTACTATTTCCAACTCTCTTCCATGCATGCTTGGAGATATAGATATCCTTGTCACTAAATGAAGTCCTAACCACACAAGTTATGATTTTTTCGTCAGTAGATCACAAGTTCTATCAGCTTTGAAACACAAAATAGCAAATGATCCATATTACAAATATTTCAATGTAAACCCATGTGCACTCTCTTCGTTTCCTGAAATCCCGACCAGTGTCTCCCCTTACTTATTCCATGTCGCCACCACTTCCTCTGAACCACACGAAAAACTTCAAGGTCTTCCTACCCCTGACCTTGTCCAACCCTGCCCATTTTACCTTCATCCATCCTCTTTTGTGTCAACACTACCAAACACCCAAACCGAGATTGATGAAATATTTTTCGAGGTAGAGTCTTCTAACCCCATTCCCACCCATTCACTTCAATGGCCCACTATTGGGCTTTCCCCAGTCAATGAAAACAACACTTAGGGCCTCCTCTCCATCGCCTTCCCCACCCTTTTCCCCACAAGAACTACCATGTTAGCCCAACCACGAATCACACAAGTTGATATTCAAGAATACACTTTGTACCTAATCTATCACCATGACAATAGGTTTGGACAACATCCTAGATTCCACTACTACCTATACAACCTTATCATGTTCCATCGTAGTCAGGCAACAACTTTTGTATTCATTAAAAGGGACCTTGTAGATACCTTGCCAGAAACTATTGTTGGCCTTCATGACCACCTCCACCAACTTCCTCCTTCAACAATTCGAGACCAAATTATGCGCTTAGGCGCTTCTCTCTTAGGGGGGTATTCTTTTTGGACCAAGTTTTGAGGGGAACTAAGTGACATGATCATACAACTTGGAAACCCTACCTTCTTCTTCACATTAAGGGCAACCGATACCAAATGGCCTGACTTACACATGGCCATGCCTTCTAATCCTCCATCCAATGCAAATGATCATCCTCGCTGGAGAATCCAAAACAATATTGCAAACCTAGATCGTGCATATCAATACATCCACTGTAAATTCACAATATTCTTAGAAGAAATCCCAATAAAAGGATTCCATGTAAAGGACTAATAGTGCAAGTATTACTCTAGCATTAAATTCCTTTCAATGTTTATATACATGTTCTCATGCAACAATCTGACTTGATCTATTCTATTTTGCGCAGATATGAATGGCGACATAAAGGATCTGCACATATACATGGTTTTCTATGGTAAATGCACCTGATATGGACAACCTTGACTGGACCAACAAATAGAAAGTCGCTACTTCCAAACATTTCTTTTATTTATATGTGACTGCTTGGAATCCTCGTTCCCTGCAAAATAGACATCCAAACATACATCAATTGATGCTTCATGATCCTTGCCTTTTTGCAAAAAACTCCATCCTCACCTTCAATGAGCTAACAAACTACGAAGAGCCTGTCAATTATGTCCAGCGACACACAAAATGTCATTCCTCTACATGTCTTCACAAAAAAAACACTACTACATCTTGTCGCTATGGAGTCCCTTGTGATCTACATGAATCCTCTTCCATGCACATCGATGCATCTGGCCGGAAAAAATGCATCCCTGCTAGGAATGATGACATGCTTAACGTCCACAATCTCCACATGTTTACTATTTGGAGGGCCAACATTGACTTCCAATCTATCCTATCACATCATGTTGTCTTGAACTACATCTCCAACATCTCCAAATATGCAGTAAAAGTAGAATCAAAGTTTGAAAGCTACCACCAAATGTTATCATTGTTGGAAATATTATCATTGATGGCAAAGGAGCAGCACCAAAACACTTTGAGCAAGCACCAGAGGTAGTGAATGCAGTTAAGCAGTAAAGGCAGAGAAGCAACAAAATTAGAGAGGCAGTGAATGTAACAGAGGCATCGAATGCAGAAAAGAAGGCAACAAGGCAGCAAAGACAACAAAGAAGCAGAGATAGCAGAAGCAGGAAGAGGCGAGAGCCAAGAGACAAAGAGGGCTTTAATCAGAATAAAAAGGGTATATGTCGAGTGTGATAACTCGGGATGAGATTCAATAAAAAATAAAATCTCAGGAGTAATCTCAGGAGGAACTACGTGGAGAAACCAGAGTTACAGAGCGCGACAGTATAAAGAACAGAAAATCGACTAAGGCAGATAATTCTTTGAAGAATTCCAAGGGAGGTGAACGGACGGTCATGATTAGATCACAAAAAATTAAGGGCGAGAGATGGACGACGGAGATCGAATTGCTTCAGGATAAATTTCTCAAATTGCAACATTTAAGAGTTTAGCGTTAAGACATCGCATGGTAATTTAAAGCATTTGTGATGTGAAGTGGAGAAGGGACACGTGTTGGCACGGCGCAATATCATAGATCACACGAAATAGAGGTAACCACTAAGTTAAACGGTTATAAATTGTGAACTGTGAAGTACAGGCAGTGACGTAAAGATGATGTGGCAGTGACGTAAATATGACGTGGTAGTGACGTAAAGATGACATTGCAGTGACGTGGCGATGACATGGCAAGATGACGTGGAAAATGGGGTGGCCCTGACCCCATAGATCATAGGAATTTATGATGACGTGGCAAGGTGATGTGGCGATGACATGGCAGGGTGACGTGACATGATGACATGGACCTCGCCCGCATACCACACATCGCAACGCTTAGGGGATAGCAGTAAGGCAATCACAAGTTAATTTTAAATTTTTCGATGTGAAATGGAGGGACACATGTCGACCTTGCGCAACATCGCATCTCGCAAGAAATAGGGTTTAACTTCAAAACATCGCAAGATATGTTGTTTTGGTTGCGATGTGGTAAGGATCAAACGATGCGAAGTGATAAAGGGAGTCCACGTGTCAGCATTGCGCACGAGCGCATATTGTATGGTTTATGGTTTATCGCTATTGGTAGAGTGGGAAACCCACGGGCAAGTATTTGCGATGAAATGTGGTGGTTCAAGGTACTGTGGGACCCAATAGCCCTGTTCATTATATGTTATATACACGTTGTTTGATTGTTAAGAGTATGTTACGTTAATATGCGATGTTTGATCGCAAAACATATGTATGTTGATAAAACTCGGATTTATAATCCGCTACGTGTATAAAGGGAGTTATGTGGGTCATACCCCATAGGTTACAAGGAAATAAATGAGCGTAGAACAAAGGACCAGGAGCTCATGCAGAACAGTGTTGCGATAGTAGGGCAAACAAAAAGGCTCAGGCTAAAAGGGGAAGTTATGCAGTAAAGTTGGAATATAACGACAAAAACATAAAAGACAAAAGGACAGAAAGCAAAAGAGGAAAAACGCACAGCAAACTAAGAAACTGAAAGGGCTCATTAAAATAATTGATTGTAATTGTAAATGTATTATTTATTTTATATTGTTTGTGATGCAAAGGTAAGTCTCCATAGGCAAAGAAAAAATCCAATTAAATATTGAAATGAGTATATAGAGTTGTAACATCCTGAAATGTTGAGCGAGGAAATGAGAAGGTGGAAGGAAAAGATTCATACCTATTCATTTCATATTCCCATATGGAATGCAAACAACTATGAAGTGATCTCTATAAATGATGTTATTGTGATATGCATAAAGAGGTGAGAGAGTGGAAGAAGAAGACAGACTATAAAGCGGATTTGATGGCAGGAAGGACAACAGTGAAGAAGGAGTAAAACAGAGCTGATATCCAAGAAAATCGGCATATGATTTCATTATAGTATGAGGAAGTTGGTGCTTCCATATCAAGTTGTAGCTTGATAGATGTCCAGTTGTAGCTGGTTGAGGTAGGAGCCTCTTATGGGTTGTAGCCTGCAGAATATATGGGATTTGGAGCTTCCTTGCAAGTTGTAGCTTGCATAATTTGAGGTAGTAGCCTCCTGTAGGTTGGAGCCTATAGAAAATCAGTGGTGAGAGGGAGTTGGAGCTTGCCTTTGCATCACAACAATAATAAGATGTGGTTTTCTCCCTTATGGGTTTCCAATTATATTTGTTGTATATTTTCATGATGATTATGTGTTGATATTATGTATTTAATCTGCTTAATACTTATTTCTCACTTATTAAGATTTATGTTTCATTATACATTAAGTTGATCATGAAAGCAAGGTGTAAATAAGTAATAAAAGAAAGTTTTAAAAGACCATGAATGTATTAAACTGATTAACCCCCCCTCTCAGTTTAACTAAGGGTTCAACAATTGGTATCAGATCTAGTTCCTTCTGTATCAGTTTAACAACTGGAAGGAGATCCTAGGTCCCCAAGATGGCTAGCCTAGAAGGATGCTCAAAAAATAAAGCCCCTTTGTTTATTGGCACAAACTATGCCTTCTGGAAAATAAGAATGAGGACGTACATAATGTCTCTAGGATTAGAAGTTTGGACTGCTATGGATTTAGGATATGCTCCAAAGGATACTGACACAGAGAAAGAAGCCAAACAAGATTTCATAGCTAATGCAAAAGCAATGAATGCACTCTTGAGTGGTCTGTGTGAGTCAGAATTTATCAAAGTTATGCATAGTAAAACATCCAAAGAAATATGGATACATTAGAAAATATCCATGAGGGAGATAAAAAGGTGGAGATGGCCAAGCTGCAAACCTATAGAGCTCAGTTTGGAAATGTAAAAATGAATGAAGATGAAGATATAGCTAGTTTCTTCTTAAAGGTTGCGTAAATTGTGAATAACATGAAAGCTCTAGGAGAACCCATTAAAGAATGTGTAATTGTGAAAAAGATATTGAGATCTTTACCATCCAGGTTTAACCCAAAGGTTTCGTCCATAGAAGAAATAACAAACTGGGAAACATTGACCATGAACCAATTGCTTGGAAACTTGACGGCCTATGAGATGAGACTTCCAAAAGAGAAGTCAAAAGTGAGGGAGGCAGCCTTTAAGGCTGATAAATTCAGAGAAGAGAAGGAAGGTACATGCTCCTGCTTTGATGAAGAAGAGGCCAAATTTGTCAGAAGATTGGAGAAAGGCACAGGTAAGTATAAAGGTAAGCTTCCATTTAATTTGTTTAATTGTGGAAGAGTGGGGCACTAGCATCTAAATGTCCTCATAAGAAAATTGAGAATCAGTCAAGAGGGAAAGAGAAAACCAATTTCAACAATAGGCCGAAAGGGAACAGATTTAATTGAAGATCATTCTATGTTCAACAATATAGCAATGCATCTGAAAGCTCAGATGAATCCCCCAATGAAGAAGAAACTTCAGAATTCATCTTAATGGCCAAGGAAGAACTTGAGGAAGATCTCCTGGAATTTGAAGACAAAGGTGAGGTAGATCTTGAGGGGGAGCTAATTAGTGCCTTGGAGTAAATAAGCAGACTTAAAATTAAGAGTAAGAAACAGAAAGAGATTATTTTAAAATATGCTAATACAAAACCAAATTCATAAGACCTTATTAAATTGAACATTGAACTAGAAGAATCAAAGAAAATAGAGGATATTATGAAAAGAGAAATAAAGGAGAAAAATCAGGAGCGAGAAAATATGGAAGAGGAAGTGATAAGCCTGAGGAAGAAATTAGAAAAGGTTCAAATTTAATTAACTATGAATATTTCTCAAATGAAAAGCTCTGGTCATTTGGACAAAATTATTAATGCTCAAATATCTCCTCATATAAAGGCTGAGATAGGATATGAAGGAGAAACTAGCAAATCCAAGGTAGAAGATAACAATAATATCATTTTTGTAAAAATTTTAAAGGATAATGAAGTAGCAAAAATGGGATCCACAGAATTAGAAACTAGCAAGATCATGATATATAACGAAACAAGCAACAACCTCAAGTGACAAAGAAATAAACAAAGAGACAAACAACTGCAATAGACTCATGCGCTCCTACGGATGAATTGAACAAACTCGGAAGATGTCAAAGGAGGTTCCTTCCTCCTATGAGCAGTATCACTTGCTTTGCCTACCACAAACCTGGACATATTGCAACATGCTGTAAGATAAAGAAAATCTAGTCCAACCAACAAAAGATGCAACAAATGAAAATATTACCTCAATCAACTCTCTCTACCAGAGACAGATACTACTTCCATAGGTATTGTTTTTATTATCAAGGGTTCGGTCATAAAGCCATGGAGTGCAAAACTTATATACAAAGACTGGTGTATGGAAACTCAAGGGGAATTATGAACAATGGTGGATTCTCTTGTATACATAATCCTTTCAGAAATACAATCAAATGTTTTTGCTGCCATAAAACTGGGCACAAGTCTCACGAATGTCCTCTTAAAGATTGTGGTCCATCTCCTCGGGAAAGTTACCAAAATAATAGCTGTGTGCAATGGAGAAAGAAGCTAAATAAGTGTGATCTGGTTGTAATAGCTCAAGATTAGAAAAGCCAATGGTATGTGGATAGTGGGTGCTCAAAACATATGACTGGAGACAGAAGCAAGTTTATAACCTTTGATGAAAAGAAATCTGGAAATGTAACATTTGGAAATGATAAAGCGGGGAAAATCAAGGGAAAAGGCTCAGTCAGCCTTAACAATGGAAGAGGAGAGGCTCAAGATGTACTATTTGTGGATGGTCTAAAAGCCAATCTGCTAAGTGTCAGTCAAATGTGTGATAAAGGTTGTGAGGTCCTTTTCAAAGTCCAAGATTTTGAATTAAGGCCTATCACCACAGGAAAGACCTTGATCAAAGGTGTTCGAACAAAGAACAATGTCTATATAGTAGAAGAAGAGAATGAAGCATGCCACATCAGCAAAATTGACGAATCATGGTTATGGCATAGAAGATTGGAACATCTAAACTTTGACCACATCATAAAATTGATCAAGAAGAAAGCAGTCAGAGATCTGCCTACAATAAAGAAGCCTCTAAATACCATATGTAAGTCCTACCAACTGGGCAAGCAAACTCGCACATCTTTCAAGGCTAAAGACCAACTATCTACAAGTAAGCCACTTCATCTTGTACACATGGACCTCTGCGAACCTTCAAGAACTAATGCACTAGGTGGAGAATCATATTTCATGCTGATAATAGATGAGTTTTCTAGATTGACATGGGTGGAATTTCTCAAATATAAATCCGAAGCATTTGAGAAATTCAAGATCTTCAAGGCACTGGCAGAAAATCAAACTGGATGTAAGATAAAATTCATCAGATCAGACAAAGAATGTGAATTCATAGACGATGATTTTGCAGACATGTGCAATGAATGTGGGATAAAGCAACAATTTACAATTGCATGTACACCTGAACAGAATGGAGTGGCAAAGAGGCAAAACAAGTCAGTACAACAGTTTTCCATAGCAATGATGCACGAAACTAACATTCCCCAAACCTAATGGGCAGAAGCAGTACACACAATTGTTCATATTCTTAACAAATCTCATCTTAGACTAGATTGTGACAAGTCTCCATATGAATTATGGCATGGGAAACCAGCATCAATCAAGCACTTTAGCGTCTTTGGTGGAAAATGTTTCATAAAGAATAATGATGAAAATTTGGGGAAGTATGATGTAAGAGCTGATGAAGGAATATTCTTGGGATATGCATCCAAAATTAAGGGATACAGGTGCTACAACAAAAGACTGCATAAAATTGTGGAAAGCATTGATGTGAGATACAACAAAGATCTACCAAACAGAACCAGAAGCACAAGCTGCGCCAATCCTCCAGATGATCATGAAGATGAGAATCAAGAAAATGAAGAACAGAGTAAGACAATAGAAGATACTAAATTAAACTCAAAAGGTCCCTCGAGACACACTCAGAAGAACCATCCAGAAGATCAAATCATTGGAGACAAGAGTGCAGGAGTCCAGACTAGAAGACAACTAGCTAAACAGACCGAGGAAGTGTACCTAGCCATGATGTCTCAGATAGAACCAAAGAATTTCAATTAAGCCAACAAGGACAAAAATTGGGTAAGTGCTACGAATGAAGAACTAGACCAAATTGAGAAGAACAAGACCTGGGAGTTAATGCCAAGGCCCACTGGGAAAAATTTCATTGGCACAAAATGGATATTCAAGAATAATATAAATGAACAAGGTTAGGTAATCAGAAATAAAGCTAGACTTGAATGCAAGGGATACTCTCAAATCGAAGGACTGGATTATGATGAAAAATTTTCCCCTGTAGTAAGAATGGAAGCAATTAGAATTTTTTTTTCTTTTGCATGTTATCATGATTTCAAGGTCTATCAAATGGATGTGAAGTCTACCTTCTTAAATGGAGATCTAGAGGAAGAAGTATACATGGAACAACCTGAAGGATTTTCCTTAACAGATAAACACGACTATGTGTTAAGATTAAAGAAAGCCTTATATGGTATCAAACAAGCCACACGTGCATGGTATTCTAGGTTGTACAAATACTTACAAAAACAAGGTTTCAAGAAAGGAGGAGTAGACAACAATATGTACATTAAGGCCAATGAACATGAACTCTTAATTGTAGTAGTATATGTAGATGACATCATGTTTGGTAGCAACAAAGATGAGGTAGCAAAAGGATTTGCAGAAGAGATGAAGTTAGAATTTGAGATGTATATGATTGGAGAGCTTACCTTCTACTTAGGACTTCAAATTCTACAAAAGAACACATGAATATTCATTTCACAAGAAAAATACTTAAGAGACATTTTGAAAAGGTTCCAAATGGAAGACTGCAAACCTGTGTCAACTCCCATGATCACTGGATGCAAGCTATGTGCTGATGATGGATCCACAGATGTAGATCAAAGAATTTACAGATCTATAATAGGAAGTCTGCTATACCTAACTGCCTCTAGATCGGAAATTATGTTGGCAGTAGGACTTGTGGAAAGATATAAAGCAACACCAAAATAAAATCACTTGCTAGCAATCAAGAGGATATTTAGATATCTTCAAGGAACTGTACATTATGGCCTATGGTATCCAAAAAGAAAAGACTTCACATTGATAGCATATACAGATGCATATTGGGCCAACTGTGTGGATGACAGGAAAAGCACAAGTGGAGGTGCATTTTATTTGGGAGAAAGTCTGGTGGCATGGTTAAGCAAGAAGCAAACTTTTGTCTCTCTATCTATAGTAGAAGCGGAATACATAGCAGCAGCAGCTTGTTGCACACAAGTAATGTGGATGAAAAAAACTCTCCAAGACATGAAGGTAAGCATTAATGAACCCATTTCTATCAAATGTGACAATACAAGTGCAATAAGTATATCAAAAAATCCATTACTTCATTCAAAAACAAAGCACATCCCAATAAAGTACCACTTCCTCAGAGAACAAGTAGCACAAAAAATAGTAAAGATGGAGTATGTACCAACAAAGGAACAAACATTGGACATATTCACAAAACCTCTTGCTAAAGAACCATTCGAATATCTAAGAGACAAACTAGGGGTAGTGTCTGCAGATGATACTCTTTCAAATGATTAGAAATAATAATAATAATAATATATGATGTTGGAATTACACCAACAAAGGCTGCAATACAAGGAATAGAAACAATGTAGTAGAAAAGTGATAATCAATATTAGACAAGAAAGCATCATTCCATGGGGAGAGCAGCCCATAAAAGTTGTCATAGAAGAGCTAGAGAAATGGAGCAGTGTATGGTACAGGTCCTCAAGCTTAGAGTATTATGATAGAAGTACATCAAAAGTCCAGGACATATCACCTCTATCAAATAGTAAGGGACATAAGTACAAAACATTCTATGGTGACAAGCCTTACAAGTTTCTCAAAGTGTTCTTCCAACAACTATTGTACACCAGTCTAGAGAAGCATGGTATAAAGTCAGAAGAAGAATGCCTAAACACATCTCAGAGAAAGGAAATGCAAAGATAGAATCTAAACTGGGAAATGTCCAACCCTTTTCCATTGATGTCAAAGGGGGAGGAAAAGCAAGCAGAAGAAGGAAGGCTCTTCTGAAAAGCAAGCAGAGGAAGAAAAGACACTTCTTAGAATAAAAGGGGGAGGAAGTCATGGAGGAAATATTGGAGTATTTCCATCAATGCCAAAGGAGGAGACTGTTGGAAATATTGTCATTGATGGAAAAGGAGCACAAAGGAGCAACACCAGAACACTTTGAGCAAGCACCAGAGGCAGCGAATGTAGCTAAGAAGCAACAAAAGTAGAGAGGCAACGAATGTAGCAGAGGCAGCAAATGCAGCTAAGAAGGCACCAAAGGCAGCAAGGCAGCAGAGGCAACAAAGAAGCAGAAATAACAGAAGCAGGAAGAGGTGAGAACCAAGAGACAGAGAGGGTTTTAATCAGAATGAAAAGGGTAGATGTCAAGTGTGATAACTCGGGATGACATTCAATAAAAAAGACAATCTCAGGAGTAAGCCTTGTTTCGTGTATGTTATATATGCGTTGTTTGATTGCTAAGAGTATGTTATGTTAATATGAGTCGTTTGATCCCAAAACATATGTGTGTTGATAAAACTCAGATTTGTAATCCGCTGCATGTATAAAGGGAGTTATGTGGGTCATACCCCACAGGTTACAAGGAATTACATGAACGCGGAACAAAGGACCAGGAGCTCATGCAGAACAGTGTTGCGACAGTAAGGCAAATGAAAAGGCTCGGGCTAAAAGGGGCAGTGATGCAGCAAAGTTGGAATATAACGGCATAAACATAAAAGACAAAAGGACAAGAAGCAGAAGAGGACAAATGCACAACAAAGCTAAGAAACTGAAAGGGCTGAGTAAAATAATTGATTGTAACTATAAATGTATCACTTATTTTATATTGTTTGTGATGCAAAGGCAAGTCTCCGTAGGCAAAGAAAAACTCCAATTAAATATTGAGATGAGTATATAGAGTTGTAACATCCTGAAATGTTGAGCGAGGAAATGAGAAGGTGGAAGGCAAAGAGTCATACATGTTCATTTCATATTCCCATATAGAATGCAAACATCTATGAAGTGATCTCTAAAAATGATGTTATTGTGATATGCATAAAGAGGTGAGAGAGCGGAAGAAGAAAATAGAGCAAATAGAGAAGCTGTGAAGATCCATAGATGATATAAAGCAGATTTGATGGCTGGAAGGACAACAGTGAAGAAGGAGTAAAATAGAGCTGATATCTAGGTAAATCAGCATATGATTTCATTGAAGTATGAGAAAGTTGGTGCTTCCATATCATGTTGTAGCTTGATATATGTCCAGTTGTAGTTGGTTGAGGTAGGAGCCTCTTGTGGGTTGTAGCCTACAGAAAATAGATGGGAGTTGGAGCTTCCTTGCAAGTCGTAGCTTGCAGAATTTGAGGTAGTAGCCTCCTGTAGGTTGGAGCCTACAGAAAATCAGTGGTGAGAGGGATTTGGAGCTTGCCTTTGCATCACAACAATAATAACATGTGGTTTTCTCCCTTACGGGTTTCCACTTATATCTACTGTCTATGTGCATGATGATTATGTGTTGATATTCTGTAATTAATCTACATAATACCTACTACACACTTATTAATATTGTTGTTTCATTATACATTAAGTTTATCATGAAATGAAGGTGTAAATAAGTTATAAAAGAAAGTTTTAAAATACCATGAATGTATTAAATTGATTCACCCCCCCTCTCAGTTTAACTAAGGGTTCAACAAGCATGCCTTGCACAAAGTTGTCCTCTAGATTCCCCCACAATTTTTGTAGTCCGCAAACTCCTAACTGAAACAATTGCTAATAGGGACATTGGTGCACAAGAAACATGCCACATGCTCCAAAAACTCCCCCTCACAAAATGTAGTCGTTCTTTTGTCTCCCTTAATGTCTAAAAAAAAGTTTTCAAATGTGTCACAAATAACTTAGATGCCCAAAAACAAACAATGCCCTTCATCGCTTCATGCATGCAAATACCCCCTTCACTTGAGTCATTGTCTCTTATTGAAGTTGCACATTGTTGGTCATTCTCCTCTCGCCACAAAACATCACCATGGAAATGTATCTTCCCTCCCATGGTCGTTCACATCTTACCTCGTTACACTTCCATCCCATCTCAAGATGAAAATTGTTATGTAGACTTATGTTGGAGTGAACTACTCTTGTATTGTCCTTTTTGCAACCTGCCCGATGACATTGGTAGAAGTGACGAGCAAATTATTGCACATTGGAAATAAATAAACATACATATCGTGCATGGCATATCCAACGTGCACCTGAAGAACCACCTCCTGTTGCCTCCGACGATGTTGATGGTCTTGAAATGCATTGTCACCCCTTTGTGGACATGGATGAATGGAAACTCCTTTCTCAACTCCACCCAGGTAACAACATGCTCTTTTATGACCTTGACATGCTAGGCCACCGTGACTTTTTTGCAACTCATAATTGGGCCCATTCTCTTATCCCTTCAAACTTGCAAGAGATTATCATTGGCTTCATAGAATTTAGCCGCTCCTCCATACAACTATGCCATCTCCCCTCTCCAAATCCATACTCCATCGCCTCCTTATCCCCAAACCAACTGATGGCTTTTAATATCATACTTGCCCACTTTTCAAACAATGCCTCCATCACACTAAAGATGATCATCCAAGGTACTGTTGGGACTGGTGAATCTTTCCTCATAAACCGCCTCAAGGATTAGTTCCTATCTAACTCTACCAATAGAAAAATCCCTATACTCTTGCTTGTTCCAACCAGTGTTGCCGCTTTCCAAATAAATGCACAAAATATTCACTCTGCCTTTCACATCCCTATCTCCTCCTTGCAACATTTAGAAGGTCAAGCTCTCCTGAATCTCCAAGATAAACTTCAACATGTCAGATACATTCTCATTGATGAAATTAGCTTTGTTGGCCCTAAAATTATTTCTCAATTGATGCACGCTTGCACGAGGCTTTCCCATTTAATATAAACACCCCATTCGGTGGACACTCTATTAGTCTTGTCGGTGACCTTGGACAACTTCCACTAGTAAAATATACACCAATGTATGTTGGAACATCTCATGGAAATACTCTTTGGAATATTTTTGATAAATTTTCACACTCAAAACTATATTTCGTCAGCAAGGCAACACCCCTGAATAGGTTGCATTCTGCCAACTCCTCTCCAACCTTCAGAATA
This sequence comes from Pinus albicaulis, assembly GCA_034641835.2. Classification (NCBI taxonomy): domain Eukaryota; kingdom Viridiplantae; phylum Streptophyta; class Pinopsida; order Pinales; family Pinaceae; genus Pinus; species Pinus albicaulis. Next base: position 875,466,860 of record CM076575.1, on the reverse strand, counting down.
CAGCCCCTACAATGGATGATTGGAAACTGCTCATGGCACGTACAAAGTCTGTCCTTCCACCTATCGAGCAACAAAAAATTCACATTTCTATGCACCTTTATGCAACAAATGAATCTGTCACACTACACAATAAATACATGCTAAAAAAATTGATCATCACCATTGCACATTAATATGCTGAGCAAAGGAAACATCAATCGTCCGCTACTCAAGAAGATGAACAACTTGATGCAAACTTTCTCATATGCATTGGACAATAGTTCATTTTAACAAGAAATCTATGGGTTCAAGCAAGCCTTGTTAATGGAGCACTTGGGAAAGTTGTTGCTATTTTCTACACAACTACCTCTAAATCCCCTGACCTACCAACATTTGTTGAAGTCGATTTCATTCACTACAAAGGTCCACCATGGGATGCCTCAAATCCAAATTTTGTGCCAATTCCCCCTGTAACAATAGGTTCTCGCACACAAGTTGCACTTTGCATGGCATGGGGATTAACAATCCATAAGTCTATTGAAGAGCTCTTGTCCTGAAGATGGATCCTTGTTGGGATTCGAAATGTCGACAAATGTTTTGTAACACTATGGATAATCCAGAGAGCTCTTAAATAAACGATAACCACAAGAGATTGAAATCCATAATCCATAATTCGTAGGGCATGACCCTCCAAAAGCCAACAATCGACATTGGAAATATCGATCACCAAGGCCTAACTTTCACAGCAATATCTAGAGTTAGACTGTGAGCGATATTTGCATCTCTCGAGCTTTTACCTCTGCCCGCTACTCACACATGCAAGACAATACTTATGTCATCTATCAGATAAAAGAAGAAGCATACCTTGCCTCAAAAACTTTGCAACATCATCCATAATGGATTCCCTTGTTGGTGATTCACCTAACTCAACACTACCCTTGCACATCTTCCATTTGGTCCCTTATTAAAATACAAAAAAATGTGTACTTATTAACATGCTTTTACTCTACATTTATTTAATTTTCAATACTTGCTAATACTATTTTATATATGCCATTCACTTCATCTACTTTTCAATCTTCATCAATTTCAATTTAAATACTTGTTATTACTCTTTTATATATCACATTCTCTTCATCTACTTGGAATGGTGTTGAAGAGACTCTTGTGCAGGATCATTTTGATTACAATTGGGTTGTTGGACTTGTGAAAGAAGTCAGGGATGAGCTTCTTTCATTGAAGTCAGGGATGAGCTTCTTTCATTGATTCCTAAAATTTGGAAACAAAAACTCCTTGAAAGCATTGATGTGGACCTCTTGTCTCAGGTATTATTCCTTTGGTAGTGAAAGTACTTTTGTGGCATTGTATTGATGTGGATTTTGATTGAATTTCATATTTTCTTTGTTAATCTGGATATTGGAGTTAGGAAGCCAAGACATTGAGTATCTCAGCAAACTTATGGATTATTCGTTTGGTTTTGTATTGAAACTTGCTATTCCAGTGAATGATACAGAGTCAAAAGCAACTCATCAAAAAATATTTCATGAACTATCTGAGATAGTGTCTGTAATGGACCAAAATTAAAACCGATCCTTTGCGCGTGCATTGGTGAAGCACATTCGGTTTATTTTAGAAAAAATACACGTATTAACCACCTCACACATATTCAAGCTTGGAAAACTCCAAAGACATTGTGGAAAGGGAACACCAAGAAGATTTGTCAGAAGAATCAGGTAGGAACTGGAGCACTACAATCACAGGATTTCTGAAGAAGAAAATCAGAGATTTGAAAAGAAGTAATCAAGGGTCAAATTTTGTCAGGCCAAAAGTATCAATCAATTTCAGGCGTATACTTGACCATGTGGTTAAGAATACCGAGGAATATGTTGGACCAGTTCATCCTGGAGATTACTGGTAAACTAGCAATAATAGTATCCTACCTAGGCAATGGATAATTTCCAAATATTTGTGGTAATATTAATCTATCAAGGATATTTTCAGTTGATAGTCTACATTTCAATGTTCTTAACATGTGTTTCTTTCTAGATTTCTCTCAGTGAAGTTAACTCTTTACTTCTACTGGAGGATTCATTCAGATATTACTACCAAGCTAGCTTTTTGGGTCTCATGGGTGGGCCATGTCTTAGTATAATACCAGTAAGTGAATATTTGACCATTTTTTGGCTTCTTCATGAAAAAATAAATTTGTATTGAAAACATCAATTTTAAGATTATTTTTATTTGTACAAATTTACCAATTTCTAGATATATGGTATGCAACCTTTCATAGAAGAGTTCAATTATCCCATGCCATGAGACTATTCCGGCGGAAAATTCGCATTTTAGTAAATGGTAGGGAGCCCCATAAAAAGGACTTGGAATTGCTTGCTGCCAAAGGTCTACAAACCACAAAAACAGCATTGATATCAATGGAAGAGTCATGGATAAGGATACTAAAACAAACCTGAAAAGTCTTGGCAAGCTTGCACCAATGTAGGTCTTCAATTAATGGCTATTTTATTTTTTAATATCTCATGCTTTTTTTTTTTTTTGAAAATGATTTATATGTTAATTATTAACTAATATGATGTACACAAGAATGATAAAAATTGTCACAAAGGTGTGCCCTCTCTATAAAAGTGTAGGGTGCACATATTTTCTTTGGGTCCAAGGTTAGGAGAATCTATGCTTTCCTAAATGTAGCATCCTGGCTAAGAGATCAATAGCCACCTCTAATCTAAAGTTGTTAGCTCTCTTTCTTGAAAGGCCTTTTACTCGCAAAGTTTCAAATCTATAATTAGGCATTAATAAGGGATGACTTTTTTAAATCGGTGATGCATTATTGCTTGGTACCATCAATTAACATTTTTATTTTGTTCTTTTACCTAGGTTCTTAAGCAACATATCAATGATGCACTAATTATAGTGTTGAACCCACTGGTCTAGGGATCCGCACACTAGAAAATTTGGTGGAAATTCTGACAGCCAATTCGTCGCTATTCCGACACATAGTCGTCATAAGAGCGACAGTTTGAGGGTGGGCAAAATGTGGTTTGCCATACCTTCGCAGTTCCGACGCAATTAAAAAGTGTCGCACTATCGACACTTTTTCCGTCGCTTCCAAACAAGCGTCACTCTTCCGACGTTTCCCAATCCATCACACTTCCGACCTTTGTGAACTGTCGCACTTCCGACGAAATGTGGTCCGACGTTTTGAACGTCGCTCTTCCGACGTTTGTAAACTGTCACAATTACGACGAAATGTGGTTCGACGTTTTGAACGTCGCTCTTCCGACGTTTGTAAACTGTCGCAATTCCGACGCAATGTGGTCCGACGTTTTGGACGTCGCTCTTCCGACGGTTGTAAACTGTCACAATTCCGACGAAATGTGGTCCGACGTTTTGGACGTCGCTCTTCCGACGTTTGTAAACGGTCGCAATTCCGACGAAATGTGGTCTGACGTTTTGAACGTCGCTCGTCCGACGTTTTTATATGGTCGCTCTTCCGACGTTTCTAATTTGTTGCAATTCCGACGCTTACAAGGCGTCGGTATAGCGACGACAGGTTCAATTTAAAAAAAAAAATGAAACTTTAAAAGAGGAAAATTGTTGTTTTGAATATATTATATGAAGTAAAACAGTCCATGAAGTCATTACATTTTCACATCTGAAGATTGGAACCCAAATATCCATCCAGAAAAGTGGAAGTCCCACCCCAGAAAATGATAAAAAAATACCCCATGTCACATACAGGGACATGATATAAAACCCAGTAACGGTCCACATGGAGATTATCGACAATATGAGAAAGCATCCAAATATGCCCGAGGCATCTATAAGAAAGTGAAATAGCAGTATGTAGAATAGTAAAGCAACAGATAGAGTACCGACGTCCATTGTTCTAAATACAAATTAAAGTACCCAAAATCCTTGAACAGAGAAAAACGCTAATCATGTGAGGAGTGTGATATGTCCAAAATATAAAAAGACCATCAGACCATATCAATAAACCAACAACATAGACCAACATAGCTAGTTTTGAAGGCAGAGTGATAAACATTAATCATTTTTTTTTCACAAGAGAAAAAATGTTGTTTTGAATATATTATATGAAGTAAAACAGTCCATGAAGTCATTACATTTTCACATCTGAAGATTGGAACCCAAATATCCATCCAGAAAAGTGGAAGTCCCACCCCAGACAATGATAGAAAAATACCCCATGTCACATACAGGGACATGATATAAAACCCAGTAACGGTCCACATGGAGATTATCGACAATCTCAGAAAGCATCCAAATATGCCCGAGGCATCTATAAGAAAGTGAAATAGCAGTATGTAGAATAGTAAAGCAACAGATAGAGTACCGACGTCCATTGTTCCAAATACAAATTAAAGTACCCAAAATCCTTGAACAGAGAAAAATGCTAACCATGTGAGGAGTGTGATATGTCCAAAATATAAAAAGACCATCAGACCATATCAATAAACCAGCAACATAGACCAGCATCGCTAGTTTTGAAGGCAGAGTGATAAAAATTAATCATTTTTTTTTTCACAAGAGAAAAAACGTTGTTTTGAATATATTATATGAAGTAAAATAGTCCATGAAGTCATTACATTTTCACATCTGAAGATTGGAACCCAAATATCCATCCATAAAAGTGGAAGTCCCACCCCAGACAGTGATAGAAAAATACCCCATGTCACATACAGGGACTTGATATAAAACCCAGTAACGGTCCACATGGAGATTATCGACAATCCGAGAAAGCATCCAAATATGCCCGAGGCATCTATAAGAAAGTGAAATAGCAGTATGTAGAATAGTAAAGCAACAGATAGAGTACCGACGTCCATTGTTCCAAATACAAATTAAAGTACCCAAAATCCTCGAATAGAGAAAAACGCTAATCATGTGAGGAGTGTGATATGTCCAAAATATAAAAAGACCATCAGACCATATCAATAAACCAGCAACATAGACCAGCATCGTTAGTTTTGAAGGCAGAGTGATAAACATTAATCATTTTTTTTCACAAGAGAAAAAACATTGTTTTGAATATATTATATGAAGTAAAACAGTCCATGAAGTCATTACATTTTCACATCTGAAGATTGGAACCCAAATATCCATCCAGAAAAGTGGAAGTCCCACCCCAAACAATGATAGAAAAATACCCCATGTCACATACAGGGACATGATATAAAACCCAGTAACGGTCCACATGGAGATTATCGACAAATCTGAGAAAGCATCCAAATATGCCTGAGGCATCTATAAGAAATTGAAATAGCAGTATGTATAATAGTAAAGCAACAGATAGAGTACCGACGTCCATTGTTCCAAATACAAATTAAAGTACCCAAAATCCTTGAACAGAGAAAAATGCTAATCATGTGAGGAGTGTGATAACCATCTGCAGAAACCCAGGCTCGCTTGATTCCAAAATTGGTAACCATTTGTTGCATCCAAGATGTAAGGTTCAGGCTCGCTTGTTTCCATTAGTAGCCCGCTACAGCATCCACCCTGTTCATAGCAAAAAGGTTCCTGTACTAGATATACATAGAAAGAGTATAATACGTAGACCATATAAATATGGCTCTGTATTTCAAAAAACAGGTTTAAAATAGAAACAGGGCAACATTTTTTTTTCTAAGTAAAGTTAATCTATTAACTGTGGGAATAAAATTACACCGAAGTCAAAATCATTGCCCAGACTCATGGCAAATTTGTCATCGAAAAATCAAAAAAATTAAGAAGACTGCCCTCATACGGGGAAACCAGTCTTGAACGTTTAATTTACAGAATTCAAAAATATTACAAAGTTCCAGCACAGTAAAATAATCTAAAAGCAGCCCAATTAAGTGGGCTGCGAAGCAAGAAAAACAAATTAACTAAACTACTCCTTCGACTCCTCGACGATTCGGCACCATCCTTCGGAAGGTCCAGGATCGCTAGGTGCTACCTCCACATTCATGTCACGGCTCCCCTCCTAAAGGCCCGAATGTTGGCCGGCTTTTTCCGAGCTCAGACCCACCGGACGGGTGCATTCTTCCTCCGTTTGGGCCTCCTCGTGGAAAACCACAGTGACTAAAGCTGTAATTCGTGGGCGGTTGAGAGAGCAATTAAAGGAAAATTGTGCAGTGCGCGTCGTGGGAGAAGGTGAACTAGTGGTGAGGAAACGAGGAGCAGGGGAATCCATACGGTGGCCAGATCCTACAACCCGACCCCGCCCACTCCTAGTATTTGGATAGTGACCTATGTAATAATCACTGGACTGGCCGAAAGACAACTCGGTTGAGGGGCTGGAGGGAGCGCGCAGGAGTTGACCTCTAGTGATCCCCCTACGGCAACGCATCCTTTGACGCACGCGAGGCGTGGGTGCAGTCTCACTAGCAGTGGGCACAAGAGGAGACGGAGAAGCAGAATTCCAAGAAACAGAGGAAGACAAACAAGGACCAGACCGAGAGAAATGAAGATATGCAGCAAGGTCTTTGCAGCAGTTCAGCTGGCCACTTCTCCTTCTCGTCACAGTGAGCAGGCAGTGTAACCTAGCAACCGGCTCGTCTGAAAAATCATAGCGAAATGCCATTTTATCGACCCGACTGCAATGCAATCGAAGGACGCCCGTCATAATTAATCTCTGATCATTAATGAGAGCCGAAGGCCGGATCATATTGGAGCATGCGGAATCGCTAACAGGATTGGAGGTCCGATCTTGAACAGTGTTAAAACTTAATGCGATTAGATGTGAAAACCTTGGAACTTACTTGAACAACATTAAAACTTAATGCGATTGATATGAAATCGCCACATCCATGTCCCATCGCCTTAACCGCCATCGAATGCACCTGCAGCCGGGAGAAGGGCAAGTTCTGATAGAGGACACGTGGCAGAAATTGATTGGAGCAGATCTTTGTTTGGGCCGCTCGCGCAGTGGAAATCCGGACCCGAAAAAGATTAGGGCGAATTTGATAAGAAATTCGCGTCACAACTCTCCCTCCATACACCAGCCCAACTTCGGACCCGAAAAATATTAGGGCAAAATTCAATTGGTTTTCGCGTCACAACATTGGCCGACGACAGCAGGCTATTTTGGAACGCGAATTTGGTTTGAATTATGGTTTATCGCCGTTTGAAGTCCGGCGGGCTCGATTTAAGAAAATTTTTGTTTGATCCCATCTTATAAAATTTGTGTTGGTTTTCTTTGATAATACACATATTTATAATAAATCATGGGAATACCACACTAGTAAACATGTGGAAAAGTTATATAAATTATTGAGAACAATCATTTTTATGTAAAAATATCCAAAATGATTTTGGGAAATAAGAATTCGAGTATTTGGTTCATATTGTTTTAAAGGAAGGAGTGAAGTTGGAGCCTCAAAATATGCAAGCTATTACAAAATGACCTATTACAAAGAAAATCAAGGTTCTTAGAAGAGTTTTTAGACTTACATGATCAGTATGATGATAATTATGATAATTTCACAAAACAATCACTAGCTATTTTGAGGGATGAGATATTATAACTTCAGCTTGATGAGGATTTTTTAAGAGCTTTATTTCTTCTTTTGAAATCAAGAAAATATTCTCCCAAACTAAAAATATGTGTTCTTGAGATAATTTCTGAAAATTATGAAAATGAAATTAAACTTTTGCATTCTCAAATTCAGTCATACAATTTCCGAAATCCTAAAGAATTCTTTGAAAATCTTCCTTCTCCTAAGCAAGAGGAAATTGTACTATCTTTTGGCTTGCATATTGAGGATGATTTATTCTTTCAAACACAAGACAAAAGAAATAGTTTCAAGACTTAATATTCAAAATACAACTGAGCAACCAGTCATTGAAGGCCTAGAAGTAAATAACATACATCATACTTTATTGATCCTATATCAGATTATATGGAGAATATTTTTAGCCCAAATCTGCAAACATGTTTTCTCTATAAGGATCAAATACATCAAAAGTGGCCTTTACACATCATATCATTTATTATAAAGGCACATGATCATAATATACTTCCAATTTTGATCACAAGCAATCAAGTTATCCATTTATTGTTACAGCTACTTGATTGACTTCATTGGCATTTTTGTATTACCTGATTCAATAAGATTTTTAGTAGATTGAGTAGGTAGATGAGTGCCAATAAGCTCAGAATTTTGAGCATTTTTTTTTTTAGTTTTCAATTTTCAGCTAGTTTTTCATTAAGTTGGTTTGAAAACTTTTGTGTGTTGTTTTAGTTTCAGATCAGATTTCAGTTTGCAGAAGACATAAGACATTTACAGGTTCACCAAGGTCAATGGATGAGGACAACTGACCTGCTGTTCTTGACTTTTCACCAGGAAAATCCATCCCCAAGTGGAGCCAGTGTTAGACTCCTATACCAATAGGTGTCATATTTCATGATTGATTTGATGGGCTATGTAATATGTTCATACATTTTCTTGTTGCAAAGGTTTTCCATATTATCAAAAAATTAAAAAATGTAAAGAGGATATACCCTAAAAGAAAAATCAAAGGGTAAAAAGAAAAAAAATGGCCAAAAAAGTAAAAGAAAATGAACCCCACCAAAAGAAAGGCCAAGGAAAGTGTGCAAGTCTAAATGCCACTACTTTTTTCTCTTATGTAATAAATAAAATTGTGTGCAACTTGTATCCTATGCCACAATTTATGAATATTCAAACAGTTTAAGCTTGGCTATTTCATCTTTCAATTTCATGTTTTAGAGATAGAGAATAAAATCTGACCAAACTGTTTAATCTTGGCAGATAAGTAGATAGGTAGAGTAAATAAAAGGAGTTCAATAGCTTAATCTGAGCCCTTGGATGTAATAAGGTTAGACTTAGATAGATTTCTACATGTAAAAGAAAAGAAAGTGTGATAAGGGTTTTCCAGTCTAAGTGCACCCTAATAAAGAAGAAAAAATGGTAGAGTAAAGTAGGTAGGGTAGGTAGATGATGTTGCAGAATTGCATGTGATGGACAATGACTCTAAATGTATTAATATTTACTTTAATTACAAAGTGCAAAGGCAGACACTATACTGGAAGAAATTCAAAGCAAAGCAAAGTCAAAGTTATTAACTTCCCTTCTCATCTTCCCCTAAAGATTTCACTAATTTCCCCTAAGTACTAAGGTATTTGAAAATTAGAGGGGCTCAAGGCATTTCCTTGACTTTTGGAAGGACAGGACCCTCGGCCCAATAATTGAAAAAGCCTAAGTACTTGAAGTCATTCTTCATAACATTCACTCATTTCTAAACATCTTTTCCTAAGTAAAATCCCATTTTACTTAGGAAAATTATGCATTATTTCATAAAAACCCTCAAAATCACATTTTATTCCAAGTCTAAGTGATGAAGTGATTATAATGCAATTTGCTTTTAAATCTTCACTTTCTTAGTTATATTAATGTATTTTGAGTTTACATTGTCCCCTTGTCATATTAACATTGATTTTATGTATTAAATCCTTACAAAAATAACCTTCTCCTATTATATATAACTCCTTTTTATATAATATCCCCAAAAACCCATTAATAAATTTTAGCCAAAGTTATTTATTCCCACATGTTTAAATAAAAAACCCACTTTATGCCCACTTGGCTAAATATATCATAATATTAAATTCCGCCCCCTATGGTAATTAGATTAATCTGATTTAATTATCATATAATAAAAGTATATTGAAAAAATAATTAAAACATGTTTTATTACGTGTTTTAATACAAAAATAATTCTTCCCCTGTGTATTTTAATCCCCCAACTCCCTTTCCCAAAGTTAAAACTATAAACCCTTTGTAAAATCCCCAATACCTCCCTTAACCGCTAACCTTGGTTAAATCATTTCCCGATCACTTTCCTGCATTTTTATAAACAAATTGATTAATCCTCACGATTAATTAACTCCGCCAATCAGATTCCCCCCGATGAGATTAATTAACGTTTAATTGCGTCGGGCCCTCCATATTAAATCCCCGTCACTTCCACATCCCCATCGTCGTTCGATCAACCCATCTGAAATCAACGGTTATTAATGATATCGCTAGCCATCCGCGTCCGAACAGTAACGCGCGATGGCCCGGCGGTTTTCAAACAGTGCCATGCCACGCATCAATCATTCTATGGAATCGCTCGCCCTCCGCCCAAAACCACTTTTCCCCAAAAGCGGTGCGATGGAAACCGCTTACCGCTTGCCTCCCGTGACTTATCCTCCATACCTTCTGACGTCATCCATTAAATAAATAAATAAAACCCCATCACCCTTTGGACTTTGTGAATAAAACAATTTTTCCCATGTCATTTTCATTATTCTGTGAACGACCAAAGTCTCATGCAGAGAATTTCAAAAACAAACTGTCAAGCGCCATCAACTGTATTTTGCTGAAGACAATTGCATACTAGTAATCCAGAGTTCGTACGCCATAGCCTGTACCTGTTTAATCACTGTTCATCTCCCAAAAAACAGGTATTTACCCCAATTCCCGTTAAAACTCTGTGAAATCCTAGCTTTTGTTTTAAATTCCGCACGAAAGATAGAAACAGAGTTCAATTTGGTCTTGTTCAATCCCCAGAATTGTAAATTGCATTCCCAAAACTTGTAATTGTGTTTGTTCTTCACAAAAACCCGAAATTCATTTCTAAATCCACAAGAACCAGAAATGGAGGTTCCATTAGCTTTGAACGCCGCACCTTTGAATGCCCCTCACAGAGATTTAGACTATCTACGCCTAGCAGATAGAGAATTTCAAATTAAAGACCTCGTTCTTAGTGATAATCCTCTTCAAACCTTTTGCTGCTGCAGAGATAACTTTATAAACGGTTATGATATTATTGGATTATGGGAATCCAATCTCTCCATGTATCTTCTCCCCTCAGTCCATATTTTTCCTGAGTTAATTCATTACTGCCATGGAAACTATGACCCCAATCAAAGAGTAGTTTTGTCCCTGAGTCAGAACATCCTTTTCTCAATCACTACTCAGTCGATAAATGAAATGCTGCAATTTCAACCTGGTCAAGCCCTCACTCCCCTGTCCATGGGAGAATTACTTGAAAAGTCTACCAATTTGTCCCATGAAGAGTTAAATCGCTTTTTTCAAACCTTCATGTTACCAGAGCATCATCCCAAAGGCCCTCCCCCCTATGGTTATACCTTTTTCACTGATGTGGGCAGGCTTATTCTGAATATGATATCCTTTATCATGGGTTTCAATACTAGTGAATATGTTGATCAATTAACCCTAGTATTGTTGTCTATATTTATCCCTGGACAGTCCCCTGCTATCAAGTATGTTTTGCATCCTACATTGCTGATAAAATCCATGATCAGTTCATGAGATTTGAGAATGAAAAAGTGTTCAAATATTCTTCTGTTATATATCATCTCATGATTTATTACCAATCATAAAGTTTCCCTTTCCATGTTCAGAAACTTGATGCCAAAGGAAATCCTAGGTCTGTGATATTTTGGTCTGCCATCACCCATAATTCCTCTGATTCTCCTTACTCCTATAATGAGTTTATTGACCTATTTGTACACCCTGCAACCACTTTGTTAACAGAAGTTTCCCCTCCTAGAGTCAATAATGAAATCAAGAAAATTCTACAGCTCTCAAAACAATATAGGGTAGGTGACTGGTACTTGTATCAAAATCACACTGAGATCAGAATATATGGATGTGAATTGTGCCCATTCAAGTTACCCAAATATGTCCCCATGAGACTCTTTGCACTAGATTATTTCAGGTAGATGATTAACTCAGATATAGTTCATTTCTACAATGCAAAGAAAAAGTCTCAACTCAGGATCAAAAGTTAATTAGGTCCCTTTGTTTGTAACTCTAGAGATGCTGGAAAGGAAGCAGAAAGAATCTTAGAAGAATATCTCAGATTACAAAAAAGTTTTTACTGGGTGCCTTATGACCCAAATAGCTTTATCTATGATAGAAGAATGAAAAATAAACTATCACCATACATTCATCACAAAATTCCAGAAATTGAACAATATGCCAATATGGATGAATGGATGGAAGGAACATTGGTAGAACAGGATAGTGAGCAGGTCAATGTTGAAAATGTAATGAAAGACCTTGAAAATACTTGACCTAGAATCTTTTGGACAGGTGCAGATACTAGGTATTGGTCCTTCTTCTGCAGGGACTTCTCAGCAAAATTTACAGGAGATCAGTGCATTGGCCACAGTACAATCTAAAGGAAAAGAAAAGGAGCCTGACATACAAGTATTTGAAAAATTCACAATGAAAGAGCAACCTAAGACTTCTAAAGAATAGGGTCAAGTACAAATTCCTCCTATTCAGATCAATGAGCCTGAAATTTCAATTTTACAAACTCCTATCAATATAGAAAAAGGCAAGAAGAGAGATGTTGAAGTTGCTACCCCTGTTGGTGGATCTTCAGAACAGCCTCATGCTAAAAGACAAAAATTAAATCCTCTTCCAGAAGTAGATTTTGTTCACGAAATTCCTGATAGCCAGAGAGAAGATTTGGATAGTCAACAAATAGGTACAGTCAGTGGGGCATCCACTACTTTACAGAGAAAAGAGCTGCAAAAGCCACAGAGTGTTGAAATATCTTCTTTCAAACCACCAGTTAAAGATGCAGGAGATATAAAGAAAACCTTTATCAATATAAAATCCAGGAATGATCCACTAAGACTCCAGGTTTACAATCAGTATTTGAAGATGGCTCCTAAGAATCAAGAAAGATTGATGTCATCTTATGACAGTCAGCAAGGCAAAATGATAATGAGTCACTTCAAACCAAAAGTACAGCAGCCTCAAATAGCTGCAGATTATATTAGAACAAATTTTGAAGTCTTAGCAAAGGATATTCATCCTTTAGATCAGATTGAGTTACATAAGCAGACTGGTGAAATGATCTATTCTACTATGACTGATAAAGCAATGGCAACTCAGAAGTCGCAGGATTCTTTGGAGAACACTAATGCACAATTGCAGCTTGAAAAAGCCTCTTCTCAGGCCAAAGACAACATGATAAAGACATTTGAGGAAATAATCATTGGATTGGGTCACAATCCTAAATATGTCAAAGGTATAGAGGCCCTAATCAAGAAAAAAGATGATGATATTGCAGCTTTGAGAAAGCAGTTGAAATTTCCAGCTTCAAGACATCCACAAACTGAAGAGATGATAAAGAAAAATTCTGAAGAAGAAATGATGGACTTGCTTTTGAAACTGAATGAGCAACTAAATGAAACAGAAAAAGAGCTTGAACAGACATTAAAGAACAAGCAGTCTACTATTCCAGCATCAACAACAGAGGCAATTACAGGTACAGGTACATCCACAACAAGTCAGCCAACAGAGCTATCACAGGTAAATACTTCCAATTTGAGTTCTAAAGAATTAATAAATTCAATGAGTGAATTGAAACTTCAAGTAACAGAACTCCAGCACACAAAGTTACATATTACTAATTTAGAAAAAAGATATGATCTCTAAAAAATAAGTGTTGCTGATAAAACAAGAGAGGTCAAAAGATTAGAAAAATTGGTTAAAGCATTGGAAAATGATCTCACATTGGAGAAACCTTTAAAGGAAATAAATGAAATTCTTTGGGACAACATTATCTAATCAATAAAGGATGTCTGGTCTTCAATTCAGATTATGTATGAACAGAATGATTTAGTCAAATTGGCTATAGAAGAAGTTCAAAGTACAAGAGAAGAATTGGGAAATAGGCTTGAGGAAGCCAATCAACTCATACAGTTTCTAAACACTCAAACCAGACACCAACTTGCAGAACTTGGTATTCAGGACAAGACCGGAACAATTTTGGAAATAAAAAGAGTTTTTACTAAGAGAACCCTTATGCAGAATCTAGAACGAAGGTGCTCAGATATGCAAGAAGAAATCATTGCCTTGAGAGAAAGATTTGATATTTTGTTGAAAAAAGGATTACTCAGTCCTATAATTTCAGAGGATAAACTAATGGACCTTGAAAGCTATGTTGAAAAATTGGACAAGTATGCTGACAATCAGGCCAATTCTTCAACCAGTACATCAGAAGCAGCATTGCCAACAAGAAAAAATCTTCATGACAGATTGGAAAATTTATTTTATCTTGAGCATGAAGTAAAGCATTTGTTTCCAATTCAGCCTACCTTTTTCAGATATACTGAGGATGATGAAACATTGAGAAAACTTCAACGAACCAGAATACCAGAAGATAAATGGTGGGAAGAACTGTTGGAACTTTTGTAAAATTTATCCTTATATGAAATTTTGCCTATTTACTACAGTATACCATGATAAAAAGGATAAACAGAGGTTAAATTGTATCAGTGAAAACAAAGAGTATCAGTAAAGCAAGGCAGTCAGAACAGAATTACTGAGGATGACAACAACGAGCCAAAACATAGGGCATGCCTCCAGCACATTCTCAAAAGAAGGAAACATCACAACATCAATTACTTTTTATCTTATCTACGAGACTATTTGTCTCTATTTTTATTGTAACTTATTCATGAGTCACCCTAGATTATATCTCAATTTGTTATGAGATATTTTTGATAATTTTTTTGTATAAATACTCCCTTAATTGCTCCTATTTTACTAGTTTAAGCATTTTGATTATTTAGTAAAGAATACTTGAATGCTCTTTATTGATAATCACTCAATTTCCCTCTTTGAATGTGTTGAAAGATTCTTAATTTCCTTTCATCCATTTTAATTCCATCTCATTCGCTTTAAAGATCTAAAATTGTTCTCTGTTTGATTATCTTGCCCTATAAAACCATCTTTTGTTTAGAAACTTAATCCAGTGAAGCCATCTTTTTGACTCCATAGCCCAATGGCCTGAATTACTTCAATCTTGCCCTCAGCTATCGAATTCCACCACCTAAATTCAATCAAAACCCTTGAACTTTATAACTAGCCTAATATCTTTCAAAACAAAGCTAAATTTTAAAGAGAGAGCCCTCTCTGGGTACAGATTGGCTAGATTCTGTACCTAAAAGATTGGTTTGTGGTTACCTCGGACCCCTTTCCTCTTCTCTACAACTTCAAAGAAAATCTGAGTGATAACATAGTTAGTGTTAGACTCCTATACCAATAGGTGTCATATTTCATGATTGACTTGATGGGCTATGTAATATGTTCATACATTTTCTTGTTGCAAAGGTTTTCCATATTACCAGTATTGATGGATCACCCCACACCATCCCACCCACTAGAAACGGTGAAAAAGGAAACCCGAGAAAACTTCTGAAATATCTCAAGATGACTATATGGGTGGTTCTTATGAATCAACCAACCATTGAGAACATGCTCATCAATCCAAACCATGAGTATTATGTGACAATATTCAAGCAGGCACTGAATCGGATTTCTGAAGCTATGTTAGAGAAACCCTAAACTCTCACTGAAAATAGGTGAAATGTGGCACCACTCAGAGATTGACTTGTGCCAATTGGTACAAGTGGTAGACAATTGGCATGCTCAAACAATGAGGTGATGCGGGAATGACATGAGGGAGAAAATATCAGAAAAGCCCCAAATCTGGAGAACTAAAGCTCATCACCAACCTGAGATTGACAACTTTACATGATGTAACCTATGAAATCGTAAATGGAGAAATCATAGTAACAATAAAGTAACCTATGTAACAATAAATTCAGATTCATCTTGGGAGTGGTAATGGGAGAAATCATAGTGAACAACAGGAAACATGCAGAGTTGCTTACAATCAAATAGATGAAAAAACACATACAAAAAACCTAGATAATAATCATGAACGAGCTTAATATTGAATTATGAACTGTAAAGGAACTTACAAAATGTGACATTACGAACCTGGTCAAGCGCACAAGCAAAAATATCCTGGACATGACCTTGGTTGACAAGTTGTATTACTCATGATGCAAGAGGATTTGTACCTGCACTGCCAAGTCAATCAAAATCCATCATTATCTATACAATAAATACAAGTAATTGATGTAGTATTTTTTACTCTAAGATGCATTCTTATGATAATGTTTGAACATATGTTGAAAATGTCAAAACATACCTGAATAAGCTCCTCTTCGTTTCAAGAACAATTTATTAGAGTCGCATGAACTTGGAACAAGCCTCCCACGATCTGAAAGAGTAGCAACTAAGTCAAAAGTGACTTTTTTGTTGCTACGCTGGATTGAGGGAGGTTTGCTCCAAGATTAAATTGCTCCAATAAATTATTCTCTACTAAACAGGGCCAACCACATGAAGGTGGAAGCTCTTATGGCCCCTCTCCCCCCCTCACATCACTCTCAATTCCCCAATACCCAATCTATATTTCATTTTTTACTTTCATGAGCATAAAACAAAATATTCAATAACTAATAAAAAAACAATTCAACAAAAAGTTCGCAAGGAAACATTGCAATTAATGCTTGACATAAAAATAGTATGATAAATGAGTTTTTTATATAACGCAAAAAACGTTCCAAGTATGGTAACGTTTGTCTTATAATAATACAATATTTTACATTATCGAATTTTCTTTTTCTTCTTCCTATTTTTAAATCTCCTAATTACATCATCAATATCATCATGCTCTGCTCCTGTTTCGTGCCTTTCGACCCGCACTGCTGACCTAGTTGCGTAGTCACGATGTCTGGTCTCATCCAGTGACGGGGCATCGCCTACAAAAACAGATAATATTAAATTTTAATTGTCATTTTTTAAATATCATTGAACTAGTTAGGTAATATTAATAAAAAAAATTGCAATGAGATTATTTACCTAGTGCACCAGTTGTCGCCGCTGACCTAGTTGCGTTGTCACGATGTCTGGTCTCATCCAGTGACGGGGCATCGCCTACAAAAACAGATAATATTAAATTTTAATTGTCAGTTTTTAAATATCATTGAACTAGTTTAGTAATATTAATAAAAAAAATTGCAATGAGATTATTTACCTGGTGCACCAGTTGTCGCCGCTGACCTAGTTGCGTAGTCACGATGTCTGGTCTCATCCAGTGATGGGGAATCGCCTACAAAAACATATAATATTAAATTTTAATTGTCGGTTTTTAAATATCATTGAACTAGTTCAGTAATATTAATAAAAAAAATTGCAATGAGATTATTTACCTGGTGCACCAGTTGTCGCCGCTGACCTAGTTGCGTAGTCACGATGTCTGGTCTCATCCAGTGACGGGGCATCGCCTACAAAAACAAATAACATTAAATTTTAATTGTCAGTTTTTAAATATCATTTAACTAGTTCGGTAATATTAATAAAAAAAATTGCAATGAGATTATTTACCTGGTGCACCAGTTGTCGTCGTTGGGACTGTTGCCCTGTCTTCCTCTCTGGTGGTAAGATCCTCAAGGGAAACATTCTCTATCATTTAAACAAAAAACGTTATAAGGACAACCATCAAGGTATAATTAGAAAAAATTATAATTGGAAATTAATTACCGTCACGGCCCTCACTGATAGTAGCATTGTCGGCCTGGTCCCCACTACAATGATCAGGTTGCACGTGAGGATCATCTACATCTGGCTCTAAAACTGGGTTATTTGCCTTGTTGGTAGTGCTACTCCCCTGATTTAAACAAAGTTTTTAGACATTAAATTTATGGACGAAAAAAAACATATTGAAATGTTAATGTTTTACCTTATCAGGCATTCTGGATCTTGGGACCTACCCCAAGCTTCTGCGACGTTCAACTACAACTTGATAGCCGAAATGGAAAGCGATATTTTTATCTTCCTCTATAGTTTTGTTCCGAAGTCATCACCCTACATTACATATGATTGTGTATTTTTAATCATATTTTATAGGATTACAAAAACGTTGGAAGGCGATACAATTAATTATAAGATGTTTAGCTACTTAATTACAATTCTTGCATCTAATTTCAAGTAGTCGCCCTGGCCTAGCTTGTGATGGCCCTTTTTTTCAATCCTAGCTTTGGTTTCCTTTGAGGTGTCAGGCAACCTAGCATCAAAAGATTGAAGTCAGATATGACGTAGCACACTTTTATTTTAGACATAGAGAAAATTAAAGCTATTGAATTAAAGTTGTAATTTACCTTGCGGGTCCAATTGGCATTTTTCCTTCTTTCTTTGCCCTTTTCTCTTTTCCGTCGTGGATGAGTGCTCTCCACTCACTCTCTGGAATTGCGAGAGGACGCTCATATCTAGGGTTAAATTGCAATTGCGTCCTATAGGTGTCCCTGGTATATTTCAAAAATTTGCCGGCTACCCGAGCCACCGCTGTTCTGTCAAATGTGCCGACCCCAAAAAGGGCTTCTAGATAATCTAGAAGTTCTTTTTTCAGGTTGGAATTCTGGGAATTCCACCCTGTGCGTATGGTTGAGCCAAAAATTACCAATGCATGGCTCTCTAGAAACCTATAGAACTCATTGTTTCCTACACAGAAAAAAAAGAAAGATATTATCATTAATTTAAAAATAAAAATCATGATAAATATGTTTTAGATAAAGTACATGAAATAGTTAAAATATTAAAATTTACCTGGGAGTTGTACATGCTTTATAGGGACACCCTCATCGTTCACCAACAACGTGCCATTAATGGTCCCCGTGGAGCTGACACGTGTAGCTCCAGGAAACGCAATAATGTAGCTGGCCATATCAGCCTCATCATTGCCAACACGTTCAGCAGTTGGCTGGGTGTCAGCTTGGGCAGGGTGTGTTTCTTGGCTAGCACCTAAAGGAGTAGAAGGTGTATGAGAGGGTTGTTGGGCAATATCTTGCCCTTGTGTCCCACTACCACCAACACTGGGCTCAGCAAATGCCAGAAAACGCTACATACAAAAGAACTTTTTGTTAGTTTAGTCAATGTAAAAATTAAAAATCAAACTATCACAATTCATCTCATGCAGAACAAAAAAAATATCCTTTTGACTTTTTATTATTACCTGATATCTTTCTAGCTGGCTCATAAGATGTTTTATCCTATCTTCTGTTTCAGGTGTTTGAGGTGCATCTATCAAAGTATTAAATTCCAACCTTGCATCTCGTGCCTTTTTTCGCAACAAGAACACTGGAGATAGGGATGAAGAAAGCTCTTCCTCAAAGAGGGAATCATCAGGCGTACCATGGCTAGGTGTCTGCATATTTGAACAAAATTAATATTATTTCAATTATGTAAGTAACTAAAATACCTGAAGATAGAGCAATGATGGCACTTTACATGTTCTTCCGCTGGCATCTTTCCGCGATCATCCCGTCTCGGGGTTGTTCCTGCACTGCTCTGATCAGTCTGCCACATTGCAATAAAATTATAAATGTAAAAACTTGAAAACAATATCTAACTTGAAAACACAAAATGAAACTGAAATAATTTCTAATAAGACACCGGAAGACAGAGTTAGAGTTTCAAATATGCCTTGCATTGAATTCAGTCCTGGAAACATGTCATTGCACATTAAGGCACCCAAACAAGAGACGAGTTGACAATGAAGACATTATTGAATATATTGTTGGAGCAACTTCTAGTAAACTTGTTGTGAAGACCTTGAGGATATTTTTGAAGCAACATTGTTGAAGCTGATGGTATAGCATTGTTGGAGACGATCTTGAAGGGCCTTGAAGTGAAGCTTTTGGAGTAACTATTGAAAAATCCTTCATTTAAGTAAGGCACTTTCTATCTTCCATCACCTTTTTCCTTTCAATATCCTTTAAATGATCTTGTTGATATTTAATGTTTGAAATCACGTTATAATTCCTTGATTATATGTGTTTGGGGACTTTCCCTTTGAAATTACCCAAAAATACCCTGGCAATTTTATCTTCAGGATGCATGTCTGACCCTATTGTTCAATATTTTGATTGATAGTAGTAAACATAGAGAGTTAGGGGCTCTTGACTTGGTTTGGTTGGGCCATTAGATCCCTAACATCTACTAGGGAGAACCCCCCTTGAGTTGGAGGAGAGCTAGCCCGAAGTGAAAAGAGGTTGGTGAGGTGACAATGGGGCTTTTGAATTACACATGGTATCACACTTTAGCTTTAGGACTTTATCTTGAGAAGTGCGAGATTTTGCTATATCAATTCTCAAATTGTTTACAACACTATTGTTAAGAACTAATAAGAAGTGACGTTGAGGGGTTTTTGGGTATAAGAAACAATACCATTTAAAAACTAGGGTTCTCAGTCCTTGGCATTCCTTCACCTGGGCCTAGGGGCACACTAGAATAATTTCACACTAAACCATGCAAACTTAAAGTAACTTAACAGATCCATAAAGTAATAATAATCATAATTCCTAATTTCCTATTGTACGATATGATGCAAATTATTCAAACATGAAGCAATGAAGACATGCAATGTCCGAATTTCAAGATTGATGAACCAATACAAGAAGTTAGAAACTACAACTTTGATTCAATACTCTGTGTCCTAACTTCAGGAAGGAATCTAGTTTGTAGTATAGAACATGCATTGTGTATTATCAATTCTTAATTGACAACAACTAAAGGTCATCTACCTCATCAATTCCTTCCCATTTTGTGTTTTTATGTTATATTCCTTATAAAAGTGTCAAATTTCTCTCAAAGTAAGAAACCACTGAATAAAATAAAAAATAGTTGAGATATGATTTAGAAATGGTCATTTATTTCTTGAAAGGATCTTCACAATTTCTTTGGTTGTTTTTCATCTCAAGAAACAAGAAATGACCTAAGAAACTATCGTGATGTAATATAAGAAACAACACAGTGCAATGGCCATTTTCAAAGCCAAATGATGTCCATTGAGGACATGGCTTTTATTTGGTTCCTATTTCATAGGAGTTTCGGGTAGAAATGGAACTTTGTTGTACCATTTCCAGTAGTAAAAAGGGAAAACCTTATTTTTCCATGGGAAATAATTTACCTTTCCTTTTTCAAGATAATCTAAATCACAAAAAATATGAACTATACTGCACACATTCTTGGATAATGTGAAAGTGAAAAAGGAATACCCTACACAAGTGATGCACACATGTACATTTGAACACTAATAGATTTTTGTAGTTGAAATGCAATGCTTGTTTTCATTTAAATGTAGGGTTTTTTAAGCAGGGAGAAATAATGGCTGCCAAATTAATAAGCGTTTCTTTGGGAAAAATTTAAATCTTGTATTGGGTGATGAAGATAATAGAGGGTATAGAATCTTGATTCTTGAAATCTAGAGAGAACCCTACAGCCTAACACAATCCAATGGAATTGACCAAAAAAACCCAAATAGAGTCAACCCTACTATAGGAGGAAGGGCCTGCAGTACGAACTTACCATTTTGCAAGAGCCGAGGGCGAATGTTGTTCTGCAAGATCTGAGGGCGAATGCTGTTCGCGTAGCCGAGGGTTGCACGTGGTGACACCGCTGCCTGCAAGAGTTGAGTGGTGAACGCGTGGTGAATGTCGTTTCTTCTGATCCTCTGCATAATGCCGAGGGCGACGCTGTCATAAGAGCCGAGGCTCATCGCCAGGCGAATGCTATTCGGAAGAGCCGAGGCGACGTCGAGGGCAACGTCGCTTCTCGCAAGAGTGAGGGCGCAATGCGCGCGTGATATCGTACGTTAATGTAGCACACATGTACATTTGAACACTAATAGATTTTTGTAGTTGAATGCAATGTTTGTCATTTTAAATGTAGGTTTAAAGGTGGAGAACAATGACCGCCTACAAAATTAATAAGCGTTTCTTTGGAAAAAATTTAAACCTTGTATTGGGTGATGAAGATAATAGAGGGTATTGAATCTTGATTCTTGACATCTAGAGAGAACCCTACAGCCTAACACAATCCAATGGAATTGACCAAAAAAACCCAAATAGAGTCAACCCTACTAAAGGAGGAAGGGCCTGCAGTAAGAACTTACCATTTTGCAAGAGCTGAGGGCGAATGCTGTTCTGCAAGAGATGAGGGCGAATACTGAGGGCGAATGCTGAGGGAAAATGCTGTTCTGCAAGAGCTGAGGGCGAATGCTATTCTGCAAGAGCGGAGGGCGAATGCGCGCGTGATATCAAACATTAATGTAGCTATTACGACAGATACGAAACAATAAAATCATTTTTATGTAGAGCGCATATAAGTTTCGTATTTTTATGTAGCACGCATATAAGTGTCATTATACCGACGACGGAAAAAGCGTCGCTATTGCGACGGGTGCCTCCAAACGTCGCAATTGCGACACTTAGACATTGTGTCGCACTTGTGACGTTTGGAGGCAGTCGTCGCAATAACGACGCTTTGGGCCATAGTGTCGCAATTGCGACGTCTTCCTCCAAACGTCGCAATTGCGACACTTTTCTAAGTGTCGGTATTGCGACACTTTTCTCTAAACGTCGATATAGCGACGGTTTCGGGCAAGATGGAAAAAATTTGGGGAAATTTCCGACATTTGGTCAAAAACGTCGGAACCAAGTGTCGGAATTTCCGCCAAATGTAGTAGTGGCAAGTGTTAATTAATTGCAACAAGCATTCATTGCTTGCTATGGCTCTTCTTCAGGGGCTACAAGGTCATTGCCTCAAACTATATAATGGCTTACTTTGATGCGACAATCTGTGGAGCAACAAAGAAGTGAATTTGAAGTTGTATCAACTGATTTTATAAATAGCTAGCCTAATGGATCAGGTACATAGACCTTGGCCTTGGGTTTACCTCCAGTGACATCACTCCAAACATGGGGCCAATTAGATTTCAACGAAAAACTCACCAATCACTTCTGCAAATGGCTTGACATCTCCTTGTTGTACATGTTTGTTCAATACATTGTACTAAATGACATTTTTATGGACCAGATTGTGCAAAAGCTGCACTATAGAGATATGTTGTTGTGCCTTAATTTTTAGTTTTCCTAATTGCAGGTTCTTCAAGTGAGACACCTAATGAGATTAAGTGGAACTCGATAAAAACATTAGTAAGGTTGGGCATACTGCAATTAGCAAGCAAACCAGATGTTGCAAATGAGGAGACAACACCAGAAAATTAAAACTGAACATTAGAAGGTTCCAGAAGGAACAAAATGATTTTCAACATATTATTGTGATTGCAACCAGGTTAGTGACTTGCAGTTACTCGTCTACTTTTCTTTTAATTATTGTTTAAATTCTATTACTAGTGAATCTTATATGTTATGCTTCAATATGCATCATGCTATTGTTGAGACAGACACTAGCTGCGAAGCGAGTTCCAACTGCAGAGCTTGAAATTGTCCTTCGTGGTGCAAATAAGCAACTGAATGACATTCTCAGTAATCCTGCTATAACCATTCATCATATTGGTCACTTGTTGTCTCACCTTTGCTTGCCATCTAGGGAAAGTGATGAAGATAACCAAGAACTGATGACAAGGATTTTGAGGAGGAGTTTGTCTGCCGATGATGTTGTTTTTGTGAGGGTGTCAACTGTTGTATGTTCTGCAATTCAAGAAACACTCCTTATTGGTAAATGTTTACATGGTCGATCATTGGCAAAGATGGCTCTGAAGCGAATTGGACCTGTTGCTCTTACTGACTAGCTTGTAGGGTTAGAAGAAGTTCTTGCCATCACAGCTACTGTAACTTGTCAAGCCCATGGTCCTTGGTATTCATGTATACATAGGGATATTTGAAAGTTCCTTAATATTTATAGGTTTGTCCAGACCATTTAATTATGAGGAGGTGTTGCAACAAAATATTTGGATCAGTGGCAAGGTGGATATAGTAGAGAGGACTCACATGTGGGCGAAAAAAATTCTCCTGGAAGTTGTAATTTAAAATAATGTGCATAAGTTTGTTTGGGAAAAGGCTTCTGTACATTTCAATTGTCGGTGCCCAAACAAACTATATTTTTGATTGCCACAATTCTATTGGATATTTCATTGTCTATTTTATCAAGTTCACAGTGGGATTCCTCATTTATATTGTTGCATATCTCCATTTTATGTTCATATTGTATTTAACATGCCAAACAATGTATATTGTCCATAGTTCGATATTTGTTACTTATTTTTAATCAAGATCTTACAGTTGCAAGGACAATGGTTTTAGATTCCTCCACCCTATTGTAACATCTCTTGTTTTGATAAGTTAGACATTTTAGAAAAAAAATAAAAAATAAAAAATAAAAAATATTAGGATTGAATATGAAAAGAAAGTAATGAAAATAGAAAAATGTTAGGATTAGATGCTAAAAGAAAACAAAGCAAAATGAAAATGAAAATGTTAGGCGTAGTCAAAAGCAATAAAAGAATAAAAATTGCTTTTTTTTTAAATACAAATAAAAAGGGAAAAGTGTGCCACCCAAAATGCCGCTTTAATTTTTTTTTAGAATATAGTATGTTTAAAAGTATCATATGTTTACATGGTTAAACAACTATGTAATAAAGTGATATGATGTGATGACATGTTTAATAAACGTCCTACAGGTTTAAATGGTTGAGATTCATTGTGCTCAGATCAATGACCTGTATGCAAACCCGCACCCCCTAGTGCTTTCGAACTATATCTATGGGGGGGGGAGTGGGGGGTAAGGGGGTTCGGGTAAAGCCGTTTTACAAAACCACCGCCTCTACGTGTCATTCTCCCATAAAGACCGCACCGCACCCCCCCCTCAATTCCACTTACCCTCCCCCGCCTCCCCCTTCCGGGTAGGCTCCAAAACCACCCATTAACCATTTGACTTATTCTAGCCATCTTATCATCATTCACATGTCATGTCGCTATCCAATACTAAAATGCCATGTGTCTCTCATTTAACCGTTACCATTTATTGTTAGCATATCCATTAACTGTAATGTCTTCACAATAAATCCTCCCGCGCCTATCAACGTTTATCATTCACTTTGTTTTTTAAAACCTGCATTTTAATTGTAATTCAAAACTTTCTGCTACTCTGCTCTGCGACCAATGTTCCATAAGCTACTCTTCAACAATCTCTAGAGTACTTGTATGCCTTTACCAAATCACTATAAGCAGGTATTTAGAAGCAATCCACTGCCCACAACAACATCACAAAAAAAAAAAAAAGTTTCCCTACCAATGTT
Organism: Pinus albicaulis; assembly: GCA_034641835.2. Lineage (NCBI taxonomy): Eukaryota > Viridiplantae > Streptophyta > Pinopsida > Pinales > Pinaceae > Pinus > Pinus albicaulis. The sequence goes on along the minus strand of CM076575.1, from coordinate 875,441,867 downwards.
TTTACCCTCATATGATCACTGTGTCCACAACAGGAACACACACAAAAATCAATTTCCCTGTCAATGTTTTGCCCTCACGTGACTTGCGCTGCCCTTTGCAGCACTGGTCATCTCGCATGTTGTGGAACTGCGTGGAGGGTTGAACATAGGTCATCCTCAAAAGCAATATATATATATATATATTTTGTTTTAAATAAAAATAAAAAGGGAAAACCGCACCACTCAAAATGCCGCTTTAAAAAAATATTTAGAATAAAGTATGTTTAAAAGTATTAATCATATGATTATATGGTTAATCAACTATGTAATAAAGTGATATGATGTGATGGCACATTTAATAAACATCCTGCAGGTTTAAATGGTTGAGATTCATTGCGCTCAGATCAATGACGCGTATGCAAACCTGCACCTCTAGTGCTTTTGAAATATGCCGCGGGGGGCGGTTCGGGCCGCTACGTGTCATAGTTGAGAAACAATAGAAAACCCTACACATCAAAAAACCTAACCCTAAGAGATGAAGCACCAAAACTGTGGGCCCTGTTTAGGTAAATTGGTACATCAACTTCCCGGGGACGTAATTTTGGCATACAATATCCTTTTGATGCACATAATACCTCGTTAGAAAGATCTATCCAAAAACTACAACTTTTGATGTGACTAATATTGAAAAAAAAATTCCATGTTGCTCCAGGCTTTCCAAAAAAACGTTATTTATGACCTCAAAACAACTCTATAAATTCATAACCTGAAAAACTACTAAACATAATAAAATATATATTATGTTACAATTAAGAAAACTAAAAAAAAAACAATAACTACTTCAAATAGAAAGCTGATGATAACCACCAATATCCACTTGAATCAAAATATCCAAAATTTTGTGCTCTATCAAAGCCGGAACTAATCTATAAAATTACAATGCCTAAAACAGAAGTTTCTAGCGCAGGGCTATAAAACGCTCTAAAACGCTCTAGATGCTTAAACCCTCCAGAGGGTTTTAGTTCCGCAGATATTTGTGTTTTAATGTCTATGTTCTATGTTGCCCTAAAACAGAAGTTTCTAGCGCAGGGCTATAAAACGCTCTAAAACGCTCTAGATGCTTAAACCCTACAGAGGGTTTTAGTTCCGCAGATATTTGTGTTTTAATGTCTATGTTCTATGTTGCCCGCAGGGCAGCCTTCTCTGTAGTACCAAAGGCTTTCATAGGCTTAAAGCATCAGAGGCTCATCGTTTCGGCCACTGCGTCTGCATTTCAAAGCTGTTGCAGGAAAGAAACAATCAAGGAAACACCATGGGTTTCCAGCCGGGCGGCTACTTCAGTTGCAGTCTATACGAAATCGAACGAAAACCTAGTGGAAATGCTCGAAGACGAGATTCAGTGTGCTCTTGAATCGGACCCTCCCACCGAGGTAAAGTAAAAGCAAAACCCGTAAGAGCTTATGATCTTGCTCTGAAGAGTTGCATATGGTCATGATTCCTTTGCATTGAATGTGTTTACAGGATCCTAAACCGCCGGGCACCATTCCCTGGGAAATCGAAGATATGCTGGGCAATCAGGCGGTTATTCTGCGGAAAAAACATGGTAATGAGAATATAAAAGTTGAAGTTATGCCAGGGGACATGGGTGAGGAGGAGGACGAGGAGGAAGAAGATAGTGACAGTGATATCGCTTCTGTTGAATCCCATGTTTATCTAACCGTCACTATTTCTAAAGGAGAGGGTCCTTTCCTCGAGTTTATTTGCACTGGGTATGCCAAAGAGGTTTCAATCGATGCCATGGCCTTCAAACAACCACAGAAAAAGACATCAGATGAAGGAGATCGAATTCCGTACGATGGACCTGACTTCAAGTGAGTATAATGATGCCTTATCTCTCTTTCTGTTTTCAATTATTTGTTTTTTGGTTATTTTTAATTTTCTGTTATTTTAGTCTTCTCAGGGTTTAAAGGGTCTTTAGGGGGCTATCAAGTTTCTTCGGGTTCAGTGGTTTGGATTTTCAAGTTTTCTGAGATCCTATAGGGCTTGAGGGGTTTGAATTTTCAGGGTTCTGGGGTTTAGAGATTTGGAATTTCAGGCTTTTGAGGGTTTTAAATATATACATGTTCGGTTTATTGATTGGATCTTATGTTTATTGGGTTGTAGCGATTTGGATGAGAGTTTACAGAAGGCCCTTCATAAATACCTGGAAGTACGAGGCATCAAGCCCGTTCTAACAAATTACCTTAGCGAATATATGATAAACAAGGAGAGGAAGGAAAATATCAATTGGTTGAAAACTGTTAAGGAATATATTGAAAAGTAGAACGTAATCGACATCTTTGTTTTGGTAGCCTATTATGCATCAGCCAAAAGAAAGGCTAGTTGTGCGTCAGTCAACAAAATTGACTGATCTTGGAGTGCAGAGGAGAATGGCAGAGGTCAGTTGTCCTCAACGGGGGAGAACACTAGTTTCTTTAGTGTTATCTTCTTATGTATTATTCTAGACAACTCTCCAGTGGTCTGTTTAATGTGTTTAATTTTACTGCTGAGGAGGTCATTTTCAAAAATGTTATATGGGGAATGGTAGCCGACTTTAAATGTTATTTGACACAGATGAATGTATTTTTTTTTTTGTCTTAGAACGTATAATTTAATAAGCACTTTGTTTTGTATCCTTTAAACCTTTTTGGTTTGCATAAAACTTTATTTTATGTGCGCGCATTCATGGATGTGAGCTCAACGATAGTTTTTACCTTTGATTTTGTTACTTAATGGGTTTGAATATGTTTTCGAAGATACAATTTTGTGTTGTGTGTGGTAATATTTCTCAAATTGTGTCAGGAAATATCTGTTACACTGTTTTTATACTTTTGATTTATGCATAGGTTAGTACTGGATTCATTTTCAATTCACTGTGCAACGTGAACTTGTGGATCCTGTATTCATAAAGTGATAATGGTACAGTGTTACTTAATGGGTTTGAATATGTTTTCGAAGATACAATTTTGTGTTGTGTGTGGTAATATTTCTCAAATTGTGTCAGGAAATATCTGTTACACTGTTTTTTATACATTTGATTTATGCATAGGTTAGTCCTGGATTCATTTTCAATTCACTGTGCAACGTGAACTTGTGGATCCTGTATTCATAAAGTGATATTGGTACAGTGTTTTATTTTTTTATGTTCTTTGAATTGCAGTTCCTTATCTTGTAAATCCTTATTCATTTTAGTATGCAGATAGATTTTGAATATGGTTCAAGTAATAGATTGTGAATAGGGTTCAAGTAATTAATGTTTTTGAGGACATGCATATCCTGAGAAATCTACTGGGTACTTTCCCTCATTTCGAGGATGATACTTTGGTTAATCGTTAAATCAGTTGGTTGCAGTTTTGCTGTTATAACCTTGCAGGGACAATGAGTGAGGCTCACAATATTGACAAAGGTAGGCAGCCTGGGGACTTGTCCCTATGATCTTTTGCTTGTAATTCACAACACTCAACTACCCAAGCTAACCTACTGGGCCACTTTGAGGCAGTTGTTAATTTGAATGCTTTTCTTGAAAGGATGGTGAGTTGGACTCTGAATTATTATGTTTTGATGTATATGCTTTAGATATAAAGATTCCATATGCTTAACGTGTATCTTAGAGATCAAAATTTGAGGGTCAAGATTTTCCAGATGATTCCATTTCATATGTGGTTAATCAATGAGGAGGAAATCAGGAATAAATGGTTATGGGAGGAAACCTACATAGCATAGTCAGTTATTTAAGAGAAACTTTCAAGGGAGGATGAGTTTTTATGACAATCTTGTTCAGCAGTTTAAGTCTTCAGCATCAGAGTCAGCACCAATGAGGAGAGTAATTCTATTAATATCTAAGTTTGCTGACTAGTAAAATGATCAGAGCACTGATCATGCTCATATATGCACAATTTCTTCTTTCCTTCAGAAATATATCAGAGGTTCTCTTTCAAGAATCTGCATTATGAACACTGCAACTATGAAGCCAATTGTGTCACTAATTGATTGTCACAATTGCAAAAGTTAAAATACATGTTCCAATAGATTGAACTGAAATGTACTTGTGCACTCTTGCAACCAACAAAAGGGTGCAGAAAAGTTATTTCATGTTTAAAAGTGGGGAAATCAACACTCAATGTGCAGTTATGAATAAGAAAATTAACATTTAGATTTCAATATGCACTTGAATGAGAAAATTGGCATTTGGATTTAGGTGTGCATTCATCTAGATCATTAAAAAGGTTCATATATATATATATATATATATGATTGAAATATATTTAGATTTTATTAACAAAAATGTATCGTACAAAGTGAGCACGCCCGGAACTACAATGTTTTTCGGCAACGAGTATTTGAATAGGAAGCTTTAAAGTTTACGTATTAGATCCCCAAAAAATTGACTCATAGCAAATGGCATTGCAAGTTACAAGTGTGAATTACTTACAGCCCCATAGCATAATGGCATAGCAAGTGAATGCCACAACTTGACTTAGCTTTAGCTTATTAATCGATATTTTTCAATTGTATTAACATCGGGCACATTAGAGGTTTATTAAAAAGCTCAGATATCTCTGTAGTTTGAGCTGTGGTCTATTGGTAAAGCTGTGGAGGTTTGTCACAATTGATGAATATTTTTCAAATGTTGATGGATTGCATTAACATCAGAAACATTATAGGTCTACCAAAAAGCTCATACTTCGTAGTTTGGGCTGTGTGTGGTTTATTGATTAACGTGAGGTTTGTCACCGTTTAATATTTTTCAAATGTTATTTGATAGATTGCATTAACATCACGTATAGTTATGCCAAAAAAAATTCAGATATTGTTGTGGTTTGTGCTTGCTGTTTACTGTGTAAATGTGTGGAGGTTTGTCGCAGTTGAACCATGTTTTGTGTCTGCACCCTGCTGCAGTTCTATATGGGAACCCTTCGAGTGACATCCTCTAGAGAGTCGTAATACCACTCGATTAAAAAAAGGGGGTTTTGTTAACCATGAGATAAATCTGAAAAAAATTTCTTTTTTTAATCATCATGTCCTGCCAATTCAACATAAAACAAATATCAACCAGAGCCACTGGGTGGCAGAGTCGTTACATTTTTTTTGTGTTTAAAGAGGCACAACAACAAGGTAAAATAGTATTGGAGAGGAAAATTGCAAAGTAGAACTCCCGAAATTAAATTTCGAAGATGAAAATGATGCAACATACAAGCATACTAAGCTCAATAGGCATGCCATCAACGACCATGGAATCTTGAATCAGGTGCCATTCTTGTTGCGCGGAGAGGCGCATCTACAGCTCGATATGACAACTACAGCCCGATATGACCTCGATGTCAGGTGGGTCCCTCATACAAAATGTTGGCTTAAGTTTTAAATTAAAAAATAAAATAAAAAATAAAAACTCTAGATCCATCTAACTCTTGATCTATAATTTGAATGGATAGTAAATTATATACGTGAATTTGAATGGATCATAAATTTACCTTTAACAAAAAAAATTACCACATTGAATTTCCAAATTAAGTAAAATTTTAAACATCTTTACTCTTTACTAAAGTCAATACTATTTCTTAAATCAAAGAAAAAGAGTTAATTCAACACAAACAATCAAAATCCAAAATCTTTTAATATTTTTTTTTTAATTAAATATTTGTAAAATGAATTTATACTTTCTCCAAAGCTATGGTAAATAAATAAAAAAATATATAAACTAGATGTATGGTAAATAAATAAAAATTCTTTTTATATTTATTCCACAAACCTTTTTATATTTAAAAAAACTTTAAAAAGAGGTTTTATTTAGATGAAGCCTATGGGATGAATACCATGGGACAAATTAATATTGATACCATGGGCCAAATACCATGGGTAAATAAATAAATATAAAAGAGGTATAAACAAGTATGATAAATAAATAAATAAATATAAAATAGATATAAAGAGGTATGGTAAATAAATAAATACCAGCCTAGATCCATCTAACTCTGGATCTATCATGCGCCGAGAGAGATCAAATCTCTCGAGGTGCAAACCTATTTTTTGAGTGCAAAACTTGAGGAAAGGTTTGCCCCTGGAGAGATTCGATCCCTCTCGGTGCATGATAGATCCAGAGTTAGATGGATCTAGGCTGGTAACTCTCAAATATGGTGTCTTTATTTGTAAAGAAGTTGAATGGGGATGTTATTTTTAATACAATTTGGAATCCAATGTACTATTCGTATATCAAAATTGCAAGGTAGAGATGGTAGAACTCTCGAAAGTAAATTTCAATGATGAAAATAATGAACATACAAACATACTGAGCTAAATAGGCATGCCATTAACAACCATGGAATCTTGAATCTGGTGTCATTCTTGTAACTCTCGAATCCGGTGTCTTTCTTTTTAAAGAAGTTGAGTGGGGATGTTATTTTTATTATAATTTGGAATCCAATGCACTATTCTTATATCATATCATTTGATTTTGTAGGAATATTGGATCTTGGTTACTACGTTACAGTTTTTAATGGATATTGAACTAAATGAAGTGTCATCTGGAGTCTTTTTTGTTATTTTAAAGTTGAACAGGTGGTTGCCTGAATCATTTCACTGTAGAGAACATTGGGTCATAAAAGCTTTATTATAGTTATTAGTGGGGACAAACAACACAGGAAATAGATCTCACCCCAAAACCACCATGAAAATATAAAGATAGTAAAAAATAATGTCAAGGAGGATATTATACTTGTGTTTTAATAGTTACAACATTTTATTTGTGAAGTCAAAGAAGAAGAATATATGGAGAGGCTAATGTAGTGTTGCCTTTGCTTTACCTTTGCTTTTCCAAAGTGTGATAGATTATGGGATCCATTAGACTGACATTGAAAGGTAAACCCTCTGAGAAGAATGTGGGGCAATTTTTACAACATTACAATTTTTTTACTCGAAGAAATCGTGCCTGGAGCAGCTCTCAGGCATACATAGTCCTGTCTGGGATTGGGTCACAAGACCTGTGGGGACCAACCTCCCCACCTAACCGTTGAACCACATCCAAAATTGTAAATTTAAAATATGGTATGAAGAGTTTGATTAAAAACAATGCAATAATTGACATGCTAGAGAAAAGGCAGCAGACTACATTTGAAAGATGGCAGTTCATCTTGATGTAAGGAATCACAATGAGGATGTGAATTCTCAACCGGAATGAACCGTTCATTCTTTTATGAAATCCTTGACATTTATCTATTAATTAATATTCAAACTATTTGACATGGCAAAAGTCTTGTTAGCGTAAGTTGAACTATACCAAAAAAATATATGTATTCCAAAATATAACCAAAATCATGTTTTCTTTTTAGCAAAATTGAAAATACTATCAACATAATCAGAAGCTAGAGTACTATATTCCAAATAGTATACAAAGATAGAATTTTCATAAATCTAAAAATATGTTCAGCAATTTTGAAATACCATCCATGTAAGTGACTTCCTGGTTTAAAACAACAAAATAAAATCAACAATGGTAGCACAATTGTTAGAATTTTGATTATAGTGAGGGGCGGGGGATGATGGGGGGAATGACAATAATGACACATTTTAACAATTATTAAAAATGTACAACAATTCAAACCATTCAACAATTAATCATATAAGCTACTAGGAACACCAAATGTACGTGGAAACCCATGATGGGAGAAAACTACAAAACTTATGTCAGAGTATTGTTGTAGGCTTCACCTTATTGTTACATCAACTTCACTGGCACGAATGGGAAGGAAACACCAACTCGCAGGGGGCACTGACCCCCTTTTTTTAATAGGCACCAACATGAGAAAGACACCTATCCCTAATTTGTAGGCACCAACACCCTAAAATTTATAGGCACCAACTTGAGGAAGATATGTGACACACCCCCTATTATTCCTAGCCTTTATTAAGGGTAGAAGGAGGCAGTTACTCAAATGACCCAACCTCCAAGGTTCCAATTATGGAAATGGGGTCTGAAATTTCGATCTTTTTCAAACTCTTCAAAACTTAATTTGGATAACATTGTTATGTTTGTCTTGTCGAGACCTTTCCAACGATATAAATTTCATCATGATTTGATCTTTAAATCAAAATATATGAACCTTCAAAGAATCAACCATTAGCCACTTGCCATGTCATCAACACTGGCCACGTGGCTCCCATGTGGTCCCTACTCGGTGCTTGTATGGTCCTCTAAGTAATAACATATTCGTTGTTGACTCGTTCATGTCCTTTTCCAATACTCATGGGATCCCCCCATTTTCCATGGTCCACTTGATATATAACAATAATATTACATTATAACCATTTGTGCACATTACCAATTCCATGTTATAATAAGTTGAGCATGGCTCTCAAGGCCACGTCAAAGTGGGAATAAATCTCGGCGGGTTCCAATACTGCCTGTCACTGAAATTGTTGGGGAAAAGTCTTCCTGCGCTGCATGGCATAGATAACTGCGATAAAGTTAGCCATCTCCCTTGATCTACGTGTAAAAGCATTTATGTCATGCGACACTTATCCCTATTGAATGGGCCCAACCCACCAAGTCACCCCAGGGTTTAAACCCCAAGTGTTTTATTCTTCCCTTTGCTCAAAATCTCTAGGGTCCAGGGTGATGCTACTAGTCCTAAATGCTGAGGGTGATGTCATCCTCTATCATGACATAAACTTGTTAAATGCCATGTAATTGTGGGTCTCATCGAAGGCTCTAGGTCGTTTGTGGATCGCATAATTCTCGTCGTTTTCCATAGTCTTTAATGAGCATTGATAATTGCCCCACTGCCACATCATCTCGAGGAATTTAAATCCCAGGAGTTCTATTTATGGTCTCCCTTAGTAACATCCGCGATACCAAACCTCCAGGTTATCTGACAATCATAAGCACTTATTCTTTGGCGACCCAAATTTCTCATGTTTAAGCACTTGTTCAATGTGCTTAGTAATAGGTTCAAAGAGGGTTTACACTAATTCATTCCAAAGTCATGAGCTCCAAACTTAAGGTCTCTAGCCTTGTGCTCAGTGACCGCTAATGAATGTATAAGGGCCTTCTCCCAGGGCTATAATACATAGTTCATAATATAAAAGGGTATACCTAAGCTCTTCCGGGGTATCCCACTTGAGCTTTATGAAGGTACTCAACCCAATACAATCTCTCGCCTGCAAAACAAAGATATATGTAGATGTGCGATTCCTCTCGAGCTTACAATTTATAAACCAAGGCCCACTGGCCTCATCATTTTCATATGTCATTCAATTAATTAACAAAGATTTTTTACCTCTTCATACACTGGTCATTTAGACCAATTTGCAAACTCAAGATAGATACAAGGATAAGCAATTTCCTAAGGAAAACATTCAAGAGCACTTCTATACAGTAATTCACATTTCTTATTGTTAATATGAGCAAGTTATCAACATAGAGACCAAATATGCCCAAAAGATAGTGTAACTAATTATTCATCAACAAAGATTTCCATCTCCTCATGCTCATGTAGTCTTAGGTTAATTCGAAGCTCAAAATATCCACTAGAAATGGACAATTCCTTAAATCTTTACACAAGATATTGATATCTCTCATTCATGTAGGAAACATCACTCCTCAACATTATAAGGAAATTGTTTCAGCACAATAAACAGGGACATGATAATCACATGCATGAAGACATAAGAGAATACTTATCTTACAAAGAGATTAGGCAATTGATATTGGGACAACAACTCTCCACCCAACTTTAGACATGTTGCAACCAAGCCTTTCTTGCAATAGTCTCTCCACCCAACTTTAGACACACTGCAACCAAGCCTTTCTTGCAATAGTCTCCTTCGAGCCAGATTCCAGAGTTTGAGGAGTAGTGCTTAGCACTGTGAAGTCGGTGCTTCTAGCTAAAACATGGCCTCCAAAGGTAACCTACCTTTGCTTACCAACCAATCATATAACCAAATGCATAGTGACTCACTTCCCTCAACAGTTTCCCACTATCATGCCATAGGGCCTAATCTCGGTTAGCCTCATCACAGGGTTTTTTATAAACATAGGCTAATATATTTAGTCACAAAATATTTTCATTACTGTGTGAGAAGGTTCCTCAGTGGCAAGCTACTGATAAATCAATACGCTCTTTAGAACACAAGCTTCCCAATGGTATTCCATAGCCTTAAGCAAACCACTGTTCAATCGCAGTAACTTTAGCTCAGTCAACTTTTATCACAACACTCCATTGTTCCATAAAGAATCACATCTCTAAACTAGGATTGTAATCTTATCATGACATGGGAAGGTTCTTCATTAGCAAGCTATTGATGAATCAATAGGTTCTTTAGACCACAAGCTTCCTAGTGGTTTCTTCAGTCCTAAGGAAAACCGCTCTTGGTGGTTTCATCAGCCCTTAGGCAAGCCCTTGCTCAATTTCATGAGGGGAGCTCAATATGGGAAGGTTCCTCAACCAAATAAACTACCATGGAAGCACAAAGATCACCCTTGTTAGGTATTTCTTCAGAGAGTGTAAGCACTAGTGTTCCCAGTCTAGGGCCACACTTGGTGTTTTCTTAGCCACCCCAAATACTTACATATCTCTGTCTTATGGCCAATAGCTTCATCAATCCACAAAATTCCTAGTGGTTTCTTCAATCATAAGGCAAGCCACACATGGTGGTTTCTTCAGCTCTAGACAAGCCACTCCTCTCATTCCTCAACAAACAATCCCTCTTGGGCTTCTTCAACTGGTTTATTCTTGAGCATCTCTCTCCGTTCCCCCTCTTTTTCCCTAGCTAACTCTCGACCTTCTTGAGTGGAAGAATTGAATGTTACAAGGAGCCTTTCTCCCTTCTCTTCTTTCCTTCTCTACCCATCTTTTCCTAGCGCAATGCAATTGTCTTCTTGGTTGTGTGTGGGGGCATGCACGTTATGTTGCCTTCCTCTAAGTTCGACCACAATGGTTTTGTTCCTTTGTGTGGCCCACACGGACCAACCCCCCTGGATAGCGCAACCCATACTCTCCCTTTATTATTATTTTTTTCTTTTTTGGCTTAAATTTTTCTCCAAAAGACACATGGGCCTATCCTATATTTTTCCAGCGGAATTTAGTACCTAATCAATGTAGAAATTATATACATTAAGCATGCATATGTCCTAGATTCCTCTGATCTCACAATATTTAACTTCTTGCAAAATACAGAATCATTCCACTATTAATCTTTTGTGGAAAATTAATTGCACACACATGTGAAGCATAAGAACAATCACACATAACACATTGGTTTAACGTTAACGAGAAAGCCCGAAGCTGAAAACCCAAAATATCATATATTATGTATCATGGAGATCATGTAACAACCTCATAAAAAACTTAGTACATCAAGCTCTCAGTTCAATCAATCGTCACACACTAACATAGAAGAAATCTGCAAATTCATGCACCAATTTCTGCCCTCCTGCTAGCCTGTCTCCACTGCGCAATCCAAGCTGATTACAAAGACCAATTCGATGCAATCCCACTCTCCTTAACTGCGTGATTATCATTGGCAAATCCAATGTATATGTAAATGCAATCCATGCATCACTATGGTCACAACATATAGTCTATCTCACCCTTTCACCTATCTCTGCACTGGGTCTCCATTGGATCTGACATGCACTGTAGTTAACTGCTGTATTGTTCAGTTGATTAATGAGTTATTATTTGTGAATTAATTAATTAATTAATTCACTCCACTCCTACTAGTGTATCATTCAGTTAGATTAGATACAACTAGTTCAACTGAGTCTAACTGAGTTAAACTGAATACAACTCCATGAACTACTCTTCCCAACTCTGTCATAACTTTGCCACTTTAGTTCTAATTGAGTCCTCCATGCATGAACTCCAGTAAACCCTTAGGAATTGCGTAATTCCTTCAGCCCACTGATTTTCCAAATCTGTATACTGAAATTAAGTGCTCCAAGAGAATAAGTTGCTGTTTAGAGTCTGATTATTATTAAGAGCTAATAATTGACATGCATCTATTTTTAGATCAATGATCTATAAATAGACTTTGCCCAATATTCTAAAAATAGAATTTCATGTATTTTTTCAACTTGACCAACCGTCCACAAATAGCATCCTGCAACTTCTAAAATATGATCACCATGTCTAAAAATAGACATAGTCTAAAAATAGACTAGCGCCAAAAATAGCCTACGGGCCCACTTAGTGAAGGCGATTCTTTTAACTAAGCTCATCATCTTGTTGAATCTCAACACTCCCTCTCAACAAGATAGAGATTATCTTTCACTTCGATCCTGCCTCTATGGTATTCGAATTTTCTCCTGGTGAGCACCTTCGTCAGAATATCTGCATCCCGATCCTCCGTAGGAATGTACTGAAGCAACATGATCTTCCGCTGCACACAATCTCTGATATGATGATACCAGATATCAATATGTTTAGATCTATCATGAAACACAGGATTAACCGAGAGTTTAATGCAACTCTGATTATCACAATGTATCACTGTAGGATCTAAATATGAACCGAACAAACCAACTAGGATCTTCCTCATCCATATAGCCTCAGATGCAACTTGACTTGCTGCCATGTATTCTGCTTCCACTGAACTGAGTGCCACGAATATTTGTTTCCTGCTGTACCAAGAAAGTGCTGTAGATCCGATACTAAAAATCCCTCTTGATGTGCTCTTTCTGTCTGTTGGGTTGCCTGCCTAATCTGCATCAATGAAGCCATGCAACTTCACCTCATCTGTCTGTTTGTACCATAAACCATACTCAGATGTGCCCCTGAGATATCTCAGGACATGCTTGCCTGCCTTCCAAAAGAGTTTGGTAGGCTTAACCATCACTTGTGATAGCTGGTTCACCGCATAGCATATGTCCAGTCTTGTATTAACTAAATACATGAGCGAGCTCACCAACTGTCGATAAACAGTGGCATCCACTACCTCTGCCGATGTAGCATCCTCTTTCCTCCAATTTCCTGGAAGAGGAGTATCAATAGGCTTGCATCCTTGCATGTGAAACTTCTCTAGTATCTCCCAGGCATACTTGCCTTGAGACACAAAATGTGCTTCACCTTCAATGCCATATTTCCAATCCAAGGAAATAATGAAGGAGGCCCAAATCCTTCATCTCAAACTCCTTTGCAAGATCTGCCTTGCATGAGTGTATCAAATGCTCATCACATGTTAGTATTAAATCATCAACATAAAGAACAATGATTAAAAGCTTACCCTCCACCACAATTTGGTACAGGTTTGCATCCGCCTCACTCTTGGTGAAGCCAAGTCCAATGAAATAGCTGTCGATCCGAGTGTACCAAGCACGTGGTGCTTGCTTCAGCCCATACAATGCTCTTTTGAGCCTGCACACATGCAACTTGCTACTGAAGATCTCAAATCCTTCAGGCTGCTCAATGTACACCTCTTCCTCAATGATCCCATTAAGGAATACAGTCTTCACATCCATCTGATGAATGTGCCAACCCATTTGCGCTGAGAGAGAAAGGATGGTTTGTATGGAAGAATACCGTGCGACAGGTGCAAAGGTTTCTTCATAGTCAATTCCTTCGATCTGTGAGAAGCCCCGGTAACAAATCTTGCCTTGTACTTCTCGACAGTCCCATCAGCAGCTTGCTTTACCTTGTAGATCCATCTTGATCCTACACCTGATTTTCCCACCGGCCTTGGAACAATCTCCCAAGCACTGTTTCTGACAATGGAGTCATACTCTTTCACCATGGCATCTACCCATGTGGGCTCCTGCACTGCTTCTTCGAAAGAAGATGGCTCTATCACGATACACTTGCTCATAAGAGCCATGTATCCAGTATAACAGTCAGGTGACTGTCTCTGTCTGCACTGTGGTGTAGGGACTCCTACATTCTATGACGCATCAACCTTCAGTCTTTTAGCTTCTGTGGTACACTTTCTGCCTTGTCTGATGTTTGGTTCTGCATGAGTGGACGACTCCACTCCATGAATATCTTCCTGTGGCTAATCCACATCTAGAAGCTCATCTTTGGGAACAAGAAGTTCCTCCTCTGCATGCAAGTGGAGCTCCCTCTCAAGCGACAACGTCATGGCTTTCACCTCATTTAATTTTATATCCTGTCGCACCACAGTGATCCGACTGTCTGGCAAATACACCCGATAATTATGGGGTGTTTCTGTGTACCTCACAAATATCCCAACTTCTGCAGTTGGCTCCAGCTTCTTCCTGGCGTCCTTAATCACATGAATGTAAACAAATGAGCCAAAAATCTTCAAATCATAAATATCAGGCTTCTTACCAGTAAAAGCTTCTTCAGGTGTACTCATGCCAAGTACTCTATGAGGACAATGGTTTTGCACATAAACCGCAGTGTTGCATGCTTCCGCCCACAAGTGCATCGGTAGGCCCTAATCATGCAGCATCGCTCATGCAGCGCCCATGATCATTTTGTTCTTTCTCTTCGCGACCTCATTCTGCTGTGGGTTATGAGGCACTATGAATTCTCTTCGAATTCCTTCTTTGCTACAGAAGTCTTTGAATTCGCCCGAGATGTATTCACCACCATTATCGCTCTGTAGAGCTTTCACTTGCTTCCCCGACTCCTTCTCCACCAATGCTTTGAACTCACAGAACTTTGAGAACGTTTCACTCTTCTTCTACATGAAGAAGATCCAACATCTACAAGAATAATCATCGACAAATATAACATAATGCCTATGTTTTGTTGTTGAAGCAACCGAGAAAGGTCCACACACGTCTGTGTGAATTCTCTCCAGGATCACCGAAGCACAGTTCTCCTTCTCATGAAAGGTGGTCTTCACATACTTACCCATAGTACATCCCTTGCATTGATATGACTGCGCAAGAGTACCCTTGGGAAGTCCAGTAGAAATCTGCTGCAAAATCTTCAGAGTGCCATGGTGAAGATGGCCCAATCTCCTATGCCATAATTCGCCTTCATCCTGGCTCACCACTTCTTCTACTTTTCTCACCATTGCAGCGCAACCATCTACCTCTAGCTTGTAGAGATTCTTAATTCAAACCCCTATCTTCTTGGTTTGAAACGTTGTTTTATGTCGAAGGAAAGCTTTTCCCTCACTGAAAACAACATCATAACCTTTGTCTTCCAGTATTGCGACTGAGACCAAGTTCTTTTTCAGACCCGGAACATGCATAACATCCTTCAACAAGAATGGATTACCAGACTCCGTCTCAAAGGTAATGGTCCCAATGCTAGTCGCACTGTACCGACCATCGTCGCCCATCTCTATATGCATCTGGAGGTCCTTCTCCTCCAAGTCACTAAACAACTCCTTGTCTCCCGTCATATGGAAAGACACACCACTATCAAGATACCACACCGATCCCATATGGCTTGAAACCAAGCATGCGATCAAAGAGAAATCAAGTTCGAATTGCGAGGCTAAGGCCTCTCAAGCTGCAGCTCCAACAACCTTCTTGTTCTTCTTCTTCTGTGGGCAGTTAGTGGCAAAATGCTCATGTTCGTGACAGTGAAAACACTTCACCTTGGAAAAATATTGCTTCTTGCCTTTAGCTTCGGATTTTGATGGAAATTTCTTTCCCTTCCCTTTCCTTTCTTTGGCAGCCAAAGCGCAATTCTCTTCATTTTCATTATTCGATGAAGATCCATCCCTGGTACCCCGCCTTATCTCCTCCTGCACAAGATCCGACCAAAGTTGCTCCCATCTTAGTAGTTTCTCCCGTCCATTGATAGAGTATTCGTAGCTATGCCAACTCTTCGGAAGCCCAAGGAGAGCCAAGCTCACCAAGTCTTCTTCATCAACAGTAACCCCCACACTTCCTAGTTCATCCTAACAGTGGACAAACTTCGTTAGGTATTTTGGAATACTGTCGCCCTTCTCCATTTTTATTTTTCTGAGCTAGTCTTTAAGCGCCAACTTCCTCTGGTCGCTTATGCTTTGGAACAAATCTGTCAAAGGCTTCCACATTAAGAATGAAGTGGCTTTCCCGTGAAGGCTGGACACAATATGGTTCTTCACACCTTCCAATAGAATTCTTCTTGTCTTTGATGTCTTTTTTTGCCATGCGTCAAGTAACACAGCATCCCTAGATACCGGCTTAGGAACATCGCTATCGATGAACTCCTTCAGTCCATTATCCTCCAGCATCGCCTCCATCCTATCCTTCCAGGCTATGTAATTCGAGCTCCCATCAAGGGCATAATCCAATTGCAACCCATTGAAAGACATTTCAATGTATACTCAACTTCTGCACCAAGAATCTTCTGTAGCAAATTCGAATTGTCCACCAACACAAACTCAGCAATTCTTCACAATTGCAATCTTCAAGAATTAAAATTGCTCTAATACCATGTACAAATTATATACATTAAGCATGCATATGTCCTAGATTCCCCTGATCTCACAATATTTAACTTCTTGCAAAATACAGAATCATTCCACTGTTAATCTTTTGCGGAAAATTAATTGCACACACATGTGAAGCATAAAAACAATCACACATAACACAATTGTTTAATGGGAAAGCCCGAAGCTGAAAACCCCAACTATCATATATTATGTATCATGAAGATCATGTAACAATCTCATACAAAGCTTAGTACATCAAGTTCTTAGTACAATCAATCGTCACACACTAACATAGAAGAAATCTGCAAATCCATGCACCAATCTCTGCTCTCCTGCTAGCCTACCTCCACTGCGCAATCCAAGCTGATTACAAATACCAATTCGATGTAATCCCACTCTCCTTTACTGCGTGATTATCATTGGCAACTCCAATGTATATGTAGATGCAATCCATGCATCACTATGGTCACAAAAGATAGTCTATCTCACCCTTTCACCTATCTCTGCACTGGGTCTCCACTAGATCTGACATGCACTGTAGTTAACTGCTGTATTGTTCATTTGATTAATGAGTTATTATTTCTGAATTAATTAACTAATTAATTCATTCCACTCTCACTAATGTATCATTCAGTGAGATTAGATACAACTAGCTCAACTGAGTCTAACTGAGTTAAACTGAATACAACTCCATGAACTACTCTTCCAACTTTGTCATAAATTTGCCACTTCAGTTCTAACTGAGTCCTCCATGCATGAACTCCAGTAAACCCTTAGGAATTGTGTAATTCCTTCAGCCCACTGATTTTCCAAATCTGTATACTGAAATTAAGTGCTCCAAGGGAATAAGTTGTTGTTTAGAGTCTGATTATTATTAAGAGCTAATAATAATCGACATGCATCTATTTTTAGATCGATGATCTATAAATAGACTTCGCCCAATATTCTAAAAATATAATTTCATCTATTTTTCCAACTTGACCAACCATCCACAAATAGCATCCTGCAATTTTTGAAATATGATCACCATGTCTAAAAATAGACATAGTCTAAAAATAGACTTGCGCCAAAAATAGCTTGCTGGCCCACTTAGTGAAGGCGACTCTTTTCACTAAGTTCATCATCTTGTTGAATCTCAACGATCAACCCATTAAAACCAGTTAGTCATCCTATGACTGATATTTACAATAACCAATTCTTCAAGCAATTTCCCTCCTCAAGAAATGATATTCGTGTCCCTTCCTCTCAACCATTTTAATTCATGGCTACATAATTACAAGAAAATATCACATGGGGAATTAAACCATAGGCGATGTCACAAACCCCACCCACTTAGATGAACACTGTCCTTAGTGTTCACATTCCCAAACACATAAGAAAACATGCTTACCCCAAACATAATGATACCAAACTTTCTATTTGCAACTCATTTACATTCATTTTTTACGTACACTATTTCTTGCACAACAACAAAATGGATATATATACCCTTTAAATCGACCATTCTTCAGTGGCTCTTTTATAGTCTTCTGGTGATTTTGTTGCACACTTTGATATCTTCAAGATTTTTATGGTCCTCTTTTTAGTCATCTTATTTACCTGAATTGAGTAGTCCAATGTCCCGCATCACAACATACAATGCCTCATGAGATTCATTGTATAGGGATTTACAATGGAATCAAAACATACCCTTATGAATTGATCCCTCCACGAGGCTAATCCCTGCAATATGACTTAGAAATATGATCAACCATTCTTTAACAAGGGTGAAAATTGATAATGCTTTGTCAATCACAATGGCATTCATATATGTATATAAACATTATCATAATCATAAACATATCACATATGCAAATGAGGTCAAGATTGAGTGAACCTCCTATATCCATGCAAAGCATGCATGGGATTGGGATCAATGGTCCCAAGGTTTGGCCAAGGAATTCCTTATCCAATTCCTTTATCCTTGCTTGCTACCAACCCTGCTAATATGATGATTCTCAACCAAGCCTGTCATACTAGACAATAACTCTGTTCCTTCTCACTATATCAAATACAAGGATGCCTTTTCATGCGTACATATCGATTATGCCAATCCCATGGTTGTTATGTCATTGTCTATTTATTTTCATGGATCCAACTAGCTCAATTAGCTATCATACTTGTCCTCTTGCCTTCAATTTCTCTTCACTCATACATCGGGCTTTATTCAGGTGTATTTGTTGGATTCCACTCAACTCTTTCCCAAGGATCCATTATCTTACTTCCACACCCAAAGAATTTCCCAGGACCCAAGACATAGAAAGAAAAATGAAAGGAAAAAGAGAATTCATAATAGTTCATAACAACAATACAAAAGATAAACATGGTATCATGGTCATGCACAAATCAACAATCAAAATGGAAAATCAAGCATAAAATCAATTGTAAATCACAAATTTACATGGAAGTCCACAATTGCAACAATCAATTCCCGTAAGTTTTGATATTTCTCAACATTTCATAAGTGAAAGCTCAACTCGAGCCCTCTTCATGATTTCATTAAGTCTGTTTATCGAGACCATCCACAAAAATTAAGCTCAAACTCAGTACAACTTATTTATATTTTAATTACATTGCTTCCACAACAAAAAAATGTGTATGTCATCCACATCTAACATCCATCTAGACCATTAATGTTAGGTGACTAGTGTGCCTATTTTCCATGGATGTGTAGGTTCTGGGCATGATCTAAGACACCTCCGACCTGTCTCAACTTCCTGAATTTTGGACAACCTTGAGCCATCGTTCTTGTGTTGTGGACAATTCTTTCTTAGGTGTTTCTCTCTGCAAGTCCAATATTTGAAGGGTCATCTTCCATAACCTTTGGCCTCTTATTCTACAACCTGAGTAGGTCGACTTTCATTACCAATGTTGAACTTCTACTCAGTTTCATATTTGTTGGTGGTGAGACTTCTTGTCCATTTCCTAGGCTTCTAACCCAAATTTTCTTGCTTGTTTCTTCTAGAGTTAAATTTTCCTTTTTCCTTCAAATCGACCTTAAGCTTTGTTTTGCACCTAGATTTCCTGTAGCAATGCTTTAACATTCTAAATTCATCCTCCAGGGTCTTTGGCTCATCAAATTCGAATTTTCCTTTGAAAGACTGCAATAACCCACTAATAAATCTTTGAACTCTTGCCTTTTCCTCCTTGAGTTTAGGCAAAAACTACAACAACTCCAAGAATTTGGTAACATACTCCTCATCAAACATTTGTCGCATTTTGAGTTCATATGACTCCTTGGCCTTGCTGTCAAAATTCCTTTCAGAGAGGTATATTTACCTAAAGTATCCCTCAAATTCTTTCCATGCCAACTTCTCTTCTCTTATGCGTTGTACATTCTTTAAATCCTCCCACCCGATATCAGCCTTTCCTTTTAGGTTGAAGGTAGAAACCTTTTCTTTCATATTCTCAGAGTAGTTATGATCTTTGAAGAAATTTTCATCCCTAGCAGCCATGCTTCGTCATCTTTTGTTTTCTTTACCTCACCATCAAATTTAGGAGGCTTTGCTTTCTTAAATTCCTCTTGTATGCATTCCTTTTCCCTCCTTTTAACATGAGGATGATGATGATGATAATGGTGATGTATTCTATGGGTGTCCTCATATTGCTACTCATGGGTGCTTGTCTTTATCTCTAGAGTACACAATGGAGTATTTCCCTTTATTTTTTTCTCACTCAGAGTGTTTTTTCCTTTTCTTGGATCCATTACCACTTGTCCCATTAGTTCTTTAGTATTGTCCCAAAGGGCTCTGCCTTCCCCTATGATTAATCCCCAAATCATGCTACCTATACCTTTGTAAGTCTGATAGGATTTTTAGTATGATTTCATTTAATTTTGCTTACGTCTCCATGCTCTGACATATTTTTCATTGTCCCTAGAAAGCCTCTCATTGTTAGCTTTGCAGCTTCTTATCTCAACTCTTAAACTCAATGTGTCCATTAAGTCATGAGAATATGCCCCTCCTCCTTGTTCAACTGATCTTTCTTTCATCCCATGTTGTGACTAGTCAGAACTATACTATACCACACTACTATTCATTCCTTGGTCATTCAGTTCTATACTGTATCATCGTTTTTCATTTATGTGGTCCTGGACCTTCATGTACTGTCATGAACACACATAACTGTTAGTTTTAAACATATGTAAGTGCATCATGCAGATCATTACATTAATTGTTCTTGGAGGCTGCTAGTATGAGGCTAGTCGAAACAAGTCATTTCAAGTTTGCACATTAATCTAAATGAAATCATGCCAAATCATCAGTACTATGCTACATGCATATATCACAATAAAATACACCAAACAACACATATAATGAATACAAAAATAGACAGGTTTCTAATGATTATCAAAAGGCTTTAAAATCTCATTTGGTCTCCAAAGGTTTAGTGTTAAACCTTTGCTCTGTATTTATTTTGTGATAGACCCCATCCAGTCTAAGTGTTGAGCCTGACTTTGATACCACCTTGTAATACACCCCCTACTATTCCTAGCTCATACTAAGGGTAGGAGGAAGTTACTCATATGACTCAACCTCTAAGGTTCCATTTATGGAAATAGGGTCTAAAAGTTCGACCATTTTCAAACTCTTAAAAACTTAAATTGGATAACACTGTTGTTGTGCATTGAGATTACAATTTATAAACCAAGGCCTATTGGCCTCATCATTTTCATACAATCATTCAATTAATTAATAGATGTTGTCTACTTCTTCAAACAAAAGTTATCTAGACCAATTTACAAACTCATGATAGATACAAGAATATGCCATTTCCTAAGGGAAACATTTAGGAGCACTTCTACACAAGAATTCACATTCCTTATTGTTAATATGAGCAAGTTATCAACACAATGACCAGATATACCAACAAAACATTGCAACTAATTATTCATTAACAAATATTTCCATCTCTTCATGCTCAGGTAGTATTAGGTTAATTTGAATCTCAGACTATCCATAGGTAATGAACAATTCCCTAAAATATTTACACAAGATATTGATCTCTTATTCATGCAGGAAACATCACTCCTCAACATTATCATGACATTGTTTCAGCACAATAAATAGGGACATGCTAATCACATGCACGAAGGCATACGATAATACTTACAAATAGATCTAGAAACTGAGATTGGGACAACAACTCTCCACCCAACCTTAGACACACTGCAGCCAAGCCTTTCTTGCAGTAGTCTCCCCCAAGCTAGATTCCAGAGCTTGAGGAGTAGTGCTTAACACTGTAAAATCAATGATTCTAGTTTAAACATGACCTCCAAAGTTAACCCAAATTTGCCTACCAACCAATAAAAAAACCAAACGCATAATGCCATCACTTCTCTCAACTGTTATCAATAGTTTCCCACTGTCATGTAGAATTTTAATGTAGATTCAAACTTTTCTCATGTAATTTACTAAAACATAAGAGTCAAATCTACTCAACTCATTTATGGAAGAAAATTCAGGATTGAGAACAAATATCAAAAAACATGTATCATAGTTCAACACACATACACAAAGATTTATCTAGAGGAAAAAAAATGCTCAAAACCCTTTCCTATTTGTATTTCATTAATCAAATAATCTGGATGAATACAATATGCTTGTTCAAGCTTGAGCACAACCTAAACCTGTATCTTCTATCCTCTTCCTGACTAACTGAATTTGGCCAACATTCTACAAATTTTCAAGCCCTCCAAGCTCTTATTTATTTGCGTTGTTCCTCAAGGAATTAGCCCCTATTATTTAGGAAATTCCTCAATCTGGATTGCGTAATTCATTTAGGCAAATCTCTGACTGCATGCACCACATGTACAACTTGGAATAGTTTACGGCTAATAATACATTGCCCTTGAACTCCAATGTCAACTGAGTAACTTGAATTCTATGCATGCATGAGTTAATTTAGGCCGATTGATCAGTTAACTAGTTAAACACTGAAGTTACACCCCACTGCTAGACCTTCCACTAGTTCCAACTATTGGAACTAGTTTAATTGACCATAATTCAATTTAATTGAATTAAATTGTTACAACTGAAATTAACTCAACCAGGGCTCTTAAAATTTAGGAATCATTGTACACAACTCAATTTCATGTCCCCAACTCGAATTAATTAAGATAACTGAGTGATAACAACTATATCACCTCAGTTAACTCATTCAAGTTTCCCGTTGATGTGGAATTTCAAATTTCTCCTAATTTAATCAAGGGAAAAATTAAAATAGGAATTTCTTGCTACATTTTCAACACTTCCTCTCAACAATAAAGGGATTATCAAATACCCCAATCTTGCCTATATGGAACTCAGATTTTCCTCTTGACAAATCCTTTGTCAAAATATATACATCCTGTTCCTTTGTAGGAATGTATTCCAACAACATGATCCACCTCTGCACACAATATCATAGATGGTGATACCAGATGTTGATATGCTTGGATCGATCATGAAAAAATGGATTCTTAGAGAGTTTGATACAACTCTGATTTTCATAGTATATCACAGTAGGATCCATCATATGACCAAATAATCCATAAAGAATCTTCCTCATCCAGATAACCTCACATGCTACTTAACTGACAACCATGTATTCAACTTATTCTGAGCTGAGTTCCACAAATCTCTCCTTCCTGTTGTACCAACAAACTGCTGCTGACCCAACACTGAAAATTCTTCCTGATTTTTTCTTCCTATATGATGGAATCCCTACCCAATTTGCATCTGTGAAGCCTTGCAGCTTCACTTCCTCTGTCCGTCTGTACCAAATTCCAAACTAAGTAGTGCCTATGAGGCATCTCAACACATGTTTAGCTGCCTTCCAATACATTTTGGTTGACTTAACCAGTGCTTGATTAAGCTAGTTAACTGCATAAGACATGTCTAGTCGTGTGTTCACCAAATACACAAGTGCACCCACAAACTGCCTTTAAATAGTAGCCTCCACTTCCTCACCTAAAGTGGCATCCTCCTTCCTCCAAATTATTGCTAGAGGAGTGTCCATGGGTTTGCTACTCTCCATGCATAACTTCTTCAATATCTCATTGGCATACTTTCCTTGAGAGAAAATAAATTCCCTATCTCCTTTCCATACTTCAAAACCTAGGAAATATAATATGAGCCCCATGTCCTTCATCTCATATTCCATTTCAAGATACTCTTTGCAAGAATTGATCAAATTCTCATCATTGATTAAAATAAAATCATTGACATATAATACTATAATCAACAATTTACCTTCAACAACAATATGGTAAAGGTTTTCATCTGATTCACTTTTGGTGAAGCCCAACCCAGTGAGATAACTGTCGATCCTGGTGTACCAAGCACATGGTGCTTGTTTCAATCCATACAATGTTTGCTTGAGTCTGAACACATGCAACTCTCTGTTGAAGGTCTCAAATCCTTCCGGTTGTTCAATGTACACCTCTTCCTCAACCACTCCATTGAGGAATGCTGTCTTCACATCCATTTGATGAATATTCCATCCCATCTGCATTGTAATTGATAGAATTGATATGATATAAGAGTACCTTGCTACCAGAGCAACGGTCTCCTCATAGTCAATTCCATCCAACTGAGAGTTCCCATTGGCCACAAATTCAGACTTGTGTTTCTCGATGCTTCCATCTACTGCTTGCTTCACCTTGTAGATCCATCTTAAACCCACCAATGATTTGTCCTCTAGTCTTGGGACCACTTCCCAAACACTATTTCTGACAATGGAATCATATTCCTCTACCATGGAATCAACCCATACTAGTTGTTGCACTAGTTCCTTGAATGAGCATGGTTCTGTATCTACTAGCTCACTCATAAGAGCCATGTAGCCATTGTACCGGTTTGGTGACCTCCTCTGCCCGTGCTGTGATGTGGGAGCTCCCACACTCTCTCTAGCATCATACAATAATATGTTAGCTTCCCTGGTTCACTTCCTTCCTTCTCTGGATGTATTTGCTTGAGTAGGTGTCTCCACTCTTTTCTTTTCTACTTGTGGCTACTCCACAACATCCCAAGGTTCTTCGTTTGCAGCCAAAAGATCCTGATATGAATGCAACTGAAGCTCCCTCCCAAGAGAACACCTCATTTCCTTCTCCTCATCAAAATTCACATCTCTACAAACAAATTTCATCCCGAGGAATGGAAAGTACACATGATAGTTGTGAGGTGTTTATGTGTACCCCACAAATATTCCCAACTCTGCTGTTGACTTTAGCTTTTTCCTTGATTCCTTGGAAACATTAAAATAAACCGATGATACAAAGATCCCGAAGTGTGACACATTTGGTTTCTTCCTTGAAAAATCTTCCTCTGGTGTACTCATCCCAAGAATCCGATGGTGACTCCTGTTCTGCTAATAGACAGATGTGTTGCATTATTCAACCCACAAGTGTAGTGGTAGGCCTTGGTCATGCAACATTTCCCTTGCTGCTCCCACAATACTTCCATTCTTCCTCTTATCCACCCCATTCTACTATGGGTTGTGGGGTGATGTCAACTCCAATCGAATGCCTTCCTTTGCACATAAATTTTTAAACTCATTCGACACATATGCACCACCATTATCACTCCTGGGAGCCTTCACTTTCCTTCCTGTTTCATTCTAAACAAGCGCTTTAAATTCAAAAAACTTGGAGAATTCCTGGTATTTCTTCTACATGAAGAAAATCTAGCGCTTTTGTGAGAAATCACGAACAAATATAACATAATATCTGTGCTTGAAAATGGAGGCTGTTGATAAAGGTACACAAACATCAGAGTGGATCCTTTCAAGGATTGCATGCTCTTTGCTATCCCAATCATTGAAGGTGGCTTTTGTGTACTCCCCTAAGGTACACCCTTTGCATGTATTCTTCTACTCAAGTGCTCCTTTGGAGAGGCCTGTGGTGATCTATTGCATGATATTCAAAGCTCCATGATGCAAATGGCCAAGTCTTTTGTGCCATAATTCCCCGACATCTTGGCAATGCACCTTCTCTACCTTTGTGCTCAACACAACATATTCTTACAAATTCAACTTGTAGAGGTTCTTCACTCGAATCCCAATATGCTTTCACTTTTCCCATGATGATGTGTCTCAGAAATGCCTTTCCTTTTCTAAATATCACATCATAGCTACAATCTCCCAACACAGCGATGAAAACTAAATTATTATTTAGACCCGGAACAAACATCACATCCTTGAGCCTAAGAGGGGAGCTAGACTCCCTCTAAAAAGTAACTGTACCAATACTGGTCGCGCTATACCTCCCATAATTTCCCATCTCGATGTGCATATAGAGGTCTTTCTCCTTCAAGTCACTGAAAAATTCCCGGTTTCCCGTCATATGGAATGAGGCACCACTATCCAGATACCACACGCTACCCATCACTATGCTTTCCATGCATGCAATGAGGGTGAAGTCCAAATATAATTGTGAATCTAAAGCTTCACTTGCCTCCCCTCATAAGAGATTATTTTTCGCCTTCTTATGTGGAGACTTCATGGCATAATGTTTGAGTTCATGACAGTGAAAGAACTTGATTTTGGACAAGTATCTTTCCCCCTTAGCTGGAATTTCCTTTGGATTTGGATTTCTTCCCTTTCCCTTTGTTTGCATTTCCATCCAAGGCACAATTCACCTCATCAACACACTTGGATGAGGTTCTGCCTCTGGTGTTTCGCCTTATTTATTCTTGCACCAAATCATACCACAATATTTCCAAATTTGGTAGCTTCTCCCTCCGATTTACCGAATCCTGGTAGTTGTGCCAGCTCTTGTGAAGGCCTAGAAGTCCTAAGCTTACCAAATAATATTCTACAACTGTAACACCAACACTCCCATGTTCATCACGACATTGTGTGAACCTACTCAGGTACTGTGGTATTGTCTCACCATTCTACATCTTTATATTCTGAATCTTGTCCTTGAGTGCCAGCTTCTTGTGGTCACTACTATTCTATAACAAACATGTCAATGCTTGCCTCATTGCATAAAAAATCTCTTTCCCGTGGATATTAGAGACAATATGGTCTCTTACTCCCTTCAATATGATTCTCCTTGCCTTGGCTACACACTTATTCCATTATGCTAGATTTTAAGTATCAACTGTTGTTGGTTTCAAGATATCATTATCAATGAATTCCTTCAACCCATTATCTTCCAAAATTTCCTCCATGCGATCCTTCCAAGAAACATAATTCGAGCCTCCCTCAAGGGCATACTCGATTATTAGTCCATAGAAAGGCATCCAGCTAGCTCTGAAGAATTGATTTTGCAAATTCAATCCTCACAAAATAACAAGTTTCAAATCTCTTCTCTACTGTGAATCCTGTTATGATACCATGTAGAATTTTAATGTAGATTCAAAACTGCTCATGTAATTTAATAAAACATAAGACTCAAATCTACTCTACTCATCTACAGAAGCAAATTTACGATTGAGAAAAAATATTA
Organism: Pinus albicaulis; assembly: GCA_034641835.2. Lineage (NCBI taxonomy): Eukaryota > Viridiplantae > Streptophyta > Pinopsida > Pinales > Pinaceae > Pinus > Pinus albicaulis. The sequence continues at coordinate 875,415,049 of CM076575.1, read as the reverse complement.
AAAAAATTCATTATGATTGAACACATAGACATAGATTTATCTAGGGGGAAACAACTGATCACAACCCCTTCCTATATGTATTGCATTAATTAAATAATATGGATGAATACAATATCCTTGCTCAAGATTAAGCACAACTTGCATCTGTATCTTATATCCTATGCCTCCCTGACTGAATTTGGCCAAAAATTAGCCAATTTTCAAGCCCTCCAAGCTCCTGCTTCCTTGTGTTGTTCCTCAAGGAATTAGCCCCTCTTATTTATGAAATTCCCCAATATAGATTGCTGCATGCACCACCTGTACAACTTGGAATAGTTTAAAACTGATAGTAATTTCCCTTGAACTCCAATATCAACTGGGTAAATCGAATTTTATGCATGCATGAGTTAATTTAGGCTAATTGATCAGTTAATTGGTTAAACGCTGAAGTTACACCCCACTGCTAGACCTTCCACTAGTTCCTCCAACAGTTGAAACTAGTTTAACTAACCATTAACTGACCATTAATTGAATTAAATTGTTACACCTGAAACTAACTCAACCTAGGCTCCTAAAATTTAGGAATCACTGTACAAAACTCAAGTTCATGCCCCCAACTCGAATTAACTAAGCTAACTGAGTGATAACAACTATATCACCCTAGTTAACTCATTCAAGTTTTCTGTTGATGTGGAATTTCAAATTTCTCCTAATTTAATTAAGGGAAAAATTAAATTAGGAATTTCTTGTTGCATTTTCAACATGTCATGTTACAGGTCATGATCTTGGTCACTTCATCACAAAGGTCTTTATAAACACAAATAATGACATCTCTAGTCATAGAGGATAATTTAATTATTATGTGGGAAGGTTCCTTAGTGGAAATATATTGATAAGTTAGTATTATCTTCAAACCACAAGCGTCCCATTGATATTCCACAACCTTAAGCAAACCATTGCTCAATATTAGTAACTTTAGCTCAGTGATTTTTTATCATAGGGATCCATTGTTTCATAGAGAATCAAATCTATGAATTAGGAGAGTAATCTTATTATAACATAGGAAGCTTCTTCAGTAGCAAGCTACTAATGAATCAATAGGTTCTTAAGACCAAAAGCTTCCTAATGGTTTCTTCAATCCTAAGGAAATCGACTCTTGGTAGTTTCATCATCCCTTAGGAAAGCCCCTGCTAAATTTCATGAGGATGGGAGCTCAATATGGGAAGGTTCCTCAACCGGATAAAATACCATGGAAGCACAAAGATCACCCTTGTTAGGTATTTATTCAGAGAGTGAAAACACTAGTGTTCCTAGTCCAAGGTCACACTTGGTGTTTCCTTAGCCACCCCAAGTAACTAAGTATCTCTGTCTTCTGGCTAGTAGCTTCATCAATCCAAAAACTTCCCATTGGTTTAAGTATGAAGGGTTTCCACAGTGCATTATATTAGATATCATTTTTGGGATTCAACTGTGTTAAGTAAGTCATTCATCTATGACCATTTCCATGAGAGGTAGTCATAACTAACTAATTTCTCATGATTTTTTGAATAGTCCACTTAACACTCATTGCATCGGGTGATGCTCACAAGGGTGAATAAGTGGGATTGAAACTAGTGAAATGAATCACATAGCATCAATCTCACTTCCAAGGCTTGCACCCGGTAACCAGGACTTCCCGGGAGGTCACCCATCCCAGAACTCCTTTGGCTCAAGCACTCTTAACTGTGAAGTTTCCCCCCACAATCAAGCCCACTTAGCTTGCTACCCCATTTGCAAAACCTTAGCAAGTATTGTGCCTCATGAACCATTCAAGTAGAGATCCCTTTACTCTTTATATTTTAAGTATGAAGGGTTTCTGTAGTGCATTATATTAGATATCATTTTTGGGATTCAACTGCGTTAAGTAATTCATTCATCTATGACCATTTCCATGAGATGTAGTCATAACTGACTAATTTCTCATGATTTTTTGAATAGTCCACTTAGCACTCATTGCATCGGGTGATGCTCATAGGGGTGAAGAAGTGGGATTGAAAATAGTGAAATGAATCACATAGCGTCAATCATCACTTCCAAGGCTTGCACCCGGTAACCAGGACTTCCCGAGAGGTCACCCATCCTAGAACTCCTCTGGCTCAAGCGCACTTAACTATGGAGTTTTTCCCCACAATCAAGCCCACTTAGCTTGCTACCCCATTTGCAAAACCCTAGCAATTATTGTGCCTCATGAACCATTCAAGTAGAGATCCATTTACTCTTTATATTTTAAGTATGAAGGGTTTCCGTAGTGCATTATATTAGATATCATTTTTGGGATTCAACTGCGTTAAGTAAGTCATTCATCTATGACCATTTCCATGAGAGGTAGTCATAACTGACTAATTTCTCATGATTTTTTGAATAGTTCACTTAGCACTCATTGCATCGGGTGATGCTCATAGGGGTGAAGAAGTGGGATTGAAACTAGTGAAATGAATCACATAGCGTCAATCATCACTTCCCATTGGTTTGTTTAGTCTTAAGGAAAGACACACATGGTGGTTTCTTCAGCCTTAGACAAGCCATTGATCTCATTCCTCAACCAAAAATCCCTCTTGGGCTTCTTCAGTTGGTTTATTCCTGAGTAATTATCTCTATTACCCCTCTCTTTTTACTTAGCTAACTCTTGACCTTCTTGAATGGAAGCATAAAATGTTACTAGGAGCCTCTCGACCTCCTCTTCTTTCCTTATCTTCTCGTATTTTTCTAACATGCTGCAACCATATTCTTGGTTTCATGTGGGGACATGCACATCCTGTTTCCTGCCTCTCATCTTGACCACATCGTTGTTCTATTCCTTTGCATGGACAACGCGGAAAACCCCCCTTTTATAGTGCATTCCATACTCTCCCTTTATTTTATTTTTTTCCTTTATTGGCTTACATTTTTCTCCAAAAGACAGATGGGCCTATCCTACATTTTCCCAACTGAATTTATTACATAATCAACCCATTAAAACCACTAAGTCAACCTATGAATGATATTTAAAATAACCAATTCTTTAAGAAATCTCCCTTCTCAAGCAATGGGATCCAAATCATTTTCTCTTAGCCATTTTAATTCATGGTTACATAATTACAAGAGAATATCACAGGGGGAATCAACCCACAGGGGATGTCATAAACCCCACATCCTTAGAGGAACACCGTCATTGGTGTTATCATTCTAAAACACAAAAGGAAACATGCTTAAACCAAGCATAATGATAATGATATTTATATTTAAAACTTATTTAAGTTCAATTTTTAAATACACAGTTTATTTGCCAACAACACAATGGATATATATACCCATTAAATTGACCATCTTTCAATGGTTCTTTTACAGTATTTTGGTGTTTCTATTGCGTACTTTGGTATCTTCAAGTTTCCGTTGTTCCTCTTTTCAGTGAACTTTATTTACCAAAACTAGGAAGTCCAATGTCCTGCATCACAATATACAATGCCTCATGATATTCATTGTAGAAGGAATTAAAATGGAATCAAAACAGACCCTTATGAATTGATCCCTCCATGAGGCTAGTCTATTCAAGATGACTTAGAAATATGATTAGTCATTCTTTCAAAAGGGTGAGCGTTGATAATTATTTATCAATCACAATGACATTCATATACGTATATAAATATTAACATGATCTTAAACATATCACATGTGCAAATAAGGTCAAGTGAACCTCTTGCGTCCATGCAAATCATGCATGGGATTAGGATCAATGGTCCCAAGATTTGGCCAAAGAATTGATTCATTAGAGAATTTTTTAGGTATAAAATGGGCCTCCTAAGGAATATTATAAAATAACAGTGGAAATAATAAAATAATATTAGATTACATCATTAAATTTTAGAGGGAAAAAAGAAAAAAAAACTACTTTTCAACTCATATTTTCAACTTATCTCCTTACGTCTATACTCAAATTTCGAGCGGCAGAACTCGTTGGATGCATAATTTAATTCGTCATCCAAAAAGTACTGATGTTGTTTACTTTTGATGGACCTTTCTACACGAAAAATTACCAATACATGAAAAATGTGATTGCAATAATGTTTTTCATGTATTTCTCATTTTGTGTGTAGCAGGGTCCATCGAAAGTATACAACATGGGTACTCCTTAAATGAGGAATTAAATTATGAATCCAACAAGTGCTCATTCTCGAAATTTGAATAAAAAATGTAGAGATATAAATTGAAAATATGAGGATAAAAATGTAATTTTATTTATTTATTTTTAATATTTTTACTCCAAAAATGGTGAATCATCCCCCATGGTTGACATCATCATCTTGAATCCTATTTACTCTTATAAGTTTATTTTGGTTGTAGATTTTTGTTTTGAGGCTCATTTTAGACCTTAAAATTTCTCTAATGTTCCAATTCCTTTATCCATGCTTGCTACAAACCCTGCTACTATAATGATTCTCAACCAAGCTTGTCATGCTAGACAAAAAATATGTTCCTTCTCACTGTATCAAATATAGGGATTCCTTTCCGTGCATAAATATTAGTCATGCAGTTTCAAGGTTTTAGGAAACCTCCCTTTTTATGCCACTCCCATGGTTGTTCTATCACTATCCATTTATTCTCATGGATCCAACCAACACAATTAGCTATCATACTCTTTTTCCTACCTTCAACTACCCTTCACTCATACATTTGGATCTATTCGTGTCTACTTGTTGGATTCCATTGAACTCTTTCCCATGGATCCATTATCTTACTTCCACACTCAATGAATTTCCTAGGATCGAAGACATAGAAGGAAAAAATAAAGGAAAAAGAGAATGCATAACAACAATAAAAAACTTAAACAAGCTATCATGGCCATGCACAAATCATCATTCAAAATGTAAAATAAAAAATAAAATCAATCGTAAAGCACAAATTACAAGGAAATCCACAATCGCAACAATCAATTCCCATAAGTTTTGATATTTCTCAACATTTCATGAGTGTAAGTTCAACTTGAGCCCTCTTCACAATTTCATTCAATCTCTTTATCGAGACCAACCACAACAATCAAAATCAACCTATATACAACATATTTATAATTTAGTTATATTGATTCCACAACAACAAAATGTATATGCCTTCCACATCTAATCCACCATCTAGGCCATTAATGCTAGGTGACCAACATGCCTATTTTACAGGATCATGTAGGTTTCGAGCATGATCTAAGCCACCTCTTGGACTATATCAGCTTCCTGATTTTTGTACAACCTTGAGCCATAGTTCTTACATTGTGGACAATCCTTTGTTAGTTATTTCTCTCTGCAAGTCCAACACTTGAAGGGTCCTCTTCCATAGCCTTTGGCCTTTTCTCCTACAACTTGAGTAGGTCATATTTCATTAGCAATATTGAACTCCTGCTGAGTTTCATATTTTTTTGGTGGTGTCACTTCTTGTCTTTTCCCATATTGCTAACCCAAATTTCCTTACTTGTTTCTTATATAGTCGAAATTTCCATTTTCCTTCAAATCGACTTCAAGCTCTAGTTTTCACATGGATTTCTCGTAGCAATTCTTTAACTTTATGAATGCATCCTCCAGGGTCCGTGTCTCATCAAGTTTGATTCCATCTTTGAAATATGTGACGACACACTTATAAATATTCTTTTCCTCCTTGAGGTAAGGAACATAATACAAAAAATCCAAGAATTTAGTAACGTAATCCTCATCAGACATCTGATCCATTTTGAGTTCATAGAACTCTTTGGTCTTTCTATCAAAATACCTTTTGGACAGGTATATGTACACAAAGTATTCCTAAAATTATTTCCATGCTAGTTTCTCTTCTCTTATGCCTTGTACATTCTTTACATTCTGCCACCAAATATAAGCCTTGCCTTTCAGGCTGAAGGTAGCCACCTTTTCTTTCATATTCTCTGAGTAGTTATGCACTTTGAAGAAATTTTTCATCCCTAACATCCATGCTTTGAAATTATTTTCTTTCTTTACCTCACCATCAAATGTGGGAGGATTTGATGTCTTAAGTTCATTTGTTATGTATTCCTTTTCCCTCCTTTTACCATGATAATATTGATAATGGTGATGTCTTATGTGGGTGTCCTCATATGCGGCTGCACATGGGTGCTTGTATTTATCTCTAGAGTACACAATGGAGTGTTTCCTTTTACTATGTTCTCATTTGAGTGGCTATTCCTTTTCCTAAATTCACTACCATATGTCCCATTAGTTATTTATTCTTGTCCCAAAGGGATATTCCTTCCCCTATGACTAATCCCCAATGCATTCTGCCTCTCCCTTTGTAAGTATGATAGGCTTAACATGATTAATTTTTTGAATTTTGTTTGTCTCTCCTATGTTATGACAAGATTTTCAGTGTCCCTGAAAAGCCTCTCATTGTGAAATTTGTAGCTCCTTATCTCATCCCTTAAACTCCTCAATGTATCCATTAAGTCAATAGAATATTCCCCTCCTCCTTTTTCAACTGCTCTTTCTTCTTGTGACTAGTCAGAACTATATTGTACCACCATAATACTCATTACTTTGTCCTTTAGTTCTATACTATACCATCCTTTATTGTTCATGTCATATTTGACCTTCATGTGCTGTCATGCACACACATAACTGTTATTTTTAAAAATATGTAAGTGCATCATGTAGATCATTACCTTGATTTTTCCTGGAAGCTGCTGGTATGAGGCCAGGTGAAACAAGTCATTTCAAGTTAGCACATTAATATTAATTATCATTCCAAAACATTAGTACTATGCTACATATAAGTATTACAATAAAATACATCAAGAAGCACATATAATCAATACACAAAACAATCAAGTTTCTAATGCCTATCATGAGGCTTTAAAGCCTCACTTGGTCTAATGGTCCAATGTTAAACCTTTGCTCTGTATTTCTTCTGTGATAAAGCCCATCCATTCCAAGTGTTGAAATTGGCTCTAATACCTCTCTTTAAAACACCCCCTACTATTCATAGCCCCTACTAAGGGTAGAAGGAGCAGTTACATGGATGAAACAACCTCCAAGGTTCCACTTATGGAAACAGGGCCTATAATTTTGAACTTTTTCAAATGATTCAAAATCTAAATTGGATAAAACTGTTCTGTTCGTCTTGTCGAGGCCTTTCCAAAAATATAAATTTCATCATGATATGAACTCTAGATAAAAATATAGGAACCTTCAAAGACTCAACCATTAGCCACTTTCCATGTTATTAAGACTGACCACATGGATTCGATGAGGTCCCTACAAGGTTCCCGCATGGCCCTCCAAGTCATAATATTAATCATTGTTGAACCATTCATGCCCTTTTCCAATACTCATGGTATCCCCCCATTTTCCATGCTCCACTTCATATCTAACAATATTATTAAGTTATAACCTTCGCGCACATTACCATCCCATGCTATAATAAGACAAGAAGGGCCCTCAAGGACACATTGCCTCAAGAATAAATCACAACGAGTTCCAATACTACTCCCTGCTAAAAATGTGGGGAAAAAACTTTCAGGTCTACGTGGCATATACACCTATGATAAAGTTAGTCGCCCCCCTTTATCTATGTGTAAAATAATTTATGCTATGCAACACTCATCCCCACTAAATTATCCCCACACACCAAGTCACCTTGGGGCTTAAATCCCTGAAATTATACTGTTGCCTCTTCCAAAAATATCTAGTGTTTGGGGTGACATCGTCTGTTATAAATGTTGGGGGTGATGCCATCCTCTGTCATGACCTCCCCATGTCAAATTCCATGTAAATGTGGGTCCCATTGAAGGGTCTAGGCCCTTTGTGAATCACATAATTCTCGTTGTTTTCCATAGTGTTCAACAAGCATTGACAGTGGCCCCATTGCCACACCATCTTGAGGATTTTAGATTCGAGGAATTCCTTTTTGTGTCTCCCTTAGTAACCTCTCAGGTACCAAACCTCCAGGGTTATTCGATGGCCATAAGTGCTTATCCTTTGAAGTTCCAAATTTCTCTTGTTTAACTTGTTTCTCATTGCACCCGGTCACAAGTTTGATGAGGGTTTATGCCAATACCTTTCAAAGTCATGAAATCTAGACTTAAAGGTTTCCAAACTCATGCTCAGTGACCACTATTGAATGTATAAAGGCCTTCGCCCATGCCGCCGATACATATTCCATCATATGCAACGATATACGTAGGATATTTCGAGCTATCCATCCCAAGCTTTATGAAGGCACTCAACCCAATTCAACCTGCTTCCTACAAAGAATATATATATATATATATATATATATATATATATATATAGCGGTGAGATACCTCCTGAGCTTACAATTATAAACCAAGGCCTACTAACCTAATCATTTTCATACAATCATTCAATTAATTAAAAAATGTTTTCTACCTCTTCATACATAGGTATTTAGACCAATTTACAGACTCAGGATAGAGACAAGAATAAGTCATTTCCTAAGGAAAACATTCAGGTGCACTTATACAAAGGAATTCACATTTCTTATTGTTAATATGAGCAAGTTATCAACATAATGACCATATATACCAATAGGAAAATGCAAGTAATTATTCATTAACAAATATTTCCATCTCTTCATGATCAGGAAGTATTAGCTTAATTTCAAGCTCAGAATATTCATAGGAAATGAACAATTCCTTAAAATATTTACACAATATATTGATATCCCTCATTCATGCAGGGAACATCACTCAACATTATCATGACACTGTTTCATCACAATAAACAGAGACATGATAATCACATGCACAAAGACATAAGAGAACACGTATCTTATAAAGATATTTGATAACAAAGATTGGGACAACAAATCTCCATCTAACCTTAGACACACTGCATCCACACCTTTCTTGTAGTAGTCTCACCCGAGCCAAATTTCAAAGCTTGAGGAGTAGTGATTAACACTATAAAATTAGTGCTTCTAGTTGAAACATGACCTCCAAAGGTAACCCAACCATTAAAGAAATTTTGAGGTCTAAAATGGGCCTCAAAACAAAAATGTACAACCTAAATCAACTTTATATGAACTAATAGGATTCAAGATGATGATGTTATCCATGGGGGATGATTCACCATTTTTGGAGTAAAAAAGTAAAAAGATTAAACTATATATATATATATATATATATATATTTTTTTTTTTTCTTCAACTTAACTCCCTATGGTTTTACTAAAATTTTTAGCAGGAGAACTCATTAGATGCATAATTTAATTTCTCATCCAAGGAGTACCAATGTTTCATACTTTCGATGGACCCCGCTACATGAAAATTGATAAATACTTGAAAACGTGATTGCAACAACGTTTTTTCATGTATTTATCATTTTTCGTGTAGTAGGGTCCATCGAAAGAATGAAACATGGGTACTCACTGGATAAGGAATTAAATTCTACATCTAACAAGTTCTCCTGCACGAAAATTGAGTAAAATCGTAGGGAGATAAGTTGAAAAAGTAGTTTTTTATTTTTTCCTCTAAAATTTTATGATGTAATCTAATATTATTTTATTATTTCCAATATTATTTTATAATATTCCTTAGGAGGCCCATTTTATATCTCAAAATTTGTCTAATGTTTTCCTACCAACCAATCAGATAACCAAATGTGTAGGGACTCTCTTCCCTCAACCGTTCTCAATAATTTCCCACTGTCTTGTCATAGGGCTTGATCTCGGTTAGCTTCATCACAAGGGTCTTTATAAACAAATAGACTGACATCTCTAGTCCAAGAGAATAATTTGATTATTGTGTGGGAATGTTACTAAGTGGAAAGCTACCGATAAATCAATAGGTTCTTCAGACCAAAATCTCCCCATTGGTATTCTTCAGACTTAAGCAAACCACTACTCAATCTCAGTAACTTTAACTCAGTAAAATTTTATCACAAGGGTCCATTATTTCATAGAGAATCACATCTCTAAACCAGGAGATTAATATTATTATGACATAGGAAGGTTCTTCAGTAGCAAGCTACTGATGAATCAATAGGTTCTTCATAACGCAAGATTCTCAACGATTTCTTCAGTCCTAAGGAAATACACTCTTAGTGGTTTCACTAGCCCTTAGGCAAGCCACTTTATAATTTCACGAGGAGGGGAGCTCAATATGGGAAGGTTACCCAGCTAGATAAAATACCATGGAAGAATATATATCACCCTTAGGTATTTATTCATAGAGTGCAAGCATCAGTGTTTCCAGTCCAGTGCCACACCTGGTATTTCCTCAGCACCATAAGTACATGAGTATCTATTTCTCCTGGCCAGTAGATTCATCAATCCAAAAACTCACTAGTGGTTTCTTTAGTCCTAAGGGAAGCCAAACATGGTCGTTTCCTCAGCCTTAGAAAAACCACCGCTCTCATTCCTCAGCCAACAATCCCTCTTGTGCTTCTTCAGCTAGTTTTTTCCTGAGAAAATCTCTTTGTTACCCCTCTCTTTTTCCTTAGCTAACTCTCGTCCTTCCTGAATGGAAGATTCAAATTTTACCACGAGCATCTTGACATCCTCTTATTTCCTTCTTTTCCCATATTTTGCTAACGTTCTACAATCATATTCTTAGTTGTGTGTGGGGGAATGCATGTCCTATTTCTCACCTCTCATCCTAAACAAGATGATTATGTTCCTTTGCATGGACCACACCGACCAACCCCCCCTTGGACAACACAATCCATACTCTCCCTTTTTTTTCCTTTCTTGAATTTCATTTTTCTCCAATAGACTCATGGGTTTTTCCTATATTTTTCCAACTGAATTTAATACATTATCAACCCATTAAAACCACTCAGTGAACCTATAAATGATATTTAAATAACCAATTCTTCAAGAAATATCCCTCCTTAAGCAATAGAATCCATGTACCTTTTTCTCAACCATTTTAATTCATGTTTACATAATTATAAGGAAGTATCACAAGGGGAATTAACACACAGGGGATGTAACAAGACACCCATCCCTTGATTTGTAGGCATAAACCTGTAGGAGGCACCAACTCCCTGAACTTTACAGGAACCACCCTGAGGAAGACACCTATCCCTTAACTTGTAGACATCAACCTACAAGAGGCACGAACACCCTGAAATTTACATGCACTAATGTGAAAGTGACTCCTATCCCTTGATTTGTATGCACCGACTTGCTGTGCCTAGCATATGTATATTTTTCATTACATTTAAAAACTCAAATCCACATGCTTATTATCTTTACATATTCAAAATTCTCCAATTTTTGATATTCTCTTCACTATTCTAAACCTTGTACTACTCACACTCTATTCATCTCAGTGTTATCGCACTTCACTCAACAATATGCTCATACTTTCTCTGCTTCAATCGAATCTATGATCTACAAACTGATCTATTATATTATCCTCTTTACTAACTCTAATATCACACTTCTCATTCTCAGCATAACCTTCTCATATGCTATATAACACTCTACTCTATTGTAAAATACATTTCCTCTAGTCCATATCTGAGCTATTAAAATCACTCATACTCTTTTTTTCTCTTAGGTTAGTTTTAACTCATATTTACATTCAAATATGTTTTATAATGCTTTGCATATCTTCTAATCTACCTCGTATCTAATCACAACATTCAGATCTACTCTAGATCTCTTCTTTCTAGTACTTGCACTTAATCATCTCACTCAATTACCACATTCAAGTCATCCATTCTTCACATATGTATAAGTACAATCCTTTTCCTTTGACATCCTCTTCATGCAACCTGTTTTAATTCTTCATATTTTCATTTTTTCTCTTACACAAACAATGACTCTAGATCCTAAAACATTTCAATATCTACCATTACACAACCTGACTCTCGCATGCTCAACACTCCAATTGGTTAGGTTTGATGCTCAATTTCATTTATTACACTACAAAAAAAATCCTTTTCTTATTCTACCTTGTTAAATTGAATGTTTCGATAGTTTACACGACTTACATGTGTTGATTTACATTAATCCCCACCTTACATTTTTCTCTTCTTTTATAATTTTGGCCCTTTATTTACTATGGGCACCAATCCATTGTATTTACCCATGGGATTTTCCGCTTGACCAAATCATGTAGTCTTCTTGACCATATCAATGCATCACACTACATTCACACATAGATAATTGTACCTACACACACACACACACACACACACACACACACATATTATGTATTTGTTCATCATACTACCTAATCATTTCACATTTTGCACTAATTATACCCATCTCATGCTCTGGTTGCATAATCTATGTTCAACACATTTCTAAGTTATTTAACGATGTTTGTATTCCTTAATAACGTGAGAGTGCTTGAGCTCCTTTTTCTTTACCACATTAATCATATAACCACATGCTAGACCATGGGATAATTTATGGTTTCCAACCAAATTTGGTATCAGATTATTTTATTTGCAACCACACTTCATAACAAGTGGATCTCGTATTCCCAGATATCAACCTTTCTTAAGTTTCAAGTGTTTAACTTCTTTTCACCTCAGGACTTGGGGCTAGAACCTCAATCTTAAATACACTTTCTTCAAATTTCAGGTTTGGTCTTATTGTTGAGTGTTTACCTTGTTCACCCTTGGATGGTCGGATCAATTTTTGTTGCTTGGAATATTGACTACTCATGAAACCATGACTAGTAATTTCATGAATGAATCTAGATCCGATACTTTTCAAAAGAGCATACTTGCTCCACACCTAAATGAGCAGATATCTGGATAGATTTTAATCCACGTGAAACTTTGTTGCCAAAACTTTGACTTGAACACCTTCACTTTGAATTCATATATAGACCATTTTCTTGGTTGTTTCTGTTAGCCCCCATATGAAATTCTTGACAAGCAAGCTGGGGGTTGGATGGTTGTGGAGCCTTCAAGGAATGCCTTTCCCCTGAAAAACCATTCTCCTTGAAGTCTCTGAGTGATTTTCCTTGTATAAATCCTATCTGCTGCCCCATTTCTAAAGGCCTATGTTACCCTTCCTATCCCTGAAAAATACCACATTTCAACCCCTTGTCCCCTTTGTCAGAATTCCCCTTGATCCCCTCAATTTCCCCTCTTTTCCTCTATCGTTGCCTATATTTGGCCTCAGATTGCATTAAGATGGCCCTAAAACCCACTTTCCAACTATATGATAGGCCTGGCCCCTTTTCCGCTAAGCTCCCTACACTCTGTCCTTCCACGCGACCCAGCGCTGTGACCAAAGCACTAACCCCGAAGGCGCTAGTCCCATAGGTTTTCGGGAGCGGTCTCATCCGTCGATCTCGTTTGATCGGACGACGGTCTTTAAATCCGCAACCCTCGCGCTTTTTCCCGTTCAAATCCTTGAGCGCATCTCCACCGTCCGTTTCCTGACAAATCAACGGCGCGGAGCCCTTCTGATCAGTGGTCCCCACTCCCATCCCCGCGCGCTGCTCAAAACCGTTTGGTTTTTCCGCACCACCATCCACGAATTGGCGATATTCTTCCATCACCCAACGATTCCACTGGGTGCCTGCCGCGTGTCTTCTGTATGGTGGAAAAACCACTATCTTCCCACGCGTTATTGTTCAGCCCAAACCTCGCAGCGAAATGCACGGCAGCCGTCGGATCTTAAACGTCTCATCCAACGATCATCGATTGTCTGAGTTGCTCGCCTGTTAACTTGTCTCCTCCGTACCCTTAGTCCTCCATCCGAAGTCCTCCACTGTAGATATCCGCCGCTATCAACGGTCCTGATCTGTCCCGCTACTATTGACCTTTCCACCGTCGCCCGGTTCTCCACGTCGTCCGTCCACTTGGCATTCCGTACTCTACGTGCACTCTTCGTACAATCTTCTATTCCATTGCATATGTTGGCTCTTTTTCGCGTTTTTTAACGTTTTCCACGTCTATTCACTCTGTAGACCACCACCCTCCACCAGAGCGTCTTTGCACCATTTCTTCTGCAATTTATTCCCCTGATCATCACCTGCATAGTTTTCATTCTTCGCACCACATCCATCATCCCCATCCACGGATTTCTTAACGGGTTGCGTATTTTGCAGGTTTACAGGGAGATGGGAAGGTCTGTCACGATTTTACAATGTTTAAATGCAGTAACAGGGAGTTTGTGCACCAAAGTCAATGAGAAGCGGGTGTCATACATCAGCAGAGTGGTTTTCTCTGTCAAAGGGACAGAATCCAACTCTGAAAACCTCTTGGCGCCATAAAAACCTGAGCTAACCTGTCAGAGGCAGAGATGGAGTGGCAAAGTGTTTCAGTACACGCAAGGGAGATTAAGGCATGTTAATGAAGCTTTTAAACCTGGAATCTGCAGGTTAAAGAGGGCCAAGCATTAGATTGAAGACCCCGAGGAACCCTCAGAGATTGAATGCAAAAGAGGCTGTATCACCAGGGTTATTCTACGATAGCGGAATGTTTTCTTCACGCAGTACAGTGCGCCCATACTTCTTTTATTATACACCGTGTCACTGATGAAATTCCCACCCTAACAAGCAGTTAGAGACCATCATAACATTTATGTAGCAGACTTCTCAGCAGTCCATTCACTCTTTGTTTATTCATCGCCAGTGCAACAGGACGCCACAGCCGAAATACGTCAAAGTCATACCTAGAGAAGATCAATCCTACATAAAATGGTGACAGAGATTAAATACTCAGCAGTCAAACAGAATGGGCTTCGGTCCTGCATTCATTTTTGTGTTTAAATATCACATTTAGTGCTCACCTACCACCTCAGTTGACCTTCTGTTCATCATCTGCTATAAAGCACAGAAGGAAATTATTGTAAAGGTTGTTTGTTGTTGATTGGATATCAGTAGACTGCAAGTTCTCTCCTCTTGAGACAAGTTCTCTGTGTAATATTGTAAGATAGACTGAGATTTGATGTATTCAGGCTGAATTTTCAAGCTGTGGGTAATGATGTACCTGATGGGTGTTGTTTTTAATATGACAAGCATGTTTCTTTGGATCTTGATCTAAAGCAACTGGTGATTTTTTCCTTTCTCTGTATTTGTGATTCACTTGCTTTCATTTCATTATGTTTCTTTAGGCTCGCATCAGAAGTTTGGCATAAGACTTACCCTTGATAGGTACCTTATGCTGCTGCTCTCCCAGCCTTTATGTTTTCTGCTTATGTGTGTATCTGAATACGGATTTCAATTGATTTAACCAGTGTAGTGGATGTTGTTGCCTGCTCTCTGATGTATAAATTAATGAATTCTATGTTTATATGTTCTTGTTAGGGTTTAGTTGGATGAGTTGAGAACACCGGGAGGTCTGGAACCCTGTAACTGCCTCACTAGGATCTTTCCATCTTATTAAACCTTTCTAAGATCCCTTCTGTCAAACTTATCCTTGTTTTTCCTTGGAGTTGCTAAAGCAGACCTAGAGTTAAATGACCTCTGGTCTGATCTATAAGCAGTCCCTTTGTCCCTCTCTGAGAGCTGCCTCTGAGTATGTCCAAGCAGGTCTGGAGTTAAATGACCTCTGACCTGATCTATAGACATAAAATTGGTTGTCTTTCCTTGTTTCATTTTTAGTCCTTAATGTTCCGTTCCATCAACCATCCTTAAAGATCCAAATGCTCTAGATGACTAGCCCAACTGAAAGCTTTCACATTGAACACAAGTAAACCCTTTCTTGACTCCATTGCCCAACGGCCTTGATGTTCCCTGAGTTATTTATCTTTGCATAGTTTCCTCTTTGCTCATCCTTGTCTTATATTGGATCCTTCTTTCCTGATTCCCAACAACCAAACATAAAAAATCAAACAACCATGTGCCTATAACTAGCCTAAAACCTTAACATTTGAGCTTCAAAGACATAAAACTTTGACTATCATAGAGATATCCCTCTTTGGACCTAGGAGGTATAGATCCTAAGGTCCCAAAGTGGTTCTATGTTGTCTCATATTTTGGTCTCTGTCAACCTGGCCAAAACATGGGAACCCCAACATAATGGCGACCATACTGGGGATTCTGAGTGCATTTCACCTTAAACATTCTTAGAGACTCAGAAACTCAGAACTCTGGTTAGGTTGACAGTAAGTCACTCCTTTCTTGAATCGAACTCCATTATTGAATATCCACCATACTCTTAGACAGAGTCTGGAAAGGGCTAGGTAGCCTCCAGATCTCATCCTCTTTAGGAGGTGACGTATCTAGTAAATGCCCTCCCAGTCAATCTCTGGTTGGAGTTTACTGTCATGAGGAGATTCCTGAAAGGTGATGGTGCTTGAGCACTGTGGTGGACAGTGTGACCCTTTAGATACACCCTAAAACCCTCCACCTGGCGACTCCATCGTTCCTAAACGAAAAGACTCCACTGGTGATCAGTAGGCCTGCTGATTATCTTAGTTTCACAATAGACTCCACTGGGAGACCAGCCCCTGAGACAATCAACCACAAATAGAAGTAACAAGTAGGGTTAAGCTGCTTGTCTAGGAAACAACATTCTGGCTTTCAGAACCATCCACACAAGAGCTTATCCCAACCCTGACCCACCTGAAATAGTTGACAATCCAGAGAGTATCCTCAAGGGAGCTCCTACGCCTAAAAGACCAACTATTTCCAGTCACATTTATAGAGCTAATTATGCACCAGAAGACCTAACAGCTCTATCACATTTTCTCCCTGACCTAGACCCACCTAACATATTACCTAGAGCTAGGTCATTCAGTCACCTAGACCAGCCAGACCCTGAGATTCACAGCACACCATCTAACAGTGGTCAACACACTAGGGATAGAGGGACCCATCCATCTACACCACCTGATATCCACTTCATCCAAAACTTGGGGCTCCCCCACCCTAGATCTGCTCAACAGGCTTCTGCTGGTCCTAATATCCCTGTCATCCAAATATCAGCTGCTCAAGTTAACCCTCTACCTCACCCGAATATCATCATGGAAGCTTGGTATGCTCCCTTAGTATTACCCCAGCCTTTGTTACCGTTACCCAATGATTATCAGTAAAAAATCCCACACTTCACTGCTAAAGAGTCTATAACAGCCCAACAACATGTAGATAAAATGGAGGATTCCTTTGATTACATGGAGATTGACGATGAGTCAATCAAAATGAGAATCTTTGCCCAAAGCCTAGGAGGTGATGTAAAGAAATGGTTTAAGGGCTTACCTCCTGGCAGTATCCCAGATCTTCCTGCATTATATTAGACCTTCATAAACAAATGGGAGACTAGGGAAAACCCTCGTAAACTCCTAGCAGAATACCCGACCCTTAAAAGGAATGTAGGAGAGAGTGTCCATGATTACACCACTAGGTTCAACAACATTACAATGCTCTCCCTCCACATATGAAACCTCCACAAGGTATGGCCCTAGCAAAATACCCTGATGGGTTTGATGCTGACATGGCCTATGAGCTTAGGGATAAAGAATACACCACATTAGAAGACATGCAGAAAGGGGCTGTAAACATAGAGGCAAATTTGATTGAGAAAAGAGCCAGATTGAGGTCTGAGAGGAGGGTAACCTATAGGGATGACAATGTAGCTTCTACATCCGATCCAAACTATGAAAAGTTGTCTAAAAACTTGGAAGAGCTACAGCAAATGATGAAGAAGATGGTTGTCACAGTTAGCAATCAGAACAGAAACCAAAACCAGAACCAGAATCAGAACCAAAACTTTAGAAGGAACAACAATGCTCCCAACAGACAGAGAGAATCAGATCAACAAGTTATTCCCCCATTCCAAAACTTTTTAGATGAATATGAGGGAATCATAGAAGAGTCTGAAGGGAATACAATTAACATGTTTGAAATAGAAGACTCAGTCCTCAACTGTGATTTAGGGGAAGACCAGCTCTCACCTTCATACTGGGACGAGGAATGGCTAGAAACTGAGGATTACAGATTAGGATTCGAAAATGCCATGATGCAGGTCAGAGAACAATATGAACTTAGGAGCAAAAAGAACCAAGAAAATCCCAAAGAAAAAACTCCTGAGGTAACCATCAAGAAAAGACATGATAAATCCTCTAAAGCATCTGCTGCAAATAGAAAAACAACAGCTGAAAGTTCTGGTAAACACAAAGAAAAGGACAACCAAGACACTGAAAAACAAAGCCAACCGACCAGCAGTACTAGCACTTCAGTTAGTACTCCTGAAACAATTGTTCCCAACCCTGTACGTAATGAGAAGTTACCAACTGCTTCGGTCACCGAGGTGGCAAATAAAACAGAGGCAAGCACTCCAAAGATACAGTCCACTTTCAATTTAGGGAGTGAGATTGCCAAAATCAAGATTTCTGTACCATTAGCTGAGTTGGCCACTCAGAATGTATATAAAGGCCAAATTTTGAAAGCACTAAATTTAGGGGAAAACAATGACTCTGTAAATTTGAATGATGATCAACCTACCCTCCTATTTGGTCCAAAGATTGAGGGAAAATTTCAGGAAGGGGTAGTTCCACCTTTCTATATCAGTCTCAACATTCATGAAAAAATACTCCACAATGCCATGCATGATTCTGGAGCATCACACAATTTAATGCCTAAGGTAGTGATGGAAAAGCTAGGCCTAGAAGTAACACGACCTTACAAAGATCTGGGCGAAAACGCGAAGTTGGGAAACACTTTTTGGCATGAGATAGAATTCGGGAGGATTTTTTAATTTCTCGGCCGAGAAAAAAAGTCAACTAAATTTCTCGGCCGAGAGTTTTCAAAACTCTCGTCCGAGAGATTTTAAATATTTCGTATTTTCTCGGATGAGAGTTTTGAAAACTCTCGGCCGAGAGTTGTGTCACAAAACTCTCGGCCGCAAACTCTCGGCCGAGAGTTAGAAAAACTCTCGGCCGAGAGTTTTTATAACTCTCGGCCGAGAGTTTTATTGCGCAAACTCTCGGCCGCAAACTCTCGGCCGAGAGTTTTAAAAATTTCTCGGCCGAGAGTTTTTCTCGGCCGAGAGTTTCTGGTCAACAAAAAACTCAGAAAACTCAGCAGTTTTGAGAAACCTGCAACTTTGGAGGGACAGAACACCTACAAAAACAAAATGTTATATGTCGGACCAAGTACCATTAGATTCGTCTCTAAATCTAGTTTTTGATGATGTGAGATTTATGGAGTTTCATTAAAAATTTCAATTTTTTATTAATTTTTTACTAAACTATGTCACTATGGAATTTCATTGTTCGAAAAATTGCACTGAATGAAAATTCAATAACTTTCAAACGAGGACACCAAAAATTTAAAAAAATCATAGTGCACTTCCTCTCCCTGTCTACTTCAAAAGGGTACTCTCATTTTTCTTATTGACGATCACATTGAAAAGAAAATCAAAGGATAATAAAATGTACTGAAACATCACTGTTTTTTTGTCTTCATCCATTTCAAAAAATAATAAAAAATAGTGATTTGATCCGAAAATTACCAAAAAGTAGTCTGTGCACTAGTGCAATATATGCAGATTATGATGCTATGGTTTTTTTCCAAAAAATGAATAACCTTCCCTAAAAAAAGTAAAGGATAATAAAGTGACTATTTATGTTTACCTGGAAATTTCAAGTATATGCAGTTAGTAAACAACAAATTTACCCTCTATATGTCAATATTTTTTTTTTTTTTAAATATCGGTATGGAGGTAAGACAATTCTCTACAATTCTTGTTTTTATGTCAAAGCATAATTTGCGATAAAAATATGAGTTTAGTGGAGTTGAAGTTGAAAAACATAGAAAATTACAATTTTCAACGTCAAAAAAGGGCAAAAAGTGTTTCCTAACTTCACATTTTCACAGAGTAAAATTCCTAGGCCTAATCAAAGACTTATGTGTGAGTTTGACCCAGATTCCTGCCAAATGTATGGTCATGGATGTGGTGGTGGAAGATGTGCCACCTAAGTATGGCATGTTACTATCCAGATCATGGGGAGCCAAACTGCAAGGAACACTGCAGATGGACGGCTCTTATGCCACCATCCCTATATTTGGCCAACTTAGAAGACTGTATAGAGAGTCTCAGATGAAATTCCTAGTCAGTAGCCCCGAGAAGCCTGAAAATTCACCATTGTACTCTGTGCACACAGACCTGGATTCTTTCATCCTTTATAATGACCAATCCTTGGGGGAGTCAGAATCTGGAAACATGGGTACAAACGTAGAGGTTGAAAGCAAAGACCTGAACATAATGGCTACCCTGGAAGAAATTGAAGAAGAAAACAACAGTGAAACCTGTAGAATATGTGGTGGGGGCCTAACTCAGAATGAGCCAGAAACACAATGCGGTCAGCTTATTAGTCACACCCTTCAAATTGATACACCATGTGAAGAACAAGTTAACCCACAACCTAGCACAGACCCCCTAGCGCAACATGATGGCACACCCCTGTGGGAAATGAATTTCGATGGGTCCTGTACTAGAAACAATGCTGAAGCGGGGGTGTGGCTGCGTAATACAGAAAACGATCATGTAGAGAGCCACGCTGTCAATTTTCACTTCAAATGCACCAATAATATTGCAGAATATGAGGCTCTCATCCGTGGCCTAAATCTGCTGAAAAAAGTAGGAGCCCGTAGGATAACTGTGCATGGAGATTCTGAGTTAGTGATCAAACAAGTGAATGGTGAGTATTCGGAAAAACACCCCAGGCTTAGGGCATACAGGAATGACACCCTGGACTTATTGAAAACGTTTGTTCAATATGAATTAGTGTTTTTTCCTAGGGGTCAAAATGAAATTGCAAATGGATTAGCTTGTCTAGCTAGCTCATATCCTAAGACCCCAGTTGACCAAAAAATCACCATTCAAACCAAATTCAGACCTGCAGTGCCAGACAATGAAAAATATTGGCAGGTCTTTAAAGGAGACAAACAGATTGAAGATTTCCTGGTGGGTAGAAATGAGTTTGAATTTTCTGATTTAGACTCAAAATCTGATGACAGCTTCCCAAGTGAGGATCCCCCAGACGAACAAGAAACACCCTGTAACATAGAAATAAATGCCTTTTTTGAGAAAACTAGAAATCCAACCGAAAACTGTGAAAATGCAGATAGTGAGGAAATGGAGGTGCTACAGGCCAAAGATAAGAATATACCCAGAGGCCTAGCACCCTTAGAGGACCTGTTTGACTTTGATGATGTAGCAAAAAAGCCCACAATAGAACATGTAGATGCAGATGTAGAAGAATGCAACATAGGCACTGAAGACAAACCCAAAATGATTAAACTGGCTAAGTCTATACCTACAAACATGAAAAAGAAATACACTGACCTGTTTAAGGAATTCATTGACGTGTTTTCATGGAGCTATGAAGACTTAGGCCTATGAAACCAATATTATACAACACAAGATACCTTTGAAGGAAAATCAGAAGCCTTTCAGACAGAAACTTCACAGAATCAATCCAAAACAATTTCCTGCAGTAGAGAAAGAAATAAAAAAGATGTATGATGCAGGCATAATAGTTCCTGTGAGGTTTTCTGATTGGGTGTCAAACCTAGTGGCTGTGAGGAAGAAAACAGGGGAGATTAGATTGTGCATAGACTTCAGAAACCTCAACAGAGCCTCCCTGAAAGAGAACTACCCCTTGCCTAGAATGGAACATATCTTACAAAAGGTAGTGGGCTCTAAAAGAATCTCCCTGCTTGATGGCTTTTCAGGATATAACCAAGTGTTGGTACTCCCAGAAGATCAACTCAAAACAGCATTTACCACTCCATGGGGCACCTTCATGTATGTGAAAATGCCCTTTGGATTGATGAATGCTGGCGCCACCTTCCAGAGAGCGATGGATATATCTTTCTCAGAGGAGATAGGACACTTCATAGTTATCTATTTAGATGACTTGACTATATTTTCCAAAACTGAAGAAGAACACTTGAAACATCTGAGGAAAGTTTTTGAAAAATGTAGAAGGTATGGTCTGTCCTTAAATCCTAAGAAAATTGTTTTTGGGTTGCAAGAAGGTAAAATTCTTGGTCACATTATATCTGAGAAAGGGATTAGGATAGACCCATAGAGGGTTGAGGGAATACTTCAAATTACGCATCCGAGAAACATCAAGGAGCTACAGTCCTTCATCGGGAAGATCAATTTCCTTAGGAGGTTCATTCCCAATCTTGCTGAGCACCTTCGGAAAATGACTGAAATGCTAAAGAAAGGTGCAGGAGTCAAGTGGACTGTTGAAGCCAAAAGGTCTTTTGAGTCAGTAAAACTTGCACTCACACAGGCCCCTGTACTTATCAGCCCAGACTTCTCAAAATATTTTCTGATATTTTCCTTTGCCTCCCAGCATACAATAGCTGCAGTCTTGCTGCAAAGAAATTCAGAAGGACATGAAAAGCCAATTTCCTTCTTCAACAAAGCCTTAAGAGATGCACCCTTAAAGTACAACATCATGGAGAAGCAGGCCTATGCCCTGATTAAGGCCTTAAAAGAATTTAGGGTGTACATTCTTTATTCTCACACCATTGCCTATGTGCAAAATATAGTGGTCAAAGATATCTTGTCCCAAGACCTTGATGGGAAGAGGGGAAAATGGGTTGCTACAATCTTAGAATACGACCTTGAAATAAAACCCACTAAGCTGATCAAAGGTCAAGGCCTAGCCCAGCTAATGGCTGAATCAAACTTGCAGGCCCTTGACATTAATATGATAAATGCCTTAGATGAGCAGGAAGGATTGCCCCATCCAACTGTTGAGGAGCAGTTTCGAAACTCTCCTTGGTACACTGATATCATTTACGTGATCACCCACCTCAATGCCCCTCCAGAACTGTCCAAAACCAAGGACAGATTCATAAAACTCAAAGCTAGAAACTACTGCATTCTGAATGAGAATCTATACTGGAAAAATCCAAATGGCCTATTGCTGAAATGTTTGTCTGAAACTGAAGCTGAAAGAATCAAACAAGAATTCCATGCTGGAGAGTGTGGATGCCACCTGAGTTGGAAAGCCACTGCAAATAAAATACTTAGGCCCGATTACTATTGGCTTACACTGTTCAATGATGTCCATAAAATGATAACTTCCTGTCATAAATGTCAGATCTTTGAAGGTAAAAGGAAACTCCTCCCCCTTCCCCTACATTCCATCACTGTTGAAGGTCCCTTTCTGCAATGGGGTCTAGACTTTATAGGGGAAATTCATCCAGCCTCTTCTGGGCAATATAAATGGATCCTGACTGCCACATATTACTTCACTAAATGGATAGAAGTCATCCCCACTAGGAATGCCACTGATTCTGTCATCATTAAGTTCCTAGAAGACTTCATCCTATCTCGGTTTGGCTGTCCAAGGAAAATAATCACTGACAATGCTGCTGCCTTCGGATCCAAGAAAATGGTTGAGTTCTGTCACAGGTACCATATCACGCTTGGTCATTCAACTACCTATTACCCCCAGGGTAATGGTTTGGCTGAATCATCTAACAAAAGCCTGGTCACAATCATTAAGAAGCTGCTAGAAGAGAACAAAAAGTCATGGCATAAAAAGTTGATACATGCTTTGTGGGCTGACAGGATCACCACAAAGAAATCTATAGGCATGTCACCATTCCAGCTGGTTTATGGGACAGAGGCAGTATTCCCTACAAGCCTTGGAGTTCCAGTGATCAAACTAGTCCAGGAGATCCAATAAGAGGAAGACAACATGATAAGGAGAATAAATGAAACAATCCATCTTCAGCAAACAAGGGAGCAGGTGTATAGCAGAGCTGTCAGAGTTCAGGAAAATATAAAGAGGCAGTTCGACAAAAGAACCAAAGCTTCAGACTTCAAAATTGGTGATAAGGTTCTGAGATGGGATTCAAGAAGAGAGGAAAAAGGCAAACATGGCAAATTTGACAGCTTGTGGCAAGGTCCATTTGTCATCCAGGCCACGGTGGGTCCTAATGCATTTTTCTTACAAGAACTTGATGGTACAGAGCTGTTTGGGGGTCCTGTCAATGGCAGGATGCTCAAGCACTATTTCTGCTAACTTTTCATTTCCAGTTCCATTTCCATTGTACATACCATTGCAGTTTTACTTTCAAGAATATAGAGAAAATGTTTCCAAAAAATAGAGAAGGCAGAGGTTCAAACATGCTCAAAACATGGACCTCTGAAAAGTGCAAAAGATTGGCTCTAATAAACTCAAAACCTGAGCCAAAGAAGAAAAGACAGCTGGACCTAACACACTCAAAATCTGGACCAACAAAGGAAAAGGAAGAATTAGCTCTAACATGCTTAAAACCAGAGCTGAAATCTAAGGAGAAGAGGTGACTCTAATATGCTCAAAATCTGAGTCACACACAGAGAAGGATATTTCAAATTGCAGATTTCATGCCTTCACAGTTTTGTTTGCAGGTCTTCACTCCACAGCAAGTAAGACAGTTTAATCCTGGCTTGGCTGTTTTTCAATTTCCTGTTTTAGAATATAGGAGAAGAAACCTGTTGGACAATTTAATCCCAACAGGTAGCAGATTAGGTAGAGAAGCATATGAGGCCAACTGTTTAATCCGGTCTCATGGAGCAATAAGGGTAGATTTATAATAGGTTGTTTTTGTTTCAAAAATAAAATGTAAAGGGTCTGCTAGCTCAAATGCACCCAAAGGGAAATGTTAGAACTGTAGTCTGGGTAGGTAGATTGGTTGGGAAATATTTCTGCTAATGTTTCTATCATATTGTGGCAGCTAAAATTGAAGAGAAAAGGGATGTGCCAAGCAACAGGCATCTGGCCTACTCCAAAGATCATTTCTGGTTTCTTGACTCCTTCAAGAAGAAGCCATCCCCATGTGGAGCCACTGTTAGCCCCCCTATGAAATTCTTGACAAGCAAGCTGGGGGCTGGATGGTTGTGGAGCCTTCAAGGAATGCCTTTCCCCTGAAAAACCATTCTCCTTGAAGTCTCTGAGTGCTTTGCCTTGTATAAATCCTATCTGCTGCCCCATTTCTAAAGGCCTATGTTACCCTTCCTATCCCTGCAAAATACCACATTTCAACCCCTTGTCCCCTTTGTCATAATTCCCCTTGATTCCCTCAATTTCCCCTCTTTTCCTCTATCGTTCCCTGTTTTGGCCTCAGATTTCATTAAGATGGCCCTAAAACCCACTTTCCAACTATATAATAGGCTTGGCCCCTTTTCCGCTAAGCTCCCCGCACTCTGTCCTTCCACGCGACCCAACGCCGTGACCAAAGCACTAACCCCGAAGGCGCTAGTCCCATAGGTTTTCAGGCGCGGTCTCATCCGTCGATCTCGTTTGATCGGACGACGGTCTTTAAATCCGCAACCCTCGCGCTTTTCCCCGTTCAAATCCTTGAGCACATCTCCACCATCCATTTCCCGACAAATCAACGGCGCGGAGCCCTTCCGATCAGTGGTCCCCACTCCCATCCCCGCGCGCTGCTCAAAACCGCTTGGTTTTTCCGCACCACCATCCACGAATTGGCGGTATTCTTCCATCGCCCAACGATTCCACTGGGCGCCTGCCGCGTGTCTTCTGTACAGTGGCAAAACCACTATCTTCTCGCGCGTTATTTTTCAGCCCAAACCTCGCAGCGAAATGCACGGAAGCCGTCAGATCTTAAACGTCTCATCCAACGATCATCGATTGTATGAGTTGCTCACCCGTTAACCTGTCTCCTCCATACCCTTATTCCTCCGTCCAACGTCCTCCGCCGTAGATATCCGTCGTGATCAACGGTCCTGATCTGTCCCGCTACCGTTGACCTTTCCACCGTCGCCCGGTTCTCCACGTCGTCCGTCCACTTGGCATTCCGTACTCTACGTGCACTCTTCGTACAATCTTCTATTCCATTGCATATGTTGGCTCTTTTTCGCGTTTTTTAAC
Organism: Pinus albicaulis; assembly: GCA_034641835.2. Lineage (NCBI taxonomy): Eukaryota > Viridiplantae > Streptophyta > Pinopsida > Pinales > Pinaceae > Pinus > Pinus albicaulis. Next base: position 875,389,280 of record CM076575.1, on the reverse strand, counting down.
GTTTTCAACGTCTATTCGCTCTGCAGACCGCCACCCTCCACCAGAGCGTCTTTGCACCATTTCTTCTGCAATTTCTTCCCCTGATCATCACTTGCACAGCCGTTTTCATTCTTCGCACCACATCCATCACCCCCATCCACGGATTTCTTAACGGGTTGCGTATTTTGCAGGTTTACAGGGAGATGGGAAGGTATGTCATGATTTTACAATGTTTAAATGCAGTAACAGGGAGTTTTTGCACCAAATTCAATGAGCAGCGGGTGTCATACATCAACAAAGTGGTTTTCTTCGTCAAAGGGACAAAATCCAACTCTGAAAACCTCTTGGCGCCATAAAAACCTGAGCTAACCTGTCAGAGGCAGAGATGGAGCGGAAAAGTGTTTCAGTACACGCAAGGGAGATTAAGGCATGTTAATGAAGCTTTTAAACCTGGAATCTGTAGGTTAAAAAGGGCCAAGCATCAGATTGAAGACCCTGAGGACCCCTCAGAGATTGAATGCAAAAGAGGCCGTATCACCAGGGTTATTCTACGACAGCGAAATGTTTTCTTCACGCAGTACAGTGCGCCCATACTTCTTTTATTATACACCGTTTCCCTAAAGAAATTCCCACCCTAACAAGCAGTTTGAGACCATCATAACATTTATGTAGCAGACTTCTCAGCGGTCCATTCACTCTTTGTTTATTCACCGCCAGTGCAACAGGACGCCACAGCCGAAATACGTCGAAGTCATACCTAGAGAAGATCAATCCTACATAAAATGGTGACAGAGATTAAATACTCAGCAGTCAAACAGAATGGGCTACGGCCCTGCATTCATTTTTGTGTTTAAATATCACATTTAGTGCTCACCTACCACCTCAGTCGACCTTCTGTTCATCATCTGCTATAAAGCACAGAAGGAAATTATTGTAAAGGTTGTTGGTTGTTGATTGGATATCAGTAGACTGCAAGTTCTCTCCTCTTGAGACAAGTTCTCTGTGTAATATTGTAAGATAGACTGAGATTTGATGTATTCAGGCTGAATGTTCAAGCTGTGGGCAATGATGTACCTGATGGGTGTTGTTTTTAATATGACAAGCATGTTTCTTTGGATCCTGATCTAAAGAAAATGGTGATGTTTTCCTTTCTCTATATTTGTGATTCACTTGCTTTCATTTCATTATGTTTCTTCAGGCTCGCATCAGAAGTTTGGCATAAGACTTAACCTTGATAGGTACCTTATGCTGCTACTCTCCCAGCCTTTATGTTTTTTTCTTATGTGTGTATCTGAATACGGATTTCAATTGATTTAACCAGTGTAGTGGATGTTGTTGCCTGCTCTCTGATGTATAAATTAATGAAGTCTATGTTTAGATGTTCTTGTTAGGATTTAGTTGGATGAGTTGAGAACACGGGGAGGTCTGGAACCCTGTCTCTGCCTCACTAGGATCTTTCCATCTTATTAAACCTTTCTAAGATCCCTTATGTCGAACTTATCCTTGTTTTTCCTTGGAGTTGCTAAAGCAGAATTGGAGTTAAATGACCTCTGGTCTGATCTATAAGCAGTCCCTTTGTCCCTCTCTGAGAGCTGCCTTTGAGTATGTCTAAGCAGGTCTGGAGTTAAATGACCTCTGACCTAATCTATAGACAAAAAATTGGTTGTCTTTCCTTCTTTCATTTTCAGTCCTTAATGTTCCATTCCATCAACCATCCTTAAAGATCCAAATGCTCTAGATGACTAGCCCAACTGAAAGCTTTCACATTGAACACAAGTAAACCCTTTCTTGACTCCATTTCCCAACGGCCTTGATGTTCCCTGAGTTATCTATCTTTGCCTAGTTTCCTCTTTGCTCATCCTTGTCTTATATTGGATCCTTCTTTCCTGATTCCCAACAACCAAACATAAAAAATCAAACAACCATGTGCCTATAACTAGCCTAAAACCTTAACATTTGAGCTTCAAAGACATAAAACTTTGACTATCATAGAGAGATCCCTCTCTGGACCTAGGAGGGCTAGATCTTAAGGTCCCAAAGTGGTTCTATGTTGTCTCATCTTTTGGTCTCTGTAAACCTGGCCAAAACATGGGAACCCCAACAGTTTCCTTATTGCACCCCCGGATTCTCGGATGAATCTACACACTCATAGATATCCAGATAGCTCGATAAGGGCCCCACTATAATTTAACCCTTCTGCTATATTTGATGCAATTTCCTTGTTCATTTCCATTTTTTCCAAACTGAAATACATGTAAAAACCTTCACCAAACCACTACCATGGCGCAAATCTCGAGATTGCCACATAGGATTCCATTTCAATGCCATGCCATATTCCAAATCAACACATTTCCACATGCTGTTCCCTTCTGCTTTCGCGTGTTTGATACTTACCACATGCCACCTAACACATGTTCAGTTGGCCACCCAAAATTGTAAAAATTGGGTGCCACATGCCAATACCTTCGGCTATCACATCATCATGCCAAGTGTCCTATCCTTTTACTTCCACATCATCATTCCATGTATCTTGTTCTCAATTTTCCATTACATCAGCCTACCACCTGTATTTCCACTTCATTCTGCCACCTATCTAGGGTCTACCCACTTGAGAAATATATTATCAGGCGTTTTTCTTAAGTGGTTATCTTGGGAAACCCTAGATACCCAGATGAATGGATATTTGCAGGGGACCCATATATATGGATAATATGGACAATTTTACATCCACCCATTTCAATTGCACTATAAGTGAATGCACCTTGGATGAGTTCGGATGCCCAGATACCTTGAAGCCATTACTTCCTACTAAATTTCCTTAATAGAAAACATATAATTATATTATAAAGACTTTCCATGACAACATGTGATTCTACTATGAATACTTGTTTCAAGAAGCCCTTTATATACTAGTTATTAGTGTTAGTTATGAGTTTCCATTGATGGAAAAGGAAATTATGGGTGTAGAGACTGGGAGCAATTTTTCGTATAGAAAATCATTTCAAGTCCACTTGGAAACTACTCAAATGGATAGAGTTCAGAAAGATATTTCTAATTGTATATGGAAGTAAACAAATGACCTTCTAGATCAAAATTTATTGGTCAAAACTCAGAGGCCAAAAGGGGTTGAAGTTGCAGAGCTAAAGTTGATGATGGTTTTTTAGTTGGTGCTAGTTTGGTGTTTTCCCAAACATGGTGGAGAAGCTAGCAAAGGACGAGCACAATACCATAAGAATGTATGAAGGTGTATTGTGTGCCACGCTCCCACCTCAAACTCATCGAGAAATTATGGGGGACCATGTCGACTCGTTAGTTAAATGAAAGGGGAGCCTCGTGTTGGGTGATATTTCCCATACCACCTTAGGAGATCGATGACCTATCTTAAAAGAGGGACCCCCTCCCCATTTACCACCAAATAATAAAATAAGGGTTTACACTAAACCATGGCAGTAAGCAGAGTGACGTGGCAACAATTTGACATAGAAAAATGTGTGGCAAGAAGATTGGTTCGTGATTGGTGCACAAAAACAATGGAGGAGCACACTAACCACATTACCCTAGAAGACTGACCCCAAAAGATCCAAGGGAATGCACAAGGTAAAATTCCAAGGAAAATGGATCTGGGAGAATGTGGCCAAGTGATGAGGCTGAGGAATTAGCATAGATTGGTGTAGGGAGGACCCCATAGGACACATCACTCTAGAGTTCCTTCCTAAAAAATTTCAAAGCCCCCCCTAAAAATTTAATAAAGAGGTTGCAGAAAATCAGAGGCCGACGAACCATGTTTCTTTGTACCCTTGGCCACATGGAAAAATTAAAAAAAGGCACAGAGGTGACGTGGAGAAAAAATGACATGTTGACATCAACATGACATGGCACAATTGAGGGTGTGACACATGGCATGCAGATTTGGAATTTTTAGGTACCTAAGTGGGTTGAAAATGAGTGACACATGGCACCACCTAGTGTGTGGAATGTGGAATATTTACAGAGGTGGCAGATAGGCTAGTAGGAAATGTGACCTTAGAGGGATGTTCCTAGAAAATTTGAAGGCTACACAGTAAAAAGTTTCTAGGGAGATAATGCCAGGACATCGTGGAAACCAGGTGGTGTAGACAAGTCATCCTAGCTATTTTGAAATTGGTCCTGGTGTATGGGGAGAGGTCTCATAAGGACACATCATCCCATACCTCAGAATTCCAAGCTCCTTGGAAGTTTCAAAGGGAGAACAAGGTTTTGTTTCTTGGTTGATGAGGCTCCAGGACACTATGGATCACAGGTGGCATACACAACAGAAGCAAATGACCAATAAAAAGCACGCAAGTGTCATGGTGGGTTCTCACGGGACATGTAATATTAGAAGATTAACCTCAGAAAAATATGATGGTGTACCATTGATTTTAGCCGAGGATAAATAGACAGGGGCTAAGGTAAAGCGCCTAGACTTAGTTTCATTTTCACATTGCAACCAAGGGCGTGGAAGGTTGACGAATGGTGGATAAGCCTTCAGGGCTTAGAACGAAGGGTACCAACCAGTGGTCATTTGAAAAGGCTTCCCATGTAAATAAATGGAGCCTGAAAAAATTATACTGTCATGATTTTAAGCCCCTATGGGCCTAAACTAAGGGCCTAATGCATAAACGAGTTGACACCTATGAATTTGTCGCTATTGGGCCATATTTGGTGAAGTTCACCATAACCAAAATTGCACTAATATTAGGAAAACAAAACATGAATGATTTGGAAGCATATTTGGTGGCATGGACATATTTAGAAGCTTATTTGGCAGTTTGGCCAAATTTCAGAGTCAGCCAAATTTGGAAAGTTACATTTAAAATCTGATATTTTTCTAGAATCGCAAATTTGGGCAGTTTAAATTAGAGTTTCACATAGGGAAAATGGATTAGAGACGGAATAATTTAAGAACACATTCATAATAATTGAAATAAGTAGGATATAAGAAAAAAATAAGAAGTTATGCATGAAAAGAGCAGAACTTAAATAAAAGTTCAAAAACTAAAAATATCAGCTCTAATTCTATACAAGCATAATTGAATTTGCAAGAAGGATAATATTTAAGAGATGAATTATGTTGATACTTCTGGTATGTATGGTGGATTTATCAGTAATATATTTTTGAAGGTGATTGGGGTGAGTGATTGAGGTGAAATTTTTTTTTTTTAATGAAAGGAATTGGCCTTCATGATTTTATTTTGAAAATGGAATGAAAGATGAAAAAGAGGTTAAGCGAGTGGCAACTTGCAAACCAATGGTTGTAGGTCCTTCCAGTAGTGGTTGGTAAACAGTTAGGGATTGGAGTTCCTTTCGACAACATTTGATATATTAGGGGTTTTAGCTCCTTTTAGTGGTAGCTGATAAACTAGGAGTCGTTGCTCCTTTCAGTAGTCATTGATAAATTAGGGAGTACTATCTTCCTTCTAGTTGTAGCTAGAGAACTTTGTAACACTGAGTAGAATATTATCTTTATGAAAATAATTGAAGATAAGTTTGAAGAATCCATGTGTTTTATTTGTGCTTATTTTGTTGATTCTTGTGATGCTCATATGAATTGTTGTTGAAGTGTTTATTGGTGTCCTAATATTTTTTACTAGTGAAAGAAATTTTAAAATTCCCACAATACTGATTCACCCCTCCTCTTAGTATTGACTTGGTTTCTAAAAATTGGTATTAGATCAAATAGGTTACTTTAGGATAAATTTAATAACTAGACGAAAGGTCAAGAACAATGGAAAACTAGGAAGGAAGATACACCAACTATGTTCAATGGAACAAATTATGTTTTTTGGAAGGTAAGAATGAAAACCTATATTCAATCAGTTGGTCCTAATGTATGGGATGTAGTGGAAGAATAATATCAAAATACTCAAGCCTTGATTAATAGAGATTATAATATCGAATTTAAATGTAATTCTAAAACTATGAATTCCCTGCTTTCCAGCCTACTTGAATCAAAAGTAGTGAAGGTCATGGATTGCACTACTACAAAAGCTATTTGGGACAGTATGAGTAGCTTATATGAAGGTGAAAAAAAAGAAAAGAAAGCCAAACTTCAAGGTTTTAGAATTCTATTTGAGTATTTAAATATGTGTGATGATGAAGATATTTATAAATACTTTCTTAAAGTTGATGAGGTTGTGAATACAATAAGAGGTTTTGATGAAGAGTTAAAAGAGCTAGTCGTAGTTCAAAAGGTGTTGAGATATCTCCCTGAGATATTTAAGCCTAAAGTATCAGCGATTGAGGAGATGAAATATATGAAGTATCTCACTTTGGACCAACCACTTGGGACTCTTACTACCTATGAGATGAGAATTTCCAATGGAAAGTCAATCACAAAGGAGTCAACATTCAAAGTAGATAAAAATCCCAAGGAATAAAATAATGATTCATATTGTGAATCAGATGAAGAGAAAGGTAAGTTCACGAGGAAGCTCAAGAGAGGCTTAGAAAAGTACAAAGGTAAGCTAGCTTTAAAGTGCTTTAATTGTGTTAAAGTAGGCCAGTATGCTTCAAAATTTCCAGAAAAGAAGAAGAATTAATATGACCCTAGAGAGAAATTTATAAAAGTGCAAAAGGATAAAAATAATTCTAAGGAAAAAAGCTTCTACACCCAAGATTCCCACTCCTATGAAAGTGAAGACAACCAATATTTAGACGAGGATATAACCTATGAAATCTCAAGGGAATCTATGCTCATGGCCATAAATAATATAGAATTAGAAATTATTTATTTTGATGGAGAAGATGTTGAAGTTGACTTAGAAGGAGATCCGGTCACTGCTCTCAAATAAATTCAAAGGATGAGAAAAATAATAATAATTATTGGTTAAGGAAAAAGTTGAAACTATTGAACCTCTTCTCCTAAAAATCGAATAAGGTAAGAATATTAAGGAAACTTTAAATCAATTTCTCAATGAAAAAAATAAAGCATGTGAAAGGCTTGGGAGGGAAATTGTATTTTTGAGGAAATAAATTGAAAAAGATAAAACTCAGCCGAGCTTTAAATGAGAAATTTGGAAAAGGGACTAAAATTTTGAATGAAATTCATAAAGTAGAAAGAGTCTCCAATAACATAACTGGTCTTGGATTTGAGGCCGAGTAAATTTGAGCAACTGATGTGCAAGAAAACAAATACATTACCTTTGTGAAAGTAGAGAAAATTGAAGACAACACAACAACTAGAAATGAAACAATGCAACAACAAAGAGAAAAAAGGAGCAAACATTCCAATTTGAAACCAAAGACAAATTAGTTATTGCAAAACAAAAATAGAAATTCGATTAAAAAAAAGAAAAATAATTTAGGAGAATTAAATTAAATTTCATAGAGAGCAACTCAACAAATTTTTAGAAATTGATTTTCTCCAAGGTATGAAGATATCTTTCTAGGTTACGATTTTAATTGCACAAATTATAGGCACAAGGCAACAAATTGTAGGGTGAATTTTTTATTTATATAGATGAGGACATGAAGAAGAAATTATCAGCAAAATAATCATTTTTTTAAGAAAAGGATGAGCAGACCTATAATCAAGAGAGATAGTAGTTAAAGCTATAAGAACAAACAATAATGTCTATGTGCTAAAAGAGAAGATAGATAGGTGTTATTTGTCAAATATTGATGAGAGCTAGTTATGGAATACTAAGACTTGGACATCAATATTTTGATCAAATTGTAAAGTTGGGAAAGAAGAATGTTGTCAGAGATATACCAAAGCTTTCAAGGCCATATAATTCTATTAGCAAGTCCTGTCATATTAGAAAACAAGTTCAAGTACCATTTAAATCTAAGGATAAATCATCCACCATGCCATTGTAGTTGATACATATGGACTTGTGTGTTCCTTCAAAAGCTTAGAAACCCTCAGGTAAATTGTATTTCAGGCTTATCATTGATTATTATATCAGAATGACATGGGTGAAATTTTAAGAGAAAAATCAGAGGCATTTGAAAAGTTTAAGGACTTTAAGGCCATGGATAAAAATGAGAGAGACTGTAAAATAAAGTGCATACGGTCTAATAATGGAGGTGATTTTACTTCAAAAGAGTTTGATGATTTTGCAAGCAACATGGCATCAAAATGAAATTTACCATAGCAAAAACTCCACAACAGAATGGTGTAGCAAAGAGATCCAATACATCAGCTCAACAGTTGTCTAGAGCCATGATGGGAGAAATAAATATTCATTAGAGAATTTGGCTTGAAGCCATTCACACAACAATGGTGATTTTGAATAAGGAACACTTGATACCAAATAGTGATAAAACTACATATAAGATTTGGTATGGAATACATGCTATAGTCAAGCATTTCATATTGTTTGGAAGCAAGTGTTATATTAAGAATAGTAATGAAAAGCTTGGCAAGTTTGATCCAAGAGGTGATGAAGGTATTTTCCTTGGATACTCTTAGAATAGCAAGGGATATAGATGATACAATAAGAATACAAAGATAATTGTTGATTTCATTGATGTTAAAGTTTATGAACACATTGATATTGAAGATAATAAGCTAATAAGTATCAACTCCAATAATCCAGTCAACAATGATGAGAAGGATGATGAGCCATTTTCAAATTAAGACATTGAATAATCTGTCAGTTCACAATCCAAATTTCCTGCAAGGTATGTGCTGTTAGTCATCTTTATTCTACACTATCACTAGATGACTATGATTTTCCTATATTCTTCTGAAAATAACATTCTCTGAATATAATTTTTTAGAAATCTCACTGCCTTCATTATTTTCCATTTAACTTGTTCACTATCTCTCATCTTGCCTCTTTCAAAATACCCTCGTTATACTGAAATTCCATGTCTAACCCTAAGAACCTTATTCTCACCTTTTTCCCCTACTTAACACTCCATTTTCCTCATACAAACCATCCCCCCTTCATTCATTTCCCTCCTTTCATTAAAAAACAATGTAAAAACCATTTTTTACATTGTTTTATGATAAATATTTTTCATTCGGGACCCACCATTATTTTAAATAAAACTCTGTTTTATTTCTAAATACCCGACTTCTTATACATTTAAAAAAGCCCCGCCCTTTATACTTTAACCCTCGCTGTCTAAAAACCTTACCCTCCGCTCATATAACCCTAGGCCCCACTTAACAAGCACCCTGGTCATGTTTTAAACCCAAACCCCGCGCTATGTTTAAAACCTTCCGCCATGTATACCTCCGAGCCCCATTGTTTAAACCTACCCATGGTCCAAATATACTAACCACCATCGGATCTCGCCCCTCCAATCCAATGGCCCATGCACTATATCGCATCCTCCGTCGTCTGAAATTTAAAAACCACCAAACATTGAAAATTGGGTAGTTTTTACCGTCGTCACATCCACCACACGTCACTCCTGCAATGCTATCGCATCCCTCCACCAAATATTGTTTATCACCTCCATCCCATGCGATAAAACCACTTACCACCTCCCGCCATTACCCGAAACCATTAACCCCCGTTCAAATGTGTTCAAGCCCCTGATCCTCTGTGTTAAACCTCTGCAAACACTCCAAAGGCTCGAAAAGCCCAAATAAATGTAGAAAACCCACAGTGCAGGTTTTAAATTAACCAATTTGTTTTATTGTGCAGGTGATCGAGGTAGAAAATTCATAATTTGAATTTATAAGTCCAAAGAGTTTTTAAATTAAGGTTCTCTAGGTGACGATCCAGTGGCCTTGATTATCAAGGGACTAGGAGCGCAAGAATTATGGAAGGCAACAATGGGTCATGACCATTGCCGATATTTCAAACACTTCAAAGGCAGAGATAAAAGGAAAACGAAGATCACAGTCGAAGGAACAACGAAAGGTGAAAGGGTTTTAAGATTAATCAAAGGTTAAAGGAAAATGAACAGAATTAGAAGACAGAGATCAGAGGCAGAAAACAGATTAAAGGATAAAAGATATAGATGAAGACAAATAATAATTAAGGAAAATATAAATCCAAGTTTTAAAGACTAAACAGATCTTAAAGGACAAATAAGAGGCAAATTAACAGAAAAGACAGGCCCGAATGATAAAGCAAACTCAACAATTAATTCTTCAAACACATTTTGCTACCTACAGCCTTATTCCACTCAAATAAAAGCAGCTACAATTATTAAAACAATCATAGATATTTTAAAGAAGCTCAAAAGTTATTGTAAATTTAATGAAAAGCCATAAAATTCAAATATATCTCAAAAGTTAGCTTAACAGTTAAGTTAAAAGTTATTGATACAGTGAGTCAGTCAGATATTTTTGCCTTGGGCCTTGCATGGTCTCAAAGGTCAAAATTACATTTACTCTGTAATAACTACAATCTGAAACCCTAGCTTAGGATGTTATCCTTATTTGTAATTGTTTCTCTTTTTTTTTCTCCATATTGTCCATCATTCCTCTGATAAAAGAGCATAAAATTTAGATTAAGATATGCTGTCTTGGCACCTTAATTCTGTCTGTTTCTTTCATCTTAATGTTTTCTTCTGCAAGGTCTGATTAGAGAATTTAGGGGTGTCCTTCTCTTTAGTTCCACCTACCTTGTTGCCTTGAAGTTTACTTAGTAGAGTCCAGCCAAATAAGTCTATGGTTTTCCCTTTCCTTTGGTTTTGCTTAAACTACTTCTTTAAAGGCCTTCTTTGAAGTTTGATTAAAGAATTCTTACTTCTCTTTAGTTTGACTGAATGTTATCTTGAATGTTTTATTTTGTCTGTAAGTAATAGCTAGAGAATTTAGGGGTGTCCTGCTCTCTAGGATTGGTGGATTATTGTCTTAGGGTTTACTTATTAGAGTCTAGCCAAATAAGTCTATGGTTTTCCCTGTCCTTTGGTTTTTCTTAAACTGTTGCTTTAAAGGCCTTCTTTGAAAGTAATAATTAGATAATTCTTAACTGCTCTCTAGGATTTCTGGATTGTTGTCTTAAGGATTACTAGTAGAGTCTAGCCAAAGAAGTATATGGTTTTCCCTATCCTTTGGCCTTTCTCAAACAATTATGTTAAAGGCTTTTATTTTTTGAAGTATAGTTAAAGGATTCTTAATTTCCCTTTAGTTTTACTTGATTCACAACTTACTATCATTTCATATTTCATGTAATCTAAGAGATCCACTTGATATAGTTAGCTTGCCCTATGAAAACCCTTGAAGAGTTGATTTACAATTAAATCCTCTTATGACTCCATAGCCCAATGGATTATTTCTTCTCACAGTCTATCTATTCAACTATTAAAACACTCAATCAATTAATCAAACAAATCAATCAATCAATCAAACAACATAAACAGTTTGAGAACTTTATAACTAGCCTCAAATCAGAAAACATAAGCATAAAGATAAAATCACTCTCAACACAAACATAGAGAGAGCCCTCTCTGAGTCCAGGAAGGCTAGGTCCTTGGACTCCAAAGTGGTTTGATGTGGTTCCCTGCAGAGTTGTTCTTGCCAATCTTGAAAATCACGGGGAGCCAACATAATGATGACCATACTGGGGAATTTGAGTAATTAAAAAAGCTTAATACCTCCTCAAGAACTTAGAAAACCCCTTTAAATTTATATGAATAAAGTGTTAGACAAGAATGGTATTTGGTTGCTGAAGGTGGACAACAACTAGCCTCAAAACAATTAAAAATCCTCCACCTAGTGACTCCACTGGTTTTCAGTAGGCCTGTTGACTCCACTAGTTTTCTATAGACTCCACTGGGAAATTATTGAGAAATCCTGATATTATCAAAACTCAACAAAACCCAGTCAAGAATACTTTGTGGATTAAGTATTTCTTTCACAGATTGGTTTTTTTTTCAAACTGTTATACACTTTCAACCTCTCTGAACTTTGGGTCCAAAGTCTGGCTTCTAGAAGAATCTGTACCAGATCCCGTCCAAAACCAAATCCTCCTGCAATGGTTGATAATCCAGAGGACATCCTAAGGAAATATCCTAGCTCTAAAAACGAAGATGTTTGCAGACCAATTCACAAAGCAAGTTCCCTACCTGAAAACCTTAAAGACTTGTAAAATATCCTATCTGACTCACTCCTAGAACAAAGCTTGTCTAGGACTAGATCTCAGAGTTGGATAACCCAGATAATTTTAGACCCATCCACCTTACAGCAGAATCTCATTGTACTAAATTCAACCCCCATTCATACCCCCACTGTTCACCCTCCTCCATTAAACCCTCCACCTCCTTTTGTAAACCCTCCACTTCCTAACCCTCCTTTGTTTTCCCAACCACAAATCATGGCAGCTTGGTATGCCCCACTGGTGTTACCACAACCTTTATTTCCTATACCACAGAACTACCAATCTAAGATCCCACACTTCGATGGAACTCATCCTACAACTACTCAACAACATGTAGATAATATGAATGATGCTTTTGATTACCAAGATATAGAAGAGGAGACCATCAAAATGAGAATGTTTGCCCAAAGTTTAGGAGGAGAAGCCAAGAAATGGTTCAAAAAATTAGCCCCTAATAGAATACATGACCACCCTGCTCTTCATCAAGAATTCATAAATAAGTGGGAAATAAATAAAAATCCTCTTCAAACTATGTAAGAGTATGAGAAACTCAAAAGAAATGCATGATAAAGTGTTCAAGATTACTGCACTAGGTTCAACATTGTATATAACGCACTCCCTATTCACATGAAACCTCCACAAGGTCTAGCCTTAATGAAATTTCCATATGGTTTTGATCCAGAGATGGCTTACCAACCAAGAGAAAGATACCCTCTTACATTAGAATACATTCAGAGGGGTGCAGTGAGTGTAGAGGCAAATTTGATTGCCAAATGAGCCAGAATGAGGAATGAAAAAAGAGTCACATATAGGGAGGAGGCTACACCTTCATCATCTGATACTAAGATGGATAAGTTTTTCAAAACCATGGAAATGATGATGGAGAAAATAAACATAAATGAGAGATCTTACCCCAGAGAAAACCAAACAGCTCCTCAAAATAGAAACCAAAACCAAAACCAAAACTTTAGAAGAAATCCCCCTCAAATAAGATAAAGAGAGCAGAGAGGGTGTGACCAACAAATCAGGCCTCCCTTCTAAGAAAACTATGCTGATGAGGATGAGGGGTTGATAGAAGAACCAAAACAAAGTAAAATAAATCTAATGGGAGTAAATCATGAGGATACTGTTTTCCTCACTAAGGAGGAACAATGTATGTTTTCCCCAATTCAATTTGAAGAAAAAAGCCTAGAATTCGAAGACTATACAAAAGGCTTCGAAAACACCATAATGGAAGTACATAGGCAGTATGACCTCAGAAGCAAGAAAACCCAAGACACTCCCAAGAGAAAGAGTCCAGAAATTTCTACTAGGAAGGCCCCTGAAAATGATCCTGGAAAAACAACAGAAAATTCAAACATTTTGGTTAAAAGTTCTGATGAAAATATAAAAAAAAACAACCAACATAATGGCAACCAAAGCAGCACTAGTACATCAACTAGTAGCCCTAACAAAACTGTTTTAAATGAGTTCCCCAATGAAAAAAAACAAGCTGAAATTGCTCTAAAAACAGTGTCTGATAAAACTAAGTTAAATTTTCCAAAAACACAAACACTTTTCAGTATAGAGAATTAAATTGCTAAGATAAAAATCTCCATACGTCTTACTGATTTAGTTGGCCAAGATGTATATAGATCCCAAGTTCTGAAAGCTTTAAATATAGGAGAAAATTCTGATTCTGTAAATTTAAATGATGAAAAACCTGAACTTTTGTTTGAACCAAAAGTAGAAGGAAAATTCCAAGAGGGAGGTGTCCCTCCATTTTATATCAGTTTGAACATCCATGATAAAATCCTTCACAATGCCATGTTAGATTCAGGAGCTTCACATAACCTCATGCTAAAGGTAGTAATGGAAAGACTAGGCATTGAGATAACTAGACCATATAAAGACTTGTATTATTTTGACTCCAGTAGAGTCAAATGTCTAGGCCTAATCAAAGATCTCTGTGTTAATATAGCACAAATACCAACCAAAAGCCTAGTAATGGATATTGTAGTAGTTGACATTCCCCCTAAATATGGCATGCTCCTTTCATGCTCATGGGGAGCTAAAATTCAAGGCGCCTTCCAAATGGACATGACCTATGCTACCATACCTATCTTTAGTCAACCAAGAAGATTATATAGGGAGACTCATATGAAATACATGGTCAACAATCAAGAAAATCCTAACAACTACCCTCTCTATTCTTTCTACACAGACCTTGATTCATTTATCCTCTACAATGATCAAAACATTAATGAACAAGTAGCAAAGAATGAAAAATTATTGGAAAGAGAGGAAACAAAAGAGGAAGAAGAGGAAAAACAAGACCAAATAGAAAACGAACACCATAATAACGAACATGATGGCAACCATAAGGCTGAACATAATAGAAAATCTGAGACTGAACCTCTATGGAGCATGGGATTTGATGGTTCTTGTGGTAAAACTGGATCTGGGGCAGGTGTTTGGGTACACAACACATAGAAAAAACATGCAGAGGGTCATTCATATAGGATGAAATTTCAATGCACCAATAACATCGCAGAATATGAAGCACTCCTTCTAGGGCTACAATTACTCAAGAAATTAGGAACTAAAAGGATAGCTTTCCATGGGGTTTCCGAGCTAGTCATTAGGCAGATCAAGGGAGAATATTCAACCAAACATCCTAGATTAAGAGAATATAGGAATGATGCCCTTGACCTCCTTAAAACATTCAAAGAATATGATCTTGCCTTTTTCCCAGAAATCAAAATATCCTTGCCAATGGACTAGCATTTGCAGCCAGTACTTGTCAAAAACCTTATCATAACAAAAAATACACAGTACAAGTCAAATATAGGCTAGCTGTCCCTAATAACATAAAATATTGGCAAGTTTTTGAAGGGGACAAACAAATTTAAGATTTCCTACAGTCCAGAAATGAGTTTGAAATACCAGAGTCAGACTCAGATCATGAAAAGGACTGCTCTGCTGAGGAACAAACATATAAAAAAAGCCCCCTGATGATGCTGATATAAATCTGTTGAAAAAAGATGACCCTTATGAGACAAAATTGTGTGTAGAATTAGAAAAAGAAGACTTTGAACTGCAGTTCAGAGATAATTTTTTTCCACAAGGACTGGTCCCTCTAGAAAAACTTTTTGATTTCAATGATGTTGCTAAAAATCCAAAGATAGAATCCATCGAAGAAAATGTAGAAGAATGCAATATAGGAAGTGAACAAGAACCCAAAATGATAAAACTGTCAAAAACACTGCCAGATCTTATACAACAGAAATATATTGAGCTATTCAAAGAATTCAGTGATGTGTTTGCTTGGAATTATGAATACCTGAAGGCCTATGATACTGAGATCATTCAACACAAGATTCCTCTCAAAGAAAACCAGAAACCCTTTAAACAGAGATTATGCAGAATAAACCCTGTCCAATTACCACTGGTTGAGAAAGAAATAAGAAAAATGTATGATGCTAGAATAATAGTTCCCCTCATATACTCAGAATGGGTTTCAAATATTGTAACAATGAGGAAGAAAACATGGGAAATTATGCTATGCATATACTTCAGAAATTTAAACAAAGCCTCCCTGAAAGACAATTACCCTTTACCAAAAATGGATCACATACTGCAAAGGGTAGTGGGATCCAAAAGAACATATTTTCTTGATGGATTTTCAGGGTACAATTAGGTGCTGGTACACCCAGATGATCAACACAAGACAACTTTCACTACATCTTGGGGCACCTTCATGTATCTCAAAATTACTTTTGGGATAATGAATGCTGGAGCCACTTTTCAAAGAGCCATGGAAATTTATTTTTCTAAAGAAATAGGTTACTTCATTTTGATATATCTTGATGAAATCACAGTCTACTCCAAAACTGATGAAGAACACCTAGCTCACTTAAGGAAGGTCTTTGAAAAGTGCAGAAAGTACGACCTGTCTTTAAATCCCAAGAAAACCTTGTTTGGCCTTCAAGAAGTAAAGCTTCTAGGCCACATAATATCTGAAGAAGGGATTAATATTGACCCAAAAACGATTGAGGGAATATTGCAAATCAATCACCCAAGAAACATCAAAGAGCTTCACTCTTTCATTGGAAAGATAAATTTCTTAAGAAGGTTCATACCAAACCTTGCAGAATTCCTAAGAAACATCACTAACATGTTGAAAAGAGAAACATGAGTCAAATTGACCATAGAAGCAAAGCAATCCTTTGACTTGGTGAAACAAGCTCTTACACAAACACCAATCTTGATTAGCCCTAATTTCACCAAGGAATTCTTAATTTTCTCCTTTGCATCAAAACACACAGTTGCTGCTGTCCTACTACAGAAAAAGATAATAGGACAAGAGCAGCCCATATTTTTCTTCAGCCAAGCATTAAGAGATGCACCTTTGAAATATAACATAATGGAACAAGTTTTTTCCTTAGTCAAAGAACTAAAATATTTCAGAGTTTACATTCTGAATTCACACATCATTGCATTTGTGCCTCACACAGTGGTTAAGGAAATTATTACACAAGATCCTGATGGAAAAAGAGATAAGTGGATTGCTGTCATCTTGTAATATGATATGGAAATCAAGCCCACCAAGCTAATCAAAGGGAAAGGGGCTAAACTCATGACTGAAACAAATTTTCAAGCACTGGACATAAATATGTTTCACTCGTTGGATGAACAAGAGGAGTTGGCGACTCCACCGATTGAGGAAGCATTTTTGAACTCACCCTGGTATGATGATATATTATATGTTCTTTTTAATCTAAATGTTCCTCCTGGTTTGTCCAAAACAAAATCCAGATTCTTGAAGTTAAAGGCTGTAAATTTCTGCATTTTAGATAAAATTTTATATTGGAAAAATGTTGGTGGTATATTGCTTAAATGTTTTCCTGAAGAAGATGAAGATAATATCAAGCATGAATTTCATGAAGGAGAATGTGGACGCCACCTAAATTGGAAGACCATTGTCAATAAAATCCTTAGGGTTGGTTTCTATTGGCCTACCCTCTTCCAAGGCATCCACAAAATGGTAATTTCCTGTCATAAATTCCAAATCTTTGAGGGTAAAAGAAAGCTGCTGCCTCTTCCATTACAACCAATTTCTGTTGAAGCTCCTTTTCAACAATGGGGCCTAGATTTCATTGGAGAAATACATCGTGCCTCCTCTGCCCAACATAAATGGATCCTTACTGAAATTGACTACTTCACTAAATGGATAGAAGCCATTCCTTCCAGAACAGCTACAGACTCAGTAATTATCAATTTCCTTGAGAAAAATATTCTGTCTAGGTTTGGCTGTCCTAGAAAAATCATTATTGACAATGCTGCTGCCTTCAGATCCAAGAAAATGGTGGAATTTTTCCATAGATATAACATTAATTTGGGGAATTCTACAGCTTATTACCCTCAAGGTAATGGTTTGGCTAAATCCTCAAACAAGAGTTTGGTGAACATCATTAAAATGTTTCTGGAGGAAAACAAGAAATCATGGCACAAAAAACTAGTTCATGCATTATGGGTAGACATACTAACAAGTAAGAAATCAATTGATATGTCTCCTTATCAGCTAGTCTATGGAACAGATGTAGTCTTCCCAACAAGATTGGGACTACCAGTAATGAAACTCATTGAAGAGGTGTAATTTGAAGAAAATTACATACAAAGAAGACTAAACCAAAATATTCAGCTGTAGCAAACCAAAGGAGGAGTATACAATAGAACACAGCTAGTGCAAGAAAATATCAAAAATATTTTTGACAAAAGGACCAAGGAAAATGATTTTAGCATTGGAGACAAAGTGCTGAAGTGGGATTCAAGAAGAGAGGACAAAGGCAAGCATGGAAAATTTGACAATCTATGGAAATTTCCATACATCATCCATTCTGCAAGAGGTAATAATGCATTTTTCCTACAAGAAATGGATGAAACAGAACTGTTTGGAGGTCCTGTCAATGGCAAGATGCTCAAGCATTATTTCAGCTAAGAAGTCTAGTTTAAAGTTTTCTTCATCGTATATAACATTGCTAAAACAAAATTTTTAGAAAAATTAATACAAAAAGAAAGAAAGAAAAGGAGAAAAGAGAGCAGATAAAAGAAAAAGGTAAAGCCCCACAACAAAAAAGAATATTTATAAAGGTGTGAAAGTCCAAATGCCACTACTTTTGAAAAGGAAGTCTTGTTAAAAAATATAGCCTAATCATGATTGGACAAATTTTGAATTGTTGCTGATAAGTTAGAAAATGAATATTTGACAAACTGTTTAAAAATTGGCTTATCAGTAGATAGATAGAAAAAGATATTGGTTTCAAAGTCTAAATCTGAACTAAGAAGAAGAGAAAGGGATGAGTGATAAATGAAAGATCCAAAAGAAAATCCCTTAGTCAGTTTTACTTTTTGCAAAATAAATATTGTGTGCAACTTGTCCAAAATGCCACAATTCATGACAATCAAACTGCTTAATCTTGATTCAATCATGCTTTAAATTTCATGTTGTTAGTTAGAGAATAAAAATATGTCAAACTGTTTAATCTTGATAGATAAGTAGATTAGGTAGAGAATAAAAGAGCTCATCAGTTTAATATGAGCCTTTGGATGCTATAAGGGTAGAAATAGATAGTTTTCCTTTCAAAAGAAAAATGATGTCAAAGGTTTGCAAGTCTTAATGCACCTCCAAGATGAAGAAAAAATGTTAGACCAGAATGATGGGTAGCCAGAGTTTGAGTTGCAGGAAGCATGGTTTTCAATGTTTAAAGATCAAAATTACAAAAGTTGCAGCAGATCAACATTACAAAATGAAAAATCAGCCAAAGTGGATGAGGAACTGATCTACAAAATCTAGATATTTGAGATCTGAGATTCTTGACACCTCCTTAAAAGGAGATGCCCTCCCCAGCTGGAGCCACTGTTAGTCATCTGTATTCTACACCATCACTAGATGACTATGATTTTCCTATACTCTGCTGAAAATAACATTCCCTGAATATCATTTTTCAGAAATATCACTGCCTTCATTATTTTCCATTTAACCTGTTCACTATCTCTCATCTTGCCTCTTTCAAAATACCCTCGTTATACTAAAATTCCATGTCTAACCCTAAGACCCTCATTCTTACCTTTTCCCCCTACCTAACACTCCATTTTCCTCATACAAACCTTTCCCCCTTCATTCATTTTCCTCCTTTCAATAAAAAACAATGTAAAAACAATTTTTTACCTTGTTTTATGATAAATATTTTTCATTCGGGACCCACCATTATTTTAAATAAAACTCTGTTTTATTTCTAAATACCCGACTTCTTATACATTTAAAAACCCCCTCCCTTTATAATTTAATCCTCGCTGTCTAAAAACCTTACCGTCCGCTCATATAACCCTAGGCCCCGCTTAACAAGCACATGGTCATGTTTTAAACCCAAACACCATGCTATGTTTAAAATTTTTTGCCACGTATAACCCCGGGCCCCACTGTCTAAACCTGCTCGTGGTCCATATCCCCCGACCACCATCGGATCTCGCCCCTACAATCCAATGGCCCACACACTGTATCGCATCCTCTGTCGCCCGACGTTTAAACACCATCAACCATTGCGATATGGGTGGTTTTTACCGCTGTCACATCTGCCACGTGTCTTTCCCGCACTGTTGTCACATCCCTCCTCCAAATACAGTTTATCGCCTCCATCCCATGCGATAAAACCAATTACCACGTCCCTCCATAACCCGAAACCATTAACCCCCATTCAAATGTGTTCAAGCCCCCGATCCTCCGTGTTAAACCTCTGCAAACACTCAAAAGGCTCGAAAAGACCAAATAAACGTAGAAAACCCACAGCGCAGGTTTTAAATTAACCAATTTTTTTATTGTGTAGGTGATCGAGGTAGAAAATGCATAATTTTTATTTATAAGTCCAAAGAGTTATTAAATTAAGGTTCTTTGGGTGACGATCCACTGGCCTTGATTATCAAGGGACTAGGAGCGCAAGAATGATGGAAGGCAACAATGGGTCATGACCATTTCTGATCTTTCAAACACTTCAAAGGCAGAGATAAAAGGCAAACGAAGATCACAGTCGAAGGAACAATGAAAGGTGAAAGGGGTTAAAGATTAATCAAAGGTTAAAGGAAAATGAACAGGATTAGAAGACAAAGATCAGAGACAGAAAGAAGATTAAAGGATAAAAGATATAGATGAAGACAAATCATAATTAAGGAAAATATAAATCCAAGTTTTAAATACTAAACAGAGCTTAAAGGAAAAATCAAAGGCAAATTAGCAGAAAAGACAGACCCGAATGATAAAGCAAACTCAACAATTACTTCTTCAAACACATTTTTCCACCTACAACCTTATTCCAGTCAAATAAAAGAAGCTACAATTATTAAAACAGTCAGATATATTTTAAAGTAGCTCAAAATTTATTGTAAATTTAATGAAAATCCATAAAAGTAAAATATATCTCAAAATTTATCTTAGCAGTTAAGTTAAAAGTTATTGATACAGTGAGTCAGTCAAAGATATTTTTGCCTTGGGACTTGCATGGTCTCAAAGGTCAAAATTACATTTACTCTGTAATAACTACAGTTTGAAACCCTAGATTAGGATCACCTCCTCATCTGCAGATAAATACTGCAAGTATGTTTCATTATTATTGTTGGTTACTTGATTGGAGGAGTGGCTGCTAAGCTGGATTTGATCACACTTTGAGCTGCAAATATTGTTGCACTGGAGTATTGTAACTGTTTTGGACATTAGTAATGCAAGCACGTTCACAAGATTCTTGAGCTATGTTAATGATGATGTTATCCTTCTTTGTAAATGTTTCTCTTCTGTTTTCCATATTGTCCATCATTTCTCTGATAAAATAACATAAAATTTAGATTAAGATATTCTGTCTTGACACCATAATTTTGTCTGATTCTTTCATCTTAATGTTTTCTTCTGCAAGATTTGATTAGAGAATTTAGGGGTGTCCTGCTCTTTAGTTCCACCTAGCTTGTTGCCTTGAAGTTTACTTAGTAGAGTCCAGCCAAAGAATTCTATGTTTTTCCCTGTCCTTTGGTTTTTCTTAAACTGTTGCTTTAAAGGCCTTATTTGAAGTTTGATTAAATAATTCTTAAGTTCTCTTTAGTTTCACTGAATGTTATCTTGAATGTTTTCTTTTGTATGAAAGTAATAGCTAGAGAATTGAGGGGTGTCCTGCTCTCTAGGATTGCTGGATTGTTGTCTTAAGGTTTACTTATTAGAGTCTAGACAATGAAGTCCATGGTTTTCCCAGTCCTTTGGTTTTTCTTTAACTGTTGCTTTAAAGGCCTTCTTTGAAAGTAATAATTAGAGAATTCTTAATTTCTCTCTAATATTGATGGATTGTTGTCTTAAGGATTACTTAGTAGAGTCTAGCCAAAGAAGTCTATGGTTTGCACTGTCCATTGGTCTTTCTCAAATAGTTATCTTAAAGGATTTTCTTGTTTGAAGTATAGTTAAAGGATTCTTAATTTCCCTTTATTTTTACTTGATTCACAAGTTACTGTCATTTCATATTTCATCTAATCTAAGAGATCCACTTGATATAGTTATCTTGCCTGTGAAAACCCTTGAAGAGTTGATGTACAATTAAAGCCTCTTATGACTCCATAGCCCAATGGATTAATGCTTCTCACAGTCTATCTATTCAACTGAAAAACTCAATAAATTAATCAAACAAATCAATAAATCAATCAAACAAAACAAACGGTCCTAGAACTTCATAACTAGCCTAAAATCAGAAAACAGAAGCATAAAGATAAAATCACTCTCAACACAAACATAGGGAGAGCCCTCTCTGAGTCCAGGAAGGCTAGGTCCTTGGACTCAAAAGTGGTTTGATGTGGTTCCCTGTAGAGTTGTTCTTGCCAATCTTGAAAATCACAGGGAGCCAACATGTGCAAAGACACCATCCAACTGACCAAATTGTTGATGATTGCAATACATGTGTGCAAGCTAGAAGAAGAATGTTAAATCACACTACTCAAGTGCATGGAGCTCTGTTATTTATGATAAAACCAAAGTATTTTATTAGACCATCCAAGATGAAAATTGGTTAAAGGCCATGAATAAAGAGCTTGATCAAATCAATAAAATTTAGGCGTGGGAGCTTGTTCCAAGACTAGGGAACAAGAATGTTATTGGCATGAAGTGGGTCTTTAGGAAAAAAATGCATGAACATGATAGTGAAGTGGTAAGAAACAAAGCGAGGTTAGTTTGCAAAGGATATGAACAAAATGAAGGTTTATTTTGATGAGACATTTTCACCTATTGCTCGATTAGAGGCAATTCACATGTTCTTGACTTTTGCTAGTTTCAATAAATTTAAGATATACCAGATGAATTTCAAATCTTCATTTCTAAATGGAGAATTGCAAGAAGTATACATTGCACAACTTGATGGTTTTAGTTCTCAGATAAGCCAGATTATGAAGAAGGCCTTGTATGGTCTTAAGCAAGCCCCATGGGCGTGGTATTCCAAGCTAGATAGCTATTTTCTCAAGTGTAGTTTTAAAAGAGGTGCAACTGATAGTAAATTGTATGTGAAATCTAATGATGGATAATTGTTAGTGGTGGTTGTCTATGTTGAGGATATTATTTTTCCAGTGATTCAAATTCACTAACTTGCTAATTTGTAGCTGATATGAAGGCCAAATTTGAGATGTCCATGCTTGGAAATTTTTTATATTCCCTTGGTTTGCAGATTGCATAATATTCAAAAGGAATTTTTATCTCATAATATATCTCAAGGAAGTTTTAAATAAAATTGGAATGGAGCAATGTTATTTGGTGAGCACTCCAATGGTTACAGGATACAAAATCAACAAAACATGAATCACCATAGGTGGATCAAACTTTATATAGATATATTATTGGCAACCTCTTATATTTGACAACCTTAAGACTAGACATCATGCATTCAATTTTTATTGTTGGAATATTTCAAGCAACCCCCATACAAAGTAATATCCTAATAGCAAAGAGGATTCTTAGATATCTCAGAGCCACATTGGATTATGGGATTTGCTACCCCGAAGGTAAATATTTTTCACTAACTATTTTTACTAATGCTGATTGGGAAAGTGATGTAGATGATCAAAAGAGAAATAGTGGAATTGCTTTATTTATTAGTGCATGTCTTGTTTCATGGTTAAGCAAGAATCAAGCTTCAATTTATCTCTCTACTACTAAAGAAAAATATATAGCAACAACTTCATGTTTCACTCAACTCTTATGGATGAAAAAATTTTTACAATATGTACAAGTATTATATGGTCAACGTATCCCTGTCATATTTGATAATTCAAGTGCAATAAACATGTCCGAGAACCTTGTTTTCCATTCGAAGAGAAAGCATCTTCCAATCAAATAATATTTTCTAAGAGAGAAATTTGCGAATCATATTGTAAATTTTGAGTATGTACCTACAACATAGCAGGTAGCTGATATATTCACCAAACCCATCCTAAAATGTTGATTTGAGTACTTAAGGAAAATATTGGGAGTAGTTACTCATACCTCCCTCCACTAGATATTCCTCAAGAAGAAGAAAGGTGGCAATCAAGAACTCGACATATAAAAAAGGAAGTTTCTAGGTCCACAAGATTTGTAGGACAAGGGGAAATTGTTTGCAAGGGAGAAAATTATTTTCTTTGCCATTGATGTCTAAGGGGGAGAAGTGCACCAATGGGGGAGCAGTTCCCAAAGGGGAGAAAAGTAAGCTAAGTGCACTTTTATTTTCACTTTTATTTTATGCTTGTGCTTTTGGTGTTTCCATCAATTCCAAAGGGGGGTAATGTTAGATATAATTTGTCATCGATGGAAAAGGAAAATATGGGTGTAGAGACTTGGGATCCATTTTAAATATAGAAAATCATATTAAGTCCACTTGGAAACTACTCAGATGGATAAGTCTTGAAATGATATTTCCAATGGTATATGGAAGTAAAAAATTGGCCTTCAGGATCAAAATTTATTGCAGGTTAAAGCTTAAGGGCAAAAATGGGTCAAAGTTGCAAGCTAAATTTGGTGATGGTTTTTTAGTTGGTGCTAGTTTGGATTTTGGCCAAACATGTTGGAGCAGCTGGTGGAGGAAGACCGTAATACCCTGGGCATGTACAAAGGTGGATCACACGCGACACATCCCCCTCAAACTCATTGTGAAATTGTGGGAGCCCATGCCCAATTATTAGTTAAATGACAGGGGAGCCCCATGTTGGGTGATATTTCCCATACCACCGATCTGGATTTAAAGACCCATGTTAAAGGTGGGACCCCCTCCCTATTTACTAATAGGGTGGATCCACGCTAAACCACGATGGTAAGTGGAGTGACATGGTAGAGGAATGATGAAACAAAACACATGGCCGGTGGAATGGGATGTGATTAGTGCATGATAGTGGAGGAGGAAACTATCCAGATTACCCTCAAATATTGACCACAAAATATCTAAAGACATAGACAAGGTAAAGTTATGGGAATGATGTATCCAAGAGGAAATGGACAAATGTCAAGGTGAGTGGTTATCACATATTTTCATAGGGAGGACCCCACAGGACACATCACCCCAGAGGTCCTTCCTTGAAAAATTCAAAGGGAACCCCTAAAATTTAATAAAAAAGTTGTGAAAAATCATAGGTCGATGACCCCTCTTCCTATCCACCCTTGGCCACATGGAAAAATAAAAAGGAAGAAACATGGCACATTTTCATTCGATGACAAAGGTGATATGGAGACACAGTGGCATGATGATGTCAACATGACATGGCACCAATGGGGGTGTGACATATGGCATGCATATTTGGTATTTTAAGGCACCTAAGTGGGATGAAAATGAGAGACACATGACACCACTCGGTGTGTGACACATGGATTCTTTGCATAGGTGGTAGACAGGCTGACAAGACATGCGGCCCTGGAGGTATGTTCTTGGAAAATTTGAAGGCTGCAGACGAAAAAAGTTCTAGGGAGATAATGTCGAGACACCATGGCATCAGCCAGGTAGTGTAGATAGGTCATATCGGTTATTTTTTGATTGGTCCAAGTGTGCGAGGAAAGGTCCCACAGGAACACGTCATACCATATCCCGAAATTATAAGATCAATAGAAGTTTTAAAGGGAGCACAAGGTTTTTTCTCCTGGCTTACGGGGTTTTGGGACACTATGTATCACAAGTGGCATATGCACTAGACATGGATGATAAATTAGAAGGACTCAAATGGCATGGTGGGTTCCCATGGGACACGCAATCTTGAAGAATTAATCCCATAAAAATATGAAGGATCACCATTGGTTTTAGCTAGGGATACATAGCCAGAGGTTAAGGTAAAGCACCTGGACTTGGTTTTTTTTGCGCATTGTGACTAAGGGCATGGAAGGATGATGAATGGTGGATAAGCCCTTAGGGATTATAATGAAGGGCCCAAACCTATGTTAATTTTCAGAGGTTTATAGTGTAAAAAAATCGGTCTTAAAAAAGTTTTTCAATCATGATTTTAAGCCCCCATGGGCCTAAAATGAGGGCCTAACACATAAATGGGTCGAAAAATATGAATTTGGCATCATTGGGACATATTTGGTGAATTTAAACTTAAACAGTAGTGCTTTAAACTTAGGAAAGTGTTACATGAATGAGTTTGCAACATATTTGGAAGCATGGACATATTTAGAATCTTATTTGGTAGTTTGGCCAAATTTGGAGTAAGCCAAAATTTGTAAAATTACAATTAATCCATGATACTTTTCTAGAATTGTAAATTTGGGTAGTTTGGATCAATGTTTCACATAGGGAAAACATATTATAGAGTAAAAAAATTAAGAAAACATTAAAAATACTTGAAAACAGTAGAATATACACAAAAAATAAGAAGTTATGAATGAAAAGAGTTGGACTTAAGTAAAAGTTCAAAAACTAAAAATATCAACTATAATTATATATAAGAAGAATTGAATTTGCAACAAGGATAATAGTTAAGAGGTGAATGATGTTGCTACTGCTGTTTTGTATGGCGGATTGATAAGTGATCATATATTTTTGAAGGTGATTTGGTGGTGATTGGGGTGATAATTTTTTTTTTTTTATGAAAGGAAGTGTCCTTCATAGTTTGAGTTTGACAATGGAATGAAAGATGAATCAAGTAGGTTTAGCAAGTGGCATCTTGTATACAAGCAGTACAATATATTCTTTCAATAGTGGATGGTAAAAAATTAGGGATTGGAGTTCATTTCAATAATAATTGATAACTAAGGGGTTGTAGCTCTTTTTAGTGGTAGTTGATAAATTATGGGTAGTTTCTCTTTTCAATAGTAGCTAATAAATTAGGGAGTAGTGGCTTCCTTCACGTTGTAGCCAAAGAAATTTGTAACAAGTATAAATTTTCCTTTGTGAAAATAATTGAAGAGAATTTTGAAGAATCTATCTATTCTATTTGTGATTCTTGTGATGCTCACATGAGTTTTTTGCTGAAGTGTTTACTGGTGTCCTAATACTTTTTACTAGTGAAAGAAAGTTTTAAAATTCCCACAATAATGATTCAAACTGCCCCTCTCAGTATTGTCCTAGTTTATAACAATTAGTCCTACCAAAGGTCCACACTATAGATTTTTTTTGACTATTTACCATCAATTAGTTAGTGTTTGACTTTAAATATATATTTCTTATTTAATGGTGTACACAAAGGTATATATAATTTTTTTTTTTAATATCTACAATAATTTTAAAACGATGCCATTAGATAATAAGTTTGAAGTCCCATTTCCAAATTCTTAAATGTTTTTTTACTATATAAATATTACATCATCCCTTCCTTAAATACAATACACAATGATACATTAATACCTTCCTAGAATTTGATATGAGGATTGATCATGGGTTTTCCCTTCTTTCCTTTTCTCTTGTGGACATCTATCATATCTAAGGCATTTTTAGGAACATATGAAATAATGACATCATTTCCTTAAGATGCTTCCATTGTCACATATTTGTTGTTTCCTTGTCACTATTCAAGTGGTTTGATTCACTCATTTATGGAGCCAAAATTATGGCTAAACATTTTTTGGGTGTTGTAGAAGGGTGAAATTCCTCTCTAGAGGGATGTGATGGATCTACATTACTTTCAGTTGAGTTTAAAGGTATTTATTTGGCCGTAGGTGACTTATGTTTCTGTGTGGTATCTTGCTATTGATTCACATTTGTCTTAGGTCCTTTTGATCCCCTTTGAATATTTCTAGCCATGCTTCTTTTTCTTAAGATCTGGTTGGGTATATAAACCGTGCAAAAAGAGGCAATCATTTTGGAGATGTCCAATCTGTTGACAAGTCCTAGAACAAAATGCAGTGTTATCATTATCCATTGGTTATGAATAAACCCTAATCCTCCATTTGAAGAGGATTTTAGTATGAAATCATTTACTGAGGTCTAATTTGACACATATGTGAACATATGTGATAATTATTTTAGCCATCCTATCATATTTTATGTAAGGACCTATGAAGTTACTCATACCTTCTAAAACATCAAGATGAGACAAATGGGTGGGAAGGTTAGGAAGCCTTACCCAGACATGAGTTTCCAAAGATGACATGGAAAGAGGATTAAAATCAGAGAACCATGGTTGAAAAGAGAGGATAGAGTGGCCCCAAAAGCTAGGTTCCTTCATCAAAAACCTTCTAACAACCCTCTAAATTTGGGAAGAACATAACATAGAATCATTTGGGGAAAAAATGTAGCACAATATTTTTGGAAATCCTAAGAGGGGGGTGAATTAGTATTTCTCTTCAATTAGTTATTTTTATATTATCAAAGAATTGATTATAATTATAATTAGATAAAACATATTTTAGCATCATATCACATGAAAAAATAACAACACCATTCAATAATGCACAACATCCAAGATATGTTAATTTTTTCAACTATGGTCATATTCCACCTTGGACAACTCATATGATAGAGACGATGATTTCATTGAATTACTCTTTTTGAGAGGACCAAAATAGACCTAAAGATCACCTCACTTGGACAAGTAGAAGTTGGATTTTGAATTTATGAACCCTCTCATGTACATTGGATTAGGTCAACCTTGTACACATGTACAATTGGATAGGTCAGCCTTAACTACAAGTGGGCCCTCATGGAAGCCTATAAATGCAAGAGTCCTCAAGCTCATTTTCACATCATTACTAAGAATTATCTTCTCCTCTTCTATTTTTTGGCTCGCACAGGTATGACAAAGGAAATTCACACAAGGGTATGAAATTACAGGTTTGACGCTCACACGTGTCTATGGTTTCTGTTTTCTGGTTGCACACATGTCACTGGGCAGATTCGACTGCAGTCACTCGCAAAAAGTGTTTGAGAGTGCAACTGGGGAGGTCCAGTATCTCACATCACATCCTGAAGGGAGCGACTATGGTTTGAGGTAGTTATGGGACGTTTAGTCCCCATTCGCTCGCTTGTAGTACCAAAAAGAGTGATTGGGAAGGACCAATCGCTCGCACAACTGCTTGAAGGGTGGTGTCTGAGATAGGTCCACATAGATTTATCCTCAGTCACTTAATTTTCAGTCTTTAGGGAGCGAATAGAAAAGTCATAATCAATCACATATAATGTCTTAGGTAGCAACCATGAAGTTACAACCACTTGCAGAATATCTTGATGAGAGCGACCATGATTATGAGATAAGGTTTGAAAGTTGGACACAATTGACCACAAATGTGCGAGGGCTGGAAGACTTCTCTCTAATGTATAGTGTTTATGAAAATCAATTTCTAATTTGTATTGGGTATATATTTGCTGAAATATTATGTATTGGGCTCATTGTACTCTCTCCTGAAACATTTAATCTAATAAGAGGAATATTTGAAAGGGTATCCCCCCTAGTGGGGTTTTCCCCTAATATTTGACCAATCTAGTGTCTCTTGTGGTTGTGCTATAGTATCCTTTGTCATTGCATATATTGTTCTATGTTCATTTACTATTTATTATTGGAAACATTGCTAATAATTGGATGCGTTTTTTAATGAAGAATTGAATTGGGTTGAAGTAATTGAAACAACATAGAACAACCTGAAATATTAACAAGATATTAGATACAATATTTTTAGGTGGAAACCCTTCTAGGATAAAAATTACCAAATGATTAATATAGGTCTTTTCAAGATTACATTAATGGGAAGCTCCAAATTCCAAGGTTCTCCATCTACAATTGTAAGGAGGCTCCACCCACTAATTTATCAACTCCAACTAAAAGAACACTCCAATGCCTTGGTTTAATTGATCCAATTGGAAAGATGCTCCAACACCTTGGTTTACAATATTTGACTTGAAGGAAGCTCCAACTCCCTGATTTACTAATTCCAAATAGAAGGATGCTCCAACACCCTGGTTTTATCAAAATCGAATGAAAGGATGCTACAACATCATGTGTAGACTCCAACTTACCCTAGCACCACCCTACCACCCTGAAGTGTTCTCAGGCTCTAACCTGAACGAGACTCCACTCTCCTTCCTTGCACCAGCCTGCCACTATTCTAAAAAATATACCACTTTATTTGAAGGCTCTGACCTTCAATTCAACACAATGGACCACATTTCACAATTTTTAGACATGACCCCCCTGTTCTCAATAAGATATATAAAAACAACAAAATCTGCTTACTTTTCATTTGGAAAAATAGGTACATGATCGTGAATAGAAATAAAAATTTCCTTTGCTCAAAATAATAAACCCTAGATATCAATACGAACGTTGAAATTCTAAAATAAATGAGTCACAATACTGTTTGTCATATATATCTATTGAAAAATGTAAAAAATACTTGAAATGTAGCAATTGGAAATTATTCTTCTAACTATAAATTAATTACGGTGTTTATTTTCTACAAAAAATAATGAATGATTATCACTACAATTTATTCACCATAAAAAATACCGCAGAAGAAAAAATAGGAACTAATAAATGATAGCACACACACATAAAAATGACACAATTATTTTTGGACAATTGTTTTAGGAAAAACCCAATGTGGGAAAACCCGTGTAGTAGTTGAGGGTTTATTATTATGGAGCATAAGTAATTTTGAGTACAATAAATTTTTTGAAGAATATAACTAGGTTCGGTCTTCATAATTGTAATTGATTCATAATGAAATGTATTTATCAAAAGAAAGAAAAATAATTTTTATTATTATATAAATTGACTTATTAAATCATGGGTTTCATGATTGGGTCAATTGTTTTTAGGTCAAGGTCTACATTGTATACCTATAGGGTTTATGTCAAGTGTGCTTATCCATTTCATATTGTAAATAACCCTTCTTGGGAATTATTTGTCAAGAAAAAAAATATTTTATTGTAAAATAGGTCATTTAGGCCTCTCCAGCAAGTCAGCCTAAAGAAGATCAAGCCGGTCTGAAACTGGGTAATTCGACCTCAAAAAAAGGATATATTCTGGAGAAACTCAACCTCATTTGAGTCACTCTCTCATCAAGTTCGATTTGTAGTAAAAGTGCAGTAAACTGGTTGCATAAAAGAGTGTGAAGTTGCTGGGGAAGGAAACTAGTTGGAAGAAGGAAATCAAAATTTTTGGTCTATATTTCTCTTACACATGCGAAATTATTGAGCTGAAGCTGGGATTGAAATTATATCTCTGCTACAGGATCGAAGTTCTGATGTTGGGGGTCAAAAATCTGCAATTGCTAGGATATCACAATTTTTGTAGTAGTTGTACTAACTGGGATCAAAGTTTCTGGGATGTTGTTGGGCTGAAGCTACTAAACAAGAAGAGAAAATTGAAGGTTGCTGCATCATTGAATACTGTCTTGGTGGAGGATGAAGGTATGTTGGTCTAGGGTCTTTGTTTTCTCACTGTCATATGAATCTACTGAAGGAAGAGTTGTTGACTGGGTTTTCACTTGTATAGAGGTTTTTCCCTGGCTGTCTTCCTACATCTAGTGTTCCCAATATTCACGTTTTTTATTTGATAATTTCTTGATGAAACAAAGATAAAATAATAACATAAGAAAGTTAACAAGAACACAAGAATATCACAAGTAATTATCATCACAAGAAAATATTTCTACCTTTCTCATTTTCCAACATGGTATCAGAGCTAAGGTGAAGAAGAAGGAAGAAAAAGGAAATCTGAAGATATACTGAAACAAATAATAAGAAGAATAACGTGTCTTAAGAAGTTGAATAAGGGTCATCAAAGAAAATGGATCATATAAATGGATAAGCCTACTATCTTCAAGAACCATGTCTAACTCACTGAAGGGAGAAAACAAACTAGAAGGGGCCTCCAACTATAGGGCATGGAAAAAAGGGATAGATATCATCCTTGAGAAGAATAAAGTTTTGTATCTATTCAAAGGAAAAGTAAATAAGCCTAAAAATGAATAAAGTGAAGCAGAGAAAGAAAATTTTAGAGAAACAAATATTTTGGCCATGAGCTTAATAGTGGATGGAATAAAGGAAAACATCATTCCATATATATCCAACATAGATTCCACTCAAGAGATGTATGAGGCCCATCCAAATTATTCATAATCAAGAACATTGGTAAAATTGAAAGCCTAAAGAATCATACTAAGAACTATGAAGATGACTAAAAAGATGATATTGTTCCATCCTTATTTGTAATGATAGCTAGAATCATAGATGAACTACATAGATGAAATAGTACATGAAAATGAACTCGTAATTACTTCTCTTCTAGGATTACCAACATATCAGAGTGCCTTTGCTTCATGAATCAACAGTTAGAAGGATACTCCTACATTCAAACAATTATGGAATGCATGTAGTCAAGAAGTCAAAATTTCATTAGTAAGCAACAAGGCGAATGGAGAGGAGAACATCTCAAATGCCTATTCCGCTCATCAAAAGAATAAAGGAACCTTCAAGAAGTTAAAAGGGACAAGGAAGAAGATATACTTATCCAATATTGAATGTTACAATTGTCACAAAATGGGTCACTATAGAAGTAATTGTCATGAGAATCCAAGAAATAAAAGGAGAGACAAGGATCAAGCAAATAGTGTCGATGAAGGTTCATCAAAGAAGAACAAGATGAAATAATATGAAATCAAAGATTTGGTTGTCAGGGACTCTTAGGGACTCAATCCCTTACATATCCTTCTACTCTAAGTTTTGAATTATTTTGATTTATGTTTTTATTTATAGTACTAATAGGTCTAACATGGTTTGGTAGAACAATTTTGAATTGTTTTGATGAAGTTATAGGTATCCCTCAAGATTGGATTGAGAGGGAGCCCTCACCGTTTTGCAAAATATAAGTATCTTACTTCTTGTATTATCTTTTATGTGTGGTTTCATCTCTTATGTTTGTATTATATGCTAATAATATTTCTTTTATATTTTCATTTTTTAGGAAATCTTGTTGAATACTCAAGACCTCACAAGACAGAGCATGATATAAGTTTTGTTGCAAAGGAATCTCTTCGAGAATTGATGTCCTGCAACATTTGATAAGAAACAACTCGAAGGTATGTCTTAGACCATAAGATTTGTTATCTTCATAACAAAGGTATATTCATTTCTTTTAATAATATTCTTTACATTACTAACATAATTATGTCTAGGACCTTTGAATCATAAATATTCTTATTTGAGAGATGAATCATTATATTGGATCTACCATTATTATAAATTTGATCATTCTTATGGAACCGTAAAAAGGTTCGCCGTAAAACACTAACCTAAGGATGTGTCAATGATAATCTAAAAACCCTACTCTAGTTAGGGTTATTTATAAAACATAGAAAAGAATATTCCTTTGATGTTTAGGGTTTTGATACTTCTATAGAAACCCTAGTCCTTCAGGGTTTGCTGTGTATTAAAATCCTATACATTTACGGTTTTGGTAAATTAGGGTTTATGAGAAAAAACCTTATAATATCTAGAGTAAGCTCCTATGAATGAAACCATAGGTGTATGTTAGTCTGTCTGATCAAATTCCTATCCTGATTAAGAGTGTTGTATGTCTAAATTTAATGTATTGATATTTGTGTCTTGGGTTTACCTAATAAATATTGATATTCTTGTGCATGAATATAAATATTAGATATGTATATATTTTAACCTAATTGTTGTTGCTCATAGTTATAGGGTTTGTAACTAAGCCCTAGTACAAGTTTCATATTCTAGGATATAGTGATATTGTTTAGATTTGATGATGAAATATAGGGTTTACATGAAACCCTAATAAAAATTGGTCATATTGTTGAAACCTTAGATAGTATTATGATTGGATTGTTATTGAATCACTGATATATAAGGATTTGTATCTCGAGTATGGATTCTAGGGCTTGTAGTATATCATATTAAAGTCTGTCATGTTTCTATATATAATGAGACTGATATCTTGATTGAGTTACTTTCAATGATGTGATCTAGGGTTTATAGAAAAACCCAATCAAGAAGTTGAAGTATAGAAGTATGTGTCTGTTGTTCATTATGAACCTAACTAAGTTTTGGTATTTGATGTCTAAAGTCTAATGCTTTGATTATTATATGATTATGATATAGTTAAATTCATGGTTCTATACATGTATTTGGTTTTACTTGCCATTTAAGTTATGCAGGTACATAATATTCAAGGTGTTGAATATATTTGTAAGTAAATTTGACTTGATAATATTGATAATAATGATGAAGGAATTTATATGAATAATGATGATCAATATGAATTTGATGAAAGGAATGAAGCCATGATAGATTCTCCGATGATATAGAAAGAAAGGATATATCTCCCTAGTTGAGAGGGAGGGCATATTATGATAGTCATGATGGATGTTTGGGATCTGCTATGATTTAATGGATGAGAAGAAAACAAGAAACAATTGCACTAAGTGGTGTTGAAGCATAATATGTTGTTGCATTTAAAGTAAGAAAGGAAGTTGTATGGTTGAGGAAATTCTGCCAGATCTTTTTGGGAAGCCTCTAAGTCCTACTATGAAAAATTGTGATAATCAAAGCATAATCAAGATGATTGAAGATCCCAAAGGTTTGTGTTTACTCATGTGTATTTGAAATTTCGTTACTGATTAGTGTTTTTTTTATACATGTAAATCTCTCAAAGTTTTGGAAGCATGTTTTGCATGCTTTATTTTTTTGATGTTACAAATCTGTTTGATCAGGAGACATTTTTTGTGACTGATTTGAATGATCGAGAGTGTTGAGGCATCATGTGTAATATAAAATTCCCAGGAGGACATCTGTCTGGCATGTGTGTTGATGTCTAGTTCCCTACGTAGGGAGGGTTGCATTGGTCATAGAGCTATGACCTTGCATTACACACATAGATCCCTAGGTTAATGGTTAGTAAGTAAGCGTAATGGCACCCATAGAGGCTGAAATATTTAGTCCATCTTAGTCCCACTTGGATAGATTTACCTGGTCAGGAATCTAGTATGTGGCATCATGTGTGCCTAAAGTCTTCATAGTTAATTTTCTTTGATATCTTCCATGTACTTGTATATATATGTAAATTATGAATACCTCCCTAGTTAAGAGGGAGTGTTGAATAATGTAACTAGGTTCGATCTTCATAATTGTAATTGAGTCATAATGAAATGTATTTATCAAAAGAAAGAAAAATAAATTTTATTATTATATAAATTGACTTATTAAAGCATGAGTTTCATGCCTGGGTCAATTTTTTTTAGGTCAAGGTCTCCATTGTAGACCTCTAGGGTTTATGTCAAGTGTCCTTATCCATGTCATATTGTAAAGAACCCTTCTTGGGAATTATTTTTCAAGAAATAAAATTATTTTATTGTAAAATAGGCCATTTAGGCCTCCTCCACCAAGTCAGCCTCAAGAAGATCAATTCGGCCTCAAATAGGGTAATTCGACCTCAACATAAGGCTATATATTAGAGAAACTAGACCTCATTTGACATACTCTCTCATCAAGTTCGATTGCAGTAAAAGTGCAGTAAACTGGTTTCATAAAAGGGTACAAAGTTGCTAGAGAAGAAGGAGAGAAGTTGGAAGAAGGAAATCGTGTTTTTTCGGAAATATTTCTCTTACACATGTGAAGTTATTGAGATGAACCTGGGACTGAATTCTATCTCCGCTGTAGGGTCAAAGTTCTAAAGATGGGGGTGAAAAATATACAATTGCTAGGAGTTCGAAATTTTTGCAGTAGTTGAAATAACTGGCATCGAAGTTTTAGGGATGTTTTTGGGATGAAGCTGCTGAAAACGAAGATAATATTGAAAGTTTCTGCATCATAAATGGATAACTTGGTGGAGGAGGAAAGTCTATTGGTCTAGGGTCTTGGTTGTCTCATTTTCATATGAATCTATTGAAGGAAGAGTTGATGATTGGGTTTTCCCCTATATAGGGTTTTTTCCATGGCTGTCCACCTACATCTAGTGTCCCTGATGTTAATTTTTTGTATTTGATAATTTATTGATGAAACAAAGATAAAATAAGAACATAAGAAAGTTAATAAGAACACAAGAATATCACAAGTAATTATCATCATAAGAAAATATTTCCGCCTTTATTATCTTGCAACAAAAATGACACCAAAATCACATTTCTATATGAGGTAAATACTGAGAAACATATTTGAGGGAATTTACACTCCTACTCAAGAAATCCCGCAAAAAACTAAGCCTCAGAAATTGACTCTCCAAACCCTTGCGCAAGCCCCTCCATGCTACCTCTATATAGAACTACATACACTAGCTGGAATCTCCCTCTGAATATGGTGTCTTGCATATTGATGCATATGGAAGTGATTCTCCCTGTCTCTTGGAAATTTTACCGACCACTGGAAGCTAAATCAACCCCTCTCCTGGCTGAATTGAAATAATTTTCTTGAGGAACTGTGCAACCTTGTGAAGAATAATTTTCACCTCCTCTTTTGAATCTTCTATGAATGGAAAAATTTATAACATAATTTATCACCTCTATATATTTGATGAATTATGCATTGGCATTGGGCATCCATTCCTTTCAGACTTGGTCACATTTCTCAAAAAAATATATTTTAAAATCCATACGGGACTTTGCCCAGTTTTTTTCTGCGTGCACACGCCGGTCCATCCATAGCTGACCCACGTATGATATTTAAAATATTAAAAAATATATAATTTCCCTATTTTTGAGGAGGGGTTTATGTTTTTTCCTGTAACTTAACTACCCTATCCCGTGGCCTAACTGTTCCCTAACTGAAAAAACTAATTTGAGGAAGTATAAATACATCTCAAGGGAATGGCCTAAGGGAGGAGAGAGAGAATATTATTGATATTATAGCCTGTTATAGCCCTAATCTAGTTTGATATTTCCCCTGTCCCTCCTGCACTTCTAAGGTTTAAGAAAACCCTTGTTTCCTTGTGATGATCACCTTCATTCTATGTGACATCCTTTGTGCACCATTTATGGAAGAATATTTGTAAGGGTAGGGCTGGATGAATCCAAAGGATGGTTTTTTTCAAGGCCGTGGCAGATCTCAGGTGATTTCCCTACTGCTATTTTCTGTACATGTTATCAATAAAAGAAGTACCGTCCTGTTCTTGATGTTCATGTGTTATGTGTATCTTATACATGCTTAATAATATTGAATAATTTTATTTCATGTTATCCTTATGAGATTATGTATGCTAATATGATAAAATCTAGGTCATATATGATGTACAACTAGTTTTTGTGTTTGTTCTTGACAGATTTGCAGGTTTTGGAGCACGAGGATTTGTAGGGGGTTTGCACCCTACAAGATCTACTTCAAATGAAGGATAAAAGGGTAAGGTCCACAATCCTCACTTTCTATTTTAAATCATCAAAGTTGGTAATTAGAGTCCTTCTTGTGATGACACGCCATCCGCTCTATTAGGTCTCTCAACCCAAGGCCTTAGGGTAGCTTTTCCCGTAACAGAATTGGAGACTCCTCTTCATTGGAGCTGAATGTTCCCCTGAAGAGATTCAAACTTACACCAATATCTTTCGATAATTTTGGGATGTGTTTACTTGATCTTATGAGGAAATGCCTGGTATAGATCCATCTATTGTCCAACATGAGATCAAGAAATACGAAGATGCTAAGCCTATTCGATAGAAGCTTCGTTCAGTCAACCCTAGGAAGGCTGTAGCTATCAAATCTGAGGTTGAGAAGCTGCTAAAGGCAGGTTTCATATACCCTGTTCCATTAACTGAGTGGGTTTCGAATCTAGTTCCTATGGACAAGAAACAAGGAATGATTCGATTTTGCATCGATTTCAGGGATTTGAATAAGGCATGTTATAAAGATAACTATCCCACACCATTTATAGATCATATTATCGATTAGTGTGAGGGGAATGATATTTTCTCCTTCATGGACACTTTCTCGGGATATAATCAGATCACTATCCGTCTTGAAGATCAACATAAGACTGCTTTTATTTTCCCCTGGGGTACCTTTTCTTACAAAAAGATGCCTTTCGGCCTTAAAAATGTTGGAGCTACCATTTAGCGGGCTATGTCCTATGCCTTCCACGACATCAAACATATTATTGAGGCGTATTTGGATGATTTAGCTTCTTGTTCTCGCAAGAGAATTGATCAACCTTCACACCTTCGTCAAGTTTTTGAACGATGTCGTTATTACAAAATTAGGTTGAACCCTAATAAGTGCATTTTTGTTGTCACATCCGATCGGTTGTTCGGATTCATCGTGTCTACAGAAGGGATTCAGGTAGATCCCTTCATGGTTGAGGCAATACTTCAGTTGCCTCCCCCGTCTTCGAACCATCAAATTCAAAGTCTACAAGGCAAAGCCAATTTCTTATGGATATTTATCGTGAGTTATGCTGAGATTACAAAAGGATTTATGAGGTTAATAAAGAAAGGAGGTCCATTTTTCTGAGATGACTTTGCTCAATGCTCGTTTGATGCTTTGAAAAAAACATTGAACTATGCTCCATTACTGAGTCCACCCAAATATAGTAGAGATTTCCTCTTGTATCTCATTGGAGCAGAATCTACCATTGGTATGGTTTTGGTTCAGGAAGATGATGCTCTTTGCGAGCTTGTTGTATACTACCTTAGTCGAGGCTTGGTGGGTCTTGAACTCCGATATTCTCTGATTGAGAAACTAGCTTTGGCAGCTGTCCATGCTATCCAGCAGCTCATGCATTATATCCTTCTTCACAAAAATTATGTTTTGAAGGAAGTTAATCCATTTCAATTTATTCTCATTAGGCGAGTGATTGGGGGAAAATACAATTGATGGATTTTCATTTTGCAAGAGTTTGATCTTGAATTCCTGCCTGCAAAATTCAAGAAGTCTTTGGTATTTTCTGAGTTGATTTCTGAGTTTCCTAGTGGAAAAGAGATTTTTTATGAAGAGTCATTCCTTGATGAAAATATTTTCCTCATTTATTCACAGGATCCTTGGTATGGAGATCTCATTGTTTATCTCCAGTTTGCGAAGTTTCCCTTAGCCTTTTCGAAATATGAGTGTCAAAAGTTGCGTCACTTGGCTAAAAATTGTCTGATTTTCGGTGACACTCTATATCATCACATGGTCGATTCGATCCTTAGATGCTGCTTAACTCTCGAAGAAGCTGAGGTTGTGCTAAATGATAAGCCACGATTGATATTGTGGTGTTCATTTATCTTGGCTTGCTACAACCCAAAAAATCTTGCGTGTAGGATAATTTTTGCCCTCGATTTCAAAGATTGTTTTTAGGTGGTCAAAAATTTCCATCCTTGTCAACTCTATACTTAGAAGATGTGCGCTCATCCAGCTCCACTCTTTCCTATCATTGCTGTCGGTCCATTCACAAAGTGGGATTATGATTATACTACTTGTAACCTGCCTTCGGCTAAAGGTCATAAGTACATTATTGTAGTAGTAGTCTACTTTACGATGTGGGCTGAGGCTATGCCTACTTTTGCGAACGATGGTGAGACAACAGCCCTGTTTCTATTCAACCAAGTCATTTCTCGCTTTGGTATCTCCAAAGAGATTGTCACTAACCATGACAGTCATTTTCAAAACAATATGATGGCTGAATTGGCTCTCAAATTGGGTTTTAGGCAGGAGCATTCATCTCCTTATTATCCTCAGGCCAATGGGTAGGTTGAAGCCGTTAACAAGTACTTGAAGACTATCCTTCAATGAAAAATTGATAAATATAGATCCAATTGGCATGTCATGCTGTACCCTGCACTTTGGGCATACCGAATGTCTGTGAACACTGCGACCGGTTTCACTCCATTTCAACTAGCTTATGGGTTGGAATCTATATTTCCTATTGAATGAAAAATCCCTTCCCTTAAGCTGGCAGTTGAGCTTCTTCCTGACACTTCTAGTCATGAAGAACAAATTATCCATCTAGAAAATCTCGATGAGCAGTGCCAAGATGTAGCTACGATGAATGAGGCACATAAGAAACGAATGAAGGTTCAATGCGATAAGGCGGTCAAGCCTAGGGTTTTCTCTGAAGGTGACCTTGTATTGGTTTATGCCCAAGAGAAGGTTGTTTTGGGGGAAGGCAAGTTCAAATCCATGTGGTATGGACCCTTTATTGTCAAAAAGGTCCTGAAAAAGGGAGCTTATGCCTTGGTTGATTTTGATGGAAATGAGCTGGCGGAGCCCAGAAATGGGCTCTATCTGAAGAAATATTATGCCTAGGTTTCGACCTAGCATTTAATTTGTTCTGTATATTGTATCTTTGTACATATCTATTTTTTGATTTTTTGGTGTGACTTTGATGATTTTTTATCTAATTTAGCAGGTATTATCAGATGAGATGAGTCATTTTGGCTTTGCTGATGGTGCTAGTAGACATACCCAGAACCTGGCTTCCGCGGCTTAGGTAATTCACTATCCATCTGGTCAGTTGTTAGTATCAAGGGGTGTATGCATTGGTCCTGCTTCGAACAATGTGGCAAAATACACTGCAGTGGTCAACCTACTTTCGAAGGCAATATCTCTTGGTGTTGATTCGTTAGTAGTTTACTTGGATTCAGAACTCGTGGTTTCACAATCAAACAACACCTATCGTGTTAGAGACACATTTTTTCATCGATTATTTTTTAGAGTGTTTTTGTTACAACGTTCATTTCAATTTATTACGTTCATTCACATTCCTCGATCTGATAATTGGTTAGCAGACTCATTAGCTAACCAAGCACTTTATTGGCACATTAATCATTCAATACTTTAAAAATATCAAAAACATTGTTCATCATTGTACATTTGGGACAATCAAATCATATAAAATCGCTATATATATATATATATATATATATATATATATATATATATATATCAGAGTGTTCAAAAAATACAAAAATTGGACCCTACAAAATTGGGCTTATGCCCGATCATGTCTGTCATAAAAAATAATAATACAGTCATCCGATCAAATCTAAATCTATCCTTGTGGCCCCTGCACAACATTTGTGTTCCGGTAAAACAAAATAATAGTAGCTACATGATGGAATAACCACACCCAGTCTCATGGTACTCCAACCACCCTCCTCTGGATAGCCTCAAGAAGATTCTCTATAGCTGCCATGGGTACTTGGTGAGTTAAACTCTCCAAGTTTCTCTGGATGGCATGGAGGGTTCTTCCTTGGTCTTCAGCATCATCTGCCTCTCCTCTTGGATTCTGCATCATGATCATTATAATTTTGTAAGTCATATTGTCCTATCAGAAATATTTTTCATTTTAATATAATTTGAAAAATCACATAATCAAAAAATCATTGTGAAATATTACCAGTTTCACCCCATGCTGCTTAGGGTGGAAGAACCAAATCAAGATCTACTCTAAAATCCATCCCAACATAGGGTTAATCCTCTCTTGAGATGACCTGTTCTCCCCACCACTGAAAGAACTCATCGTCCCATGTTGTGCGGGGAACCTCACTTCCCGCCAATCTCTTCATCAAGTCTGCTCATATGGATATCCTCAGATCTCTTGGGTTACTGATGGTTGAGATGATCTTGGGCCGAAGCCCTGAGACTCTCTCAAAGAAGAATGTCAACAAAATAGTACCATATCCAAAGAGTTTTGCATTTTATTTCTGGATATAAGTAATTTTTTTCTTCATATTTTCCAATAAGGTTGTGCACCAGTCATAGAGGTTGGTCAAGAAATCTACTGCTAGACTCATGTGAGTGCGTGAGGCCTGGTGAAGGGATGCTGACCCTGCCACTCTACCAATAGTGAAAAGAAGGATTTTAATGTATAATTATTGTACATATTTGTTTGGGATCTGTGTCCCCACCTTGTTTGCACCATCTACACAGTATACCTGGACATAGTCATCTACATTAAGCCCTCTAGTGGGCTTACCATGAAAATCAACTGGTTCTCCCCTCCGGGAAAGTCCAGTGATAAAATAGATGTCTTCTAGTTCAATCCTCAGTGGAAACTGGTCTATCATGAAGAAATATTCATTTGGTTCCAAATAATTGACCAACATCTCGAGTAATCGAGTATTGGTTTTCATATTTGGCATTCTAAAAAACTTTAATAATCCACAACCCTGAAGGATATCCAATGATTTCTGGTCCTGGATGACTTCATTGTCTATTGCAATGTGTTATCTTTACCTCCAGATGATAGTCATCACGAACAATTTCATCCATTGACCAATTAGATATTAATTTTTGAATTTCACTCTGTGCATACGCGACTTCATTCAGACACAATCATGTATATACACGAGTTCCTCATGATGAACCCGCGTATATGCAGAGGGTTTCAAGAAAAATATATTTCCTACAGTAAAAAATCCCCAAAATTGATTTAAATGGCAAAGAAATTTAAAAACAAGCTGAGTATGGGGCTTGCCTGACTGGTTTGAGTCAATTCAGTGGTCGGTTGCTTCGTTTGGAAGAAAGGGGTTTTTTTCTCTAGAGCTCTTTCTCCACTTCTGCACTGCACAAATGACCAAAATGTGAGTCAAAATGCTTATTTATGCCCAGAATTTGAAAATTTTTCACAAATTTTGTTTGTGTCTATTTTTCGAATTTGTTTAAGGTAGTTTAACCTTTTGGCTTGTAAGTGTTGGGAAATTTTTTTTTTAGGTACATTCTGGTGTTTTTAGATATTTCCAATTTTGCTTCGAATCCATGATAGTTGACCTATCATGGTAGGTATTCGTTTCTGAACTGGAATATAGGTTAGGGAATTCACTTTCCATTTCACTTCTGCATACTAGCCTCCATTCTGATCACTTTCCATAAGGTCGACCCCATCATGTGATGACTATTTAACCAAGTTCACTCTTTGATTTTTAAATCATGATATGATGGTAGAGCCATCCTTTACATGGGATTCCTAGTTAGTTCCTTGTTATCAATTGTCGCCCACGCTGCAATCTGTGTAGGGTCGGGGGTCCTCTTTAGTCCCGTCATGACCTATGTGTTGAAGCTTCATTCTTCTTCTTCTTCACTATCTTTATTCTGGCCATATACCTTAGAGGCTCCCATTGTTTGTCGAGTTGTATTGCTGCATTTGCATATTGACCACTTGTTTATATTGGCCTTTAGACGGATTCATTTGGACTCATGTTTAAGCCCTCTTTTAACCATGTATTTTTGTACAATTTAACCATGTAATCACTTAGCCTTTGAAACTTGACACCTTTTCCCATGGATGGAACATCCCTTTGAGTGTCACCTACCAATTTTTGCCACCTTGCATTAAGCATACGATTGTTCCTATCC
The DNA here is from genome assembly GCA_034641835.2 of Pinus albicaulis. Classification (NCBI taxonomy): domain Eukaryota; kingdom Viridiplantae; phylum Streptophyta; class Pinopsida; order Pinales; family Pinaceae; genus Pinus; species Pinus albicaulis. The sequence continues at coordinate 875,346,553 of CM076575.1, read as the reverse complement.
CAGGAACTAGTGCATCTGTTTACCGACATTCATTCTATCCATTGTACTATAGGCATCCTTTTATTCTTTTTCAATATTTGAAATATTAAAAAGACAAAAAAATTAAATATTTAAAAAAAAAGTGGGAACGAGACAATACTTCCATACTTGATGGCAGTTACAGTGTCAGTTGTGTCATCCTTGAACAAAGCAAAAAAAGCTAATTATTTTCTCCATTTGGGATGGTTTTAGTTTTTGAATTAGGAGAAGCCATAACCTTGTTATTGAGTCAATACTCCCTCGGTTAGTTATCTCTTCCAATAATATGGAGGGTTTTTTTATGCCTCCTGCATGACAAACTTATAAAAAGTTATCATTTGCTGCCATCGTCAAAATGAGTCTTGATTTTTTTCAAGGGAAGTTAACATGAGTCAGCCTTTCTGCAGTGTCTCTTGACTCATTTTTCAGTCGGCCTTCCCAGTCTGTCAGTATCTCATTCTATCACATCATCTATTTGGTCCTTTTCTCGTGCTAGTTTAAGAAGGTATCCATTGACTTCTTGCTGGTGGGTTTGTCTCTTATCGACTTCGACAGATTTCTATGAGAGTAAACCTAGAGCTGCACCCTGGACCTATTTACATCATTGATAGGTGACCTTATGCTCAACATTTGATCAACATCATGAGTCTTTGACTGAGTGGTTTCCCTTGTGTTCCACTTCAGATTACATTATCACACCTGGTATTCATGCAGTACCTTGATTTCCATTTGACCCTATCGGTGGATATCTCGTCTCTTTGTCAGCTTTCATTATTGGTTGGTTCAGAGGGTTTCTTTCGTGTGCTAGCTACATTTTGTACATGCTGGAAGTGTACTTCGGGTTGGTTACTTCACTTGCCTTTGTCTGATTCCTTCCAAATCTTGGCCTGCGGGTTACACTCGCGCTGGACTAATGTGGGATGCCTTAATGCCTTCCTTCCAACAAATATTTTCCCATCAACTCCGACTCATTACTCTGGGAATAAGGTCTAGATTCCTTTTGTCAATACCTTAGGGTTTGCAGTCATCAGTGGTAGACTCCTTTGCTATCTACAGTGAGAATACATCAATGTATCCTGATCGGTAGATTCTCTCAAGTGTTCGACTTCAACTCATTTATTCGCACTTGTTAGATTGTCCTGCGACACCTTGACACTCATTATCATTATCGGTGGGTTGTCTCGTGTTTATTAATGATATACATCAATTACCAGTAATCAAATGATTTCTCACATGGTCAACCTCAGCTCATTTAGTCCCATTGTGTAGAATTGCGCCATGGTGATCGATGAAGACCTCTGGTTTGCATCAGCATGCTTTGGTTCACTTTGACAGCTCCTTATGTTTTTTTCCAGTGACACCATCTACCCTTATATGTTGCAATTTCATCACAACAACATCTTATATGTTTGCATCCGACTTGCGTGTTGTACCATTTGTTCCACCACTTATGATTTGGTACTTGGAGATTCAATTGTGACTTCAATGATCAGATATCTATGAAACATCATTGATCAGTCTTTTATATGTGATACTTGGATGTGATTTTGACTTATATTTCTAGGCAATGATCAGATGATTCACTATGTACTTTACATTTTAGTTATACTTGTATACATATTGGATTTGCTCCATACTTGATATGCGGACATGCTTTTATTTCACTGAGCATGGGTATGCTTGCCTCATACATGAGCTATATTTCTGAATTCTATCACTGGTTTTTGGCAGGCTGAAATTTGGTGAAGTCCTCTCTAGTCCTCACATGGTTCTTTCTATGCACATAATACATTTTGGCCATCATGTACCCCTTTTGACCTCATATATTAGGGAACATATGTTATAGAATCATTTATCACCTCTATATACTTGGTGACTTATGCATTGGCCTTGGGTAGCCCTTCCATTCAGACTTGGTCACATTTCTCAAAAAAATATATTTTAAAATCCATATGCAACTCTGCCTAGTTTTTTCCGCGTGCACACACGGGTCCATCCATAGCTGACCCACGTATGCTATTTGAAATATTAAAAAATATATAATTTACCTATTATTGAGGCAGGGTTTACGATTTTTCCTGTAACTTAACCACCCCATCTCGTGGCCTAACTGTTCCCCAACTGAAAAAAAATAATTTGAGGAATTATAAATACACCTCAAGGGAATGGCCTAAGAGAGAAGAGAGAGAATGTTATTGATATTATAGCTTGTTATAGCCCTGATTAAGTCTGATATTTCCCTTGTGCCTCCTGCACTTCCTAGGTTTCAGGAAACCCTTGTTTCCTTGTGATGATCGCCTTCATTCTATGTGACATCCTTTGTGCACCATTTATGGAAGAAGATTTGTGAGGCTAGGGATGGACGAATCCGGAGGACTATTTTGCTCAAGGCTGTGGCAGATCTCAGGTGATTTCTCCACTGCTATTTTATGTACATGTTATCAATAAAAGAAGTACCATTTTTTCCTGATTTTCATGTGTTATGTGTATCTTATACATGCTTAATAATATTGAATAATTTTATTTCATGTTATCCTTATGAGATTATGTATGCTAATATGCTAACATCTAGGACATATATGATGTACACCTATTTTTTGTGCTTTTTCTTGACTGATTTGTAGGTTCTGGAGCACGAGGAGTTGCAGGGGTTTTTCACCCTACAAAATTTACTTCAAACAAAGGATAAACGGGTAAGGTCCACAATCCTCACTTTCTAGTTTAAAGCATCAAATTTGGTAATTAGAGTCCTTCTTGTGATGACATTCCATCTAATCTATTATGTATCTCAACCCAAGGCCTTAGGGTAGCTTTTCCCGTAACAAAAAATGCTCCAGAAGATCATTGTGCTTCCCCTCTGCCACCTGCTACTCGATCAATAACTTTATTTTTCTGTTGAATCACCTGTTACTGGGAAATTGAACTACCTTGATCACTGAGTATCTGCAACTGGTGCATTCTCCTTCTACCCACCGACCTCCGCTTATAATCTATAGTTGGGACTCTGACGACCATAATTAAAACTTAATCGATGGTTGAGATCATCTCAACATCGATCTGTGTGAGTTTCTAGAGAATTATCACATTTGTTAATTAATTACTATTAATTAACCAGTTTTCCTAAGTTAGACTTAGGAAAAACTTAAATTATGGTAAATTAATTTAACTAAGCTATCCTTAGGTGGAATTTCTAGAAATGATTTTTGGGTTTTGGAGAAATCTTGTGTTTTAGCCTCTCCAAAATTTTTTGAGACTAGAATACCATCCGATGCTACAAACACTAACACTCCCTCTTAGCGAGGAAGGTGTTCTTTAGCGCTGCACTACTGCTACAATACCCCGTTTTTGCATCATCCTCCCATACATGTTTTTGATGTTTGAAAACTCTAGCTGCCTGCCATTTTCCATCAACCACTATGCTAACTTTGATTCATCTGCTACTGATTGTAGGTGAACAATGTTGCATCTGAGTTGCTGCTGACAATACACTGTACAAACTGTAATGCTACCAACTCCGCATCTACATTGCAACCCAACTAATATCCCTCTCACTGTTGCTACTACTGCTACAACTGAAAAGCATCCAAAATAATATAACATAATCAACTATGTCTCTGTCTCACAAAAGTATCATGAGTCTCTAACTGCTACTAGCCTCTTCTTTTTCCAGTAGGGAATATTTGTTGCTACTGATTCTGCACTGTGCCTCCTACATTACTATTAACACTGTTTTGTGCTCCTTAACATCTGACTTCAACTATTATGCAATTGTCACTCTGGAACCGATTGCACCAACTGAAATTGATCCCACTACTACTAAATATTGTGGGCCCCTGTAGCAAGGGTAATGATCCATCAGGAAACACCATTTTATTCTCACCTTGATGGGCCTTGCTCAAATCTCTATGCAACTCTGGGACTAAATCTCCATATCACCCCACCTCTCTCTTGGAGGTATAGCTGTATATATGGTGAAATCTTCCATGAACCTAGAGGAAATATTAATGATCTATGATAGAGATGCTACTTGATATTGATTCTCCTTCTTATCCTTTTTCCTATGAGGACATTGAGAACTGTAGTGGAAAAAATCACCACACCTGAAGCACTTGATTTTGAAAAAAACATTTTTTTTCTTCTTCTCTCCCTACAAGCCTTGTCCCCATCTGGGACCTTTTGATTTCCCTTTTGATGCAAGGGACACATTTTCTTCCTCCTTTAGACCCTTCAATACTTTGGTTCTACTACCGCTGATGGATTTATTTACTATAACTCGCCTCATCTCCTCCTGTGAGATATATTCCCACTTCTGATCCCCATCAAGCAACATATCTCATCCTAGAATTAATTGGAAAAAATTCTCCCAATATTCGGTGACATTGTTGAGGGCCAACCTCACCATTTATGTAGGTGGAGGAATCTCTCCTACAGCTACAAGCTCATCCTAAATATCCTAAATTATGGAGAGAAAGGGGTTGATTCCTTCACCCTTCCGCATCCTAGAAATCCTAATATTTTCCTTTAGGAACATCTTCTATTTCTAGGAAGGATTCTGGTGCAGTCCTGCGAGAGAATCCCACATCTCCTTGGACATGTTGTTGGTCACTATGTATGAGACTATATGATGTCAAACACCATAGAGAATCATCCAATTTTTTAGTCATTTCCTTTCTAAAATTTGTGAGCTACTACTGGTCTATAGGTTCTGCCACAACGTTATATGCACAAGTCTTCATACCATGCTCCTCTAGTAGAAAGGACATCCTGGACTTCCAGATGATATAGTTGGAGGAACCATCCAATTTGTCCTATATATAACTCTTGTTGTCGCCATTTATGAAAAAAAATCATCTTGAGGTAGAAATCTCCCTCTTTCATCTGCTCAGATGATAGAACTGCTATTCATACTCCTTATTGGAGTGAGAAATATTTCTTCCTACAAATGAATACTTTTGTATTTATGAATCTAGAAACTCTTTGAGAGAAACTCCCTCTATGCGTGCACTCTCTTCCACCTAACACTGACTTTTTTTTAGCAAACTACTGCAAACCCTCTATGCCTAGACAAGAAATATGATATGTGAAATACTGAGCTACTGTTCCCTCTGCCTGCTGGAACTGCTTCCCTAGACAAATCGAACTTTCTTGCCACCTGCAATTAGAAAATTGAACATTGTCCAACAATTCATATTGCCTGTCTAGGAACTCCACAACCTCTCGAAATTTTCTCCTCCTACTCCCTATGGACAACACTTTTCTCCCTCTTCATCTCTGAGCCTCATTTATATCAAATACACTCTGATACCATGTGAAAAATTCTTGAAATGCATAAACTATAAATTATTCTTCTAACAGTAAGTTAATTATGTAAGTTATTTATGAAAAAAAACAAATAATTCACGCTGCAATTTATTCACCATAAAAAATACCGTGAAAGAAAAAATAGGAACTAAGAAATGCTAGCACACACATAAAAATGAAAGAATTGTTTTTGGACCATTGTCCCCAGAAAAACCCAATGTGGTAAAATTGGTGTAGGACTTGAGGGTTTTATTATTATGCAACATTAGAAATTCTGAGTACAATAAAATGACACCCAACTAACATTTATATCTCAGAGAAATACTGAAAAAAATATCTAAGGAAATTTACCCTCCTCCTCAAGCAATCCCATTGATCCAGTTCTTTTAACTTCAAGAATGCATACATAATTGCATAGAAAATAATATATTAACCAAGTAAATTAACACATGAAAAAGAAGCAGAAATTATAGCACAACCATGAGATAAAAGGCACACAAACGATTTGATTATGAAGTTCACCCAATGTGAGCAATGTCTCTGATTCCTGTTCAAAGTGGAGAGACATTATTTCATTAAGTGGTAACAAAGAAATTGGTTACAAGAAAATTTACAAAAATGAACCTTATACCTCCAGTTCAGTTGATGGCCTGAAAATGGAGACCTAGGTTGGAGAAACAGACTACACGGTTGGATTCTTGGCACAAAAATGTGAAACATCGACTATAAACTTGTCAAATTATGACACTAGCACCTCTAGTATTCTAATGGAATATTTTTAGCATCTAAATAGATCCCTTTCTCATGGTTCCATCGCCCCTGACTTCTCTTGGTTCCGTGCTCCGCTCTCCCCCGGTCCGCTGGGAAAATGATTTGAGCATTTTTTATATATGTGATGGGGTAGAGACACCAACATGGGGCCATTGGCCCATTGGTGGTGGTGGAATTTAGGCCAGGGGCGGATAGGGTTCAAACCCCCACCGCTCCCCATATGGAATAACAGTTACGTTGTAAGTTCGACGTATTTGAATTTTGGTTAAGTGTTGTTCCTCCAATGTGTTCTATTTAACATGTATGAATACTCCATGGGTTGGCGGGGTTTTACCACCCACAAAACTCCTTAGATTTTAATATTAACCAATTTTGTTGGGTCATTTGAGGGGTGGCGAGGTTGGAAACTTGCCACCCCAAAAATATTATTTTTTATTTTACTTTTTGAACCATATGGTTAAAATTTTCTTGCCGGAAATTAATAGTTACTGGACGAATTAAGGATGTGAAAATTTTTCCTTTTCCGACCGCTATTTTCTGTGTGCCAAGACTCTACCGAATTGTTGCCTCATTAGTGACTTCCACTTGGCCAAGTTTGACCAGAAATTTGACTAGCTATAAATTGAGCACACAAACTCGGATTTGAGTAACATTCACACAGTTCGAATCAGGGCGAAGAGAAATACTATCCAGTCCTATTTTAAATTCCATCTGATGAATTTTATTGTTGATTATATTTTTAAGGCCACTTCTATTTCTAGATACTCCCAGATCATTCCTCCCCACTAATAAGATTTTGGACCATCAAAATATTTTCGAGTCAGTTATGGAAAGTGAGGGAATTTCTCCCTCACTGCTAACCATCGAGCCTTACTTGGATGCATTCCTTCGAAACAAATATGAAGGTAATCCAAGTTTCCCTGTCATGAAGTCCTGGTATTCGTGTCGAGAATGATGTCCTTTGGTAGCTTGTACAAGTATTCAGGTGCAAAATTGTCCACTGTAAGAAACTATCCAACCTCTTCAATGTTCATGATCAAAGGAGGCTCATAAAACATCAAGTTTTCAATGTTCACCACTGATTACATCTGAATTAATGCTGGAAAATTTAGACGAAAATAATTGTCTCCAATATTTTCTAATAGGTGAATGGGCCATATCAAATTGGTCGCAACTTAATTCCTTCCCCTTTCATTATATCTTTGATGATGTGGAGCCACACTTTGTCCCCAACTTGGAAATAGTGATTGACTTGGTACTTTTCATGTCAAGCTTTTTATCAAGTTATTTTCTCCAACTTCTCCAACAATTCTTGGTGAATCATATGTCTCCGCTGAATGAACTTCTGTGCTTTGTCCCTGTCAAATTTCCCACTAGAATATTCATCTCTCCCAAAGACCACGTCTAAGGGATCCTTTGGAAAATATCGAAAGAATTTCTCGAATGGTGAGCTCTAAGTGGATGAATGCAATACCCAGTTGTATGCATGTTTTAGATAAGGAAGATACTCATCCCACAACTTGGGATGATTTCCAAAATAGCCTCGGAGTAAGTGTATCATTGTGCAGTTGACAACCTCTGTTTTTTCATCGACCTGTAGATGAAACTCCATTCTCCTCTTCAGCTTGGTGTCCATCATTCTCCATAAAATCGTCCCAAAATCCCCAGTAAATCAAGAGCCTAGATCAGACACAATGGATGCGGGTAGCACAAAGTGGACCCAGAGAAATGGAAGAAGAGATGAGAAATCTGCTCTGCAGTGACCTGCTTTTTACAAGACATTAAGACACACATTTTGCTAAATCGATCCACAATGACATAAAAATATTCATGACCTCTCCTAGACAGAGGAAAAATTCCTACAAAATTCATTGACATACTTTTCCATGGACGACTCAAAACAAGGAGTGGTGTGTACAACCCTATTTTTCCATTAGCGAGCTTGAAAACTGAACACAACACGCATCCATTTACATATCGAGTCACAATATTTTTCATGTGAGGCCAAAAAAATACCTCTGTAATGACATAAATAATTTTCTACACCAAAATTACCTAACACAAGAGAGGTATGTGCATTTATTATTACATGTATCCTTTCATTCAAGGGAATGCAAACTTTCTCCAAGGTGGTACAACAAATTTCCTTGCAAGTGATAATTATCCACTTGCGATCCATACATCCATTTTGCATAAATATCCTTAAAATAATCATCATGAACATTCTATTCAACATAACATCCAAAATAGAAAGACACATTTTTCAAAACAATAGATGCTAAAATAGGTGGGCGAGAAATCATATCTGCCAAGTTTGTTGCTGGTGCCCTTCTTGTATTTTATTACGAAGCGAAAATGATGAAGGAGACCATGCATCTTAAATGATGTGCTTGCTGAAGCTTGGAATGCGACTGAAGGTAATTCAAATGCAGGAGATCTATGTGAATGATGGTCTCCTTGCCGATTAGGTAAGGCTTCCTCTTCTTCACACTTTGAACCAAGGCATACAACTCCTTCTCATATGTGGGATAGTTCACAACAAATTTGGATAATTTCTTGGAATAGTAACATATAAGTATCCTTTGCTGCATCAATACTACTCCAATAGCGCATCCAATGACATCTATCTCGATATAAAAAGGATGCTGTAGGTCTGGTGTTACCCGGATAAATCCATCTTGCGGACAATATCGATCTCCCTAGAATCCTAACAGAGAAATACAAAAAAAAAAACATGAGAATATATCTTTCCCTAACCTAACTTTGTTCATATTATTAAAATTAAAGAAATAGGATGATGCTCTTACATTTTTAACAATATTCTTGATGAATATCCCACACTCTGTCCTGAAGTAGCTCCTCAATGCTTAGAAGAAACCTGCAAACACAAACATACAAACGATCAAAGGCATCTACAACATAATAATAATCTAAAACCATCTTAACATAATGATCAAGGAGATTAGGAAATGAAATTGTTTTAATGAATATATGAGCATAAACCATTCACAATTTCAAGAAAACAATAAAATGAGAAAAAGTATCCAAATGTATTATTTAGGGATAAAATAGAAATCTTACAACCAATCCTTGATGTCATATAGGTTCCTCCAACATTCCTCCAATATTCCTCCTTGGCTAACAAGATTACAATCCAAAATTACCAGCATAAGACTACCATAAGTGAGCTCCCCTAACCCTAAAGTCTCAGCTCAATTTATAGGAGAAACTAAGGAGGTTTTAGATCCACCAAAGATGGGTGAGATCCATAAATGATGGGATTAAGGATCGATGGTCTAAGGGAATTAGCTCCATGTTTAGAGGGGTTTGGCTCGAATTGATATGAATTAGAGACCTCTAGCTGGGATATATGCGCCCAACTATGCTTCTAGAACTTAATTTTATTTTTTACTTTACTTTGAGTCAGTTGTGTAGTTTTTAATGGAAAATAGAGCGGAAAAATGCACAAGGATTTATGGCAGTAACAACGCATGCAAAAACATTGACTAGAAAAAGTGCGCAAATCATATTTAAGAGGTTAAAGAGCCATTTTACCCAAACTTCATGACTTCGTAAAGGAAAAAGGGAGTATACTAGAACATAAGTATGGATGGTGATAGATCCATTTTGAGCATCAAGTGTCATGGTGACAAAATGGCGTGTAACAAATCCCCCCTAAAGTGAAAAGTCTGGAAAGTCATTTAAAAGATTGAAGTACTTTATTATACCAAGGATTGGATTAGAGACACTGGTTGGAAACCTGCAATGAACATTCATGGATTTCAATGTAAATATATAATCATCATTGAGGTAGGCATTCCCATACTCAGAGTAAAAAATAACTGAATGTACTGGTACATAAATAGCTTAGAATCATATCAATAGTAGACACAATATGGATGAAACCATATGTTATTATTTTTGCTACTCAATCATGAATACATAACTCCTCGTAACTTGGATGGATGAAACTATATGCAGGGTCTTGATCTCCATCTCTCGATTAATACGAATTTAGCCATGCGATTTAATGTGTTGAAGTCGAACATGGTAGAAACCACTTGATTATCGGTCAATGATGAAAACTATTAACAAGTGCGAGAGAAAACACCAATAATGACAATGGATCTCAAGGTACTCTAGTACAATCTATGGAGTGTGAACAGATAGTCTGTAGTCGAAAACTCATAGAGTTGCTCGGTCAAAGGCCAATGATGAAAACCTATTGTCAAAGTTGAGAAACCTACCATTAGGGCATGTAGCCTTTAAGATACTGATGAGGTTTCCGGATCAAGTTCCTAGATAATGAGTTGAAGTCGATAGGAAGAAACATGTCATAGGAGGGCCTACGACACAAAACTTTTTATGTCAAGTTGAAGAAATTTTTTTTGCAAGGACTAACTCAGGGATGGTCAACGTGAATGGAGGCTGATATTTGCAAAGGAATATGACCTAAAGTTGAACTTCTCTTGAACAAATAACGACATGAAAATTTACTTGGAAAAATTTGACTCAATGATAATATTGAAAAATAGCTGTAGAATTTCAATGAGGTTTGATTAACTGTAAGACAAAATAGATTACCCAACCTAGAAGCAAGTTTGATGAAGTTCCGTGTTCAAGAGTGACATGCTTCTTTTAAAATGAATACAAAGATGAATACATTTTCCCAATCCCCCCCCCACCATTACTGGCAAGTACCTCTTTATTTTTGTCAAGCTTGAGGAGGATAACATTTTCTTGTCATATAAGCTCATCCTTCGGATGAGTCCTCCGAAGTATTTTTAACGAACACTAGGAAGGAGTGGTTTAGTGTTTTTAATGTTTAAAGAGTTTTAAAAAAACTTAAAGGAAACTCAATCAGTTCTTTCATCGTAATTTTTTAACAAGGCCCAAGAAAGTGAAACTCGAATTTTTTTAGTTTTAGGGAGTTAGAAGAAAAAAATAATTAAAATATACAGTGTTATTTTTCATAAATTTAGTCCCTCAAGCCCCAAAAAGGATAAAATAATGCGAGAGAGAACTCTCATGGCCATGCTTAGTCAACGTATACCTTTTTCGTAAATAGTCTAGTTTAGTCTGAAAAAGGGGTATACTTATGCTGAATTGACGACTGTTCATTTACTTTTACGAGTTCAAATAGTCAAGTACTCAGTGATATTTTCATGTTTAGAGAGTCTGAAAAGGGATTAAAATATGACTCCAAAGTTTCACTTTTTCATGTTTTGATAGAGTCCGAAAAAGTGATAAAATTTTACTCAGTCAAAATGATTCATTTTTTAAACTCAACCTATCTCTGCACATAAAAATTAATAAATTATGATAATTTCTCTTTATTATGGTAAAAATATTGAAAAAAAATACTTCTAAAAGGTTAAAAGAATAAAATAATAATAATTTATTGATAAAAACTTATAAAAGTTGAAAAAGATAAGTCATTTTCACCATTTCATTTTGAGAGTAGTAAAAAAGGTTTTTACCACAAAACGTCCGTAGCTGATATCGGGAAAACCAGTAAACCATTCGATGAACCATTTCCTCTAGGTAAAAACTCTCTTCCATATCTTTCATTTCAACCATTTAAATTTAATTTTTAGGCTTTAGGATGATTTTTTAGGAAGGCTTATGTTTTTAGAAATCACCTGCCGGGGTGCGCGAGTTTTCCTCAGCAGGGCTGCACACCTCGATACTTTTCGACACACAAAATTAGCATGGCTGTGTGGTTTTTCAGTAGAGAAATTGTGCAAAAATACACTGTGTGTAAGGAAAAACCACACAGACACAGTGGGATTTCTAATATACAAAAAATCCGACCATTAAAAATATCCAAAATTTCTCCCACATGGTTCTAATGTTCCGTATTTTTAATTTTTAGGTCATTTGAACCATTCATACTCAAGTGGATAGAAAAAGAACATGAAACACATGATGTAGAAGCAATTGATAGCTCGACAACTTTGAAAGCTCTAAAAAATTCCAGATTTTATAAGTTTTGGTCCATTCCAGGAATGAAAGCTCAAGTAGAGCTGATGACTTGGCTGGTGAGGGCCTGAGATATCCAAGAAAAAATATTTGTTATTGGCAATCACAAAATTTTTATTGACTCAGAGGATATTTACTTTCTTACTAGATTGTACAGTAGAGGATGTGGTATTGCCTTGTTTCGTGTGAGGCCAGGTGGCCAATATACCTTATCCTATTTGGCACAATACTATGCTCCAAATTTAGAGCTCAAATATGGAAAGGTAGACATTAAAACTATCCGAAAACTTGATTTAAAAACCATTGATTTTAAAGCTACAAAAATATGCGGTAGTGCAACTCCTCACATGGCTACAAAGGCCTAGTTTCAGACTGCGATTGAGTGTTCTGAGGGAAGTGTGTTTAACTAGTGTGAGGGAGTGGTTGTCAATACAAAGGGATAACTAACTCGATCTATAGAGATGTTGATGAATAAATTCAATGATGGTGCCATCCTTATATCATTTATCTTGAGAGGATTCCACTCCTCATTCCACAACAACATCCAGTGGATCTTACATGGCATAGAGATCCTCGCATGTTGTGATGTGTTTCGTTGATGGCCCGCCATGGTGGTGATGGTGGCCCAATAGTGCAATATACACCTCAATTTTTTGTGTGGCTGAGAAGAAAAATCTTCATGGTAGAGGACTTCCCATATGTAGGGATGGACTATAGGGGCGACCCAGATATGGCACTCCCTGTTGGGATACAGTGGGATGACACAGGTTAAAATGTATCATTTTAAATTTTTGTGTTTTATATATTTTTATTTGTTTTTTATCATCCAATGCTAACTGTCAAAATGATAATGCAAATGTATGTCCAATCCAACCATTAGGATTGCGACGGTTTGACCGACATGAAGACCAGATCATAGCGGCTATGCCACCACAACATGACGCAGTAGAGGCCTTGGCCGAGTTGGAGCACAACTTGGAGAGGCTCACTTTATATATCTGAGAGACTAGGACTGAAAATTTGCCTCCCCGGTACCAGAGGCACGTGGTTGGGGTTTTAGGGCCGATCACGCAATATCTGCACCGAGTGGCATGCACCATAGTCTACTACCACGATCATCATCATGGATATATGATAGTCGTTATAGGATACATTTTGTTTTTTGTATCAACATATTTGGATCATAAGGATTTGGAAGCCTATGTCCTCGGATGAAGTATATTTTTGACACACTTAATAGACTATTATTTAACCTAATGATGATTACTACTTTTATTTGAGTATCTTGTTCAATATTGTGGAATATTTTTTTTGATTTACTTTAATGTCGCACATTTATATTTAACATTCAATTATCCAATGCATCAACTAAAGTGTTTGAATTTCTTGAAATGTGTTGTTATTCAATGTAATGAAACTACCTTTCCAAGAGACGAACCCTTAAAAACATTCTTAACATGGATGGACTTCTAATTGCATAGACACCATTTAAAAGTAATACAATGATTTGTGAATCTAACCTAACAATTAAACATCAAATTCCAAATGCAATGACATCATATAATAGCTCAATTACTGCACAATATTATGCTATGTTGTTCGTTGTTTGAACAAGGAAAATCCCATGGATAGAAACTAACTCATCAATAGGTGAATAGATGACCCAGGATGCAGAGGATAAATTCTGAGTACTACGAAAAGCACCATCAACAAAGCCAATGTAAGATTAAGGGAACATTGACATCTGCAATATCAAGAATAATTAAGATAAGTAGGAAAATTAGTACAAATTGGTAAAGAAAAATAACTAATCTATGGCACACACTCATAAAAATTATAAGTAATGTACAAGGAAGATCTCCACAGGGTAAATCACACATAATATCTCTTTAGATAGAGACCATTTCTGGGCTCTCCTGAAGAGACACCATCATAATCAACTAATTCATAGGAACCTTTTACAAGTACACGTTTAATAATGTAAGGGCCATGCCACATAGGTTCAAACTTACCAGTGCCTAGTATATCATGTGCTTGGTTTTAAACTAAAACTAGGTCACCTTCTGAATAGACATGAGGATTAACGCTTTGATCATATTGAGCCTTAACACGTTGTTTATGAGCCTCAAAATCTAGTGAAATGGTGTGGCAAGTTTCATCTAATTGTTGTAAGAATAAAAAATGCTCTTCCTTTGTAGATGTAGCTGGTAATAATTCAATGGCTAGTTTTAATGACAAAATTTCACATTCAATTGGTAAAACGACTTACAAACCATAAACGAGTTGGAAAGGAGTAAAACCAATGGATATTTTTGTAGAGTTATGGTAAGCCGACAAGACTGAAAAAAGCATGGTATGCCAGTTAGTTTTATGAATTCCGACAATCTGCTTGATCATATTGGTAAAAAAATTGTTTACAACTTTAACCTAGGCATTTTCCTGTGGGTAATAAGGTGTATAATTGTCATGGTGTAAGCTAAGTTGAGCAGAAATTTCAGTCATTATAATGTTTCAAAAGTGGCTACCATGGTCCATAACGATGGCTTGGGGTACGCCGAACCTAGAAATCACATGGTTGAATATGAAAATAGCCACAATTTCATCACCACTCTTGAATGTAGGCATCACCTCGACCCATTTGGTAAAATAATCTACAACGAGAATAATATACCCATGCCCCCCGACCAAGTGAGCATTACATGTAACAAAAACTATGCCCCATTTTGAAAATGGACCGACAACTATGATTAGGTGAAGAGGAGCAGGAGGTGCACGCATCTTTCGATAAAAAAATTCACAATTGTGACATTTTCTAACCACAACTATACAATATTTAAAGAGTGATGACTAGAGATATCCAGCATGCAGTTTCTTTTTGGCAGTGTCAAACCTAGATATATGATCACCACATGCTCCAAAATGGTATTCATTTAATGCCTTATTAGCCTCTTCATATGTTACACGACGTCAGAAAATAGAATAGGCACCACAACGATAAAGAGTATCGCCAACAATATTATATTGTTGGGATTGGTATCAGATTCTAAAATGATCAGATCATGATAGCTTGGGCCGAAAAGTTTAGGTTTGAAGATATATGATGATATCTCCATACTAGGGATCTAGAGTACTAATGAGAAACAAATATTCATCGGGAAGATGATCTTCTGCCACGATTTCAGACTCAGTATAGGGGAAGTCACATAACAAATCAATAAAGACCAATGATTTCTCTTATTTATATTTTTAAAATTCCAAATCAAAATATTAGGGGAATTTTGAAGTCTAAAATGGGCCTCGTAAAGAAATAATAAAATAATAGCTAAATCAATAAAATAATATTTATGAATTTGCAATTCACTTTTTGCACCAAAATCCATGTAACCATGGTTAAATTCAATTCAAAAGTTGTACCAAAATTAAATTAATAAAAAAATTGTATTGATGTGACTATAAATAAAAATGAGTTTTTTAAGAAAGAGTCATTATCATTGTACAACTAATGCATTTTTCCTTTGTACTTAAATAAATTAAAATAAAATATAAATATAAATTCTTAAATTCTTAATTATAGAATATACTATTAATTAAAATTTATATTATTTAAATTATATAATAACATGTAATTAATACATTATATAAAAATAATATAATATAATCTAATATTTATTGAAAAGTGTGTAAACAGATGAATATTGTGTAGGGATATGCATTGTTTCTTTCAAAAAAATATGAATTGAAAATAATAATATTTTATTCAAAAAGTGTGAAATGAAATTTATTACGAGTACTTTACTTTATGACTTTAAAAGTACTTAGAGCACTACCATGGTTAACCATGAGTTTTTATCCACCATTGAGAATGTGACAAGTAAGTACCTTTAACTCAAGGAATGCCACCTCAACCATTAGGGATGATGTCATCCCCTAAAATGTGATTGGTTCTCATAAAGTGAATTTTGATTGTACATTTTCCTTAGGAGGCCCATTTTAGACCTCAAAATTTCCCTAATGTCTTGCAGGATAACAATCCATTTAGATTAATTTCCCCCTAGATGTTGTTTAGTTAAAACATACATCATAGGGTTGCAATTAGAGATCACGGTTGTTTTGTGTAAAAATATGTAGTGACGAAAACGTTTGACAAATTGAACAACTGCCAAGGAAAATTTATCCACATGTGTGTATTTAATCTCAGTAGGTGTAAAATTCCAACTCAAAGAATAAATCACATGTTCAACGGTAGATTCATATTCTTGAACTAGTAATATTCCTATGGTATAATTGGATGCAACTAAATAAAAAAGGTAATCTCGTTGATAATTAGGTGGATGCAGTAATGGTGCATGATTCAACGAGTGTTTTAGTGCATCGAAATATTTGTGAGCAAGATAATCCCAAAATAACGGAATACCTTTTTTCAACAACTGAGTAAAAACTTTAGTCAACTTCTCATAGTTAGAGATAAATCGACGTAAAAATATTGCTTTCCCTAGCAAACTTTAGAGTTGGCGAAGAGTAGAAGGAGGAGGTAAATTAATGATAGCCTCGATGTTGAGAGAATCGACACGAATGCCTTCCTTAGAAACAATAAATCCCAAAAATCGTCCTGGTTGTACATAAAAAATACATTTGTGTGGATTCAAACAGATATCGTAATGCCTACATCTAAGGAAAATAGCTCATAAATACATAGGATGATATTTCCATGTCATAGAATCAGCCGGTAAGTCATCCATGTAGGGTTGCATAATATGTTTGATATCGTGAAATGCATAAGACATGGCCCTTTGGAAAGTAGTGCCAATGTTTTTTAAACCAAAAGGTAATTTGCGATAGGTGAAAGTTCCCCATGTAAAAATAAACGAATTTTCGGGCTAATCAGTAGGGGGTATGTTTATTTTATTATACCCAGAAAATTCGTCCATAAATGAAAATATTTCATTTCTAGCACAATCATCAAAAATTTGGTCGATACAAGGGGTATGATAATTGCCTTTGGGAAAATCCTTATTGACATCGCTATAATCGACACATACTCTAATAGTTATAGGTTTTTTGTTCACTAGAACAATATTGGATTCCCAATTAGTCAAGGGAATAGGATAAATAAAACCTGCTCAAAGTAAATTTTCAACTTCAGCCTCGATAGTAGCAGCCTTTTAGGGATGGATTGGATGAAATATTTGTCCCATAGGTTTAGCATCAGGGTATGTCTTTATCTCGTGAACTACAATGGTAGGGTCAATTCCGGGTGTTATCACTCTCCCCAAATTCCTAAGAATGAAAATAGGATTGGAGAAAGGTAACCATAGACCAGGCTTTAGGTCAGGTAGCTAGCCCTACTAAGACCAAAGAGGGCTCTCATTGTCACTTTTTTAGTAAAATTAATGAATGGGTATCTAATGATCTTAGGCTAGAAATTTAGTCTCAGTAATTAGGATTTGTTTGGTGTTTTTAGTGCTAGATAGAAAAGTCAGTGAGTAGACCGTGTATAAGGTTTTTAGGTTTGAAATCCAAGGTGAATTTGCAGAGAATATGTGAGGCAAGATAGGTAGTTTGAAATCATTTTAATAGGTCATTTAGTATAGTATGAAGTAGAAGAGAGTTTGAATGAGCACAGAGGTGAATTCATTCAATTTAGAAGCAAATAAACACAACACTGTAAACCTTGTCTAAAATAGAGCATGAATAAACATGATTTCTGCTCATAAACTTACAATATAAAAATATATGAAAGAAGAATACATGGTATTAAGCATGAAATGATAAATATAATTAAGAATAAAATATTCTCCAATGCATACCACAAGTATCTCTACACAATTCCTAAAAATCTGTCTCTACTTTCATTCCAAATAGCTGATTACAAGAGCTCCACTAAAATATCAAACTATCTAACCCAATAAAATACTAGAGAGAGTCTAATTATAGAAAATATGGACCATGACACCTCATCAGGTTGAAATAACATCCAAAATGGATGATAAATACAAAATATGAGTCATTTCCTAGATTCTAGGGAGGTTAGAAACCATTCCCTGAATTTTAGCTATGAACTAGGAGTGTTTGTCCCTTACACAAATTACATATTCCCTCATGATAGGATGCAAAAAACAACCCAATAAATATATTTACAACTCATAGGACAACAATGCCTTGAATTTGTGACCATTTTTGAGCTTGAAAAGTGTCCTGAGGAATCCAATGCTGATTTGTGACATTCTTGACAGAAGAGTAACAAACATTTGCAAAAGCGCAATAGAACTTTGGAGGCACTTTAAGAGTCCAAATCCACTTATGAAAGAACAATAAACTATAATTGTGTTTCTAGTTTCGAGAACATCTTGAATTTTTCAAAATGGACCATAGGAAGGCCTTCAAAAATCCATTCTCCCAAGGTTACTCCAAAAGCGTAATAGAGGGTCCAAAAAGGTAGCAGAAACATGAAAAATGAGTGGTTTTTGAGCTTTTTCTCAAAAATTATAGCTTGTCATTCCATGGGGGTTCCTGATACGGGATTTAATCATCAAAATACATCCATCCATGTAAATAGATCATCATCTGGATGCCCCAAAAATAAGAGTAACAAAAGTGATTTACCCTTCTACAATGAGGAATTTCCAAAATTTTGCAAAAAACACATAAAATACCAAAAATCATCAAAACTTCTCAAAATTGGTTCTATGACACCTATGAGAGATGGTATAAATATCTAAATAAGCTTCAGCCAATAAGTCCAAGCTATCCTTCTCTTTAAGCTTCATTTGTGCCTCTTTTAGCCTTTTCTTCAATTGTTTCATCCTTATTTGAGAAATTGTGTTCTTGGTGCGATAATGGTTTTCCATGTGTCTTTGTAGCTTATTGTCCCTCTTAGCCCTCTTCAATATATTCTCCAAATGATAATTTAGCCTTATTTACTTTTATCCTTTTACTTTTACCAAATTAAAACTATCAATTGTCAAAATTTACATAGGGTAATTTCATGAAATTTTATCGGTGACTGGCAGATGTGCAACGAGCTCTTGGAGGAAACTTTTGGGTGTCTTCCCAAAGTCAAAATCTGAAACTGAGACCTGTTCTCGATAGCTTGAAGAGTGTAGTTGACTTTATCATATATAAGAATAAAAATTGAGTCTTTTAGCATGAGATATGATCATTCTCCCAAAGTGGCTCCAAATGTGCAGCGAAGGGGAAAAAAAAGGCAAAAACATGTTTTTTAGGACCTTTTTTGCATTTTTCTCAAAGCATGTGTCCTGGATCAAAATTATAAGGAAATTGTTTTGGAGAGGAGACCACCAAATTTCTGAAAATATAATTTTTTTACAATTTGGATGCTCTGGGAAGAAGCATAGCGTGAGCTCGCTGCACGTCATGGCATAGCCAGAATTGCAAAATTTACCAAAATATGCCAAAAATCAAATTTCTTAAAAAATTTCAAAATTGTGCTACAAACTTGTGTGGAAGGCTCTGAGAATTGGAGATTAAAAAAAAATGGAAGCATCAATCAATAAATCCAACTTATCTTTCCTGTTTGTCATGCTTAGGGCTTCTTTGATTTTTCCCCTTAAGCTTATAATCTTGATCTTTGCAATCATATTCCTGACATAATAATGTATTGTCATATGCATTTAAAGAGTGAGATACCTGATATCATTTATTAAGCTCTTCTTCATGTATGCTATGATCTTTTCATCATATTTTTCCAGCATTTGAGCTTCTTGGCTAGTCTCATGAAGTTGTCCAAGTGACCTAATAAAGGATTCCTGCTGTGCCAAGAATGTCTTCCCTTAAAAATCCATGCCTTGATCTGTTTCAAACATGATTTATTTATATTTAAGATTTGGAGCTTGAGTGGAAACCTGAAATTATTTGTAAGCTTTTCTTTGCTGAGCTAAGGTTGCATCATCTCTCCTTTCTCTTACTGCAAGAGAGCTATCCTATGGTTAGCTTTGGCCAAATCATCTTTTATTTGCCAGATTTGATCATCTTTGTGTTTAAAAGCTTCTTCAAGTGACTTATGCCCTTATTGACTTGGTAAATCTTTCATTCCTGCAATAGTGACCTTTCCCATGTTGAAGCTTGTAGCAAATAGGCTGGTCAATTGAATATGATACCCCCCTTCCATGAGCCTTTCAAAAAATATCAAACACTGAGCCCTGTCAAAGCATCTTTTGGCCAACGACAAGGCATTGAGTTCATACATGCTGAAGGGTTATAGCCTGAGGTGGTGCCCTCCCTTGAATCTCTTCTTGTCACTTTCCATTTTTTTTTTCACTGGAATGATGAAAACCCTAGAGTGTTGATGAGATGAGTGAATGTGTGGAAATCTGGAAAAACAGAGTGTTGGAAAGTGTGAGTTTAGAGGATGAGATGAAGGATCATGGAGTTGAGAAAAATTATGGAAAAAATTCAGTTCATAGAGTAGCATATTAGCTCCATAATGTAAGTGGAATGAGGAGAAATGGAGGAGTGGAGTGTGGCTAATTATAGCAAACATAGGAAATTTCAAGTTTTTTTACTGTGAAATATCTAGAATCTAGGATTTGGTTGAATTTTACATATTAGGAATGGTGTGGATGATAGGAAAGGTGGGAATGATGTATATGATATGTTTTAGTTAGGGTTTAGGTACTAGGGTTAGGGTTTAGTAAGTTTAAAGTAGGGTAGGATTTATCAAATTAAATCTATTTATACCATGGATAAGTGATGATATGGAGAAAAATAGAATGAGCATACAAATGTTTTAACACTCAACAATTTTACCAAAGAGGGCATGAGAGATGTTATTTACCCTTTATGATGATGTCACAAGGTAATGGAGCCAAGCACTGAGTTGGTTTGAAGGTTTTTGGAGCCCACAACCAAAAAATACCTCTCCTCCAGAAGCGTAACAAAGCTGCTCAGATGTGCAACAAAGAGCTTTTGTGTGCAGTGCTATGTTCCTATGTGCATCGAAGAGATTCTGTGTGCAACACTGTGTTTCTATGCACATTGAATATAAATTTTTTCGAATGAGGGATAGAAAACTAGTTTTTCTTGCCAATGGGACAGGGGAGCTTGATGGTAGAAGGATAGATGAGTGCTAATGAATTTCTCCTTTGTATTTTTTCTTTTTATGAGCTTGAAATAAGCTTTTTTACCCTTTGAAATTAGAAATGAACTTTTTGTCTTTGAATGAGATAATAAGAAATAATTGACTTCTTTGAACCTTTGAAACTTGAACTATTTGAAACAAGACAAATTGTCTTTATGTTATTCCTAAGCATTCTACCTCTATATTTAGAGTTTTATGAGTGGGATGAAGGGTTAGAGCCTTGTTTAAGGTGAAAAATTGAACATTTTTCAAAGGCAAAGATGAACGTAGAAAGTGACCTATATGAGGTGGAGTGACATAACCCTATAAATTTTGAAGATTATGATGGAGATGATGACCTTGAAAATGATGGTGGCGATTAATGAAATGAAGGAGCAACACACTTGACCTAGACCTTTTCAGCGACCAAAATTATTTTCTGAAAAATTGTTTGAAAAAGTAAAAAAAATTAACCTATTACTTTAGGAAAACAACTTAAAGCATTATTTTTGATCACTAACATACCTGAGCTAACATTGGCTCCAGCTGGGAATGGAAGTTCCTTCAGGAGGTGTTAAGAACACCGTATATTAGGTAGCCTTACCATTGGGAAATGGAGTCAAAACTGGACATTGAAAAACTTTGACAAAATAAAATGAATAACTAAAACATAAAATGAATTTGACTAAAAAACTGACTTGACTAATGACTGAAATGCTTATGGCAGTAGACCAATGGGATCTTAGGGCCTTTGCCTTGGGCTTCAAATTCTGATGGTAACCGCCCACTTACTGAATATGTATATACAATCATGCGATATGATCCCTCCAGTGTGACCAATGTAGCAAATGGCTACTTGAATCCTGCTGACACTTTCCTTGAGCAGGAAAAATGAACAAAATATAGGCAACTCAAAGTGTCCACTGAACATGTTCTCATGATCCATAAATACAAGAAGATTCATCTTCCCAGATGCTTGCAACAAACTGAATAAAGGATCATGAAGAACATGCAACATAAGTTTTTCTGGATGACTTAAAACAAGAAAACAAACCTCCTTCCTAACTACTGGTTTGTGTATGTGTTGAAACTAATCACCTTCATCAATGAATGCTGCAACATCGAAGTTCATTACTGGCTGTAAAAAAATAGCAATATGGTTTTCAAGAATATCAGGAGAAAGGGAAGTTTGTTCTAGAAATATGCATTTGAAGTAGCCATATTATCAAAAGAAAAAATGTGCACATCCATAGGATCCATGAAAAATTCCTCTTCATCATCAGACTCTTCAATTTATCAACCAAGAGGAAGATCATCATCTGAAAAAGGCTCTAAAACAACCTCTTCTTTTTCACTTCTTTCCTACAACTTATGATGGTCAATTTGGAGCCTAACATATTCAAAATCTGAATGTACATGTATCTCTCTTTCGGAAAATGGATTCAGGAGTAATCCTTCATGTGAATATGAATTAAGTGTTTCTAAAGTAGAATATTCATTAGATATATTCAAAATATTAACTTTAATGGAATTTTCAATAACTGGTACAACAAGATGCAGTTCTATGTCACATACCCCTTTAATCCCATTATCTTGGGCTACATTCTCAGGCTGCAGAAAATAATATTTTTAAAAATGATTTGTAATCTTCTTTTCCTCGGTCATTGACGTAGAAGATGAATAAACAAATGGCCTATCTATTTCCTTTTCTTGTTTAAAATATTTCTCATACTCCTGATCATGAAAATATAGACAAGGATGCAGAAATTTGTTAACTTCATGGGATATAACTTGACTGTTAGGATGCAAATCTGTTTCAATTTCAAGAAAAGAAGGAGTTCATGCATGTTGTAAATGATCCTTTGTATCAAGGCAACTAATATCTATTATTTTCTGTTGAGAAGAAAATTCATGAAGGGCCTCTATTATCTCATAATCCATACACTCTTCATCACCAAAAGCCTCTTCAAGGTATTGAATGAAATCTTCACAGAATTCACAACAATCTTTGAACAAAAAGAATGAATGGCGAGACTTTCCATAAAAATCAAAGAATTTTGTGTGAAAATATTTAAGAGAGAATAAAATACCTGGCTTCAACCCTTCATACCATGATCTCGCTTTCCCTTCCAGGGTAGCCATAAAAATTTTCTTCAAAAATTCCTCATGAAACCTAATCCCAAGCTTATGTATATGCCAATGAAATTTTATTAGATGCAGAATAACCTCATCCTCATTTCCATCTATGAATTTGGGCAGATAATTTTTCCAATCTATGCAAGGAATTCAATTTGGAAAACCAGGAATGTGAGCACGATTCATAGGGGCAGACATTCTAGTAGTTGAATCCATCTTGAAAACAATGAATTCACCAAAAAGTTCTTCAAGCTACCAGTTTTTTAATAGTGGAGTCACCATGAAAAATTTGAACTTTTGGATTCTTTGCCACTATATTCGCCAAGTGAAAGATGCACAACCTTTCTTGTGCCTGAACACTATTCACCATCAGCAATTAGAGCTAATATTTGTCGTTCTTTCCCAAGAAATATTTAACCTTCACTCCCCAAAAACAGTGCCAAGAATGTTATCACTCTCCCAAACTTCCCAAGGCTGAAAATAGGATTGGAGAAAGGTAACCACATACCAAGATTTAGGGTAGGTAGCTAGCCCTATCAAGGCCAAAGAGGGATCTCTCATTGTCACTTTTGCAGTCAAAGGAATGACTGAGTATCTAATGATATTAGGATAGATATTTAAGCTCAGTGAATAGGATTTTTTTGGTGTTTTTAGTGTTGGATAGAAAATTCAGTGAGTTGACTCTGTATAAGGTTTTTAGGTCTGAAATCCAAGGTGAATTTGCAGATAAAATGTGAGGTAAGATAGGTATTTTGAAATAATTTTAATAGGTCATTGAGTAGAGGATGAAGTAGATGAGAGTTTGAATGAGCACTGAGGCGAATTCATTCAATTTAGAAGAAAATACACACTGTAAACCTTATCTAACACAGAGCATGAATAAACATGAATTATTCTCATAAACTTACAATATAAACATATATGAAAGAAGAAGACATGAAATGATAAACATACATAAGAAGAAAAAATACTCCAATGCATACCACAAGTATCTCAACACAATTCCTGCAACTTTTTCTATGCTTTCATTCCAAATAGTTGATTATAAGAGATCCACTGCAATATGAGACTATCCAACCCAATAAAAGACTAAATAGAGTCTAATTATAGAAAATACGGACTATGACACCTCATCAAGTCGAAATCCCATCCAAAATGGATCATAAATACAAAATATGACTCATTTCCTAGATTCTAGGGAGGTTAGAAACCATTCCCTAAATTTTGGCTATGAACTAGGAGTGTTCGTCCCTTACATTAATTACATATTCCCTCATGATAGGAGGAAAAAACCAACCCAATAACTCTAATTCCAACTCATAGGACAAAAATTCCTCGAATTTGTGACCATTTATGAGCTTGACAAGTATCCTGAGGAGTCCAATGTTGATTTGTGACATTCTTGACAAAAGAGTAACAAAAATTTGCAGAAGTATAACATAAATTTGGAGGAACTTTTCAAGAACTTTTAAGAGTCAAAATCCACTTTTTAAAGAACGGTCAGCTAGACCTGTGTGTCTAGTTTCCAGAACATCTTGAATTTTTCAAAATGGACCACATGAAGGCCTTCAAAAATCCAATATCCCAAGGTTACTCCAAAAGCGTAACAAAGGGTCCAAAAAGGTGGCAGAAACATGAAAAATGAGTGGTTTTTGAGCTTTTTCTCCAAAATTACAGCTTTTCATACCGTGGGGGTTCCTGATTTGTGATTTAATCATCAAAATACATCCATCCATGTAAATAAATCATCATTTGGATTCCCCAAAAACAAGAGTAACAAAAGTTCGTTACCCTTCTCCAATGAGGAATTTCCAGAATTTTTCAAAAATCACATAAAATACCAAAATTCATAAAAAATTATTAAAATTGGTTGTATAGCACCTGCGAGATATGGGCTAAATAGATAAAGAATATTTAGCCAATAAGTCCAATATATCCTTCTCTTTAAGCTTCATTTGTGTCTCTTTTAGCATTTTCTTCAATTGTTTCAACCTTATTTGAGAAATTGTGTTCCTGGTGTGATAATGGTTTTCCATGTGTCTTTGCAGCTTATTGTCCCTCTTAGCCCTCTTAAAAATATTCTCCAAATTCTCATTTACCCTCATTTAAATTTATCCTTTGACTTTTACCAAAGTAAAACTATCAATTGTCAAAATTTACATAGGGTAATTTGATGAAATTTTTATAAGTGATTGGATTTGTGCATCGAGCTCTTGGAGGCAACTGTTTGGTGTCTTCTCGAAGTCCAAATATGAAAATGAGACCTGTGCTAGATAGCTTGAAGAGTGTAGTTTACTTTAGCATATTTAAGCCCCAAAATTGAGCCTTTTAAGCCTAATATATGATCATTATCCCAAAATGACTCGAGATGTGTAGTGAAGGGAAAAAACAAAGGCAGAAACATGTTTTTAGGCCCTTTCTTCCATTTTTCTCAAAGCTCGTGTCCTGGATAAAAATTATAAGGAAATGGGTTTGGAGATGAGGCCACCATATATATATATATATTTTCCATTTGGAGGCTCTGCGAAGAATTGTAGCGTGAGTTTGCTACACATCTGGGCATAGCTAGAAATGAAAAATTTACCAAAATATGCCAAAAATCAGATTTCTTCAAAAATTTCAAAATTTTGCTGCAAATTTGTGTTGATGGATTTGAGAATGAGAGGTTAAGAAAAAATGTAAGCATCAATCAATAACTCCAGCTTATCTTTCCTCTTTGTCATCCTTAGGGCTTCTTTGAGTTTGCCTCTTAAGCTTCTAATCTCAATCTTTGCAATCATATTCCTGACATAATAATGTCTTGTCATATGCTTTTGAAGAGTGAGATCCCTCATAGCCTTTCTTAAGCTCTTCTTCATGTATGTTATGACCTTTTCATCATCTTTTTCTAACATTTGAGCTTCTTGGCTAGTCTCATGAAGTTGTCCAAGTAACGTAATAGAGGATTCCGGCTATGCCAAGACCGTCTTCCCTTGAAAATCCATGCATTGATCTGTTTCAAACATGATTGATTTACCTTTAACATCTAGAGCTTGAGTGGAAACTTAATATTCTTTGTAAGATTTTCTTTTCTGAGCTAAGGTTTGCATCATCTCTCCTTTCTCTTGCTGCAAGAGAGCTATCCTATGGTTATATTTGGCCAAATCATCTTTCATTTGTTGTATTTGATCATATTTGTGTTTCAGAGCTTCTTCAAGTGACTTATGCCCTTCTTGACTTGGTAAATCTTCCATTCCTGCAATAGTGACCTTTCCCATGCAGAACCTTGTAGAAAAAAGGCTTGTTAAATGAAGATGATACCCCCCTTCCATGAGCCTTTCACAAAATCTCAAACACTGAGCCCTCTCAAAGCATCTTCTTTCTAATGGCGATGCATTGAGTTCATGCATGGTGAAGGGTTCTAGCCTGAGGTGGCACCCTCCCTTGAATCTCTTCTTTTCACTTTCCATTTTTTTTGTCACTAGAATGATGA
The DNA here is from genome assembly GCA_034641835.2 of Pinus albicaulis. Lineage (NCBI taxonomy): Eukaryota > Viridiplantae > Streptophyta > Pinopsida > Pinales > Pinaceae > Pinus > Pinus albicaulis. Next base: position 875,319,797 of record CM076575.1, on the reverse strand, counting down.
AAACCCTAGAGTGTTGATGATATGAGTGAATGTATAGAAATATGGAAAAACAGAGTGTAGGAAAGTGTGAGTTTAGAGGATGACATGAAGGATCATGGAGTTGAGAAATTTTTTGGAAACAATTCAGTGCATAGAGTAGAATATTAGCTCCATATTGTAAGTGGAATGATGTTAACCTCTCTCACAAAAACAATAATAAATCCAATTAATTAATTAAATATTCCAAGTTAGGAATATGTGCCTACCTCTTGGGTTGTTCTTCAAATATTGGAGTTTGTTTAGTAACTCCTATCTTGGTGGGTTTTTGGTGAGAAATTATCTCAACCAAAGGAGTCTAAGATAGCATGGACTATCTTATACATTTTCTCTCATCTATTTAAATTGTAAAATAAATTCTTTTAATAATAGAGAATGATGAGTATGCCATGAAGTTGAAGCCTCTTTTCCGCCACTATTTTGTCTGGTTTTGTATCTATTTTTTCTGCAATCTTTTTCTGAGTTATTTCATTTTCTACATGTGGTATCAGAGCGTACGAAAATTATGGGTGTATGTGAGGTTTGAAGAGACGCTGCCACTGACTGCTGTAGAATGGGTATAACTGTGTGAAAAAGATGTTGTGGAGTTGTTCAATTGAAAAATTTGAGAGAAATACAAGAGCACTTTGTGGTCGAGCTGTCGAGTGCTATGATGGCCTGTTCATATTCCGAGATGAATGTGCAATCTGTGTGATCGATCATGGGGAACACGTGATAAAACAAAGGAGAAATAGCGTGGGGTACTGAAAAAATGATATAAATAAAGCTCAGACACTGTACGCATATTGGTTCATGATATTTCCAATGAATACTTCCACTAAATCCATTTTTTTGGAAATTTCTACAATAGACAGCCCCTATTGGATTCAGAGTAGACCGCACATGAGCTTTCAACAATGGTGACTGGAGGATGTTGTGTAAATTTCCTGAAAAGTGATGGTCGACCTCCCTCCAGTTGATTTTAAGGAACACTGTTTATGCTAAATTCTTGTTGCCCTTTTTTTATTCATGTTTTGCCACTCATGGAATTCACACAGTTTGATTTATTTCAAGTAATGCAGAGAAAAATATGTGTATCATTTTATCACTTATGATTTGCACAATATGAATACGGAGACAAAGTGAAGGCTAGGCTAGAATTTTGGTAGAAATGTGACATGGATTGCAGATATTTGACATCGATTTCCTCCTAGATCCAATCGTGGATCGAGAATTGATTCGGTGCTGGTGTGAAGAACTGTCAGTTGGTATTTTGTTGTAAATCCTTTATTGTATATCCACAACCACGGTCAGTAAAAGCATAGAGAACGCTGGTGGGAGATCACTCTAGAGTTTGAGAGAACCGTAATCGTGCACACTCCACATCAAGAGATCACTCCAGAGTTCGAGGAGCAGTGCCAAGTCATTAGATTGATTTTTCACTTGCATCTTAACTTCAACATTGACAGTGTAATTGTAATACCTGCAGCATTTTCCATCTGAACCGTTCAGCCACTTCTCCAAAGAGTATTTTTAAAACGATAGCGTTGGCACATTAAAGGATTGCATTGGAAAATAAGCCACTTCTTCCAAGAATAAAGTTACATCTCTGGCTGCTGTTTTATAAAGTATCATTGAAAAGTGTGGGCACCATTCAAACTATATTCGTGGAGCAGCTTTTGAAAATAGTCATATGAGAGGGTACTTATGCATAAAAGGTGAGCTTCATTTAGTAAACGACTTCATACACACTATTTCAATTTTTTAAAGTGCCATAAGCAAGTGATTATTCAACATGTTTAAAAACTTGAAATATATATTTAAAAGAGAGGTGATCATAAAGTTAAGGTATATATATTTTGGAGTGATAAGTGAGTGGAGTATTAAATTTACCATTGTATATATAAAAGCATAGATTTTTATGGGTTTATGTAAAAACATAAATTTTGGGATTGCTTAATGTCCACGTTATGGGGGACAAGTAGTTTTACTTTTTCAATTATGTGGGTCAAGTGGGAGGTATAAGGTGGATTATTAAGTTATATATATATATATTTGTAATGGAGAAAAGGGTGTTTTTTCTTAATGAGTGAATGGGAGAGATAAAAAGTGTCTCTCTTTGTAATTGAAGTGATAAGGTGTGAAATTTGAAATTTGAGAGTATTGAAATGAATTTTTCTTGGAGTGATAAGAATATTTTATATTATTTTGGAGTAATAAGGGTGATGTTTTGAAATATTTGGAGAGTTAAGTGTGCTTTGGAGAAAAAAGGTGTGAGTGATCATTGCACACGTTTTTTGAAGACACTTGTTTCCAAAATTTGCAAGCGTCTGATTCTCATTGTTTGAGAAAGCTTCAGTGGCAATGTTGTAAAAGATGAAAGGTCAATGACCTCAATACTCGATAAAGACATATTATTTTTGGTGTTCAAGTGTCCTAGATCCACCCGAAATTGAATAAGGGGATCTTAGGTACACCATGTGTGTTTGTGATGGCGCATGTTTTTATGGCTTCATGTTGTTGTTTTTGATTTGTGTCTAGTTGTGACACATCAATAATTTCATTTAATATTGCATACATAAAGTTCAATATCAGCAAGCACAACACATGTAATGAAATAGCTGCAAGATCAACACACACATTTGCGCCACTACAACATATAATCAAATATTGTCTACATCAACATTATACATCAACAATCAAATTCACTTAGTTAAGTTCATGCATTTCAAAGAAAAGTCTACATCAGCGTTCTTGCAAAACCATTTAAGAACTTGTAATCAAATTCATTGTTTTAAGTGAATCATTAAAAATTCATTGTTAATGAATTTTTAAGAGGACAAGGGAATTCATTGTTTTAAGTGAATCATTAAAATCATTGTAAGCTTTCTTGGGTGCATTTTCGACAGTGTTTGACACCCTTCCTTTACGCAAAATCAAGTGAGTGCATGAGTTTTTAAAATCAAACAAGAAACAAGTTCACATCTCCTGCAAGAGAGTGTGATTATTCATTCAATCAATTTGTGTCAAGACAGTACAAAGTTCAAACCTTCAAGCGAGCCATAGTGAAGTTCATTGCAGCAACCATCAAAGCAACCAAACAAGTTAAATTATCAAGAAAGTTGAGATCGACATCAAGCGAGCGTGGCTATTCATTCAAGTGAGCGTGAAGTCATCAAGTAAGTCAAGTGAGTGCTTAAACAAACGTGATCGTCATCAAGCGAGCATGAATTCCAGAGTTTAAGCAAGAAAATTCTACAATTCTAGCAAGTGTTCCAAGCAAGCGCAATAAGCAACAAATCAAGCGAGCGTGCCATTCAAGCCACATCGCAAGCGAGCCTGTGATTCAAGTCTCGAAATCAAGTGAAACAGTTCAAATCACGACATCTACAACAAGAGAGCTTGAATTCAAGAGCGCAAGTTAAAATGGTGCAACATATTCAGTTGTTAAACATTCTTCACAGTTTGATCATCTCCAGTGATGACGACATGGTGCACATCAACAAAGAAACTCTTGCTTATCTTTCACGACATCTACAACAAATGCATGAAACCATTGAGTTTCTTCAACTAGAGTCTCAACTTCAAAGGATTGAATTGCAAGAAAAGAGTGATACTTTCAAGTCTTTGAACCATCCAGATGATAAGCCATTCATCCCAACAACTTCAAGACCTGTCGAAGTTGTTCCGGTTCCAATTTCTTCCAAGCCCATCATCAAGCCATGGGAAGAAATTCACAATAACAAGAATCGACGAGGCTTAGGATATGACAAAAATGACACCAACCTGCATATCCCATATTATTCCAAGCCAATTAAGTTTGTCAGTGGAGGATTTCTTGCACAATTCACCTCAGAAAGTTCTGAGAAAGTTGTAGACAACCAGCAATGCACACAATCCAAATTTGTAGACAAACAGAATTGCGCGCAACCTGAAGCTGAAGTCAAACCGAAATGTTCTCATTGTCAAAGAACTGGTCATATGGAAGATCAGTGTTTTGATCTCCATCCTTGTCACCATTGTGGCAAGCCCAATTATTCCTCAGAAAAATGTCCCAGTCAACAAACATCAGCCAGATTGAAGATACATTATGAATGGATCGACCCTTGGAAATGGTCATCCACAATCAACAGATTGTCTCAGTTCTACAAACGCATACAATCACACATAGTGCAGCCAACAATGAAAATATGATGGTACTCTCATGGAGTTGAACAAGAGAGTACACAAGTGTAAAACTCCTACACCTGAAGGGGGGGAGTTTAGGAATACTTTCCAAGAGAAGTGTCTCTCCTTTCAGCTGACAAAGGGGGGAAAATGTCAATGAAATTGACAGTGGTTGTCAGACTGAAAGTCTCAACAAAACTAGCAAAAGCAGCCAGTGGGCATCAACAAATTTTCCAGTGGGCAGTTGACAGCAAAGAATCAGTGAATAGTTTTCAGCACAACAAAATCAACGGTGAGTTGTTTTTGACATCATCAGCCAGTGGGTTTTGAACAAATTTTGTTAGTGGAAAAAGGATGCTGATTTCATGCAAAGGACAGATGGATCCTTTTGAAACTTGGCACTTGATGGAGTTTCCAAGCAAAATTCAGAGATGAATCAGACATACAACTGACTCATGGTCTCTTCAGATTGCAGTTTTTCAGCATCCAACTTTGGCGGTTTTTTTTTTCAGGAAATTTTTTTGAGGATCAACATGAGAACTTGGAAGATGGTTCCTCATTCTTATTTTGGATTTATCATTTAAGGGGGGAATGTTAGCCTCTCTCACAAAAAAATAATAAATCCAATTAATTAATTAAATATTCCAAGTTAGGAATATGTGCCTAACTCTTGGGTTGTTCCTCAAATATTGGAGTTTGTTTAGTAACTCCTATCTTGGTGGGTTTTTGGTGAGAAATTATCTCAACCAAAGGAGTCTAAGATAGCACAGACTATCATAGACATTTTCTCTCATCTATTTAAATTGTAAACTAAATTATTTTAATAATAGAGAATGATGAGAATTCCATGAGGCTGAAGCCTCTTTTCCGCCACTGTTTTTTCTGGTTTTGTATCTGTGTTTTCTGCAATCTGTTTCTGAGTTATTTAATTTTCTACAAATGAGGAGAAATGGAGGTGTGGAGGGTGGCTAAATCTAGCAAACATAGGAAATTTCATTTTTTTTTACTGTGAAATACCTAGAATCTAGGATTTGGTTGAATTTGACATGTTAGCAATGGTGTGGATGATAGGAAAGGCGAGAATGATGTATATGATATGTATGAGTTAGGGTTTAGGTACTAGGGTTAGGGTTTGTCAAATGAAATCTCTTTATACCATGGATACGTGATGATATGGAGAAAAATATAATGAGCATAAAAATGTTTGAACACTCAACAATTTGACTAAAAGAGGGCATGAGAGATGATATTTACCCTTTATGAGGATGTCACAAGGTAATGGAGTCAAGCACTAAGTTGGTTTGAAGGTTTTTGGAGCCCACAACTGAAAACTGCCCCTCCTCCAAAAGCATAACAAAGCTTCCCAGATGTGCAACGAAGAGCTTCTGTGTGCAGCGTTGTGTTCCTATGTGCATCGAAGAGCTTCTATGTGCAGCGTTGTGTTTCTATGCACAGTGACTGCAAATTTTTGCCAATGAGGGATAGAAAACCAATTTTTTCTTGCCAATGGGAGAGGGGAGCTTGATGGTAGAAGGATATATGAGTGCTAATGAATTTCTCCTTTGTCTTTTTGCCTTTTATGAGCTTGAAATAAGCTTTTTTACCCTTTGACATTTTTTGTATTTGTATTTGTATTTGTATTTGAATGAGATAATAAGACATAATTGACTTCTTTGAACCTTTAACACTTGAACTATTTGAAACAAGACAAATTGTCTTTATGTTATTCCTAAGCATGATAACTCTATCTTTAAAGTTTTATGAGTGGGATAAAGGGTTAGAGCCTTGTTTAAGGTGACAAATTGAACATTTTTCAAAGGAAGAGATGACCCTAGAAAATTACCTATATGATGTGGAGTGACATAACCCTAGACCTTTTGAAGATTATGATGGAGATGATGACCTTGAAAATGATGGTGGCGATGAATGATATGCAAAGCAACACACTTGATGTAGAACTTTTCAGTGACAAAAATTATTTTCTAAAAACTTTTTTGAAAAAGTAAAAACAATTAAGCTATGACTTTAGGAAAACAACTGAAAGAGTTATTTTTGATCACTGACATACCTGAGCTAACACTTGTCATTTATTTCGTAGGACCAGGAAAAAATGTCACAAAATTCTTGGTTATAAATTTTTATGTGTTGATTTCGTCAATTGAGCACGAAGCATCTATATGAATGTTCTCAGTAATTCCCGGTTTAACTGAAATGTCAATTTGAATCATTGCAGATTTGTTTCCTAATTTCATTTCTAAATCCGAATGAAGGATTGACATGGGATTTTGCTGATCATTGACATGTTCAGTAAAAAAAATGGTTGAAAATTTATTCTCCATCTTATCAAGGGTAGGTAGAAGATATGAACGATGATGAAGATCGTCTCATGGTAATTTTTCCAATGTCATAATTTCCCCAATACTTTTGTCCGTCGAAAATTCTTGGTTGAAAGGATAAGAAAAATATGTTGTTGTTAAACCTGATAATTAAGAATAATCGTCCCTGATCAAATTCACTTGATCAGTCTCAGTTGACAATGGGTTGGAAAGTGATTGCACTACCACATAAGCTGATTAAAATGGACTTAAGGGCATCTCACTGCCATATAGGTCTAACTAAAATTCTAAAGGCACAATCCAAGGGTCATCTGATGGCATTATGCTTGATGTGATCATTTTGACATTGGAAATATTACGAGGAATATTCATAAGAGGCATGGAAAAATTTCCAATGAGAGATGAATCCTTAAGCAAACCTACCTTGACATATTCATAAGGAGTAACCGTATTTCCAATGTAAGGGATACTACCCATAGAGGCAGTATCTGAAGTATAGTAAGACAACTTCTCAACTTTGAGAATTTTCCCTTTATGGGGGAACATTATCATTCGAAAGACTTATGAGACTACAAGTGTCATAGCGTAAGACCAACTTCGACCTAGCATAAGGTTGTAGTCAAGTTGAGCATCAATGACCTCAACTTCAATTGCAACAGTTTTACCTTCTATTTATATAGGAAAATACTGAAGAATCCCAAAAGGGAGAAAACCTCTCCCATCGAAAGCTTTTAAAATTGCGGGAGATTGATTGTGTGTTGGAAAATTGGGGGCTTTCCAACAAGCCATAGACATTATACACGTATATGATCCCTCATCAATTACGATGTGAAAAAATCATTTGGTTTTAATGAAGGCTGGTATTTGAAAAGCCATTTGGTGTGGGAGTCTAGGTACAAAATTGTCTAGATCGAAGATAATGAGATTAGGGTCTTGAGGGTCAAAAGCTCTAATAGCTGACAATAGTAACTTCCTTTGTGCTGGATAAGTTTGCAACACTTTGAGGGCCGAAATTGCTGAAGGTGACATATCCATATCTTCAATGAAGTTATAATTATGGGAAACTCTTGCATGTGGATTGAATGTCGACTTTCCAAGAACACCTTTAGGAGGCGGTTTAATTACCATGTCAGAACTAGGTTTCTCGATTTGTAATGGTTCAAAATTATGAGGGGTTGACATGGAAGGTTGATTGGATGACCTAGTTTCATTTCCATTTACAGGACCCTTAGATCCATAATCTTGAGATCTCGTAGAAACCATAATCTGAGAATAAATCATCACGATATACGCCAATGAGTTGGAAGATGATGTATTATGAAAGACCATTTTAATGTCCTTATAAGGAAATGGATCCTTAAGAATAATGAGTGTGGGTGAACCTTTGACAAACTTAGTTTTTTTTCCAAGGAAAAAATTAAACTCTTTATATTCATAAAAATTTATCTGTGTACATACATTTAAGCATATCTTGGGAGAGAGTCGAGCTCTTCCCAATTTGCGGAAAAAAATGTTTAGCCCTTTCTCATAGCCCCATCCAAAAAAAGGATGTGAATGTTTGGAATATTCCCTTGTTCAAGGGAAAAACAACCAACTATTCGTCGACCTAGTGTGGAAACCACAAAAATCAAAAGAATTTTCTAGGCCTCCTCTTTGGGGGAAAACGATCCAAAAATAGAAATATAGATCCTGATACAAGAAACATAGTAACCTGGGTTTCAGAGCCTCCTCTTAAGGGGAAAAACAACCCAAACAGGAAAGGACAACCAATATATAAAGTTATGAAGAGGAACATCAAAGTATCTAATCCTCAACCAAGTTTTGTGGTACATACATATTATAATTTGCAACAATAGAAAGTGAGAAAGTACGAAAGTACATATATAGAGAAAAAACAACTCAAAACCACTCAAGAAAATGGAAGATGGTCCGAATCCACAGATCCTTTTGGCCCTATTTCTTGTGTCCTCTAGCTGCCCGAATTTTGTTGTAAACCCTCCTTAGTAAGGAGGTCTGTAGCGGAATTAATTTCCCTGTAAATATGACATAAATCAATGTGAGTAAAATAGTTCTTCAGTAACCAACATTCTTCAAGGATAGGTCGTAAAAAATAATTTGAAAAAAAAAATTCCTTGTTAAACCATTTGATGATGTTGAGCGAGTCCCCAAATAACTGAACAGAAGTATTATGCAGGTGTGTAAGCCAGCATAGGAGGATGTGTAAAGCTTTGATCTCAACATAGCTGTTTATGCCCTGACCAAGTCCGATAGAGGCTTCTAGTATTCGAGAATAGTTTAGGTGTATAACAATTCCAGCACCACACAAGTTCGCCGGATCTGATGCTCCGTCAAAGTAAGCCCAAGGTATATTCCCCTTGATTTTCTCAGGGGTAATGACCCTTTGACAAACTTAGTTACCTCGACGCGATGGGGGAATTCCTTTGTGTAATGACCTTCATAAAAAATTAGACAAGGGTAACAAGGTTTCCTCTTTTCGTCAGATGGTTCAATTTTATCTGTTTTCTCTTTTGAAGAAGTGTTTTGTTTGGTTTTACCCTTCCCCTTATTTTTACCTCCGAATAACTTGGTCTTATTGGTAGATGAATCTACAACATTAATTTCGCATGTATTTTCCAGAGAAGATAATCCTTTAGGTGAACTAGGAAAGGTTATAATTGGAGTGGTAGACTTAGATTGTTCCTTTTTACTCTTGGATGTGTTAACCATACTGATTACACCATTTCCGGAATGAGAGCTGGAAGGAGTCGTTGATACTTGACCGAGGTGAGGAAAATATGGAATCTTTTCATACAAGGTTCTAGACTGCGTGTAAATGAGGTATAGATATTAGGCTTGAGGGATAACCTGCTCTTTTATTACAACAACTCCTTTGGCTTCATCTTTAGTAATATTTGGGAGTAAATACTTGATAAATCATTCAACTAGAATTTGATCTAGAATGAAAACTTTGAATGTGATAAAAAATATAGGTAGACATACTTTGTTTAGGTGAGGTCAAAATTTCGGTACCATTATCATAACAGACTGGTAATTGAAAATGAGTTAAGAAAGCAGTTTCTAAGGCTTTGAAATTGTTGAAAGAAGCTCGTGGTAACTCAATGTACCACTTTGTGGCTAAACCAACCAAGGTTATTTGGAAAATCTGTAATAAAATGGAATCATCGATTAAAATGTTGGATGCGCACCACATATGATATGTCATAACATGGTTTGAAGGTTCCTCTGCTGATTTTCCTTCAAAATTCAAAATGTCACTTGGAAATTTAGTATGTGTTGGCTTGTGTATGTTTACAACATAGAGCAAGAGGAAAGTTTAAAAATAATAAGGGAAAACAAAGAGTTGTGACCATGAAAGATAAAGGGTAGGTCCACCTTTCCCTTTCGATGGGTTCTTCAGGTGTGCATGCCACCACGGCTGCACCACCCTCAAAGTAGTGGCACAACCCGTGAAAGAAGCACGTAACAGCCATTTTTACGGCTCTCAAAAACACAAAGAGCAGCAGAATCAACCTGTCGGAAGGTATGACGTAAGTCTCCCCGTGGACCAATTAGAAGAGCTCTAGGGGGGCAAGACAGGGGTCCACCTTCGATATTTAAACCCGACGTAAGGTGGCTGGGACCACACATTCACGACTGGAAGAGGTAAGTTATGGTATGGCAAGTCCGCCCAGGTATGAAGCTAGTACCTCTGTGTCCGGAAAGTGGCCCGTCACCCACCCAGATGCTATCGGCCAATCACCTCGCACCACGTGTCTTCTCACTGACTTCCTCATGATGTCAACCTTCCAGTTGTCACCCAAATCCATTTTCTAGTAAAAGACCCACCTCCTACCCCATTTTAACAGTCGACCATTTGATTGTTACCATCTACAGTCATTTTTTTACTAAGCTGGGCGCTCGGGTAAAACTCCCAGTACTTGCAGTTTCTTCCTCGCGTCGCTCTCATTGCTGCCTCAGGTGTTTGGTCAAGTCCATCTCGTTGTTTTCCTTTACTATTTGTCAAAATTATGATGGAAAAAATGAAGAGAACTACCCCTGAAACCCCGCAAGCCTGTGAAACGGGAATTTCCTCTGGCTCTGAACCCCTCATGGACTCTCACTCACAGCTCTGTGACACCATTTACCCGTTTAATGTAGCCAATATGAAGTCTGATATTCTGGATTATAAGCGGCGGGATGAGGATTTTTTTAGGGTTATAGATTTGGGGCTCTACTACCAAATTACCCTGTCCGTCCATCCTTTCCCTGAGTTCATAGCTTGGATCGCTGACGCCTACATTGAGTGAAAGAATATTTTCCTCTCTGTGCTAGGGGTTAAAATATTCGAGATCACTCCTAAGCTAATTAGAAGGGCCCTGTGTTATCCCTCCTCTGAATATTGTTTTGAATTCACCGAAGTCACCCTCTCATGTCATTTCTCAAACCTGCCCTTAGATAAACAAAGAGGTTTCCTTTTACTTGTCACCACCTCTCGCCTAATTTCTCTCCCACCCTTAGAGACTAACCCTATATCTCTTTTCCGTGATACTATCCATCCCATCCTAGCGGTCATCTCAGGGATGTTGGGTCTAGACAATGCGGACAAGGTAAAAACTGTCGGTCTAGGGTTTTTAGAGCTCATGATGCAACCTGGGACCCTACTGGATATCCCCACCTTCATGGCCTCTGCTATTCAAGCTTAGTTTCAAGATATATCAACCTCGAGTTGTTTTAGATACTGTTCTTTGGTGTTTTACTTGTTCCTATTCAAGCACGTAGACACTTTCGAGGGCTTAGGTCTGGACAAGATTTCTGTGAGAAATTCCGAGCCAAAATCATTTTTGAATGGACCCACTCAGTTCGCCAACACCCTGAAGGAAAAGGGTACACAAATTTCATCATGGAATCATGTCCAGGGCCTACAAAATCATACGTGACAACCCCCCGCCCCAGATTTTTCCTGAGAAGAAAGAGTTGCTCCAGTTCAGTGAGACAAATTGTGTTGGGGATTAGTATTTGTTAGAAGATCATACTGAGACCAGGGTTTATGGTTTTGAAGTGCCTCCTTACCATCTGCCAATTTTCATGTCCATGAGAATTTTCACCCTTGAGTTCATCCGTCAAGTCCTGAGTGCCGACCAAACTCATTTTGTGCCCGCAAAGAAGGGATATATTCTGAGGCTCTCGAATGCGATAGGGCCTTTCACTATCAGTTCAAGACACACACTCCCCTTAGTTGAGGGGATGTTGTGGAAGATTAATTTCCTGCAAGGGTATGTATGGTAGTATGATCCTAAAGAGTTCATTGCGCAAAGAAAGAAATATATTAAGTCTTCATCATATGAACATGAACCTAGGCCTCTAATAGAATGGAAAGCTAGCTGTGATTCGTGGCCTTTGGATACAGAAATGGAGGCTGAATCCCTAGCCGATGAAGGAAGAAGAGACAATACACACGATGAAGTGGAGGTTGAATATTAGGAGAGTCATCAAATGGATAAGGGAACTGTGGATGAATATGAGGAAGACCACCTCAGTAAAAATAAAAGAACTGAGGGGCCCAGGGTACTGGGTACCGAGCAACTTGAAGAGGAAACCCCACAGTACATCAGTCGAGGGAAAGCCAAGCCAGGTATCCAGCTATATTTCGACTCCATGTCCTCATCAGTGCCTTCAGAACTCTCATAGGCGATCACATTGGGGGAGGGACCTTCAGATAGGGACAACGGTTCAAGAAAAGAATGGGAAAAAGGAGAGAAGATTGAGGCAAAGAACCAGTTAGCAAGGGAAAAAATGAGAGGAGAGCTAGCTCAGTTTGTGGATAAGCACCATGTTGGGTCAATTTTATGTGTAAACTAATGCAAGTATTTATTATCAATCCGGGCTAGTGGAAATTAGAAGCATCCCCAAAGTATATGGGTTTCAGTTATGATCAATTTAGAAGATGGTTTATCAATGACTAGGGAAATGCATATTACAAATATAAATATAACTTAAACAATTTCTAAATTCAAGTGTGCAATCAGAAGCAGAAAAATCTCCTAACTTAAGAGATTTGTTTGTCCTTCTCTAACAAGATTACCTCATGAATTAGACATCAAAAACTACTAAATGAACAATAGATTAAGATACATGAAGCAATAATTGAAGAGGCTCTTCACTGAAGAGGTCCTGGTTGTCCTTCATCATTTATTCATTAGTAATGCTATTGTTAGAAAGAAGAATTTAGAAAAGCATGTAAAGGCATGAAAAGATGAATTCTAACTTAAGATCTTAATTAGATAGAAATAATGTTTAACTTAAATCATTTGTTTTTCCTTTCATATGAAAAATAAGAATGATCATTAGATTCATCAACACTCATAAATAATCAACATAAATAAGTTAAACATAAGAAAATTAATTCAGAAACTACAACTTCAAATAAACTAGGAAGTGCACTTAGCTCGGTGTGGGGACCCTCCACCCTTGCCTCACACACTGAAAGTGTTTTCAGCTACTTAAAACTTCAGTAAATCAACAAGCATATAACAACAACAAATAGAATAGAACAGATCTTCAATTATGTCTCCAAAGTCTTAGAAATAATAATGTTAAGTCATACAAATTCTACATACCAATGTGTTACACAACATTTTGTCACTGTCCCTGCAATGCCCAAATCGCACATTGGAGGGTCATTTCTGTGACCAATAAGAAGTGTCATGCCTTGCAAAGACCATCATTGCATCCCTTTACATGAGAGAAATATTCCTTCTATTGAAAATTCCCTGAGCAGAGTTGTAAAAACCCTTGTTTTTGCCTTGGCGCGGGTAGCCAGTTACACCCCCGTGCCGATTGGGAAAATTAACACTGGGCCCACGCCAGTTGGCACTCTGTGCCAGTTAAAAAATGCTCCAAGCCAGATAAATATAGATAAAAGGTAAATCCAATGAGCGGAGGTGAACCTTGACACTCTAGAGCTGAACAGAGGATGGAAAGAAAGCTGGTAAACCAGAAAAAGACAAACAAACAAGCCAACGACTGAAATCGTCCCAAAAATCTCAAACGAAAAACTCACATTGTTCCCTAGTGGAGTCGCCAATTTGTTAAGCAGGTAAATCCTCTCTGCGGACAAAGACGATCCCTCTAGCCCTAGAGTGGGTCTAGAAATAAAGAGACATGCTAGAATGTAGTTAGGAACCTACATTATAGCATGTATCTTTGTTTCTAGACCCACTCTAGGGCTAGAGGGATCATCCTTGTCTGCAAAGAGGATTTACCTGCTTAAAAAATTGGCGACTCCAATGGGGAACAATGTGAGTTTGTCATTTTAGCTTGTTGGGACAATTTCAATTGTTGGCTTATTTGTTTGTCTTTTTCCAGTTTACCAGCTTGCTTTCCATCCTCTGTTCAGCTCCAGAGTGTCAAGGCTGACCTCTGCTCATTGTATTTACCTTTTTTCTATATTTATATGGCTTGGCACGTTTTTTGTTTAAACAGTCACACCGATTGGCATAGGTTTATTTTGGTGCAGTCGCGCCAACCCCTGCTTGGCGCTGAATACAGCCTCACAGTCGCACCAACTTATGTAGAATTAGGTTTACCTTGCTTGATGAGTTTTTTGGTCAATTGTGCTTGACTTTGGGTTATTTTTTATGTGTAATTAAGCCTTTGAGACTGTGTTGACTACTGTAGACTTTTTTTTCTTAGTTTTTTGTCCATTTTCCTGTCAGTGTAGTTAAAAGCCTTAGGGTTTCTAAGTGTTCTTGTACACTAGCCTTCTTCTTGGAAAATGAGTCTCTTTGATTGTTTTCAGTCTCGTTTTTGGGTCAATTGCACTGATTTTTTCTTGATCCTTTTGAGAATTTTCTTTGGTTGAATGATCTTTTCATTTTCGATTGATCCTTCCCCTTCTTGCTCTGAGCATCGATTACATTTATTGTTTTGGGTCATTTCGGGAAACTCTCTTTTTGGTTGAAAGTTTGCTGCATTAGTTTGAATGCTTTTTGTGTTTGTTTCGCATTGATTGAGTCATTCAATTTTAATCCCTACATTCGCAAAACTCAAGCTAGTGTTTATTTTGTTTTCCATTGAATTAGTACATTGTGTGCTTCGTTTCATTGAAAAATTCAAAAAAAGATATTTTGCATTCATTCGTTGTATCGAAATTGAAACGTTCCTTTACATAACTAGCATTTGTTAATCTAGGAAGGAGTTTCATTTTTGATTGATTACATTAGAGGCATTAGAGGTTTTCTTCGCATAATTTCCTTGTTTGTTATTGTTTGAAATATTTCTATCCTTCTCATAACTAGCATTCATCGAATCGGAAAATGATTTTCATTTGCATATAGTTTGCATTTAGGAAGTTGAGCTCCAAATCCGATAGGGCCTTGAAATTGAAACATAATCCAAGATCAAATTTAAAATTTACTCAATGAACCTAAGGCAACATTGGAACCTAACACAACATTTCTAGTGGTCTAGGCTAGAGACGTGTTCCGGTGACTTAAAACCTAGTAGCTGTCGTTCGCCCTTTGGCTTTAGACAGTGCTAGTACGGACTTGTGCTCCCCGTACTGTCGAGTATATAAAGGGAGACTCCCCTAGGTTGCAATCCTTTATCCATAGGAAGCCGAGTTTGCCACCTTGTAATCGTGAAACACCGAACACAACATTCGGGGAGACTCCTGCACATACGTTAAGTCCTTGGTCATTTCTCTTTCATTTGATCACCAAGGTGTATATGGAAGTTCACGAAAACCTGGTATACCCTATTTCTTAGAGTACCTGAGTAGTCATTTTGGTATTTTCGTGACTCTCTAAAAGTGAAAATATCATCGATCTCTTGTCCATTCACGCTCGTTTCAACCTCAGAGTGATAGAGTCACCTTTTTCCTATTTCTCGACTCTTAAAATATGAAAGGACAGAGTTTTTTTTGAGTGTCTTAAAAATATTACTTGCCCATGAAATATTTCTGGTTAAAGTTATCTTCCCTAGTGTTTTGTTTTATGGTTTTTTCCAATGGAAACATTTCCAGAGTTTACCAACCAAGGAATCCCCTCTGAAGCGAATTCTGGTCCTTTTCCTGCTTTTGGGAATGTTGGTGCTCCTTATATGGCAACATTGTCCCTGCCTGGGTTAACTGTTGGGTTTCCTATTTGGTTATTATCAACCTATGTGGTCTCGAGTATTCTGCCCTCTATACAACCATCTTCTCCACCTGAACAACATCATGTTGATTCTAAGGTGGACCTCTCCCCTTCTTCGCCTATTTCTTCATCCTCATCCTCTACTTCACCTGGTGAAAGTTTGGTTCTAGTAACTAGGTGGCTAAGAAGAAGAAGAAGAAGACAAAGAAGACAAAGTCAGATAAGCAAGAGGCTAATGCTACAGCTATTGTCCCTACGACACCTTCCATTGATAAACCATCCAACCTTCCATAGGGAATGCTAGTCAAATTCCCTTGCATGTGGTGCAAAGGTGACCACTTTCTTCGAGACTGCTCTGGTATTCCCAAGGTACTTGAAGTATGGTCCGACGACCATCCGTAGTTGCCTTTGGCTTCTGGAAGTCATATTGGTGGCACATATTTGACTAGCAATGATAAGACTCATATGAAACATGGTAAGATCACAAATCCCTGTAAGTTGTGTGAAGGGAATAATCCCATTCACCTTTGTCTGTACATGGATGAAGCCACAAGAGTATTGGACAACCCTACTATTTCTGCACCCTGCCTTCTGGTTGGTTACCAGAAGCTTTCTTCGAGTCCTCCACTACTTGATTCAATGATAGGTCGAGAGTCATCCTTGGTCGATCCCACTCCCTCAGAAATTCAAGTTCATGAATCCGTTCCTGACCAACCATTGGTCATGGAATCGGTTGATTTGACCCCACCATTGGTTCATCATATATTTTCCGTCGAGAGTGGATCTCATTCCCCTCACGTTCTTCTTGTTTATTCAGATTCCTAGGACTTGGAGAAATATTCTCCCGTCCCTGTAGTTCAAGAAGAAGCTCCTCCTCCTCCCATGATGGAGGTTGAGGAGGATGCTCCTCTTGCTCCTGTAACACCAGGGGATGACCATCCCATCTATATGGCACCCCCTCCAAGTAGTTTGATCGCTTCCTTTGATTGGAGTCGATTCATGAGATACTGCCTTCCTTCTTATGTGCCCTTTGAGATCACGGTACAGGCCTTCAATGTGGTCGTCCCCAACACCATTATAGATGTAAGGTGCGTCTGTTAGTATTCTGTCTTCAACTACTTGGCAAGCTTTTGGTTCTCCACCGCTTGTGCCTATTACGTAGAATCTGTTGGCATTTAATAGAAGAACTAGTCAACCGTTAGGGATCCTTCCGAAGTTGGCTATTACTTTGGGAGGGAAAAATGTCTATATAGACGTGATTGTTGTTCCAGGCCCCTTGGATTTTAATATAATCTTGGGGCGTGACTATGCTTATGTCATGGGTGCTCTTGTTTATTCCCTCTTTCGTGTGATTTTTTTTCCGCAAGAAGGTCAGATCATGACCATTGATCAACTTTCGTTATTTGGTCCTGATGTGGCAGCTGGCCCGCCATCATCTCTTTCGGATCTTTATCTATTAGTTAAATCTTCCCCACTGCAGGTTAATTATGTGGCTACCTGTCCCATGCCCGCATTTAGTGATAGTGCCGTTATGAATCATGTGCTAGGGGCATTGGGTCCTGATATCCAAGATGTTGTGAACCTCTTGGAATCCCTTACTTCTTATTCGACCTGATGAGTTGTCTTCAGAGCACAATTCATTTTCTTGTGTTAAGCTCCTTAAAAAATGAAACAAGCTCTTTGGAGCACAATTATTTTTCTTGTGTCAGGCTCCTTAAAAAATGAAACAAAGGTTTCGAGGATAGTTCTTTTAATGTGTTAACCTCATTAAAACAATGAAACACGTTCCTGTTCAATTCAAGTCTTTGATACGATCTCGTAAAATCCCAGTCGAGTCTTTCTCTTGATCTCGTAATTTGAACCTTCACTCCATATGCCTTTCATATGGAGTGAAGCTTGGGGGGGAATGTACCTCGAGTTGAGTCACCATGCTGGGGGCATGCAAACTTTTTCCAGCATATTTTATATTTGTTTCAAGCTTGTGTAAAAATGAAACCAATTTCAAGCATAGTTGATCTTTGTTTCAATCTTGTGTAAAAATGAGACCATTACCTCTCGTGATTATCATTTTATTAGCCTGTTTTGCTAGATGAGCCTTGGTTTTTTTAATTCACTTGATTGTTTTACCCATTCATGAGGAACATCTAAAATGAGTAGTCTTGTTAGCCAACCTCTTGATCTTTACCTGTTCTGAGTAGTTCCACCATCACCGGAACTAGTTGCTACCCTTATACCACTCGTTCCTCTGGGTGGAGTCAACTTTCAACTCTTTTCTGATTCTCTAAAATTGAAAAGATTGTCGAGATTCTTGTCGTTTTGAACTCGTTAAATGATTGTGAAATGATATCTACCCAGTATACGTTTACCCCTTTTTCGGGCTGGATGTATTATTTATGAAAAAGGAATACCTTAGCCTATCGGGACTAAGAGGTTCTCTTAGATATTGTTTTCTACCTTTCTGGATCTGTGATACTACCTACGAAAAGGGACTGCTAGAGTTTTCTTTTCTTCCTTCTTTTCAAACTCTCTAAACATAAAAAGATACCGAGTTCTCCCTTTTTCATACTCGTTAAACCCTGATGACATCGGACTTCGTCACCATGACGTTACTCGAGTTCCTCCTTCCTAGGGCTCATAAAATGTACTAGGTTGGATTTTTCCGGAGGACAAACTTACATTGCGAGCATATGCTATCCCCTTCAAGCTTGTTTAAAAAAATAATTGGGGTACTTTCTAGGAATGGTGGGGGAAAATGGAACCTAGTTCTAGTTATGTTGGCAGTATCTCGCTGTTGAACATGACTCATGTCTGCATTCATGTCGGGTTGGGGACATCTCATTTCATCATTTTTTTTTCCTCCATGGGTTTGGGTAATCTCTTTTGACCTCTCATTTTCTCTTTGCCACATCATCATGACCTCAGATCCCTTGATGTCAAATACCGCCAAATACAGTGTAG
Organism: Pinus albicaulis; assembly: GCA_034641835.2. Lineage (NCBI taxonomy): Eukaryota > Viridiplantae > Streptophyta > Pinopsida > Pinales > Pinaceae > Pinus > Pinus albicaulis. The sequence continues at coordinate 875,301,187 of CM076575.1, read as the reverse complement.
TGTCATTAATATGTTCAAGAGAAGTTTTCCTTTGCAGTTTTCAACCTTCCTCTAATTCCCTGTTTGTCCTAATTCACTTTCATCATGTTACTCTGTCTCGTGTCGATGATGTGGGAAAAATTATGGCCCCCCTTCGACCAGGTCACTTCCTGTCGACTTCAGCTCATTATCCAGGAGTTTGATCTAGAGACTCCCTTCTGGTACCTTGGAGCCTGCATCCCTCAATGGCAGGTTTTTCGCATTCGACACAAGGTTCACATCATTGGTCTTCGATTGAGTGATCCTGTGGGTGTTCGAAGTTAGATCACTGTTCACATTCTGTAGATTGTACCTTTTGTACCTTGAGGGCCATCATCATTATTGGTGGGTTCTCTTGCGTCTGTTAATGGCTTTCATCATTGGCTGGTAATCAGACGATTTTCCTGCATGTTCGACTTCAACTCATATATTCGCATGCTTGAAATTGTACTTGTTCGGGTCGAGATGGAGCGCAAGACCCTGGGTTTTGTCTGATAAATCCAAGCTGCAGATTTTTGTGGATTATCATGACTTATTGCATGACTCTTTTGATTGGATGGTGACGACCATACCTGAGTCTATTTTTTTATCCTTACTACCGGATGGCTGCATCCATACCTTGGATCTCAGTTTTTATGTACTCTATTATGGATGGCTGCACCCATTCCAAATATTCATGTAGCCGAGATATCAGTTGTATTTTTAATTGCAGGTTTTCCAACAACGGTGTTTGGTTTGAACGTGTTCTCATAAAGCATTTCTCCCCTCCCTCTCTCTTGGACCTCATGCTTTAGGGAACAAAATTTTGTCACTATCACTGCAATCCCTAACTCGCACATTGGAGGGTCATTTCTGTGACCAATAAGAAGTGTCATGCCTTGTAAAGACCATCATTGCATCCCTTTACATGAGAGAAATATTCCTTCTATTGACAATTCCCTGAGCAGAGTTGTAAAAAATCTTGTTTTTTCCTTGGCGCGAGTAGCCAGTTACACCCCCACGCCGATTGGGAAAATTAACACTGGGCTCACGCCAGTTTGTGCTCTGTGCCAGTTATACACCCGTGCTAAGATTTTTATGGAATTTAAAAAAAAAATAGAGGCGAATATTCCACTTCAACAACTTCGAGGATGAGTCATTGGGAGTGGTTGGACTGAATAACCACAGACTCCATCCTTTAGTTTATGGTTTCCACCTCCCATGAAAAAATCCTAAAGGATAGGCCTCCCTCCCACCTTTGTAAGGATCCAAAGCTCCTCCTTTTCCTCTATAAAAAGAAGCCATCTCTCTTTGCATAAACTAGCTGAACACATTATAGAAAAATAGCTGAACAACTAAATAGTTGAACTTGGAGAATTGATATTATAACTGAGTTGAATTGTGAAAGAGATTGAACAAGGAGGAAATTCATTGAGAGAGCTTAAGTCCATGCCCTCACCCCGTCCGAATCCCTTGAAAATTACTGAGACGTGCTTCGGCTGAACCCCGCTAGAGGAGATTGCGACGTCAAAGCATCGATTGTACCCCTTCCTTCTATTAATATATACATGACTAGCGTTTGGGTTCCCGTTTTGTGTTATGTTGTTTGATTTGATGCAACGTGCTTAGCCCTCTTTGACTGGTTAGTGATTACGAATGGAATTATTATGTTGTATGCTTCTCTTTTTCACCGTGTTATGTGCAGGTATCCGAGCATGAATGTAGATGGATTGTGATTTGCCAAGGCAGGAGCGAGAGGTCACCACTACTACAACTGCAACAACAACATTAGATTCCAGGTAGGTTGATATACCATGTCCTCTTCCATTCTGTAGTTAGGAACCTACATTATAGCATGTATCTTTGTTTCTAGACCCACTCTAGGGCTATAGGGATCGTCTCTGTCCGTAGAGAGGATTTACTTGCTTAACACAATGCCTTCAAAGTTTGAGGCTTAAATAGATAAAGTATCTAAAAAATTCATCTAAAATAGAACCTATTGTCATGACTATCCTTATATTATCCAATCAAGTCGAATTCATCCATCAGATCCATCAAAATCTAGAAAATCCCACAAAATAAGAATTTTGAGCTAGTTTCTAGGGATCCTCCATAAAGACAGGTCCTATTTGACTGCCTTTGACCAGGCCTATTAAAGCTCGGTTTGACTGTACCAAAAGGTTTAAAATTAATATTAGTTCCCAAGACTTCTATAAATATATCCATCTCGAGTCCAAGTGTCCCGCAAATATGAAAACCATGAGGCCATTACGAGAATTTCTGATGCTGTCCAAAAATGCACTTAAATTTCAATATTTACAAAAACTTCTAATAATTGAAAAACATAATTTAAATACCGGTATATGCATTTTTTTGTCAAAATAAGGTGGATATCATGGTGTATAGATGGATAGTATGGAAAATAAGATATATTTCATAAACAAAAAGAGATAAAAAACGAGGGCCAACATCTCCCCCAAGCTGATGTTCAAGCATGTCCTCATGCTTGCTTTTTCATTTTGGACCTCCTAAGCTCTAATGCTGATCCCATTATTGATCCTGAAACTTCCTGCCATGCTGCATGTAGAAGAGAATCCATATATTTTCATTGTTCTTCCTTGTAAATTGAGGTCTTGACCTTCTGTTTCTCATATTTGGCCTTCTAGGAATTTTTCTCCTGAAGCCACCTGAATGCTTGTGTATAAAGAAGATTGTTTTGGCTTTTAACTTTCCCATTTATTCACTTATCATATCATTTTATTTAACCAATTTTTCATTGGTTGTCTTATAGGTTTCATTTTCTTCTTTCAGGTACCCTTCCATTATTCTGCTTACCTCTAGGCTATCAATTAACTCTCTGATCATGATAAGGTTTGGTCTTCCTCCTCAGTATTTTTAGAAACTGAAGTAGCTTCAACCTCATTATTTTCAAAATAAGAATCTCTTTCTACAGGATTTTCATAAACTTCTTGTTTCAACCTCTCAAGGATTTCATTGGCTTGTTTAGTTAAAGGAGATGTCTCCATGAATTGCACTTCTAGTTTTTCTGAATTCCTCTTTTTCTGTCTCCTAGAAATGGTCAAGAACGTTGTTTCCCTCTCTACCATAACTATTTCTTGTTGTTTCTTTGATCTGGTATTTGGATAGAGAAGTGAATGCACTATATTTATTGTTTCCTGCATTGGTTTAAGTTTGTTTTCAGTGACTTGCTCTAAAAATTTATTTTGAATCAGGAAATATTCCCAAACCATTCCCTTAGTTTTCAGATGGTAATCGAAAATGATTTTTATAAGTCCCTAGTGATGAATTTGAGCTTATTTGGGTTTGGTCTCAGATTTTACACTTTCAATCATCTTCATCAAGTTTTTATAAAGTAAGTAGGGAAAATTGATCCTGATATCTCCTTTAATATGATGTAGTAACCTAATATGATATAGGTGTACTACGCTATGTCTGTTATCACAGGTGAAAAACTTTTGAATTATCAAAAATAGCTTGGCCCAAGGTTCATTGAACCACTCCCTGGGAATCCTCTTTGACCTATCAAAAGAACCCTTTCTGTTCTTATCCAATAAAAAGGTCCAACCCTTGTATTTGAAATGAAATCCCTTCTGGTATAGTTCACCAGATGATGGAAACTCTAAAGCTTCGGAAATAGATTATGGAGTTAAAGGAATATGTAGACTACACACCATAGTTTCATCATGTTTGCAATTATTTATAAACTCCCTTGTGATATCCTCATTGTGCCCTTTGAATTTTTGAGAAAGCCTATTAAGCCTAATTGAAAAAGTTTCTCAACTGTTTCCATACTCCAATGTTCAATTTGAAAATCTTTGGGCTCTGTTCTTGATGTCATATTGTCTGAAATCCATTTGATGTACCCATCTACTGCCATTAACTTCATTTTTGTAAACAAAAATTCAAGTACTATATGTTATCACAGTAGTGAGGTTTACTTCTGTTTGCTACTCTTACCAAGTAATTGAAATCAATCCTCTATTTTCCTTTGGAAGAATGCGAGCTTACTGCTTCAAATAGACACAAGATTTAATATAGAGAGGTTTTAAGAAAACATAAAAAAATTATTTTTTCTATTATCCTACTCTCTATTTTATTCTCTGTCTCTTTTAAAAATAACAATCCTCTGCCTCTGTTTTGTAAATTTTTGACTGTGTAAAAAAAAAACAAAATTTTTTATACAACAGTGTCTTGTGACCCTTCGATTCCATACAAAATTCTTTTCCTAAGGAAAATAATTATGTATCTAATATAAGCTCACTGTCTATGCAAGATAATAGCTCAATTATTTCATCAAAAATCTCATAATGAGTTCACTGTTTTCCTTCAAAAATTCACCAGACTCTGCCCTCAACTATGAAAAAATGCAAAAACATGTTGACTGTGCCTTTTAAACCAATCTTTCTCCACAAAACCTAATTCAAATTCTTCTACTAAGTGTGCAAATGAAATTAATCTACTACACAACCCAATTAAAACGAATTCACTGTGCAATTCAAACCAAAACTCTCCATTCTATGTTTACATTAATTTTGAAATATAAGACTGTGCACGAGGAAATTTTCAAGTTTACCTGTCTTTCCAATGATCCTCATGATTTTCTGCTATGATCCTCATGATTTTCCTTCTAGTTTAACTGAAGTCTCTGTGTTTCAATCAACGCCAATATTATCAAAATCTTTACTCAATATCTTATCATTTACTCATTTAATCAACATAAGATTTAGTGTTGACTGATGGCAGAGCGTTTAGGAGTGGTGTCAAAGCATTTATGAGTGGTGTCAAAGACAAAACGTAAAGGAATGAAAAGTTTTAAAAACCATAATAGAAGAACTCCTTTTATCACTCTCAGTTTGTTTAACAACCCGATATTTACTCATGCGAATCATCGTTGTTTTAAACAACAAAATATGAGTTTGCTTCTTACCTTATTCTTTATGGGATTTTGCCTCCTAACAATGTGGTTGCTTGAAATATTTGCCAGATTTTTTGGCTTGAAAATTCGGTCAATTCCCCTTATCGCTCCGTTCTTCTCACTTCTCTATTTCCTGCCTTCTTTGCTGCGTTATATTTCTTCTATTCTCCTCACAAATTCTCCCTTGTCTTCTCTCTTGTTTATTTGTTTCTCACAGATTTGCAAAAATGGATGCATGTTTTGATTACATGCCTTCCTTCCCTCACCGAGCCTTCAAAAGGTGATGATGGTGAAAAACACATTGTATATCAGTTGCTTGAGGTCTTAGAAATGGTAGAGGTCCTCTCAACAGTTTACACAACATTATAATATGGAATTTGAATTTTTTTTGACTGTTCATCAACCATCAACTTGATCGGTGCATCTGTGGCTTACCCTTGACTGTCATGGTGACTCCACGGTGTACATTTCATTCTCTGCTTCACTTATTACGCAGTCCCTTTCATGTTTTTCTTTCATGTTTTTCATTGATGACTATGTCTGCTTCCATCCTCCATTGAAATGCATCATACCCTATCGCATATGCACCATCATATTTCCGTTTCATTTCTTGTATTCACATCATTGTATGGCATCATTTCTACATTCCTCCACTGTTGTACGTATCATTGTCTCATCATAGTTTCATCCATATACATACATAATTGTCATGAATTGTTTGTCATAGCATCATACTTTAGGTTAGTTTGCTTTCCATTGTTTTCATTATGATTGCGCTCTTTCTCCATTACCTTAGCTTATAACCATTTATGATTACACTTTTTGCATTTTGTTTTGTTGTTTGAAATAGTTGCACTATCGTATGATTTTAGACTTTAGGTTTTCTCTTTTATTTAGTTTTTAAAATTGACCAATGAAATGGTCATATTTTAAAACTAAATATTTATAATGACACTAAACTCCTGTTTGTTTATTGTAGGTCGAACAAAGGTTTAATGTTAAGCCTTTTGTTTATGATTCTTTTATTTAGAAAAGTAGGGTATGGTATGGTATGGATAGATTATGGAATGTTTATTGAGTGATTAGGATAGTGGTATAGATATGGATAAAATAAGGCTAAGAATCATGGGTGATGAAATGTAGATGATGGAAAATGTAGGTGATAAAAATGCATAACCAGTACTAAATTAGTTTTACAATTCTAGAATATTTTCACAGAAAATTGAATTTTTAAGAGAAATTTTTACTTACTGTACTTTTATTCCCTTAAACCATTTGATGTTCAGGATGGTCGACATTGTGTTTATTATCACGATAGCTCTTTTAGACTATGTAGAGACTTTATTTTTTCTTTGCATCTGATTTGATTTGGAATGATGTTGTTCAGGTCCCTTCTGTAGGTTAAACTTTGACATTTCAAGTCCCTTCTGTCATGATCTTCAATATTGATGTAGCTCAGGTCCCTTCTGACATTTTGTATTTTCAGGTCCCTTCTGGTGTAATTTGCAACAATGTTTGAATTTTGTTGTTGTTGTTGTAATGATACAAGTCCCTTTCTTAATAATTTTCACAATAATAATTCAGGTCCCTTTTGTATATATTGAATGATGTAACAGGTTCCTTTGTAATTGTAATTCATATTCTGTCTTCAATTTAGTTGCTGAAAATATTTTCATAGTTTTATTACACACCTTCCACCAAGCTGATGATAAGACTTGTCCTCAAGTCTGACATGTCTTGGAGGGTATATCTACAAAAATCATAATAAAGTAAAATGAAAACAAAAAGAGAATTCATAATGGCCAAACAAGTTGGTTTTCTTATATGAATTCAAGTTTGTATTGTGCCAGTTTCCTGGATTTTCACAACCAAACTCTTTTATTATATATATATATATATATATATATATATATTTTTTTTTTTTTTATTTGTTATTATTCTTCTTCGTCTGGAATTATGGGAGGCATATTGCTATGCTGCTCCATTAGTTTCAGATTTGAATCTATCGATTTTTTTCTTAGAAAATCCTCTTTATTTATAGGCTTATTGTAAAATTTAAGCCTATGTCCATTAACGACAAACAAAATAGATGCCTCGTCATTTGTTTTGATCTTGAAAGCTCCATTGTCAAATATTTCTTCAATCTCATATGGCCCAATCTAATGAGTTGTAAAATTTTCTTTGAAATATTTGAACTTGGAGTCGAACAAGAGTGCCCAATCTCCTTTCTGAAATACTTTTTTCTTTATGAATCGATCATGCCATTTGATCCTTTGTTCTTGCACAAGAGATGTGTGCTCTACTTCTTGTTGTCATATCTCATTCAGTTGATTTAATTCCATAATTCTTTGTTTTTGTGCCTCAATTAATTGCATCCCCAATTATACTGCTAGCTTGAATGTATGTATTTGAAATTCTATGGGTAATAGGACTTCTTTTTCATACACTAATTGATATGGGCTGAACCCGGTTGTGTTTTTCCATGTTATCCTATATGCCCATAGTGCATCTCTAAGTTTTTTTGACCAATCCTTTCTGTTCATTTGTACAGTCTTTGTCATAATGTTCTCTAGGACTTTGTTTGTTGATTCGACTTGTTCGTTTTCTTGTGGATGATACAGAGTTGGTTTTCTATGTTTAATATTGTATTTCTCTGTAAGATCACAGACAAGTTTTGATGTGAACTGTGTGCCTTGGTCAGTTACTATCTGTCTCGGAACTCCATACCTTACAAATATCTCTTCAAACAGAAAAGACACAACAATATCTTCTGTTGCCCGTGCTATTGCCTTTTCCTCCACCCACTTAGTTACATAATATTTACATACCAGGATTTACTTCTTTCCGTTGGATGGAGGTTTGATTGGTCCCACGAAATCTAAAGTCCACTATTCAAATGGTTAAATCAGTACTTGTGGCTTTAATGGAATTTCATATGATGCCACTGGTCTACCAATTATTTGGAAGTTGTCACATCTCTTCACATAGGCCCCGAAGTATTTCAAGATAGCTGGCCAGTAGTAGCCAAGTTTCAGCACTTTGTATGATTTCCGTTTATCTGCAAAAATACCACCACATGGTCGTCATGACATGCTTTCAAAATTTCAATAATCTCATATTCTCTAACACATTTTCTAATCATTAGATCAACACCGGTATAAAATAGATCTCCATTGACCTAACTATATCTAGCACTTTCTCTAATTATTCTTCTTTTCTTTTTATTTTTGTAATGAGATGGTAGGATGCCAAATGTTAAATAGTTAGCTATATCTGCAAACCATGGAGTTTTGACATTTATAGAAAATAGATGTTCATCTGGAAAATTATCTGATATTGGATTTGGATCACCAGGTGAATGTAGTCTTGATAGAAAGTCTGCAACTTGATTATGTTTTCCTGGTCGATTTTGTATAGTAATGTTAAATTATTGCATCAATAACAACCATCTAGTTATTCTGCCATTTGTGATTGATTTTTCCATTAAATATTTTATGGAGGAATGATCTGTGTGGATATAAACTTGATAACCTTTTATATAAAGTTGAAATTTATTAACTGCATGTACTACAACTAACATTTCTTTTTCTGTAACAGTGTAGTTCAATTCTACCAGTGTTAAGTTTTGCTTATGAAATATATGGCATAATTAAACTGATTCTCTTTTTTTCCAAGTGATGCTCCAATAGCTGTATCAGATGCATCAGTTGACATCATAAAACATTTTTCATTACTAAGTGATAGATTTGTCTCTATGCATATTTTTAACACTTTTTCAAGATTTTGTAAACAATCATTGAATGTTGTACCATACACAGTGAAATCATCCATGTAAACTTCTACAAACTCATGGATCAAATCAGTAAAGATTGCAAGAAATGCTCTCTGAAAGGTAGCAGGTAATTACATAAACCAAAGGGTAATACATTGTATGCATATGTTCCCCATGGGCATGTGAATGTTGTCTTATATTGATCTTCCAATGCTATATTTATTTGATTATATCCGCTAAATCCATCCAGAAATGAAAAGAATTTCTTTCCAACTAATGAATCTAACACTTGATCAATAAATGATAAAGGAAAATGATCTTTTAATGTATCTTTATTGAGTTCTCTGTAATCCACACAAATTATCCATTTCCCATTTTTCTTAGGTACTACAACTAAGGGTGAAACCCATTGAATATTTGAAATTGGATAGATAAATCTGACTTGTAATAGTTTATGTAATTCTTCTTTCACTATTTACTTCATCATGGGGTTCATCCTTCTTTGTGGTTTCCTTACAGTGTAAATGTGATGGATACATTTTTTTGGATGAATTCCCTACATGTCTGTGTAATCCCAAGCAAAAGCTTTTGAATATTTTTGTAAAAATGTTATTAGCTTTTCCTCTTGTGATGATTGTAAGTTATTACCAATATTCAAATGTCTCTCAGGATTGATCTCAATGATTTTTTTGTTTGAATTGGTAATTGAATTAACATGAAAAATTCTTTCGAATATATTTTGCAATGATTGTATAGTGCAATTTTCCTGAAAAAGTTCATTTAGAATATAACTAGCAGCTTCATATTGAGTTACTCTAAGCTATCTGAAATATTTGGTTCTGAGATGAATAGATCTAATAAGTCCTCATTTTCTTCATCCTCTCTAAAATTATAAACTTGATTAAGACTAAGAACATATTGAAGCTCTTGTGTTTCCTCTCCATCAATCCATGATAATAAAGAAGGAGACTGAGAGGGAGGATACAATGTAACATGTTTTCTTTCATCTCCATGTGCAGTAATCATACTTCCTGACCTGCATCCACTGTAAGCATCTACAGTGGCTAACCATGGTCCGCCTAAAATTAACGGATGCCCTCCTAATTTTTTTTTTGGCTGCAAAATCAAGAAGTCTACATGATACTCCCATGAATCCAGTGAGACAATGATATCTTCCAATATGCCTTCTGGTACAACTTTAGATCTATCTGCAAGTTCTAAAACTGTAGCAGTAGGTCTAATGTTGTTTAGATTCAAATGTTTCATAGTATCTATAGTCATAACATTGATAACTGCTCCCAAGTCTATTAAAGTATTTAGCACTAAAAATTTGTTAATCGAAATGGTAACCATAGGAATTCTTGGATCAACATAATTTTCAATGGTTGTGTTTGTAGACATGAGACGAGATAGACTTCCAATTACTTGGATTGTATGTGGATCCTTCTTTCTTCTGCTAGATTTCTTAATGCATAATTCCTTTATTGTTTTTGCATATATCGGGATACCTTTAATTGCCTACAAAAAAGGAATTTTTATATATGTGTTCTTCAATTCATCCAAAATATTAAATTCAGGTAGAGATATTGGGATATTTTGTTGTATAAATCTCTCTTTGTATAAAGCACCTTCCCATCAATCCAAACCTTATGTGGACATCTTCTATCAAAAGGATTGAATAAGTAGGATAATATGTTGCCTCTTCCACATGATATGCTGGTCTCTCCAACTTGTTACTTGAATTAGCTACTGGTTGAGATGGAAATTGTGTTAGTCTAGGAGGTGGTTGGTTAGTGGGCAGCTGAAGTTGTTGAGTTTGAGTTAGCACTGGTTGATTCTGAGGTGGATATGACATTGGTTGATGTTGCTGGAATTTTTGGTATTGAGGAAATGGTTGTGGAGGGTATGGTTGCTGATATTGATACTGTTGAGGATATATATGCTATGGTGGTTGGTTTCCATAACCATATCCCCTCCAGCCTTGTGCAGGTTGGTTTTGATATTGTTGTGGTGGCCAAGCCTGCCATGGCATTGGTGTATTCCATGTATTTTGAGGATATTGAAAATTATGGGGGTTTTGTTGAGGGAATTATTGAGGCATCCTTGGTTGCCAAGGTCTCCTTGGTTCCATATAGTAGAGAGAATCTACTCCTTGTACTTCTTATTCTTGCAATTATTTTAATTTGGGACATTTTTCTATTGCATGATTTTCTATGCATAGTCCACACACTTGTATTCCTTGCAAAGGAAATTCCCTGAGTGGATTTTTTTGCCTACACCTTGGACAAAAAATTGCTAAGATTTCATCTTGCTCTTCTTTCTTTTTCTTAACTTTCAAGACATATACTTGTGTTCCCAAAGTGCTTAAGAGATCTGTTTTGAAGTTTCCTAATAAAATTCCTATCTCTGCTCTTGTTACTACACTTGTTGCAGATTTGGAAGCTTTTGATGAAATATCTCTCTTTCCACTCTTTTCTCTTCCCCTAGAGTATTTATGACAAAGTTCAGAAATTTCTTCAAATGATAAATTGGAGATATCTCATTTTCCCATCACATTAAGGATGTCTAAATATTCATCTTTGCTACCCTTAAGAAAAATGGCACGGATGGTATCGAGACTGAGAGAATGATGTTTGGATTGCTGTAAATTGTAAAATAATATTTCCAAATATTCTTCCAAAATTTCGTCTTCTTGTTGTGTCATTCTGAAAATGTCTTCTTTTGAGTCTCTAGCCCTGCAGCAAGCTTGATACTTTTTAAGAATTTTTTTTTTCATATCATCCCAAGAAGCTATTGTATATTCTCCTAATCCCATAAACCATTTCAAGGCTGCTGCTTTCAAAGTATCAGGAAAAAGTCGAAGCTTGTTTGTGTCATGAGTATATCCATAAGTTATACAAAAGATATCAAACTCAAACATGAATGCATCAAGATCTTCTGTTGACATTCCATAGAAACTAGGCAATACAGAAGGTGGAATATTTTCATTAGGGGAATTTTAAGGTCTAAAATAGGCCTCCTAAGAAAAATGTACAACCAAAACAAAATTTATAAGAACCAATAGGATTCAAGATGATGATGTCAACCACGGGGGATGATTCACCATTTTTTAAGTAAAAGGGTAAAAATATAAAAAAATATAAAAATAACAAAAACTGCTTTTTCAACTCATATTTTCAACTTATCTCCCAAATTGTTTACTCAAATTTAGATTAGTAGTACTCGTTGGATGCAAAATTTAATTCCTCATCCAAGGAGTACCCATGTTGCATACTTTTTATGGACCTGCTACACAGAAAATGAGAAATACATGAAAAGGCGCGATTGCAATCATGTTTTTCATGTATTTCTCATTTTTCATGTAGTTGGATCTATCAAAAGTATGCAAAATGGGTACTCCTTGGATGAGGAATTAAATTTTGCATCCAACGAGTACTCCCTCTCAAAATTTGAGTAAAAAATCTGGGAGATAAGTTGAAAATACGAGTTGAAAAAATAGCTTTTTCATTTTTCCCTCTAAAATTTGATGATGTAATCAAATATTATTTTATTATTTCTGCTATTATTTTATAATTTCCTTTGGAGACCCATTTTACACCTCAAAATTCCCCTAATTTCATTTTTATTTCTTCTCCTAATATTTCTCTTGCATCTAAGATTGGAAAGCTAATAGTAGTTTCCTCATCATTGTTAATTTCTTGCTCATTTTCTTGTGTTCTTCTATTTTGATTTTCTCTTCTTGCTTCTTCCTCTATCCTTCTAAGTGCTTCTGCACTTCTGTATTCCTCTTCCTTTATTTCTTCCTCAATTATTCTTTCTTCCTCTCGTTTTCTTCGCCATTCCATTTGCTGCCTTTCATGTTCAAGTCTTTGTTCAGGAGTCATGTTTATTCTAGTTGATCCTTCTCCTTCTTCAACCATTTCTTGTTCAGAGATATGTAGTGTTTCCAGATAAGGTTGATTTTGTATTTCTTCAACTAATTTGATTTTTTCAAGGACAGGTTTCTCTAGTTTTTTTTATTGTATCTTTTTTTTTTCCATACGGAAGGAGGTTCTTTAGGTGATTGCTTTATTTTTACCTCAAAGGCTAACAAGATTTGTCTTTAAACTAAAGTTAATCTCTGTCCTGATCTCTGTTTTTCCTCTAACTCTTCTATAGTAGGTCTTCCAACAACTGGTGTTGTTAGTCTTGTGGATGAATGAGCTGTTGGGGGGTTTTGTTTCACAAATATACCCTTCTGATCTTTATTTCTAGGCATAAGAAAACATTTATTGAAAGAAAAACTATTTTTTTGTTGTTTTTGGTGATTATATATATATATATATATATATATATATATATATATATATATATATATATATATATATATATATATTTCTATTTGACAGTTTTGAAATATGCTTCCTAAGAACTGTTGAGCCTCAAATTTGTGCTTTCCTTCACCTCATTTTACCTCATTTTTCCCTTGTCCATTTCCATTTTAAACCCAATTGATCAATAAAAATAGTTAAAATTACTTCTAGAATGGTTTACATAACTGACTTGTTGAATTTTGTGATTGTTGCCATTGTTAAGCATTTTGATCGGAACTAGCTGCAGAATGCAGGCATTCTTAGCTATCCGGCGATTCTGCAGCTACCTTTATGTTTGAGCATGTTCCAGGTGGCCTCTTGAGGAAAAACGCATATGGGCATGATCCACGTCGTGCCTACATGGTGTGTTGCTCGTCATGGAAGAGGAAATGAAGTCTGTGTACGGTGATGCACGTGGGAACACATTTTGTGAAAGAAGACTCCTACTAGGACTGTTACAGTCCAGGTGTCTTTTCTCTTTTACGCAGCCACCTTAAAGACTCCTAAGATGATTTGGATTAGGAAGACATCATTCCTAAATTATTGTAATTATTGTTACTTTCATTTACTTTAAAAACTCTTGAATAGGCCGAGAGCTTAGTTAGAAATTTTGTGTAGATTTGCTGCTAGATTTTGGTGTAAAACTCTGTGTTACGTCTTTTAAGACACAGAGCATTATGTTCATACTATTGCATTGTTAATGGAGCAGACAAAATTATCTTGAAGGCGTGATTTAATTGTGAAGTTGAATGCCGTCAAGTGGTAGAGGGCCCCTGCCCCTTGAACGGATTTCGTTAGCGTAAACTAGATAAGTTTTTCCTAGCTGTCTTTACGTTTTGCATATTGAATTAGTAGTTGTTGTGTTTTATATACCGTGGTCGTATTCGTTCCAGTTCTTCCATAAGAAGACATTCTTCCAACAGACCAAAATGATGAATGATTGATGACTACGGTATTGTAGGATATCAGTTAGATTTGTATTTGTTTTAGCTAGCTACTGTAGCCATAATTCGTTCCAGTTCTTCCACAAGAAGACACTTTGCCAATAAATCAAAACGATGAATGTTTAATGACTATGGTATTGTAGGATAGGAGTTGTATCTGTTTTTAACTAGAGACTGTAGTTATATTCATCATAGTTCTTTCACAAGAAGACATTCTTCCAATAAATCTTAACAATGAATGATGAATAGCTATAGTGTCATAGGAATTAGTTGTAGTTTTTAGTCTTCACCATCATAGTTGCACTTGTCCTAATCACTCTTCCACAAGAAGAAATTCTTCCAAGACATCCTTAAGAAGTTCAAGATATGACTGTGATGTGACAACTTAGTTTCATTTGCTTTCAGTTCATTTGCTTTCAATTGCATACAAGTCCACAATCAAAATTGTTCTACCTCTTCCACAAGAAGGAACTCTTCCAAAATATCCCTCATGATGAACAAACTGATTGTGTAACTTCATAGGATAGTGCATGTTAATTAGAATGCTCCGGAGTTTCATTTTGCATTTAATTCATGTCCAGCTACTTCATTTCAAAGTTTGATGATGGCTTATAGTTTAACATTGTTCTAGTTTAGAAGCATCTTAAGCTCATGTTTAAATCAATTCATTGCATTCATATCTCATAGTCACACTGTCACCCTTTGCACAGTAGATCATTTTAGTTGATAGGATTCCTAAGATAGCCTTCATTATTTACAAATATCTTTTTGTTCTGAAAACTATCAGTGATCCATAACTTTAGGAACAGAAGATAACATCATTACAAGGTCTGAAATATCTCTGCAAATTCCTCACTATAAACAGAGCTTTTCCTCAACAGAACTACCCTGAAAAGAAACCAATAACTCTTGAAGAATAGACTCGGACCTTCAATTGAAATTGCAGAATAGAACTAGAAATTAGTCATGAATAGATGAGTTTAGAATAGAATGTTGCATCATGATTAGTGTCTGATTGTCTAGTTAGAAAATTTGCATATTTAAGTGATCATTTCTCAAAGTCTAGTTTGTGTCATTTGTTTAAAAGTCATCATCAAGCTCTTGTTTCTATTCAGTCATAGTTTAGATGTTGTTTCAGTGTTTTTGATTACATTTGCCATTCCATACATTAGGCTCAACTGTGTTTTTGACTACCACTCTCTTTTCATTAGTTTTCTAGGCATTTTCATTGTAAACATAAAACTTCAAAAGACCAAAAACATCATAAATCAACATAAAAGACCAAAACATCACAAAACACTACATACAATGCACTAGGAAACAAGCACCTAGGTACATATGGTACATTTCACTTCAGCAGTTTACAAATCCTGGTTGACAATTAAATGAACTCAGTTTAGGAGACTAGATTGAGGCACAACATTTTGGCGTCGTTGCCGGGGAAGTGAAAACTAGGTAACCTTTGTTTCTTAGCATCCAAAAACAATTTTATGCGTAGGGAGAGAGATTCAAGAGGAATATTTATAAGCAGCAGAGGCAGAAGTTTGACATCTAGAACACCACTTGTTTCATCCAGATCCAGAACTAGTACACCTTCAACTCAAACCCATCTTCCATCCTTTACTGATCCTGGACTTCTAGAAGATCTAAGGTCACCTATTCCATTAGAGAAACCTTCCACTTCATGCACTGAACCTGCCATAGAAGAGGATCCAAAAACCTTTGTTGAGGATACAAACCTTTCTACTTCCACAGGAGAGTCAACCATGGCAGAAGAAGGAGGAGGAGGAGTTGTTAATGGAGAAAACACATTTGGAGGAGGTAGAGGAAGAGGTAGAGGAGAAGGAGGAAGAGGAGGTAGAGGTGCAGATGGACGAAGAGGTAGAATAGGAAGCTCTTTTGGGTTCCCTATACTTGATGGAGAAACCAATACAACCATGAAAAACATTTCACCTTCTGTCCTTCCGAACTTCTATGGACTTAAAACTGAGGATCCTGAAACTTTCTTATTCGAATTTGAAGTACTATGTAGGACTTATGACTACCTTCAAGATGCCCAAAAATTGAAATTATTTCCTTCAACTCTGAAAGGAGCATCATTGAAGTGGTTTATGAGCTTAAGCAGTAGTTCCATTAGGACATGGGAAGACATGAAACAAGCATTTCTAGAGAGATACTTGGATTATTGTATGTCGGTTAATCATAAGGAAGAAGTGTTCAAGATGTTACAAAAAGAAGATGAAAACTTAGAAGATTTGTTGGAAATATTTAAATACAACATAAAAGGGCACAAATGGAAAACCTAGATCAAGACACTTTAAAATCTCTTTTGTTGAAAACCATTAGGGATGAATGGTTGGATATCCTTAACATGATGGGAAAAGGGGATATATCACAACTCACATTACCTAAAATATCTGAGTTATGTATCAACCTTTCCAGAGGGAAATCCAAAACTGTCAAAGGTCCAAGAGATCCTGCTTCTGTAAGAGCAAGTAACTGTCAGACAAAAGAAGTAGATCAAATAGGACATACAAGCTGATGATTTTAACCACATCTTAGGAGTCTTAGTGAACAACAGACACCCCAAGATACAAAAAACCACAAAAGGTCAACTGGATGCCTTGGCAATCTTTTGTCCCAAATGTAGGAAGAAACATGCCTTGAGAGAGTGCCCTTTGGATGTAAAAGTTGTAGAAACCTGTGTTATTTGTTCTGAGAAACATGAGACCAAGAATTGTCCTTCTCTTCCTGGTCTCAAGGCTGTTTTTCAAGAAGAAACTCCTACAGATTCCACAGAATCTCTTAACTTTGTATCTAGAAGACCTTGGCAGGGATCTCAGACACAGGGATTTCATGATCAAATGTATAATCAACCTCCACCTTGGAAGTCTTGGCAGCAACCTTGGCCCCAATTTCAAAATCAATCTCAAGCTTGGGCACAAGGATCACAAGGTCCCTATGGAAGATACTCTCCATATTATCAGTATCCACCATCCTATCCACCATACCCACAAAATTTTCCTCAAAATCTTCAACAAATTTTCAACAAAATTCTCAACAACATCATCAGAACCAACCTCATCAAAATCAACCACTTCCATTACCATTCCCTCAAAAATCCAATCAATTACCAGCTCAGCCCATACCAAACCCCAATAATAAGAATCCTCAGAATACATACATGATAGAAGGAAAACAATTTCCAACTTATTTAATTACTCCTCTAGACCTTAGTGATGTTCAACTTAGGTCTGGAAGGATACTTGAAAAGAGGAAACCTTCTGTGATCATACAAGAACAAGATGATTCTGAGGAAGACTCCCTACAGGTTAATAAAAGTCTTGAGGAAGAAACATCCTTTCAAGGCCAAAACATTGAAAAACTGAAACAAAAAGATCCAATAAGCCCAACTCCAGTATTAGAGCAACCATCCACATCTACTTATATACCTCCCTTTCCGGAAAGATTACAAATTGACAAAGGTGTAGAAAAACAAATAATGGTGCCTAATTATGATTTCTTGGATGAATTGAGAAATGTTTGCATTAAAATTCCATTATTGCAAGCCATCAAGGAAATCCCAATTTTAGCCAAAACAATAAATGAGTTGAGTATGAAGACAACAAAGAAAAGAATAAGAGAAACCAAGAAAATTCAACTGGTAGGACAAATAGCAGATATTATGATGGGTAAGATTACTATTCCAAAGTACCTTGACCCAAGAAATCCAGTTGTCAAAATTCACATCAATGGAATTGAAATTCAAAACACACTCATTGACTTAGGAGCAGCAATAAATATCATGAGTAGACAAATCATGGACAAACTCAAACTTCCTAATCTTCTCTTTACACCCACACTATTACAACTAGCAGATAGATCTGTGATCAGACCAGATGGGGTAATAGAAGACATTCCAGTGTCCCTAGACTCTTGGGATTACCCTGTGGATTTCATGATCCTTACACCCAAGAATAATCTAGGAGGCCATCCTGTTATACTAGGAAGACCTTGGTTAGCTACAGCTGATGCTTTTATTAGTTGTAGGTCCGGTGATATGTATATTTCTGATGGAAGTTCAACAAAGAAATTTACTTCATATCCTCCAGCTAGGACAATTACAGATCTAGATGACACTCAATGGATAGAGGATGAAGAATATTTGCAACCACTCTTCACAATTTCAGAAATTAGTGAAGATAATCAAATTCTGAATACTCTAGAAAATTTTGAATCTTCTCCAGAACACAAACAAGAATCATTTCAAGAGAAATCCAATATTGAGTTCTTGTCATCTAGACAAATGTCTCTTCATTCTATGGACAAATTTGGCAGTTCTACAAGTGAAATTTTTCCAGGCAAAACCTTGAACATAAACAAAAATCTGGAAAAATCTCAACAAGAAGAACTAGTCAAAGTATTACAGAGACATTCTTCTGCATATGCATGGGAATACACTGACATGAAAGGGATAAGTCCCAAGACTTGTACTCATCACATCTATATAGAGGCAAATTGCAAACCAATCAGACAACCTCAAAGACGGATGAATCCAAATCTTAGGAAATTGTCAAGGAAGAATTACAAAAATTGTTAAATGTTAACTTCATCTATCCTATTTCAGATAGTCAGTGGGTTTCCCCTTTAGTAATTGTACCTAAGAAAAATGGAAAATGGAGGGTGTGTGTTGACTACCGAGAACTGAATAAAGCTACTCTAAAAGACCATTTTCCTTTACCTTTCATAGATCAAGTATTAGATACATTAGCAGGTAAAAAGTACTTTTCATTCCTGGATGGATTTAGTGGTTACAATCAAATCCAAGTAGCACTTGAAGACCAAGATAAAACCACATTTACTTGTCCTTGGGGTACCTATTCCTACCGAGTATTGCCATTTGGATTGTGCAATGCACCTGCAACATTCCAAAGGGCAGTATTAGGAATTTTTTCTGATCTAATACATGACTGTGTAGAGGTGTACATGGATGATTTTACAGTTTATGGGGATACATTTGAAGAGGCTTTAGAAAACTTGGAAAAGGTCTTAAAAAGATGTCAAGAAGCAAACCTTTCTCTTAGTCATGAAAAATGTTTTATGATGTTCACTGAAGGTATTGTTTTAGGGCACCACATTTCAGGGGATGGGATTAGAGTTGATAAAGCGAAAGTTGAAGTTATTTCTAACCTATCCATTCCAAGTTGTCAAAGAGATGTAAGAAGTTTTCTAGGATTTACGGGGTACTATCGGAGATTTATAGAAAACTTCACCAAAATAGCATCTCCTCTTTTCAAATTACTCACCAAAGATTGTGAATTTAAGTGGACTTTTGATTGCCAGTTAGCTTTTGAAACCCTGAAAACCAAAATTTCTGAAGCACCTATATTAAGGGGACCTAACTAGAAGTTACCTTTTCATATCTCGACAGATGCTTCCGATACAGCTCTAGGAGCAGTATTGGGACAGAAAGACTTGATTCCCTATGCCATCTATTATATCAGTAAAAATTTGACTCCTGCAGAGTTAAAATATACTGTAACTGAAAAAGAGTTTTTAGCTGTTGTTCATGCCATTAACAAATTTAGACACTATATAACCGGCTATGAAACTTTTATTCACACTGATCATTCTGCCATTAGATATTTAATGAATAAATCAATCACTAATGGTAGAGTTATAAGATGGTTGTTATTATTGCAAAAATTCAACATTACTATTCTAGATAGGCCTGGAAAACAAAACACTGTGGCTGACTTCCTGTCTAGAATTCAAAATATCAAAGATGACACTCCGGTTGAAGATCAATTTCCCGATGAATATCTTTTTGCAGTTTCTACTCAAACTCCATGGTTTGCTGATATTGCTAATTATTTAGTTTCAGGAAAATTTCCTTCAATTATGAATGCAAGGGATAAAAGAAAAATCATTAATGATAGTGCAAGCTATTCATGGGTCGCTAATGAGTTGTACAAGACAGGTTCAGATTTGATCATTAGAAGGTGTGTTCGTGAAGATGAGATGCCTAAAATTCTCAAGGCATGTCATGATGAACCTTGTGGCGGACACTTTGCAGATAAAAGGACAGCCTATAAGATCCTTAATTTAGGATATTATTGGCCATCTTTGTTTAAAGATGCAAGGGAGTATGTCAAAAGGTGTGACAGTTGCCAAAGGGTAGGGAAACCTTCTCCTTCATGTGAGATGCCATTGCAACCTCAGGTACACATTGAACCTTTTGAAAAATGGGCCTTGGATTTTGTAGGACCTATTAGTCCTCCATCTAGACAAAAGAAATACATATTATTTTGCACTGATTATGTTACTAAGTGGGTAGAAGCTAAACCATTACTTGTTGCTAATGAATCATCTGTAGTTACTTTTCTTTTTGAGGATATTTTTACTCGTTTTGGTGTCCTAAGGGAAATTGTTACAGATCAAGGAGCTCAATTTACATCAAGGCTAGTGGAGCAAATGATGGAGAAGTACAAAATCAGACATAGAACATCTACTCCTTATCATCCACAAGCAAATGGTCAAGTGGAATCCACTAACAAAGTCATTGAAGGTATCCTAACAAAGACTGCTCATCTACATAGAAGAGATTGGGTAGATAGGCTTCCTGAAGCCTTGTGGGCCTATAGAACTACATGGAGAAACACAACAGGCCATACTCCTTATGAGCTTGTTTATGGAAAACAAGTTTTGTTTCCTATAGAGTTCCAAATCCAAACATTCAAGATGGCAGTTCAGCTAGGACTTGATCTAACGGAGGCACAAAAGCATAGACTGGAGCAAATTAATGAATTGGATGAGATCAGACAAGATGCAGTTCATAAAACAAGTCTAGTCCAACAGCAAAGGGCTAGATGGCATGACAAGTACATCAAGGAGAAGAAATTCAAAGAGGGTGACTGGGCTCTCTTGTTTGATTCAAAATTCAAGGATTTTCAAGGTAAATTTCAGACACATTGGCTTGGGCCATATGAAATTGTTCGAATTTTTGATAATGGGGCAGTTAAAATCAGAACTATAGATGAAGAAGAGGTCACTTTTCTTGTGAATGGCCATAGACTGAAGCTATACCACAAGCCACTCTCAAGAGAAGAGTTTGTAAAGAGGTTTCAAGGAGACAATGATGTGAAGTTAATGAAGAAGAGTCTCTCTTCTTCATCAACTTGATTAAATTTTCTGAAGCATTTTAAAAAAAAAAAAAAAATATATATATATATATATATAAAAATATAAAAAAATAAATAAAGGTATAAACATGAAAACCAATCACTGATTGGCATGTTTATACAGAAAAGATATGGTGAAAATCAGAGTTTCTCTGACACTCTAACTTTTCCCATTTTTGTTTCTAAGCAGTTGTTATAAAAATCATAAGTTCAGTGCCATAGTACTTATGATTCATTTCATCTCATTCCATTCACTATCCATCCATACTTCATCTCATCCATCATTCACATCTCACTCCATTCCATTTCATTCATTTCACTCCATTCCATTTCATTCATTTCACTCCATCTTCCATTCACTTCATTTTCATGTCAAAACATAGAATTTGACATCTTGCTGCAAGTGAATAAAAATATGCCATGAATTGCAGTACAACCCTTATGTTCCTTCATTCCATGAACTAAATCCATTCTTATTTCATTATCCACTTCATAATCCATCATCCATTTCATCCATTTTCATAAACATTTCACCCATCTCCCATAAACATTTCATTTTCATAATAAAAGTGTTCTACAGGGACATTCTGCAGCTCAGTGTACATTCTGTAGCTGATCGGCCTTTCTGCAGCCCGATAGTTTTTCACAACTACAAATCCTGAAGGCATCAACCAGCAGACATCAGAGTTACAACAAAGTGATCCAGAGAATTCATGAATCAAAGACATCAAGAAAATAGTGAAAGATTCCTCCAAAGATGAGCAGAGAAGACAAAGGCTACACAAACATCAAGGGCAAAGGTAACAAATTTAAATTACGATGGCAATTCATGAAAATTTAGCATAGTTTAGTTGTGAAATTATTCAAAGAGTTGTTTTAATTATTTTATTGATCAAACACCAAACAAAACCCTCTATAGACTTTGTATTAAAACTTCCAATTCAAATTTTCTATCCAATAGCATTTGAGCGGTGGAACGACCAAATCATTTGAAATTCCCACGACTCTTAACCAAGTTCTTTAATGATGAAGATTTTTCCTGCCGTCGTAAATCCTCCGCTGTCTCCTCAAATCATTAATGCATTCCTCCACCTCACTTCACCACTCTATGCCGTGACCATTTGCCATAACGTCATTTCGTAGCCAATATTACATTCCGAAGGCAGAAGCATTATTATCATCAGGGACAGAACAGAAGAGGTACATTGCAAGCATAACGGTGTGAGAACTCACTGAACAGAGAGCATATCACTGAGAACAAAGTTCGGAGCATTGCACTGTCAACACAGAATTGTGGCCGTGAAGAGTTTAAAGCCTGTTGCTACCAGAAGACAGAGGTGCTAAAATTGAATACTTTGCTACCAAAAACAGAGAGACGGAAGTATTGCACAAAAATAAATTTGAAATCATCTACCACTGTCTATCAGAGACACATTAGCCCGAAAATTGAAATTGCTTCCATATCATTCCAAGGTTCAACAGAAGTACATCAGTCCGAGGATTCGAAGGCATTTTCCAAACAGAGGCATACAAACCAGAGATTTTTAAGACTGTAGCTATTTCAAAGGTATGTTCTTCCAAAATTGAAGCCATTTTTTTAGAGATTGAAGCCATTTTAATCCGAAAGTAAAAGCCATTGTTTTGTGGATAGAGAAGAGTGTTAATTGATAGTGAAAAATCATGGGTTTCATCGTAAGGATTGAGCCTATAGGATCAAAATATTTAGAAGGTTATCCACAATGCAAGGAGATGCTACAACAAATAGGATGGCTCCAATTCTTAGAAAAGTTTAATGGTTGCCATAAGGAAGTCACCAAAACGTTTGCTAGATCATTCCAAGGCACTGAGGTTGAAATAGGAGATGTTAAGTTTACTGTTAATGAAGCTTTTATAGCAGAGGCTACAGGATTATCCAGAGCTGGGGAAAGATGGTTTAAAAATAGGGAATTCCATAATGACTCATGAAAACAAATCCTAAAATCACCAAACATGGATGTTAGTGTGTTCAAGAAGGGAATTCCCAGTACAGCATTGAAGAGCAAATGGAGGAATATACTACTTCTTTTACAAAAATTTGTTACATGTGAGGGTAGGTATGGGACATTTTATGTCTACCATATGAGACTAATGTTGCATTTTCTAGGAGAAGATTTGAATTTACCATATTTTTTGTATCAAAGTCTGAAGAAAATGGCTTCCTGTGTTCAGAGAAGAGTTCAGTTTTTGGAAACAACCCTGTATCATCATGGGTTAGTAAAAATTTTAATTGAGCATCATCTATCTAAATCAAATGATACATGGGGTGATTTATTAATAAGAAATCATTTTGAGGAAGCAAAAGAACTATCACCTGAACCACAAGCCACAAAGAGAAGTAGGAGATGGAGGACTCCAACAGGTAAAATTGACAAACCGGTTCAAGAAAGAAGTGAAGAAGTCATTCTGGAGAAGTTGACTAGAATCAAGAGTCAACTCAAGGCAGAGAAGGAAATCAAGGAATCTGTTATGGAAAAAGGGGAGGGTTCCTCTCAACTTAGGAGAAGCCACAGATTAAAAGGAAAACTGAAGAAAACATCAATCAAACAAACAGGGGTAATCAATATTGAAGATGAAGAACATCTATGGAAGAGTATGATGATGAAGATTTTTATGAAGGCACCCCTGAGATTGATCCTGCTCAACAGGAAATCTATGATTATGTGGAAACTCTAGAGAGAACAGCTTCAGAAAGAGAAGAGAGAACCCCCAGTCCTCCACTAACTGAAATTGATATATTGAGGAGGGATAGGTATGAGTTGGAAGTGTTGAATAGACACATTAGAAATGAGAATGAAATTATCAAAGATCAAATCAAGCTCAAGACTGACATGAACTCAACCTTATCCCTGCATATAGACAAAGTGGAGAGAACCAATGAGAAGATGAAGACAAGGAACAGAAAGTTGATCAGAGCACTCACAAACCTCATGTTCAAACTTGTGATCAGGAAACCCAGAAGGCCTTTAGCATGCAGACAAAGGAAAAGAAGGGGATTAGATGTCCTTGCAGAAGCCTCAGAATTCATAGGATAATTTGCATGAGGACATGCAAAGAGACAACAGTGGGGGTATGTTGAGCCTCAAATTTGTGCTTTCCTTCACCTCATTTTACTTCATTTTTCCCTTGTCCATTTCCATTTTAAACCCAATTGATCAATAAAAATAGTTAAAATTACTTCTAGAATGGTTTACATAACTGACTTGTTGAATTTTGTGATTGTTGCCATTGTTAAGCATTTTGACTGGAACTAGCTGCAGAATGCAGGCATTCTGTAGCTAACCGGCGATTCTGCAGCTACCTTTATGTTTGAGCATGTTCCAGGTGGCCTCTTGAGGAAAAACGCATATGGGCATGATCCACGCCGTGCCTACATGGTGTGTTGCTCGTCATGGAAGAGGAAATGAAGTCTGTGTACGGTTATGCACGTGGGAACACATTTTGTGAAAGAAGACTCCTACTAGGATTGTTACAGTCCAGGTGTCTTTTCTCTTTTACGCAGCCACCTTAAAGACTCCTAAGATGATTTGGATTAGGAAGACATCATTCCTAAATTATTGTAATTATTGTTACTTGCATTTACTTTAAAAACTCTTGAATAGGCCGAGAGCTTAGTGAGAAATTTTGTGTAGATTTGCTGCTAGATTTTGGTGTAAACTCTGTGTTACGTCTTTTAAGACACAGAGCATTATGTTCAGACTATTGCATTGTTAATGGAGCAGAAAAAATTATCTTGAAGGCGTGATTTAATTGTGAAGTCGAATGCCGTCAAGTGGTAGAGGGCCCCTGCCCCTTGAACGGATTTCCTTAGCGTAAACTAGATAAGTTTTTCCTAGTTGTCTTTACGTTTTGCATATTGAATTAGTAGTTGCTGTGTTTTATATACTGTGGTCGTATTCGTTCCAGTTCTTCCATAAGAAGACATTCTTCCAAGAGACCAAAATGATGAATGATTGATGACTATGGTATTGTAGGATATCAGTTAGATTTGTATTTGTTTTAGCTAGCTACTGTAGCCATAATTCGTTCCAGTTCTTCCACAAGAAGACACTTTGCCAATAAATCAAAACGATGAATGTTTAATGACTATGGTACTGTAGGATAGGAGTTGTATTTGTTTTTAACTAGAAACTGTAGTTATATTCATCATAGTTCTTTCACAAGAAGACATTCTTCTAATAAATCTTAACAATGAATGATGAATAGCTATAGTGTCATAGGAATTAGTTGTAGTTTTTAGTCTTCATTATCATAGTTGCACTTGTCCTAACCACTCTTCCACAAGAAGAAATTCTTCCAAGACATCCTTAAGAAGTTCAAGATATGACTGTGATGTGACAACTTAGTTTCATTTGCTTTCAGTTCATTTGCTTTCAATTGCATACAAGTCCACAGTCAAAATTGTTCTACCTCTTCCACAAGAAGGAACTCTTCCAAAATATCCCTCATGATGAACAAATCGATTGTGTAACTTCATAGAATAGTGCATGTTAATTAGAATGCTCCAGAGTTTCATTTTGCATTTAATTCATGTCCAGCTACTTCATTTCAAAGTTTGATGATGGCTTATGGTTTAACATTGTTCTAGTTTAGAAGCATCTTAAGCTCATGTTTAAATCAATTTATTGCATTCATATCTCACAGTCACACTGTCACCCTTTGCACAGTAGATCATTTTAGTTGATAAGATTCCTAAGACAGCCTTCATTATTTACAAATATCTTTTTGTTCTGAAAAATATCAGTGATCCATAACTTTAGGAACAGAAGATAACATCATTACAAGGTCTGAAATATCTCTGCAAATTCCTCACTATAAACAGAGTTTTTCCTCAACAGAACTACCCTGAAAAGAAACCAATAACTCTTGAAGAATAGACTCTGACCTTCAATTGAAATTGCAGAATAGAACTAGAAATTAGTCATAAATAGATGAGTTTAGAATAGAATCATGATTAGTGTCTGATTGTCTAGTTAGAAAATTTGCATATTTAAGTGATCATTTCTCAAAGTCTAGTTTGTGTCATTTGTTTAAAAAGTCATCATCAAGCTCTTGTTTCTATTCAGTCATAGTTTAGATGTTGTTTCAGTTTTTTTGATTACATTTTCCATTCCATACATTAGGCTCAACTGTGTTTTTGACTACCACTCTCTTTTCACTCTCTTTTCATTAGTTTTCTAGGCAAACATAAAACTTCAAAAGACCAAAAACATCATAAATCAACATAAAAGACCAAAACATCACAAAACACTACATACAACGCACTAGGAAACAAGCACCTAGGTAAATATGGTACATTTCACTTCAGCAGTTTACAAATCCTGGTTGACAATTAAATGAACTCAGTTTAGGAGACTAGATTGAGGCACAACAGCAACGATGCCAAAATGTTGGGTCAATTTATTGTGTAAACTAACGCAAGTATTTATTATCAATCCGAGCTAGTGGAACTTAGAAGCATCCCCAAAGTATATGGGTTTCAATTATGATCAATTTAGAAGATGGTTTATCAATGACTAGGGAAATGCATATTACAAATATAAATCAAACTTAAACAATTTCTAAATTCAAGTGTGCAATGAGAAGCAGAAGAATATCCTAACTTAAGAGATTTGTTTGTCCTTCTCTAACAAGATTACCTCATGAATTAGAAATCAAAAAATACTAATTGAACAATAGATTAAGATACATGAAGCAATAATTGAAGATGCTCTTCACTAAAGAAGACCTGGTTGTCCTTCATTATATATTAATTTATCAGTAATGCTATTGTTAGAAACAAGAATTTAGAAAAGCATGTAAAGGCATGAAAAGATGAATTCTAACTTAATATCTTAATTAGATAGAAAGAATATTTAACTTAAACATTTGTTTTTCCTTTCATATGAAAAATAAGAATGATCATTAGATTCATCAACACTCATAAATAATCAACATAAATAAGTTAAACATAAAGAAACTAATTCAGAAATTGCAACTACAAATAAACTACGAAGTGCACTTAGCTCGGTGTGGGGGCCCTCCACCCTTGATTCACACACTGAAGGTGTTTTCAGCTACTTAAAACTTTAGTAAATCAACCAGAATATAAAAGCAGAAAATACAATGGAACATATCTTCAATTATGTCTCCAAAGTCTCAGAAATAATAATGTTAAGTCATACAAATTCTACATACCAATGCCTTCAAAGTTTGAGGCTTAAATAGATAAAGTATCTAAAAAATTCATCTAAAATAGCTCCTATAGTCATGACTATCCTTATCTTATCCAATCAAGTCGAATTCATCCATCAGATCCATCAAAATCTAGAAAATCCCACAAAATAAGAATTTTGACCTAGTTTTTAGGGATCCTCCATAAAGACAGGTCTTGTTTGACCTCCTTTGACCGGGCCTATTAAAGCTCGGTTTGACTGTACCAACATGTGTACACTTAATATTAGTTCCCAAGCCTTCTATAAATATATCCAACTCGAGCCCAAGTGTCCTACAAATATGCAAACCATGAGGCCATTACAGAATTTATGATGCTGTCCAAAAATGCACTTAAATTTCAATTTTTACAAAAACTTCAAATAATTGAAGAAAATAATTTAAATACCCATATATGCATTTTTTGGTCAGAATAAGGTGGATATGATGGTGTATAGAGGGATAGTATGGAAAATAAGATGTATTTCATAAACAAAAAGAGATAAAAAATGAGGGCCAACACACCATACTAGGCTAATGACAACCTTGGTTGTGGAGAATGACCAGTTGGTAGTTGCCATCCAACATTCGGCTTCTCACCCTTTACCCCCAGGCTCCGAGTAAAAATCCCTAGAGATGATTCTAGAGCTAGCTTCCACCCCTTTACCAGACAAGTTGAACCTCCATAAAGTCATTGGGGAAATGTTGCATATAGAGGTGTTAAAAGACACCCTCGCCCTAGAAAAAGCCAAGAGAAGGCTAGCCTAGATGACAAGCACTCTGAAAAGAGAAAGAGAAAATGCAAAGGATATTTTAACTCAGCTTGAGGATTGCAAGAATTTTATAAGAGGTAAAGGCACTGATCCTAATGCATCAATGCAAACTCTACTGCAAAAAATCAAATTGGAGGTATAGGAGTTACGACGTAAGTTGAACATTCCCCGTTCAAAGCATATCGAAATAGAGGAGCTGGCCCAAGTCGAAAAAGAGAAATATGCCCTCACTAAGGCACTTTCACAAAGAGATGAAGAGATAACGAAAATGAAGAGGAGGTTAACTGCGCTTCAATAGGCTCAGGAAAACCACGTATGCCTACTTGAAGTTCCTTTGGCGGATTTGAATATGTCAAAGGATGAGACTCGAACTACCAGATGACTACTGGATGAAGAAAAGGTAGCCTTTGCAGAGAATGAAAATATGGTCTCATCTTTAGAGAAAGAGGTGGATGCCTTCGCAGAGAGTCTCAAGAGCAGAAAAATTCGATCAGAGACTTAAAGGTTCAACTAAAGGGCAACATGTCGCTATTAGAATCCAAAAAAATAATATGGATCTAGATCATGAAAGAGGTAAAGGAGCACTGGGAGCTCATTACATTGGAAAATGACAAAAGAACGCCATTCATGATTTCAAATTACAGTTGGACACAGGTCGCAGAGAAGGAAATGACAATGTGACAATTACGTAGAGATAAATTATATTCATCTATGAGCTCCCCTCAGAGGAGTTGGGCATGCGCAGAGTGGTCGATCGTTTCAAGACCATAAAAATCACCAAGATGATTTAAAAGGAAGTGGCATGAGTTAAAGTATCGAGATATTTGGAAATAGTGGCTAGTGAGGTGGAAGCTTTTGATCATGAGTGGGGAAAGGTAGTGGAAGCAGAACTTCCCGCATGCTCAGACCCATTGGGGGCATTTCTCCCCTAGACCACGTATGAACAAAGGATGACCGTGATCAAGTGTAAGGCTGATTCAAACTTGCAAAATGCCTCTTGCCTGAAGACTGAAACCTTGGTGGCATCACTTCACAAGGAAATTTTCCTCCTTGCCATGGTTAAAAGGTTCTTTGCTGCTCACCTTGACTACACCGAGCTGACTCAGCTGTGTGCATTGTTTGAGCACTTTAGTTCCATGCCCTTTCCTGCAGATATCATATGGAAGAGATGTTATGAGCACTCGCACCCACCAGTCGCCTCTACTTCACAGCCAATGGCGCTACAGTCATCTTGCCTTTCTAGCTCCTCCTCCACTCCTATGTGTACATGCGGCTCGGGGCCTTCTCCCACCCCTCAGCACAACTGTTGAAGATGTCAAGATCAGGCCCATGTGGCCTTTTATTTACTTTATATTTTTATGTTTTGTTATTATGTTTAATCGGGTGAAATCATCATTTCACCCTCGTCACTGTTGTTATTATTGTCACTGTTAGCATGCTACTGCTGGACCATATCATTTTGATTTTGATATGTGTAATGAAAAATCAAGAAAGAATATCTTTTTAAGAAATATCTATCCACGAACCTGTGATAACGGGGGGCTATAAAGATGTAACTCTGAAATTATAGAAGTGTTCTGGTTTTTGTGGAAGTTTTGGGTTCCTATTGTATATCTTTTGTAATTACTGTTTTGAGCTTTGAATGCATATCTTGGCGAGATGTTTTCGAAAGATAATATAATGACAAATTCTTTTGAAAATGGATTCCAATTGGATTACTGAACAATATGTATGTGTTCGTCTTATGTTTTTTTAAGTCCCTTTCTATTTTGTTAAATAACTCTTAAATTGTCTCATGCGAGAAGTGGTGGTTATTGATGTTTAATAGATGAATATGTATACATCCTCACTGAGCGAAGATGACACTCAGATGTTAATTAATCAAGTAACCTTAATATTTCTCTCCATGGGATGACCTATCCATCAATATTATATCGGCCACCTTTATCCCTAAGTTTGAGAAGGACATATTCTTATTTCCTTATAAGCCTGACTCCCTCAAACCTCCTCCCTCTTTTATTTTGAGTTTTCAATGCCTTATATTCCTAAGTCTATTCATTGGTTTTAAACCTGGCCCATTCGCATCAACTTAGATCTATGCGGCCTCAAGCCCATTCGGTGTATAATTTAGTATACATTGGTGTTTAGTACCACTGTTCCCACAATCATCTTGGACCACAATTATACCCATCCTATAAAGATACTTTGAGAAGATGCCTTCAAGTAGAAACTCCCTTAAATGCTTCTGATTTTTAAGATGTCCTAGGCGCTGGTATTTCACAACTCAAGGCTGTCTCTAGGAGTGACAACTTTTTGGCATCGTTTTTGGGGAGGAATTAGAAGAATCATTTCCTTGGGATATGAAATTAGTTTCACCCTTTAATTTGGTGAGCATGAAGGGTTGAGAGTTTCAAAACCCTCACCTTGGCGACTCCACTACAATCAAGTTTAAATCAGCTATAATCCTAGCTTACACAAGGCCTCATACTCGATCATATACCTCCCAAATGAAAACCCCTTCCATATAGATCCCGAAAAAATCATATTCAGGAGGATCTAGAAGGAAAAGAAATCAAGCCAGACTGACTTACCCCCTTTTTCTCTGGAAGCTTCACCCTATTCATCTCAACAGTCTAATATCTATGGCCAGATTTCCATAGTCCGTGTGCTCGAATATCTCCCAGAAGCCTCTTCTCTATACAACCGATTTATAAATGATGAAGCACAGTCAACTGACACCTCCCTACCTCCTTTTCATCTTACCCATGAGGTTGAGGAAGTAAAATAAGTTGCAACACCAAATTTTCTTACAAGCTACCCTCAACCCCTCCACTCATAAGATACCTATTATCCTTCACCCCTTTCATCAACAATATCACCCCCACAATTTACCACCACCTCCCCCGATGGTTGTACCTAGGTTTCTCCTAAATAAGTATGCTCCATTAGCTATTCCCTAGCTTTTAAATGACATGCCACAGGACTATCTCAAGATCTTGTCCCAGTTCACAGGGGAAGATAGCACTCCAATGCAGAGACACATCAAAAAATTCTATGCCTTTGCTGAGAATGTGAATGTGGAGCACCTCGATGTGGTATTAAGGCTTTTCGTCCAATACACAGATGGAGAGCTAGGAAATGGTTCAAATCTCTAGCCAACAACACAGTTCACACTTCGGAGGAGATGAAGAATCTATTCACATTGAAATGGGGAGAAAAAAGGTTTTACGACTATGTTCTCACTAAATTCAATGCTCTGAAAAAGAGGCATAATGAGGACGTAACAGAGTTCATAAAAATATTCAATAAGATGTATAATAATCTCCCTGCAGAATAAAACCCCCTCAAGCAGCGGCTAAGGTAATTTTTGCGGGTGCTTTTGAACCAGAATTCAGGTTCACCTTAAGGGAAAGGAATTTTGAATCTCTAGATCAGATTCAGACCGATGTATTGGAAGTAGAGGCAAACTTTACCTCTACTGGAAAGTTCAGGGGGAAAGTAGAACATGAAGTAAGAAGGAAAAACAAAGAGGATACTTTTACTTCAAATCAAGAAAGAAAATCACGAGACATAATTTAAGAGATGAAAAAATTAATCAAGAACCTTTCAAATAAGTTGGTGAAGCTTGAGTTAGAGGCCAAGAACTCCTCTCCTCGCTCTAATCAGATAGTTCCTAACCGATGATTCAATACCTAGTATAGGAAGCCTACTCTGCAGCTGTTGCAGTGTGAAAGGAATGAGAAACAAGATCACATTCAACCTCCTTTGTATTTGGAGGGGGAAGTGGAAGAGGGTGAAATAATCTTACAAGGAGAGGCAAAAGAGAAGGAACCTCATCTCAAAGGCTAAGATATTGAAAATTATTACAGACAGTTCGTGGACTTCATGCAGGCACAACTCCATAGGAAGTATGATCTCAGGTCCTCTTGGAAGAGAACCTGAGTACAAGAAAAAAAATAAGAGTCAGTATCAAGGGACAAAAATCCTCCTAGTTCTTCCTTTAAAGGAAAGAAACCATTATAAGAGTCATCCCCCCATAAGGCTACTGCATCCACCTCCATAAATCAGGACTCCGATCCTCCCAAAAACTAAAGGTCTCTAGCTCCACCCCTGAATTTTCCTGATCCTCCTAAAGAATATGCCAAGGAAACCCCTATCAAAAAAGGACCTTCAGTTTTTAATCTCCAGAAAGAATTGGAAAAGGTCAAGATCCTAGTTCCCCTAATTGAGCTCCTAAAACAACCCTCTTACAAAGCTCAAGTGTCCCAATTTATGCAGCATCACAGTGTAAGCCCCCTTCCTGATAGCCTCAATCTATAAGAAGAGCGACCCATGGTAGTTTTCAGACCTCACACATAAGAGCAAGACTCAGCCACACCTCCATTCTATGTGACCTTGGTGATACATGAAATGTTACTACACAATTGTATGCTGGATTTTGGGGCATCACATAACCTCTTATGCTTGTATGTCATGGAACAACTGGTGTTGCAAATCACAAGGCCTTATAAATAATTGTACTCGTTCAACTCTAAAAGAGTAAAATGTTTGGGAATGATAAAAGATCTGGTGGTGAACTTGGCTCAGATCCCACCCAAGAGTGTGGTAATGGATATCGTCATGGCAGACATCCCATCTCGACTCGGTATGTTGTTATCTAGATCTCGGGGATCCAAAATTTGAGGATCAATAAAGCTTGATCTAACTTACGCCACTATCCCAGTGTTCGAAGGAGAGGAGAGAATATTATATCAGGAGTCCAGGTTTGCGAAAAATGGTAACCAAAGTTGATGGTTTGAACAAATCTTAGGTATATGGTAAGGAGGGTGAATTTTCTTGCCTCATACTAGAAGAAGACGAGATGTTCCTCCAAGAGACAAAGGCCTGCCCCCCCAAGATAGGGTAATCCCAAAAGTGGAGAGGCAAATAAAATATGGACCCTACAGTTTGATGGAGCCTATTCAAAAGAAGGAAATGGGGCAAGTGTACTCCTGATATCTCTAGAAGGATATTTTATTCTCCTCTCCTTCAAGCTCAAGTTTGAAGCCAAAAACAACATGGCCGAGTACGAAGCCGTGTTGCTGGGACTGAAAGCAGCACAAAAAGTGAATATACAAAACCTTAAGGTGTTTGGATATTTATAACTGGTAGTAAGGAAAATAAGGATCCAATGCCAGACAAAGCACCCGCGTCTTAGAGCTTATAAGAATGAGGTATGGAACCTAGTTGAAAAATTCTTCTTGGCGTTTAATATCCAGTTCATGCCTAGAAATAAGAATAGAATGGTTGATTCACTATCCATGGCATCCAATAATTTTTTTCCCCCTCAGAACCCATTTCTCAGATTTGAAGTGGAGGTGTGATATCGCCCCTCAATTCTGGATAATGTGAAACATTGGAAGTTTTTCAAGGATGAAGATCAAGTTAAAAACTTCATGGAAATGGTGGGTGAATTCGTAAATTCAGTGATCGACACAGGAGTTGAAGATGACATTGCAGAACCAAAGACAAGATGGGAGGAGACACTTTCAGAGCACTGAATTCTAAAGCTAAAGGGAAATTTCATTCGTAGAGGCCTCGTGTCGCTGGAAAGGATTTTTGACAAAAATGATGTCCCTGTAAACTCAAGCAAGCCAGCCCCCAACGAACTAGTCAGAGATTTTAACATCGGGGCATAAGAAGATCCAAAGTTTGTAAATCTATAAAAGGGGGTTCCTGAAGAGTATCAAGGTCAATATCTAAAGCTGTTCTGATCATATAAGGAATTTTTTTCCTGGTCATACTAGGACCTAAATACTTTTGACATAGATATCATACAACACAAGATCCCCCTTAAAGAAGACGCCAAACCTCATAAACATAAGCCAAGGTAGATTAATCCGCTCCTCCTCCCAGCTATCGAAAAGGAGATCAAGAAGCTATTGCTTACAAAGATCATCGTGCCTCTGAGATATTCAGAGTGGGTGGAAAACCTAGTTCCTGTAAGAAAAAATAATGGTGAAATCAGGCTTTGTGTGGATTTCCGGAACTTGAATCAGGCTTCACTCAAAGACAATTATCCCCTCCCTAAGATGGATCACATCCTGCAGAAGGTGATGGGATCATCTTGCATGTCTATGATGGACGAGTTCTCGGGCTATAATCAAGTGGCGGTACTCCCAAAAGATCAAAATAAGATGACATTCACCACGCCTTAGGGAATCTTCATGTATGCCTGGCAGGGCAAATTTTAAGAACCCCCCTAAATTTATACATATAATAAATGGGTGAATCCCCATGATACATAGGAAAAATGGAAGGTTATTTTATTAATAATATAATATGTATATATAATTTTTTGGCAAATCTCTCATGAGATTATATTATCTTGTAAAATCATGGTGAATCACCAAGACAAATGGAGAATCACTACTACAAAATTGTGAATCGTTGTCTAGTGGATTTCGGGGTGTTGGTTCCAATGAAGATATGGTAGTTGAACCAGGAGTATAAGGAAGAGAACCACTGAGACCAAGCATGGCACATGGTGAAACTGCCTGCACGAATCCTTCATGCCTTTGCTTCTTTGGTTTTTGTTCGAGTGCACATGTGATGATGAATCTTCGTTGAGCTTGTGGTTATCCTTTCGAGCATATTATAGGTCTTCTTGAAATTTTAACAACTATTCCTCAATAAACTTGAAGTGCTCAGAACCTCTCTTGACTTTTAGCTGAGTCAAATTAGGCTACAACAGTGTCCATGATAAGTAAGGAAATTTACTCAACTATACTAATGAAAATCCATACCTCCGGGGTCGGGAGGCCAACCTTAAAACATGTGATCATAACAGATGGGCAAAGGACCACATGGCTAGCTCAGGTGGCGGAGATAATGGCACATCGAGCTATCTGGTGGCTGCTAGGGTCTGTTGGCTGTCGACTGAGGACCATCTAGGAGAAAAATTTTCTCCTATTAATACTACCCACAGGTGGTGGATAAAAATTCCTTAGGAGGCCCATTTTAGACCTCAAAATTTCTCTAATGTTTGTATGTGGTGCCGCAATATCTCGTAGTTCACATGTTGGATGATGATTGTTGTTCTTAAGTGAATGAACGTCATCCTCTCCTTAAGAGTTTTATATGGGGCATTAATGGATCTTGTTGGTGATGATGTCATAAGTCCCTCTGCCCTTAGCAACATTGTGCTTCCTTGAATGGGTTTTTTGTTCATTTTGGAAGGATATAACAAGGAAAAATCATTTGAGTGTGTCTTTTCCCCTAATTCAACTTCTCTTGTACTTTTATTTTTTGTCTTGGGCTTACCATTCATATCACCTAATATGTCTTTCTTGCAACTAGCCCAAAAATCATTCCAATTCCTTATGCCTGCATTCTGATGTGCACTATTACCGTCAGGTTCAAGAGATTGATCTCTCTTATTTTTCTCAGGAGGGTATATCCATGGCAAGTCAATTGGATGTGCCTTCACCCATGCTTCAAATTGTTTTGTTTTTTTATAGGTTTTTGCGACATTCTTCATTTTTTTGCCAAAAGTCTGCATACTCCTTCCCAAAAACCGATTCTGTTGGATCCATTTTTCCAATAACCCCGCCAGGTTGGCAAGAGTGCCATCTCTGATAACACTGCAATGTCCTAGGATAATTTTGGGCTAGTGTTTCTTAGATAACTAGGGTTTCCAACAAGATTCCTTTTCTTATTCAAACAATGGAATAAACAGTTCATTCACAACAACAATATTAATGCATAAGTAAACAATATCTTAAATCCACAATCAATAGTATTGACCATCCAATAACAATATAAACAATTTTCCACAAAGTATGATACTGTATCAATGATTTTTACAAAGAGTTCCAGTGTTCAACCAAATTTTAGCTTAATTCTAGCAATTGTAATTACCCTAGCCTCCTATAACAGTGACCTGGACATATCCTGAGTTGTTCCACATACTGGAAGAAAATTTCAATGAGTTCAGTTGTTTTTCTGTTGATACTTGTGGCCAGATATGTCACATTTAAACTAGTTCATAATGATCAGTTTCTCCTGCAACTATTTATATGTCCCTTGTACTAATATGTAGCCCTAAAAGAATTGAAATCATGGTTTATTACGTCCAGAAGGGCCCAATCCTGTGACAATTCCTTTTTAGTGTAAACGCAGCCCTATGAGGGCCGAAAAACCTCATAACATTATCCAAATCAGTGTTTCTTCCTAATCCTGCTCTTCAATTTCACAAAAATGCTATTTGCGACCTTGTGGCTCAACCCTGCAATTGTGGCTACGAATCTACGACCTCTAAAAAACCCAATTGTGTCTGTTTTTTGCTTGTTAATCCACTTCAGGCATGCCGCATAATACATTATTCTTGAAATGGCTGGGTAAATAAGTCACAAGAAATTGCCTCCTTTCCAAACCAAAACAAATATGCTTCAAATCTATTGTTGTGTCAGAACAGAGTAAAATCTTCAATTCTTAAGCTAAACCAAACTACTCCAATGATCTGTGCCAGAAAAAGAAGAAGGGTGACTAGGTAGGGTGGGATCACCTCCATTGAAACTAGTCAAAGAAGAGAAAGGGGTCTTAAAACCATCAGAACCTCAGGCTCAAAGAGAAAAAAAGACAAATCAATCCAATTCAATAATGATCAAAATGATTCTACTCTTGTATTTATAGATTTTCTTGTGGGGGTTTTCCCTCAATTAATTGAGAAGGGCTCATGGCAACCCCAACTTTGGGATTTTTGCCCCAACTGCCCCAAAACTTACCCCATGCTGTCAAAACACTGTGTAATTGGGGTTTTCCCCTTTATCAAAGACTATGGCCTACAGGGATTGATAGGCTACTTTGTTCCTTGAGAAATTAATCCATAGGGGACATTAAAAACACTCCAAGGTCATCATGTCTCGTCTTGGACACTCGTATTTCCATGTCCCGTGTCATTGTGTCAGCTGACTTAGGAAACTAGTAATGAGAATTCTCTCGGTTACACCACCCTTATTATAGCACTAAGAGCCCCATTCTATAGATTTCCTTTATGAATTTCTTGAAAGTTGAAACTAATGTCCTAATAAGTGCTAATTGTGGTTTTGATTTTCTAGTACTAAATCATAGACTATCACAAAAGTTTAAGATGTGCAAGAGGGCTAGGCTTCAAGATCTTTCTGCAACCTACAAACTCTTACAAGTCGTGTGATACTTTGTGCTGCAATATTATAGTCAAGCTTTTCACGTTGAAAATGAAAGTAGAAAACAAATTTCTAAGCAATCTGGATTACATAGATCAGAAAATTAGATAAATTTCAGGATTCCTTCATTTAATGATAGTATTATATTTCTTGTAATTGAAAGAGAAGAAAAGATAGACTCTTCGACAACGAGAGCATCATCCTTTTCTAGAGGACTTAGTAGATTAATATGTCTATAATAATTGTTAATATAATCTCATATAAGGATAAACATACAAAAATGTATCTATCAACATTCTAAAATTTAAATAAGGTTATCACCTGTAGAGTCATTGTTCAGCTGCCCAGATGTCTGCACCTGTCCTCCCTGAATAGAAAATAATTGAGGCTCCACTTTGTTAGAAATCCTATATTCATGAATGAATGGGTTCACAGGTGAAGTTCCAGCATGTCCCCGTTCTTGGTATGTCTCCTGATTTATTTCTTCATTGACATTTCTCTCTAGTAGTTTTTCCCATAGTGTCGGCTGATAACTCTCTGTTGATTCATTTATGTTTCCCCACATATCTGAAATTGCAAGAAATTAGGCCAACTAGTAAAAAAAATTACCACCTATAACTTCTAAGAAATAAGAATAATCTTGCCATTGCTACTCTATTCCAATCTTGAATTTCTCACTGATCGCCAAACATAATAAAATAATATTTTTTTTTCTTCTCATGCACTTTGAAATTTTCATTTCTTTCTCTACTCAATTGAATTGAATTTTATAGGCCTTGCATATGTACCAAAATAGTGATGATCCTTAATTAAAAAATAGAATTGCTACTGGAAAAGAATAATATGAAAATGTGATGAGGAAAGATGTCATTCCAACTATTCATGTTATCAAGGATATCGCATGGTAAGCCTACCCAGAGAACCTTGTTTTTGTTAATATGTGGAAAAATTTGATAAATGATCATTCTGTAAAAGAACAATCTTTTGTTTTCTGCTCTGTTGTAAGATCAAACAAAAGCAGAAAAATATGGAAAAACCTTTCTCAAACAACTGTTTGGGTAGAATGGAGGAAATCCAATCACAATAGCCACTGAACGAAACTCGGCAGGGTGCGGAACAACTTAATTGATACTACTGCAAGGATTCAACTGCCCCGCGACCTAAACAGTAGATACTGTGTCCAGCAATCAACATTTGGTCCAATTCATAGATAGCGCTAGACCTGAAAGAGTTAGATAGGACCTGTCTTTTCAATACTATTCTACTTATGGCATTGCACTTTGACAATCCTTAGAATCCATGTTGGATCAGACCACATTATCAATCTCCTAAATATGGATCTTGCAAACTTTTGGCAATAACATCAGGTGTTCCCAGAGTACCTGTATTGCCCAACGACCTTTTTTCCAATGTCTGAATAATCTGTGTTAAAATTATGGTTTTAATTTTAAGTACATTTATATATTGATAATTTTGCAATCTACATTGACATCACATATCTAGATTAGAACCATAATATCATAGACGAAGGCCCAACCAAGATAAGGAACACAATAACCAAAAGGGATATATTATATTTTTAATTGGCTTTGGATGGTGAGGAACTACATTTTTTATTTCCCACCAGATGATTGTAATGTTAAACAAGTATCTAATTTTTTTCATCCAAGAGTTCTAGATTATTAGTATAAAATGAGCCAAAGTTAATTATGAAAATATTATCAGAAGATAAAATCCCAAAGCGTGACAATTCATTACCATCAGTAGCATACTTAAAAGGATTCTTAGGATCATGCTTGCTGACATCCCAGTGCCAAGAATTTTCCACTGTTACTGTTGCTGCAGGATGAACTGCTAAATATGTGTCACTGAAAACTTCTTTAAACTGATGCCTTTTATCCACTACTGATTGTTCCAGAATTTTCCCATTGCTTTTGTGTTTTAATTCTTCTAGCAGAGCCCGTGATTCAAAATTGTCAATACCTTGAAAGTTCAAGTCAGAATCTCTTACATCTGGTAGTAGAAATTCTGAGGCTAAAGGCTTGTGCTCAACCGTGTTCTGAAGGTATGTTTTAGGAAACAGTTCCAGTGACATTACAGTAGCTTTCGTATTTCTGTCAATGTCCTCATTGTCATTATAATATTCGTTTGTGCGGATTTGTTTTTTTCTGATCTCTGTATCCAAAAACCTTATTTCATGTTCACTTATACCTGGGTTTGTAATGCCATTATTTTGTACCTGCTGCAGTTCCCCTGCCTTTGTAAATCTTGTTGTCGGGCTATCTGCAAAACTATGCTCTTGATCAGAAATAAATAGTTCCCTTGAAGATTGCAAATCTAAATTCTGATATGAGGTTTTGTCAAGGCCTTTAGAACTTGGGCCTTTTAAAGTTCCCCTTCTTTATGAATTTTGGAAACTTCACTGATAGGAGGAGGAATGTCGGAATCTTCAAGTCTCACATGTTCTACACTGCTCTTTTCTTGAGAAGTGATCATACATTTTGTCATTTCAGGATGAAAATTATCTACAAAAATTGACTCGATTAAGGCTGCAGAAGATGGGTGTTCAAGCATCTTCCCTATTTCTGGTCTATATGCCAATGATTTAGGGTCTTCTTTCTGAATGAGAATAGATCCTGGAGAATTTTCTACATGGGACCACCCTTCACCACAAACAGAAGGGTGTGCCACATCGTGTATCATATCTTGTTCGAAAATAGAATTTTTTTTTTTTTGTATTTCCAAAAACTTGATGACCTATTTGAAATAGTTTTTATGCACATCAAGGCAATAAATTATATAGATTTCTCAAAAACAAGTAAAAAAATTTCCAATTTACTCTAATATTCTTCACCTCAACCTGATATTTGAAAGATTAGAGGACAAGCTAATAATAATACTTTAAATTAAATCATTATTACTATTGAAAACTCAAAATTGTAATTGAGAATATACTCATATCTAGGTCAGTGGCATGCCAATTAGGAAGCAGCAATTTCATTTATCAGACTGGTATCATAGTAAAATCATTTCATTTTTCTAGCTACTGTTATTCGATGGCATTGATTTACTCAACTTCCTTTTAGGTGTAAGCATAAATAAGGGTTTCTTATACATGATAGGCAAGGCTCAATCTAATAAGAAGTAGAAATATGGATTTTATCTCAGAATAGTTTTAACTTTTCAATTATGCAAGTGAAAGAGTTTTGAATGATTTGGAAGTACAGACTACCATTATATGGAAAAAGTTGTTATCATAATATAATTTTTGCAATAATGTAATATAAGATGGATTTTCCAAAAAATAGTAATAATAGTAATAGAAAATGAAGAAATACAAAGCCTGAAATAGAAGCTTGGCTTTTATGATTTCAGCTCCATTCCTAGCACAATATTGATATTTATTGCATGAGTATGTATTTAAAATTATTATTTACTTATGGCAACAGTTATTGCTTGCAGTTTTATGACATGTCATTAAGGGCCAACCTCTTGGGTCAGCTACTAACAATTTCAGGGAACTGATGGCCCTAAAGTTTACTCTCCAAATTGCTAGAGAAAAGGAATTAAAAATACGCATATTTATGGTGATTCTTATCAATCAACTGGATGAGAGGTGTGTTCTCAATGAAAAGCTATAGTTTTTTGCCACCTTTTCAAGACATCAAAAAATATTATAGCATATTCGCTCATCCCTCTTTCCCCCATGTTTACAGGGAGTAGAACCATGAAGCAGACAGACTCACGAAAGTTGAAGTGGAAATGGACAGATGATATTGAATTTTTTTTTAAAAGACTCTGGAAGGCTCCATAGAATATTTTCACACACACGGCTTAAAATCTAATTAGAGACTAACTATGGATGTTTTATCTTTTTTGCACAGGAAACCCTACAGTTATGAATTCCTATCAGCACTATTCTAAGAATATTTTTTTTTTATAAAAACAGTATATGATATGATATTGCAAGATCTTGGGCTGATATGATTTCTATAGGATGACCTCATCTCATATATAGATGTTTTATATCTTCTTAACATTTTTGATACTTGCTGATGTTCTCTTTTTCAAAACAGCTTGATCCCCCTGTTCTTTTATGAGGGAAATTTTGGGCCACAAGCCACAGGAATGCCAGAAGCATATGCAGTTGTAATTTTGTATATACAATAAAATCACTTTCTTTTTTCTTTGGAAAAAGAAAAAAAATCATGAAGAGCCAACTAAGATCAAGAAATTGTTTTCCAAGTACCTACAGACCATGTCATGGAGATACTTAAAAAGCAGAAACCTTTTGTAGTTCTCTGGTGGAGAATACTGGCATCATAAACAGATCTTTTCTCTTCATCACAAAATAGGATAACACATCCTGTTAACAGGGGAAAAAACTTCAGTGTTCCTTGGCTTCGGCAAGTGCCCAAGAAAATTTTTGTGAAATATTGGAAGTCAAATTACAGTTATTTTGCAAGTACTAGAAGACAAGATATCATTACATTACTTTGCTGGCCAGAATAGAGTTCATGAATGAACCAGGAAATCTAGAGTGACCATTTGAAGGATTATACCATAATCTCCTTATAGATTTCTATGATGAGTTAGTTGGGAAAGTTACGTCTTTATCCCTTTTATCAAAGCAAATCTCAATCAATGGATGGTCAGATTTCTTATGCATTAACTGGGACTTATTTCATGTTCATAATTGTAATTTTTATATACTAGAGAATTGATGTGTTTAAATAGAAATGGAATTCTCCAGTGACAGTAGGCAAGCTCTGCATGAAGGTTTGGATATATTAGTTACAATCTTGAAGTAGCAAATTGGAAAGTATTATATATGCAAGCAAAGAGAGACCAATGAAAACAAAGTAAACAAATAAACAAAAACATTCTACTAGTGCAAATCCCAAATCTACTTATGGGTTTTCTGCTATGGTATATGCAAGTAGAGAGAGGCCTATGAAGAAAAAGTAAACAATTAAATTATAAGGCCCGAATACTAAGAATCCAAAATGTAATCATAGGTTTTCTGGTCAACAGAAACTATAGTTTTCTTAGCTAAAGGAACTTTGATCTTTGACTCATCTGAATTTTCTCCCTTCGAAGATGTTTGTTCCAAAATTGATGCAATACCTACTTCCTTCGAAATAATTCCCAAGTCATTCTCCTGTGTTACATGCATTAGAATTGTAGCTGGAATTCTGAAAGTTCTTGGTTGTTCAGTATAACCTGTATCATGTGCTTTCACAACTGATTTTTTTACTTCGTCCAAAATACTTTGCCATTCATCATCAATTCCAATGTGTTGTTTAACCCTGTCATTCATGATTTGGAAGCCAAGTCCATCAACATTATTACTAAATTCTGGATGGACTTGAACAATAGATGGACTAGAGTCCTCTGGCACATGCATAAATCTATCTGTCTGGTTATTCTCAATTTTTCAGTTTAGGATAATCTGACATTGTATGAGAGTGTTTAACTGGAAATTCTTGAGGCCCAATGTCTCCAATGATAATGTGGCTATTGTCTATATCCGACACCTCCTTGAGAAATATGTTTGACTTCTGTTCAATACTGAACCAATCGTGTCCTTCAAAATTATCTGAATGGTTTACAGTGCCAGATAAATTCAATCCATGTACCTCATCACCCTCTTCAAAGCTAAACCAATCGTGTCCTTTAAAATCATATGAAGGTTTTGTAGTGATAGATAAATTAAATCCATGTCCCTCATCACCTAAAACTGATTTAGTAGCCTCCTTAGGATTTTGATCAATTTTACCTAAATCGCTTTCTTTTGCTTCAGGAATATTTAAAATTGCATCAAGAGCCCCCTGTTTTGGACCACTTTCCCGGGATCAACTTCACTTGATTTTATATTAAGATTGCTTATCTGAAAGTCGGATGTTGGTGCTGAATTTTGTGTTTGAAGCGAAATAATATTTTGTTCAGCAGGCGTATGCTTTTGGTGATCTATAGATAAAATTGGGTAAGCTCAGAATGATTCTGATCAGAATTTAAACGCTGTAG
This sequence comes from Pinus albicaulis, assembly GCA_034641835.2. Taxonomy (NCBI): domain Eukaryota; kingdom Viridiplantae; phylum Streptophyta; class Pinopsida; order Pinales; family Pinaceae; genus Pinus; species Pinus albicaulis. Next base: position 875,257,792 of record CM076575.1, on the reverse strand, counting down.
ACACTGTATAGATGCATGTATATAGTGATTAGAGTTGCATTAAAGACTACAAGAGCATCACTTGCAACCCACTTGGGCTTAATGCATTCAAACAAACTTAAGAACTAAACATCAAATTGATCTTTACTAGTAATTTAATCTATCCCGATACGTATACCTAAAAAAATTGCTGAATAAAACATTCTAATACAAGATTTCGAGCTGGAAAAACTCCTAACCTGTTGCCTTATGTTCATCATCTGTCGAATATTCTTCTAATGAACCTCCTTGAGTTTCTATGTCCCCTAAATCGATCAACAGAAAACCCTCTATTTTTCCACAATGCTTCCTATGGTTCCTTCTGTGCTTAGCATTTGGATGTGGATTAGCATAATTCCACCCACACCAGTGGAAAACCCATGCACCATGAGACTTGTTTGCATGATGGTTCTCGGTCCCTGAAAAATACTGTTCAGTACACCCTCCAAAAATGTATCATTTGCAACCCGAAGGCCAACACCACTGCCTAAAATCCTCCTCGCGACGCGGCTCCATGGCACCGGGGAAATAGGCTATCTTGGACCTTGGAACTCTAAATCCAGCTACTGTGGTCCATCTCCTAGAACCAGTTGCCCTCGTCAATGCGTGCAGCAGCCAGCTGTAGCCTGTCATCGGTTAATGCATCCAGATCTTGTAAGTTTCCACCTCTATCGATCTCCACCTCCATCGATCTGGTAGGTTTGCACATCCAACATTCAAATTCCACACCCCTTCCAAGTCCCAACCACCTCTCCGACCCAATAAATTCCGGCGAACCAGTGAAAAAATGGGGCGAATCACTCCAACCCCTCCCTCCGACCCAGTAAATCCAGGCGAATGCCATTGAAATCTGCTCCAAACAAAGAAAATTGGGAGAAAATTCTATTTTTCCAATTTTATGAGCATTTATTTTGGTGGGCTAATATTTAATAATTAATTATTTTTAAAATAATTATTGGGCTAACTTTATAAAGCTATAGAAAATTGGTTTTATATAAAAAATTCACCCTATTAAAATTTAAAATCCCTTAAAATTCTCCTTTGGGGTAAAATTCGCCCCTAAAATTTTCCCTGATGCCTGGATGCCATTTGACCTCATAAATGCTAGTGCCACTTTCCAATGTGCGATGGATATCACTTTATTAGGGGATAAAGATAAATTCATAGTGATTTATTTGGACGTCATCACCGTCTTTTCCAAGACTGATGTTGAGCATATAGAACATCTCAGGCGGACCTTTGGCAAATGTCACAGGTATGGCTCATCTTTAAACCCCCAGAAATATATATTTTCCCTGGAAGAAGGGAAGCTATTGGGGAATATAGTAACAAAAGAGGGGGTAAAAATTGACCCCAAAAGGGTGTAGGTGATAAATGGAATCTCCCTGCCAAGAAACAAGAAAGAAGTGTAGGTATTTATAGGAAGGATGATTTTTTTAAGAAGATTCATACCCAATTATGCCGAGATTGTCTGAAACATCACCGAAATGCTGAAGAAAAATAATAAAGTGAAATGGACTCCCCAATCAAGGGATTATTTTAACAGGATCAAGCAGACCTTTTCATAAGCCCCAGTTTTGGCTGGCCTAGATTATGAGAAGCTGTTCATGATTTTTTATTTCACCTCCTCTCACACAATAACTTCAGTACTGTTACAGAAAAATGGTGAAGGGCATGAACAACCTATTTCATTCTTCAGCCAAGTTCTCCGAGACGCAAAAATAAAATACAAAATTTTGGAGAAGCATGCATACTCTCTAGTCAAATCGTTAAAGGAATTTCGGGTGTATGTGCTACAGTCCGCCATAAAAAATTATGTACCCACTGCCACGGTAAAAGACATCCTCGTGCAAGGCGACGGTGAAGGGAAAAGGGGAAAATTGATAGCAAAGATCCAGGAGTATGAAATGGAGATAAAGCCTACCAAGCTCATTAAAGGCCAGGGGTTAGCTAAAATTTTGTCAAAATCTAACTATCAAGCTTTAGGAGTAAACCTATCCATAACAGGAGGTGAAGTTTAGGAGGATACAGGCATGCAACCAGGGATAGAAACTTCCATATAGAAGAAAAATGTAAAGTACCTTATCTCCCTGTGGTATAAATATATTGTTGAATATATCTTAACTATGAGGTGTCCTCCCTGCTGTGACAAAACAAGGTATCGCACACTGCGGTTGAGGTCCCAAAAGTATACAGTAGCAAACAAGCATTTGTATTGGAGAGACCAAGTTGGAATATCGTTGTTGTGCTTGATAGAGCAAGAGGTGGAGGAAGTGATGAAGCAGTTTCACGATGGGATATGTGGTGGACACTACAAATAGCGTGCGACGACCCATAGGATCCTCAGAGTGGGCTTCTTTTGGCCTAAGCTATTTGGCGATGTTCAAACTCGTGTCAAGGCCTGTGAAAAATGCCAAAAATTTACCGAGAAGAAAATTCGCACCCCTCCCACTGATCCAAGTACATGGTGAAGAGCCATTCAAATAATGGGGAATCGAATTCATAGGTGAAGTTCACCTTGCATCTAGCATTCAGCACCGGTGGATCCTCACCACCACTGAATACTTCACCAATTGGGTCGAGGCCATGCTAGCAAGGAACACCACATACTCGGTAGTGATCAAGTTCCTGGAAGAGAAAATAATAGCTAGATTCAGGTGCCCTGCAAAGATAATCACATACAACGCTCAAGCCTTCAAGTCAACAGAGTTTATAAAATTTTTCCATCATTATAACATCCTCCTGGTACACTCCACTGCATATTACCCCCAAGGAAATAGATTGGCAGAGTCATCTAATAAGACGTTGGTGAGGATTGTGAAGAAGACCATTAACGAAAATCAAAGGAATTGGGATTTCCAACTCAAGTTATCTCTTTGGGATAATAGAATCACAACCAAGATATCCATAGGGAAATATCTTGAAGAGCTGGTGTATGGAAGGGCAGAGGTATTCCCTATTCAGCTCGCTCTGCCTATGGCCCGATTTATACAAGAGATCGAAGAAGAGCCTAATGACCTCATCAGAAGAATGAATCAGTTAGTGGAGCTAAGTGAGACCCAGGAACAAGTGAATCTTAGATTGTTAGAGTATCAGGATAAGATGAAGTTCTTATTCAACCGAAAATCTAAAGACAGAGAGGTACAGGAAGGGGATTTGGTATTGCAATGGGACGTTAGGAGGTCGGACAAAGGGAAACATGGAAAATTTGAGCTGCTTTGGTTTGGACCTTTCAAGGTGGTAGAGGTCAAAGGAAATAATACTTTTATGTTGGAAAATATAGAAGGAGACACACTTGAGATGTTTGTCAATGGAAAGTTTCTCAAGCCTTTATTTCAGCACTGACGTGGACCCGAGCAATCCATTGTACATATCCTCCCATTTTATATATGCCATTTTTATTTTTGCATGACTTAAATTTTGAATTTAACTGAATTGTCCATAAAATATCTGATGATGACTCCATGCACCCGAAAAGGACACAGGTGCCTGGTCTACAGGTTCTCAATGCACTGGAGCGAGTGCGTTGCCCCTAGATGGAGCCAATTTTGGCTTGTGTATGTTTACAGCATAGCACAAGAGGAATGTTTAAAAAAAAAAGGGAAAACAAAGAGTTGTGACCACGAAAGCTAAATGGTAGATCCACCTTGCCCTTTTGGTAGGTTATTCAGGTGCGCATGCCACCACTGTTGCACCACCCTCAAAGCAGCGGCACAACCCACGAAAGAAGCACGTAACAACAATCTTGACAGCTCTAAAAAACATGAAGAGTAGTGGAATCGACCCAACGGAAGGTATGACGTCAGCCTCCCTGTGGACCAATCATAAGAGCTCCTCGGGGGCAAGACAGGGGTCCGCCATCGATGTTTCGACCCGACGTAAGGTGGCAGGGACCATGCATTTGTGGTTGGACGAGTAAGTTATAGTATGGTAAGTCTATCCAGGTATGAAGCCGGTACCTCCGTGTCAGGTATGTGGCCCCTCATCCACCTGGACACTCTCGTCCAATAACCTCGTGCCACATGTCTTCCCACTAACGTGATCATGACGTCATCCGTCCATTTTTCACCCAACTCCATTTTCTAGTAAAATACCCACCTCCTACTCAGTTTTTACTCTAGACCATTTGATTGTTGCCGTCTACAGTCATTTTTTTTACTAATTTGGGCACTCGGGTAAAACTCATAGTACTTGCATTTTCTTCCACGCGTTGCTCTCATTGCTGCCTCAGGTATTTGGTCAATTCCCTCTCATTGTTTTTCTTTACTATTTGTTAAAATTATGATGGAAAAAATGAAGAGAACTGCCCCTGAAACCATGCAAGCCCGTGAAAAGAGAATTTCCTCTAGACCTGAACCCATCATGGACTCTCAATCACAGCTTTGTGACACCATTTACCCATTTAATGTAGCCAATATGAAGTTTGATATTTTGGACTACAAGCAGCAGGGTGAGGATTTGTTTGGGGTTATATACTCGGGGCTCTACTACCAAATTACCGCATCCATCCATCCTTTCCCCGAGTTGATAGCTTGGTTCGCCGATGCCTAAATTGAGCGAAATAATATTTTCCTCTCTCCGCTAGGGGTTGAAATATTCGCGATCACTCCTCAGATAATTAGAAGAGCCCTGTGTTATCCCTCCTCCCAATATTGTGTTGAATTCACCTAAGTCACCCTCTCATGTCATTTCTCAAACCTGCCCTTGGATAAACAAAGAGATTTCCTCGAGCTCATCACCAAGTCTCGCCTAAATTCTCTCCCGCCGACAGAGAATATCCATCCGTCTCTTTTCCGTGATACTATCTAGCCCATCCTAGTAGTCAACTTGGGGATGTTGGGTCTAGAAAATGTAAACAGAGTAACAACTACTGGTCTATTGTTTTTAGAGCTCATGATGCAAACCGAGATCCTACTAGATATCCCCACCTTCCTGGCCTTTACTATTCAATCTTAGTTTCAAGATATATCAACATCTAGTTGTTTTAGATATTGTTCTTTGGCATTTTACTTGTTCCTATTCAAGCATGCAGACAAGTTTGAGGGCTTAGGCCTGGACAAGATTTCTGTGAGAAATTCCAAGCCAAAATCTATTTTCGAATGGACCCACTCTGTCCGCCAACACCCTGAAAGAAAATGGTACAAAAATTTTGTCATAGACTTCATGTACAGGGCCTATGAAATCATACACGACAACCCCTCGCCCCAGATTTTTCCTGAGCAGAAGGAGTTGCTCCAGTTCAGTGAGACATATTGTGTTGGGGATTGGTATTTGTTCAAATATCATACTGAGACCAGGGTTTATGGTTCTGAAGTGCCTCCTTACCATTTTCCAGTTTTCATGTCCATGTGAATTTTCGCCCTCGAGTTCATCTATCAAGTCTTGAGTGCCAGCCAAACTCATTTTGTGCCCGCAAATAAGGGATATATTTTGAGGCTCCCGAATGCAGTAGGGCCTTTAACTATCATCTCAAGACACGCACTCCCCTTAGTTGAGGGGCTGTTGCGGAAGATGAATTTACTACAAGGGGATGTATGGCACTATCATCCTAAAGGGTTCATCACACGAAGAAATAAGAATATTAAGTCTTCATCATATGAACATGAACCTAGGCCTCTAATAGAATGGAAAGCTAACTATGATTCGTGGCCTTTGGATACAGAAATGGAGGCCGAATCACTAGTTGCTGAAAGAAGAGGAGAAAATGCACACAATTAAGTGGAGGTCCAGGATCAGGGGAGTCATCAAATGGCTCAGGGAATTATCCATGTAGATGAGGAAGACCACCTTAGTAAAAATAAAAAAACCGAGGGGCCCAGGGGACTGGGTACCGAGAATCTTGACGAGGAAACCCCACAATACATATGTCAAGGGAAAGACAAGCCAGGTTTCTAGCAATATTTCGACTCCGTGTCCTCATCGGTTCCTTCATAAATCTCACAGGTGGTCACCCTGTGGAAGCGACCTTGAGAAAGGGACACAGGTTCAAGAAAAGAACGGGAAAAAGGAGATCATATTGAGGTGAAGAACCAATTAGCAAGGGAAGAACTGAGAGCAGAGCTAGTTCAGTTTGTGGATAAGCACCATACTAGGCTAATGACAACCTTGGAGGTGGAGAATGACCAGTTGATAGTTTCCATCAGACATTCGAATTCTCACCCTCTACCCCCAGGCTCCAAGTACAAATACCTAGAGATGATTCTAGAGCTAGCTTCCATCGCTTTGCCAGACAAGCTGAACCTACATAAAGCCACTGGAGAAATGTTGGATATAGAGGTGTTGAAACACACCCTCATCCTATAAAAAGCCAAGAGAAGGCCAGCCCAGATGAAAAGCACTCTGAAAAGAGAAAGGAGAAAATGAAAAGACTCTTTCAACTCCGCTAGAGGATTTCAAGAAGTTGATAACATGTAAAGGCACTGATCCTAATGCATCAATGAAAACTCTAATGGGGAAAAATGAATTGGAGGTGTAGGAGTTACGATGTAAGATGAATATTCCCCATTCAAAGCATATCCAAACAGAGGAGTTGGCCCAAGTCGAAAAAGAGAAAGACACCCTCACTGAGGCACTTGCACAAAGAGATGAAGAGATAACATAATTGAAGAGGAGGTTAACTGAGCTTCAACAGGCTTAGGAAAGCCACATATGACTACTTCAAGTGCCTGATGACCCACAAAATGCTTCAGAGCACTTGACCAAGGCTTTGGAAGATTTGAAGATGTCAGAGTATGAGACTCGAACTACCCGACGTCTACTGGACGAAGCAAAGGAAACCTTTGTAGAGAATGAAAAGATGGTCTCATATTTACAGAAAGAGGTGGATGCCCTTTGCAGAGAGTCTCAAGAGCAGTGGAAGTTGATCAGAGACTTAAAGGCTCATCTCAAGGGAAACATGTTGTTAGTAGAAGCCAGACAAATAATCTGGACTGAGATCATGAAAGAGGTAAAGGAGCACTGGGAACTCATTACATTGGAAAATGACAAAAATAACACCATATGTGATTGCAAAGTACAGTTGGATGCAAGTTGTAGAGAAGTAAATGAAAATTTGAAAATCATGCAGAGATACATAAGATTCATCAATGAGCTCCCCTCAGAGGATTTGGGCATGCATGGAGTGGTCAATCGTTTCAGGGCCATAATGGAAACCATCAAGATGGTTCAGAAGGAAGAGGCACGAGTTAAAGCATCAGGATATTTGGCAATCATGGCTAGTGGGGTAGAAGCTTTTGATCGTGAGTGGGACACGGTAGTGGAAGCAGGGCCGCCCTTATGCTGGGATCCGTTGGGGGAATTGCTCCCCTAGACCATGTATGAATAGAGGATGACCAAGATCAAGTGTAAGTCTGATTCAAACTTGGAAATGAACTCTCGCCCGAAGGCTAAAAACTTGGTGGCATCACTCCACAAGGAATTCTTCCTCCTTTCCATGGTTAAAAGGTTCTCTTCCGCTCACCTTGATTACACCGAGCTGAATCAGATGCATGAATTGTTCAAGCTCTTCAGTTCCGCGCCCTTGCCTACAGATATCATATGGAAGAGATGTTATGAGCACTCACACCCACCCGTTGTTGGAATATTGTCATTGATGGCAAATAGAGAAGAAAAGTAAGAAATGCAGCAGTAAGAAAGGAGCAAAAAGGAGAGAAGAAAAGTAAGAGAGGCAACTTAGACACCAGGAAGAAGCAGAAGCAGCAGAGGAATTAGAGACAGAGTAGGAGGATAAAAAGGGCCTTCGTAAGTAATGTCATCTGCATATATGAGGAATGAGTTTGTGTGTAATTGAATGAATCTATCATGAAAAGGGAAAAACCTTTATAAGGACTCCATGTATGAAGTCAAAGAGAATTTCTCTGTAAAGACAGAGTGAGGTTTTGAATTCGCATTCAAGTTTTTTACTGTGATTGAGATCGATGGGTCTGAACCACAGATAATGAGTAAGTGTGGTTAATTTCTATGAAGAAATGATGGATGAGTGGATCGTAAGGGTAGTAGTGTTGTAATGGAAGCGAAAGAGTAGCGTTATGAATTAGAGAAACCCCGTAGAATTGAAGATATATTGCTAAATAACAAGCAGAATGATGGCGCAGTACTGAGTCTGTGCAATGTGGTGATGAAATGACAATATAATGAGTTGAATTTGTGAACTGGACCAGAAACAAGGAAAGAACAAGCATGGGGAGTTTTTGGTCTTCTGAAATAAATAAACCGTGGTTTTATGATGCAGGGTTGAAGTAGAAACAATACACACAAGAATTGGTAACGAAACCAATAGTTTAACGGAACCGTGAAGGCTGACTTCAATTAAAATAGAGTTATGAAGAAAGAGGAATTGTGAGCGAAGCGGAACCTTGAATAAATAGAGAGGGCGGTTTCGGAGGTAGAAAACCAGCAGTCTCGCACTTTTTAAAAGTGGTAAGTAGATTTTCTCAAAAAATGCGTTATGGGTATTTGATAGACACGTGGCGAAGAGTGGTTTTTAAAAACCACTTTTATCGCGTAATTTCTGAGAATTATGTGCCGTGCATCTATTTTGCATGATATTGCACAACATCCGTCGGATGTGCGCCCAACGTATTGCTGGAGCATGAGAAACTGTTGACCGTCCGATCTGTTCGATGGTTAAGGAGGGTGTGGGCTCGGTTGCATTATTAAAATGATGCAATGTTTTGTTTTGTAAGCAGGAAGTGTTAATGAAACTTTGGGACCAGAATAAATATACATTACATTGTGGGCAATATATGGAGGTGCGTCTGACATAATACATATGTGTTATGTATTCGTCGGTGGTTGAAAGGTTTTAATGTTAACTGGCTATATATATATATATATATATATATATATATATAAGAAGTGAGCACAATACTTTGATATATAATTGACCAAAGTCAAAAGGTTGATGAATATGTCGGTAAGAGTGGGACCCAAGTTTTATTTATATTGTTGTTTTGCTTTTAAGCCAAGTCCGAGTTATGATTTAGCCAAGGTTGAAGGCATATATTAATGGAATATGATGTCGGCAATTAAAATAAGGTAAGAACCTTATGATTAGAGGATAAGCTACTTATGCCATGGGACCGAAGACTTCATTTAATATAAGTGCTGGTGACATTCGATGGTGAGTGAAATGGTCAAATGCTCGTTACTAAGGCTTATTGAATGGTTCCTAACATTTTATTAGGGAGTATATATCTATGTTGATATATATATTATGTCTGATGATAAAGCCGAACCTTGTACAATAAGAATATTTAGTAAAGGGCGCATACATAGTTAGATGACTAGCACTTTGGTTTTTATTCAAATTCAAGTTTAATACGAATAAAGATGACAAAAGATGTGGGTCCGACTATGTGTTAGTACTGGAATTAAAACATTATATAATGGTGTTGGTTTATGTTTAACCAAAGTCATACCTTTGTATGGAATATGATGTGGCATGTTGACCATTGGGGTTTAAGTTATAAAACCGAGTATATGCCGAGACTTATATAATGGTTTAGTTGGAATATTCGAATATTGATTCGACATATTATAAGAGGGGTTTTGATTATGGTTTTAACCATAGGTTTGAAGCTGAGAAGTAGAGCTTCCGCATAAAGATAAGAACTCTGGGTTGTATTGTAGGGTTTCTGTATGACCGAAGTGTGATTGTTGGATTTTATTCCAAAGACAGATATTGTTTCCATTTCATAAAGTGAGTTTATGGTTTATAACCACAGGTCTTTAAGAAAAAGAGAAATTAAAGCTTCTACATGCAGAGTTTATGAATTTTCCCAGAAAGTGAACTAAGATTGGGCATTAATGGGAATGCATTTTTATATGCATGAGACTTTGAGATTTATTTGGGGCAAAACTTGTAAAGCAGTTATATATGCAGCAGATACACAATTGCAGTGAAGGTATTTAGATTTGTAGAATCTGAATTTGAAATGCACAGGAATGAAAATGTGGGTTTGTCACACTATAACAGCTAAAAAGAAAAACACACAGTGAGCTAAGAACTGAAAGGGTTGAATGAGATATATCGGATGCAAATGTAAATGTAAATGTTTTAATTTATTTTATATTGTTTGTGATGCAAAGGAAAGTCTCCATAGGCAAACAAAAATCCACTGTAATATTGAAATTTTTACATATTGTTATATTTTTCTGAATGACCTGGCCAAATAAATGAGAAGGTAGAAGTCAAGGAGTCATGGTTGTTCACTTTGAATTCCCTGTGGAATAAAAACAATAAAGAGGTGAACTCTATAAATGATATCACATAGATATGCATAGAGAAGTTAGAGAATGGAGAATTGAGGCAGAGAGGGTAAGAAGAAGGAGGAGTAGATAGAGAAGCTATGAAGACTTAGAGATGATATAAGGCAGATATGAAGGCTAGTGGAAAACAATGAAAAGGAATAGAACAGAGCTGATGTCCAGGTAAATCAGCATGTCTTTTTGAAAGTGTGAGGAAGTTGGTGCTTCCATATCAAGTTGTAGCTTGATAGATGTCAGTTGTAGCTGGCTGAGGTAGGAGCCTCCTGTAGGTTGTAGCTTGCAGAAAATAGATGGGACTTGGAGCTTCCTTGCAAGTTGTAGCTTACAGAATTGAGGTAGGAGCCTCCTGTAGGTTGGAGCCTACAGAAAATCAGTGGTGAGAGGGAGTTGGAGCTTGCCTTTGCATCACAACAATAATAATATGTGGTTTTCTCCCTTATGGGTTTCCACTTATATCCTGTGTCTATGGGCATGATGATTATGTGTTGATACTTTGTATTCAATCTGCTTAATACCTGCTGCTCACATATTAATATTGATGTTACATTATGTAATAATTTGATCATGAAATGAAGCTGTAAATAACCAAAAGGAAAGTTTTAAAAGTCCATGAATGTGTTAAACTGATTCACCCCCCCCTCTCAATTTAACAGAGGGTTCAACAATTGGTATGAGAGTGGGTTCCTTCTGTATCAGTTTAACAACTGGAAGGAGATCCTAGGTCCCCATGATGGCTAGTCTAGAAGGATGCTCAACAAATAAAGCCCCTTTTTTCACCGGTAACAATTATGCCTTTTGGAAAATAAGAATGAAGACGTACGTAATGTCTCTAGGAATAGAAGTTTGGGCTGCTGTGGAATTGGGATATGCCCCAAAGGAGACTGACTCAGAAAAAGATGTGAAACAAGACTTTGTAGCTAATGAAAAAGCCATGAATGCACTCTTAAGTGGACTATGTGAGGCAGAATTTATCAAAGTAATGCACAACAAGACTGCCAAAGAAATATGGGATACACTAGAAAACATCCATGAGGGAGAAAAAAAGGTGAAGATAGCCAAACTTCAAGTCTATAGAGCTCAGTTTGAAATTTCCAGCTTCTTTTTAAGGGTTGCAGAAATTGTGAATAACATGAAAGCTCTAGGAGAAACCATAAGATAATGTGTAATTGTTCAAAAGATTCTAAGATCTTTACCATCCAGCTTTAACCCCAAGGTTTCTGCCATAGAAGAAACAACTGATTGGAAAAATTTGACCATGAACCAATTACTTGGAAACTTAACGACCTATGAGATGAGACTACCACAGAGGAAGTCAAATGTGAGGGAGGCAACCTTTAAGATAGAGAAGAAAAAAGAAGAAAAAGAAGATACATGCTCCTGCTCTGATGAAGAAGAGGCCAAATTTATCAGAAGATTGGATAGAGGCTTAGACAAGTATAAAGGTAAACTTCCCTTTAAATGCTTTAACTGTGGAAGAGTTGGACACTACGCATATAAGTGTCCTCATAAGAAGACAAAGAATCAGACTCAAGAGACAAAGAAAACCGTTTCAAGGAACTGGCAGAAAGGGAATAGATACAGGAGAAAATAATTTTATGCTCAGCAAGATAGTAGTGCATCTGAAAGCTCAGATGAATATTCCAATGAAGAGGGAACCTCTGAATTTGTATTGATGGCCAAGGAAGAGCTTTAAGGACTCCTTCTAGAAGATGAGGAAGAAGGTGAAGTTGATCTTGAGGGGGAGCTAAGAAGTGCCCTAGAGGAAATAGACAGACTTAAACTAAAGTGCAAAAAATAGAAAGACATTCTCCTCAAATATGTAAGAGAAGAACAAAATTTAGAAGACCTCATTCAATTGAAAGTAGAGCTTGAAGAAGCCAAGAAGGTAGACGACACTCTACTTAAGAAAATTGAGGATAAAATTCACAAGCACGAGAAGTTGGAAGATAAAGTAGTATGCTTGAGGAAGAAATTAGAAAACACCCAAAGGAAATTGTCAATAAACATTTCTCAAATGACAAGCTCTGATAAGTTGAATAACATACTAGATGCTCAAAGATATCCACTGATAAAAAATGGAATAGGTTATGAAGGAGAAACAAGTAAAGCCAAAGAAAAAAAATAACAGGAATGTCATTTTTGTAAAAGCTATTAAGGAAAATGAAGCAGATCAGAAGGTTCCTACAGAAGTAGCAACCTGCAATGAAGTAAAAAGAATCAAGAAGGAACCTCAAATGACAAAGAAAGAAATTAATAAATAGTCAACTGAACAAGGCTCATACACTCCTGAATATATAAAATTTGGAAGCTATCAAAGGAGATTCTTCCCCCCTATGAAAAATGTCACTTGTTATGCCTACCACAATATGGGACATATTGCTGCATATTGTCATAAAAGGAGAATTGATTCCAACCAGCAAAGGATGCAAAAAATGAAAATACTACCTCAAGCTAACAAATGGAGAAGACAACCCTTCATTAGGTACGTAATTGTTTTTATGGGTATTGTTTTTACTGTAAGGAATTCGGCCATAAAGCCAAGGAGTGCAGAACATATGGACAAAGACTGATGTTCAAAACCTCAAGGAGATTTATGAATTATGGAGAGTTCACTCATACTCATAATTCTGCTAAAAATATGATCAAACGCTATGTATGCCATAAAATCGGACATATGTCTTCCCAATGTCCTCTCAAAGAATGTGGTCCATCTTCTCAGAAAAGGTGCCAAACAAATAGCTGTCTGCAGTGGAAAAATAAGTTGAATAAGTGTGACCTGGCTCTAATAGCCCAAGATCAGAAAATCCAATGGTATTTGGATAGTGGATGATCAAAGCATATGACTGGAGATAGAAGTAATTTTATAACCTTTGATGAAAATAAATCTGGAAATGTAACTTTCGACAATGATAAAGCAGGGAAAATCAAAGGAAAAGGCTCAGCTAGTCTGGATAATGGAAGAGGAAAGGCTCAAGATGTTCTATTTGTGGATGGGATGAAAGAAAATCTGATTAGTGTCAGTCAAATGTGTGATAAAGGCTGTGAAGTTCTTTTTAGAGCACAATACTGTGAAGTAATATCAAGCACCATAGGAAAGACCTTGATCAAAGGTATTCGAACAGAAATTAATGTCTATATAGTGAAAGAAGAGAATGAAGCATGCCACCTAAGCAAACTTTATGAGTCATGGTTATGGCATAGAAGATTGGGACACCTTAACTTTGACCATATCATCAGTCTGAGCAAGAAGAAAGCAGTCAGAGATATGCTAGCAATAAAGAATCCTTCAAATGCCATATGTAAATCTTTCCAATTGGGCAAACAGAACCGCACATCTTTTAAGACCAAAGATGAACTATCAACAAGTAGGCCACTTCAGCTTGTACACATGGACCTGTGTGGACCTTCAAGAACTAAAGAACCAAGTGGATAATATTATTTCATGCTGATAATAGATGATTTTTCCAGAATGACGTGGGTAGCATTTCTCAAATATAAATCTGAAGCATTTTAAAAATTCAAGATATTCAAGGCATTGGCAGAAAATCAAACAGGATGCAAGCTAAAGTGCATTAGATCAGACAGAGGAGGTGAATTCACAGACTATGATTTTGCAGACCTATGCAATGAGCATGGGATAAAACAACAGTTTAAAATTGCAGGTACACCTCAACAGAATGGAGTGGCAGAGAGACAAAACAGGTCAATACAACATATTGCCAGAGCCATGATGCAAGAAAGTAACATTCCCCAAACCTTCTGGGCAGAAGCAGTACACACGACTGTGCACATTCTTAACAAAGCTCATTTAAGACCAAAGAGTGACAAGAATCCTTACGAATTATGGCATGGTAAACTAGCATCAATCAAGCACTTTAGAGTCTTGGAAGAAAGTGTTTCATAAAAAATAATGATGAAAAATTGGGGAAGTTTGATGCAAGAGCTGATGAAGGAATATTTTTAGGATATGCATCCAAGAGTAAGGGTTACAAGTGCTACAACAAAACACTGCACAAAATTGTGGAAAGCATTGATGTAAGATTTCATGAAGATCTACCAAACAGAACAAGAAGTACAAGATGAAACAATCCTCCAGAAGATCATGAAGAAGAGAACCAAGATAATGACGAACTGAGCAAGACAACAGAATATACTTAATTAAACTCAAAAGGTCCCTCAAGACACACTCAAAAGAATCATCCAGAAGATCAAATCATTGGGGACAAAAGTGTGGGAGTCCAGACAAGAAGACAACTAGCTGAATAGAAAGAGGAAGTATATCTAGCCATGCTATCTCAAATAGAGCCAAAGAAGTTCGAAGAAGCCAGCAAAGACAAAACTGGGTAAATGCTATGAATGAGGAACTGGACCAAATTGAGAAGAACAATACCTAGGAATTAATTTCAAGACCCACTGGGAAAAATTTCATTGGCACAAAATGGATATTCAAGAATAAGATGAATGAACAAGGGCAGGTAATCAGAAATAAAGCCAGACTTGTATGCAAGGGATATTCACAAATTGAAGGTCTTGATTATGATGAAACATTTCCCCTGTAGCCAGAATGGAAGAAATCAGAATGTTTTTGGCCTTTGCATGTTATCATGATTTCAAGGTATATCAAATGGATGTGAAGTCTGCCTTCCTGAATGGAGATCTAGAAGAAGAAGTCTACATGGAACAACCTAAAGGATTCTCATTAACAGATAAACAAGACTATGTGTGCAGATTAAAGAAAGCCTTATATGGGCTGAAACAAGCTCCTCATGCATGGTATTCAAGGCTGGACAAATACTTGCAAAAACAACCTTTTAAGAAAGGAGGAGTAGACAAAAATTTGTACATAAAGGCTAATGAAAATGAACTCCTAATTGTAGTAGTATATGTAGATGACATAATGCTTGGTAGCAACAAAGAGAAGTTAACAAAAGAATTTGCTGAAGAAATGAAATAATAATTTGATATGTCTATGATTGGAGAGCTCACCTTCTATTTAGGACTTCAAATTCGAACAAAAGAACACAGGAACATTCATATCACAATAAAAATACTTAAGAGATATGTTGAAAAGGTTCCAAATGGAAGACTACAAACCTGTGTCAATTTCCATGATCACTGGATGCAAGCTATGTGCTAATGATGGATATGCAGATATAGATTAAAGACTTTATAGATCCATGGTAGGAAGTCTGCTGTACCTAAATGCCTCTAGACCAGACATTGTGTTGGTAGTAGGACTTGTGGCCAGATATCATTAAGCAACACCAAAACAAAATCACTTACTAGCAATCAAGAGAATATTCAGATATCTACAAGGAACTGCAAAATATGGGCTATGGTATCCAAAAAGAAAAAGCTTCACTTTGACAGCATATACAGATGCAGATTGGGCCAGTTGCATGGATGACAGGAAAATCACAAGTGGAGGTGCATTTTATTTGGGAAAAAGTCTGGTGTCATGGCTAAGCAAGAAGCAAACTTCTATCTCTCTATCTACAACAGAAGTGGAATACATAGCAGCAGAGGCATGTTGTACACAAGTAATGTGGATGAAACAAACTCTCCAAGACATGAAGGTAAGCATAGATGATCCCATTTCAATAAAATGTGACAATACAAGTGCAATAAGTATATCAAAAAACCCTGTACTTCATGTTATAGCATCATTTCTCACCTTGACATAATTCATGATTGCTACATGGTTTTTTGGGCACCCATTCCTACAGACTTGGACAAATTCACTTAAAAACAGTGGAAAATCCTCCATACGCGACTATGCCCGTGTTTTTCCGCGTGTATACGCGAGTACAGCTAGACTTTTCCGCGTATGCCATTAAAATGATTAAAAAATATATAAAAAATCCCTAATTTCACGCTGGGTTGATGGTTACTCAGGTAGTTCAACCACCCCAGCCCGTGGCCAACTGTTTCCAACTGCTGAAACTACTTGGAGGGACTATAAAAAGCCCTCATGTGTATGGCCTAAGGGGAGAGAGAATTATTGATATTATACTCTGTTGGTATTCCCTATCCAAGTCTGATTCCCCGTGCCTCCTGCACTTTCCCAGTTCATTATAGGAAACCCTTGTTTTCTTGAGATACACATCCCTTTATATGTTATCTCGTATGCACCAGTTTGGAAGGAGTCTTAGCGAGGCAAGGGCTGGACGGATCCGGACGACGGTCTGCGAAGGCCTTGGAAGGATCAGGTGATCTCTCCACGATTACTTTTGTACATACTATTTATAATGCAGAAGTATCATGCTGTTCCCGAAATAAACGTGTTAGTGTATGCTTTAATGTATGAAGAATATTTGTTATACATGCATTTATTATGATTTGTTTAATGTTTTATATGAATCACACTAACATATAGAGTAGAAATATACTGTACAACTTGTCCTTTGTGCTGGTTTCTTCTTGCATTTCAGGTTAAGGAGGAAGGACGGTTGCAGGGAGTTTGAACTCCACGTGGATCTACTTCAAACGTAGGACCAACGGGTAAACCTCTCATTCTGCTCTATTTAGTTTTTATGAACGTGCATGATCGTGTGAGTCTCTGTTAAGTAGTACGCCCCTGCTCTGTGGAGGTTGAATCCCAACCAACCTCTAGGGTGTTAAATCCCCGAAACAGAACTGGCGACTCTACTGGGGATCACATTTTTGTGATTCTCCTGTTGGGTTGTTTCAGCTGTTTGGTAGGTTGCCAACAGTTTTTTCTGTCTTTTACAGTCTAGTTTGCTTTCTTGCAGTCAGTCTGAAGCTTTGATATCTTTCCCAAGCTTGTAATTTTTGTTTTTCATTATCTTTCTTTGTATACGCCTTTTTTCTTGCACACAGTCGCGTATACCCGCGAGTTTGTGTAGAAGGAACCGCGTATACGCGGGTTTCCCTCAACACAGACGCGTATACACGCCTGTTGCATAACTGCAAGGTCGTGTATACCTAGGCTGAATTTGAAATTTTAAGATTCTGGTGTTTTTGGTATTTTCTGGCTGTGGAGGCCTGTGTCTGCAGAGTCTCTATACTTACTGGAGTGTGACAGAAGTGGTTTCAAGTCTTGTTTCTCTTTCGTTTGTCTGAAAACTGATCTTTTTGGTGAAGTGTTCTTGTTGGTGCAAGCACTCCTGGATTGAGTTCCAAGATCGCTTTTTGAGTGTTCTTGGCTGTTCTGCTTTACCAGAACAGAGAGCTTCTGCTCACTGACTCACTCCTATCTTTGTGTTGTGCTTTGCATTGCGTTCTTTGCTTTGTTTTCGATTGGTTTTCTTGGGTTTCATAGGCTAGGGTTTTGTTGCAATTTTCGAAGAACTTTTCTTTGGAGTTTTGTGTTGCAACGAATTTGCACTATTTCTCTTGGCTGTTTGATTGAATTTTTAGTCTTCCATTGCTCTTATTGATCTTGCTATCATTAGCTTTATAAGGTTTGGGGGCATAGTTGAAGTTTATGCTTGAAATTCGGTCTCGTTTTGGCTTGGATTGGGATAGTTGTTCTTGGTTTTTTTTGAAGCTCTTGTTTTATAAAACTAAAAAGCCCAAAAAACATTTGTTTTGCTTTTTGTTTTTGCATATCAAAAACTCAAAAAAAACATTGTTTCTTGTTTTTGTTTTTGTTGTTGCCTTTTTATTTTCGTTTGGTCATATCTTTTGAGACTTTAGTGAAGTTTCTTGCTTCTAGTTTTCAGCTTGATTTTGAGGAGAGGTTGTCTTTTGATTTCTTCTTCTTCTTGTTGAGTATTTTGGTGTCTTATATTAAGAGTTCTTGTTTGCAAGAATTGGCTTTCTGGATATCAAAAGATGAGTTGAAACTGAAGGAGCCTTTTGGGAAATTTCACCTTGTTTCAAGAGACTTTTGCATCTTAGAATTTACATGCTAGTGGTCATTTGCATTAGGTGCATTGAATCATTTAGTTAGCTTCTTAGTTTTTGTGAGTGTGAGTTTGTAATTTGAAAAGAAAAATACATTTTTTTAGTCTCGTAGAACTTATATAGAAATTGCTCTTCATCGAAAGACAAAGAACTGCATGTGCATGTAGTCAGGTTTTTATTAATTTCTTTTGCGTCAGAACATCATTGGTTTCAACTCCATATCCTTGTGACTTAATACAATAGCCCTTAAAATAAGCGATTAAATCTAAAATCAACTAGCAAGTTTTATTAAGTGTCAATCACCAACTAGCTAGGTTGTAGGGCCTTGGAATAGGTGAGAGGAGAGTTAACTCTCCAAGGCCGCTCAAACAAACATAGAAGTTGATTAATTGAGCGAAATCCAACTCCGTGAGGTGGATTGGGAAAGCTCTCATCCGAGAGTCAAGCGCGAGGGGAAGTGAAGGTTAAGAAGAGGGATACCCCCCCTCCGATTAGCTGAATCTAACCTCAAGACCGTTCCGCCCAGCTTCTGATATGGATTGGTGTCCATAGTTGTTGTTCCTAGGTTTCACACAGGTGACTGCGGGGGGGAATACCCGTGGTACCCGAGGCAGACGTCGCATCACTTCCAGCAGTACTTCTGGGGGGTGCCCTTGCGAAGCTTGGGTGCTTGAGCCGGCAAAGGCTGTTGTTAGGAGGTCGGCGTAACTGTTTCTGATACCTTCGCTAGTTGTTCTGGGCCCTAATCATCCCAAACTGCTTTCGGAAGGCCCTATACTTCGCTTTCCTGTATTTTGGTGTCCGGTCCTCATCACCCAGAGCGGAAATACTTGGAGGCTGTTTGCTTGCTGTTTCTCAGGGATTTTGATTTTAGTGAGTGCTCTTTGCTCCTAGCTTGCCTAGCTTTTCACTTTTCTTGAGTCTAATATAATAAATCTGTAAAAGTGGCTGATCAAGCACCTCGACATTCGAGGAGAATCCGGGGGTTATCTCCCGAGAGCGCAGAGCCTTCTTCGAGAAGGCGTAGGAGCGATTTAGCAGGTGGTTTTCACCCTGTAGAATCTGACGCTGTGGAGAGAGATCCTCCACTAAGGTCCGAAGGTTTCGTTGCTGATTTCGGTGTCGGTTCCAAGAGGAGCGTTCCGTTCGCCTCGAGAGTATTGTTTCCTCAGGAAGAAGATTTTCAGATAAAAGATATACCTGAGCCTGCAGCTACAGGTCCATCTCCTCTTCCTCTTGATCATCCGTTTGTTATTCAGTACGTCGGACCGGAGTCTGAGAGACCGCCGGATCTTCCATATCTTTCTTATCTTTCGATGGCCACGAATGGGAACGCGGCTTCTACCGTGAGTGCTGCGGGCATTCAGACCCCTGCTTCTGTCGAGGCAGGGGGCACTCTTGCTCTATCTTCGAGTGCTTCTAGCACTGCTATGTTTGGCTCTGGGTTCACCCAAGCATATGCTTCTCAATCTGGTCCCTTTGTTTCCGGGATGTCCATTGCTGGAAATCCCTCTTTTTCCTTTACCGCCGGTGCAGCTGGATCTACGCCCATGTCCAACATGGCTAGTGGATCAGCTTCTTTTCAGGGTTTCCCCTTTGGGACTGGGCATATTCCTAGTCCCAATCCATCTTTAGGGTCGTTTCCTTTTACGTCCCAGACCCAAAGTTTCAATCCTTGGGCTCAGGGGCCAAGTTCGACTGCTTTTATGGGGTGGAATCCTATGTTTGCAACGTCGGGGGCAGGGAATCAGTTCATCGCGAGTCATCCAGGGAATGCTTCTTTCCCTGCATCGAGTGCTTATCAGTCTTTTTCCCCTCTATCTAATGCATGGAACCCCTACCAGGGGATTTCCTCTTCAGTCAATACTTCAGCGGGGGGAACTAGCCTGGGTTATGGTAACTCGGCGTGGGGAGGAGGATCTTCTCCGTTTTCTACGGGTCCTTTCTGGCAGCCTGGTGCCTCATCAAATCCAGGCTATTCTTTTCAGAATGTTGGAAATCCATCCCATCAAGGATGGAATTCTCAGGCTCCGCCTCGATTACCATTTCTGGCAACGTTAAACTTGCCAGACTTGGCGACGTTAACTAATGACCCGATTCGATACAGTCCGGGGTGGCCTCCGGTTCCAACCAAACTTCCTTCAGACATTCCTAAGTTTGAAGGCAAGAATGGTGAAGACCCGGCAGATCATGTCACCACTTTCCACTTATGGTGCTCGTCGAACTCTCTGATCGACGACTCGATTAGATTGAGATTATTTCAGCGCACCTTAACTGGAAATGCCGCGAAGTGGTATATAGAGCTCACTGGGGGCAGTTTTGCCACATTTGGAGAACTGGCTGTCACTTTTCTTAACCATTTTCAGTTGCCCGTCAGATATGAGGCTGGGACCGAACTCCTGGCTAATTTTAAGCAGGATGAGGCAACTCACATTTCTGATCATATTCAAGAATGGAGGAGAAGGAAGAGGCTTATCAAAGCCCATATTCCAGGTGAGTTCCTTCTCGAGTGGTTTTTGAAATCGCTTCAGTCAGATATTTCAAAGGATGTATCCATGTCGGGGGTATATTCCGAGGAGCAGGCCATCTTTAGGGCCCAGCAGTTAGAGTTGATCTATTCTCAGTCTGGCATGCTTTACAAGTATTTTCCCAATGCTCCTCGCTCCAAAGTGGATCTATCGAAACCCAAACCCGGTCCGCATGGTGACGGACTTGTCGGATCGGTCAGTAGTAGTGCAGCCAGCCTGCTTTCTCAATTGCAGCAGTTGTCTTTACAATCTGCTTCTTCTGGTCAGGCTGTGCCTGCTGATTCATCACCTTCCCAGTCTTTGTCCATTAATGCTGTCCAATCTTCTGAACCCAAAAGAAATCAACAGTCCGATGGGAAGAAGAAGGGACGTAATAACAAGAAGAAGGGCAAGAATGGGAAGGGCAATGCAAATAAAACCAACGAGCGTGTTGGTGAAGGGAAAAAGGAGAAAAAGAAAGTGAAGTTTCCATGCAAGCTTTGTACTGGAGACCATCTCACACACCTTTGCCCGAAAATTCAGGATGCTCAGCGCCTGTTATCTCAGCAGGGTTCTTCTAGTTCCCAGGCTGTGCTAACAAACCCTTTTCCCCAAGGGCAGCAATTAGTTGTTGGCGCGAACCAAAATCTTGGGGCTTCCTCTGGAGGTACCCAGGAAGGGGAAATTCCATCGAACATCTTTATGATGAGTGCTCACGTGGATGTCGCTACGAGATCCCGTGATTATGGCGGAGAGGAATCTTCGAAAGCTAAGGAAGTTCCTGATTCTAATGAGCCGCTTCACATCACGAAGCCAACTATTGATTCTATGCCTCGGATGCCAAAAGCATCTTTTAAGCAGTCAACGATTAATACGAACGCGAGGGCTGCCCAGAACTACTCGATTGTAGAAGATCTGGCGCAGAGTCCTTGTGCTATGTCAGCTTTAGAGGTACTCCAGTCTTGTCCGGCTCAGCGCAGTGCTTTGCTCACTGCCATTGGGGCTATTGATCTGAAAAATTCTCTTCTGATTACCTTTGATATGAAGAATTTTAAGAAGAGACTTCCTCATCACATGGCTTTCCATATTAAATCATCGTATCGTAAGACTAACATCTTTCGCACGGTTGTTGATGAGGGTGCTTCTACTTGCGTGATGTATTTTGCATGCTGGAAGACACTTGGATCTCCAAAAGCTGCTCCGTCTAGCACTATTCTTACTGCATTCGATGGTCATTCTCACAGACCCCATGGTATTGTCCCGGCTTTGCCCATCTGTGTTGGGGGCAAAACCGTTAACATAGAAGTTGAGGTAGTAGATGCAACCTTGGACTACAACCTTCTGCTGGGGAGGAACTGGATATATGAGATGGATGCCATTGCATCCTCATTATTTCGAATTGTATGTTTCCCCCACGAAGGGAGGATAGTCACAGTGGATCAACTGGACTGTCCTCCTGTAGACCTGGATGCACCTTCTGACTCATCTGTTCCTAAGTTGGATAATACCAAGGCGCCTGTCGAGAATCTGGGAGTTGGAATGTATTCTTCCCTGATGGGTTCCTTTGATCTTCCTCCTCCTAAGGTGTCTATTAATGCTATTTCATCCTCCAAGGCTCCCCTTCGAAGAGAGTTCTTTCGAACTCATTATTTTTCGGACCCTTGGACCTTACCTTCTCCAACCGCCACATTGGAAGAAGGGCAAGTGGGTGGAATGGCATTCCCGATTTCTGCAGCTGAGATTGCATATCAGTCTGTTGTTGACACTGCAGAGTCTGATCCAGCTCCTCTTTCGCCGGAAGAGTTGGATGGTGATGTGGCTCCGGCTTGGACGCTTACTTCTTCTTCTGCCCATGATTGTCTAGATACCACTCTTCCATCTGAAGAGGCCATCCTGGAAGCAATGACAGGTATAGAGAGACCGTGGGATGACTTGCATCATCGGTCTTACTTCCTACCCGACTTGAGCGAAGTCGAAGCTAGTTTTCCAAGTCCTCAGTCTCCTGGACCTGTTCACCCAGTCTTGAGCCCCTTAGCACCAGCACAGGTTTATGCTGAAGGGAACATGGTTGCATTTCTCCTACTATCCCTGAACATCTCCAAGGAATCCCAACATGCTGAGAATGCTTCATGGAGCCGAATGTTCCCATGAAGAGGTTCAAATCTATACCGAGCTCTTCAAAGAGTATAGGGATGTTTTTGGCTGGTCTTATGAGGAAATGCCTCGGGTATAGACCCATCTATCGTCCATGATGAGATCAAGATCGTATGAAAACGCTAACTATCTGTGCAAAACTTCATCCCATAATCCTCAGGAAGGCAAGCAGCCTTCGTCAAAGCCGAAGTTGAAAAAGCCGTTAAGGCAAGATTCATTTCCTTGGGCTCCGATCAATGGGTTTCAAACCCGTTCCTGTTGATATAAAAAGCAAGGAACGATTCGAGGAAAATTACCGAGATCATCATGTCCTAAAGATAATTACCCCACACCGTTCATTGATCAGATTATTGACGAGTGTGCTGGTAAGGAGATTTTTTCCTTCATGGACGGTTTCTCTGGTTATAATCAAATTACTATCCGTCCAGAAGATCAACATAAGACCGCATTTATTTGTCCCTGGGGTACGTTTGCATATAAGAAGATGCCTTTTGGTCTTAAAAATACTGGAGCTACTTTTCAGCGGGCCATGTCTTACGCCTTCCACGACATCAAGAAAATCATCGAGGCATACTTAGATGATCTAGCTGCTCATTCTCGAAAGAGGATGGATCATCCAGGTCACCTCCGACAAATATTTGAAAGATGTCGTTTTTATAAAATTTCGTTTGAATCCGAACAAGTGCGTTTTCGCGGTGACATCCGGTCGGCTGTTGGGATTTATTGTGTCTAGGGAAGGGATAAGGGTAGATCCCTTCAAGGTTGAGGCAATACTTCGGTTGCCTCCCCCGTCTTCAATTCGTCAGCTTCAAAGTCTCCAAGGGAAGTCTAACTTTCTTCGGAGGTTTATCGTTAACTATGTTGAGATTACAAAGGGATATATGAGACTGTTGAAGAAAGGAGTTCCTTTTCTTTGGGACGACTATGCTCAACGCTCATTCGATGCCTTGAAAAAGGCATTGACCTCTGCTCCTTTGCTGAGTCCACCCGATTATAGCAGAGATTTTCTTTTGTATCTGGCTACAGCAGAATCTACCATTGGTATGGTTCTGGTTCAGGAGGATGATGCTCTGGCTGAGCATGTTATTTAATACCTTAGTCGAGGACTGGTAGGACCTGAACTGCGATACACCCCGATAGAAAAGTTAGCCTTGGCAGCAGTTCATGCTGTGCAGCGACTCCGACATTATATTATTCTTCGCAAAACTTATGTCTTGGCAGCTGCCAATCCATTTCAGTTTGTCCTCAGCAGGCGAGTGATTGGGGGCAAATATAATAGATGGATTGTGATATTACAGGAATTCGATCTAGAGTTCATGTCTGCCAAATCCAAGAAGGCATTAGTCTTTGCGGAATTGATCTCCGAGTTGCCTTGTGGTGAGGAGATGAATTATGATGAGTCCTTTCCGGACGAACACTTGTTTTTAATCTCTCCACAAGATCCTTGGTATGGGGATATCATTGTGTATCTCCAGACTGCGAAGTTTCCCTCTTCTTTTTCGAAAGATGAGCGTCGTAAGCTGCGTCACTTAGCTAAAAGTTATCTGATTATTGGTGATGCTTTGTACCGTCGAGGGGCTGATTCAATCCTAAGACGCTGCTTAAATTTCGAAGAAGCTGAGGCTGTGCTCAATGATTCTCACGGTGGGGCTTGTGGGGGTCATTTATCAGGGCTTGCTACAGCCCAAAAGATTTTGCGTGCTGGCTACTTCTGGCCTTCGATTTTCAAAGATTGTATTGAATCGGTTAAGAAGTGTCATCCTTGTCAGGTGTATACTCGAAAAATGCGCACTCATCCAGCTCCGCTTTTTCCAGTCGTTACTGTCGGACCCTTTACAAAGTGGGGTATGGATTATACTACTTGTAACCCGCCTTCGGCAAAAGTTCACAAGTACATTATCGTAGCAGTAGACTACTTTACGAAGTGGGTCGAAGCTATGCCTACTTTTGGGAACGATGGTGAGACTGCAGCTCTTTTCTTCTTCAACCAAGTCATCGCTCATTTCGGTATACCTAGAGAGATTGTCACTGACCATGGCAGTCACTTTCAGAACAGTATGATGGCTGAGTTGGCTCTTAAATTGGGTTTCCGGCAAGAGCATTCATCTCCATATTATCCTCAGGCCAATGGCCAGGTGGAAGCCGTGAATAAGTCCTTGAAGACAATTCTTCAACGGACGATTGATAAACATAGATCCAACTGGCACATTATGCTATATCCTGCACTCTGGGCATACAGGACGTCAGTTAAAACTGCAACTGGCTTTACTCCGTTTCAGTTAGTCCACGGGGTGGAATCCGTATTTCCCATTGAATGCGAGATTCCTTCCCTTAAACTGGATGTTGAGCTTCTTCCTGACACTTCTAGTCTGGCAGAGCGGCTTCTTCATCTGGAACATCTTGATGAGCAGCGTCGAGATGCCGCCACGTTGAACGAAGCGCATAAAAACCGAGTCAAAGTCCAGTACGATAAGGCGGTTAAGCCTAGGGTCTTTTCCGAAGGTGACCTTGTTTTGGTCTATGCCCAAGAAAAAAGATGCCTTGGGGGCAGGAAAGTTTAAGTCGATGTGGTATGGCCCCTATATCGTCAAAAAGGTCCTTAAGAAAGGAGCGTATACCTTGGTTGACTTTGAAGGGAATGAGTTGCCGGAGCCCCGAAATGGGCTCTATTTGAAGAAGTATTATGCCTAGGCTTTGGCCTGGCATTTTGCTTTGTATATAGTAGTTTTTTGTCTTGTACATATCTGTTTGATTTTCGATTTTTGATGGGATGGTGATGTTTTTGATCCGCTTTGGCAGGTTGTGTTGATGTCATGAGTCATTATGGTTTCGCCGATGGTGCTAGTAGACACACCCGGAACTTAGCTTCCGCGGCTTGGGTGCTTCATTATCCTTCCGGTCAGCTGTTGGTATCAAGAGGGGTCTGCATTGGTCCTGCTTCCAATAACGTAGCAAAATACACTGCAGTCATTCATCTACTATCGGAGGCAATATCCTTGGGTGTTGATTCGTTGGTAGTTTTCTTGGAATCCCAGCTGGTGGTGTTGCAATTGAACAACACTTATCGGGTACGAGATCCAATTTTATTACGATTGTTCTTGAGGGTACGTTTGTTACAAAGGTCATTTCAATTTTTAACATTCATTCATATTCCTCGAGCTGACAATTGGTTTGCTGACTCATTGGCTAATCAAGCTTTAGATTGGCACATTAATCATTCAATACAATAAATTTTAATCATCAAAAACATCATACATTTGATACATTTATCACATCACATCAAATATCGCTGTATATATCATCGGAGTGTCAAAAAACTTTACAAAATTTGGATCCATCAATGCCGTACAAAACTTGGGCTTATGCCCCATCATGTTCAGTCTCAAAAAAATATACAATCATCTAATATGTAAAATCTGTCTACTCCTGAGGACCCTGCCCAGAAGTTGCGTTCCTATAGAACATCACTGCAGTGGCCACACGGCGGAACAATCTAACCCAGTCCCGGGGTACTCCTACAACCCGTCTCTGGACGGCTTCTGGCAAGTCCTCCACAGCAGCCAGAGGGATTTGGCGGGTCAGTCCCTCCAAGTTTCTCTGCACGACCTGGAGAGTCCTGTCAGAATCCGTTGTCTCCGCCTCACCTCTGCGACGCTTGTGACGTGCTAGGCCCTCAGGACGAACTGGTCCAACATCTGAAACATGATCATTTTTAATTGTCAGTCATTATGAATCCAATCCAAAAACATGTTTGTTTTTCATTTTTAATACATATTTGAAAAATAAAAAAAAATCATATAAGTTAAAATTTTTGAAAAAACTTACCGACTGCTCCCCATGCTGCTCCGGGTGGAAGTACTAGATCTGGATCTCCTCGGAAATCCATCCCGGCATAGGGATAGTCGTCTACTGCGATGATCTGTTCTCTCCACCATAAGAAGAACTCATCATCCCAGGTAGTTTGGGGTACCTCGCTGCCCCCCAGTCTCTTCATCATGTCTGCCCAACGGGCGATTCTTGGGTCCCGAGGGCTGCTGATAGTTGAGATGACTTTGGGTCTCAAAGCTGGAACTCTCGAAGAAGAAGAATGTAGTCAAAATGGTTCCATAGCCAAAGTGTTTTGTTCTTGTTTGGCGAATGGAGGTCAGTTGTTGTTTCATGTTCTGTAGCAGGGCAGTGCACCAATCATACACATGAATTAAGCACTCTACAGCTATGCTCATGTGCGTCCTGGATGCCTGATGCAGTGAGGCAGATCCTGCCACTCTGCCGATGGTGAATAGGAGGATCTTTATGTGAAAATCCCTGATATCTTTGATTGCAATCTGTGTGCCAACTTTCTTGGAATTATCTACGCAATAGATTTGGACATAGTCCTCCACGGTCAACCCTCCCAGGGGCTTTCCGTGCAGATCCACGGGGTCTCCCCTCCTGGAGAGTCCAGTGATGAAGTATATATCTTCCACTTCTATGCATAGTGGCATTTGATCAATGATGAAGCAATCCTGATCCGGTTCCCAATAATTTACAAGCATTTCAAGCAATCTCACATTACTTTTCATATTGGGCATTTTGAAAAATTTGAATAATCCACAGTTTCGGAGGACATTTTGTGCTGCGCGATCTTCCATGACCTCTTGGTCTATTGCACTATGCTCGCGTTCCCTCCAAGAGATAGTCATCCTGAAAAATTTCATTAAAATTTGCATTAGAAACTTCTTTTTTGAGTTATGGACCTGCGCATACGCGACTTGTTCTGTGCACAGTCGCGTGTATACGCGGCTCCACTTCATTGAACCCGCGTATGCGCAGATACGCATTTTTTAAGAAGGGTTTCTAGGCAAAAAATTCACTTAATTTTAATTTTTAAACGGACAAAATGATTAAGCAGGATGAATAAGGAGCCTACCTGAAGTTTCGCTGAATTCCGACGGTCGGTTGTTCCTGATTTGACGAAACAAGTTTTAGCTCCAGAGCTCTTTTTCCAAATCAGCTATGCAATAATGAACCAATTGAGAGGTAATTTGTGTATTTATGGCTAAAAATTGAAAAATTTTGCAAAAATTTCCTTGTGCTTATTTTTTCGATCTGTCTTATGCTGTATAACTCGATTGCTTGGAAGTGCCCAGTTTGGTATGTTTCAGGTACATTTTGACCATTTCGAGATTTTTCCCGGTTTTTGACCCATGATTTCAGACTCTTCACGGCAGGTATATGATCTTCACTGGCATATAGGTTAGGGAATCACTTTCCGTTGCATCTTGCATTCTAGCCTTCATACTGATCACTTGCCTTAGGGTCGATCCCATCAGGTCATGAGCATTACACCCATTTCACTCGCCGATTTTTAATCATGACTTGATGGTAGAGCCTTCCTTTACATGGGCTTCCTAGTTAGTTCCTCGCCATCACTTGTTGCCCATGCTGCTTTTTATGTAGGCTCGGGAGTCCTCTTTAGTCCCGCCATGTCTTTCGTGTTGAAGCTTCATTCTTCTCCTTCATCACTTATCATTTTTCTGGCTTATACCCTAGAGGCTCCCTGGTGTCGTTAAGTTGTATTACTGCATTGCATATTGGCTACTTGTTTATCCCGGCCTTTAGCCGGCTTCATTTGGACTCGATGTTTAAGCCAACTTTTGACCTTGACTTTCTGTACAAGTTAACCATTGCATGCACTTAGCTATCACGACTTGACACCTTTGTACCCATGGATGGAACGTTCCTCTGAGTATCGCTTACCAGTTTCCACCACCTTGCATTGAGCATAGGATTGTTCCAATCCCAGGAACTAGTGCATCTGATTTTCTGATACTCGTTCTATCCATTGTACCATAGCATTCTTTTATTCTTTTTCAGGCTTATTATATGAAAAAGACAAAAAAATCAAATATAACAAAAAGAGCGGGAACGGGATGTATCTTCGTTATTTTGATGGCAGTACAGAGTCAGTTTGTCGCCCTTGAACAAAGCACATATACTTATATATATTTCCTTCATTTGGGATGGTTCCAGTTTGACCTAGGTTCAGCCTTTACCATGTTTCACTTGTCAGTTCTCCCCCGGTTGGTTATCTCTTCCAATCATATGGAGAGTTTGTTTTGCCTCCAGTAGGAAAAACTTATACAGTGTCACTTTTTACTGCCATGGTCATCACAGAGTCGTGCTTTTGTTCAAGGGAAGTCTAGCCTGAGTCGGCCATTCTGCGGTGTCTCTTGACTCATTATTCAGTCGGCCTTCCCGGTCTTGTCAGCATCATGTTCTATCACATCAGATGTTTTGGTCTTCTGCTCGTGCTGGTTTGAGAAGGTCCCCATTGACTTCTTGCCGGCGGGTTTGTCTCTTATCGACTACGACACATTGCTCTGAGAGCAAGCCGAGAGCCGCACCTTGGGCCTATTTCCATCATTGATAGGTGACCTCGTGCTCAGCATTTGATCATCATCATGGGTCTTTGACTGAGTGGTTTCCCCTGTGTTCGACGTCAGCACACATTATCACACTTGGGATTCGTGCAGTACCTGGATTTTCATTTGACCCTATCGGTGGATTTCTCGCCTCTGTGTCAGCTTTCATTATTGGTTGGTTCAGAGGGTTTCTTCCGTGCGCTAGCTTCATCTTGTGCATGTCGGAAACGTACTTCGGTTTGGTTCCATCACTCTACTTCGTCCGATTCCTTCCAAATCTTGGCCTGCGGGTTACACTCGCGCTGGACTGATGTGGGATGCCTTAATGCCTTCCTTCCAGCAGATCTTTTCCCATCGAATCCGACTCATTTCTCTGGGAACAAGATCTAGAGTCTTTTGTCAGTACCTTAGGGTTTGCAGTCATCAGTGGCAGACTCTTCGCTATCGACAGTGGGGATTCATCATTGCCTCCTGATTGGTAGATTCTTTCAAGTGTTCGACTTCAATTCATTCATTCACACTTGTCAGATTGTACTGGGGCACCTTGACACTCATTATCATTATCGGTGGGTTGTCTCACGTTGGTTAACGGGAAACATCATTGCCCGGTAATCCAACGATTTCTCACATGGTCGACTTCAGCTCATTTATTCCCAGTGTGTAGAATTGTGCCGTTGAGATCGGTGAAGACCTCGGGTTGCATCAGCATTTTTCGGTTCACTGTTGACAGTTCTCTCAGTTTCTGCCAGTGTTGCCGTCCACCCTTATATGTTGCAGTTCAGCACAGCAGCATCTTATATGTTGATCCCCGAGTTGCGTGATTGTACCGTTTGATCCGCCTCTAATGATCCGGTACTTGGAGATTCAGTTACTTGATCAGACATCCAGTTGCACTATCTTTGATCAGCTTTCTATATGTGATACTTGGACATTGATACAGACTTGTCTTTCCGGGCCCTGCTCAGATGATTCACTATGTATTTTCAGTTCAGTTATACTTGTATACATGTTGAATCTATTCAGTACTTTCTATATATATGATGTATTTTTGACTGAGCATGGGTATGCCCGCCTCAGCATGTGTTGACTCTCTGGTTTCTTTCATTGGTTTTTTGCAGGCTGAAATCTGGTGAAGTCCTCTCTTGTCCTTGCAAAGTTCTTTCTATGTGCATAATACATTTCGGCCATCATGTACCCCTTCTGACCTCATATATTAGGGGGCATCTGTTATAGCATCATTTCTCACCTTGACATGATTCATGATTGCTTCATGGCTTTATGGGCACCCATTCCTACAGACTTGGACAAATTCACTTAAAAACAATGGAAAATCCTCCATACGCGACTATGCCCGTGTTTTTCCGCGTGTATACGCGAGTACAGCTAGACTTTTCCGCGTATGCCATTTTAATGATTAAAAAATATATAAAATCCCTAATTTCGCGCTGGGTTGATGGTTACTCAGGTAGTTCAACCACCCCAGCCCGTGGCCAACTGTTTCCAACTGCTGAAACTACTTGGAGGGACTATAAAAAGCCCTCATGTGTATGGCCTAAGGGGGAGAGAGAAAGTATTGATATTATACTCTGTTGGTATTCCCTATCCAAGTCCGATTCCCCGTGCCTCCTGCACTTTCCCAGTTCATTGTAGGAAACCCTTGTTTCCTTGAGATACACATCCCTTTATATGTTATCTCGTATGCACCAGTTTGGAAGGAGTCTTAGCGAGGCAAGGGCTGGACGGATCCGGACGACGGTCTGCGGAGGCCTTGGAAGGATCAGGTGATCTCTCCACGATTACTTTTGTACGTACTATTTATAATACAGAAGTATCATGCTGTTCCCGAAATAAACGTGTTAGTGTATGCTTTAATGTATGAAGAATATTTGTTATACATGCATTTATTATGATTTATTTAATGTTTTATATGAATCACACTAACATATAGAGTAGAAATATGCTGTACAACTTGTCCTTTGTGCTGGTTTCTTCTTGTATTTCAGGTTAAGGAGGAAGGACGGTTGCAGGGAGTTTGAACTCTACGTGGATCTACTTCAAACGTAGGACCAACGGGTAAACCTCTCATTCTGCTCTATTTAGTTTTTATGAATGTGCATGATCGTGTGGGTCTCTGTTAAGTAGTACGCCCCTGCTCTGTGGAGGTTGAATCCCAACCAACCTCTAGGGTGTTAATTCCCCGAAACACTTCATTAAAAAACAAAGCACATCCCAATTAAGTACCTTTTCCTCAGAGAACAAGTAGCACATAAAGTAGTGAAGTTGGAATATGTAAGGGTAGTAGTGTTGTAATGGAAGCAAAAGAGTAGCGTTATGAATTAGAGAAACCCCGTAGAATTGAAGACAGATTGCGAAATAACAAGCGGAATGATGGCGCAGTACTGAGTCTGTGCAATTTGGTGATGAAATGACAGTATAATGAGTTGAATTTGTGAACTGGACCAGAAACCAGGAAAGAAAAATCATGGGGAGTTTTTGGTTGACTGAAATAAATAAAACATGGTTTTATGATGCAGGGTTGAAGTAGAAACAGAACACACAAGAATTGGTAACGAAACCAATAGTTGAACGGAACCGTGAAGGCGGAATTCAATTAAAATAGAGTTATGAAGAAAGTGGAACTGTGAGCGAAGAAGAACCTTGAATAAATAGAGAGGGCAGTTTCGGAGGTAGAAAACCAGCAGTCTTGCACTTTTTAAAAGTGGTAAGTAGATTTTCTCAAAAAAATGCGATATGGGTCTTTGATAGACACGTGGCGAAGAGTGGTTTTTAAAAACCACTTTTATCGCGTAATTTCTGAGAATTATGTGCCGTGCATCTAATTTGCACGATATTGCACGACATCCATCGGATGTGCGCCCAACATGTTGTTGGAGCGCGAGAAACTGTTGATCGTCCGATATGTTCGATGGTTAAGGAGGGTGTGGGCCCGGTTGCATTATTAAAATGATGCAATGTTTTGTTTTGTAAGCAGGAAGTGTTAAAGAAACTTTGGGACCAGAATAAATATACATTACATTGTGGGCCATATATGGAGGTGCATTTGACATAATAAATATGTGTTATGTATTCATCGGCGGTTGAAAGGTTTTAATGTTAACTGGCTATATATATATAAGAAGTGAGAACAATACTTTGATATATAATTGACCAAAGTCGAAAGGTTGATGAATATGTCGGTAAGAGTGGGACCCGAACTTTTATTTATATTGTTGTTTGGCTTTTAAGCCAAGTCCGAGTTATGCTTTAGCCAAGGTCGAAGACATATATTAATGGAATATGATGCTGGCAATTAAAATAAGGTAAGAAACTTATGATTAGAGGATAAGCTACATATGCCATGGGACCGGAGACTTCATTTAATATAAGTGCTGGTGACATTCGATGGTAAGTGCAATGGTCAAATGCTTGTTACCAAGGCTTATTGAATGGTTCCTAACATTTGATTGGGGAGTATATATCTATGTTGATATATATATTATGTCTGATGATAAAGCCGAACCTTGTACAATAAGAATATTTAGTAAAGGTTGCATACATAGTTTGATGACTGGCACTTTGGTTTTTATTCAAAGTCAAGTTTAATATGAATAAAGATGAAAAAAGCTGTGGGTCCAACTATGTGTTAGTACTGGAATTAAAACATTATATAATGGTGTTGGTTTATGTTTAACCAAAGTCAGACCTTTGTATGGAATATGATGTGGCCTGTTGACCATTGGGGTTTAAGTTATAAAACCGAGTATATGCCGAGACTTATATAATGGTTTAGTTGGAATATTCTAATATTAATTCGACATATTATAAGAGGGGTTTTGATTATGGTTTTAACCATAGGTTTGAAGCCGAGAAGTAGAGCTTCCGCATAAAGATAAGAACTCTGGGTTGTATTATAGGGTTTCTGTATGACCGAAGTGTGATTGTTGGATTTTATTCCAAAGATAGGTATTGTTTCCATTTCATAAAGTGAGTTTATGGTTTATAACCATAAGACTTTAAGGAAAAGAGAAATTAAAGCTTCTACATGCAGAGTTTATGAATTTTCCCAGAAAGTGAACTAAGATTGGGCATTAATCGGAATGCATTTTTATATGCATGAGACTTTGAGATTTATTTGGGGCAAAACTTGTAAAGCAATTATATATGCAGCCGATACACAATTGCAGTGAAGGTATTCAGATTTGCAGAATATGAATTTGAAATGCATAGGAATGAAAATGTGGGTTTGTCACACTACAGCAGCAGAAAAGACAAACACACAGTGAGCCAAGAACTGAAAGGGTTGAATGAGATATATCAGATGCAAATGTAAATGTTAATGTTTTAATTGATTTTATATTGTTTGTGATGCAAAGGCAACTCTCCATAGGCAAACAAAACTCCATTGTAATATTGAAATTTGTAAATTGTTATATTTTTATGAATGAGCTGGCCAAAGAAATGAGAAGACATAAGTCAAGGAGTCATGGCTGTTCACTTTGAATTCCCTGTGGAATACAAACAGTCAAGAGGTGAAATCTATAAATGATATCAAATAGATATGCATAGAGAAGTTAGAGAATGGAGAATTGAGGCAGAGAGGGTAAGAAGAAGGAGGAGAAGATAGAGAAGCTGTGAATACTTAGAGATGATATAAGGCAGATATGAAGGCTAGTGGACAACAGTGAAAAGGAACAGAACAAAGCTAATATCCAGGTAAATCAGCATGTGTTTTTGAAAGAGTGAGGAAGTTGGTTCTTCCATATGAAGTTGTAGCTTGATAGATGTAAGTTGTAGCCAGCTGAGGTAGGAGCCTCCTGTAGGTTGTAGCTTGCAGAAAATAGATGGGATTTGGAGCTTCCTTGCAAGTTGTAGCTTGTAGAATTGAGGTAGGAGCCTCCTGTAGGTTGGAGCCTACAGAAAATCAATGGTGAGAGGGAGTTGGAGCTTGCCTTTGCATCACAACAATAATAAGATGTGGTTTTATCCCTTATGGGTTTCCACTTATATCCTGTGTCTATGTGCATGATGATTATGTGTTGATACTTTGTATTTAATCTGCTTAATACCCGCTGCTCACATATTAAGATTGATGTTAAATTATGTAATAAGTTGATCATGAAATGAAGCTGTAAATAACCAAAAGGAAAGTTTTAAATGTCCATGAATATGTTAAACTGATTTACCCCCCCCTTTCAGTTTAACCAAGGGTTCAACACCCGTCGGATCTACTTCACAAGCAATGGAACCCACGTCATCTCGCCACTCTGGCTCCTCCTCCACTCCTATGTGTACACGCAGCTCTGGGCCTTCTTCCACCCCTCAGTGCAACTGTTGAAGATGTCAGGATCAGGCCCATGTGGCCTTTTATTTAATTTATATTTTTGTGTTATGTTATGATGTCTCATCGGGTGAAATCATCATTTCACCCTCATCACCGTTGTTATTATTGTTATGTTCTTGTTATGTTTTGTTACGAAGAGAAGTGCTCTTAGCATGCTACTTCTGGACCATATCGTTTTGATTTTGATAGGTGTACTGAAGAATCAAGAAAGAATATATGTTTAAGAAATATCTGGACATGAGCATGTGATAGTAGGGGGCTATAAAGATGTAACTCTGAAAGTATAGAAGGGTTCTAGTTTTTGTGGAGGTTTTGGGTTCCTATTGTATAGATTTTGTAATTACTGTTTTGAGCTCTGAATGCATATCTTGGTGATTTGTTTTCGAAAGATAATATAACGAAGAATTTGTTTGAAAATGGATTCCGATTGGATCAGTGAACAATATGTATGTGTTCGTCTTATGTTTGTTTAAGTCCCGTTTTATTTTTTTAAATAACTCTTCAATTTTCTCATGAAAGAAGTGCTGGTTATTGATGTTTAATAGATCAATATGTATACATCCTCACTGAGGGAAGATGACAATCAGATGTTAATTAATGAAGTAACCTTAATATTTCTTTCCATGGGATGACCTCTCCATTAATATTATATCAGCCACCTTTCTCCCCGAGTTTGAGAAGGACAGATTCTTATTGCCAAATAAGCCCGATTCTTATTGCTACCTTATATTCCTAAGTTTTTTCATTGGTTTTAAACCTTGCCCATTTGCATAAACCCAGATATATGTGGCCTCAAGCTCATTCAGAGTATATTTCAGTACACATTGGTGTTTAGTACCACTATTCCCACAATCATCTTGAACCATAGTTACACCCATCCTATAAAGATACTTTCAAAAAATGCCTTCAAGAAGAAACTCCCTTAAATGCTTCTGTTTTTTAAGATGTCCTAGCCACTATTATTTTGAAACTCAAGGTTGTCTCTAGGAGTGACAAAATTAGGCATGGCCTATCAAAGAGGAAGATAATAGATAGGATCGTTTTTTAGCCAAGGCAAGTATGGTAAATCCAAATTTTCTATAAAAGGTAAATGCAGGTTAGGGTCTTACTGTGCAAATTGATAACCTAGAGGGACAAGTCTAGTACCTAGAGGAGGTATCTAGGTTCTCTTGGAATGACATGAGTAGTTGGGATATGTATACCTCCAGGGTAACCAGAATTAGCCACACCAAAATGAGGTTGAGTTGGTACCTGAAATGTATGACCAGGGTATGGTTGATTTTGGAAAGGTAGATTTAGCCCCATTTGTCCTAATAGATATTTCCCTTGAAATGATTGACCTTGAACGAATTTTCCTTGAAAAGGTTGAATTTTTTGTGTAGCAGCTACACCAGGTTGTCCTAAAGATATTTTAGGTATAGAATGGACCATAGGTCTGACTTGATAAACTATGGTTTAAAGGATAGATTGCGTAGCCGTTGGTGTTGAAATTTGAGGGGTAATAGGAACAAAAAATTGAGGAACTCTCGGGATGGGTGTTTGAGGAGTATCAAGTTACTGAATAAATGTTTGCACAACAAATTGGATAGGAGTACGAGGAGTGTTTGGACCATCTTGTTGACTACTCG
The DNA here is from genome assembly GCA_034641835.2 of Pinus albicaulis. NCBI lineage: Eukaryota > Viridiplantae > Streptophyta > Pinopsida > Pinales > Pinaceae > Pinus > Pinus albicaulis. The sequence continues at coordinate 875,221,602 of CM076575.1, read as the reverse complement.
GAACAGATGCCCCCGGGGTAACTTGAGGTATTCCTTGAACATGTTGTTGGAATTGAGTATAACCAAATTTTCCAATTGGCTGAGTAGGTTGATTGAATTAAATTTGTAGGGTAGATTGCAAAGGTTTTTGAGAAAACAAATGATTCCATATAGTATTCATCCCTGGATAAGGAGTTCCTACTAAGGTTTGCGACACAAAAGGTTGACCATAACCGGTTTGAGGCCTTGGACCATAACCTGGATAGTTATCAGGTAAAGGTTTCCCTACAACTGTAGGATATGTTCCAACATAAGGTTGTCCTCCTGGAAGAGGTTGTTTCCCCCCAGGTGGAATGTAACCACCTAATGGGTTAACTTGATGGGTATTATCGAAAAATATATAGATTATTTGGTCCACAATAAAATTTTGGGTAGTAGACTATGATAAAATAGTTGACACAGTAGAAGCTTGAGAAGAAGGAGACACTCCTGAAAATTTTCTAGTAAGTGACTAGTACCCAACAAGAACTGAAGGAACACCATACAATAATTCTTTTGGAGAAGATGAAAACATGTATGAATCGATAGAAATGTTTCGAGAAGCCATATTAGAGATACTATAACTGGGTAAAGAGTAAAATGGAATTCAACGACATGGATGGCCATAACCAGATGAATGTGAAAATTCAAATGGTGCATAGTACCAAGGATCTGGTCAAAAAGGAGAAAAAGGTAAATCTAATGAAAATTTTGGTTCACTGTCTCGTAAATATAATAAAATATGATGAGTGGGAGTTTCTTCTTTGTCATCCTCAGTAATTTCTTCAATGCTAATGAAGCCAGGAGGAAGACTCTCAGTAATGATGAGTTTTACTCTGGGTGAACGTGGAGCAGGAGTAGGCGCTATAACATTTGAAGGTGACTCAGGTTCCGAAAAATCAGACTTAGGTTAAGAGATTTCTGGTTCAGTTAATTATGTATTGAATTAGGGGAATTTTGAGGTCTAAAATGGTCCTCTTAAGGAAATTATAAAATAATATTGGAAATAATAAAATAATATTAGATTACATCATCAATGTTTAGAGGGAAAGAAGTAAAAACTATTTTTTCAACTCATATTTTCAACTTATCTCCCTATGGGTTTAGTCAAATTTTGAGTGAAAACACTCGTTGATTGGAAAATTTGATTCCTCATCCAAGGAGTACCCATGTTCTGTACTTTCTATGGACCCTGGTACACGAAAAATGAGAAATACATGAAAAACGTGATTGCAATCACATTGTTTCATGTCTTTCTCATTTTTCATGTAGAATGGTCCATCGAAAGTATGCAACTTGGGTACTCCTTGGATGAGGAATTAAATTTTGCATCCAATGAGTACTCTCGCTCGAAATTTTAGTAAAACCTTAGCGAGATAAGTTGAAAATACGATTTGAAAACGTAGTTTTATTATTTTATTATTTTTTAATATCTTTACCTTTTTACTCCAAAAATGGTGAATCATCCCCCATGGTTGACATCATAATATTGAATCCTATTAGTTCTTATAAAGTTTATTTTGGTTGTACATTTTTCTTAGGAGGACCATTTTAGACCTCAAAATTCCCCTAATGAGACTTCACTAGTGACAGACTCGACTGTAATGGCTTCAAAAATTTCTGGTGGACTTTGTTCTAAGACTGTTTCAAATGCCCAAGGTATATTTACTTCAAAATCAAGATCTATCATAATGGATGATTCTGGTTGTTCTCGAGACCCCGATCTTGTTGATTTTTTACTTTCAGTTTTAATTTTCTCCAACTGACTCGATGTGTACTCAGGGGGTTTCCCTTGCATACTACATGACTGTCTCGGTATTTCAACCATGATTATTTTTTAATCACAAAATCATAAAATTTCAATAAATCATGCCTAAAGCCTCTAAAAAATAAAAACAAAAAAAACGAACATGCGCTACAAAATCTAGGAGTCAAACCTCACACAAACAACTTTTTTTCACAATAAACACTAGTTGGTGATGAAATCCAACCTCATAGAGATTAGTGTGAAATTTTTTTAGATGGAACTAGTTACCTCGACAACCTGCTTAATGAAACAGTATGGTGAAAGTAACTCCACTATGCCATCTTGAGTGAAGATTACCCTCCAAAATGTTCAAATGAGTCTAGTCAACATCTGTTCCAGGTACAATGTGACCTTGGGAAAAATCCTAAGATTATAGCCACTAAGGTTACCAACTAATACAATCAAACATGGGGGGATAGTCCATGGCTTGACTTACACACAAGGGAAAAGTAACTAAGCTCAATCTGCTTGAAATCTCCTCGACATGGTAAATCCAAGGTTTACTAACAAGTGACCCCAAGCACCTTTCAACGCTATTTGTAATGCATGCAAATATTCTATCTTTACCAATGAAGTAGGTATGATTACTTCACTTGTGCTTAACTCTTGTATAAGAAGAGATTCTCAGTGAAAAAATGTAACAATTGTATTTTATCCCTACCGTAAAATTCTATTGTTTGTTTATTTTCTTTGGAAATTTAACTCACTTCCCTATTCCAAAGCACTAACCTGATCTAAGTTGGTGCCGAATGATCCCTAAAAAATATAAAAATTTCTATATCAATTTTAATTAGCGCTATGTTATTTGGCTGTTGCTTACTCAGAGGGATATGAAAGTGAAACTAACGATATTGTGACCGACTCAAAATACTCTAATGCATTCAAAAATGAATATGCAATATTTTCATTTGATGAAACCCTAGTTAAGGGAAAGTAAGAGGTTTTTTGATCTTCAAAATGCAAAACTTCTAAAAATCCAAAAATATTCTTTTTCATGAAAAAACCAATCCACTTTGAAGTTTGTTCAATTGTAGAAATTTTAATGAAAATTTTCATTTTCTTAAGTCAAAACACACTATTCTCTTTGCAAACAATTATTTCCAATTCTTCAAAATCGATGAAAAACTACAAAACCATAAACTTTATGAAAAGATTTGAAACTAAAATCTCTTAATGAAAGATTTGATTAATGATTCCTACAAGTGCATTTTCATGATTACTTCATCTTGAAAACAAAATAAATCACTTTTCCATTCAACAAACAAAAGCACTTTTCATAAAACACTACCTTTCCAAGACAATTCTTACTTCACTAATCTAAAATATTTCGTTCACAAATGAGAAAAACAAATTACTCAAACGAGCAAGATCAAAAACAAATTTGGTATATTTGAAAGAAAAATATAGAAAAACAATGATATCAAGAATATGTCTATCTTTTTTCGATGAAGCAAGCAAACAAACCATACCATACCCTACCCAAAACTGTGAAAGGGATAAATTATCAAGAATTTCACTAAGGTGAACAAAAAAAGCTCACAAACAGGTTTTGAAGGTTGACATAGGTAAGAATTACCATCTAGAAATTAGAAATCAGACTCTAACAAGAGGGAAATGCATTTTTTGAAATATTTCCAGGGGGTGAGTAGGTAACTAGTGTAATCCAATGCGCATGTGCATTGTGTTACAATGCAAACTGTGCACTTCTGCGCTCTATTTCTAAAACAAAACCGTACAGGGGAAATAAATTTCAGAAAAAATAAAAACAAGGCATCCAACCCAGAGGATCTAAAAGATAATAAATTCAACAACATTCAGATTCAGTCTAAACAGTAAAATGGGAAAGTAGAACCAAAGAAATAACTATAGAAATATTACGGTCACCAGTATGGTCACAATTTTTTTACTCAGATAAATCCCTCTTGTGGACAAGAGCGATCTCCATAGAATCCTAATGGAGAACTAGAAACAAACATACACGAGAAAATCTCTTTCCCTAAGCTAACTTTGTTCAGATTATTAAAAATAAATAAAGAGGATGATGCTCTTACCATTTTAACGAAATTCTTGATGAAGATTCCACACTCTGTCCTGATGTAGCTCCTCAATGCTTAGAAGAAACCTGCAAACAAAAACATACAAAGGATCAAAGGCATCTGCAACATAATAATAATAATCTAAAACCAGCTTAACCTAATGATCAAGAAAACATTCATAATTTCAAGAAAACCATACAATGCGAAAATGTATCTGAATGTATTATTAAGGGACAAAAGAGAAATCTTACAACCAAGCCTTGATTTCGTATAGGTTCCTACCAAATGCATCCAATATTCCTCCTTGGCTAACAAGATTTCCAATCCAAAATTACGAGAATAAGACTACCATAAGTGAGCGCCCCTAACCCTGAAGTCTCAACACAATTTATAGGAGAAATTGAGGAGGTTCCAGATCCACCAAAGATGGGAGAGATCCACAAATGATGGGATTAGGGATCCATGGTCCAAGGGAACTAGTTCCATGTTTAAAGAGGTTTGGATCGAACTAATATGAATCAAAGGCTTCTAGTTGGGATATATACACCCAACTATGATTCTAGAACTTACTTTTATATTTTACTTTACTTTGAGTCAGTTGCGCAGTTTTTATTGGAAAATAAAGCACAAAAATGCACAGCAATTTATGGCAGTAACAACACATGCACCAACATTGACTATAAAAAGTGCGTAGGTCATATTTAAGAGTTTAAAGGGCCATTTTACCCAAAATTCATAACTTGGTCAAGGAATATGAATGTTTGACTTTCAAGGGAGTATACTGGAACATAAGTATAGATGGTGAAAGATCCATTTTGAGCGTCAAGTGTCATGGTGAAAAAATGACATGTAACATCTGGTAAAGCCAAAAATGGTGTAGTACTTATATTCTCTTTTAGTGTCTCAAAGGCTTTCTGCTGCTTTCCTCTCCATTGAAAGGTTTGATTGACACTCGTTAATGCATGTAAAGGGGATGAAATGACAGAGAAGTTGGAAATGAACCTTCTCCAACATTGTACTACACCAAAAAAGCTACGAACCTATGTAACATTGGTGGGTTTAGGCCACTTTAAAATCACACCAATTTTAGAAGGATCTATTCTCAATTTCCCTCCACTGAAAATGTGACCCAAGTAAACCAAAGAGGTCTTCCAAAACTCACACTTCGACATTTTGACAATTTTTTTTTGTTTTTGTAAAACATCAAGCACCTTTTTATAAACAAGTAAAAAATGTCCTAATATAAAAAAGAATGTCATAAATATAAACAAGTAAAAAATCATCAATAAAAGGCCTAGAAATATCATTCATCGCCCTAAAAAATGTGGCTAGATAATTGCATAGTTCGAATGGCATCCCCAACCATTCGAACAACCCTTGTTTTTTCTTGAATGCAGTCTTCCATACATCCTATTTGGCAATCCTGACTTGATGATAGCCACTGTGCAAGTCCAATTTTTTGAAATAGACATCATTTTTCAATTGATCTATCAAATCATCAATGCAAGGAAGAGGGTACCAATTCTTCATTGTTATTTTTTTTAGTGCTCTGTATTCCACACACATCCTCCATGTACCATCCTTCTTTGGCACCAACATATTAGGTGAACCACATTGAGAAGAACTTGGTATTATGACCCCTTGGTTAAAAAACTATTGAACCTCTTTCTTTATCTCCTCCTTCTCAATGGTTGCCAACCTATACATACTAATGTTGGGTAAAGGAGAATCCTACTACAAGTGAATCTCATGTTGTAAATACATGCTTTGGAGGCAACCCAGTTGGTTCCTGAAAAATCCCATCATAGTTAGAAACAATTTCACACAATTCCTTTTTATGAGTGGGATCACAACCTTGGAAAGCATTGGATGTCTCCACATATTTTTCTCTCACAACCATGAGCATGCATCCTTTGCTGGAATTTATCAACCTCTTCATCTGACATACACTTACAAGGCTGACACTGATTTTGGCACGATGTTATCTAACAATGTATTCCACCTCATCTTTCATAAGATGATACTTTTTTCATGGCGAAATAAAAATGCTTTCCTATCATACAAATATGGACTCCCCAATACATGCCACAAATATCCAAAGGTACAACATAAATATCTACCTCATCTACTAGTTTGGTTGCAATCACAAATCTAGCCTTACACTGTTTGGTTACATGTAATTTGGCTTTATCACACACCCAACCTAGAGGGAATGGTTTTGAATGAGGCTTGGTTTCTAATCCAAATTTCTTAACCAAGGATTTTGAAATCAAATTTACTTGTGAGCACAGATCAAACAAGGAACTACAATAAAAAAGTTCATTAGTGCAGGTCGAAAAATGTTACCATAAGCTCATTGATGATGGTCAAAAGACCCTCCGTCACCAAAATGTGAATGTCACCAAAGGTGGCGTCGCCAAAAGTATAGGTGTTGTGGTGAAATTCAAGGTCCATCACCAATAATAATTTATAATGATGGGTAATGGCCGTTACCATTTCATATGAGCAATGGTGGTAGACCTTAGCCTCCGTCACCAAAAAAATGAATGTCACCAAAGGTGGCATCACCAAAAGTATAGATAAATAATTGTTGATCATATGAAATGGTGATGGTCACTATTGATCCATATATACGGTGGCGTTCGTTGACCGTCACCATTCATATTTTGGTGAGGGTCGACTGTCACCATTTCATATTTTGGCGAGCATTGAAAAATGTCACCATAAGTTCATTGGTGATGGTCAAAAGAGCCTCCGTCACCCAAAACTGATCATCACCATTTCAAATGAATATCAAGGCACGATGGAATCGCACCACCAACCTCCTGCTTGTAAAACAAGTGCTCTTCCATTGAGCTAGAACCCTTTAAAAAACTATACTTTAAAAAATTGTACCTTGTGTTGGGTCAATTTACTAAGTAAACTAAGACAGGTGTTTTACTTGTTAATCCAGGTTTGTAGACTTGGAAGCATTTCCAAAATATATGGATTTCAGGTGAAATCAAATTTAGAAGACAAAATTTAGAAGTTGAAAGAAATGCATATTAAAAATATATTCTAAATTTTAAGATTAATGGAAATGCATATTACAAATATAAAATCTAACTAAAAATTTCTGATTCAAGATGTAGTAAGTGAAGGAAGAGGCTCCTAACTTAGGAGATCCTGGTTGTCCTTCCCCACAATACTATAGAAGAGAAATTCAAGAACATCAATTAGTGATGTGTATAAAGTAAGATAAGAGGCTCCTAACATAGGAGGTCTTGGTTTTCCTTCTTTAAAATTATATTCCAACATTATTACTATTGTATCAAACTATAAACTAGAATTCAAGAAATGTAAAGAAGATGCACTTTAGTTGTTGTTCATGATTTGATAGAAAGATAATTTAACTTAAATTCTTGGTTGTCCTTTCGTATGAAAATTATATTTAAACCAATAATCATCCAATAATCATAATAAATCATAACACATATAAATTTCTGAATCATAAATCTGAAGCAATAACTATTGCATTAAAACTGTGCTAATTTAACCAAAGTGTACTTAGATTGGTGTGGGGGTTCTCCACCCATGCCTTACACACTTGAAGAACTCTTCAGTTAAAAAAAAATTAATCAATCATCCACATCATCAACATAAAATAGAACCATATAATTGGTTCTTCAAATGATCTCAAAGTCTTCAAAAGTCTCAATACAAAATTACATAAATTCTACATGCTTGAATGGTCCATAGACTTTGTTTAAATAGAAAAATAATAAAAAAACTTAGCTATAATGCCTCTAACAATCCTATCCATCCTAATCCCATCCATATAGGTCGAAATCATCCATTCTAGTTCAAAAATCAGGAAAAATCCCACAAAATACTAATTCTGCCCCTTTTTCCTAGGGATTCCTGAATGACAGGTCAAGTTTGACCAGCGTTGACCAGGTGTGTTTTAGCTTAGTTTTACTGAAACAATAGGTGTTTATCCATATGTGGTTCCCAATATTTCCAAATATATGCTCAGATCTCTCCCAAGTGTCCCGCAAATATGAGTTCAATGAAGCAATTATGGGAATTTTTAGTGCAGTCCAAAAATTACTCTTAAAACTCAATTTCTACAAAATATCTAAAAATTGAAAAAATAAATCTAATTACCTGAATATGAAAAATAATACTAAAATGAGGTATATATGGATGAAATAGGATGGATTATGGTGGTAAATAGGTGGATTTATGATAGGAAAAAATGACCAAAATTGAGGGCCAACATCTCCCCCTTGCTGATGTTCAAGCATGTCCTCATGCTTGCTTCCTCCATTTGGATCTCCTGAGTGATGATTCCCCTAATGTCCTTGAACCTGTAGCCTATTTTTGTGCATCCTAAAGAAGACAATCAAAACCCTCATATTTCCCTTCTTTGTAGATGTCAACTTTCACCTTCTGCCTCTCATAGTTGTATTGCCATGTCTTCTTCTCACTGAGCCATCTCTAAGCTTGTTTAGAGATGAGGATATTATTAGTTTCAAGCTTATCAATTTTATTGGTCAATTTATTGTTTTCTTTGATTATGTTTTTGTTGTTTTCTCTGTATATCTTATCATCGTTTTTCAAGTGTCTTTCCAAGATCTTGCTGTCTTCCAACTCTCTTTTTATTTCTTCTATCTTCTTAAGGTATTCTTCATTATGCAGCTCTCTAACTTCTTCTCTAGTCTCCTTAACATATGAGTGAGATGAGGTAGCTCCTACCCAAGCATTCTCAAAGTAGGAGTCCCTCTCCGTAGGTTCTTCTTGGAATTCCCTCTTCATTCTTTGTATTATCTCATCAATTTGCTTTGATGTTGGTGGAAGTTCAACAATTTCAATTTCTGGGTATTTTTCCTTGTTACTTGGCTCCTCTAGTGTTTTCCTCCTAGGCTTCCTAGGAATGGATAGAAAGGATATTTATTTTTCAACCATAATACTATCCTGATTCTTCTTTGATCTTGTCCTAGGATACATAGGGGAATTCATAATGCTTCTTGTCACATGCAATTGTTCAAATTTTTCTTCTGTTGTTTTCTCTTCATGGTGATTCTGAGCCAAAAATCCCTTCCAGACCATTCCCTTATTTCTTACCTGATATTCCACAAGTATTTTGATTAATCCTTGATGATAAATGTTAGCTTCCTTTTCTTCAGTTTTTTTTTTTTACATTGTGTATCATTTTAGTTAAGCTTCTTGAAAAGAAATAAGGTAGATTGATTTTGGACTCTCCCTTCATGTGTTGAAGAAACCTTATATGATAAGATAAACCACACTATACCGATTGTCACAAGTGAAATATTGTTGGATAATCAACACTAATTTTGACCATGGCTCTCTTAACCAATCTCTTGGAATTCCTTTTGTCCTGTCAAAGGATCCTTTCCTTTGCCTTTCTAAGGAAAAGGTCCATCCCTTATCGTTAAAGTGTATAACTTTGTGATATTCCTCTCCTGTCAAGGAAAGATATAATGCTTGAGAGAGAAATTATGGGTTTAATGGTATGGAGAGCTCACCAACAAACTTACCTTGTAACCTTCCTCTTGCCTTTAGCCAACCAAGCCCACCAAGTCCAAAAAAGGCCATTATATATCTAGTCGATTTCATGTATGCTGTTAATTACATTGAATTTCAATTTGTTGAGAAGCAGAGTCCAATTTATGATGTTGAGGCGCTGGAGCATTTGGATTATGCCGACCGTAATAAATGTGAACCCGAATCACAATGCATCCCCACAGTTCAACAACCTATCTGAGTAACCCACTCCCTGCTCAAGGCAGGGACTAGCTGCCATGCAACCTACCTTGTTTAAAAGAGGGAAATCTAATACTTGGGTTTCAATATATAGTTGTCAATGGAAAATTGACATTAAGTTTCCAATATGAACCATGCATATATGAATGAGAAAATTTACATGTGAGTCCCGATGTGCATTCATCTTATCTATTTTATAAATGTATAAATATATATAATTAACAAAAAATTATTATACGAAAGGGAGCATAGCAACAACTATGGTATTTCAATATATTAGATTCAAAAGAAAAAAAACCACAGGGGAATGACATTACAAATTACCAGTGTGAACTATTTACAGGTGTCATATAAATCTACCATAACAAGTCAATGCTATAACTAGATTAATATTTAGTTCTTATAGTATTAATATGGATATTATTTGATTTTCCTAATTGTTACTGGATGGATTGCATTAACATCAGACACATTAGCAGTTTACCAAAAAAAATAATGTCATTGTAGTTTGGGCTATGGCCCGGAGGTTTGTCACAATTGATAAATATATTCTATTTGTCTAAAATTATTAGAGCACAAATAAGGATCTAGCTGAAGAATAATTTCACAAACTCACAGCAATTGAAAAAGAAAATTGGAACATAGAATGAATTCGATTACTCAATATTTATTTCATAATAAATACATAAAATAACTAAGTTAAGCTTAGTTGTACATGAAATAACTAAGGCTAATTAAAGCTAACTAAAGCTAAGTGTGTTTTATGTTATGTTAATGTGCACATGCACCACATACAAGCACTCGAGTTAACTAACTAAAGCCAAGTGCACACCACATGTAAGAACTAGATTTAATTAACACTAACTAAGTGTACATCACATGCAAGAACTAGAGTTTAACTGAATCTAATTAAGTCTAACTAGGTGCATGTACACCAACACCCCCCCTTAAGCATAAATTAGGTGAGTGTGATGCAAAATGAATGAGTTCCACCATGATCAGGAGATCATGTGTTTTTCTCAAAATTGAAAGTGCTCGAAACTGTACTGAACCCGATCGACCGGAAAGGTCTCATTGTTGCGATTTCAGCGCCACAAACGGTTTGAAAAAATAATGTCGTATGAGGAAGTTATCACGTTCTGTTCATTTTCCTAAACAACTTAAATTTTTGTGACAGGGTGACTGGGATGCCCAGTCAACATGCAGGTACAGTCAGCTGGTGGAATATACTGGGAATATTCCCTTTTCTCATAACCAATCGAATCGTGCCACGTGGCTAATACTGGGCCATTGATTTGGTTGTACTAAGTTTGTTTCTGGACCGTTGGATGGATGTACAAGTTTTAAGTGGCACCATTGGATGGGTGACACGTGGCAAGCCTAGAGGCTACCACATGTCTAGGAGGTTTTATCAAAATTTTGGTGGATTCAAGTGGGGGGGGGGGTCGACCTCGCGACCTCCGGCCTGCACGCCAAGACTTCCAAACATCTCCACTATCCATTGGTTCTTACCATAACAGATCTCCGCGTAAATTTATGGTGTATGTTTTTAAAGGTTGAGGGGGGGACCACCGACGGTTCCAACCTGCCGGCGGCCCGTGGAAGTTGTCACATGTAAACCAAGACATGAAATGTTGTCCGACGGTTAAGACCCGACATTACCTCCAACATTAAAAACTCATTGCATAACCCTTATCACATGCGATAAATTCTCCAACAGTTATATAACACGGTTATCCAAAACTCTTGTTTAAACTCAAGTTACAACCACAGTTGCAGCAATGGTTGTGCTCCAAGGTTTAATGACATAAATTAGGTGAGTGTGATGCAAAATTAATGAGTTCCACCATGATCAGGAGATCATGCGTTTTGCTCAAAATTGAAAGTGCTCGAAACTGTACTGAACCTGAGCGACCGGAAAGGTCTTGTCGTTGCGATTTCAGCACCACAAACGGTTTGAAAAAATAATGTCGTATGAGGAAGTTATCATGTTCTGTTCATTTTCCTAAACAACTAAAATTTTTGTGACAGGGTGACTGGGATGCCCAGTCAACATGCAGGTACAGTCAGCGAGTGGCATATACTGGGAATATTCCCTTTTCTCATAACCAATCGAATCATGCCACGTGGCTAATTTTGGGCCATTGATTTGATTGTACTAAGTTTGTTTCTGGACCATTGGATGGATGTACAAGTTTTAAGTGGCACCATTGGATGGGTGACACATGGCAAGCCCAGAGGCTACCACATGTCCAGGAGGTTTTATCAAAATTTTGGTGGATTCAAGTGGGGGGGGGGGGGGGGGGGGGGGGTCGACCTCACGACCTCGGGCCTGCACGCCAAGACTTCTAACCATCTCCACTATCCATTGGTTCTTACCATAACAGATCTCCGCGTAAATTTATGGTGTATGTTTTTCAAGGTTGAGGGGGGGACCACCGACGGTTCCAACCTGCCGGCGGCCCGTGGAAGTTGTCACATGTAAACCAAGACATGAAATTTTGTCCGATGGTTAAGACCCGACATTACCTCCAACATTAAAAAATCACTGCATAACCCTTATCACATGCGATAAATCCTCCAACAGTTATATAACACGGTTATCCAAAACTCCGGTTTAAACTCAAGTTACAACCACAGTTGCAGCAATGGTTGTGCTCCAAGGTTTAATGACCGCAGGGTTTCGGGGGTTGGCATGTGGCCAACCCCTCCCCAACGTTATGCAGAAATTAGCTGAATAAATCACTTATTCAATGGAGATTAACCTGATCACACATCAATTTCGAATTGCATGCATAACACATAATCTCTTCTACAATTAATTGTCACATGCGGAAAGAATAGAAGCGATAGCACATCAAATCATCACACACATTAACACAGTATGTATGGGGAAAGTTTATAGCTGAAAACCCCCAGCTATAGTATATTATAAATGGAGAGAACATGCAGCAAATACATAGTACAAACTCCTCACAAGTACTCAGTACTATCTCCCAAAGCTACACAAAAACTAGCTTGGTTTTGAACAAGTCACAGGTTCAAAACACACCCACTACTTCTCTACGTCTATTGCGCAATCAAGGCTGGTCTAAATAGAGATCCAGGTTCGAATCTCACTGGCTTCAACTACGCAATTGTCATTGGTAATTTCCTCCAAGTGTAATGCAAATCTCATGCATAACTGATCCTCCAACTGATAGCTTTACTCACCCTTTCATCTACCTCTTTCACTGGTCTCCACTGAACTGTCCATGCACTGAGTTAAACTGATGTTTTCTTTAGTTGAATAATGAGTTAATAATTAGTGAATTAAATAATATTTAATTCACACAACTCATCTCTAGTGTATTATCCAACGCTTAAACTAAATACAACTAGTTCAACTAGTTAACCAACACAACCTCCATTAACTCCTCAATCAACTCCACCAAAACTCGCCAGAGTCTAATCAAGTCTAATATGCAAGATGCCATCAAACCCTAGGAACCACGTGATTCCTTGTGTCAGTTGCATGAGCCACCTCCATGACTCAAACTGAAGTGCGCCAAGAGAGTAAACTGCTGTTTATAGTCAAAATATTATTAAGGGTAAATAATATTTGATTTCCATATTTTTAGGAGATCAGTCTAAAAATAGCCTGGGTCCTAAAAAATAGGGTCTCATCTATTTTTACCGACATGTCGCATCCATCAAGAATCTCCAAGTAGAATTCCCAAATTATGCTCCGTATGTCTAAATATAGACATAGTCTAAAAATAGACTTTGCGACAAAAATCACATGTGTGGTCCCCACCTAGTTTAGGTGATCACTTTCCAACTAGGATCGGGGAAAGATGTTTCCAGAGGCCTCCCTTCACTATTTCTTGTTGCCATTTTCAACACTCCCTCTCAACAAGAAAGGACCTGCCTTTGCATGCGACATGCAACTCCATGCATTCGCCCTGCAACCTTCACAAGCGCCATGCAACTCCATGCATGCGACATGCAACTCCATGCATTCGCCATGCACCCTTTGCATGCGCCATGCAAACTCATGCATGCACCATGCAACTCTATGCATGTGCCATGCACCCTTTGCAAGCGCCATGCAACTCCATGCATCTGCTCTGCAACTCCTCTGAAACTGAATAGGCTCCAAACAACTCAATCAGTCTTGATGCATCTAGCATCTATCATCAAAGTCTTCGACTTCTGCTGGTACCAACTGCACATGTCATCAGGAACTACTGCGCTGTTGAACTCTTGCACCCATGCACTCTTGCACTTGCTGTCAACTCTGATCCGCGCTCTAGTATCCGACACTGTCACTTTGATCTGCCTGCATCACTTCCAACTGATCTTGCTACTGCTGCGCTGTGGGCACCTCGTAGCCAGGTTCAATCCATGAGATCCACACCATCTCATGAATCTGCCCAGAAATCTCCTCTTGGGATCAATCATGCATGTCGCCCCACCTCATACCTAGTGGTATAGCTGCATGCACTCCCTCTGCCCATCTAGCACGAAATTTCTCTGCATGAGTGGTTTCTCCCACTCCATGATCCTCTTGTGGCTGCTCCACACTCCGAGGTTCACTATCACCTGCATGCAAAACCCGCTCCCTCTCAAGCTTCAATTGCATGTCTTTCTCGCCTGCATGCAACACTTGCTCCCTCTCAAGCTTCAGTTGCATGTCTTTCTCCTGCTTCCCAACAATAGGAAGCTCCGTAGACATCCCATCTACTTCAAGTCTGTAGAGATTCTTTGCTCGAATCCCAACCTTCTTGACTTGTCCCGTTGCCTTGTGCCAAAGGAAAACTTTTCCTTCTCTAAAGACAACTTCATACCCTTTATCCTCTAACATTGCGACTGAGATCAGATTCTTTGTTAGACCTGGTACATGCAATACATCTTGTAAAAGAATGAGTTTACCTGACTCCCTCTGAAAGGTTATGGTACCAATGCCAGTTGCATTGTATCGTCCACCGTCGCCCAACTCAACATGCATCTGGAGACCTTTCTCCACCAAGTCACTGAAAAGATTCGCATCTCCCGTCATGTGAAAGGAAGCGCCACTATCAATATACCACCCCGATCCCAATGCACTAGACAACATGCATGCGATCAATGAGAAGTCCAGCTCAAATTGCGAGGTAAGAGCCTCACCAGCTGCAGATCCAGCAGCCTGCTTGTTCTTCTTCTTCTTGGGGCAATTCGTGGCGTAATGTCCATGATCATGGCAATGAAAGCACTTGACCTTGGACATGTCACGCTCTTTACCATCCGCTCCAAATTGAGAAGCCTTCTCCTTGCCTTTCCCCTTCCTTGCTTTGGCAGCCAAAGCGCAGTCTTCTTCATCAGATACCTTTGATGAAGATCCATCTCTGGTAGTCCTCCTGATCTCCTCTTGCATGAGATCCGACCACAGTCGCTCCCATCCCGGCAACTTCTCCCGACCATTGACACTATCTTGATATGCATTCCAAGCCTTAGGAAGACCAAGGAGAGCCAGGTCCACCATATCCTCATCTTCGACAGTCACCCCCACACTTCCCAGCTCATTTCTGCACTGAGTGAACTTCGTGAGGTATTTTGCGATGCTGTCGCCTTTCTCCATCTTGATGTTCCTGAGTCTATCTTTGAGCGCCAGCTTCCTTTGGTCACTCTTGCTTTGGTATAGATCCGTCAAAGCTTTCCACATCAAATATGGAGAAGCCTTTCCATGCAGGCTGGATACTATATGATCCTTGACGCCCTCCAACAAGATCCTTCGACACTTTGCTTGTTTCTTTCGCCATGCTTCCACAACATCAGCATCATTAGAAGTAGGCTTTGGAATCTCTTTCTCCACGAATTCCAACAGCCCATGATCATCTAATACAACCTCCATGCGGTCCTTCCATGCAACATAATTCGAACTGCCTTCCAAGGCATATTCTAGTCGCAACCCGATGAAAGACATTTTCACCGCGGCACCAAGAACACAAATCTGCAAACTCGAATTTCACCACCAGCTGATAAATCAATCGCTTCCGATCTACACTTGAGAACAAATTATTTCCAAATCAGAGATTGACTGCATGGGCTTTTACCAGACCTTTCACTTTCCAAAGAAAGATGAATCCGGAGGCTATCTAGCCCGTATGCAGGCTCTGTCCGAGGAAATAAGTTTGCAATCACCGTAATAGATCTCGACAATTAATATCGCTCTGATACCATGTAGAAATTTGCTGAATAAATCACTTATTCAATGGAGATTAACCTGATCACACATCAATTTCAAATTGCATGCATAACACATAATCTCTTCTACAATTAATTGTCACATGCGGAAAGAATAGAAGCGATAGCACATCAAATCATCACACACATTAACACAGTATGTATGGGGAAAGCTTATAGCTAAAAACCCCGCAGCTATAGTATATTATAAATGGAGAGAACATGCAGCAAATACATAGTACAAACTCCTCACAAGTACTCAGTACTATCTCCCAAAGCTACACAAAAACTAGCTTGGTTTTGAACAAGTCACAGGTTCAAAACACACCCACTACTTCTCTGCCTCTATTGCGCAATCAAGGCTAGTCTAAATAGAGATCCAGGTTCGAATCTCACTGGCTTCAACTGCACAATTTTCATTGGTAATTTCCTCCAAGTGTGGTGCAAATCTCATGCACAACTGATCCTCCAACTGATAGCTATACTCACCCTTTCATCTACCTCTTTCACTGGTCTCCACTGAACTGTCCATGCACTGAGTTAAACTGATGTTTTCTTTAGTTGAATAATGAGTTAATAATTAGTGAATTAAATAATATTTAATTCACACAACTCATCTCTAGTGTATTAGCCAGTTAAACTAAATACAACTAGTTTAACTAGTTAACCAGAACACAACCTCCATTAACTCCTCAATCAACTCCACCAAAACTCTGCCACATGAGTCTAACTGAAGTCTAACATGCAAGATGCCATAAAACCCTAGGAACCACGTGATTCCTCTGTCAGTTGCATGATCCACCTCCATGACTCGAACTGAAGTGCTCCAAGAGAGTAAACTGCTGTTTATAGTCAAAATATTATTAAGGGTAAATAATATTTGACTTCCATATTTTTAGGAGACACAGTCTAAAAATAGCCTGGGTCCTAAAAATAAGGGTCTCATCTATTTTTACCAACATTTCGCATACTTCAAGAATCTCCAACTGGAATCCCCGAATCATGCTCCGTATGTCTAAAAATAGACATAGTCTAAAAATAGATTTTTCGACAAAAATCACATGTGTGGTCCCCACCTAGTTTAGGTGATCATTTTCCAACTAGGATCAAGAAAGATGTTTCAGGAGGCCTCCTTCACTGTTTCTTGTTGCCATTTTCAACACGTTAAATATCACTGTTAGAGCTGGCGGAAAATTAGCACACCCACTAATTTTTAGAGTTTTTTCTATTTTTAGCAACAGTTAAGTGCAGTCTCCACTTTTAGTGGAGTTTTTCTAGCTGATATTGGAAAAAACACTTTGGGAGGTCAATTTTTGACCAATTTGGGTGAAACAAGAGCCTACCTAGACTAATTTGAGCATTTTGGAGCCACTAGTGTAGAGAAAAAAACCATTAGAGGCCTATAAACACATGTATTTTCAATTTTGAGCATAATGAAAAAGAGGGACATGCCATTGGGAGCTGGACCAACAGATGTAGCCCAGGAGGGGTGAAATGCTTCATCATGCTTGCTGTGTAAAACTTATGTGTGATGATTATTATCTGTTATACACTATTGTACACTATTATTTAGGTTTATTTTCATGCTTAAAAATCACAAATTCATCTATGTTTCATGGTTAAAAAACTCATTCCTTAAGCAAACAAATGGAGACAAATTGTACACGTTTTTAGTACTGAAAGGACACTTAGCACAAAAAAATAATGTACTCCTTTCAGATCAGGTTGGTATTGGAGCTAGAGTTTATTATCTGGTGTTTTTGTGTGCAAAGATTTGTTTAACTATTTTCAAGGGTTTTCATGCTTACTAGGCTCAAGCTTAAGAGAGGAGAAGAAAAATTGGTGGAAGAAAGTGGTTCTCAAAGTGAGCCATAGAAAAGGAGGGAAAGATTACCAAATTCTACACCACCTAGTTCACCTCCAAAAGAAGTAGAAGAAGCAATAAGCATGCCTCCAGAGGAAGAAGAAATCCATGAAGAGGTGGATCCCAAAGAAGAAGATAGGGTGTTGAGGAAAGAAATCCTTGACATGACTGAAATGGTGGGAGTCCTTTATCAAGAAAGGAATGAAATACTAGAAGGAGAAGGATCCAAATTTCACAAGGACGGTTAGGGATCATCATGAGGCCACAATGATGAAGATAAATCAAAGAAGGGCAATGGAGGCAGTGGAAATTCACCATCCTCACCCTCATCATCATCATCCTCTACTTCATCTTCAGTACACCAGTCACACAAGTCAAAGAACAATGGTAAAAGTCCTTTTCTAAAACTTGATGTTAAGTTTGAATTTCCAATGTTTAATGCTGAAGTCAATGCAAAAAATATTGATAATTGGATTATGCAATTGGAGGTCTATTTGAGAATTCAGAACCTTCATGATGATGATACCAAAATCCAACTAGCTTCATTGAGGATGGAAGGTGCAACACTTGTTTGGTGGGAAGCCAAGACAAAGGAGGAGATAAAGAAGCATGGTAAGATTATTCTATCATGGAATAATTTCATTACTGCAATAAAACAATAGTTTTATCCATTAGCTCACATGCAGAAGTCCATAATGAAATGGAAAAATTTTAGACGATTGAAAGGACAAAATGTACAAGAATACACCCAATAATTTAGGAGAAGAGCTCTCTTATTAGGGGTATATTTTCAGAGCCAAGATACTTTTCTCAAGTACATAGGAGGTTTACATAGCTACCTAAGACATACTATTCTCATGTTTAACCCTACAAGCTTAGATGAAGTTTGTGTTCAGGCTACACATCTAGAAGCAAGAGGGAAAAACATTGCTGATGAGAGTAGGAAGAAACCTTTTAAGGGGAAAAACAAAGAGAAGACCTAAAAAGGTAAGGGAAAAAATAATGCATCTATCAGGAAAGAGGGAGAGAAAGTGGTTTGTAAACATTGTTCAAGAGAAGGCCACGAAGAGAAAAAATGTTGGAAATTACATCCTAAAAAGAGACCCAAGCATAGCAATAACAAAGGGAAGTAGAAAACTGCAGCTACTACTCAACATGACTTAGGAGAGGATTTAGGTGATGAATCAAAAATTAAAACCATGGGATTGAAGAACATGAAGGGGAAAGAAATTGAAACAAAACACAATACTAGTACATCAAACTGTCACATACAAGATCCAAATGAAGAAGAGAGAATTGAACTATTTCATGTGAGGGTCATATCCAAACATACCAAGATTGACACATTGTTTGACAGTGGGTCACAAGCAAAATTAATCTCTGACGACTTGGTCAAGAAAATTAACCTTGAGACCATTCCACATCCAAAACCGTATCCACTTGGGTGGATTTTTAAGGATTAAAATTTATAGGTTTCAAAGAAGTGCATATTATGCTTTGCAATAACTGCACATTTTTTTGACACAGTTGAATTAGATGTGGTTTCACTTGATATTAAAAATATTGTGTTGGGAAGTCCTTACTTGTATGACAGGAAAAAGATCTTCCATCGCCATGAGAACAAATACCATTTATTCAAAGATGGAAAGGAGTTCATTGTTAGAGCACATCACAAGAAGACAAATATTGCAATGGTAAATACTGGATAGGTAAAGAGGCTGGTGAATTCAATTAAGAATTTTGTTCTTCTAATGATTAAGCCTAAAGCTGATGTTAATCATGAGTCATTTGAGGATTGTGATCCTAATTTGAAATCAGATTTATATGATGTAGTTGATGCACATCATGAGATGTTTCAGGAGCCAACATGATTGCCTCCAAAAATGGAGATTCAACATGAGATTCAGTTGCAACAAGATTGTCCTCTTCCAAACATTGGCATATATCACATGTCGATAATGGAGAATACTGAAATAAAGAGGAAAATCAAGGACATGTTGGACAAGGGACTCATAAGGCCAAGCACTTCGCCATGTAGTTCACCTATAGTCTTGATTCCAAAGAAATATGGGACTTGGTGCATGTGTGTATAATTCAGAGCTTTGAACAAAATAACGGTAAAGAATCGATACCGAATCCCAAGGATAGATGATTTGCTAGATCATCTAAAAGAATCAAAGTTTTTCACTAAGTTATATTTACGAAGTGGATATCATCAAGTAAGAATTGTAGAAAGTGACATGTGGAAGACTGCATTCAAAACCATACAAGGACTCTTTGAGTGGTTAGTTATGTCGGTTGGTTTGTGTAATGCACCGACGAATTTCATACGTGTTATGAATAATGTTTTTCTTCCATTTATTGATGACTTTGTGATTGTGTATTTAGATGATATACTCATTTTCAGAAAAACAAGAGAAGAACATGTCTTGCATGTAAAAATGGTACTTGATGTTTTGAAGCAAGAGCAATTATTTCTTAAGACGTCAAAGTGTGAATTCAGAAAGACTTCTCTGGTTTATTTGGGACACATTGTAGGAGGAGGAGAGTTGAGAATTGATCCTTCTAAAGTGGAAGACATTTTGAATTGGCTCACTCCCAAAACAATAACCGAGGTAAGAAGTTTCTTAGGCGCAGCTCAGTATTGGAGAAAGTTTATTGCTAACTTTTCTGCCATAGAAGATCCTATGCATGCAGTGACAAGTGTGAAGAAAGGCTTCCAATGGGGAGGCAAACAAAAACAAGATTTTGAAGCTTTAAAAGACAAGATTAGTTCAGCTCTGATCCTTGCATTACCAAATTTGAGACAACCATTCGAGATACAAACCGATGCTAGTGATTATGCCATGGGAACAGTACTTTTGTAGCATGGTAAGCCTATCACTTTTCATTCTGAAACATTTAATGATGTTGAAAATAATTATCCTACATATGAAAAAGAGATGTATGCATTGGTACAAAGCGTCAATAAGTGGAAACAGTACTTGATGGGTAAAGAGAAAATTATACACACCGTTCGCCAACCATTACAGTACTTGCAGTCACAAACAAAATTGTAGAAATCAAGACGTTTCAGGTGGATGAGATTTCTTCAATAGTTTCACTTGGTTATAAGGTACAAGAAAATTATTTTCAATAAATTTGCTGATATGCTTTCAAGGAAAATTATAAGTGCTTCTACTTTACTCAAAAATTATTCTATTGTACATGAGAGTTACATAGAACAATATGCATCTGATGCTGATTTTCAAGATGTGTATGCTAGTTTGAGTGAAGGGAAACAATTTGAGGAAAATGATTATCACATGCATAAAAATTTGTTGTTTCATTTGGGCAAGCTGTGTATACCACAAGGAGAGAGGCATAGTGTCATGAGAGAGGCTCATTCGTCTCTTATTGTTGGACACTTTGGGGTAAGAAAAACAATGGCGCATCTACATAGGTATTTCCATTGGCCTGGCATGATAGATAGCGTGTCACATTTTATAAGAGGTTTTTCTATGTGTGCAACAAGAAAGCCTAGCAATAGGAAGCTTGGGTTGTACACACCACTACTAGTACCATCAAGGCCATGGGAGAGTGTCTCCATGGACTTTTTTGGAGGTCTACCTATGTCAAGAAAACAACATGATTATCTTTATGTAGTTGTGGATAGATTTAGTAAAATGTGTATACTTATGCCATGTAAGAAAACCATTACTGCTGAAAAAACTACTGAACTTTATTTTCAACATGTATGGGTTCATTATGGTTTGCCAACTTCTATTGTTAGTGACGGGGATTCTAGGTTCGTTGGGAATTTTTGGTCCAATCTTTGGAAGATGATGGACACAAAGTTGAAAAAGAGTACTGCTTTACATCCGCAAACTAATGGCCGAATCGAGGTGGTGAACATAACCGTTGTGCATATATTGAGAGGATATTGCAGAAAACATCCCAAGTTGTGGGATGAGCAACTTCATTACATTCAAAATGCTTACAACCGGGCAAAGCACTCTTCTACAAATACTTCACCTTTTGAAGCCCGCTTTGGGTATTTGCCGAAATCACCATTAGAATTCATCTTTGAGAAGGATGTTGCAATTGATGTGCATAGTGATATTGACAAGGCTTGAAAGTTCATTGAGAAAATTTAGATTATTCATCAACAAGTTCAAGAACAACTTGAGAAGTGTCAAAGAAAATACAAGGAGAGGCATGACAAACATAGAGTTGATCACAAGTTTCAAGAAGGAGATGAAGTATGGTTGCACATAAGCAAAGAAAGGATGAAAGGAGAAGGAAAAAAGCTCAAGCCCATTCACTATGGTCCATTCAAGATCATCAAGCAAGTTGTTAATGATGCATCTCAACTTGAATTGCCTTCATATATGCAAATGTATTCCATTGTCAATGTGGAAAATTTACATTTGTATGAGCCTCCTTTGATTGATGATCAAGGGAGTGATATTCAAATGCCATCTATAGAAGATTTCTCACAAGAATTTCTAGATGAGCTCAAGGAGGATACCATCCTTGACAGGAGGACACACATTTCTAAGAGGGGAAGTCTCGATTATCTTCAAATTGGGCTCAAGGGCAACAAAGCAAGCAAGGAAAGGTGGATAGAAGTTGAAAAGTTGAGGGAGCTATACCTTCATCTTTTATACAAGTAATTAAAGTCTTTTGGGGTCCAAAAGCTTCCCAATGGGGAGGTGTGATATGGAGATCATGTGTTTTTCTAAAAATTGAAAGTGCTCGAAACTGTACCGAACCTGAGCGACCGGAAAGGTCTCGTCGTTGTGATTCCGACGACGTGAATGGTTCAAAAAAGTGATGTCATATGAGGAAGATATCACGTTCTGTTCGTTTTCCTAAACAACCAAAATTTTTGTGACAAGGTGACTGGGATGCCCAGTCAGCATGCAGGTACAGTCAGCTAGTGGTATATAATGGGAATATTCCCTTTTCTCATAACCAATCAGATCCATGTGGCTAATTCTGGGCCATTGATTTGGTTGTACAAAGTTTATTTCTGGACTGTTGGATGGATGTACAGGTTTTAAGTGGCACCATTGGATGGGTGACACGTGGCAAGCCCGAAGGTTTCCACATGTCCCCAGGAGCTTTTATCAAAATTTTGGTGGAGTTGGGGGTAGGGGGGTCTACCCCGCGATCTCCGGCCTGCACGTCAAGACTTCCAACCATCTCCTCTATCCATTGGTTCTTACCATAATAGATCTCCGCGTAAATTTATGGTGTATGTTTTTCAAGGTTGAGGGGGGGGACCGCTGGCGACCTGTGGAAGTTGTCACATGTAAACCACGACATGAAATGTTGTTCGACGGTTAAGACCCACCATTACCACCAACTTTAAAACCTCAATGCATAACCCTTATCACATGTGATAAATTCTCCGACAATTATATAACACGGTTATCCAAAACTCCGGTTTAAACTCAAGTTACAACCATAGTTGTGGCAATGGTTGCGCTCCAAGGTTTAATGACTGCAGGGTTACGGGGGTTGGCATGTGGCCATCCCCTCCCCAACATTAAATATTACTGTTAGACTGGAGGATGGTTAGCGTGCCCACCAATTTTTAGATTTTTTTCTATTTTTAGCAACAATTAAGTGCAGTCTGCACTTTTAGTGGAGTTTTTCTAGCTGATATTGGAAAAAACACTTTGGGAGGTCAATTTTCGACCAATTTGGGTGAAATAAGAGTCTACCTAGACTAATTTGAGCATTATGGAGCCACTGCTGTAGAGAAAACAACCATTAGAGGCTTGTAAACACATGTATTTGCAAATTTGAGCATAATGACAAAGAGGGACATGCCATTGGGAGCTGGACCAACAGATATAGCCCAGGAGGGGTGAACTGCTTCATCTGCCTGCCATGTAAAAATTATGTGTGTTGTTTATTATCTATTATACACTACTTTACAGTGTTATTTAGGCTTATTTTCATGCTTAAAACTCACAAATTCATCTATGTTTCATGGTTAAAAAACTCATTCCTTAAGCAAACAAATGGAGACAAATTCTACATGTTTTTAATACTGAAATTAGCACAACAAACTGATACACTCCTTTCATATCACACCAACAAGGCCATTTTTGGTACCCATGTACAATGCATGAAAATAGGAAAGAAGGAAAACCTAGTGGGAAGAAAGTCCCCTATAAATATAATGATTAAGTAGAGAGAAAACAACTTCTAGGCAATCGTGTGCGTCACCTTGAGACGATCTCGCATAAATTATTAATGAAGATGTCAAAATTGTACTTAGAACTACTCTAGTGGAATTTTCTACTCTATACTTGACCTCTGCTGATGATAATGCAATGGAAACATGTTTCTTGCTTGACCAAAAAATGGGGCCAAATCCCAAACTGAGTACATAACTAGAGGTGGAATTTCTATCATGGTTATCACCGAAAAAATTTGAATCTATAAACCTAATGAGATCTAAAGAACAATTGGATACATAATGAATCCCATAGGTAATTATCTCAAGGAAATATCGAAGGATGTACTTTTCAACTTTCCAGTGTAACTCATGTGGCTCCTGCATGTATCTAGAGACTGCTCCTACAACATATGAGAGATCAGGACATGAGTGAGTGAGATAATTAATACTCCCCACAAGCTGGTGGTACAATGTGCAATCAACCAATGGTGTGTCTTTGTCATTATTAAGCTATATCATTGATAAGAAAGGTGTAGTTACTGGCTTGTAGTCACTCATGTCAAATTGTGCCAAAATATCTCTAGTATACTTTGGTTGAGAAATGGTAATCCTAAAGCCATTCTGATTGATCTGTAGTCCACGGAATAAATTTAGCAGGCCCATATATGTCATAGAAAATTGCTTATGAAATGTAGTTTTAATCTAAGAATTGGCAGAAGATGAACTACCTGTTAACAAATAACATCTATATAGACTACTATGATCAACATGGAGTCAATTTTGTTTAATAAATAAACATTGGAATCAATTTTTCAACGTACAAAATTATGAGATAACAAATAGGAATCCATATTTTCATGCCACGCTCTAGGTTCTTGCTTGAGACCATAGAGAGATTTATTTAGTTTTCATACCAAAGATGAATTCTTCATGTATCCTTGTGAATGCTTCATGTAGATTTCTTCCTTGAGATCACCTTGAAGAAATTCATTCCTCACATCCATATGATGCACCTCTTATCGTTTTTTTTTTTCTGCAATGAAGATAGTTAGTTGAATGGAATCCATTTTTTCCACTGGAGCGAAAGTATCATCATAGTCAACACCATGTACCCGCTGGAAACCTTTTGCCACCAACCATGAATTATTTAATAACTTAGTTATCTTCTACTTTCTTAGTGCAATAAACCCACTTGCACCTTAAAATTTTATGATTGTAAGGTAGCTGAACTAGATCCCAAGTTTGGTTCTCAATGAGAGAGTTGTATTCCTCATCCATAGATGCTTCCCATTCAGGATGCCTAGTTACTTTTGAATAATTATATGGATTAGATGCATGCATCATATAAGTGTGCATGTGAATACATGGCTCCATAACTAAGAGTGATTTTGGAGCTTCCTCAAACTGAGGTATAGTGGTGTGATCATCTAAAAAATAACTCATGTTGTTCCATTTTTGTGTTGAAGGTGGTCGAGAATATTCCACTGCATGAAGAAATATTATCTCGATGTTCAAAAAATAGTGGTCCAACAAATGCCACAAGAAAAGGCTCATCTAGATCAGAATTTTGATCTGAAGTATCATCTACATACTCATCAATTAGTGGTGGGGGAAAATTTGTAACCAGTTCATCTAGCGGTGCATGCAAAGAATCTTATTAAAAATTTACACTCCCTTCGATAAATATATCTTTAGTGTTGATATCAAGCAATATATACCCTTTGAATTCAATAGAATATCCAAAAAACATGAATTCCTTGCTCCGAGGCTCCAAATACTCTCTCTTCTCTTCAACAATGTGGGCCCATGCTGGAGATCCAAAATGCATAAATCATTGACTTCAGGTTGCATGCTAGTCCAAGCCTCAAAAAGTGTTTTTCCAGTAACATATCTATGAGGATATCTATTATAGATTCATGAGGTACAATTGATATATTCAACCCATAATTTTGATGATAGGGATCTTGCATGCAACATGAAACTGACCATCTCTTTCAAAGATCTATTATTCGACCACCTCGTTTTGTTGCAGAGTGTAAGGAATTGTATGCTGCAACTCTATGCCTTCTTTATTACAAAGATTCTGGATATCTTTGTTGACATATTTATTCCCATTATCTATGCGAAGGATCTTCATGCATTTTCAGACTGATTTTTCACATGTGTTTTGAAAATATCTAGATGCTGAAAAACTTTAGATTCGGGTTTCAAGAAGTAAACCTAAGTGAATCTCATGTAATCATCTATAAATGAAAACACATCTTGCTTTTCTCATTGAAGGTATTGGAAATGGAACCATGAGTTCACTGTGCACAAGTTCCAAAGGGGAATATGATCTACATGCATGCCCCTTCTCGAACTTGTCATGTAGATTCCTTCCAAGAGGCTCACATCCATTACAAACACCATTTGAAAATTCAATGGCTAACAACCTTTAACCATCCCTTGCTTACTAAGTTGCTGCATAAATCTGAAATTCAATCTCTTGTGCCAAATCCTATTTTATTCATTTGCATGAATAAACAAAAAAATAAAATCTAATTGAGGAACAAAATAATAAAATGTATGCAGATGAGATTGATCATTTACCTTGTCATATGCAATATTCAAGTTGGTTTTCATATCATAAATTATCACATAATTTGAGGTAAATTCCACTTTCCTTTCAGTGCCAGTGTGTGTCATTTTTTACACTGAAAGAAGATTCAAAGAAATCCCTAGAATATGCAAGACATTCTCAAAAATTCTATCTTCAAATTACACTCTTCCTTGTCCAATTGTTTCAACTGCATAATTGTCCCCCATGAGAATAGGAGGTCCGGAGTATGCATGTAGAGAAGAAAATGTTTCCTTTGAAGAATTCATATGATGTGAAGCTACTGAATTGATGATCCATTCTTGCGGTGTAGAATGAAAGGAAATCAAAGCATGACCTTTACCCCTTGTTTCTGATGGTTTTTCCTCCATATTCTTCTTGGAACTTTCTGGAGTGTGATGACGAAGATTGTTTTGCTGAAGAGTCTTTGCCATCATATTAATAGTCTTCTACATGAAAGAGGATTCAAGATAATAACCTCTATTACAATAAGGAAACTTGGAGTTTCCTTTCTTTCCCTTCTTACCCTTGGAGCTAGAAGATTCATCTAGAGGTTTTCGATTTCCTCCCTTTATTGGATCTATATATCTTTTCTTTTCTTTGTCTTTGGATTGCTGATTTGGTTTCGAGTTGGAATTTCATTTTTCATGAATATAAATTTCATGTGAATTTGAAGAATTTAATGAATCCATCTTGATGAGCTTATCCTGCTCGTGAATGAGAGTCTCAAGAAATGCATCAAGTTTTGGAATTTTCCATTTATCTTCAGTTGCAAGTCTAACCATATGAAATGTAGAAACAAAAACAACATATTCGGGATCTAATTAAGAGAAAATGGAAAGGATCAGTTGAGCTTCCTGTTTGGATTTATCAATCCTGTAATCCTATAATTGAAGAAGAAATTTTTTGAATTTTGTAAATAAAACTTGAATGTTATCAAAGCTATTCAGATCTAAGGAATTTAGCTCATTTTTGATAATATGAGCCCACATATCATCCTGCTTTCCAAATAAATTCTCCAAGGTTTTCCAGACTTGATTTGGAGTGGTGCATGTGTCCACGTGGAAACACAATACTAGAGATATGGTCAACAATAGAAGGCCAAAATCCTCGTCTATCTTGTTGAAGCATTTGGATATTTTAATGGTGGAATTTGGTTCAACTTTTGTATCCATAACTATATGATATAAGCCTTTTCCTTTGAGGTGAAGCAAAATCGAAAGTAGATATACAGAGTGAAAATAGCTGAAAATGACAACTTCATTCTTTCACCTTGCAGTTGTAGCAACAATTGCAAAATTTCTCTAATATTATGATCCACAAATCAAATGTCCCAAAAATTTCCAATTCTTGATCTTCAAACCAACAAAATATTGTTCATACACCTTCTCCAGGTCTCTATAGTTCTGGTACCATGTAAAATTATTAGAGCACAAGTAAGGATCTAGCTTAAGTATAATTGCACAAACTCGTAAGAATTGGAAAAGAAAATTGGAACGAATAATGAATTAGATTACTCAATATTGGTTTGAGAATCAAAACATAAAACAAATAAGTTAAGCTTAGTTATACATGCAATAACTAAGGCTCTGTGTGCTTTTATGTTATGTTAGCACCACATGCAAGCACTAGAATTAACTAACTAAATCCAAGTGCACAACACATGTAAGCACTATATTTAACTAACGCTAACTAAGTTCACAACACATGAAATAAATAGAGTTAAGTTGAAGCTAATTAGGTCTAACTAAGTGCATGTACACCAAAAAATTGATATTTGTTTGATTGCAGTAACATTGGGTACAATCAAGGTATGCCAAAAAAAACTCAGACATTGTTATGGTTCTAACTGTCGTCTACGGTAAATGTGTGAAGGTTTATCTTAGTTGATATACATAATTTTTAAAAAAGGGTTTGGTAAAATATATTATATATATTTAGAAATCAAATAAATAAGATTTTTTTTTTTTTATTTATTATTATTATTAATTTTTATCCTTATTGTACTACCAATTAAAAAAAGAAGAAGATATCAACCAGAACCAATTCAGGGTGCCAAACAATATTTTTTGTTTAAGTAGGCACAACGATATTTTTTAAAATTAAATTTCAAAGGAAAATGATGCAATATATGAGTAACACTGTATTGAATGGTTACAACTATCTAAATAGGCATTTATAAAAAATTGTAATGGAGAGTTTTTTTACAATTTTTTTAAAGATATCTAAGAAATAAATGCCATAAAATGGCCAATTACAACATGTCTCCAAAAACTAAACCTATATATTGTTTAGTAAATGGCTTGAGACACTTTGAATTATAAAAGATGACATGGTTAGAATTTGATACACTTAATTAAAAGACACGAGGGTGAGATAAACACCAAGTTAATTGAAGGAGGACATGGAGTGAGATAAACACTAAATTAATTGAAACATGACATGGAGGTGGACTTATATGTACATGAATATATGGTGTCTATAGATACAATCACAAGTTCAACCATTATCTCAAAGAACCCCATAACTCATGGGAAGTCCTCATGCAAATTGAAAAAAAAAATCACCATTAAATCTTATCCATTTGATAAATCATGTCTCATAAATATTAACAACAAAAGTTAATATTAGTATTAACATCAATATGTCTCATGAACAAATTTAACATTACTTGATGTTAAATATTTTTTATACTAAATAGAGAAATTAAAGAAGACAAATTTTCATAAAGTTAGTTGTAAGAAGATGTTTGGCATTAACATCTATTCATATTAGTTATAATATTATATTTACAATTCTATTACAAATTAAATAAGCTAATTGGAAAATGTTTGTAGCAATATTATTGCAAAACTAATATGCAATTATTTTTTATTACAAAATTATAAAAGTTAATTAACTATAACGTTGAGATTTAACCTTCAGCAAATATTAGTACTAGTATACCAAAAAAAAGATGGTTGAGATTTATCTCACACTATAATTTTATGAATTTTTTTCTTTGGTCTTTCTTGCGATCCATTTCCTCTTCTTTTTCCTTCTTCACTGCATATCATGTCCCCTTTCCTCTTCCTTAAACCATTTTAGCCTACGTGTTGTTTCTTCACCCCATATCGCCATAACATTTACTTTGGATTCACCTACATGGTATCTTTCATCTACCATTTCAATTCGACTCTCCAAGGTTCATGGATTCCCCCTAATGAATACACACATTGAATCCCATCCCAAATGCACACATTTTCATGCTCGATTCACTAAACTACTTGTAGCTCCGTTGTTTAGACTTTGGTAAGTATGTAGTATGATGCAACTTCCCTTTATTAGTTCATTCTTTACCAAATTATTTATTTCAGTTGTAACATTCAAATGAGATACTAATCTACATTATAACCTTTGATGGAGCACACATTCAAATCTATTCACACATTCGGTCTTGGCCGAATAACTTTTAGTATAATTCCATGATTGTCGACATCTTATGAAATTTGTTAAAAATATATTCAAAAATACCATTGACATTTCAAAATAAATTTCCTTAGGTGTATGTTATGCATTTGCACCATTGTAAGTAAGCAACAAAACAATTTATTTATTTATTTTAATTAATTAATTAATTAATTTTCTTTCTTTAATATACAACGTCTTTTATTAGTCATTACATTTAATTATATTGTAACAACCCTTTCCACAAAGACCTTTACCATTTAAAAATTTATATGAAACCATCGTTAAAAAATTTATTAACTTTGTTAAAAAATTATACGAAGCAATTATTAAAAAAACTATTAACCATTTAGTTCAAGGTCATGAAAATTTAAAATATTCCTTATGAATGGAATTTAATCCATCAAAATAGTGGAGTGGAGATATAACTTAACTATCAACTTTAATCCATATAAACAATTAACACATATAATCTAATTAATCAAGTGAGGAATTATAAAAATTGGAAGAAAATTATAATCATATTGATCAAAATTAACAATTAAAACACCTTACTATCTAATAATTTTCTCATTTAACTTTTTTCGAAATTCCAGTTTGTGGAAAATAAAATTTTATCAACACGTTTATATATATATATTATACAAATTTATAGTAATTATAAATGAATTTTAATATTTTAATAAAATTAGTCTATGGGTCTTGGATAGACAGTCCAATGATCTGTTAAGGCACTCCTTGATGTGAAGTCATCGATTCAATTCTGACGCAAAGCCGAGAGAAAAATTCACAAATAAACAATTCATCAAATTAATTTCTCTCCAAACTTGGGTTTACAAATGAATTACATGGCTATTTATTATTAAGGAGGAAAACTCTCAAATTCCTCAAAGAGATAACTCCTTCCTAGATATTTAGAGGAAGTTGAGATATATCCTCTCAATTCTAGGAATCTATCCTAACTACTTAATCTCCAACAAATTCTAGAAGTCTCTGCAAAATCTAGAATTTTCTAAGATTCTCCAAATTAATTAAATAAATAAAAGAAAAAAGGAGATGTTCCTGCATCAAATTCTCTGCCCCAATTGGGGTAATATATTGGACATGATGAAGATGTAGTCCTACCAAACTTACAAAAAAGAAAAATTAAAAAATTAAAAAATACATTCCATCTAAATTAGATATATTTTTCACATTAATGGTCAATTCAAATATATCTTTGGAGTCCACGAGGTCTTGAATAGATAGTGATCAGGTGCTCTGTTAAGACACTCCTAAATTTGAAGTCACCCTACCATGATCAGGGTGATATATTGGACATGTTGAAAATATAGTCCTGCCAAGCTTGTATATATATATATATATATATATATATATATATATATATATATGGAAAAATAAACGAAAATGATTTTTCCTTTTTGTTTGAATATTAGTTGTCACTTGTAAAAATAATACCTAACTATTGATATGAATAAGTGATAATGCCATTTTTATTTTTATTTTAATTTATTTAAAATTTAAAATCTTTTAATAATATTTTTTTTTCTAAATTGGACTATTCTATTAATATGAACATAGTTTACAAGTTGAAGCTTTCCTCCGGAATTGCTATGCTAGCCAATTCCGGAGGGAGCAGAGTTCAAAAAGACAAAAATGACAAAAATAAGACCGCCCTAGATGGGGAAATAGGTCCAAAAATCGCTACCCTTAGTAAGGAAACCAACACTAACCAAAAATGACCAAGAGTTTGCAAAATTGTTCAGGAAATACATGCTAACAGAGAAATTGATCAAAACAGAGAGATGAAACCTCTCATTGCAGTGGCTGCTTGTCATGCTAAGTGTCATGAGGCTGTGGCGGTGGCTCCTCAATGATAAGACACTTGTAATCATTAGAAGAATCGTCATCTTTCTTCGAGTGCTGAGCTATGGGTTATGGCATGGTGGCGATGCACATAAGGCTGGTGCTACCTTTCCTCTTCTCACCCATCGAGCGTTATGGACTTCTGCTTTCACTTCCTTCGCTGCTGGAGGAGTGACCTTCTGGTTTGACCAGGAGAGGTTCGGATTTTCAAGAGTGCTAAGGAGGCGCTAGAGAGATTGTAGATTTCCTGGGATGTTTTCTAGAGCCTAACCCACCTGAGCTCGAAGGCACCTCTTAAAAGCTGACAGTAATGGTAGTTGTAACTCGAGGTCTGTCCAGGGAGCTGTCATAGTGGAAATGAGCCAAATTGTCTTCAGGAGGCGGGGAGCGACTGTCAGAGTGAATGAAGATGGGTGGGCATGAGGACTGGCCCCTTCCTCTTCCTTGGCGGCACCGCATTCTATTCCTCTGCAACATGTTGGAGCAGGAATAAGTGTGAGGGAAGCTAGCTAGCAGAGGCGTAGAGGTTGAGTGAGTGTTGGCGTGCGGAGTCTGCAAGACAGAATGGCAGCTGGTGCAATGAGGCAACAAGGCTAACAGGAGGTGAATGTCACAACACATCTCTGAGAGCGAGGGGAGCTCATAACAGAGACCATAGAGAATCGAAGGTGGCATGACGAGAATGGCAACAATGAAGGGCACGATGCCATGAAGAAGAGCTCAGGGTTGCGGATCGGACAGGTGTAAATGCGGAGGGAAGAGGCAATTAAGTCACCTTGAGGTGAACATCTGGAGCAGTTATGGGCTGTAGGACAGGCCCTATGCGTGGCCATGTGTCACGCACTGGGGCTGCCACCTTTCGTTCTGGATCATACACCCGCATTCGGGGGAAATCTATTAATAATATTAATTAATAGTAAAAAAAATAAAAACTTCCTAACACTTAGATGCTTTTATAAGAAAACAAAAACATTTCCTAAAATCAAAATAAATATTAGCAATTATATAATTAAAAGCTAAAAATGTAAATATGTTAAATATACTTCATAGATATTAATAGAATTAAATATTAACATTTAATATTAAAAATATCTCATAAACACATAAACACACGTAACATTACTACAATGTTAAATAAGTTAAGTTTCACTGATACTCCATAGAAAGTGATATTAAATAAATAAAAAAAAAAAGTTTTGAGGAGGTTGGGTTAAGGATTGAAACAATGGATTTGACCTTGACTCTTATTTCTATTCATATCAACATTTAGATTATTATATTTACAATTTTATATCATAATATTATTATCAAAGTCAATTGAAAATTATTTTATTATAAAATTATGAAAAATAATTAATTGTACGGTTCAGTATTAACCTTCACTAAAGCTTATTGAAAGTAATCCCCTCACCTCAAGGATTTATGGTCTTCCTAAGGTTCATAAGGAAGGTGTTCCCCTTCGCCCCATTGTCAACACCATAGGTGGTCCGACTTGTCTTCTCGCAAAATTTTTAGCTTGTAAGTTGAAGCCCCTTGTTGGTCGCACCGACTCCTTTGTCAAAGATTCTTCCTCCTTCATTAATGAATTGAAAGACATTAGGTTGGATCCAGATGATAGGTTTGTGAGTTTTGATGTTGTATCATTATATACTTGCATTCCCATTAAAGAAGCCATTGATGTCATCTCTCGTATCACGGATCCTGATACTGCTCATCTCGTAGAGATTTGTCTCACCTCGACCTTCTTTAGTTTCGAAGGTGTTTTCTTTGAACAGACCTATGGTGTGGCCATGGGTTCCCCCCTTTCCCCTGTTGTTGCTAATCTTTTCATGGAAAACTTTGAATCGAAGGCCCTTTCCTCTTCCATTTTTCAACCGAAGCTTTGGAAAAGGTTTGTTGATGACACCTGTGTGTTGTGGCCCCATGGTAAAGAGAAATTGGACCTTTTCTTCCAACATCTTAATGATCAATCTGACTTCATTAAGTTTACCATGGAATTTGAAGTTGATGGTAGCCTGCCCTTTCTGGATGTCCTTCTTTCGAGAAATGATGATGGTTCCTTTTCTCATCAAGTTTTTAGAAAGAAGACGCATACTGAACAGTATTTACATGCTAGTTCTCATCATTTCCCGACTCAAAAGCTTGGGGTTCTCAGTACCCTAGTCACCAGAGCCTTTAGAATCTCTGATGTGAACCACTTTGAAGGTGAAAAATCCCATCTCCTTAATGTCTTCTGTAAGAACGGCTATAGCGGGACTCAACGTCTTAGAGTTTTTCAAAAAGCTGAGAAAGGTCCGAAGGTTAAGAAAGATCCTTGCGATAGGTCATCAGGAGTTCACCTTCCTTTTATCCAAGGTACTACTGATAAAATCGCAAGGATCTTGAAGAAACATAATGTCTCCTCAACTTTCAAGCCTCTCCGCACTATCCGTAGTTCTCTTAGATCTGTTAAAGACCCGATTTGCCCGATGGATGGTAAGGGTGTTTATTTGATTCCGTGTTCCTGTGGGACACCTTACATTGGTGAAACTGGTCGATCGATTAACCAAAGAATTCATGAACATGTTGCTGACCTTAGACATGGTAGATCTCGGTCCTCTGCCTTGGCAGAGCATGTTGAAAAAAAAAATCACCATATTTGTATTGAAGATACTAAGGTTATTGCAACAATTGACCACTTCCACCACCGAAAGTTGAGGGAAGCCTTGGAAATAGAAAAGAGGCCGGTTAACCTTAATAGGGATGATGGGTGGGATGTTAGCAGATGCTGGATTCCTGCACTTCACTCTTAGTTGTTTTTTTTTTTTTTTCTTTTCGTTCTTGATTCCTCTCTCCAGATGTATGCTCCTTTTATTTTATTAATTTGGTGTTGATTAGTATTTTTGTTTCGTTTTTATTTTTAATTTTAAATTTATTTTTTTATTTTAATTTTTATTTATTTATTTTTAATTTTTATTTTTATTTTTATTTTTATTTTTATTTTTTATATTTTATATTTTATATTTTATATTTTTATTTTATTTTTATTTATTTATTTATTATTATTATTATTTTAGTAGAAATTCTTTCGGTAAAAATCACATGTAAAAGAACGTGGTCTAATCATCGTAAGTTGAGAGAGGCTATTGAAATTGAAAAACGACCCGTTAATCTCAATAGAGACGACGGTTGGAATATCAGCAGGTGCTGGATTCCTGCTTTATATTCTTGATTTATTTTTTTATGTATTTATTTATTTATTTATTTTTATTTTATTTATTTTTATTTTTATTTATTTATTTAATTAATTAATTTTATTTATTTATTTATTTATACTTTATTTATTTTTATTAAAAAAAAATTAAAAAAAAAAATAAAAAAAATTTAACTTATTTATTTATGTTTATATTTATATTTATTTATTTAATTAATTAATTTTATTTATTTATTTTTTATACTTTATTTATTTATTTAAAATAATAATAATAATAATAATAATAAAATTTTTCTATTTTTATTTATTAATTTGTATTTATATTATTTATTTATTAATTTTTTTTTCATTTATGATTTATTATTTATTATTTTTTTTTTTCTAAATTACGCTATTTCTATTATAAAAATTAAAGTACAAAACTGCCTCGGCTCAGCTGAGGAAGCCTGAGACCGGGCTTGAAGTCCACTGTCTGTCTAGCTATAGAGCTGCCCATTAACGGGAAACCAGCTTTTTTGTCAAAGTTGCCACCGCCCAGGAACTGGGAAACCGGTGCTAAGTCACTTATATCACTTACATACAGATTATCAAAACTTAAAAGTGCCAAAAAATACATGCAGCGTTGTCTGCTGTGAGTGACCATTGAAAACAAAAATTTATCAAAAATTCTAGCACAGAAATCATACTGAGAATTGGTCCTGGAGCAATTAGTCGGATTCCGGATTCTCTTCCTCGATTCGGCAGCCATAGTGATCTTCCGCATCCTCTTCATCGTTCTGATCAGCATCTTCACCAGACGGGCCAGCTTCCATCTGCAAGTGCGCCTGTCCCGGATGAGCAGTGACAGAGTCAGGCGGAAATCCGAGGGGGTGCGTGCTAGGACCGGGAGCAGGGCCAGAGGGGGGCTCAAAGCTAGGCTTAGAAGGGGAGTGCACAGGGTTAAGCGGCTGAACAGGAGGGAGAGTGGTTTCTTCTCGCAGAGAAATCGTGATGAGGGCAGTAATGGAGGGCCTGTCGAAGGCACAATCGAAACGCAGCTCCGCTTGTTGCGTTGAGTGCCTTATAAAATGACTGCCAGGGCGAGGAGGGGGGGCGGAAGCCTGAAGCGGGGGAGGCGACTGAACATTCAGAGCGGGAGCACGAGGCGGGTGCGAGGGCTGAGGA
The DNA here is from genome assembly GCA_034641835.2 of Pinus albicaulis. NCBI lineage: Eukaryota > Viridiplantae > Streptophyta > Pinopsida > Pinales > Pinaceae > Pinus > Pinus albicaulis. The sequence goes on along the minus strand of CM076575.1, from coordinate 875,185,466 downwards.
GGCGCCGGGGCAACGCTGTCATGGAGACGACCAACAAGATCAACATACAGAGGAATGGGACGCCTTTCATCTTGGTCCATGGAGTAACCTGCATTAGAATTGGAGGGTCGCTCGCTCATGGACCTGCCTCGTGAGGCACTTTTCCTGCAAGACATTCTTTGCCTGAGCCTGGGCATACTGAAATTCCGGGAGGAATCCGACCAGTTACCAGAAGGAGCTGCAGGAATGGAGTTAATTTGACCAATAATAATAGGAGAAGAATGAGAATTGAACAGAACAGGGCAGAAGTTACTATTAGAGAATCGATGGCCTGGAAGCGCGTCCAAACAACAATGCAAAGAGCGTCTGTGACCTGAACCAATGCAAGCCTCACTGAATGCACAGCCGCCCGGGCAATGCGAGCGCAGAGGTGACAAAGGTCGGCGAGCAGAGCCGAAGCAATCCGAGGAATGCGAACAATGGTGCTCCATTTGAAGACTGGTGCGGCGAGCAGGACGATTCAATTGACGGTGAGGAGGAGTAATTAACAAGTGCTCGGGATTAATGAGCTTGCCATTAATAACACCATGGGGGGCCATGTGGCCACCCCAGGTGAACCTCCTTGGTGTGTGCGCCAGGCCTGGAGGCCTCTTAACCCATATTGTCATCCGCATCCGGAAGATTTATTATTTATTATTTATTTATATTTATATTTTATTTTATTTTATTTTGTATATTTATTTATTTATTTATTGTTCTCTATATTTGGTTTGACTCCTTGTTTGACTATTGAATTGATACTTTGTTAAATTACATGGATAAGAATTAAATATATTTATTAATTATTAATAATAATTGATTATTATATAAAAAAATTTACATATATGCACCAAGATTGGTTAAATTATTTACCATTATATTATTGAATTGGTCAATTAGATGTTTAAATATATTAAAGGTTGTAAAAATTTATTAAAATAATAATAATAAATAAAGAAATAGAAATTAATTAATCAATTAAATAAATAAATAATGGAATATTTACTTTTTCTTAGTCAAACTAGCCGTTATCCTAACGGCTAGTTGAGCCATTTCTACATCTATTTATACTTAATGTCTGGATCTGATCTCTCATAGTCCTGATGATGAACCACACTGGTTGGTTCGAAACGCGTCTTTTTTTTTTAAAAATCTAATCCTTTGACCACGTTCTTTTACATGTGATTTTTACCGAAAGAATTTCTACTAATTTATATTATGGATCACAGAAGCTTAGATTCCAAAAATTATTATTATTTTTATTTTTATTTTTTATTCATTTATTTATTAATTATTATTATTAATTTGTATTTATTTTTATTTTTAATTTTATTTATTTATTTATTTTTATTTTATTTTATTTTTATTTTTATTTTTATGAATTTTTATTTATAATTTAATTTACATTTTATTAGTATTACTAGTATTATTTATTTATATTTTTCTTTATTTATTTGATTAATTTTTGTTTACTTACTTATATTTATATTTATTTATTCATTTATTTATTTTTATTTATATTTGTATTTTATTTATTTATTTCTATTTTTATTTTATTTTTATTTTTATTTTTATCGAGAAACTTACTTCTTTAGTAATCTTAAATTAATTAATTAAGTATTATTATTTTATAATTTTGCAAATTTGTCATTTTATAAGATTTTTATATAGAAATTACTTGTTTTTATTAGAATTATGATTTTTAAAAATTATTTCTATACATGAATTGTGATTCTTATTGTTTCCATTTTTGAATTACCAAATTTACTAATAGATTTTTGGAATCTTGTTGATAGTGGCATTATTGTAATTAAGTATTATTATTATTACTTATGTATTTATTTGATTAGATTTGATTTTATATTTTATTTTTATTTTATATAGAATTTATAATAAAAATATAATTAAAATTTTTGAAATATAATAGAATTAATACTAAAAATAAAATTCTTCCTATTCGAGTTAAACTAGCCGTTTTTCCAACGGCTAGTTGGAGATGTCCTAATCTACTTAAACTGGTTCCTGATCAGATTGCTCATCTTGTCCTGATGATGAACCACACTGGTTGGTTCGAAACGCGTCGACAGAAATTTATGTTATGTGATTTTCACCAAAAATTATTACACAAAATCTATGGATCACAGAAGCCAAATTCCTAATTTTATTAGAAATCAATAATTAATTATTTAAAAAGTAAATCATTATTATAACAATTTAAAATTTTCTTACGGAAAGTAAAGAATACCTAGAAACAATAATGATCAATAGCACACCGATACCTATAAATTAGTAATACTTAGAAACAATAATAATCAATAGCGCACCCATACTTATAAATTAGGACATAAAATGTAAAATGAAAATTCAACTGGAAAACCACCAATTATAAATATGACATCAGATGTAAAGTGAAAGCCCAACTAGAAAACCACCCATTCTTTTTCTATTAGGATGCAATCAAAGCTACAAGGATATCATCTACAATTTCGATTTCAAAGATATCATTTTCTTTATATAGGCTTCAAAAGATATCATTTTCTTTGTATAGGCTTCAACCTTCTCTATGTTTACCAGCGTCTATTTGAAAAATGCTCTAACTCTTTAATTTATCAACACCAATTAAAAAGAAATTCCAATTCCCTATTATTATGCACCATCTAGATCCTTCTTTCATACTATTTTCATATACATATTATAAAGAAAAATTCCTACTCCCTATTATTATGCACCCTCTAGATCCTTCTCCGTAATATTAAAAGAAAATTAAAATTAAAATTAAACAATTATAATTAAACTTGACTACATCCGTCTTTCCTCACAAAGCTTGCGTGATCCTAGCCACCAAAAGTGAACCTTGGATTTTTCACTCACATTGCTTACTTTACTTCTGTAACCAATTGTGACCTTGCGCACACCATTTTATTATAATTATAATCTATAACTGAAAAAGTTTTGTTATAATCAAGTTCTTGTCCATGCTTAACGGAAATTATGATGATAACAGAAATTTTCACAGGGGCACTATAAAGAGTTCAAATGCTTAAACCTGCTCAGGTTTTATCTTTTATCTCCGGAGAAATTTGTGTTAACAATGTCTGTGTTATGTGCGGCCCGCAGAGCAGTATTTTCTTATGTTGCACCAGAGGCTTTCACAGCCTTAAAGCACAATAGGCTTTTCTATTCATCTCTCGGCTCTGCGTTTCAAAACCGATGCATCCATTCGGCTCTCGCGGCTGAGTTTCAAAAGCGTTGCAGGAAAGAAATAATTGAAGGAACACCATGGGTTTCCAGCCGCGAGTTTACTTCAGAGTCGGAAATCGATACGAAATCGAATGAAATCCTAGTGAAAGAGCTCGAAGACGAGATTCCAGGTTCGCTTGAATGGCGCTTGGATCCCTGGGAGAAGGAAAACATTCCCTGGAAGATAGATGGCCAGACGGCCGTTATATTGAGGAAGAAATATGGTAAGGAGGATATAAAAGTTGAAGCTACGAGGGTGGAGGGTAAGGAAAATGTGGAGGTAACAGTCACTATTTCTAAAGGAGAAGGTCCTTTCCTCGAATTTTTTGCCACTGGGCATTGCTGCGGCTTTCTTATCGAGACCGTGTCCTTCAAACACCCACAGAAAAAAGCATCAGATGAAGGAGATTCAATTCCGTACGAAACAATACTCAACAAGTATGTATCATGATGCCCTTTCTATTTGTTCTTAGTGATTTTAGTGTTCTTAGGGTTTTAGTATTCTTAAGGTTTAGTGATTTTAGTATTCTTAGGGTTTAAAAGGCCATTAGGGTTGCCCTCTCAGGTTTCTTTTGGTTCTAGGAATTTGGATTTTTAAGTTTAATGCGGTTTATAGGGCTTGAATTTTCAGGCTTCTGCGTTTTGGCAGAGCTTTTGAGGGTTAGGTTAAATATATGAAGGTTCTGTTTATTGATTGGATTTTATGTTATTTGGTTGTAGGGATTTGGATGACGGTTTGAATGGGGGTTTATGGAAAGCCCTTCATGAATACCTGGAAGTTCGAGGCATCAACCTCGGCTTAAGATATTATTTGTCCGATTTTTTGCGAAAGGAGGGGCGCGAATATGCTGACTGGTTGAAAGCTGTGAAGGAATATCTTAAAAAATAAAACGTAAATTGCATTTTTTCCCCCTTGGTAGCTAATTATGCATAATATAAAAGGCAAATTGTGCATCAGTCAACAAAACGTGCTGATCGATATCAAAGTGCAGTGGAGAATAATATCCTATTTATCTGGCTACCAGACCGTGAAATATAGTAGGGTTTGTTGAAATCAGCAAGGCATATATTATTTTTTTAAATATTATCAGGTTTGAATGCTCATATTAGAGCACATATTTTCATTTCTTATGTATCCTACTTTTTTTTAGACACAAAGGTGGTAAAATCATTATGTTTCCGTTATATAATTGGAAGTAATTTGTTTTTTTTTTCATTATATAAAGTATTTTGTTTTGGTTAGCTATTTATAAATTAATTGAATAGAGAAGCTAATTCTACAATTTTGTATGAGGGACATATTTAAGCTTGATATTTTACTTTCACTCTCAAGTAATAAATACAATATTTTGATCTCTATCTTAAATAGTATAATTTTACACATTAAACATCCAAATCCTATTAAATAAACAATTAAAAATTTATTAACAAAAAAATTAATCTATTAACAAAAAAAATAATTGAGTTGACAAAAAAAATAATTGAGTTGTTGATATTTCACTTTCACTATTCAAGTAATAAATACAATATTTCGATGTTTATCTTAAATAGTATTCACTTTCACTCTTCAAGTAATAAATACAATATTTGGATGTTTATCTTAAATAGTATAATTTTACACAGATAAAACATCCAAATCCAAATAGTATAATTTTACACATAAAACATCCAAATCCTATTAAATAAACAATTAAAAATTTATTAACAAAAAAATTAATTTATTAACAAAAAAAATAATTGAGTTGTTGATATTTCACTTTCACTATTACAATATTTCGATGTTTATCTTAAATAGTATTCACAATAGTATTTCACTTTCACTCTTCAAGTAATAAATACAATATTCTTAAATAGTATTCACTTTCACTCTTCAAGTAATAAATACAATATTTCGATGTTTATCTTAAGTAGTATAATTTTACACATATAAAACATCCAAATCCACATCCAAATCCACATCCAAATCCAAATAGTATAATTTTACACATAAAACATCCAAATCCTATTAAATAAACAATTAAAAATTTATTAACAAAAAAATTAATCTATTAACAAAAAAAGTAATTGAGTTGTTGATATTTCACTTTCACTATTACAATATTTCGATGTTTATCTTAAATAGTATTCACTTTCACTCTTCAAGTAATAAATACAATATTTCGATGTTTATGAATAAATTAATATAAAATAATGATTTTTTTTTAACATAGATTAATAGAAAATGATGATTTTTTTTTAACATAGATTAATATAAAATGGCGAAATATTAATATAAAATGGTGATTTTTTTTTTAACATAAATTTTAGGGACATGTGTAAGTATTGTGTAAGTATGTCCACCAAACAAAAAAACATAAATTAAATAAACAATTAAAAATCTATTAACAAAAAAATTAGTTGAGTTGTTGATATTTCACTTTCACTCTTCAAGTAAAAAAAATAAATTAAATAAATAATTAAAAATCTATTAACAAAAAAATCAGTTGAGATGTTGATATTTTCACTTTCACTCTTCAAGTAGTAAATAAAATAAATTAATATAAAATGATGATTTTTTTTAACATAGATTAATATAAAATGGCGAAATATTAATATAAAATGATGATTTTTTTTAACATAGATTAATATAAAATGGAAAAATTTGATCACTTCGTGCTGGATCTATTTTAGGGACATGTGTAATTTTTTTTAACATAGATTAATATAAAATGGAAAAATTTGATCACTTCGTGCTGGATCTATTTTAGGGACATGTGTAATTATGTGGGCCAAACAAAAAAAATATAAATTAAATAAACAATTAAAAATATATTAACAAAAAAATTAGTTGAGTTGTTGATATTTTTGCTTTCACTCTTCAAGTAATAAATACAATATTTCGATCTCTATTATGTCGGCCAAACAAAAAACAAAAATTAGATAAAAATTAAAATCTATTAGCAAAACAATTACCTCAATTGTTGATATTTCACTTTCACTCTTCAAGTAATAAATACAATATTTAGATGCCTGTCTTAGATAATATAAAATGGTTTAACATAAATTAATATAAAATGGTTTTTTTTTTTAACATAAATTAATATAAAATGGTATGTCTGTGGTGATAATAATAAATTTGTACATAATAATGTGATCTAATGAGTGGTTAATATTTCCCAAATTTTTAAATGTTGTGTTGACATACATAAAGGGATATGAAAGGATATTGTGTGAATTTAATAATGCTTTTCTTTTCTAATTTGAAATGCTTTTTTATTTATTTTTATTTTTTAAATTGTGATAATTAATTAATATTTTTTTAAGAAATTCATATTCCTAAGAATTTATAGGATGGTGTTATAGTTTTGGAAACTTAACCTACTAAAGATATTGAGTAGATATTGAGTGAGTTATAAATTTGACGTTCACTTCATGGCTCCATTTCGACATGTGGCAAATTGAACTAACAAGGATTAATATATGATCTTTGATCATATTCATATATGGAGAATTCCTTCTTCCATTTTGAAATATGTTAGAGTTTATCTTTTGAAATTAACCTTTTTTTTTTCTAAAATGTTTATATGAATTTAGAATTCCTCTTTACCTAAATCTTCTTCAATCTTACTTAAACCTTCTTCACTCTTAATCAACAGTGTGGAGAGTCACATGATCAATGATCCAGGAATTAATATATGATCTTTGATCATATTCATATATGAAGAATTCCTTCTTCCATTTTGAAATAGGTTAGAGATTATCTTTTGAATTGAACCTTTTAAGTTTTCTCTAAAGTGTTTATATGAATTTAGAATTCCTCTTTACCTACCTCTTATCTTAGTCAACCGTGTGGAGATTCGCATGATAATGATTAATATTTGATCTTTGATCATATTCATATATGAAGAATTCCTTCTTCAATTTTGAATGTTTATATGGATTTAGAATTCCTCTTTAACAAATTAAAATAATTAAATAAGGAATTAGCATTATGGAAATTACAACTATGAAGCCAATTTTAACAACTTATAAATTAAAAATTTAAATTACATGTTTTAAATAAAGTGTTTTTCAACTTTCAATTAAGGGTATTTGATAAGGGGAGTATACCAATGTTATGTTAAAAGCTTAGGTAACATATTTCTAATTAGAGGTTATCTTTTAAAATTAATCTTTTATCCAAAGTGTTTATATGAATTTATCGTCTTCAATTTTTATGGATATTGCAACTATGAAGCCAATTTTAATGCTTGGAATTTAGAATTTTTAAAAAAAAAATAGCATTATGGAAATTGCAACTATGAAGCCAATTTTAACACTTAAAATGAAAAATTTAAATTACACCTTTTAAATAAGGTGTTTTTCAACTTTCAATTAAGGGTATTTGATAAGGGGAGTATAAAAATGTTATGTTTAGAAGTTTGGGTAAAATGTGGCTGATTAGATGTTATTTTTTTAAATTAACCTTTTACCTAAAGTTTTTATATGAATTTAACATGTCTTAAATTTTTATGGAAATTGCAACTATGAAGCCAATTTTAACACTTAAAAATGAAAAAATTAAAATACATGTTCTAATTGAGGTGTTTTTCAACTTTAAGAAGATTTCTGTTTTTTTTTATAAACAATTATATACTAGCAATTGCCTCTAAAGTTGCAAATATACATCAGTGCAAATATACATCGAAGGAATTGATGTTACTACAAAAGTGTTGTAGCAAAAGAAATATAACCACTGATTCGGATCTTGGAGGCAAGACCCCCAAGATCTAAAAATAATTGAAATGGATCTGGCGCACACAGTAACTACATTTTGGTGGGACTTGTTACTTGTTACTTATATTATTTTTTAGTTACAATATCACAACTATGGGTGAATGAATACCATGAGCCACAACTATGGGTGAATGAATACCATTGGCATGTGTCACTTACAACAATACTATGGGTGGATAAATACCACAATACTATGGGTGGATAAATACCATGGGCGATGAATACCATGGGTAAATTCCATGTGTGGATGAATACCATGGGTGTAGGCCACTTTCCATTCAGACTATTCCTCCTTCCGTAGGAAGCAATGGGGACAAAGTTCCTTTCAGAGAAGCCGCCTTTGTTGAAACTAAAGAGCCACCGAAAATAAGGGTTTTGTGTGGTTAACCCATAATTGTGATAAATGAAGATCTGAGGATAGAGATACCCTATAATGCTTGTGACCAACTATGATACTAATAGCGTGCAACCTAGAAAATGGAATTCAACGAAGTGTGGGTTTGTGGATTACTCATAACCATGATAAGTGAAGATTTGAGGATAAAGATACTCTGTAATTCTTGTGACCAACTGTGATCTAACAATGTGTGGCCTAACAAATGGACTTCGACAAAGTGTGGGTTTGTGGATGACCCAGAACCATGACAAATGAAGATCTGGGTATAGAGATACCTTGTAATGCTTGTGACCAATTGTGATACTATTAGTGTGTGGCCTAACAAATGGAATTCGTTGAGAAGGATTTTGTGCAGTTGACCCATAATCGTGATGCTGACTGTTGATGAATAGTAGGTGCCTACATAGCTTGGGGTGGGAGGGAACGTCTCCAAATAACCCAAGCTGAACACTGCTATGCTGAAACTGATGAATGTGAAGTATGTGCCTACTAAAGCGAGGTGGGAGGGCATGTCTCCAAAGTGAACTCGCTCCGAATGCTTCTCTAGATTAAAATTGGCATAACTCGGTTAATATAACTCATAATATTTATTATAACCATTCTTTGGAAATAGAATGATCATTTTGCATCTTCCCATGTGTTTGAAATCGCTATCTCGATACTCTAGAAAATCTCTATCTCAATACTCTAGAAACCCATATTTGCGTTGCAACGTCCCACCTTCACACAGTTGTTGAAAAAATAATTGATTTTAAATAACTCTCTCATTTGGATGATTGAACTATAATCATTTCTACGAAATTTTGTGACAGAGAATTTTTGATTAAAACACAAAATAACTATTAAAGCTACATTGTGGTGGATAATCTGTCCTTTTACAAGATGCTACTTGTTACTTATAACATTTTTTAGTTACAATACTACAAGTAAATTCAATCTGTGGGTAAATACCATGGGTGAATGAATACTATGGGTGAATGAATACCATGGGCATATGTCACTTTCAATACCATGGGCATATTTCACTTTCAATACCACAGGCAGATAAATACCATGGGTGATGAATGCCATGGGTGGATTTCATTTACCATACCATGGGTAAATTCCAAGTGTGGATGAATACCATGGGTGGATACATTCCGCGGGTGAATGAATACCATGGATAGATGTCACTTAAAATACCATGGGTGGATAAATACCATGGGTGTAGGCCAATTTCTATTTAGATTAGCCACCTAAAGGGTGGAGGATGGAAGGGAGGAGAAATAGTCTCACAAAAACATTACCATACAATTGCTGCTCAAAGCTCAAACCTCTTGACTAATTTTTTTGTCCTCGTAAAATGTAATTGCACAGGTGATAGTCAATGTGTGTTGATAATGATAATAAATAAAGACATCATGCAATTAGAAATTCCATGTGTGTTGGTAATGATAATAAATAAAGATATCATGCAATCAGAATCGAGGATATTACACAATCAACATAAAGAAGGATATTATGTATCATCATAAAGAAGAAGGGGGTTTGTTTTAGAATTTTAGTTATTTCCTTTTAAATTTTTTAAATTAATTTGAAACCATTTTCCTCGAGCCATTAATTCCAACTTTAAATTTAAATCTAAATTTCATTTAGCAAAGATTTGTTGGAATTGAAATTTTATGTTTTCAAGGAATTGTATCCATTTATGCATTCAAAAATACAGTTTTAAACAATGAAAATCTACATACATTTTATATGCATATATATAACCAATAAATATCCTCAAGTTTTGCACTCTAAAAGAGGTTCCATAGGCTAGTGGACATTAAATTTTCCTGTCTTTTTTTCTCATCTTTCTAGAAGTAATTATGGTTGCCTTTGCAGAACTCGCATGGGTCCCACAATTGATCCAGGTGGATATCGGTGGCCACCCACCTATTGCATTTGGACCAGCACCATCAATTCTTGCATCTTTTCACATTCAGCACAACTTACTATTTTTAGTAGGTTTTCGGGTCCTCCACTCTCAGAGCCGTTTTGGGGGCTTAATGATCCAGGTGGATATTGGTGGCCACCCACCTATTCCATTTGAACCCCCATCTTCAGTTCTTTCAATTTTCAAGTTGCAACAAACTTACTATTTTTAGCAGTTTTCGGGTCCTGAACTTCCGGAGCCGTTTTGAGGCCCTAAACGACGTTTTTTGGGTATGTTTTTACCAAATGTAATTAGAACAACATCCACTCGTCCCGCGACACAGGCGTTCTGATAGACTTTTCTAACGAGCGGAGCGCGCTTTCAACGTGAGATCGGTGCCGTGCTATGCCCCCGGGAAGTTGAACCACCAATTTACCCAAACGAGCGCCCACAGTTTTGGCGCCTGATCTCCTACGGTTAGGTTTTTGGACGTTTCAGATTCTACATTGTTTCTCAACAATAAATAGGCCCTCGAGCCTCATTGTAACACAGTTCAGAGGTTTGTAGCCATCACATCTCTTCTCAGAGATTCGCTACCAGCACCCTAGCTATTTTATTTCCATTATGCCTGTAAGCATATTTTTGTTATTTGATATTAATGAAATGAAGCATTATTTCCGCTGCATCTCTATGTTCATGGTTATTTCTATATTTTGTTGCGTTCCTGCATAAATCCGGATCAACAATAATGAGTGACCATGTAAGTTAACTATAGTTAAGAAGTATTTATGTCAAGCATGACCATTCATAAAAAAAATATAATGTGAATATGATTATGGGTCCCACAATAATGAGTGACCATGTAAGTTAACTATAGTTAAGAAGTATTTATGTCAAGCATGACCATTCATAAAAAAAAAAAAAACCAATAACGTGAATATGATTTAAGGTGAGACTTTATCATATTTAGTTAAAGAAATTTTGTGTGGGAGTTATCTTAATAATATGCAAAGCTAGAATTTCTATACAACTTACCAAAAATTTAGTTATTAAAATTGGGTTAGGTTATGATCTTGTTGTAAATTGGTTGAAAAAAATATTAATTTAAAAATTTGGTTAGGTTATGATCTAGGTGTAAATTGGTTGAAAAAAATCTTAATTTAAGGTATCATGGATTGTAAACATGAAGCTCCATAACGACATCCTAAAAATGAATTATTTAGTTTTTATTTATGATATAAATAAATATTCACTGCAAAAAAATCTTAATTTAAGGTATCATGGATTGTGAACATGAAACTCCATAACCACATCCTAAAAATGAATATATTTAGTTTTTATTTATGATATAAACAAATATTTGACTGCAAAAAATTCTTAATTTAAGGTATCAAGGGTTGTGAACATGAATCTCCATATCCACATCCCAAAAATGAATATATTTAGTTTTTATTTATGATATGAATAAATATTCAATTGCACATTGAATATATTTAGTTTTTATTTATGATATAAACAAATATTTTCGTAGTTCCAAGATGAAGATAATTAGTTATAAATAACTTAAAAATTAATTAAATTAAAAAATAAAATAATTATAATATATTTAGTTTAAATGAAAGTGAGTTATTTAATTGATGTGATGATTTTCCCATCACTTGAATGTTAACATTGTTAATAATTTTATTATTATGCTCTACTTTTCTTTAATAATGACCCCGTAATTTTTTTTCCTATTTTAATTTGTCTTGGAAAATTTTCATATTATTGAATTGTTTATTTTAGATATATTTGTTTTGTATGTGGAATGTAGAAATTATAAATCTTTATTTCATATTAACAAAATAAAAATATAAAAGAGAGAAATTTAAAATATATATATAGCAATGGTTAAAAGTGTTTTTTTGGTAATATTGTATAAGTTCAAATTCAAAGAGGATTAAAATATATATACCTTTATAAAATTTAAAAGAAAAAATCTCATATATCAATTTAATATCTAATTTAGCCATAATCTTAAAATTAATTTATCATTATTATTATTATTATTTTTAAAAAACTTTATAAATAAATAAATAACAAACTTAATTTTAATTTAGATATTAAAAATTAATAAAACATATTTATCCCTACTCTATCATTCTTAATTTGTAAAGAGGCTTTGTTATAATATCAAGGGTCATTACTATGGATTATCAATAGTGCATGCCCAAAAAACCATAACTCATTTCATATGACACTAGTTCATATATAATTTTATTTATTTAATTAACTTAATTGAAAGGATAAAAAAACCATTCTAAAATATACACACTTATCTAAATTATTAAATTTTTAATTTTTAAAATTAATGATTTTTTTTTTTGAAATTTATCATCATATATATATATATATATATATATATATATAATTATAATTTAATTGTTGAAGATTTTCTATTAACTTATGGTGGGTGAGGATTTTTAAAAAAAATTTTAATTGAGGGCAACAAATTTTGTTTAGAAAAATGATCCATTACTTTTAATAAATTTAAAAGATGAGATTTGTGGCTCCCCACCCACCAATTTCTTAGAAATTTGAGATTATTCTAATTCCAATAAGTTCCTCAATGATAAGTTTCTCATTATTATTTATAACATTCATTTATATATAAGAAAATTTTATTTAGCGAAATGGTCCATTTTACAATAAGATATGTAATTTTTTTTTTATTTTTTTTTTGTGAAGTTAAAGCTGACCCATGTCAAAAAATGACTTACAAATGTCATATGAGATGAAAAAGGTATAAAATGCCTTGTGTGACCAATTTAAAAAAAGGGAAAAAGGGACTTCTTCAGTGTAAATATAGTTCATTTTACAATAAGATATGGGAGTTGTCTTTAAATGCGACCTTTTGGAGTTTCCAGTAGAAACATTTGTGGTGAAATATTGATTTGTGTTGTTTAAATTGGTATTTGTGGTGAAATCTTGATTTGTGTTGTTTAAATTGGTTTTTTGACAGCATATATGAATTCAACACCCTAAAAAATCCCTATTCACCTATCAAAATTTTCACATCAGTCAATTTAAATATATATTTGGAAATTTAACCAACAAATATGGTTGAATTAGTTTATTGTAATGTTTGTATTTTGTTTAAATGTTAATTATCACTTCTAAATATAATAATCTAATTATTGATATTAATATGTGTTAATATTAAATCATTTTTTTATCTTTATGTATTTTTTAGAAAGTTATTAATAATATTAGCTCAATAATTTAAAATGGTAGAAACTTCCAAATTCCTTGATGCTATAAAAAGAGCTCAAAGTGTTATTGAATATGCATCACAAATATTAGGATTAAGTATTAATATTAATATTTAAGATGTGTCATAGGCACATTTAACATTACTTACAATGTTAAAGATGTTAAATATTATTGACACTACATAGAAAATAATATTAAATTTTAAAAAAGATAGTTTTTGAGGAACTTGCATGAAGTATTGAAACAATGTATGTGGAATTAATACCTATTCATATCCATGGTTATACTATTATATTTACAATTATATATCATAATATTAATAATGATATTAGTATTATATTGTTATCTCAAATGGAAGTTAATTGAAAAATGTGTCTTAATGTTTGATTAAAAAATTAACATGCAATTATATTTCTTTACAAAATTATAAAAAATAATTAGTTGTATGTTTGTATGAGGGGGAGGGGGAATGTTGAAACTCAAGTGGGAAAACCATCAATTTTTTTTTTATAATGATGCAATCAAAGCTATTACTTTAAGTACATTAATTTCTTTGTGTAAGCTACAACCTAATTGAAGGCTTCAGCTTTCTCTTTGTTTGCAAGCTCCAACTTTTTGATTTCTCATGCACCAAATTGAAGGAAGATCCAACTCTCTGATTTATAAATACCAACTAGAGATAAGCTCCAATGGTTTGATTTATAAACACTAACTAAAAGAAGCTCCAACTCCCTATTATGCAAGCACCAACTTGCTCAACTTATTTCATACAATTTTCATACTAAAATCATAAAGCCATTTCTTTCACAAAATACTTCTATTTCTCTCTCAAACACACACACACACACACACACACACACACACACACACACACACACACTTGCTCAACTTATTTCATACAATTTTCATACTCAAATCATAAAGACATTTATTTCACAAAATACTTCTATTTCTCTCTCAAACACACATATTCTCTAATAATAATTAATTCACTCATCCATTCACATATTTCCGATTGTATCGATCTAGTACTTATAAATTAAAGATTTTAAAGCTGCTAATTTTAGAATTAGCTTTATTTTATCTTCAAAATAGAGTGATATATTTTTTATATAAATATGTATATTCCATATATAATTATATAAATAGCTTTAGTTTATCTTCAAATCTATCCATCTGAGTACTTTGCAGGAGAATCTAAGTTAATGTTCTATAGTAAACATTGATCCAAATATTATGCTTCATCCTTGACCTTTGACCACCTTTGACATCAATAAACTTTGACATTGATGGAAACACTTTATAATAATATGTCCCTTTAGCATTGATGGAAACACCATTGAAACATTGCTACCAATCAAGGAAGTTTTATTGATGGAAACATGAAAATATTGTCAACAATACTTTGTTTATTTTTTCATTCTCCCTCATTGATCCAAACAAGCAACTCAATATCCCCCTTTGCTTATGAGTAGCTACATTTATTCACCTGTTAAGACAAAAAACCACACATATTATGAATTTTTTTTGCTAATTTCTTCTTCAATGTTTTCTTATCCTTCCGCTATAACATCAATGGAAAATAAATTTAGTGTTCCCATTGCAACTAATATCCCTTTGTGATTAATGCATTCTCGAGGACCTGACAAATTATTTTTATGCTCATCGTTGTACTAATATGGATAATTTCCTTTCATCCATGTGGAAAATATCTAGTTGAGAGAGGAGAGACAAATTACTCCCAATATCTTCCTTATATACTAAAATGGTTCTTGTGTTATGGGTTTGGTGAAGATATCAACAACCTACTCCTTCATGGGAACAAATTCTAGTCTAACAACTTGATCTGCAACTTTTTCTCTGAGAAAGTGGTATTTCATGGGAATATGATTTGTCTTTAAATATTGTGTTTTTATATATGATAGTGGAAATTTTGTTATCACAGATAATAGGAATTGTACCTTCATATATTACCTTTATATTTTGTAAATTCTACTCCATCCACAAAATTTGAGTGTTGCTAGAGCCCTTTGCAATGTACTATGCCTTAGCTGTAAAGATAAAAATTGAAGTACTCATTTTTTAAAATTTTTAAGTGCAACCAGAGGTTACTGCAATGTAATTTGCCTTTACTTTTTTGATCAACCATGCCTAGTTGGGTTTCCTGTAGGAATTTTGATTTATAATAAAGACTAAGTACTTAAGGCCATCCTATCAATCTTTGATTTCGAATGGAAAAGTCTACATTATAAAAGATATGATTGTTGTCGAAATGTTATTGTATGAGGCCGTAGAATTTTCAAGATAGATCATCATACCTGTTACGAGATTGAATGAATCAAGTAACCTTTTCATTTTTGAAATGGTCATCATCGAACCTTCCAGAAAAATGAGAATATTTTCAAAAAATTGTAAGTGTGTAAGAATAAAATGGTCTGAAACTTGAACCCTTTTAAGATTTTCCATGTTTATATCCCTCTTGATTAAAACACTTAGATATTTTTCCACCAATAGAAAGAGAAATGGGGATAATGGAAATCCATGCCTTAGGCCCCTAGACACCTTAAATAAATGTGAAGGATGATGATTTATTAATACAAAAACATTGATCAATGGGATGTAGGAAAGGATCCAATTTAAAGTCTTTAAACTCATACCCATTTGGGTAAGACACAACCTAATACAAGACCAAATTACATGATCATAATATTTTGAAAGACAAATTTTTAGAGAAATATCAGGAGAGCATCAAAACTTGATATAGTGGAGGTTCTCCTGCACAAAGGTTACTACATCATGGATTTGATAGTGTTGAAGGAACTCGAACTATTCCTCCAATATATAAGAACTCATAAGTGATTTCAACCTCAAATAAATATCTTTGGTGAAAATTTTGTAGATAATGTTGAAATGGGTGATGGGATTGAAATCATTGAAAGAAATTGCGCCTTGTTTTTTTGGAATTAGACAAAGGAACGTGGAATTGAGAGACCCATGCAAACATTCTTTTTTTATGACTCCTTGACAACTTTGAGTATGTCATATTTCAAAATCTTGTAAAATCCTATGTAAAATTCATCTATGAATCCATCCATTCCCAACCACTTCCTTTCTACATAGAATAAAGGGAGCATAAAAATTCATATATGATATGTCCACATCCAATTCTTCATTTAATGATCATAGAGAGAATAAGGGTAAAATATTTAATACTTCCAAAGATTCCAAGATGAGAAACCCCCAAGAGGTAGAAAATAAAGAGTTGAACAGATTTACCCCCATATCTTCCTCATCATTGAAATATTTTGAAATATTCTTTCCATCATATGAAATCTCCCATGTTTTATTGTGAGTCTTCTAGGCGTTGGTGAAAAAACAATGTTGTTGTCACTCACCTCTAGCCATGTGACCCTACTCTTTTCCACCATAGCTCTTCTTCACGAGATAGAATTTAATTTTTAGTAGCTTCTAGGGAGTCGAAAGAGGCAAGGGATTTATGATACATTCAAATAAAAAATATAAGCAATTAATTTCTCAACCTCATTTAATCTTTCCTCTTGTTTTTCCTTAAAAATTCTGCTCCACAAATTCATATTTTGTTTCAATTTTTTAAACTCTTTAATAATTGCAGAATGTAAAAGTGAAAAATATTATCCCTAGGATGGCTCGAGGAACCCTCAAACAATTTCCTAAAGTATTTTTCCTTAATCTAGGAAGCATTGAGTTTAAAAGGGGCTGGAGGCTTGATGTCTTCCAATTTGAAATGAAGGAGAATATGATCATGGTAAAATAGACCACTATGATCAACCTAGGATTTAGTGATCAGATAGTTCTATATAATAACTTTTGAGAAAAAGAAGCGATCCAATCCTTTTGAGACTTCATCCTTACCCATCCACAACATTCTCCACATCAGGAAAATTTTAACATGAAGCATATCTACGAAGTTCATAGAGTAAAAAAAATGATGAAACTAGTCTTCCATAGAATATGCTCTTGGGTTTGGGCCCAAAAACTCCCTAATTGATGTATTTAAGTTTCTACCAATAATGGTGGGGGAATTGGTCAGGAAAAATAAGGAGAAGATATTTTTCTAATAATGTTTGCATTCAAAATAAGACCCATAAATTTGACAACATTCTAAGATATTCCAAAAAAATTAAATCCAATTAGACTATTTGCGAATGAGGAGGAAGTGGAAATAAGGGAGGGGTTCCAAGATGAAATAAGAACACCAGATAAGCCAACGACATCAAATTAACAAATATACCATCCCTTAAACTAAGAACTAAGGATCAAACATGATTTTTCACCGGATGACATATTCTCTTGAAGAAGAATGATGCTTGGATTCACGTTCTTCAAGAGACGCTTGAGGGCGAGTTCTTTAGGGGAGCCCCTAAATACCCTAATGTTAATAGTGAAAATAATCATCTAGAGGTCCCCACAAGGAATTTATTTGCTTCAATGGTCCCAAGGATAGTTATTTGTCTATCAGATCTAACATCATCCTTGACTTTTCGATAAGATTTAAATAGGAAGGAATTTCATCTAACATGAACAACTGGTGGGTGGGGGTGTGTTGGGGGGGGGGGGGGTGGTGGTGGATTGCTAGCCAGAAAGACTATAGAGGAATCTTCCTTGGTAAAATTTAGGTGTGATATTAAGTCATACTTCCACTTACCAGATTCTTTCGAGTCATGAAGGGGTAATGAATGGGCCTTGTTTGAGAGGCATACCAAGCAAGTCCAAGTACGTATTTCTCAATTTTGTCGAGGCTACTTGATACGTATCGGTTGGAGCCTAGTAGAAATTATTAAGCACCCAAATTTTATTTTTCGATCATGTATTTTGCAGGTTCTACTCACATTGGTTTACAAGGTGTCCTACTTGGTGGCATGCATAACCTATAAATGACACTTGCCAATAATCTACAAGTTGAGATCATTTCTTCCCCATGAAATCAATCATGACCTCCTCCACTAGAACATCCTTGGTGTCTAATTCAAATTGTAACCAGAAAAATCATTGATGTAATTTGGATAGATGACCATATTCTATATAGATGAAACATCCCAATTAATTTCTAATCACTTTCAATATTTCCCAAGTTCAAAATAACAGGGGTAATCCTAGAAAACTTGCCTAGCACTTCTGTTGCCGCATCGAACAATAGGTAGGATTGAAGTTAATGGTCTATATTTGTAGGTTTAGTATATCGACTTCCCTTGAAACTAATACTTCTTGAAGGTTACCATCACATCAATTTTGGACCATATAATTGCATAAAACCATCCTTGAATGAGGATGTGTAATTATGAATGATGCCCCAAATACTACACCCAATTTGATCTTATCCAACTCATAATTGATGATGGGATTGATGGTTTCCTTTTGAATATTCCAATGATTTCTATTTCCAATAGATTGGGGGCTTCCTTGAGTCCTTATCCTCACCAAATTTTAGAATAGTAGCTACGCAGGATTTCTATGTCCTGTTTTAGACCTATTTCCACTTAGAAGGGTCTCTTTGTTTGAGGGTGAATTCATGGCATCGAACGTAGGAGATGTAGGCATGGATAAATTCCATGGTTTATTGACATTTTGTCTTAACTCCTTAGCTATTATGAAAATACTTGTAAAATACGAGCTTTCAGGTTCATAATAGACTAAATCGAGATCTTCCATCCCTTAAATGAAGATAGAGTAAATACACATAATCTGTAATAGGGAAATGGACACATGTCTCGACTATCACTAGAGATATAGAAAGAAACCTTGTAGCCGAAAAGGAAATAAAATTGGTATGCCATGATGACACTAGTGCCAAAATCTAGCTAGGAGGAAAGTCGCAAAAAAAATAAATTATAATAAATATTGCACAATTAGATATTTTTTGAATATGTTTCATAAAATACCATGAATATTATGCAACTAGCCACAGTGGAAGTCGAAACCTATATCCCTAAGCTAGAAACTGAAGAGAGAAAAAGACTAAAAAAGGGACAAGGATTTGGAGAGAAACATTGGTTTTCATACAAAGCTTTAGACCCTACAAAACCCTAGTGTGTGTGTGTGTGTGTGTGTATATATATATAATCTATCATAAAACTAAAAAATCTATCTCATAGGTTTGAAGTTTTATTTCCAAGCTCTTAAATATTTTTTCACTATCTAATGTTATTTGTAGATAAAGTGAAATCAATTTGTTTATAATATTTTATTTTATTTTATAAAACATGCTATTGGATAACATGTTTGAAGTCTTGTTTTTGAGATATGACATAACACAATTTTATATTCTTAAATAACCTATGTTTGAAGTCTTATTTTGGAAATATTGCTTCTTGTTACAGTTAAATGTTTGATGCCTCCCTATAGGGGATACATTTATAAATTATTGTTGCATTCTTATTTCTCTATATTTCAAGGACATTTTCCTAACTTACAACATTAAATGTTATCTTTATGTAGATATGAATCCATCCATGTGTTTGGATGTATGTATTTTTTTGGTTGCATGTTGAAAAGAGAAAGAAAAGCTACAATTTGATGCAAATAACTTTCTTGATTCAATGTAAGAGATTCTTAGCAAGTAAACCCTCAGTGAAATGGAACTTGTTTCCTAAAAGGCCTCCTCCATTACACTACCTTATTTTTTAGTATATACATATATTAAAAGTGTTTCACATACACCAATTTAATTACACTGATAGATATGGTCTATTTCAGAATAGTGCTTCCAAGTTAATAATTAAATTATGAAAAATGATTAGGTGTATGATTGGGATTTAACCTTCACCAAATATTCTTCATTACATATAGGAATATTCTTGGGATTTATCTCAAACCATCATTTTTTTCTATTTCTCCTTTTTATTTTTCAAGTAAATTGATCACTTATTGTCTTCCTCATAGCATGTGCACTTTTTCACCACCTACATTTCCCCATTTTCTATTCATTTTCCTTCTTCAACACTTGGATTTTCCCATTTACTCTTCCTTAACCAAATTTTTGCTTCCACTAAGTGTTCAGTTTTCCACCAACTATCACCACAACATCTACTTGTGATCCCGCTACACAACCTCTTTCATCTACCATTTCAATTTCACTCTCTCCATCACTGCTAGATTCACCTTGAATGACTACATGCACCTAAAATCCCATCAAATGGCATGCCAACTACACATATCTACATAATTAGGTCAATTAGTTGGTCATCGATCCATTGCTTCATGCTTTGGTAGGTATATAGGATGATGCAACCTCCCTTTATCCATTCATTCTTTATTAAATTATATGTTTCAGTTGTAGTATTTAAATGTGATTCAAGAGTCAATGATCTACATTATAGGCTCTAACGAAACACAAATTCAATTATATTCATACATTCTATCTTAGCCAAGAGCTTTTAGCATGTTTCAATGATTTTCATGCCAACATTCTATGCAAAATTATTGAAAATCCTTTGAGAAATATCTGTATCATTTCAAAAATAAATTCCTCATGTATAATTTATGCATTTTCTTTATTTTGATTTATTCTAAGTAAGAGATAACTTACAAATTCATTTTATATTTTATATTTCTTCAATATAAAATACCTTCTGTTAGTGATTACAATTATCTATGTTATAGCATGTCTCTCCATATTGAACTTCACCCTTGAGAAAAATTGGTAGGAAGCAATTGTAAATTTTTTTATAACCATTTAAGTTCAAAGCCATAAAAATTTTAGATATTTTTTAATGAATAGAAACTTGATCCATCAAATGATGGAGTGGAGACATAACTCAACTATCATCCTTAATCTCTATAAACAATTTACATACACAATCAATAAGGTATTAAAGAGAGACCATGATAAGCATTTGAAGTGTATTGTAATAAGGTTGATCCAAAATAACAATTAAATAATAATTGAAATACCTCACCATTCAACAATTTCCCCCATTTTTCTTATGAATTATCTTGAAATACTTATGGAAGGCATAATTTCATCACAAATTAATGGATACATAATATTATATAGATCTATCATAATTATAATAAAATTTTAATATTTTCTAAAATAAAAAAATACAATCCACCAAAATTAGATATATATTTTCACATCAATGTTCAAATTAAATATATTTTTGGAAAAGTCAACAAAGATAGTTGAAATGGTTGATATTTTTCTCCTTTTTTTTTCAATGTTAGTTGTCACTTATTAGTCCATATTCTAAGAAGAGCAAGAGGCACGATAAGTTATTAGGTAAAAAAAAATAGGTTTGTTAGGGTTATCAAGAATATTAATATTAACATTAATAATAATAATAGATTATGTTAAAATATTAATACAATTAATATAAATAATAATTTTTTTTTTTTAATGTTAATAAGTATAATAATAATTATTGTTAATATTAATTTTAATACTATTATTAGTATTAATAATAGTATTAGAATTTCTCTCGATCGGGGTGAGAGGCTGAGATTAATCCTCCTTGGGATTCTATTGATGGAAGTGGAGACAATTGTAAAGTCCGTGAGGTGGCCACCAGTGACTCCGCAGGTGTGGGAATAGAGGGAAGTTAAGGCACGAGGCACACGAGAGATTTATGGTGATGATGCACGAAGCAAGGGGAATTTCATCCAGGTGGTTTGATGGGAGTGCATTCTGTCTGCAGGTATTTTGGTTTTGTGTTGGGTTATTTGGAAAAACCAGTGCCATTGGAATCTCTCAGTTGGGTCAGGGAGTAGAAGGTGGAGACAATGTTCTCAGGCTACATTCACACTGTCCTAGTTCATGGAAAGCGTATATGGGTATGTATCTTTCCTTAAACTGCCTCCTTGTCTATGAAATGCTTGCTATAACTTGGTTTGTACTTGGGATGTGGGCTGGAAAGGAATGGATAGCTCTAGAGGACAACCATATGCAGTTTTTTTGAAGGTTGAATTATTCATAATGTGTGTTGTTTCTATTCTAGTTTCTGTTTTCTATGGAATTTTCCTTTCCCACATGGGAATGATTGTCCATGTACAGTGTAGACGGGGTAGGAATAGAGTCTGGAAGCTCAATAAGGGAAATATGATCTCTTTGTTGCTAGTTCTTCTCAAGGATATATGATATGTCAATTCTCTATTTTTTCTTTATAATATCTATGGCGTGGTTTGTATGAGGCCTCAACCAAGAGTGGTGATTTTTGAAGTAATTTTTGTAAAGAATCTATACAGTCTTAGGAACTTGTGGTCATGTGGCTCTTCTGAGAAAAGGAGGTCTCACAGTGGATATGAATGGTGGTGTAGACCACCTGACTCGAATTTGTTTTTGGTACTTAGGCTAGAGCTTAACTCTATCCATATTTTTACTATAAATGTAGTAGGTCCTCCTAATCCGTGTCTCTGCCTTGATTGTGCGATAAAAACTGGGTATTGGTCTATGATTGGTCATCTTTGTTGGTTCATTAGTGGTATTTCTAAAAAAAATCGAATTGTGATGGCTCGGGGTGCTAACTCATCCGAAACTAGTGGCTAGGGTAATGGATGTAGACAAGGGGAAAATTCCAGCAGAGCATCATCCTCTTCCTGACCCCCGAAGAGGAGTGGTCATCAAAAAAATTCCTATATCCCGATAGATTTTGTTCAGGCATACAATGCAGGAACTCCAACAGATGAAAATCAAATGTTTTCATTGTGGGAGGCATAGCTCAATCAATGAGCAATAACAAAAGTGTAGGTGGAAGATTGGAGATGTCTTGCTTCGGATTTGGGTTACACTCGTGGTTGTACCACTCACTATAAACAACAGTTCACCTATATTGGATAATGAAAATTTTGGTGTAAAAAGCTATTATGACCCCTCATATTAATGCTAGGAAACCTGATCCAGGTTTCCAGGAAATTCAAAAGGAGTTCTAGCTGATCCAAGTCCATATTCAACAATAGAACAAGGGCCTTGGCTGTATTGAGAAGCATATACTATGTCTCCCTCAGTCAGAATTCTTAGTTCCAATGCAAAGGACCCAACTCATGTGGAGTCCTCAGACGATTAGATGTTTTTTTAGTTTAGCTATGGCTGTTTTTTGGTTTACTTTACTACTGTATATGTTGGTCAGTTCTGAATTTTTTAGTTATCTAGATAGAAACTCATGGATAGACATTTACACCTATAAGGACTTGCTTGACAGACCTAAATTTTTTAGATTTTGGATGGCTTACAATGCGTTTCGGTGGCCAACAAACTTGGTTTCCCACTAGGCAGGTTAAGGCCACTGAACATATTTTATGAATGTAACCCGATTTTACAATGAATGAATGAAGAAGGACCTAGCAAGCTTAAAAAAAAATAATAACATTAGAATTTGTATTAATATATTATTATTCAATTTTATATTCCATTATTTTTTTAATGTAAATAATAATAATATCATTATTATGTTTTTAAAAACATAAATGCTAATTTAATGTTAATATAATTGTATATAATCATAAATAGAATACTTTAACTACTGGTATGAGTATTTTTTCATGTTAGATCTATTGTTTTAAGGTTTCATGCAATTTTATCAAAAAAATGATAGGAAATTTTTTATTTTCTTTTTGAGTTTACACACACACACACACACACACACACACACACACACACATATACATACATACATACATACATACATAAACACACACACACACACACACACACACACACACACATAAGCTTGGCAGAACTACATCTTCATCATGTCCAATATATCACCCCGATTGAGGTAGGGAACTAAACTGGTGACTTCACGTCAAGGAGTGCCTTAAAAGAGCACCCGATCACCATATATCAAAGACCCCATGGACGAGTAAATATTTATATTAGTTCAATAATTTGAAATGATAAAAACTTTTAAATTGATCCATAAGGAAACGAAGGGATTTCCTAGAACCAAAATAAATATACCATTATGCAATAAAGACTAAAAATATTAACATAATTGAGATGGTAAAGAATAAAAAATAACAATCATAAAGTTGTAAAACATTATTTATGATGAAGAACATAATAAATATGCCTTATATATATTAGCATTAAATATTAACATTAACGTTAAAGATGTCTCATAAACACATTTAACATTACAGATTATATATTACACATTAATATTAATATATTATATGTAGATTATATAAATTAATATTAATTTTATATAGATTTACATTGATAATATTAATATATTAATATTATATTATTATCAATATTATATTAGTAGTTTCATTTTATTTTTTAAACGTTTTAGTTTTGATCATATGAACTTTTTCTTTATTTATAATTGTACATATATATATACATACAATCTCTCTTCCTTCTCTTTCTTTCAACCATTGTCCCAAAGATGGATCCTCTTTTAGATTCGAAATGTTGATAACTATCAAACATCATTGTGGAGAATATGAGTTTTTTATCTGCCAACACACACCACAAAAACCTAAAATTACCACATTTAACATTATTTGTCATGTTAAATATGTTAAAAGTTATGGATATTAAATATAAAATAATATTAAACTAAAGATAATATTTTTGAGAAGGTTATGTAAAGGCTTTAAACAATAGATCTAGCATTAACACCTATTCATATCAATAGTCGGAATATTATATTTACAATTATATATAATAATATTGATAATGATATTATTATTATATTATTAGCTCAAATAGAAGCCAATTTAAAAATGTTTGTCACAATGCCACATTACAAAAACCAACATCAGAATGTGGTTGTGCCCCACAAAAAAATTCTTCTGAAATTACTATGAAAAATAATGTTTGAACAATGTGATGATAAAAAACAATGTCTCATTGTGATAACCAACAACAATAGGCATTGCATTTTGATGGACAAAAATCATCATGGAAGGGTCACATTACAAAACTAAGATCATAATGCAAATATTCAAAAAGTTGGTGTTAACATGCTATGAAAACCAACACTAGGACAATATGATGAAAACAATTAGCATGACATAGTGACAAACAAAACAACATCACAATTTTTACAAATAGAAAGAATATAAATTTCCATTTGATGAACATTACACACCATCACAATGTCACATTAGAAACTAACATCACATTGTGGTTATGCAATTAAAATGACACGAACACCCACTAAATAAAGAACTTCCCCATGTCTATGTTCTTAACAAATATATTTGTTACAAAATGCCATTACAAAATGAACAACGTAATGTGGTTATTTAAAAAAAATTGTGTAAAATTGCTATGAAATGTGATGAAAAAAGCTAGCGTCAAAGTGTGACGAATGAACTATTTTTACTTTCGAATGGTATAGAAATTTATCCAATGTCACAAAATAATATTACATTACAATTTATCCAATGTCACAATCTAACATTACATTACAATTTATCGAATGCCACAATGTGGCATTACAAAATCAACATACAATCTATACAACAATGTGACATTGGTGCAATTTATTCAACATCGTAATGTGTCAAGCATTGTCACAATGTGACATTACAAAACTAACAATCTAATGTGATTGTGTAAGAAACAATTGTGTAAAAATGCTATGAAAATAAATGCTTACACTATGCGACGAAAAGAAAGAGTATCACATTATGACCAATGAACTATTGTGACAAATAAACCAATATCACAATTTGTTAAATGAGCTAAGGTGACAATCAAACCAACATCACATTGTGACAAACATATTGCAATGTTGGAATGGTATAGAATTTTTCCAACATTGCAATATGACAACTGCTGTTTGACATTACAATGATTCAAACATAACCCAACATCAAAATGTGGTATACATTGTCTAACCATGGTTAACTATGGGGAAACATGGTCAAACATGGGTATCCATTTTTAATCATATAAAACCATATTAAATTATGGAAAACATGGAAAACCAAGGTCTACTATGGTTAACATTGTGAACATGTAGTCAACCATTGCCAACATGCCTAGCCATGGTCAACCATGATCAAAATGGTCCAACATAGTGAAACATGTTAAAAAATGGTCACCATGATTGACCATGGTAATCATGGTTAACCATGGTTAATAATGCTCAGTAAAGGTCAACATCAGTAAACCGTAAACAAAAAATAATAAATAAAGGTCAACAATGGTCTATCTTCTTTATCTTTGGTCAACAATGGTAATCATAACCAACCATAAACACATAATTACTAAACCATAATCAATTAATGCTCCTCAATCATAATAAACCAAGCATAACAAACTATTGTCAACCTCATCAACCCTCCTCAACCATTAATGAAACTATTTTTGTAACATTAATGTAAGGTTAAACATGATCAACTTTAATGTAACAATTATCAAAATTAATGTTACATTATTAGATTAATGTAACATAAATCAATTATTATGTTTATGTTTGACCATGGTCAAACTTAGCCAATCATGTTAATCCATAGTCAACACTCTTCAACCTTGTTAACATTGTTGACCATGTTTAATCATGGTAAACCAATTTCAACCATAATCTTCTGCTTAATACCCGGTCAACCATGCTTATCATGGTGAATCATGGTTAATTAAGGTAAACTGTAGTAATCATTGTCAACCATGTTCAACTAAGGTTATTCATGGTCTATCTTGACCAACATTAGTGGATCGTCTTCAATCGTGGTCAATCTCTTAACCATGGTCAACCTTGTCAACTTCAACCATTGATGTAAAATTAACATTAAAATTAATGTAACATCAACCATGGTCAACAACATTATTGTAGCGATGTAACAATGGTCAACCATGGTAAACCAAGGTCAACCATAATCTTTCTTTTAATCCCTAGTTAACCATGGTACTCATTGCCAATAATGGTCAAATAATGTCAACCATGGTCTTCAACCATGGTTAACCCACAAATCCACTTCAACCATTAATGCAAACATTTTTGTAACATTAACTTTAACATTAATGTGACATCACCCATTGTCAACCATGATTGACAATCATCGACTATGATCAACATTAATGTAACATTGTTAGGTTCAATACCATTAATAAATTATTACATTAATGGCAACCTCATTAAACCATAATCAACCTCACTCAACCCTCGTCAACCATGGAAAATATCATCAATCCTATTCAATCATCGTCAACCATAGTCAATAAATCTATCCCACATGTTGGTCGTCAACAAGCACAATAATAATGTGGTTGATATAAGTCAATCAACGACATTTTCCACTTTTTATATGCTAATCGACATATGAAATAACACCAATCAATATATATATATATATATATATATATATATATATATATATATATATTATTAATGTGGTTGTACTAGTACCTAATAATTACTATTATCATCTCCAATTGAAAGTTTTCATTTAATTTTTCATATAAATTTAAAAAAAATTGGTATTTTTCTTTAAATATAAAAATATCTACAATTATATATATAAATTTTTAATACAGTACGATCCTGTATGAATTTTAAGTTTTGGAATGTACATTTCTTTCTCAAATAATAAATTTATTTGAACGAATCTCTCTTCAAATATTAAAATCCATCAATATTTTATTATAACTAGCTTAGATCGATTTTATTTTAACTAACCTAGATCTATCTTAACTCCATATCTACCAAGCGCTGAGAGAGATCACATCTCTTTTCACTCTAAAAAAAGTTTGTATCTAAAGATATTTGATTCCTCTAGGTGCTTGGTAGATCCAAAGTTAAGATGGATCTAGGCTGATTTAATTATTAATAATTAATCATTATAATTAATAATTTTATTTTAATTTTATTTTTAATTTTATGTAATTTGACCTTGTCAAAATGTTTTAATTAATAATAATAATAATAATTTATTTTATTTTTATATTTTATTTAATTTTTAGTTGTATTTTACATTTATTTTTATTGTTACTTTATTTGACATGTTCTAGATGAGAGGGATCTCTTAAGATTTAAACTTCTATGAGAGTGAAAAAAGATTTGATCTCTTAATTTAATTTCCTCTTTTAAATATGCTACATTCCACATGAATACCATAAATCAATATTATGAATTCTTATAAACTTCAAGCTCAAAACCCACAAATCAGTCGACGAAATTAAATTTTGTGTTAATTTAAAATTATTTTTGTTTTAGCATAAAATTATTTTTAATTTTATTTTGGGCAGAAATTTGTTTTTGTTTTTGTCTGTTAAAATTAACTATTTCTAATGCTGAACGGAATGATAACGGAAATTTCCGGGGCGGGCCTATAAAGACATCCAAATGCTTAAACCCTGCCCAGGGTTTTATCTCCAAATTTGCATTAGCAATGTCTATGTTATATACGGTCCGCAGATCAGCCTTTTCTACGATACTACCAGAGGCTTCCAGAGCTTTAAATCCCCATATATTCTTCCAATCAGCGCTTGGGTCTGCGTTTCAAAACCGTTGCATCTATTCAGCCCTCAGGGCTGCATTTCAAAACAGTTGCAGGAAAGAAATAATGAAAGGAACACCATGGGTTTCAAGACGCGAGTTTACTTCAGAATCTGAAGTCTATCCGAAATCCAATGAAAACCTAGTGAAAATGATCAAAGACGAGATTCCTTCTCGGCTTATATTTTGGCCCGGTTCCTGGGACCTGGAAGACATATCCTCCAGGATAGAAGGCAAGAAGGCGGTTATATTGCGGCGGGACAAATATGGTAACGAGGATATAAAAGTTGGAGCCACGCTGGTGGAGGATGATAAGGAAGATGTGTTTATAACAGTCACTATTTCTAAAGGAGAAGGGCCTATCCTTCAATTTGATTGCATCGGGTATTACTACGGCTTTCAAATTGAGGGCGTGGCCTTGAAACACCCACAGAATAAAGCATCACATGAGGGAGATGGAATTCCGTACGATGGACGTGATTTCAGGTGTGTATCGTGTGTATCATGATCGCTTATCTGTTTGTCCTTTGTCATTTTAGTCTTCCTAGGGTTTGAAGGGTCATTAGGGTTAGGGTTGGCCTATCAGATTTCTTCAGGTTCTGGGATTTTGGATTTTAAAGTTTCTTGCGGTTTATAGAGTTTGAATTTTCAGGCTTCTCGGGGGGAATTTTAGAGCTTTGGAACTTTAACTTTTGAGGGTTAGCGTAAGTATATGAAATTTTTGTTGACTGATTGGATCTTTGTTTGTTTGGCTGTAGAGATTTGGATGAGAGTTTACTGAAAGCCCTTCATGAATACTTGGAAGTGCGAGGCATCAATCTCGGCCTAAGAAATTACTTGAGCGTATATTTGCTTAGGGAGGGAAACAAATATACAGAGTGGTTGAAAGCGGTTAAGGAATATCTTGAAAGATAGAAGGTAAATGACGTTTTTGCCTTGGTGGCTAATTATGGATCAGCCAAATGAATGGCTAATAGTGCATCAGTCAACAAAATGCACCGATTGATATCGAAGTTTTTGCATTTGTTGGTTGGGTTATAGTGTTATGGTTTATGAGGAAGATGTCATTTTTAAAAGTGTTATTTGGGAAATGGTTGTTTTATTTAAATGAATGTTTCTTTGTGTTATAACTTTATTATCATGGTATCAATGATTGCTTTTTTGTGTTACAACTTTATTCATTTTGAGGATGACACCTAGATTAAATAGACTAATTGAGTGAGGCCTAGTCGGGACGTAGGGACTTTACCCCTAACCCTAACTCCATTCTCAAACAATTCCAAGATTGCATATGATTCACTAATACATAGAAATTTGAGAGTCACCCTAACCCCTAACTCTAACCCCATTCTTTGGCTTATAAGTCAACAATTCCAAGATTGCATATGATTCACTAATACAGAGAAATTTGAGTCACCCTAACCCTAACCTCATTCTTCGGCTTATAAGTCAACAATTCCAAGATTGCATATGATTCACTAATACCAATTCCAAGATTGCATATGATTCACTAATACGTAGAAATTTGAGAGTCACCCTAACCCCTAACCCAAGCCCCATTCTTCGGCTTATAAGTCAACAATTCCAAGATTGCATATGATTCACTAATACATAGAAGTTTGAGAGTCACCCTAACCCCTAACCCTAACCCCATTCTTCGACTTATAAGTCAACAATTCCAAGATTGCATATGATTCACTAATACATAGAAATTTGAGAGTCATCTCAACTTTGTATATAATTTTTCATATGATTCCATTTCACATGTAATTTATCAATGATGAAGAGGAGAAAATAAAAAATAAATCTATATGCTTGAACAATACTTTCAAGAGAAAAATTTGTTTGTCACTTTCAACTTTCATATGGTTTCATTTTCAAATATGTTAATGAATGAAGAGAGAGAATTAAGAATAAATAGTTATGATGAGAAAAATACAACATATTCACTTATTTAAGAGAAGAAAATTCGAGGAAGAATTAAGAATAAATAGTTATGATGGGAAAAATACAACATATTCACTTATTTAAGAGAAGAAAATTCGAGGAAGGAATTTTTTTCTGACAATGTTCTTCACCAATAAGGCTTCATCTATATTCCTAATTAATGAAATGATCAAAACAATGATCATGCTTACATATGCACAATTCCTTCTTTGGAGGGTTTTTCTTTTGAAATTTACCTGGTTTTGAAGTGTTTACGTGACTTTAGAATTTTTCCTTAAATAATTAACACTAAGGAATCTATAATTACGAAAAATCTAAAATGCATGTTCTAAAGTAATATATAAATTATATTTATTCAAGCTAGTATACAAGTGTTATGCTAGAAGCTTAGGTAATATTTGTATGGCTTTAGAATTTCTCTTTAAAAAATCAACGCTAAGGAATTTACAAGTATGAAAAAGCTAACACCAAGGAATCTACAAGTATGAAAAAGCTAAAATGCATGTTCTAAGTAATATATAAATTATATTTACTCACACTAGTATACAAGTGTTGCTCGCTTGCCAACATTCTGGTTGGTACATCTTACATCTTGGCAACATTTCAGTGGGTTGGTTGGGACCTACAATGTGCTTAAATGCCAAATAAATGATAGAAGCTTAGGTAACATCTTGGCAACATTTCAGTGGGTTGGTTGGGCCCTACAATGTGCTTAAATGCCAAATAATAGTATACAAGTGTTATGCTAGAAGCTTAGTAACATCTTGATAACATTTGAGTGGGTTGGTTGGGCCCTACAATGTGCTTAAATGCCAAGTAATATGGTAAAACTAACTATTCCTATGTGTGTCTTTAGTTTTCCTAAATTCTAGTATGTCTATTCATTGTTTGATTATTTTTTAAAATCTTCTTGTCTATTTTTCTTTATATTAAATGCATTCATGTTTGCAATAAGAAAAATAAAATAAAATAGTTTCACAATTGAATTTTAATATGCATTAAGAATTTTCACAATTGAATTTTAATATGTATTAAGAATAAAATAAAAGACTATGTAGTAAAGGGATTTTGATTTTTTCCTTTAAGAGATTATATATTCTAGATAGCCATGATATAAAGTTATGAGAGAAACAAACAACATATTCACTTATTTAATGGAAAAAAATTCATAAAAAGACTACTTTTTAAGACAATCCTCTTCACCAATAAGGCTTCATATTCCTAATTAATGAGATGATCAAAACAATGATCATGTCCATATGCACAATTCCTTCTTTATGAAGTATGTGGAGGGTTTTCTTTTGAAATGAACCTTGTTTCTCAAATGTTTATATGACTTTAGATCTAGTTGTTTATTTTTTTATATTATGCATGCTTACAATAAACAAGAAAAGTAAAATAGTTTCACATTTGAATTGTAAAATAGTTTCACATTTGAATTTTAATATGTAGTAAGAATAAAATAAAAGACTATCCATATGGATTTAGATTTTTTTCCTTTAAGAAATTATATATTCTAAATAACCCTGATATAAAGTTATGAGAGAATATTCACTTATTTAAGGGAAGAGAAGTCAAAGAAGGACTATTTTTTAGGACAATATTTTTCACCAAAGTTTCATGTATATTCCTAATTAATGACATGATCAAAACAATGATCATGCTCATATGCACAATTCCTTCTTGATGAAGTATGTGGGGTTTTCTTTTGAAATAAACCTTGTTTCTCAAATGTTTATATGGCTTTAGAATTCCTCTTTAAAAAATTAACATTAAGGAATCTCCAAGTTTGAAGCCAATTTTAACATAGTTAATCTTTACAAATGAAAAAGCTAAAATACATGTTCTAATTAAAATAAATAAATAAATATATATATATATATATATATATATATTCTTGAATTTCATGTTTGAGTTTAATTGTTTGATTGAATTTTATAATTTTACTTGATATTTATTTCTCTTTATATTGTACATGCTTGCAATAAGCAAGAAAAGTAAAACAATTTCACATTTGAATTTTAATATGCATTAAGAACAAATAATCAGACATTATATATTCTAGATAACTATAATATAATATTAATATTTTGTACACTTTAGTATGAGTTATCGAAATATCTACTCAAAATTAGAATCAGTTCTGGGTGGTAGACTCTTTGTCACACTCTTCTGGTGGCAGACTCTTTGTCACACTCTTTTTCGTTTAACTAGGACAAGGTGAATATAAGAAATATGCTGTCCACTATCCTTATGTACTGCAAATTCAACAAAAACAAATATCAACAAGAAAAAGTTTTTTTTTGTTTAAATAGGCACCACGACAAGGTGAATATAAGAAAGATGTTGTCCAATGTCCTTTTATTTTGGGGGGAGGGGGTGTGAATATACCAGCCTAGATCCATCTTAACTCCGGATCTATCAAGCACCGAGAGGGATCAAATCTCTCAAGGTGAAAACCTCTTTTTTGAGTGCAAAACTTGAGGAAAGTTTTTCACCTCGAGAGATTTGATCCCTCTTGGCGCTTGATAGATCCAGAGTTAAGATGGATCTAGGCTGGTTTCAGTCGTGTGTGACCAAGGAAAATCTATTGATAATATATCAATAATATGTAAATACATCTAATATTAACATAACCATTTTAAATATGTTAAATATGTCTCAGATTTATTGAGTCATTTTAATTTTAAATTTGATTAGTTACCTCAGTTTGTTGAGATGATAATTATTGTAAAATAAATTTAATGATGAAATAAAATTTTGAATGAATGATAGAAACTGTGAATAATAAGAATGTAGTCAATTAAAAAGGACAGTTGGAATCGTAAACCATTTTTTGTGCTTACATTGAAATCATTGCACACACACTATTAATCCAATGACTTTAAAATTAACGTACCATCATACATCCAATTACATCAAGTTAGAAATCAACATATACACTAAAATCAATGCAACTAATGTAAGAAATCAAATAATAATAGAAAACAACATCTGCACTAAAATCAATGCATCTAATGCAAGTAATCAAATATGATTAGAAATCAACATCTACACTCAAATAAATGAGTCTAGTGCAAGTAGGAAAATAGGATTTAAAACCAACATATGCACTGAAATCAATGCATCTAGTGCAAGCAATCAAATAGGATTAGAAATCACCATCTACACTTAAATAAATGCATTTAGTGCAAGAAATCAAATAGGATTATAAATCATATACATTTAAATCAATTCATTTAGTTAAATCATCTACATTTAAATCAATGCATTTAGTGCAAGCAATCAAATATAATTAGAAATCAACATCTACATTGAAATTAATGCATCTAGTGCAAGCAATCAAATAAGATTAGAAATCACCATCTACACTGAAATCAAGGCATTTAGTGAAAGAAATCAAATAGGATTAGAAACCACCATCTACATTGAAATCAATGCATTCAGTGAAAGAAATAAAATAGGATAATCTAAATTGAAATCAATTCATCTAGTGCAAGAAATCAAATATAACCAAAAATCAAAATCTACATTAAAATTAATGCATCTAGTGAAATAAATCAAACAGGATTAGAAATCATCATCTACACTGAAATTAATGCATTTAGTGCAAGAAATCAAATAGGATTAGAAATCATCTACATTAAAATCAATCCATCTAGTGTAAGTAAGCAAACATCATTAGAAATCAACAGATACACCAAAATCAATTCATCTAGTGCAAGAAATCAAATAGGATTAGAAATCACCATCTACACTAAAATCAATGCATTTACTGCAAGAAATCTTCTTCCCTCTCTCCCCCATATATGCCTATATATCCCTCCATCTCTCCTTGTTTTTGTCTTTATCTCACCCCACCAAACACACACTCTCTCTCACTCCATATCTATCAATTTCCTTGTCCCTCCCTCCTTCTCTCCATCTATCTTTTTTTCTCTTCACCTTACATCTATATCTATATCTCACTCTATATCTCTATATCAGCTCCAAAACATAAACTCTCTTTCTCCAATCTATCTATCTATCAATCACTCCCTCCTCCTCCTCCTCCTCTCTCTCTCTCTCTCTCTCTCTCTCTCTTTTCCCCTTCCCTCCCTCTATCTCGCTTTTATCTCTCTTCCTTCCTGCTACCCTTTCGCCCTCTCTCTCCATCTTCTTTATCACTCCCTCTCTCTCTCTCTCTCCACCTTTCACCCTCTATGTCTTTATTCTTACCTCCCCCTCTCTCCCTCTCCATCTTCATATCTCTTTCCCTACCTCTCTTCACTCTCTCTCTTCCTTTCTCTCCACCCCCCTCTCTCTCTCTATCTTCACCTTCCAAATTTGTTACCATATGCCTCTCTCTCTCCTTCTCTCCCCCCTTCTCTCCATATCTCTTTATTTTCCTCTTTATCTCACCCCAAACATACACACTCCACCATCTCCCTCTTGTCACTCCCCCTCTCTCTCCAATTACTCACTCTCTATGTATTTCCTTCCCTTTCCCTCATTCTCCTCATCCAAACTCTCCATCTCTCAATCCCTCCCTCTCCTTCCCTTCCAACCATTTCCATTGCTCCCCCTCTCTCCCCGGCTCTCCCTCTTTCAAGTCCTCTCTCTCTTTCTCTTCCTCTCTCCTTTCTCTCCTACCTCCCTTCTCTTCCCCCATCTCTCTCTCTCCATCTCTCAATCCTCCCTCTCGCCCCAAATCCATACTTATCCCTCCCTCTCTTTCAAGTCCCCTCTCTTTCCTTTCCCTCCCTTATCTCCTACCTCCCTTTCTCTTCCCCCATCTCTCTCTCTCTCTCTCTCTCTCTCTCTCTCTCTCCCCCCTACAATCCTCTCTTCCCCCATCACTCTCCTCCTCTCTCTCATAATTCCTCTCTCGCCTCCTTCTATTTGACCCCCCAACTCTCTTTCTTTCTCTCTCTCTCTCTGTCCTCCAATCCTCTCTCTTCCCCCATCACTCTATCTCACTCTTCAACCATCTTACTGTTTCTCTCCCTTTATCCTTCTCCCCCCCCTTGTCTTCATCACTCCTATGTATCTTTATCTCACCCATAAGCATACACACTCTCTCTCCATCTCTCCCTTTTCACTCCCTCTCTATGTATTTTTTCTTCATTTCCTCGCTCCGCCTCCAACTCCATCTCTCTATCCCTCCTTCTCTCCTCCTCCTCTCATCCTTTCTCTCCTACCTCCCTCTCCCTTCCCCCTTCTTTCTCTCTCTCTCACTCTCTACCCTCCAATCCTCTATCCTTCTCCCTCCCTCTCTCCTTATCTCTCTCTCACCTCCATCTTTATGTCTCCCTCTCTCTCTCTTACCCTTCTCTAACTCTCTCACTCTTCTCCCTCTCTCTCTCTTAATTCCTCTTCTCCCCTCTCCTTCAATTTATCTCCATATCCACCTCTATCATATATCATAATATATTAATATATATTACAATATAATAAATTTAATATTGTATTAATATAAACATATTAAATTTAATAATATTAATATTTAATATTAATGTTAGGGTTAATAATGTTTTTTTGGCATGGTATTAATAATAAGTTGGTCCATGGTATTTGACCCTTATACTTCATATATAATTAGATGTTGATTTCTAATCGTATTTGATATATTTTTATTTATTTACCTCACCTCTTTATACCTCTTTTATATTTATTTATTTACCATACCTCTTTTATAAATATGTTACTTATTTGCCCATGGTATTATTAATAATTTGTCCCATGGTATTATTGATAATTTGTCCCATAGGATTCACCTAAATAAAACCTTTTTTTGAGTTTTTATGAATATAAAGTGGTTTATTGAGTAAATATAAAAATCGGTTTTATTTATTTACCATATCTATGGTTTATTTATATTTTTAAATATTTACCATATTTTATTTATTTACCATATCTCTTTTTTGAGTGTTAGTAAACCTCTTCATATTAAGTTTATATAGTTTAAATTTATTTTTTATGAATTTTTAATTGTTCATTTATATGTTTATGTAAGATATTGTTCAAGCCGACATTTTTTTTGGCTTCTGACATACTTACACATCGGGGTCATACTGGGCTGTAGAATGCGCCTCTCGACGCAATAAAAATGATGGTGTCCAAGATAGATAGCATTAAAAAGGAAAATTGCAAAAGTAAATATATAAAATGTAAAATATATAAGGAACAGTTGTTGAATTATTAGACTTTTAACTAGGAATCTCAATAACTAGTGTTTCTTGTAAAACATTGTAATGAGCAGTTTATTTTAACAAATTTTCAAAGATATCTTTTAGCAAAGATGGTATTGAAGAGGAAAATTGCAAAGTAGGTAGGGTGTTTATGAAAACTATTAAGATGAGTAAATTGAATTGTTAAAATTGCAAAGTAGGTAGGGTGTTTATGAAAACTATTAAGATCAGTAGATTGAATTGTTACACGTAACTAAACAAGCATCAAACTGGTTTAATGAAAGAGTTGGTCTAATAAATTCTTCTCAAAGCCAATATATTGTTATTATTTAACTAATAATTTTTTTAAAAATATTGCATCTCATAAAATATTATGTAAGAAAAAAAATGGTTATATTCACAATTATTAATTACAAAGAACCCACAACTCTTCCATAAAAACAACTTACCCAAAACCAATAAAGCAAGAGAACATGAACTAATTATTAATTACAAAGAACCAACCACTTTTTCATAAAAACATCTGACCCAAAACCAATAAAGCAAGAGAACATGAACTAACTAGAATATAGGGAAGCTAATGCATTGTTTCCTTCAAATTGCCTTAAAATAAATAGAGGTTGATGTATTGATTCTTTTAGATTGCTTTTTTTCTTTCGTATGTAAATTGCGAATTATTATATATTTAGAAAATATAAATAATTTAATTAAATTATAAGTTTAGTCGTAAAGAAAATAAAATGCAATAAATAATTTAATTAAAATGTACAAAATTTGACATATTAAAAGGTAAGATGTTATTTCGTTCAAATATAAAAAATCACTTACTAAATAGTATTGGTTCAATTAAAAATAACAAGTTAAAAGTAATGTTGATATCTAATCTTTGCAAAAACACTGTAAATATTGTAAATAGAAATAAATCAATGATTCAAAGATGGCAACACAATCATATATTCAAAGATGATAGCACAATCACATATTCTCTCTTAAAGACTCAGGAAATAGACTTGTCCAACGTCAGGATTTGGAAGAAATATTGGTGAACTATTTCCGGGAAATTTTAATAGAACCAGATCAGAACATAATGGAAGACAACACACGAATCAAGAAATTCATTCCTAATGTAGTAAAAAGAGAGCAGAACCTGGCATTGCTCAGGGAAATCACTCTTGAGGAAGTGGAGGAAGTGGTTAAGGGCTTAGCAAAAAACAAGGCGCCAAGATCAGATGGCTTCACTACGGAATTCTTTCAAGAAAATTGGTCCTTCATTGGAAAATATATTCTTGACATGGTTGAGGAGTCGTGAAGGACAAGACAAGTATACCCTGTCTTGAACTCTACTTTTATAGCTTTAATTCTGAAACATGAGAATTGTGATGTTCCATTGGGGTTCAGACCTATTTCCCTCTGTAATGTCATCTATAAGATCCTATCTACAATCATGGTGAATAGGCTAAAACCTATCCTCCCTTCTCTTATCTCTCTAGAACAGATGTGGTTTGTAAAAGGAAAAAAAATCTTGGATGGAATTGTCTGCCCAATAAGCCATTCATTCTCTTCACACTATTAAAGATAAAGGTATGATGATAAAATTGGACCTTGCTAAAGCCTGTGATCACCTCAGCTAGAACTACCTCCAAAATATCTTGTAGGCCTATGGTTTCATCAAAGATGGATTCAATGGATCCTATCCTTTATCTCTAACCCTAATTTCTCTATCTTGATCAATGGATGCCCCTCTGACCCTTTCAATGCCTCTCGTGGTCTGAGATAGGGAGACCCTTTGTCCCTGTTTCTGTTCATTATTGTTGAGGAAGGTTTGGGCAGATATATCAAACACTAGGTGGCTATCGGATCCTTCAAAGGCCTGAATATTTGGGGGGCTGGCCTCACTCTTTCACAACAACAATTTGTTGATGATATCTTGCTTTTCTGCCAAGATAGCCTTAGTGAATCTAAAGTCATTTTAGTTATTCTTAAAGTGTTTATGGCTACTTCTGGAACCTTGATCAATAATGATAAATCCAATGTATTTTTTTTTAACACTGCTCCTCAATCTCAACGGTTCTTAGCTCGAACCCTCAGATTCAACATTAGGACTATGCCTACAAAGTACCTGGGGATGCCCCTTTCTATCAACTCCCTTCGTGTATCTCGATGGAAAACTTGAATACAAAATTCCCCTAATTTCTTTTTTATTTCTTCTCCTAATATTGCTCTTGCATCTAAGATTGGAAAGCTAATAGTAGTTTCCTCATCATTGTTAATTTCTTGCTCATTTTCTTGTGTTCTTCTGTTTTGATTTTCTCTTCTTGCTTATTCCTCTATCCTTCTAAGTGCTTCTGCTCTTCTGTATTCCTCTTCCTTTATTTCTTCCTCAATTATTCTTCCTTCCTCTCGTTTTCTTCGCCATTCCCTTTGCTGCCTTTCATATTCAAATCTTTGTTCAGGAGTCATGTTTATTCTAGTTGATCCTTCTCCTTCTTCAACCATTTCTTGTTCAGAGATATGTAGTGTTTCCAGATAAGGTTGATTTTGTATTTCTTCAACTACTTTGATTTTTTCAAGGACAGGTTTCTCTAGTTGTTTTTATTGTATCTTTTTGTTTCCATACGGAAGGAGGTTCTTTAGGTGATTGCTTTATTTTTACCTCAAAGGCTAACAAGATTTGTTTTTCAACTAAAGTTAATCTCTGTTTTTCCTCTAACTCTTCTATAGTAGGTCTTCCAACAACTGGTGTTGTTAGTCCCGTGGATGAATGAGCTGTTGGGGGGTTTTTTTTCACAAATATACCCTTCTGATCTCTATTTCTAGGCATAAGAAAACATTTCTTGAAAGAAAAACTATTTTTTTGTTGTTTTTGGTGATTATATATATATATATATATTATCTTTTTATATTTCTATTTGACAGTTTTGAAATATGCTTCCCCGGCAACAATGCCAAAATGTTGGGTCAAATTACTGTGTAAACTAATGCAAGTATTTATTATCAATCCGAGCTAGTGGAACTTAGAAGCATCCCCAAAGTATATGGGTTTCAATTATGATCAATTTAGAAGATGGTTTATCAATGACTAGGGAAATGCATATTACAAATATAAATCAAACTTAAACAATTTCTAAATTCAAGTGTGCAATGAGAAGCAGAAGAATATCCTAACTTAAGAGATTTGTTTGTCCTTCTCTAACAAGATTACCTCATGAATTAGAAATCAAAAAATACTAATTGAACAATAGATTAAGATACATGAAGCAATAATTGAAGAGGCTCTTCACTAAAGAAGACCTAGTTGTCCTTCATTATATATTAATTTATCAGTAATGCTATTGTTAGAAACAAGAATTTAGAAAAGCATGTAAAGGCATGAAAATATGAATTCTAACTTAATATCTTAATTAGATAGAAAGAATATTTAACTTAAACATTTGTTTTTCCTTTCATATGAAAAATAAGAATGATCATTAGATTCATCAACACTCATAAATAATCAACATAAAAAAGTTAAACATAAGCAAACTAATTCAGAAATTGCAACTACAAATAAACTACGAAGTGCACTTAGCTCGGTGTGGGGGCCCTCCACCCTTGATTCACACACTGAAGGTGTTTTCAGCTACTTAAAACTTTAGTAAATCAACCAGAAGATAAAAGCAGAAAATAAAATGGAACATATCTTCAATTATGTCTCCAAAGTCTCAGAAATAATAATGTTAAGTCATACAAATTCTACATACAAATGCCTTCAAAGTTTGAGGCTTAAATAGATAAAGTATCTAAAAATTCATCTAAAATATCTCCTATAGTCATGAATATCCTTATCTTATCCAATCAAGTCGAATTCATCCATCAAATCCATCAAAATCTAGAAAATCCCACAAAATAAGAATTTTGACCTAGTTTTTAGGGATCCTCCATAAAGACAGGTCCTGTTTGACCGCCTTTGACCGGGCCTATTAAAGATCGGTTTGACTGTACCAACATGTGTACACTTAATATTAGTTCCCAAGCCTTCTATAAATATATCCAACTCAAGCTCAAGTGTCCTGCAAATATGCAAACCATGAGGCCATTACGGGAATTTATGATGCTGTCCAAAAATGCACTTAAATTTCAATTTTTACAAAAACTTCAAATAATTGAAGAACATAATTTAAATACTCGTATATGCATTTTTTGGTCAGAATAAGGTGGATATGATGGTGTATAGAGGGATAGTATGGAAAATAAGATGTATTTCATAAATAAAAAGAGATAAAAAATGAGGGCCAACACACCATACCAGGCTAATGACAACCTTGGTTGTGGATAATGACCAGTTGGTAGTTGCCATCGAACATTTGGCTTCTCACCCTCTACCCCAAAACTCCAAGTACAAAGCCCTAGAGATGATTCTAGAGCTAGCTTCCACCCCTTTACCAGACAAGTTGAAGCTCCATAAAGTCATTGGGGAAATGTTGCATACAGAGGTGTTGAAACACACCCTCGAAGCCGAGAGAAGGCTAGCCTAGATGAAAAGCACTCTGAAAAGAGAAAGAGAAAATGCAAAGGATATTTTAACTCAGCTCGAGGATTGCAAGAATTTTATAAGAGGTAAAGGCACTGATCCTAATGCATCAATGCAAACTCTACTGCAAAAAACCAAATTGGAGGTATAGGAGTTACGACGTAAGTTGAACATTCCCCGTTC
This sequence comes from Pinus albicaulis, assembly GCA_034641835.2. Lineage (NCBI taxonomy): Eukaryota > Viridiplantae > Streptophyta > Pinopsida > Pinales > Pinaceae > Pinus > Pinus albicaulis. The sequence goes on along the minus strand of CM076575.1, from coordinate 875,143,672 downwards.
AAGGCATATCGAAATAGAGGAGCTGGCCCAAGTCGAAAAGGAGAAATACACCCTCACTAAGGCGCTTTCACAAAGAGATGAAGAGATAAAAAAACTGAAGAGGAGGTTAACTGCGCTTCAATAGGCTCAGGAAAATCACGTATGCCCACTTGAAGTGCCCGATGACCCACATAATGCTTTAGAGAACTTGACCAAGGCTTTGGCGGATTTGAATATGTCAAAGGATGAGACTCGAACTACCAGATGACTAATGGATGAAGAAAAGTTAGCCTTTGCAGAGAATGAAAATACACTCTCATCTTTAGAGAAAGAGGTGGATGCCTTCGCAGAGATTCTCAAGAGCAGAAAAAGTCGATCAGAGACTTAAAGGTTCAACTCAAGGGCAACATGTCGCTATTAGAAGCCAAAAAAATAAACTGGATCAAGATCATGAAAGAGGTAAAGGAGAACTGGGAGCTCATTACATTGGCAAATGACAAAAGAACGCCATTCATGATTTCAAATTACATTTGGACACAGGTCGCTGAGAAGGAAATGACAATGTGACAATTACATAGAGATAAATTATATTCATCTATGAGCTCCCCTCAGAGGAGTTGGGCATGCGCAGAATGGTCGATCGTTTCAAGACCATAATAATCACCAAGATGATTCAAAAGGAAGTGGCATGAGTTAAAGTATCGAAATATTTTGAAATAGTGGCTAGTGAGGTGGAAGCTTTTGATCATGAGTGGGGCAAGGTAGTGGAAGCAGGACTACCCGCATGCTCGGACCCATTGGGGGCATTGCTCCCCTAGACCACGTATGAACAAAGGATGACCATGATCAAGTGTAAGGCTGATTCAAACTTGCAAAATGCCTCTTGCCCGAAGGCGGAAACCTTGGTGGCATCACTCCACAAGGAATTTTTCCTCCTTGCCATGGTTAAAAGGTTCTTTGCTGCTCACCTTGACTACACCGAGCTGAATCAGCTGTGTGCATTGTTTGAGCACTTCAGTTCCATGCCCTTGCTCGCAGATATCATATGGAAGAGATGTTATGAGCACTCACACCCACCAGCCGCCTCTACTTCACAGCCAATGGTGCCACCGTCATCTCACCTTTCTGGCTCCTCCTCCACTCCTATGTGTACATGTGGCTCGGGGCCTTCTCCCACCCCTCAGCGCAACCATTGAAGATGTCAAGATCAGGCCCATGTGGCCTTTTATTTACTTTATATTTTTATGTTCTGTTATTATGTTTAATCGGGTGAAATCATCATTTCACCCTCGTCACTGTTGTTATTATTGTCACTGTTAGCATGCTACTGCTGGACCATATCGTTTTGATTTTGATATGTGTAATGAAAAATCAAGAAATAATATCTGTTTAAGAAATATCTATCCACGAACCTGTGATAACGAGGGGCTATAAAGATGTAACTCTGAAATTATAGAAGTGTTCTGGTTTTTGTGGAAGTTTTGGGTTCCTATTGTATATCTTTTGTAATTAATATTTTGAGCTTTGAATGCATATCTTGGCGAGATGTTTTCGAAAGCTAATATAATGACAAATTTGTTTTAAAATGGATTCCAATTGGATTATTGAACAATATGTATGTGTTCGTCTTATGTTTTTTTAAGTCCCTTTCTATTTTGTTAAATAACTCTTCAATTGTGTCATGCGAGAAGTGGTGGTTATTGATGTTTAATAGATGAATATGTATACATCCTCACTGAGTGAAGATGACACTCAGATGTTAATTAATAAAGTAACCTTAATATTTCTCTCCATGGGATGACCTATCCATCAATATTATATCGGCCACCTTTCTCCCTAAGTTTGAGAAGGAAATATTCTTATTTCATTATAAGCCTGACTCCCTCAAACCTCCTCCCTCTTTTATTTTGAGTTTTCAATGCCTTATATTCCTAAGTCTATTCATTGGTTTTAAACCTGGCCCATTCGCATCAACTCAGATCTATGCGGCCTCAAGCCCATTCGGTGTATAATTTAGTATAATCTGGTGTTTAGTACCACTGTTCCCACAATCATCTTAGACCACAATTATACCCATCCTATAAATATAATTTCAGAAGATGCCTTCAAGCAGAAACTCCCTTAAATTCTTCTGATTTTTAAGATGTCCTAGGCACTGGTATTTCGCAACTCAAGGCTGTCTCTAGGAGTGACAACTTTTTGGCATCGTTTCCGGGGAGGAATTAGAAGAATCATTTCCTTGGGATATGAAATTAGTTCACCCTTTAATCAGGTGAGCATGAAGGGTTGAGAGTTTCAAAACCCTCACCTTGGTGACTCCACTACAATCAAGTTTAAATCAGCTATAATCCTAGCTTATAAAAGGCCTCATACTCGATCATATACCTCCCAAATGAAAACCCCTTCCATATCGATCCCAAAAAAATCATATTTAGGAGGATCTAGAAGGAAAAGAAACCAAGCCATACTGAATTACCCCCTTTTTCTCTGGAAGCTTCACCCTATTCATCTCAACAGTCTAATATCTATGGCCAGAGTTCCATAGTCCGTGTGCTCGAATATCTCCTAGAAGTCTCTACTCTATACAACCGATTTATAAATGATGAAGCACAGTCAACTGACACCTCCCTACCTCCCTTTCATCTTACCCATGAGGTTGAGGAAGTAAAATAAGTTGCAACACTCCAAATTTTCTTACAAGCTACCCTCAACCCCTCCACTCATAAGATACCTATTATCCTTCACCCCTTTCATCAACAATCTCACCACCACAATTTACCACCACCTCCCCCAATGGCTGTACCTAGGTTCCTCCTAAATAAGTATGCTCCATTAGCTCTTCCCCAGCTTTTAAATGACATGCCACAGGACTATCTCAAGATCTTGTCCCAGTTCACAGGGGAAGATAGCACTCCAATGCAGAGACACATCAAAAACTTCTATGCCTTTGCTGAGAATGTGAACGTGGAGCACCTTGATGTGGTATTAAGGCTTTTCGTCCAATCCACGGATGGAGAGCTAGGAAATGGTTCAAATCTCTAGCCAACAACACGGTTCAAACTTGGGAGGAGATGAAGAATCTATTCACACTGAAATGGGGAGAAAAAAGGTTTCACGACTATGTTCTCACTAAATTCAATGCTCTGAAAAAGAGGCATAATGAGGACGTAACAGAGTTCATAAAAATATTCAATAAGATGTATAATAATCTCCCCGCAGAATAAAACCCCCTCAAGCAGCGGCTAAGGTAATTTTTGCAGGTGCTTTTGAACCAGAATTCAGGTTCACCTTAAGGGAAAAGAATTTTGAATCTCTAGATCAGATTCAGACCAATGTATTGGAAGTAGAGGCAAAATTTACCTCTACTGGAAAGTTTAGGGGGAAAGCAGAACATGAAGTAAGAAGGAAAAACAAAGAGGATACTTTTACTTCAAATCGAGAAAGATAATCACAAGACATAATTTAAGAGATGAACAAATTAATCAAGAACCTTTCAAATAAGTTGGTGAAGCTTGATTTAGAGGCCAAGAACTCCTCTCCTCGCTCTAATCAGATAGTTCCTAACCGATGATTCAATCCCCAGTATAGGAAGCCTACTCTGCAGCTGTTGCAGCGTGAAAGGAATGAGAACAAGATCACATTCAACCTCCTTTGTATTTGGAGGGGGAAGTGGAAGAGGGTGAAATCATCTTACAAGGAGAGGCAGAAGAGAAGGAACCTCATCTCAAAGACCAAGATATTGAAAATTATTACAGATAGTTCATGGACTTCATGCAGGCACAACTCCATAGGAAGTATGATCTCAGGTCTTCTTGGAAGAGAACCTGAGTACAAGAACAAAAATAAGAGTCAGTATCAAGAGACAAAAATCCTCCTAGTTCTTCCTGTAAAGTAAAGAAACCATTAGAAGAGTCATCCTCCCATAAGGCTACTGCATCCACCTCCATAAATCAGGACTCCGATCCTCCCAAAAACTAAAGGTCTCTAGCTCCACCCCTGAATTTTCCTGATCCTCCTAAAGAATATGTCAAGGAAACCCCTATCAAAAAAGGACCTTCAGTTTTTAATCTCCAAAAATAATTGGAAAAGGTCAAGATCCTAGTTCCCCTAATTGAGCTCCTAAAACAACTCTCTTACAAAGCTCAAGTGTCCCAATTTATGCAGCCTCATAGTGTAAGCTCCCTGCCTGATAGCCTCAATCTCTAAGAAGAGCGACGCATGGTAGTTTTCGGACCTCACACAGAAGAGCAGGACTCAGCCACACCTCCATTCTATGTGACCTTGGTGATACATGAAATGTTACTACACAATTGTATGCTGGATTTTGGGGCATCGCATAACCTCTTACGCTTGTATGTCACGGAACAACTGGTGTTGCAAATCACAAGGCCTTATAAATAATTGTACTCGTTCAACTATAAAAGATTAAAATGTTTGGGAACAATAAAAGATCTGGTGGTGAACTTGGCTTAGATCCTAGCCAAGAGTGTGCTAATGGATATCGTCATAGCAGACATCCCAGCTCGGCTTGGTATGTTGTTATCTAGATCCTGGGGATCCAAAATTGGAGGATCAATAAAGCTTGATCTAACTTATGCCACTATCCCAGTGTTCGAAGGAGAGGAGAGAATATTATATCGGGAGTCCAGGTTTGCGAAAAATGGTAACCAAAGTTGATGGTTTGACCAAATCTTAGGTATATGGTAAGGAAGGTGAATTTTCTTACCTCATACTAGAAGATGACGAGATGTTCCTCCAAGAGACAAAGGTCTGCCCCCCTAAGATAGGGTAATCCCAAAAGTGGAGAGGCAAATAAAATATGGACCCTACAGTTCGATGGAGCCTATTCAAAAGAAGGAAATGGGGCAAGCGTACTCCTGATATCTCTGGAAGGATATTTGATTCTCCTCTCCTTCAAGCTCGAGTTCAAAGCCACAAAAAACATGGACGAGTACGAAGCCCTGTCGCTGGGATTGCAAGCAACACAAAAAATGAATATATAAAACCTTAAGGTGTTTGGATATTTATAACTGGTAGTAAGGAAAATAAGGATCCAATGCCAGACAAAGCACCCACGTCTCAGAGCTTATAAGAATGAGGTATGGAACTTGGTTGAAAAATTCTTCTTGGCATTTAATATCCAGTTCATGCCTAGAAATAAGAATAGAATGGTCGATTCACTAGCCGTGGCATCCAATAATTTTTGTCCCCCTTAGAACCCGTTGCTCAGATTTGAAGTGGAGGTGTGATATCGCCCCTCAATTCTGGATAATGTGAAACACTGGAAGTTTTTCAAGGATGAAGAGCAAGTTAAAAAATTCATGGAAATGGTGGGTGAATTCAAAAATTCAGTGATCGACACAGGAGTTGAAGATGACATTGCAGAACCAAAGACAAGATGGGAGGAGACACTTTCCGGGCACCGAATTCTAAAGCTAAAGGGAAATTTCATTCGTAGAGACCTTGTGTCGCTGGAAAGGATTTTCGACAAAAATGATGTCCCTGTAAACTCAAGAAAGCCAGCCCCCGACGAACTAGTCAGGGATTTGAACATCGGGGTATAAGAAATCCAAAGTTGGTAAATCTATCAAAGGGGGTTCCTGAAGAGTATCAAGGTCAATATCTAAAGCTGTTCTGATCATATAAGGAAGTTTTTTCCTGGTCATACTAGGACCTAAAGACTTTTGACATAGATATCATACAACACAAGATCCCCCTTAAAGAAGACGCCAAACCTCATAAACATAAGCTAAGGCAGATTAATCTGCTCCTCCTCCTAGCTATCGAAAAGGAGATCAAGAAGTTATTGCTTGCAAAAATCATCATGCCTCTGAGATATTCAGAGTGGGTGGAAAACCTAGTTACTGTAAGAAAAAATAATGGTGAAATCAGGCTTTGTGTGGATTTCCGGAACTTGAATCAAGCTTCACTCAAAGACAATTATCCCCTCCCTAAGATGGATCACATCCTGCAGAAGGTGATGGGATCCTCCCGCATGTCTATGATGGATGGGTTCTCAGGCTATAATCAAGTGGCGGTACTCCCAGAAGATCAAAATAATATGACATTCACCATGCCTTAGGGAATCTTAATGTATGCCTGGCAGGGAAAATTTTAAGAACCCCCCTAAATTTATATATATAATAAATGGGTGAATCCCCATGATACATAGGAAAAATGGAAGGTTTTTTTATTAATAATATAATATGTATTTATAATTTTTTGGCAAATCTCTCATGAGATTATATTATCTTGTAAAATCATGGTGAATCACCAAGACAAATGGCGAATCACTACTACAAAATGGTGAATCGTTGTCTAGTGGAGTTCGGGGTGTTGGTTCCAATGAAGATATGGTAGTTGAACCAGGAGTAGGAGGAAGAGAACCACCAAGACCAAGCATGGCACATGGTGACACTGCCTGCGCGTTCACAAATCCTTCATGCCTTTGCTTCTTTGGTTTTGGTTTGAGTGCACATGTGATGATGAATCCTTGTTGAGCTTGTGGTTATCTTTTCGAGCATATTACATGTCTTCTTGAAATTTTAACAACTATTCCTCAATAACCTTGAAATGCTCAGAACCTCTCTTGACTTTTAGCTGAGTCAAATTAGGCTACAACAGTGTCCATGATAAGTAAGGAAATTTACTCAACTATACTAATGAAAATCCATACCTCCGGGGTCGGAAGGCCAACCTTAAATCATGTGATCATAACAGATGGGCAAAGGACTACATGGCTAGCTCAAGTGGCAGAGATAATGGCACATCGAGCTATCTGGTGGCTGCTAGGGTCTGTTGGCTATCGACTGAGGACCATCTAGGAGAAAAATTTTCTCCTATTCGTACTACCCACAGGTGGTGGATAACAATTCCTCAGGAGGCCCATTTTAGACCTCAAAATTTCTCTAATGTTTGTATGTGATGCCGCAATATCTCGTAGTTCACATGTTGGATGATGATTGTTGTTCTTAAGTGAATGAACGTGATCCCTCTCCTTAAGAGTTTTATATGGGGCATTAATGGATCTTGTTGGTGATGATGTCATAAGTCCCTGTGCCCTTAGCAACATTGTGCTTCCTTGAACGAGGTTTTTTTTCATTTTGGAAGGATATAACAAGGACAAATCATTTGAGTGTGTCTTTTCCCCTAATTCAACTTCTCTTGTACTTTGATTTTTTGTCTTGGGCTTACCATCCATATCACCTAATATGTCTTTCTTTCAACTAGCCCAAAAATCATTCCAATTCCTTATGCCTGCATTCTGCCGTGCACTATTACCGTCAGGTTCAAGAGATTGATCTCTCTTATTTTTCTCAGGAGGGTATATCCATGACAAGTCAATTGGATGTGCCTTCACCCATGCTTTAAATTGTTTTGTTTTTTTCTAGGTTTTTGCGACATTCTTCATTTTTCTGCCAAAAGTCTGCATACTCCTTCCCAAAAACCGATTCCGTTGGATCCATTTTTCCAATAACCCCGCCAGGTTGGCAAGAGCGCCATCTCTGATACCACTTCAATGTCCTAGGATAATTTTGGGCTAGTGTTTCTTACATAACTAGGGTTTCCAACAAGATTCCTTTTCTTATTCAAACAATGGAATAAACAGTGCATTCACAACATCAATATTAATGCATAAGTAAACAATATCTTAAATCCACAATCAATAGTATTGACCATCCAATAACAATATAAAAAATTTTCCACAAAGTACGATACTATATCAATGATTTTTACAAAGAGTTCCAGTGTTCAACCAAATTTTAGCTTAATTCTACCAATTGTAATTACCCTAGCCTCCTATAACAGTGACCTGGACATATCCTGAGTTGTTCCACATACTGGAAGAAAATTGCAATGAGTTCTGTTGTTTTTCTGTTGATACTTGTGGCCAGATATGTCACATTTAAACCAGTTCATAGTGATCAGTTTCTCCAGCAACTATTTATATGTCCCTTGTACTAATTTGTAGCCCTAAAAGAATTGAAATCCTGTTTTATTACGTCCAGAAGGGCCCAATCCTGTGACAATTATTTTTTAGTGTAAACGCAGCCCTATGAGGGCCGAAAAACCTCATAAAATTATCCAGATCAGTGTTTCTTCCTAATCCTGCTCTTCACTTTCACAGAAATGATATTTGCGACCCTGTGGCTCAGCCCTGTAGTTGTGGCTACGATTCTACGGCCTCTCAAAAACCTAATTGTGTGTCTGTTGTTTTCTTGTTAATCCACTTCAGGCATGCCACATAATACATTATTCTTGAAATGGCTGGGTGAATAAGTCACAAGAAATTGCATCCTTGCCAAACCAAAACAAAGATGCTTCAAATCTATTGTTGTGTCAGAATAGAGTAAAATCTTCAATTCTTAAGCTAAACCAAACTACTCCAATGACCTGTGCCAGAACAAGAAGAAGGGTGACTAGGTAGGGTGGGATCACCTCCATTGAAACTAGTCAAAGAAGAGAAAGGGGTCTTAAAACCCTCATAACCTCAGGCTCAAAGAGAAAAAAATACAAATCAATCCAATTCAATGATGATCAAAATGATTCTACTCTTGTATTTATAGATTTTCTTGTGGGGGTTTTCCCTCCTTAATTAATTGAGAAGGGCTCATGGCAACCCTAACTTTGGGCTTTTTTCCCCAACTTCCCCAAAACTTACCCCATGCTGTCAAAACACTGTTTTATTGGGGTTTTCCCCTTTATCAAAGACTATGGCCTACGGGGATTGATAGGCTACTTTGTTCCCTGAGCAATTAATCCATAGGGGACATTACAAACACTCCAAGGTCATTATGTCTCGTCTTGGACACTCGTATTCCATGTCCCGTGTCATTGTGTCAGCTGACTTAGGAAACTAGTAATGAGAATTCTCTCGGTTACACCACCCTTATTATAGCACTAAGATCTCCATTCTATAGATTTCCTTTATGAATTTCTTGAAAGTTGAAACTAATGTCCTAATAAGTGCTAATTGTGGTTTTGATTTTCTAGTACTAAATCATAGACTATCACAAGAGTTTAAGATGTGCAAGAGGGCTAGGCTTCAAGATCTTTCTGCAACCTACAAACTCTTATAAGTCGTGTGATACTTTGTGCTGCAATATTACAGTCAAGATTTTCACGTTGAAAATGAAAGTAGAAAACAAATTTCTAAGCAATCCGGATTACATAGATCAGAAAATTAGATAAATTTCAGGATTCCTTCATTTAATGATAGTATTATCTTTCTTGTAATTGAAAGAGAAGAAAAGATAGACTCTCCAACAGTGAGAGCATCATGCTTTTCCAGAGGACTTAGTAGATTAATATGTCTATACTAATTGTCAATATAATCTCATATAAGGATAAACATACAAAAATGTATCTATCAACATTCTAAAATTTAAATAAGGTTATCACCTGTAGAGTCATTGTTCAGCTACCCAGATGGATTCATGTGTATGTCTTCTTAGGATTCATTTATGTTTCCCCACATATTTGAAATTGCAAGAAATTAGGCCAATTAGTAAAAAAAATTACCACCTATAACTTCTAAGAAATAAGAATAATCTTGCCATTGCTACTCTATTCCAATCTTGAATTTCTCACTGATCGCCAAACATAATAAAATAATATATTTTTTTCTTCTCATGCACTTCGAAATTTTCATTTCTTTCTCTACTCAACTGAACTAAAATTTATAGGCCTTGCATATGTACCAAAATAGTGATGATCCTTAATTAAAAAATAGAATTTCTACTGGAAAAGAATAATATGAAAATGTGATGAGGAAAGATGTCATTCCAACTATTCATGTTATCAAGGATATCGCATGGTAAGGGTACCCAGAGAACCTTGTTTTTGTTAATATGTGGAAAAAGTTGATAAATGATCATTCTATAAAAGAACAATCTTTTGTTTTCTGCTCTGTTGTAAGATCAAATAGAAGCAAAAAAATATGGAAAAACCTTTCTCAAACAACTGTTTGGGTAGAATGGAGGAAATCCAATCACAATAGTCACTGAACGAAACTCGGCAGGGTGCAAAACAACTTAATTGATACTACTGCAAGGATTCAGCTGCCCCGCGACCTAAACAATAGATACTGTGTCCAACAATCAACATTTGGTCCAATTCATAGATAGCGCTAGACCTGAAAGAGTTAGATAGGATCTTTTCAATACTATTCTACTTATGGCATTGCACTTTGACAATCCTAAGAATCCATGTTGGATTAGACCACATTATGAATCTCCTAAATATGGATCTTGCAAACTTTTGGCAATAACATCAGGTGTTCCCAGAGTACCTGTATTGCCCAACGACCTTTTTTCCAATGTCTGAATAATCTGTGTTAAAATTATGGTTTTAATTTTAAGTACATTTATATATTGATACTTTTTCAATCTACAATGACATCACATGTCTAGATCAGAACCATAATATCATAGACGAAGGCCCAACCAAGATAAGGAACAAAATAACCAAAAGGGATATATTATATTTTTAATTGGCTTTGGATGGTGAGGAACTACATTTTTTATTTCCCACTAGATGATTGTAATGTTAAACAAGTATCTAATATTTTTCATCCAAGAGTTCTAGATTATTAGTATAAAACGAGCCAAAGTTAATTCTGAAAATATTATCAGAAGATAAAATCCGAAAGTATGACAATTCAGTACCATCAATAGCATACTTAAAAGGATTCTTAGGATCATGCTTGCTGACATCCCAGTGCCAAGAATTGTCCACTGTTACTGTTGCTGCAGGATGAACTGCTAAATATGTGTCACTGAAAAATTATTTAAACTGATGCCTTTTATCCACTACTGATTGTTCCAGAATTTGCCCATTGCTTTTGTGTTTTAATTCTTCTAGTAGAGCCCATGATTCGACATTGTCAATACCTTGAAAGTTCAAGTCAGAATCTCTTACATCTGGTAGTAGAAATTCTGAGGCTAAAGGCTTGTGCTCAACCGTGTTCTGAAGGGATGTTTTAGGAAACAGTTCCAGTGACATTACAGTAGCTTTCGTATTTCTGTCAATGTCCTCATCTGTCATTATAATATTTGTTTGTGAAAAATTGTTTTTTTTCTGATCTCTGTATCCAAAAACCTTATTTCATGTTCACTTATACCTGGGTTTGTAATGCCATTATTTTGTACCTGCTGCAGTTCCCATGCCTTTGTAAATCTTGTTGTCGGGCTATCTGCAAAACTCTGCTCTTGATCAGAAATAAATAGTTCCCTTGAAGATTGCAAATCTAAATTCTGATATGAGGTTTTGTCAAGGCCTTTAGAACTTGGGCCTTTTCAAGTTCCCCTTCTTTATGAATTTTGGAAACTTCAATGATAGGAGGAGGAATGTTGGAATCTTCAAGTCTCACATGTTCTACACTGCTCTTTTCTTGAGAAGTGATCATACATTTTGTCATTTCAGGATGAAAATTATCTACAAAAATTGACTCGATTAAGGCTGCAGAAGATGGGTGTTCAAGCATCTTCCCTGTTTCTGGTCCATATGCCAAAGATTGAGGGTCTTATTTCTGACTGAGAATAGATCCTGGAGAATTTTCTACATGAGACCACCCTTCACCACAAACAGAAGGGTGTGCCACATCATGTATCATATCTTGTTCCAAAATAGAAACATTTTGTTTTGTATTGCCAGAAACTTGATGACCTATTTGAAATAGTTTTTATGCACATCAAGGCAATAAATTATATAGATTTCTCAAAAATAAGTCAAAAAATTTCCAATTTACTCTGATATTATTCACCTCAACCTGCTATTTGAAAGATTAGAGGACAAGATACTAATAATACTTTAAATTAAATCATTATTACTATTGAAAACTCAAAATTGTAATTGAGAATATACTCATATCTAGGTCAGTGGCATGCCAATTAGGAAGCAACAATTTCATTTATCAGACTGGTATCATAGTAAAATCATTTCATTTTTCTAGCTACTGTTATTCGATGGCATTGATTTATTCAACTTCCTTTTAGGTGTAAGCATAAATAAGGGTTTCTTGTACATGATAGGCAAGGCTCAATCTAATAAGAAGTAGAAATGTGGATTTTATCTCAAAATAGTTTTAACTTTTCAATTATGCAAGTGAAAGAGTTTTGACTGATTTGGAAGTACAGACTACCATTATATGGAAAAAGTTGTTATCATAATATAATTTTTGCAATAATGTAATATAAGATGGATTTTCCAAAAAATAGTAATAATAGTAATAGAAAATGAAGAAATCCAAAGCCTGAAATAGAAGCTTGGCTTTTATGATTTCAGCTCCATTCCTAGCACAATATGGATATTTCTAGCATGAGTATGTATTTAAAATTATTATTTACTTATGGCAACAGTTATTGCTTGCATTTTTATGACATGTCATTAAGGGCCAACCTCTTGGGTCAGCTACTAACAATTTTAGGGAACTGATGGCCCTAAAGTTTACTCTCCAAATTGCTAGAGAAAAGGAATTACAAATACGCATATTTATGGTGATTCTTATCAATCAATTGGATGAGAGGTGTGTTCTCAATGAAAAGCTATAGTTTTTTGCTAACTTTTCAAGACATAAAAAAATTTTCTAGCATATTCACTCATCCCTCTTTCCCCCATGTTTACAGGGAGTAGAACCATGAAGCAGACAGACTCACGAAAGTTGAAGTGGAAATGGACAGATGATCTTGAATTTTTTTTTAAAAGACTCTGGAAGGCTCCATAGAATATTTTCACACACACGGCTTCAAATCTAATTAGAGACTAACTATGGATGTTTTCTCTTTTTTGCACAGGAAACCCTACAGTTATGAATTCCTATCAGCACTATTCTAACAATATTTTTTTTTATAAAAACAGTATATGATATGATATTGCAAGATCTTGGGCTGATATGATTTCTACAGGATGACCTCATCTCATATATAGATATTTTCTATCTTCTTAAAATTTTTGATACTTGTTGATGTTCTCTTTTGCAAAACAGTTTGATCCCCCTGTTATTTTATGAGGGAAATTTTGGGCCACAAGCCACAGGAATGCCAGAAGCATATGCAGTTGTAATTTTGTATATACAATAAAATCACTTTCTTTTTTCTTTGGAAAAAGAAAAAAAAAATCATGAAGAGCCAACTAAGATCAAGAAATTGTTTTCCAAGTACCTACAGACCATGTCATGGAGATACTTAAAAAGTAGAAACCTTTTGTAGTTCTCTGGTGGAGAATACTGGCATCATAAACAGATCTTTTCTCTTCATCACAAAACAGGATAACACATCCTATTAATAGGGGAAAAAACTTCAGTGTTCCTTGGCTTCGGTAAGTGCCCAAGAAAAAATCTGTGAAATCTTGGAAGTCAAATTACAGTTATTTTTCAAGGACTAGAAGACAAGATATCATTACATTACTTTTCTAGCTAGAATAGAGTTCATGAACGAACCAGGCAATCTAGAGTGACCATTTGAAGGATTATACCATAATCTCCTTATAGATTTCTATGATGAGTTAGTTGGGAAAGTTACGTCTTTATCCCTTTTATCAAAGTAAATCTCAATCAATGGATGGTCATATTTATTATGCATTAATTGGGACTTATTTCATGTTCATAATTGTAATTTGTATATACTAGAGAATTGATGGGTTTAAATAGCAATGGAATTCTCCAGTGACAGTAGGCAAGCTCTGCATGAAGGTTTGGATATATTAGTTACAATCTTGAAGTAGCAAATTGGAAAGTATTATATATGCAACCAAAGAGAGACCAATGAAAACAAAGTAAACAAATAAACAAAAACATTCTACTAGTGCAAATCCAAAATCTACTTACGGGTTTTCTGCTATGGTATATGCAAGCAAAGAGAGGCCTATGAAGATAAACTAAACAATTAAATTATAAGGTCCGAATACTGAGAATCCCAAATGTAATCATAGGTTATTTGGTCAACAAACACTATAGTTTTCTTAGCTAAAGAAACTTTGATCTTTGACTCATTTGAATTTTCTCCCTTCGAAGATGTTTGTTCCAAAATTGATGCAATACCTACTTCCTTCGAACTAATTCCCAAGTTATTCTCCTGTGTTACATGCATTTGAATTGTAGCTGGCATTCTGAAAGTTCTTGGTTGTTCAGTATAACCTGTATCATGTGCTTTCACAACTGATTTTTTTACTTCGTCCAAAATACTTTGCCATTCATCATCAATTCCAATGTGTTGTTCAACCCTGTCATTCATGATTTGGAAGCCAAGTCCATCAACATTATTACTAGATTCTGGATGGAATTGAACAATAGATGGACTAGAGTCCTCTGGCACATGCATAAATCTATCTGTCTGGTTATTCTCACTTTTCAGTTCAGGATAATCTAACATTGTATGAGAGTTTTTAACTGGAAATTCTTGAGGCCCAATGTCTCCAACGATAATGTGGCTGCTGTCTATATCCGACACCTCCTTGAGAAATATGTTTGACTTCTATTCAGTACTGAACCAATTGTGTCCTTCAAAATTATTTGAATGGTTTACAGTGCCAGATAAATTCAATCCATGTACCACATCACCATCTTCAAAGCTAAACCAATCGTGTCCTTTAAAATCATCTGAAGGTTTTGTAGTGCTAGATAAATTAAATCCATGTCCCTCATCACCTAAAACTGATTTAGTAGCCTCCTTAGGATTTTGATCAATTTTACCTAAATTGCTTTCTTTTGCTTCAGGAATATTTAAAATCGCATCAGGAGCCCCCTGTTTTGGACCACTTTCCCAGGATCAAATTCACTTGATTTTATATTAAGATTGCTTATCTGAAAGTCGGATGTCGGTGCTGAAGTTTGTGTTTGAAGCGAAATAATATTTTGTTCAGCAGGTGTACGCTTCTGGTGATCTATAGATAAAATTGGGTAAGCTTAGAATGATTCTGATCAGACTTTAAAAGCTGTAGACACCGTATAGATGCATGTATATAGTGATTAGAGTTGCATTAAAGACTACAAGAGCATCACTTGAAACCCACTTGGGCTTAATGCATTCAAACAAACTTAAGAACTAAACATCAAATTGATCTTTACTAGTAATTTAATCTATCCCGATACGTATACCTAAAAAAATTGCTGAATAAAACATTCTAATACATGATTTCGAGCTGGAAAAACTCCTAACCTATTTCCTTATGTTCATCATCTGTTGAATCTTCTTCTGATGAACCTCCTTGAGTTGCTATGTCCCGTGAAGCGATCAACAGAAAACCCTCTATTTTGCCACAATGCTTCCTATGGTTCCTTCGGTGCTTAGCATTTGGATGTGGATTAGCATAAGTCCACCCACACCGGTGGAAAACCCATGCACCATGAGACTCGTTTTCATGATGGTTCTCGGTCCCTGAAAAATACTGTTCAGTACACCCTCCAAAAATGTATCATTTGCAACCCGAAGGCCAACACCACTTCCTAAAATCCTCCTCGCGACGCGGCTCCATGGCACCGGGGAAATAGGCTATCTTGGACCTTGGAACTCTAAATCCAGCTACTGTGGTCCGTCTCCCAGAACTATTTGCCCTCGTCAATGCGTGCAATAGCCAGCTGTAGCCTGTCATCGGTCAATGCATCCAGATCTTGTAAGTTTCCATCTCTATCGATCTCCACCTCCATCGATTTGGTAGGTTTTCACATCCAACATTCAACTTCCACGCCCCTTCCAAGTCCCAACCACCTCTCCGACCCAATAAATTCCGGTGAACCAGTGAAAAAATGGGGCGAATCACTCCAACCCCTCCCTCCGACCCAGTAAATCCAGGCGAATGCCATTGAAATCTGCTCCAAACAAAGAAAATTGGGAGCAAATTCTATTTTTATAGTTTTATGAGCATTTATTTTGGTGGGCTAATATTTAATAATTAATTATGTTTAAAATAATTATTGGGCTAACTTTATAAAACTATAGAAAATGGGTTTTGTATAAAAAATTTGCCCTATTAAAATTTAAAATCCCTTAAAATTCGCCTTTGGGCTAAAATTCGCCCCTAAAATTTTCCCTGATGCCTGAATGCCATTTGACCTCATAAATGCTAGTGCCACTTTCCAATGTGCGATGGATATCACTTTCTTAGGGGATAAAGATAAATTCATAGTGATTTATTTGGACGTCATCACCGTCTTTTCCAAGACTGATGTTGAGCATATAGAACATCTCAGGCGGACCTTTGGCAAATGTCACAGGTATGGCTCATCTTTAAACCCCCATAAATCTATATTTTCCCTGGAAGAAGGGAAGCTATTGGGGAATATAGTAACAAAAGAGGGGGTAAAAATTGACCCCAAAAGGGTGGAGGTGATAAATGGAATCTCCCTGCCAAGAAACAAGAAAGAAGTGTAGGTATTTCTAGGAAGGATGATTTTTTTATGAAGATTCATACCCATTTATGCTGAGATTGTCTAGAACATCACCGAAATGCTGAAGAAAAAAAATGAAGTGAAATGGACTCCCCAATCAAGGGATTCTTTTAATAGGATCAAGCAGGCCTTCGCATAAGCCCCAGTTTTGGCTGGCCTAGATTATGAGAAGCCGTTCATGATTTTTTATTTCGCCTCCTCTCACACAATAGCTTCAGTACTGTTATAGAAAAATGGTGAAGGGCATGAACAACCTATTGCATTCTTTAGCCAAGTTCTCCGAGACGCAAAACTAAAATACAAAATTTTGGAGAAGCAGGCATACTCTCTAGTCAAATCGTTAAAGGAATTTTGGGTGTATGTGCTACAGTCCGCCATAACAACTTATGTACCCACCGCCACGGTAAAATACATCCTCGTGCAAGGTGACAGTGAAGGGAAAAGGGGAAAATTGATAGCAAAGATCCAGGAGTATGAAATGGAGATAAAGCCTACTAAGCTCATTAAAGGCTAGGGGTTAGCTAAATTTTTTTCAAAATCTAACTATCAATCTTTAGGAATAAACCTATCCATAACAGGAGGCAAATTTTAGGAGGATACATACATGCAACCAGGGATAGAAACTTCCATATATAAGACACATGTAAAGTACCTTCTCTCCCTGTGGTATAAATATATTGTTGAATATATCTTAACTATGAGGTGTCCTCCCTGCTGTGACAAAACAAGGTATCGCACACTGCGGTTGAGGTCCCAAAAGTATACAGTAGAAAACGAGCATTTGTATTGGAGAGACCAAGTTGGAATATTGCTGTTGTGCTTGATAGAGCAAGAGGTGGAGGAAGTGATGGAGTTTCACAATGGGATATGTGGTGGACACTACAAATAGTGTGCGACGACCCATAAGATCCTTAGAGTGGGCTTCTTTTGGCCTAAGCTATTTGGCGATGTTCAAACTCATGTCAGGGCCTGTGAAAAATGCCAAAAATTTACCGAGAAGAAAATTCGCACCCCTCCCACTGATCCAAGTACATGTTGAAGAGCCATTCAAATAATGGGGAATCGAATTCATAGGTGAAGTTCACACTGCATCTAGCAATCAGCACCGGTGGATCCTCACCGCCACTAAATACTTCACCAAGTGGGTCGAGGCCATGCTAGCAAGGAAAACCACATACTCGGTAGTGATCAAGTTCCTGGAAGAGAAAATAATAGCTAGATTCGGGTGCCCTACAAAGATAATCATAGACAACGCTCAAGCCTTCATGTCAACAAAGTTTATAAATTTTTTCCATCATTATAACATCCTCCTGGTACACTCCACTGCATATTACCCCCAAGGAAACAGATTGGTAGAGTCATCTAATAAGACGTTGGTGAGGATTATGAAGAAGACCATTAACGAAAATAAAAGGAATTGGGATTTCCAACTCAAGTTCTCTCTTTGGGATAATAGAATCACAACCAAGATATCCACAGGGAAATCTCCTGACGAGCTGGTGTATGGAAGGGCAGAGGTATTCCCTATTCAGCTCGCTCTGCCTATGGCTCGATTTATACAAGAGAGCGAAGAAGAGCCTAATGACCTCATCAGAAGAATGAATTAGTTAGTGGAGCTAAGTGAGACCCAGGAACAAGTGAATCTTAGATTGTTAGAGTATCAGGATAAGATGAAGTTCTTATTCAACCGAAAAGCTAAAGACAGAGAGGTCCAGGAAGGGGATTTGGTACTACGATGGGACGTTAGGAGGTCGGAAAAAGGGAAACATGGAAAATTTGAGCTGCTTTGGTTTGGACCTTTCAAGGTGGTAGAGGTCAAAGGAAATAATACTTTTATGTTGGAAAATCTAGAAGGAGACACACTTGAGATGTTTGTCAATGGAAAGTTTCTCAAGCCTTTATTTTAGCACTGACGTGGACCCTAGCAATCCATTGTACATATCCTCCCATTTTATATATGCCGTTTTTATTTTTGCATGACTTAATTTTTGAATTTAACTGAATTGTCCATAAAATATCTGATGATGACTCCATGCACCCAAAAAGGACACAAGTGCCTGGTCTACAGGTTCTCAATGCACTGGAGCGAGTGCGTTGCCCCTAGATGGAGCCAATGTTGGCTTGTGTATGTTTACAACATAGCACAAGAGGAAAGTTAAAAAAAAATAAGGGAAAACAAAGAGTTGTGACCACGAAAGCTAAATGGTAGATCCACCTTGCCCTTTTGGTAGGTTATTCAGGTGCACACACCACCATGACTGCACCACCCTCAAAGCAGCGGCACAACCCACAAAAGAAGCACGTAACAACAGTGTTGACGGCTCTAAAAAACATGAAGAGTAGTGGAATCGACCCAACGGAAGGTATGACGTCAGCCTCCCTATGGACCAATCATAAGAGCTCATGGGGGGCAAGACAGGGGTCCTCCATTGATGTTTCGACCCGACATAAGGTGGCAGGGACCACGCATTTGCGGTTGGACGAGTAAGTTATGGTATGGTAAGTCTATCCAGGTATGAAGCCGGTACCTCTGTGTCAGGTATGTGGCCCCTCATCCACCTGGCCACTCTCGTCCAATAACCTCGTGCCACATGTCTTCCCACTAATGTGATCATGACGTCATCCGTCCATTTGTCACCCAACTCCACTTTCTAGTAAAATACTCACCTCCTACTCGGTTTTTACTCTAGACCATTTGATTGTTGCCATCTACAGTCATTTTTTTACTAAGTTGGGCTCTCGGGTAAAACTCACAGTACTTGCATTTTCTTCCACGCGTCGCTCTCATTGCTGCCTCAGGTATTTGGTCAAGTCCCTCTCATTTTTTTTCTTTACTATTTGTTAAAATTATGATGGAAAAAATGAAGAGAACTGCCCCTGAAACCCCACAAGCCCATGAAAAGAGAATTTACTCTAGACCTGAACCCATCATGGTCTCTCAATCACAGCTTTGTGACACCATTTACCCATTTAATGTAGCCAATATAAAGTTTGATATTTTGGATTACAAGAAGCAGGGTGAGGATTTGTTTGGGGTTATATACTCGGGGCTCTACTACCAAATTACCGCGTCCATCCATCCTTTCCCCGAGTTGATAGCTTGGTTCGCCGACGCCTACATTGAGCGAAATAATATTTTTCTCTCTCTGCTAGGGGTTGAAATATTCGAGATCACTCCTCAGATAATTAGAAGAGCCCTGTGTTATCCCTCGTCCCAAGATTGTGTTTAATTCACCGAAGTCACCCTCTCATGTCATTTCTCAAACTTGCCCTTGGATAAACAAAGAGGTTTCCTCGAGCTTGTCACCACGTCTTGCCTAAATTCTCTCCCGCCCACAGAGAATATCCATCCGTCTCTTTTTCGTGATACTATCTAGCCCATCCTTGTAGTCAACTTGGGGATGTTGGGTCTAGACAATGTAAACAGAGTAACAACTACTGGTCTATTGTTTTTAGAGCTCATGATGCAAACTGAGATCCTACTAGATATCCCCACCTTCCTGGCCTTTACTATTCAATCTTAGTTTCAAGATATATCAACATCTAGTTGTTTTAGATATTGTTCTTTGGCATTTTACTTGTTCTTATTCAAGCATGCAGACAAGTTTGAGGGCTTAGGCCTGGACAAGATTTCTGAGAGAAATGCCAAGCCAAAAACTATTTTTGAATGGACCCACTCAGTCCGCCAACACCCTGAAAGAAAAGGGTACAAAAAGTTTGTCATAGACTTCATGTATAGGGCCTATGAAATCATACACGACAACCCACCGCTCCAGATTTTTCCTGAGCAGAAGGAGTTGCTCCAGTTCAGTGAGACATATTGTGCTGGGGATTGGTATTTGTTTGAATATCATACTGAGACCAGGGTTTATGGTTCTGAAGTGCCTCCTTACCATTTTCCAGTTTTCATGTCCATATGAATTTTCGCCTTCGAGTTCATTTATCAAGTCCTGAGTGCCAACCAAACTCATTTTGTGCCCGCAAAGAAGGGATATATTTTGAGGCTCTCGAATGCAGTAGGGCCTTTAACTATCATCTCAAGACACACACTCCCCTTAGTTGAGGGGCTGTTGCGGAAGATGAGTTTACTTCAAGGGGATGTATGGCACTATCATCCTAAAGGGTTCATCGCACGAAGAAATAAGAATATTAAGTCTTCATCATATGAACATGAACCTAGGCCTCTAATAGAATGGAAAGCTAACTATGATTTGTGGCCTTTGGATACAGAAATGGAGGCCGAATCACCAGTTGCTAAAAGAAGAGGAGAAAATGCACACAATTAAGTGGAGGTCCAGGATTAGGGGAGTCATCAAATGGCTCAAGGAATTATCCATGTAGATGAGGAAGACCACCTTAGTAAAAATAAAAAAACCGAGGGGCTCGGGGGACTGGGTACCGAGAATCTTGACGAGGAAACCCCACAATACATATGTCAAGGGAAAGACAAGCCAGGTTTCTAGCAATATTTCGACTCCGTGTCCTCATTGGTGCCTTCATAAATCTCACAGGTGGTCACCCTGTGGAAGCGACCTTGAGAAAGGGACACAGGTTCAAGAAAATAATGGGCAAAAGGAGATCATATTGAGGTGAAGAACCAATCAGCAAGGGAAAAACTGAGAGCAGAGCTAGTTCAGTTTGTGGATAAGCACCATACTAGGCTAATAAAAACCTTGGAGGTGGATAGTGACCAGTTGATAGTTGCCAACCAACGTTCGGCTTCTCACCCTCTACCCCCAGGCTCCAAGTACAAATACCTAGAGATGATTCTAGAGCTAGCTTCCATCCCTTTGCCAGACAAGCTGAACCTACATAAAGCCACTGGGGAAATGTTGCATACATAGGTGTTGAAACAAACCCTCATCCTATAAAAATCCAAGAGAAGGCTAGCACATATGAAAAGCACTCTGAAAAGAGAAAGGAGAAAATGCAAAGGCTCTTTCAACTCCGCTAGAGGATTTCAAGAAGTTGATAACATGTAAAGGCACTGATCCTAATGCATCAATGAAAGCTCTACTGTGGAAAACTGAATTGGAGGTGCAGGAGTTATGATGTAAGCTGAACATTCCCCGTTCAAAGCATATCCAAACAGAGGAGTTGGCCCAAGTTGAAAAAGAGAAAGACGCCCTCACTGAGGCACTTGCACAAAGAGATGAAGAGATAACATAATTGAAGAGGAGGTTAACTGAGCTTCAACAGGCTTAGGACAACCACATATGACTACTTCAAGTGCCTGATGACCCACAAAATTCTTCAGAGCACTTGACCAAGGCTTTGGCAGATTTGAAGATGTCAGAGTATGAGACTCGAACTACTCGACGTCTATTGGACGAAGAAAAGGCAACCTTTGCAGAGACTGAAAAGATGGTCTCATCTTTACAGAAAGAGGTGGATGCCATTTGCAGAGAGTCTCAAGAGCAGCGGAAGTTGATCAGAGACTTAAAGGCTCAACTCAAGGGAAAAATGTCGTTAGTAGAAGCCAGAAAAATAATCTAGACTGAGATCATGAAAGAGGTAAAGGAGAACTGGGAGCTCATTACATTGGAAAATGACAAAAATAACACCATTTGTGATTGCAAAGTACAGTTGGATGCAAGTTGCAGAGAAGTAAATGACAATTTTAAAATCATGTAGAGATACATAAGATTCATCAATGAGCTCCCTTTAGAGGAGTTGGGCATGCATGGAGTGGTCGATCGTTTCAGGGCCATAATGGAAACCATCAAGATGGTTCAGAAGGAAGAGGCACGAGTTAAAGCATTAGGATATTTGGCAATCGTGGCTAGTGGGGTAGAAGCTTTTGATCGTGAGTGGGTCACGGTAGTGGAAGCAGGACTGCCTGCATGCTGGGATCCGTTGGGGGCATTGCTCCCCTAGACCACGTATGAATAGAGGATGACCGAGATCAAGTGTAAGTTTGATTCGAACTTGAAAATGAACTCTCTCCCGAAGGCTAAAAACTTGGTGGCATCACTCCACAAGGAATTCTTCCTCCTTTACATGGTTAAAAGGTTCTCTGCTACTCACCTTGATTACACCGAGCTGAATCAGTTGCGTGAATTGTTCAAGCTCTTCAGTTCCACGCCCTTTCCTATAGATATCATATGGAAGAGATGTTATGAGCACTCACACCCACTCATTGTTGGAAATATTGTCATTGATGGCAAAGAGAGAAGCAAAGTAAGAAAGGAAGTAGTAAGAAAGGAGAAAAAAGGAGAGAAGCAAAGTAAGAGAGGCAGCTCAGACACCAGGAAGAAGCAGAAGCAGTAAAGGAATTAGAGACAGAGTAGGAGGATAAAAAGGGCCTTTGTAAGTAATGTCATCTGCATATATGAGGAATGAGTTTGTGTGTAATTGAACGAATCTATCATAAAAAGGGCAAAAAATTTATAAGGACTCCATGTATGAAGTCAAAGAGAATTTCTCTGTAAAGACAGAGTGAGGTTTTGAATTCGCATTCAAGGTTTTTACTGTGATTGAGATCGATGGGTCTGAACCACAGATAATGAGTAAGTGTGGTTAATTTCTATGAAGAAATGCTAGATGAGTGGATCATAAGGGTAGTAGTGTTGTAATGGAAGCGAAAGAGTAGCGTTATTAATTATATAAACCCCATAGAATTGAAGATAGATTGCGAAATAACAAGCGGAATGATGGCACAGTACTGAGTGTGTGCAATTTGGTGATGAAATGACAGTATAATGAGTTGAATTTGTGAACTGGACCAGAAACAAGGAAAGAACAAGCATGGGGAGTTTTTGGTCGACTGAAATAAATAAACCGTGGTTTTATGATGCAGGGTTGAAGTAGAAACATAACACACAAGAATTGGTAACGAAACCAATAGTTTAACGGAACCGCGAAGGCATAATTCAATTAAAATAGAGCTATGAAGAAAGAGGAACTGTGAGCGAAGCGGAACCTTGAATAAATAGAGAGGGCAGTTTTGGAGGTAGAAAACCAGCAGTCTCGCACTTTTTAAAAGTGGTAAGTATATTTTCTCAAAAAATGCGATATGGGTCTTTGATAGACAAGTGGCGAAGAGTGGTAATTAAAAATCACTTTTATCGCGTAATTTATAAGAATTATGTGCCGTGCATCTAATTTGCATGATATTGTGCGACATCCATCGGATGTGCGCCCAACGTATTGTTGGAGCATGAGAAACTGTTGACCGTCTGATCTGTTCAATGGTTAAGGAGGGTGTGGGCTCGGTTGCATTATTAAAATGATGCGATGTTTTGTTTTGTAAGCAGGAAGTGTTAATGAAACTTTGGGACTAGAATAAATATACATTACATTGTGGGCAATATATGGAGGTGCGTCTAACATAATACATATGTGTTATGTATTTGTCGGCGGTTGAAAGGTTTTAATGTTAACTGGCTATATATATATATATATATATATATATATATATATATATATATATATATATATATATATATATATATATATATATATATATATATATATATATATATATATAAGAAGTGAGCACAGTACTTTGATATATAATTGACCAAAGTCGAAAGGTTGATGAATATGTCGGTAAGAGTGGGACCCAAGTTTTATTTATATTGTTGTTTGGATTTTAAGCCAAGTCTGAGTTATGCTTTAGCCAAGGTCAAAGGCATATATTAATGGAATATGATGCCGGCAATTAAAATAAGGTAAGAACCTTATGATTAGAGGATAAGCTACTTATGCCATGGGACCGAAGACTTCATTTAATATAAGTGCTGGTGACATTCGATGGTGAGTGCAATGGTCAAATGCTTGTTACTAAGGCTTATTGAATGGTTCCTAACATTTTATTGGGGAGTATATATCTATGTTGATATATATATTATGTCTGATGATAAAGCCGAACCTTGTACAATAAGAATATTTCGTAAAGGGCGCATACATAGTTTGATGACTAACACTTCGGTTTTTATTCAAAGTCAAGTTTAATACGAATAAATATGACAAAATATGTGGGTCCGACTATGTGTTAGTACTGGAATTAAAACATTATATAATGGTGTTGGTTTATGTTTAACCAAAGTCATACCTTTGTATGGAATATGATGTGGCCTGTTCACCATTGGGGTTTAAGTTATAAAACTGAGTATATGCTGAGACTTATATAATGGTTTAGTCGGAATATTCGAATATTAATTTGACATATTATAAGAGGGGTTTTGATTATGGTTTTAACCATAGGTTTGAAGCCGAGAAGTAGAGCTTCCACATAAAGACAATAACTCTGGGTTGTATTGCAGGGTTTCTGTATGACCGAAGTGTGATTGTTGGATTTTATTCCAAAGACAGATATTGTTTCCATTTCATAAAGTGAGTTTATGGTTTATAACCATAGGTCTTTAAGAAAAAGATAAATTAAAGCTTCCACATGCAGAGTTTATGAATTTTCCCAGAAAGTGAACTAAGATTGGCCATTAATGGGAATGCATTTTTATATGCATGAGACTTTGAGATTTATTTGGGGCAAAAATTGTAAAGCAGTTATATATGCAGCAGATACACAATTGCAGTGAAGGTATTCAGATTTGTAGAATCTGAATTTGAAATGCACAGGAATGAAAATGTGGGTTTGTCACACTACAACAGTAGAAAAGACAAACACACAGTGAGCTAAGAACTGAAAGGGTTGAATGAGATATATCGGATGCAAATGTAAATGTAAATTTTTTAATTTATTTTATATTGTTTGTGATGCAAAGGCAAGTCTCCATAGACAAACAAAACTCCACTGTAATATTGAAATTTTTACATATTGTTATATTTTTCTGAATGAGCTGGCCAAAGAAATGAGAAGGCAGAAGTCAAGGAGTCATGGATGTTCACTTTGAATTCCATGTGGAATAAAAATAGTAAAGAGGTGAAATCTATAAATGATATCACATAGATATGCATAGAGAAGTTAGAGAATGGAGAATTGAGGCAGAGAGGGTAAGAAGAAGGAGGAGCAGATAGAGAAGCTATGAAGACTTAGAGATGATATAAGGCAGATATGAAGGCTAGTGGAAAACAGTGAAAAGGAACAGAACATAGCTTTTTGAAAGAGTGAGGAAGTTGGTGCTTCCATATGAAGTTGTAGCTTGATAGATGTCAGTTGTAGCTGGCTGAGGTAGGAGCCTCCTGTAGGTTGTAGCCTGCAGAAAATAGATGGGACTTGGAGCTTCCTTGCAAGTTGTAGCTTACAGAATTGAGGTAGGAGCCTCCTGTAGGTTGGAGCCTACAAAAAATTAGTGGTGAGAGGGAGTTGGAGCTTGCCTTTGCATCACAACAATAATAAGATGTGGTTTTTATTGAGCCCCAAAGATGTCCTTTCCCTTCACCAAATTTAACTTCATTTCCTTTGTCCCTTATCAATTACAGGCTTAAATGGTCAATAGGATTGATTAAAGTCACTTTAGGAATGTATACAATGACTGAATTGCTATATTTTCATGGTTTTGTTGTTGTAGTAATTTTTGACTAGACTCAGCTACAGAATGCAGCCATTCTGTAGCCAGTCGCCTATTATGCAGCTATCTTCATGTTCTCACAGGTTACAGGTGTCACTTCAAGGAAAAACGCATATGGTTGAATTCCACAACACTCACACAACATTTATTGCTCTCTACGAAGTCTGAGCAAGAAGCTACAGGTGGGTATGCACGTGGAAGAGATCAAAGCCAAGAAGCAGATTCCTACCAGGACAGGGACTCTACAGATGTCTCCAACAAAGTACGAGGCTTCCATAAGAGTTCTAATTTGATTTTGATTGAAAAAGACACTTGTTCCTATTTCTTCTCAAGGGTAGTTATGTATTTATTTTATAAGAATGACTTGGAAGACCGAGAGACAACTAGCTAGATTGATGTTTTGTTGCTAGATCTCAAAAGACCGTAATACTCTGTTTTGAAATACTTTTCCTTTAATGAAAGAAGTACCGCTTTATTGCAAGATATGAGGAAATCTTGAGGATATTTGCATGCTAATCCAGTGGTAGAGGGCCCCTACTGCCCGAGAAGCTCTGTGCACATTGTTTAGATAAGTAACTTTAGTCTTGTTGCATTCCTAGCTTAAGCATTTTTCTGAACTTTGTGTTTTATACTCACTTGCATTGGATGCTACAGTCAGTCTTATTCTTACGAATTGTTCCAAAATATCACTAACATTGAATGAGATATAACTGTAGTGTTTTAGGAATTAGTTGCATTTTTCTGAACTTTACGTTTTTGTGTTCAATTACATCAATTGTTACAGCTAGTCTTGTTCTTACGAATTATTCCAAAATATCACTAACACTGAATGAGACATAGTTGTGGTGTTTTAGAGCTTAATTGTGTTTTTTTTTTGAACTTTATGTTTTTATGCTCATTTATATCACATGTTATAGCTAGTCTTGTTCTATGAATTGTTCCAAAATACCACTAACACCGAATGAGACAGAGCTATAGTATTTCAGTGATTAGTTTCATTTTAGTTTAGTTGAAAAACTTCGGAGGTTAATGGAACTCTAGTTCAATTCTGTTCACTGTATTTCAAATTTGAATGATTGCATTCTAGTTCAGTTTTATCCATTGTATTTTTAGTCTTATTAGTTAGTTGTATTCTAGTTGTTAAGTTAGACTTTATGGCCTTCATTATTTACAAACCACTCTTGTTCTTAATTTCTACTAATACATCATCATCATAGGAACAAGAATTGGTAATGCCATGTTGAAGTCTTGACTGTTTTGCAACTTCTCATAATTTCACAAACCGCCTCTTTTTCCAAAGCTATTCCAAAAGATTTCTAATTCTTGAATGAGGTTTAACAGTGATATTTTGAGTTGTGGAATGGATTAATTTCGGTGTCATAGGTTAATTTAGAGTAGAATTATTCACTAGGTTGCAGACTATCTTTTTCCAAATGTGTTCCAACAAATTTCTAGCCATGGATGAGATTTTCTCTATGATATTGTAGATTGTTGTTTACTTAGAAGAACCTCATTACATTAAACTTATCCTTTTCTCAAATTATTCCAACATATTTCTAATGAATGAATTGGACTGAGTTCATGTTATGAGTTATTGAGTTCATGCTCTGAGATAATTTTTCTTGTTAAAGTATTGCATTTTCTGTTCTCAAGTGCCATACATAGTTTAGAATAGGTTTTGCTCTGTTTTAGTGTGACCAACAACTTCTCTTTACCAACACTTATTTCTTTTCCTCTTAGAATAAAAACACAAAATCAAAAACATTGGAAAAACACTAAACACAACATAGTGAGAAACAGATACCTAGGCACATATAGTGCACTTCACTTCAACAGTTTACTAGCCCTGGTTGACAATTTATGACATCAATTTAGGAACACTAAGTTGAGCAGACATTTTGGCACCGTTGCCGGGGAAGTGTAACTAGGTAGCCTTGTTTCTTACCTCCCAAAAACAATGATATGCGTAGAGAAAGAGACTCAAGGGGTAGATTCATAAGAAGCATAAGCTTGATTCCTAGAACACCACTTGTTTCACCAAGACCAAGAGCCAGCACACCTCCAACTCAAACCCACATTCCATCCTTTACTGATCCTAGACTTCTAGAGAACTTAAGATCAGATATTCCATTAGAAAGACCTTCCACTTTATCCCCTGAACCTGTCTTAGAAGAATATTCTGGGACCCCTGCTAGGGACATAAAATTTTCAACTTCCACAGAAGAATCAACTATGGCAGAAGAAGGGGGAGGAGGAGTTTTTAATGGAGAACACACACTATTTGGAGGGGGTAGAGGTAGAGGTAGAGGAGAAGGAGGTAGAGGTGCAGAAGGAGAAGGAGGCAGAGGAAGAGGTAGAAGAGAAATGGGAAGCTCTTTTGGGTTTCCTATAGTAGATGAAGAAACCAATGCAAATATGAAATAAATTTCACCCTCTGTCCTTCCAAACTTTTATGGACTCAAAAATGAAGACCCTGAAACCTTCTTATTTGAATTTGGAGTCCTATGTAGAACCTATGACTACTTACAAGATGCTCAAAAACTTAAACTATTCCCTTCAACATTGAAAGGAGCAGCATTAAAATGGTTTATGAGTTTGATCAACAGTTCTATTAAGACATGGGAATACATGAAACAAGCATTTCTAGAGAGGTATTTGGATTACTGTATGCTAGTCAACCATAAGGAGGAAGTGTTTAAAATGTTACAAAAAGAGGATGAAAATTTGGAAGATTTGTTGGAGAGGTTTAACTATAACATCAAGAGGGAAAAAATGGAAAACTTAGATCAAGATACTTTGAAAGCTCTCTTATTGAAGAAAATTAGGGATGAATGGTTAGAAATCCTTAACATGATGGGAAAAGGGGATATATCTCAGCTCACATTACCTGAAATAGCTGAATTATGTATCAACCTTTCAAGAGGAAAATATAAAACTGTAAAAGGACCAAGAGACCCTGCTCTTGCAAGGGAAAGTAAATTTGCTTCTGGGACAGTAAGTAGGGAAAAAATAGGACATATGCTTGATGAATTCAAATATGATATTTTGGGGAGTCTTAGTGAACAAATAGACACCCTTAAGTTACAAAACAAGCAGAAAACTGAATCTGATGCCTTAACAATCTTTTGTCCCAGATGTAGAAAGAAGCATGCCTTGAGAGAGTGCCCTTTGGATGCAAGGACCTCAAACACAAGGATTCCATGATTAGATGTATAATCAACTCCCACCAAATTGGAATTCTTGGCAGCAACCTTGGCCCCAATTCCAAAATCAATCTCAAACTTGGGCGCAAGGAGCACAAAATCCCTATGGAAGATACTCTCAGTACTATCAATATCCATCATATCCACATTTCCCTCCTCAGCAGAATTTTCAACAAAATCCTCAACAAAATCCTCAAAATCCACCACTTCCATTACCATTTCCTCAGAAAAAAAATCAGTTGCCTGCCCAACCCATACCAAACCCCAATAATAAAAATCCTCAGAATACATACATGATAGAAGGCCAACAGTTTCCAACTTATTTGATTACTCCTTTAAACCTTAGTGATGTTCAAATTAGGTCTGGAAGAATACTTGAAAAGAAGAAACCTTCTGTAATCATACAAGAGAAAAACAACTCTGAGGAAGATTCTCTACTGGTGAATAGAAGTCTAGAAGAGAACACACCTTTCCAAGACCTAAACATTGAAAAATCAAAACAAAAAGAACCAATAATTTCAACTCCTATATTAGAACAACCATCAACATCCACTTCTACACCTCCCTTTCCAGAAATATTACAAATTGATAGAGGTGTAGAAAAACAAATTATGGTGCCTAATTATGATTTCCTAGATGAGTTGAGAATTTTTTTTATTAAGATCCCATTATTACAAGCTATCAAGGAAATTCCAATCTTAGAAAAAACAATAAAGGAGTTGAGCATGAAGAAAACAGGAAAAAGAATAAGAGAGACAAAGAAAATTCAACTGGCAGGAAAAATAGCATATATCATGATGGGTAAGATTGCTATTCCAAAGTATCTAGACCCAGGAAATCCAGTTGTCAAAATACACATCAATGGAACTGAGATCCAAAACACACTTATTGAATTAGGAGCAGCAATCAATATCATGATTAGACAAATCATGGATAAACTAAATCTTCCTAATCTTATTTTTACACCCACATTATTACAATTAGCAGACAGATTTGTGATTAAACCTGATGGGGTAATAGAAGACATTCCAGTGTCCCTAGATTCTTGGGAATATCCTGTGGATTTTATGATCCCGACTCCTAAGAGAAATCTAGGAGGGCATCCTATTATATTAGGAAGACCTTGGTTAGCTAGAGTTGATGATTTCATTAGTTGTAGATCTGGTGATATGTACATCTATGATAGAAATTTACCTTGTATCCTCCAGCAAAAACAATTACAGAATTAGATGATACTCAATGGATAGAGGATGAAGAAGACTTACAACCTCTCTTCACAATTTCAGAAATTAGTGAAGATAGCCAGATTTTGAATACCCTAGAAAACTTTGAATCCTCTTCGGAATACAAACATGAACAATTTCAAGAAGAATCCAACATTGAGTTTTTATCATCAAGACAGATGTCTCTTTATTCCATGGATAAATTTGGCAGTTCTACAATTGAGATATTTCTAGGCAAAACTTTAAACATAAACAAGAACCTAGAGAAATCTCAACAAGAAGAGCTAGTCAAGATATTACAGAGACATTCTTCTGCATATGCATGGGAGTACACTGATATGAAAGGGATAAGCCCCAAGACTTGCACTCATCACATATACATAGAGGAAAATTGTAAACCAATCAGACAACCTCAGAGACGGATGAATCCAAATCTTAGGGAGATTGTTAAGGAAGAATTGCAGAAATTGTTAAATGTCAACTTTATCTATCCCATTTCAGATAGTCAGTGGGTTTCTCCTTTGGTAATTGTGCCAAAGAAAAATGGTAAATGGAGGCTATGTATTGACTACCGAGAATTAAACAAAGCTACTCTTAAAGATCATTTTCCCCTACCTTTCATAGATCGGGTGTTAGATACATTAGCTGGCAAAAAGTACTTCTCATTTTTAGATGGGTTCAGTGGTTATAACCAAATTCAAGTAGCACTTGAAGATCAAGACAAAACCACATTTACCTGTCCTTGGGGTACCTATGCTTACCGAGTATTTCCATTTGGACTATGCAATGCACTCGCAACATTTCAAAGGGCAGTACTAGGAATTTTTTCAGATCTAATACATGATTGTGTAGAGGTATATATGGATGATTTCACAGTTTATGGAAACACATTTGAAGAAGCCTTAGCAAACTTGGAAAAAGTTTTAAAGAGATGTAAAGAAGCAAATATTTCACTAAGTCATGAGAAGTGTTTTATGATGTTTACTGAAGGAATTGTTTTGGGACATCACATTTCAGGGGATGGGATTAGAGTTGATGAGTCAAAAGTTGAAGTCATCTCTAAATTATCTATTCCAAGTTGTCAAAAAGATGTTAGGAGTTTTCTAGGATTTACAGGATATTATCGGAGGTTTATAGAAAACTTCACCAAGATAGCATCTCCACTCTTTAAATTGCTTACCAAAGACTGTGAATTCAAATGGAATTCTGATTGCCAGCTAGCCTTTGAGACCCTAAAAACAAAAATTTCTAAAGCACCTATTTTAAGGGGACCTAACTGGAAGTTACCTTTTCACATTTCAACAGATGCCTTAGATACAGCTCTAGGAGCAGTATTGGGACAAAAAGACCTGATTCCTTATGCCATCTACTATACCAGTAAAAATTTGACTCCTGCAGAGTTAAACTATACTGTAACTGAAAAAGAGTTTTTAGCTGTTGTTCATGCCATAAACAAATTCAGACACTATATAACAAGCTATGAAACTTTTGTTCACACTGATCATTCTGCAATTAGATACTTAATGAACAAATCAATTACTAATGGCAGAGTCATAAGATGGTTATTGCTTTTACAATAATTCAACATTACCATTCTAGATAGGCCTGGAAAACAAAACACAGTAGCTGATTTCCTATCTAGACTCCAAAACATCAAAGATAACACTCCAGTTGAAGATCAATTCCCTGATGAATATCTTTTTGCAATTTCTACTCAGACTCCTTGGTTTGCTGACATTGCTAATTATTTAGTTTCAGGGAAATTTCCTTCAGTAATGAATGCAAGAGACAAAAGAAAGATCATTTATGACAGTGCAAAATATTCATGGGTTGCTAATGAGTTATACAAAACAAGTCCAAATTTTATCATTAGAAGATGTGTTCGGGAAGATGACATGCTTGAGATCCTAAAGGCATGTCATGATGAACCTTGTGGCGGACACTTTACTGATAAGAGGACAACTTATAAGGTCCTTCATTTAGGATACTATTGGCCATCCATTTTTAAAGATGCTAAAGAGTATGTCAAAAGGTGTGACAGTTGCCAAAGGGTAGGGAAACCTTCTCCTTCAGGTGAGATGCCATTGCAGCCTTAGGTACATATTGAACCTTTTGAAAAATGGGCTTTAGATTTTGTAGGACCTATTAGTCCTCCATCAAGACAAAAGACATATATATTAGTTTGCACTGATTATGTTACCAAATGGGTAGAAGCCAAGCCATTACTTTCTGCTACTGAAGCATCTGTAGTTAATTTTATTTTTGAGGATATTTTTACTCGTTTTGGTGTCCCAAGGGAAATTTTTATAGATCAAGGAGCTCAATTCACATCAAGGCTAGTGGAACAAATGATGGAGAGGTACAAAATCATACACAGAAAATCTACTCCCTATCATCCACAAGAAAATGGTCAAGTGGAATCTACCAATAAAGTCACTGAAGGAATCCTAACAAAGACTTTTCATTTACATAGAAGAGATTGGGCAGACAGGCTTCCTGAAGCCTTGTGGGCCTATAAAACTACATGGAGAAGCAAAACAGGTCATACTCCCTATGAACTTGTTTATGGAAAACAAGTTTTGTTTCCCATAGAGTTTCAGATTCAAACTTTTAAAATGGTAGTTCAGCTAGGATTTGATCTAATAGAGGCACAAAATCACAGATTGGAGCAGATTAATGAATTGGATGAGATCATACAGGATGCAGTCCAGAAAACAAGTATAGTCCAACAACAAAGGACTAGATGGCATAATAAGTACATCAAGGAAAAAATTTTCAAAGAAGGTGACTGGGCTCTCTTGTTTGATTCAAATTTCAAAGATTTTCAAGGTAAATTCCAAACACATTGGCTTGGGCCATAAAAATTATGAGAATTTTTGACAATGGAGCAATAAAAATCAGGACAATAGATGAAGAGAATGTCACTTTTCTTGTAAATGGTCATAGATTGAATCTGTATCATAAGCCACTTTCAAGAGAAGAATTTGTTAAGAGATTCCAGGAAAACAGTAATGTGAAGTTAATGAAGAATAATTTTTCTTCTTCATCAACTTAGTTGAATTTTATGAATTAAAATGAAAAATAATCACTGATTAGCATGTTTATACAAAAAAGATAAAGTGAAAATCAAAATCCTTCTGACACTTTAGCTTTTCAAATTTGTTCTTTTTTTGTAATTAGCTATCAAAAAATCATAAGTATCACTCCATCATGTCTCCATTCATTCATATTTCATTCACTCCATTCATCCATATTTCATTCACTCCATTCATCCATACTTCATTCACTCCATTTCATTTCCATCTCAGATTTCTAAATTTGATCTCTTTCTGTAGATTGAGTATTACAAATCATGAGTTGCAGACCACTTTTTATGGTTCATTCCACTTCACAATTGTGATTCATTTCATTCCATTACATTTCACTTCACTCCTGAGCCATTCCACCATATTTCATGATCCATTTCATACAACATTCCATTCCATGTTTCAAAGTTCCTATAGGTACATTCTGCAGCCAGTCAGACATTCTGCAGCCAGCTAGACATTCTGCAGCTAGATATCCTGAAGGCAATTATCCAGCAACACCTGTTCAGCAGAAAATTGACCCTGCACACCTATGTCAAAAATAAAAATCAAAGGAATTATGAATACTGAAGAATCAATGATTTTCAAAGGAGGACAAAGCATATCAAAACCACAAAAATTAAAGGAAAGGCAAAGGTAAAGTTGTAAAATTATTATGATGACAGAACATGAAAGTTATAGTATATTTAAGTCATTTATGATTCAAAAAGTTGTTTTAATTATTCGTGTTGATCATGCCTATTAAAACCTATCATAAAAACTTTGGACAAAATCCCCTCCACTCCGCCATATCAAATCATCATTTAAAACTTAACGGTTAAGTACTGAAGTGACCTAATCAGTCACGTCACTAGGCCGGAGTATTCGGTGATGATTTTGAATTTCTCACGAAATATTTCTGCGATCTTTTCTCCCATGATGGCTCTCAAACTCATTAATTCGTGTAAATCACCCTCACTACATTTCACTCATTCTATAACCTCTTCATATCATCCTTCCGTAGCTAATTCCTACTGCATAAACAGAGAAAGCACCTTTGGGGTAAAAAAAACTCTTTAACAACCATTTTCACCGTGGATAGAAGAGCCGTAAATTGAAGGTTGAGAAGAGAAGCCATGGGTCTCATAGTGAGGTCCGAACCAGTCGGAACCAAATACTTGGAGGGTTACCCACAAATTAGAGAAATGCTACAGCAAGCTGGGTGGTTACAATTTTTGGAAAAATTCAATGGTTTTCATAAAGAGGTAACTAAAACATTTGCACGGTCCTTCAATGGAGAAGAAGTCGAAATAGGAGATGTTAAATTCAATATTACAGAAGATTTCATTATAAAAGAAGCGGAATTACCCAGGCAAGGAGAACGATGGTTCAAAAATAGGGAATTTCATAATGAGGCATGGAGGCAAATGCTTAAAACACCAGGTATGGATGTTTCCATTTTTAAGAAGGGCATTCCTAGCTCAGCACTGAAGAATAAATGGCGGAATATGTTGCTCATTTTGCAAAATTTTATAACTTGTGAGGGAAGGTTTGGTACCTTATATATTTATCATATTTGGCTAATGATGCATTTATTAGATGAAGAAATCAATTTGCCCTTTTTCTTACTTCATAGTCTGAAGAGAATGGCCTCTAATGTTCAAAAGAGGGTTCAATTCCTGGAAACCACTTTGTACCACCATGGCCTAGTTAAAATCTTGATTGAACATCATTTGAGAAAGGAGGGAGCCAATTGGGATGAGTTTCTAGTGAGGAATCACTTTGAATAACCCAAGGAATCTCCATTTGAAGACAAACTTACAAGAAGAAGCAGGAGAAAGAAAATTTCCAAAGCTGTTGAAACTAAAACTGGTAAGTCCATACAAGACAGTGAGGAGATAATTTCTAAGAAATTGACTGAAATTAAGAAATAACTTAAAAATGAGAAGATGATAAAAAGGTATACCAAGGAGAGAGGTGAAGGACCATCTCAACCAAGACGAAGCCACAGGCTTAGAGGTATATTGAAGAAAACAGGGGTTAGACAAATGAGAATTATAAACATTGAGGATGAAGAGACACCAAATGCTAGATCACTTGAGTACCAGTACGAGGAGGACCTTGATGAAGGAGCTCTGGAGATAGACCCAGCACAACAACAAATTTATAATTATGTTGAGACATTAGAGAAGAGAGCCTCAGAAAGTAGAGATAGAACTCCTAGCCCACTAGAATCTGCAATTGAT
Organism: Pinus albicaulis; assembly: GCA_034641835.2. Taxonomy (NCBI): domain Eukaryota; kingdom Viridiplantae; phylum Streptophyta; class Pinopsida; order Pinales; family Pinaceae; genus Pinus; species Pinus albicaulis. Next base: position 875,108,099 of record CM076575.1, on the reverse strand, counting down.
ATGCTAAGAAGAGATAAATATGAGTTAGAAGTACTAAATAGGCATATCAAGAATGAGAATGACATTTTCAGGGAGCAGGTTAAGCTGAAAAGTGATATGAATACAACTCTCTCTCTACAAATGGAAAAATTGTACAAGGCTAGTGAGAAATTGAAGAAGAAAAAAAAGTTGAGTAGGGCACTTATAAATTTGAGATTCAAGTTGGTCATAAAGAAGCCTAGGAGGCCATTGAATATCATGCAAAGCAGAAGAAGGAGCCTAGATTTCCTAGTAGAAGTCTCAGAATATATGAGTTGATTGCATGATAACATGCAAAAACTTTGCAGTTGGGGTATGTTGAGCCCCAAATATGTCCTTTCCCTTCACCAAATTTCACTTCATTTCCTTTGTCCCTTATCAATTACAAGCTTAAATGGTCAATAGGATTGATTAAAGTCACTTTAGGAATGTATACAATGACTGACTTGCTATATTTTCATGGTTTTGTTGTTGTAGTAATTTTTGACTAGACTCAGCTACATAATGCAGCCATTCTGTAGCCAGTCGCCTATTCCGCAGCTATCTTCATGTTCTCACAGGTTACAGGTGTCACTTCAAGGAAAAACGCATATGGTTGAATTCCACAACACTCCCACATCATTTATTGCTCTCTACGAAGTCTGAGAAAGAAGCTACAGGTGGTTATGCACGTGGAAGAGATCAAAGCCAAGAAGCAGATTCCTACTAGGACAGGGACTCTACAAATGTCTCCAACAAAGTACGAGGCTTCCATAAGAGTTCTAATTTGATTTTTATTGAAAGAGACACTTGTTCATGTTTCTTCTCAAGGGTAGTTATGTATTTCTTTTATAATAATGACTTGGAAGACCGAGAGATAGCTAGCTAGATTGATGTTTTGTTGCTAGATCTCAAAAGACTGTAATACTCTGTTTTGAAATACCTTTCCTTTAATGAAAGAAGTATCGCTTTATTGCAAGATCTGAGGAAATATTGAGGAGATTTGTATGCTAATCTGGTGGTAGAGGGCCCCTACTACCCGAGAAGCTCTGTGCACATTGTTTAGATAAGTAACTTTAGTCTTGTTGCATTCCTAGCTTAAGCAATTTTCTGAACTTTGTGTTTTATACTCACTTGCATTGGATGCTACAGCCAGTCTTGTTCTTACGAATTGTTCCAAAATATCACTAACATTGAATGAGATATAACTGTAGTATTTTAGAAATTAGTTTCATTTTTCTAAACTTTATGTTTTTGTGCTCAATTACATCAATTGTTACAGCTAGTCTTATTCTTACGAATTATTCCAAACTATCACTAACACTGAATGAGACATAGATGTGGTGTTTTAGAGCTTAGTTGCATTTTTTTTTGAACTTTATGTTTTTATGCTCATTTACATCACATGTTATAGCCAGTATTGTTCTATGAATTTTTCCAAAATACCACTAACACCGAATGAGACAGAGCTGTAGTATTTCAGTGATTAGTTGCATTTTAGTTTAGTTGAAAAACTCCGGAGGTTAATGGCACTCTAGTTCAATTCTGTTCACTGTATTTCAAGTTTGAATGATTGCATTCTAGTTCAGTTTTATCCATTGTATTTTTAGTCTTATTAGTCAGTTGTATTCTAGTTGTTAATTTAGACTTTATGGCCTTCATTATTTACAAACCACTCTTGTTATTAATTTCTACTAATACATCATCATCATATGAACAAGAATTGGTAATTCCATTTTGAAGTCTTGACTGTTTTGCAACTTCTCATAATTTCACAAACTGCCTCTTTTTCCAAAGCTATTCCAAAATATTTCTAATTCTTGAATGAGGTTTAACAGTGATATTTTGAGTTGTGGAATGGATTAATTTCGGTGTCATAGGTTAATTTAGAGTAGAATTTTTTCACTAGGTTGCAGACTATATTTTTCCAAATGTGTTCCAACAAATTTCTAGCCATGGATGAGATTTTCTCTGTGATATTGTAGATTGTTGTTTACTTAGAAGAACCTCATTACATTAAAATTATCCTTTTATCAAATTATTCCAACATATTTCTGATGAATGAATTGGACTGAGTTCATGTTATGAGTTTTTGAGTTCATGCTATGAGATATTTTTCTTGTTAAAGTATTGCATTTTCTGTTCTCAAGTGCCATACATAGTTTAGAATAGGTTTTTATCTATTTTAGTGTGACCAACAACTTATCTTTACCAACACTTAGTTATTTTCCTCTTAGAATAAAAACACAAAATCAAAAACATTGGAAAAACACTAAACACAACGTAGTGAGAAACAGATACCTAGGCACATATAGTGCACTTCAATTCAACAGTTTACTAGCCCTGGTTGACAGTTTATGACATCAATTTAGGAACACTAAGTTGAGCAGACAGTTTTCTCCCTTATGGGTTTCCACTTATATCCTGTGTCTATGTGCATGATGATTATGTGTTAATACTTTGTATTTAATTTGCTTAATACCTGATGCTCACATATTAAGATTGATGTTACATTATGTAATAATTTGATCATGAAATGAAGCTGTAAATAACCAAAAAGAAAGTTTTAAAAGTCCATGAATGTGTTAAACTGATTCACCCCCCCTCTCAGTTTAACCAAGGGTTCAACAATTGGTATCCGAGTGGGTTCCTTCTATATCAGTTTAACAACTGGAAGGAGATCTTAGGTCCCCATGATGGCTAGTCTAGAAGGATGCTCAACAAATAAAGCCCCTTTGTTCACCGGTAACAATTATTCCTTCTAGAAAATAAGAATGAAGACATACGTAATGTCTCTAGGAATAGAAGTTTGGGCTGCTGTGGAATTGGGATATGCCCCAAAGGAGACTGACTCAGAGAAAGATGTGAAACAAGACTTTGTAGCTAATGAAAAAGCCATGAATGCACTCTTAAGTGGACTGTGTGAGGTAGAATTTATCAAATTAATGCACAACAAGAATGCCAAAGAAATATGGGATACACTAGAAAACATCCATGAGGGAGACAAAAAGGTGAAGATAACCAAACTTAAAGTCTATAGAGCTCAGTTTGAAATTGCCAGCTTCTTTTTAAGGGTTGCAGAAATTGTGAATAACATGAAAGCTCTAGGAGAAACCATAAAAGAATATGTAATTGTTCAAAAGATTCTAAGATCTTTACCATCCAGCTTTAACCCCAAGGTTTCTGCCATAGAAGAAAAAACTGATTGGGAAACTTTGACCATGAACCAATTACTTGGAAAATTAACGGCCTATGAGATGAGACTGCCACAGAGGAAGTCAAATGTGAGGGAGGTAGCCTTTAAGATAGAGAAGAAAAAAGAAGAAAAAGAAGATACATGCTCCTGCTCTGATGAAGAAGAGGCCAAATTTATCAGAAGATTGGATAGAGGCTCAAGCAAGTATAAAGGTAAACTTCCCTTTAAATGCTTTAACTATGGAAGAGTTGGACACTACGCATATAAGTGTCCTCATAAGAAGACAAAGAATCAGACTGAAGAGATAGAGAAAACCATTTCAAGGAACTGGCAGAAAGGGAATAGATACAGGAGAAAATCATTTTATGCTCAACAAGACAGTAGTGCATCTGAAAGCTCAGATGAATCTTCCAATGAAGAGGGAACCTATGAATTTGTATTGATGGCCAAGGAAGAGCTTGAAGGACTCCTTCTAGAAGATGAGGAAGAAGGTGAAGTTGATCTTGAGGGGGAGCTAAGAAGTGCCCTGGAGGAAATAGTCAGACTTAAACTAAAGTGTAGAAAATAGAAAGACATTCTCCTCAAATTTGTAAGAGAAGAACAAAATTCAGAAGACCTCATTCAGTTGAAAGTAGAGCTTGAAGAAGCCAAGAAGGTAGAAGACACTCTACTTAAGAAAATTGAGGATAAAATTTAGAAGCAAGAGAAATTGGAAGATAAAGTAGTATGCTTGAGGAAGAAATTAGAAAACACCCAAAGGAAATTGTCAATAAACATTTCTCAAATGACAAGCTCTGATAAGTTGAATAACATACTAGATGCTCAAATATCTCCACTGATAAAAAATGGAATAGGTTATGAAGTAGAAAAAAGTAAAGCCAAAGAAAAAAATAACAAGAATGTCATTTTTGTAAAAGCTGTTAAGGAAAATGAAGCATATCAGAAGGTTCCTACAGAAGTAGCAACCTGCAATGAAGTAAACAGAATCAAGAAGGAACCTCAAATGAAAAAGAAAGAAATTAATAAACAATCAACTGAAAAAGGATCATACACTCCTGAATATATAAAATTTGGAAGCTATCAAAGGAGATTCTTCCCCGCTATGAAAAATGTCACTTGTTATGCCTGCCACAATCTGGGACATATTGCTGCATATTGTCATAAAAGGAGAATCGATTCCAACCAAAAAAGGATGCAAAAAATGAAAAGACTACCTCAAGCTAACAAATGGAGAAGACAACCCTTCATCAGGTACACTAATTGTTTTTATGGGTATTGTTTTTACTGTAAGGAATTCGGCCATAAAGCCAAGGAGTGTAGAACATATGGACAAAGACTGATGTTCAAAACCTCAAGGAGATTTATGAACTATGGAGAGTTCACTCATACTCATAATTCTGCTAAAAATATGATCAAACGCTGTGTATGCCATAAAATCGGACACATGTCTTCCCAATGTCCTCTCAAAGAATGTGGTCCATCTTCTCAGAAAAGGTGCCAAAAAAATAGCTGTCTGCAATGGAAAAATAAGTTGAATATGTGTGACTTGGCTCTAATAGCCCAAGATCAGAAAAGCTAATGGTATTTGGATAGTGGATGATCAAAGCATATGACTGGAGATAGAAGCAAGTTTATAACCTTTGATGAAAAGAAATATGGAAATGTAACTTTCGGCAATGATAAAGCAGGGAAAATCAAAGGAAAAGGCTCAGCTAGTCTAGATAATGGAAGAGGAAAGGCTCAAGATGTACTATTTGTGGATGGGCTGAAAGAAAATCTGCTTAGTGTCAGTCAAATGTGTGATAAAGGCTGTGAAGTTATTTTTAGAGCACAATACTGTGAAGTAAGATCAAGCACCACAGGAAAGGCCTTGATCAAAGGTATTCAAACAGAAAGTAATGTCTATATAGTGAAAGAAGAGAATGAAGCATGCCACCTAAGCAAACTTGATGAGTCATGGTTATGGCATAGAATATTGGGACACCTTAACTTTGACCATATCATCAGTCTGAGCAAGAAGAAAGCAGTCAGAGATATGCCAGCAATAAAGAAGCGTTCAAATACCATACGTAAATATTGCCAATTGGGAAAACAGACCCGCACATATTTTAAGACCAAAGATGAACTATCAACAAGTAGGCTACTTCAGCTTGTACACATGGACCTGTGTGGACCTTCAAGAACTAAAGCACCAAGTGTAGAATCTTATTTCATGCTGATAATAGATGATTTTTCCAGAATGAAATGGGTAGCATTTCTCAAATATAAATCTGAAGCACTTGAAAAATTCAAGATATTCAAGGCATTGGCAGAAAATCAAACAGGATGCAAGCTAAAGTGCATCAGATCAGATAGAGGAGGTGAATTCACAGACTATGATTTTGTAGACCTATGCAATGAGCATGGGATAAAACAACATTTTACAATTGTAGGTACACCTCAACAGAATGGAGTGATAGAGAGACAAAACAGGTCAGTACAACATATTTCCAGAGCCATGATGCAAGAAAGTAACATTCCACAAACCTTCTGGGCAGAAGAAGTACACACAGCTGTGCACATTCTTAACAAAGCTCATTTAAGACCAAACAGTGACAAGACTCCTTACGAATTATGGCATGGTAAACCAACATCAATCAAGCAATTTAGAGTCTTGGAAGAAAGTGTTTCATAAAAAATAATGATGAAAAAATGGGGAAGTTTGATGCAAGAGCTGATGAAGGAATAGTTTTAGGATATGCATCCAAGAGTAAGGGTTACAAGTGCTACAATAAAACACTGCACAAAATTGTGGAAAGCATTGATGTAAGATTTCATGAAGATCTACCAAACAGAACAAGAAGTACAAGATGCAACAATCCTCCAGAAGATCATGAAGAAGAGAACCAAGATAATGATGAACTGAGCAAGACAATAGAAGATACTAAATTAAACTCAAAAGGTCCCTCAAGACACACTCAAAAGAATCATCCAGAAGATAAAATCATTGGGGACAAAAGTGTGGGAGTCCAGACAAGAAGACAACTTGCTGAACAGAAAGAAGAAGTATATCTAGCCATGCTATCTCAAATAGAGCCAAAGAAGTTCGAAGAAGCCAGCAAAGACAAAACTAGGTAAATGCTATGAATGAGGAACTGGACCAAATTAAGAAGAACAATACTTGGGAATTAATTCCAAGACCCACTGGGAAAAATGTCATTGGCACAAAATGGATATTCAAGAATAATATGAATGAACAAGGGCAGGTAATCAGAAATAAAGCCAGACTTGTATGCAAGGGATATTCACAAATTGAAGGTCTTGATTATGATGAAACATTTGCCCCTATAGCTAGAATGGAAGAAATCAGAATGTTTTTGGCCTTTGCATGTTATCATGATTTCAAGGTATATCAAATGGATGTGAAGTCTACCTTCCTGAATGGAAATCTAGAAGAAGAAGTCTACATGGAACAACCTGAAGGATTCTCATTAACAGATAAAAAAGACTATGTGTACTGATTAAAGAAAGCCTTATATGGGCTGAAACAAGCTCCTCATGCATGGTATTCAAGGCTGGACAAATACTTGCAAAAACAAGGTTTTAAGAAAGGAGGAGTAGACAACAATTTGTACATAAAGGCTAATGAAAATGAACTCCTAATTGTAGTAGTATATGCAGATGACATCATGTTTGGTAGCAACAAAGAGAAGTTAAAAAAATAATTTGCTGAAGAAATGAAATAATAATTTGAGATGTTTATGATTGGAGAGCTCACCTTCTATTTAGGACTTCAAATTCAACAAAAGAACACAGGAACATTCATCTCACAATAAAAATACTTAAGAGAGATGTTGAAACGGTTCCAAATGGAAGACTACAAACCTGTGTCAACTCCCATGATCACTGGATGCAAGCTATGTGCTAATGATGGATCTGCAGATATAGATCAAAGACTTTACAGATCCATGGTAGGAAGTCTGCTGTACCTAACTGCCTCTAGACCAGACATTGTGTTGGTATTAGGACTTGTGGCCAGATATCATTAAGCATCACCAAAACAAAATCACTTACTAGCAATCAAGAGAAAATTGAGATATCTACAAGGAACTGCACATTATGGGCTATGGTATCCAAAAAGAAAAAGCTTCACTTTGACAGCATATACAAATGCAGATTGGGCCAGCTGCATGGATGACAGGAAATCCACAAGTGGAGGTGCATTTTATTTTGGAAAAATTCTGGTGTCATGGCTAAGCAAGAAGCAAACTTATATCTCTCTATCTACAACAGAAGCGTAATACATAGCAGCAGCATCATGTTGCACACAAGTAATGTGGATGAAAAAAACTCTCCAAGACATGAAGGTAAGCATAGATGATCCCATTTCAATAAAATGTGACAATACAAGTGCAATAAGTATATCAAAAAACCCTGTATTTCATTAAAAAACAAAGCACATCCCAATTAAGTACCATTTCCTCAGAGAACAAGTAGCACAGAAAGTAGTGAATTTGGAATATGTAAGGGTAGTAGTGTTGTAATGGAAGCAAAAGAGTAGCATTATGAATTAGAGAAACCCTGTAGAATTGAAGACAGATTGCGAAATAACAAGTGGAATGATGGCGCAGTACTGAGTCTGTGCAATTTGGTGATGAAATGACAGTATAATGAGTTAAATATGTGAACTGGACCAGAAACCAGGAAAGAACAAGCATGGGGAGTTTTTGGTTGACTGAAATAAATAAACCATGGTTTTATGATGCAGGGTTGAAGTAGAAACAGAACACACAAGAATTGGTAACGAAACCAATAGTTGAACGGAACCGTGAAGGCGGAATTCAATTAAAATAGAGTTATGAAGAAAGTGGAACTGTGAGCGAAGGAGAACCTTGAATAAATAGAGAGGGCAGTTTCGGAGGTAGAAAACCAGCGGTCTCGCACTTTTTAAAAGTGGTAAGTAGAATTGCTCAAAAAAATGCGATATGGGTCTTTGATAGACACGTGGCGAAGAGTGGTTTTTAAAAACCACTTTTATCGCGTAATTTTTGAGAATTATGTGCCGTGCATCTAATTTGCACGATATTGCACGAAATCCGTCAGATGTGCGCCCAATGTATTGTTGGAGCATGAGAAAATGTTGACCGTCCGATCTGTTCGATGGTTAAGGAGGGTGTGGGCCCGGTTGCATTATTAAAATGATGCGATGTTTTGTTTTGTAAGCAGGAAGTGTTAAAGAAACTTTGGGACCAGAATAAATATACATTACATTGTGGGCCATATATGGAGATGCATTTGACATAATACATATGTGTTATGTATTCGTCGGAGGTTGAAAGGTTTTAATGTTAATTGGCTATATATATATAAGAAGTGAGCATAGTACTTTGATATATAATTGACCAAAGTCGAAAGGTTGATGAATATGTCGGTAAGAGTGGGACCCGAAATTTTATTTATATTGTTGTTTGGCTTTTAAGCCAAGTCCGAGTTATGCTTTAGCCAAGGTCGAAGACATATATTAATGGAATATGATGCCGGCAATTAAAATAAGGTAAGAACCTTATGATTAGAGGATAAGCTACATATGCCATGGGACCGAAGACTTCATTTAATATAAGTGCTGGTGACATTCGATGGTAAGTGCAATGGTCAAATGCTTGTTACCAAGGCTTATTGAATGGTTCCTAACATTTGATTGGGGAGTATATATCTATGTTGATATATATATTATGTCTAATGATAAAGCCGAACCTTGTACAATAAGAATATTTAGTAAAGGGTGCATACATAGTTTGATGAATGGCACTTTGGTTTTTATTCAAAGTCAAGTTTAATACGAATAAAGATGACAAAAGTTGTGGGTCCAACTATATGTTAGTACTGGAATTAAAACATTATATAATGGTGTTGGTTTATGTTTAACCAAAGTCAGACCTTTGTATGAAATATGATGTGGCCTGTTGACCATTGGGGTTTAAGTTATAAAACCGAGTATATGCTGAGACTTATATAATGGTTTAGTCGGAATATTCGAATATTAATTCGACATATTATAAGAGGGGTTTTGATTATGGTTTTAACCATAGGTTTGAAGCCGAGAAGTAGAGCTTCCGCATAAAGATAAGAACTCTGGGTTGTATTGCAGGGTTTCTGTATGACCGAAGTGTGATTGTTGGATTTTATTCCAAAGACAGGTATTGTTTCCATTTCATAAAGTGAGTTTATGGTTTATAACCATAGGTCTTTAAGGAAAAGAGAAATTAAAGCTTCTACATGCAGAGTTTATGAATTTTTCCCAGAAAGTGAACTAACATTGGGCATTAATGGGAATGCATTTTTATATGCATGAGACTTTGAGATTTATTTGGGGAAAAACTTGTAAAGCAATTATATATGCAGCAGATACACAATTGTAGTGAAGGTATTCAGATTTGTAGAATATGAATTTGAAATGCACAGGAATGAAAATGTGGGTTTGTCACACTATAGTAGCAGGAAAGACAAACACACAGTGAGCCAAGAACTGAAAGGGTTGAATGAGATATATCAGATGAAAATGTAATGTTAATGTTTTAATTGATTTTATATTGTTTGTGATGCAAAGGCAAGTCTCCATAGGCAAACAAAACTCCACTGTAATATTGAAATTTGTAAATTGTTATATTTTTATGAATGAGTTGGCCAAATAAATGAGAAGACAGAAGTCAAGGAGTCATGGCTGTTCACTTTGAATTCCCTGTGGAATACAATCATTCAAGAGGTGAACTCTATAAATGATATCACATAGATATGCATAGAGAAGTTAGAGAATGGAGAATTGAGGCAGAGAGGGTAAGAAGAAGGAGGAGCAGATAGAGAAGCTGTGAAGACTTAGAGATGATATAAGGCAGATATGAAGGCTAGTGGACAGCAGTGAAAAGGAACATAATAAAGCTGATATCCAGGTAAATCAGCATGTGTTTTTGAAAGAGTGAGGAAGTTGGTGCTTCCATATGAAGTTGTAGCTTGATAGATGTCAGTTGTAGCTGGCTGAGGTAGGAGCCTCCTGTAGGTTGTAGCCTACAGAAAATAGATGGGACTTGGAGCTTCCTTGCAAGTTGTAGCTTGCAGAATTGAGGTAGGAGCCTCCTGTAGGTTGGAGCCTACAGAAAATCAGTGGTGAGAGGGAGTTGGAGCTTGCTTTTGCATCACAATAATAATAAGATGTGGTTTTCTCCCTTATGGGTTTCCACTTATATCCCGTGTCTATGTGCATGATTATTATGTGTTGATATTTTGTATTTAATCTGCTTAATACCCGCTGCTCACATATTAATATTGATGTTATATTATGTAATAAATTGATCATGAAATGAAGCTGTAAATAACCAAAAGGAAAGTTTTAAAAGTCCATAAATGTGTTAAACTAATTCACCCCCCCCTCTCAGTTTAACCAAGGGTTCAACACCCGTCGGATCTACTTCACAAGCAATGGCGCCCACGTCATCTCGCCACTTTGGCTCCTCCTCCACTCCTATGCGTACACGTAGCTCTGGGCCTTCTTCCACCCCTCAGTGCAACTGTTGAAGATGTCAGGATCAGGCCCATGTAGCCTTTTATTTAATTTATATTTTTGTGTTATGTTATGATGTCTCATTGGGTGAAATAGTCATTTCACCCTCATCACCGTTGTTATTATTGTTATGTTATTGTTATGTTTTGTTGCGAAGAGAAGTTCTCTTAGCATGCTACTGCTGGACCATATCGTTTTGATTTTGATAGGTGTACTGAAGAATCAAGAAAGAATATATGTTTAAGAAATATATGGACATGAACATTGTTGGTTGCTTTAATTGTTTTAACAATTCAAGCTCCACATAAATTGTCAACCCGAGAAGGTCTGTTTATTCCAAAGACAATCACGCACTAGATATGCTCAATTCCAAAAGAAAAAATAATGTTGTAGTAAAAATTCACACAATTATTAATCATACAAATCTAATTATTCACACCCTGTTTAATCAAAGATGAAGTTTACTTATGTTATAGTAGAAGCAATTCCTCTATTGCAGTTTTTGAGAATCCAAATAAAGGGAAATCATTCTGCAGGAAAGGAAACCAATCAACCATAACAGGGAACATGACCCTATTCCTTTAAATAGGAACTTCAGCACCTGCTTCCTGACACTAATCACACTGTAGAAAAGATAAACTCAAGAGAACAGGACCCTATTCCCATGAACAGGAACCTTTAGGACTTGTCTCTTGTTTCTAATCACACTGCAGGAAAAAGAAAGGCAATCAATGGGAACAGGACCCTATTCCTTTGTACAGGAATCTTCAGCACCTGCTTCCCAGCATCAATCATACATTCAAACAAATAACAGGAATAGATCTCTTAACTTCTTTAAGGATGAATGTACCAAACTCATGCAGTGTTAAAGGAAACAGAATGCTTAATGAATCACAAAACTATGCAACTGATGTTTCAAAAACAGAATTAAGTTAAGGTGCGAATATCATAAAGAAACTTAACAAACTACAGGAATAGTCGGGTGAATCTTGTGAGGAAGGCGGGCCCTTTCCTTCTCACAAGATTCCCCAGGGAAAGAATTAAATTGAAGCACTCAAAAGGAACTTTTATTCATCTGTCAAAAGAAATGATACATTACAAATGGAGTCTAGCTCCTGTCCTCTCAAACACACTGTTCTCTTGTAGTTTTCGAACTCCCCTTCTAATGATGATGTCTCCTCTTTTTAAAGAGGAGACATCTCTTACAATTACATTAGAGAAAATCTATGTTTATCCCAAATATGTTCTTCTTTCTTAAAACAGGGCTATTCTATTCTTCCATAAAAAGATATTGTTACAACAGATACAAAAAGATTAATATCTTCAGAATAATCCATGTAACCACTTCCTTGCTCGTCTTCATGTTTTTGCCATTTTTCCAAAAAATACTCTTCCAGAATCGCAAATTACGAGCAGTGACGGAATTTGCGTGCCTGCTGACTGTTTCAGCAACGGAGTCGACTGTTTCAGCAACGGAGTCGACTGTTTCAGCAACGGCCGATTGTTCCAGCACAACACATAAATTATCTGCGATATTTTAGACTTATGCTAGCAACAATCTACCTTTGATTAATGATGAAATATAAGAGTAATATGGAATTATATGTAAACAGATTAAATATATAGTAAAGAAGAGGATTTTATATACCTTTGGATAAAGTGAATGAAAATGATGATGGAATCCTTTTTAAACATGGTTATAAAGGTAAGGTGGTGTCAAAATATATAGTAAAAAATGGTACATAGTGAGGTCCTAACAAACATGTGATAGTAGGGGGCTATAAAGATGTAACTCTGAAAGTATAGAAGGGTTCTAGTTTTTGTGGAGGTTTTGGGTTCCTATTGTATAGATTTTGTAATTACTGTTTTGAGCTCTGAATGCATATCTTGGTTATTTGTTTTCAAAAGATAATATAATGACGAATTTGTTTGAAAATGGATTCCTATTGGATTAGTGAACAATATGTATGCGTTCGTCTTATGTTTGTTTAAGTCCCGTTTTATTTTTTTAAATAACTCTTCAATTTTCTCATGAAAGAAGTGCTGGTTATTGATGTTTAATAGATGAATATGTATACGTCCTCATTGAGGAAGATGACACTCAGATGTTAATTAATGAAGTAACCTTAATAATTCTTTCCATGGGATGACCTCTCCATTAATATTATATTAGCCACCTTTCTCCCCGAGTTTGAGAAGGACAGATTCTTATTGCCAAATAAGCCCGATTCTTATTGCGGCCTTATATTCCTAAGTTTTTTCATTGGTTTTAAACCTTGCCCATTTTCATAAACCCAGATATATGCGGCCTTAAGCTCATTCAGAGTATATTTCAGTACACATTGGTGTTTAGTACCACTATTCCCACAATCATCTTGAACCATAGTTACACCCATCCTATAAAGATACTTTCAAAAATGCCTTCAAGAAGAAACTCCCTTAAATGCTTATGTTTTTTAAGATGTCCTAGCCACTAGTATTTTGCAACTCAAGGTTGTCTCTAGGAGTGACAAAAGTAGGCATGGCCTATCAAAAAGGAATATAATAGATAGAATCGTTTGTTAGCCAAGGCAAGTATGGTAAATCCAAAGTTGCTATAAAAGGTAAATGCAGGTTAGGGTCTTACTGTGCAAATTGATAACTTTGAGGGACAAGTCTAGTACCTAGAGGAGGTATCTAGGATCTCTTGGAATGACATGAGTAGTTGGGATATGCATACCTCCAGGGTAACCAGAATTAGCCACACCAAACTGAGGTTGAGTTGGTACCTGAAATGTATGACTAGGGTATGGTTGATTTTGGAAAGGTAGATTTAGCCCCATTTGTCCTAATAGATATTTCCCTTGAAATGATTGACCTTGAACGAATTTTCCTCGAAAAGGTTGAATTTTTTGTGTAGCAACTACACCAAGTTGTCATAAATATATTTTAGGTATAGAATGGACCATAGGTCCGACTTGATAAACTGTGGTTTAAAGGATAGATTGCGTAGCCGTTGGTGTTGAAATTTGAGGGGTAATAGGAACAAAAAATTGAGGAAATCTCGTGATGGGTGTTTGAGGAGTATCAAGTTATCGAATAAACGTTTGCACAACAAATTGGATAGGAGTACGAGGAGTGTTTGGACCATATTTTTGACTACTCGGAATAGATGCCCCCGGGGTAACTTGAGGTATTCCTTGAACATGTTGTTGGAATTGAGTATAACCAAATTGTCCAATTGGCTGAGTAGGTTGATTGAATTAAATTTGTAGGGTAGATTACAAAGTTTTTTGAGAAAAAAAATGATTCCATATAGTATTCATCCCTGGATAAGGAGTGCCTACTAAGGTTTGCGACACAAAAGGTTGACCATAACCGGTTTGAGGCATTGGACCATAACCTGGATAGTTATCAGGTAAAGGTTTCCCTACAACTGTAGGATATGTTCCAATGTAAGGTTGTCCTCCTGGAAGAGGTTGTTTCCCCCCAGGTGGAATGTAACCACCTAATGGGTTAACTTGATGGGTATTATCGAAAAGTATATAAATTATTTGGTCCGCAATAAAATTTTGGGTAGTAGACTATGATAAAATAGTTGACACAGTAGAAGCTTGAGAAGAAGGAGACACTCCTGAAAATTTTCTAGTAAGTGAATAGTACCCAACAAGAACTGAAGGAACACCATACAATAATTCTTTTGGAGAAGATGAAAACATGTATGAATCGATAGACATGTTTCGAGAAGCCATATTAGAGATACTATAACTGGGTAAAGAGTAAAATGGAATTCAACAACATGGATGGTGACGAAAAGAGAATCTGCCACAGGGCAGATTCACCTTTCAGTTACACAAAAACCACCTACAACTTATTAAAATCCATAACAAGCTACATATTCATCGCTCCCAAAACTCGATCTTGGGACCTTATGGCCCACTCTGCTTCTGCTGCGCCACTTTGATTGTATTTGAAAACACCCGCCGGCCTTCATCTCAACCTTTTAATTTCTCAGGGTAAATACGCACATCTTCTTCCTAGTTCCCGACTACCACTCCTTAGAATCTTCTGGATTGCTCCGCCTCCTGGACCTGCCAGACCGATGCCTTCGGCGCTCCGAAAACTCCCAATCTTCATCTTCGTCATCTCTATCCCGATTACGTGGTGAGTCTGGGCTCTCCATTGTGCGTCACACGGCAGATTCAGAGGTCCCGTTCGCCTGCTGGAGGCCTACCCACTTACATATCACTACAAGACCAATCCACACGCTGGTCAACACTCTATTCTGATGACTGCACACTCTGCGTTAGTGTTGTGGCTTCAATCGACATCAAATTAAACAAACAGAGTTTTTAATGCAAGATCAACATAATTAATAATCAGATGCTGTATTACTTGCGTTCTTCATAAAAAGGATTAAAAACTCGTCGGCTTCTATCGAAACCTTCACACGGATTGAATGCACATTCAATATTCAATTTTCAATGAATTTCCTCATTTTTCCATATCCTGTAACACGTCTCACGCTATTACATTGTATTTTACAGTCAACACTACACCATTATTTAATCAATCTACGATACCTCCGACCTTGAGAAACTGTCGATTGTGGGTTCGAATCAACAGTCTTAATTCTCTATATTCAACTGCAAATAACCGCTATGACAATATTATTTTGGATAACACTAATTTAATAATGGAACGAAATCATAGATCAACCAACTCTCCACAGATATCCACACATAACAATATATCTATTGTATATACAAAACTGGTTTTACAATCCAAGGCATTGCAGCCTTAGTCTCACATTCTCCATCGATTACATTGTGCCCGCTCTCCCCATCTGTCTCTCACACACTACAGACTCTCCATTTTATAGGGTTTTTACGAGGATCAAGAATCAGTTACATTCAATCAGTTACAAAAACTAACAAATTTTGTCCTGTTCTACAATGCCGTGCACATTTACTCTCCACAACTTCAGATTAATTTGAGTTCGCTAGATTAATTTAAGTTCGCTAAGATGCCCCTGCGTCAGATGGCTGTAACCAGATGAATGTGCAAATTCAAATGGTGCATAGTACCAAGGATCTGGTCGAAAAGGAGAAAAAAGTAAATCTAATGAAAATTTTGGTTCACTGTCTCGTAAATATAATAAAATATGATGAGTGGGAGTTTCTTCTTTGTCATCCTTAGTAATTTCTTCAATGCTAATGTAGCCAGGAGGAAGACTCTCAGTAATGATGAGTTTTAATTTGGGTGAATGTGGAGTAGGAGTAGGTGCTATAACATTTGAAGGTGACTCAGGTTCCGAAAAATCAGAATTAGGTTAAGAGATTTCTAGTTTAGTTAATTATGTATATGAATTAGGGGAATTTTGAGGTCTAAAATGGTCCTCTTAAAGAAATTATAAAAGAATATTGGAAATAATAAAATAATATTAGATTACATCATCAATGTTTAGAGGGAAAGAAGTAAAACTATTTTTTCAACTCATATTTTCAACTTATCTCCCTATGGGTTTAGTAAAATTTTGAGTGAAAACACTCGTTAACTAGAAAATTTGATTCCTCATCCAAGGAGTACCCATGTTCTGTACTTTCTATGGACCCTGGTACACGAAAAATGAGAAATACATGAAAAACGTGATTGCAATCACATTGTTTCATGTCTTTCTCATTTTTCATGTAGAATGGTCCATCGAAAGTATGCAACTTGGGTAATCCTTGGATGAGGAATTAAATTTTGCATCCAATGAGTACTCTCGCTCGAAATGTTAGTAAAACCTTAGCGAGATAAGTTGAAAATACGATTTGAAAACGTAGTTTTATTATTTTATTATTTTTTAATATCTTTACCTTTTTACTCCAAAAATGGTGAATCATCCCCCATGGTTGACATCATCATATTGAATCCTATTAGTTCTTATAAAGTTTATTTTGGTTGTACATTTTTCTTAGGAGGACCATTTTAGACCTCAAAATTCCCCTAATGAGACTTCACTAGTGTCAGACTCGACTGTAATGGCTTCAAAAATTTCTGGTGGACTTTGTTCTAAGACTGTTTCAAATGCCCAAGGTATATTTACTTCAAAATCAAGATCTATCATAATGGATGATTCTAGTTGTTCTCGTGACCCCGATCTTGTTGATTTTGTACTTTCAGTTTTAATTTTCTCCAACTGACTCGGTGTGTACTTAGGGGGTTTCCCTTGCATACTACATGAATGTCTCGGTATTTCAACCATGATTAATTTTTAATCACAAAATCATAAAATTTCAATAAATCATGCCTAAAGCCTCTAAAATAAAAAATAAAAAAAATGAACATGCACTACAAAATATAGGAGTCAAACCTCACACAAACAACTTTTTTTCACAATAAACACCAGCTGGTGATGAAATCCAACCTCATAGAGATTAGCGTGAAAAACTTTTAGATGGAACTAGTTACCTCGACAACCTGCTTAATGAAACAATATGGTGAAAGTAACTCCACTATGCCATCTTGAGTGAATATTACCCTCCAAAATGTTCAAATGAGTCTAGTCAACATCTGTTCCAGGTACAATGTGACCTTGGGAAAAATCCTAAGATTATAGCCACTAAGGTTACCAACTAATACAATCAAACATGGGGGGATAGTCCATGGCTAGAATTACACGCAAGGGAAAAGTAACTAAGCTCAATCCGCTTGAAATCTCCTCGACATGGTAAATCCAAGGTTTACTAACAAGTGACCCCAAGCACCTTTCAACGCTATTTGTAATGCATGCAAATTTTCTATCTTTACCAATAAAGAAGGTATGATTACTTCACTTGTGCTTAACTCTTGTATAAGAAGAGATTCTCAGTGAAAAAATGTAACAATTGGATTTTATCCCTACTGTAAGATTCTATTGTTTGGTTATTTTCTTTGGAAAGTTAACTCACTTCCCTATTCCAAAGCACTAATCTGATCTAAGTTGGTGCCGAATGATCCCTAAAAAATATAAAAATTTCTATATCAATTTTAATTAGTGCTATGTTATTTGGCTATTGCTTACTCAGAGGGATATGAAAGTGAAACTGATGATATTGTGACCGACTCAAAATACTCTAATGCATTCAAAAATGAATATGCAATATTTTCATTTGATGAAACCCTAGTTAAGGGAAAGTAAGAGGTTATTTGGTCTTCAAAATGCAAAACTTCTAAAAATCCAAAAATATTCTTTTTCATGAAAAAACCAATCCACTTTGAAGTTTGTTCAATTGCAGAAATTTTAATGAAAATTTTCATTTTCTTAAGTCAAAACACACTATTCTCTTTGCAAACAATTATTTCCAATTCTTCAAAATCGATGAAAAATTACAAAACCCTAAAATTTATGAAAAGATTTGAAACTAAAATCTCTTAATGAAATATTTGATTAATGATTCCTACAAGTGCATTTTCATGATTACTTCATCTTGAAAACAAAATAAATCACTTTTCCATTCAAAAAACAAAAGCACTTTTCATAAAACACTACCTTTCCGAGACAATTCTTACTTCACTAATCTAAAAGCTTTCGTTCACGAATGAGAAAAAAAAATTACTCAAACGAGCAAGATCAAAAACAAATTTCGTATATTTGAAAGAAAAATATAGAAAAACAATGATATCAAGAATATTTCTATCTTTTTTCGATGAAGCAAGCAAACAAACCATACCATACCCTACCCAAAACTGTGAAAGGGATAAATTATCAAAAATTTCACTAAGGCGAACAAAACAAGCTCACAAACAGGTTTTGAAGGTTGACATAGGTAAGAATTACCATCTAGAAATTAGAAATCAGACTCTAACAAGAGGGAAATGCATTTTTTGAAATATTTCCAGGGGGTGAGTAGGTAACCAGTGTAATCCAATGCGCATGTGCATTGTGTTACAATGCAAACTGTGCACTTCTGCGCTCTATTTCTAAAACAAAACCGCACAGGGGAAATAAATTTCAGAAAAAATAAAAAAAAGGCATCCAACCCAGAGGATCTAAAAGATAATAAATTCAACAACATTCAGATTCAGTCAAAACAGTAAAATGGGAAGGTAGAACCAAAGAAATACCTATAGAAATATTACAGTCACCAGTATGGTCACCAATTTTTTACTGAGATAAATCCCTCTTGTGGACAAGAGCGATCTCCATAGAATCCTAATGGAGAACTAGAAACATACATACACGAGAAAATCTCTTTCCCTAAGCTAACTTTGTTCAGATTATTAAAACTAAATAAAGAGGATGATGCTCTTACCATTTTAACGAAATGCTTGATGAATATTCCACACTCTGTCCTGATGTAGCTCCGCAATGCTTAGAAGAAACCTGCAAACAAAAACATACAAAGGATCAAAGGCATCTACAACATAATAATAATAATATAAAACCAACTTAACCTAATGATCAAGGAGATTAGGAAATGAAATTGTTTTAATGAATATATGAGTGTAAACCATTCATAATTTCAAGAAAACCATACAATGCGAAAATGTATCTGAATGTATTATTAAGGGAAAAAAGAGAAATCTTACAACCAAGCCTTGATGTCGTATAGGTTCCTACCAAATGCATCCAATATTCCTCCTTGGCTAACAATATTTCCAATCCAAAATTACGAGCATAAGACTACCATAAGTGAGTGCCCCTAACCTTGAAGTCTCAACACAATTTATAGGAGAAATTGAGGAGGTTCCAGATCCACCAAATGGAGAGATCCACAAATGATGGGATTAGGGATCCATGGTCCAAGGGAACTAGTTCCATGTTTAGAGAGGTTTGGATCGAACTAATATGAATCAGAGGCTTCTAGTTGGGATATATACACCTAACTATGATTCTAGAACTTACTTTTATATTTTACTTTACTTTGAGTCAGTTGCGCAGTTTTTATTGGAAAACAAAGCACAAAAATGCAAAACAATTTATGGCAGTAACAACACATGCACCAACATTGACTAGAAAAAGTGTGTAGGTCATATTTAAGAGTTTAAAGGGCCATTTTACCCAAAATTCATAACTTGGTCAAGGAATATGAATGTTTGCCTTTCGAGGGAGTATACTGGAACATAAGTATAGATGGTGAAAGATCCATTTTGAGCGTCGAGTGTCATGGTGAAAAAATGACATGTAACATCTGGTAAGGCCAAAATTGGTGTAGTACTTATATTCTCTTTTAGTGTCTCAAAGGCTTTCTGCTGCTTTCCTCTCCATTGAAAGGTTTGATTGACACTCGTTAATGCATGTAAAGGGGATGAAATGACAGAGAAGTTGGAAATGAACCTTCTCCAACATTGTAATACACTAAAAAATCTACGAACCTATGTAACATTGGTGGGTTTAGGACACTTTAAAATCACACCAATTTTAGAAGGATCTATTCTCAATTTTCCTCCACCGAAAATGTGACCCAAGTAAACCAAAGAGGTCTTCCAAAACTCACACTTCGACATTTTGAATTTTTTTTTTTTGTTTTTGTAAAACATCAAGCACCTTTTTAACATGACTCACATGATCATCCCATGTCCTACTATAAAAAATAATGTCATAAAGATAAACAAGTAAAAAATCATCAATAAAAGGCCTGGAAATATCATTCATCACCCTCAAAAATGTGGCTAGAGAATTGCATAGTTCGAATGGAATCCCCAACCATTCGAAAAACCCTTGTTTTTTCTTGAATGCAGTCTTCCATACATCCTATTTTGCAATCCTGACTTGATGATAGCCATTGTGCAAGTCCAATTTTTTGAAATAGACATCATTTTTCAATTGATCTATCAAATCATCAATGCAAGGAAGAGGGTACCAATTCTTCACTGTTATTTTTTTTAGTGCTCTGTAGTCCACACACATCCTCCATGTACCATCCTTCTTTGGCACCAACATATTAGGTGAACCACATTGAGAAGAACTTGGTATTATGACCCCTTGGTTAAACAACTATTGAACCTGTTTCTTTATCTCCTCCTTCTCAATGGTTGCCAAACTATACATACTAATGTTGGGTAAAGGAGAATCCTACTACAAGTGAATCTCATGTTGTAAATAAATGCTTTGGAGGCAACCCACTTGGTTCCTGAAAAATCCCATCATAGTTAGAAACAATTTCACACAATTCCTTTTTATGAGTGGGATCACAACCTTGGAAAGCATCAAATGTCTCCACATATTCTCTCACAACCATGAGCATGCATCCTTTGCTGGAATTTACCAACCTCTTCATCTGACATACACTTACAACGCTGCCACTGATTTTGGCACGATGTTATCTAACAATGTATTCCACCTCATCTTTCATAAGATGATACTTTTTTTCATGGCGAAATAAAACTGCTTTCCTATCATACAAATATGGACTCCCCAATACATGCCACAAATATCCAAAGGTACAACATAAATATCTACCTCATCTACTGGTTTGGTTGCAATCACAAATCTAGCCTTACACTGTTTGGTTACATGTAGTTTGGCTTTATTACACACCCAACCTAGAGGGAATGGTTTTGAATGAGGCTTGGTTTCTAATCCAAATTTCTTAACTAAGGATTTTGAAATCAAATTTACTTGTGAGCATGGATCAAACAAGGCACTACAATAAAAAAATTCATTGGTGCAAGTCGAAAAATGTCACCATAAGCTCATTGATGATGGTCAAAAGATCCTCCGTCACCAAAATGTGAATGTCACCAAAGGTGGTGTCGCCAAAAGTGGCGTCGCCAAAAGTATAGGTGTTGTGGTGAAATTCAAGGTCCATCACCAATAATAATTTATAATGATGGGTAATGACCGTCACCATTTCATATGAGCAATGGTGGCAGACTTAGCCTCTGTCACCAAAAAAATGAATATCACCAAAGGTGGCATCACCAAAAGTATAGATAAATAATTGTTGATCATATGAAATGGTGACGGTCACTATTGATCCATATACACGGTGGCGTTTGTTGACCGTCACCATTCATATTTTGGTGAGGGTCGACTGTCACCATTTCATATTTTGGCGAGCGTCGAAAAATGTCACCATAAGTTCGTTGGTGATGGTCAAAAGAGCCTCCGTCACCCAAAACTGATCATCACCATTTCAAATGAATATCAAGGCACGATGAAATCGCACCACCAAACTCCTGCTTGTAAAGCAGGTGCTCTTCCATTGAGCTAGCACCCTTTAAAGAACTAGACTTTAAAAAATTGTACCTTGTGTTCGGTCAATTTACTAAGTAAACTAAGACAGGTGTTTTACTTGTTAATCCAGGTTTGTAGACTTGGAAGAATTTCCAAAATATATGGATTTCAGGTGAAATCAAATTTAGAAGACAAAATTTAGAAGTTGAAATAAATGCATATTAAAAATATATTCTAAATTTTAAGATTAATGGAAATGCATATTACAAATATAAAATCTAACTAAAAAATTTCTGATTCAAGATGTAGTAAGTGAAGGAAGAGACTCCTAACTTAGGAGATCCTGGTTGTCCTTCCCCACAATACTATAGAAGAGAAATTCAAGAACATCAATTATTGATGTGTAGAAAGTAAGATAAGAGGCTCCTAACATAGGAGGTCTTGGTTTTCCTTCTTTAAAATTATATTCCAACATTATTACTATTGTATCAAATTATAAACTAGAATTCAAGAAATGTAAAGAAAATGAACTTTAGTTGTTGTTCATGATTTGATAGAAAGATAATTTAACTTAAATTTTTGGTTGTCCTTTTGTATGAAAATTATATTTAAACCAATAATCATCCAATAATCATAATAAATCATAACACATATAAATTTCTGAATCATAAATCTGAAGCAATAACTATTGCATTAAAACTGTGCTAATTTAACCAAAGTGTACTTAGATTGGTGTGGGGGCCCTCCACCCATGCCTTACACACTTGAAGAACTCTTCAATTAAAAAAAAATTAATCAATCATCCACATCATCAACAGAAAATAGAACCATATAATTGGTTCTTCAAATGATCTCAAAGTCTTCAAAAGTCTCAATACAAAATTACATAAATTCTACATGATTGAATGGTCCATATTCTTGGTTTAAATAGAAAAATAATAAAAAAACTTAGCTATAATGCCTATAACAATCCTATCCATCCTAATCCCATTCATATAGGTCGAAATCATCCATTCTAGTTCAAAAATCAGGAAAAATCCCACAAAATACTAATTCTGCCCCTTTTTCCTAGGGATTCCTGAATGACAGGTCAAGTTTGACTAGCGTTGACCGGGTGCGTTTTAGCTTAGTTTTACTGAACCAATAGGTGTTTATCCATATGTGGTTCCCAATATTTCCAAATATATGCTCAGATCTCTCCCAAGTGTCCCACAAATATGAGTTCAATGAAGCAATTATGGGAATTTTTAGTGCAGTCCAAAAATTACTCTTAAAACTCAATTTCTACAAAATATCTAAAAATTGAAAAAATAAATCTAATTACCTGAATATGAAAAATAATACTAAAATGAGGTATATATGGATGAAATAGGATGGATTATGGTGGTAAATAGGTGGATTTATGATAGGAAAAAATGACCAAAATTGAGGGCCAACATCTCCCCCTTGCTGATGTTCAAGCATGTCCTCATGCTTGCTTCCTCCATTTGGATCTCCTAAGTGATGATTCCCCTACTGTCCCTGAACATGTAGCCTCTTTTTGTGCATCCTAAAGAAGACAATCAAAACCCTCATATTTCCCTTCTTTGTAGATGTCAACTTTCACCTTCTACCTCTCCTATTTGTATTGCCATGTCTTCTTCTCACTGAGCCATCTCTAAGCTTGTTTGGAGATGAGGATATTATTAGTTTCAAGCTTATCAATTTTCTTGGTCAATTTATTGTTTTCTTTGATTATGTTTTTGTTGTTTTCTCTGTATATCATATCATCATTTTTCAAGTGTCTTTCCAAGATCTTGCTGTCTTCCAACTCTCTTGTTAGTTCTTCTATCTTCTCAAGGTATTCTTCATAATGCAGCTCTCTAACTTCTTCTCTAGTCTCCTTAACATATGAGTGAGATGAGGTAGCTCCTACCCAAGAATTCTCAAAGTAGGAGTCCCTCTCCGTAGGTTCTTCTTGGAATTCCCTCTTCATTCTTTGTATTATCTCATCAATTTTCTTTGATGTTGGTGGAAGTTCAACAATTTCAATTTCCGGGTATTTTTCCTTGTTACTTGGCTCCTCTAGTGTTTTCCTCCTAGGCTTCCTAGGAATGGATAGAAAGGATCTTTCTTTTTCAACCATAATACTATCCTGATTCTTCTTTGATCTTGTCCTAGGATACATAGGGGAATTCATAATGCTTCTTGTCACATGCAATTGTTCAAAATTTTCTTCTGTTGTTTTCTCTTCAAGGTGATTCTGAGCCAAAAATCCCTTCCAGACTATTCCCTTATTTCTTACCTGATATTCCACAAGTATTTTTATTAATCCTTGATGATAAATGTTAGCTTCCTTTTCTTCAGTTTTTTTTTACATTGTCTATCATTTTAGTTAAGCTTCTTGAAAAGAAATAAGGTAGATTGATTTTGGACTCTCCCTTCATGTGTTGAAGAAACCTTATATGATAAGATAGACCACACTATACCGATTGTCACAAGTGAAATATTGTTGGATAATCAACACTAATTTTGACCATGGCTCTCTTAACCAATCTCTTGGAATTCCTTTTGTCCTGTCAAAGGATCCTTTCTTTTGCCTTTCTAGGAAAAAGGTCCATCCCTTATCGTTAAAGTGTATAAATTTGTGATATTCCTCTCCTGTCAAGGAAAGATATAATGCTTGAGAGAGAAATTATGGGTTTAATGGTATGGAGAGCTCACCAACAGACTTACCCTGTAACCTTCCTCTTGCCTTTAGCCAACCAAGTCCACCAAGTCCAACAAAGGCCATTATATATCTAGTCGATTTCATGTATGCTGCTAATTACATTGAATTTCAATGTGTTGAGAAGTAGAGTCCAATTTATGATGTTGAGGCGCTGGAGCATTTGGATTATGCCGACCGTAATAAATGTGAACCCGAATCACAATGCATCCCCACAGTTCAGCAACCTAGCTGAGTAACCCACTCCCTGCTCAAGGTAGGGACTAGCTACCATGCAACCTACCTTGTTTAAAAGAGGGAAATATAATACTTGGGTTTCAATATATAGTTGTCAATGGAAAATTGACATTAAGTTTCCAATATGAACCATGCATATATGAATGAGAAAATTTACATGTGAGTCCCGATGTGCATTCATCTTATCTATTTTATAAATATATAAATATATATAATTAACAAAAAATTATTATACGAAAGGGAGCATAGAAACAACTATGGTATTTTAATATATTAGATTCAAAAGAAAAAAAACCACAGGGGAATGACATTACAAATTACCAGTGCGAACTATTTACAGGTGTCATACAAATCTACCATAACAAGTTAATGCTATAACTAGATTAAGATTTAGTTCTTATAGTATTAATATGGATATTATTTGTTTTTCCTAATTGTTACTGGATGGATTGCATTAACATCAGACACATTAGCGGTTTACCAAAAAAAATAATGTCATTGTAGTTTGGGCTATGGCCCGGAGGTTTGTCACAGTTGATAAATATATTCTATTTGTCTAAAATTATTAGAGCACAAATAAGGATCTAGCTGAAGAATAATTTCACAAACTCACAACAATTGAAAAAGAAAATTGGAACATAGAATGAATTCGATTACTCAATATTTATTTCATAATCAATACATAAAATAACTAAGTTAAGCTTAGTTGTACATGAAATAACTAAGGCTAATTAAAGCTAACTAAAGCTAAGTGTGTTTTATGTTATGTTAATGTGCACATGCACCACATACAAGCACTCGAGTTAACTAACTAAAGCCAAGTGCACACCACATGTAAGAACTAGATTTAATTAACATTAACTAAGTGTACATCACATGCAAGAACTAGAGTTTAACTGAATCTAATTAAGTCTAACTAGGTGCATGTACACCAACACCCCCCCTTAAGCATAAATTAGGTGAGTGTGATGAAAAATGAATGAATTCCACCATGATCAGGAGATCATGTGTTTTGCTCAAAATTGAAAGTGCTTGAAACTGTACTGAACCTGAGGGACCAGAAAGGTCTCGTCGTTGCGATTTCGGCACCACAAACGGTTCGAAAAACTAATGTCGTATGAGGAAGTTATCACGTTTTGTTAATTTTCCTAAACAACTAAAAATTTTGTGACAAGGTGATTGGGATGCCCAGTCAACATGCAGGTACAGTCAGCTGGTGGCATATACTAGGAATTTTCCCTTTTCTCATAACCAATCGAATCGTGCCACATGGCTAATTCTGGGCCATTGATTTGGTTGTACTAAGTTTGTTTCTGGACCGTTGGATGGATGTACAAGTTTTAAGTGGCACCATTGGATGGGTGACATGTGGCAAGCCCAGAGGCTACCACGTGTCCAGGAGATTTTATCAAAATTTTGGTGGATTCAAGTGGGGGGGGGGTCGACCCCGCGACCTCCGGCCTCCACGCCAAGACTTCCAACCATCTTCGCTATCCATTGGTTCTTACCATAATAGATCTCCGCGTAAATTTATGGTGTATGTTTTTCAAGGTTGAGGGGGGGATCGCCGACGGTTCTAACCTGTCGGCGGCCCGTGGAAGTTGTCACATGTAAACCAAGACATGAAATGTTGTCCGACGATTAAGAATCCACAATACCTCCAACATTAAAAACTCACTGCATAACCCTTATCACATGCGATAAATTCTCCAACAGTTATATAACACAGTTATCCAAAACTCCGGTTTGAACTCAAGTTACAACCACAGTTGCAGCAATGGTTGTGCTCCAAGGTTTAATGACCGCAGGGTTTCGGGGGTTGGCATGTGGCCAACCCCTCCCCAACGTTAAATATTACTGTTAGAGCTGGCGGAAAATTAGCACGCCTACTAATTTTTAGAGTTTTTGCTATTTTTAGCAACAGTTAAGTGCAGTCTCCACTTCTAGTGGAGTTTTTCTAGCTGATATTGGAAAAAACACTTTGGGAGGTCAATTTTTGACCAATTTGGGTGAAACAGGAGTCTACCTAGACTAATTTGAGAATTTTGGAGCCACTAGTGTAGAGAAAACAACCATTAGAGGCCTGTAAACACATGTATTTTCAATTTTGACCATAATGAAAAAGAGGGACATGCCATTGGGAGCTAGACCAACAGATGTAGCCCAGGAGGGGTGAACTGCTTCATCATGCTTGTTGTGTAAAAATTATGTGTGATGATTATTCTCTGTTATACACTGTTGTACACTATTATTTAGGTTTATTTTCATGCTTAAAACTCACAAATTCATCTATGTTTCATGGTTAAAAAACTCATTCCTTAAGAAAACAAATGGAGACAAATTGTACACGTTTTTAGTAATGAAAGGACACTTAGCACAACAAAATAATACACTCCTTTCAGATCAGGTTAGTATTGGAGCTAGAGTTTATTCTCTGGTGTTTTTGTGTGCAAAGATTTGTTTAACTGTTTGCAAGGGTTTTCATGCTTACTAGGCTCAAGCTTAAGAGAGGAGAAGGCAAATTGGTGGAAGCAAGTGGTTCTCAAAGTGAGCCATAGCAAAGGAGGGAAAGATTACCAAATTCTCCACCACCAAGTTCACCTCCAAAAGAAGTAGAAGAAGCAATAAGCATGCAAATCCATGAAGAGGTGGATCCCAAAGAAGAAGATAGGGTGTTGAGGAAAGCATTCCTTAACATGACTGAAATGGTGGGAGTCCTTTATCAAGAAAGGAATGAAAGACTAGAAGGAGAAGGATCCAAATTTCACAAGGAAGGTCAGGGATCATCATGAAGCCACAATGATGAAGATAAATCAAAGAAGGGAAATGGAGGCAGTGGAAATTCACCATCCTCACCCTCATCATCATCATCCTCTACTTCATCTTCAGTACACCAGTCACACAAGTCAAAGAACAATGGTAAAATTCCTTTTCTAAAACTTGATGTTAAGTTTGAATTTCCAATGTTTAATGGTGAAGTCAATGCAAAAAATATTGATAATTGGATTATGCAATTGGAGGTCTATTTGAGAATTCAGAACCTTCATGATGATGATACCAAAATCCAACTAGCTTCATTGAGGATGGAAGGTGCAACACTTGTTTGGTGGGAAGCCAAGACAAAGGAGGAGATCAAGAAGCATGGTAAGATTATTCTATCATGGAATAATTTCATTACTGCAATATAAAGGGGTATAAAATTTTAATGACATGTGGAAGACTGCATTCAAAACCATACAAGGAGTCTTTGAGTGGTTAGTTATGTCGGTTGGTTTTTGTAATGCACCGACGGATTTCATACGTGTTATGAATAATGTTTTGCATCCATTTCTTGATGACTTTGTGATTGTGTATTTAGATGATATACTCATTTTCATAAAAACAAGAGAAGAATATGTCTTGCAAAGTGCTTGGCCTTATGAGTCCCTTGTCCAACATGTCCTTGATTTTCCTCTTTATTTCAGTATTCTCCATTATCGACATGTGATGTATGCCAATGTTTGGAAGAGGACAATATTGTTGCAACTGAATCTCATGTTGAATCTCCCTTTTTGAAGGAAATCATGTTGGCTCCTGAAACATCTCATGATGCGCATCAAATACATCATATAAATATGATTTCAAATTAGGATCACAATCCTCAAATGAATCATGATTAACATCAACTTTAGGCTTAATCATTAGAAGAACAAAATTCTTACTTGAATTCACCACAGGGGCTTCACTGAACTAACCTCTTACATATCACGTGCGATCATAGCATATTAAACAATACCCTTAATTTGAGTACATATTGGAAAATTCCTCTAAAAATCACATTATTTAACCCCCTACCAATATAAACCCAATACACCTTCCCAATTTAAAAAGCCCCTACTTTCACTATATATTGTAGGTATCCATTTTTTCATTAAAATTTTATACCCCTTTATATTTTTTCCTTAGCTTTGAAGACTTATTCCATGACATGTGGAAGACTGCATTCAAAAACCATACAAGGAGCAACTAGCTTCATTGAGGATGGAAGGTGCAACACCTGTTTGGTGGGAAGCCAAGACAAAGGAGGAGATCAAGAAGCATGGAAGACTGCATTCAAAACCATACAAGGAGTCTTTGAGTGGTTAGTTATGTCGGTTGGTTTTTGTAATGCACCGACGAATTTCATACGTGCTATGAATAATGTTTTGCATCCATTTCTTGATGAATTTGTGATTGTGTATTTAGATGATATACTCATTTTCAGAAAAACAAGAGAAGAACATGTCTTGCATGTAAAAATGGTACTTGATGTTTTGAAGCAAGAGAAATTATTTCTTAAGATGTCAAAGTGTGAATTCAGAAAGACTTCTCTAGTTTATTTGGGACACATTGTAGGAGGAGGAGAGTTGAGAATTGATCCTTCTAAAGTGGAAGACATTTTGAATTGGCCCACTCCCAAAACAATAACCGAGGTAAGAAGTTTCTTAGGCGCAGCTCAGTATTGGAGAAAGTTTATTGCTAACTTTTCTGCCATAGAAAATCCTATGCATGCAGTGACAAGTGTGAAGAAAGGCTTCCAATGGGGAGGCAAACAACAAAAAGCTTTTGAAGCTTTAAAAGACAAGATTAGTTCAGCTCTGATCCTTGCATTACCAAATTTGAGACAACCATTCGAGATACAAACCGATGCTAGTGATTATGCCATGGGCACAGTACTTTTGTAGCATGGTAAGCCTATCACTTTTCATTCTGAAACATTTAATGATGTTGCAACTAATTATCCTACATATGAAAAAGAGATGTATGCATTGGTACAAAGCGTCAATAAGTGGAAACACTACTTGATGGGTAAAGAGACAATTATACACACCATTCACCAACCACTACAATACTTGCAGTCACAAACAAAATTTTAGCAATCACGAAGTTTCAGGTGGATGGATTTCTTCAACAATTTCACTTGGTTATAAGGTACAAGAAAAGTATTTTCAATAAATTTGCTGATATGCTTTCAAGGCAAATTATAAGTGCTTCTACTTTACTAAAAAATTATTCTATTATACATGAGAGTTACATAGAACAATATGCATCTGATGCTGATTTTCAAGATGTGTATGCTAGTTTGAGTGAAGGGAATCAAGTTGAGGAAAATTATTATCACATACATAAAAATTTTCTGTTTCATTTGGGCAAGCTGTGTATACCACAAGGAGAGAGGCATAGTGTCATGAGAGAGGCTCATTCGTTTCTTATTGTTGGACACTTTGGGGTAAGTAAAACAATGGCGCATCTACATAGGTATTGCTATTGGCCCAACATGATAGATAGCGTGTCACATTTTATAAGAGGTTTTTCTATGTGTGCAACAAGAAAGCCTAGCAATAGGAAGCTTGGGTTGTACACACCACTACTGGTACCATCAAGGCCATGGGAGAGTGTTGCCATGGATTTTTTTGGAGGTCTACCTATGTTAAGAAAACAACATGATTATCTTTATGTAGTTGTGGATAGATTTAGTAAAATGTGTATACTTATGCCATGTAAGAAAACCATTACTGCTGAAAAAAATACTGAACTTTATTTTCAACATGTATGGGTTTGTTATGGTTTTCCAACTTCTATTGTTAGTGACGGGGATTCTAGGTTCGTTGGGAATTTTCGGTCCAATCTTTGGAAGATGATGGACACAAATTTGAAAAAGAGTACTGCTTTACATCCGCAAACTAATGGCCGAATCGAGGTGGTGAACATAACCGTTGTGCATATATTGAGAGGATATTGCAGAAAACATCCCAAGTTGTGGGATGAGCAACTTCATTACATTCATCATGCTTACAACCAGGCAAAGCACTCTTCTACAAATACTTCACCTTTTGAAGCCCGCTTTGGGTATTTTCCGAAATCACCATTAGACTTCATCTTTGAGAAGGATGTTGCAATTGATGGGCATAGTGATATTGACAAGGCTCGAAATTTCATTGAGAAAATTTAGATTATTCATCAACAAGTTCAAGAACAACTTGAGAAGAGTCAAAGAAAATACAAGGAGAGGCATGACAAACATAGAGTTGATCACAAGTTTCAAGAGGGAGATGAAGTATGGTTGCACATAAGCAAAGAAAGGATGCAAGGAGAAGGAAAAAAGCTCAAGCCCATTCACTATGGTCCATTCAAGATCATCAAGCAAGTTGGTAATAATGCATCTCAACTTGAATTGCCTTCATATATGCAAATGTATTCCATTGTCAATGTGGAAAATTTACATTTGTATGAGCCTCCTTTGATTGATGATCAAGGGAGTGATATTCAACTACCATCTATAGAATATTTCTCACCAGAATTTCTAGATGAGCTCAAGGATGATACCATCCTTGACAGGAGGACACACATTTCTAAGAGGGGAAGTCTCGATTATCTTCAAATTGAGCTCAAGGGCAACAAAGCAAGCAAGGAAAGGTGGATGGAAGTTGAAAAGTTGAGGGAGTTGTACCTTCATCTTTTAAACAAGTAATTAAAGTATTTTGGGGTCCAAAAGCTTCCCAATGGGGAGGTGTGATATGGAGATCATGTGTTTTTCTCAAAATTGAAAGTGCTCGAAACTGTACCAAACCTAAGCGACCGGAAAGGTCTCGTCGTTGTGATTCTAACACTGTGAATGGTTCAAAAAAGTGTTGTCGTATGAGGAAGATATCACGTTCTGTTCGTTTTCCTAAACAATTAAAATTTTTGTGACAAGATGACTGGGATGCCCAGTCAGCATGCAGGTACAGTCAGCTAGTGGTATATAATGGGAATATTCCCTTTTCTCATAACCAATCAGATCCATGTGGCTGATTCTGGGCCATTGATTTGGTTGTACAAAGTTTATTTCTGGACTGTTGGATGGATGTACAGGTTTTAAGTGGCACCATTGGATGGGTGACACGTGGCAAGCCCGAAGGTTTCCACATGTCCCCAGGAGCTTTTATCAAAATTTTGGTGGAGTTGGGGGTAGGGGGGTCTACCCCGCGATCTCCGGCCTGCACGTCAAGACTTCCAACCATCTCCTCTATCCATTGGTTCTTACCATAATAGATCTCCGCGTAAATTTATGGTGTATGTTTTTCAAGGTTGAGGGGGGGCCCGCCGGCGACCTGTGGAAGTTGTCACGTGTAAACCACGACATGAAATGTTGTTCGACGGTTAAGACCCGCCATTACCACCAACTTTAAAACCTCACTGCATAACCCTTATCACATGTGATAAATTCTTCGACAATTATATAACACGATTATCCAAAACTTTGGTTTAAACTCAAATTACAACCATAGTTGTGGCAATGGTTGCGCTTCATGGTTAAAAAACTCATTCCTTAAGCAAACAAATGGAGAAAAATTCTACATGTTTTTAATACTGAAATTAGCACAACAAACTGATACACTCCTTTCATATCACACCAACAAGGCCATTTTTGGTACCCATGTACAATGCATGAAAATAGGAAAGAAGGAAAACCTAGTGGGAAGAAACTCCCCTATAAATATAATGATTAAGTAGAGAGAAAACAACTTCTAGGAAATCGTGTGCTTCACCTTGAGACGATATCACAGAAATTATTAATGAAGATGTCAAAATTCTACTTAGAACTACTCTAGTGGCATTTTCTACTCTATACTCGACCTCTCTTGATGATAATGCAATGGAAACATGTTTCTTGCTTGACCAAAAAATGGGGCCAAATCCCAAACTGAGTACATAACTAGAGGTGGAATTTCTATCATGGTTATCACTGAAAAAATCTGAATCTATAAACCTAATGAGATCTAAAGAACAATTGGACACATAATGAATCCCATAGGTAATTATCTCAAGGAAATATTGAAGGATGTACTTTTCAACTTTCCAGTGTAACTCATGTGGCTCCTACATGTATCTAGAGACTGCTCCTACAACATATGAGAGATCAGGACATGAGTGAGTGAGATAATTAATACTCCCCACAAGCTGGTGGTACAATGTGCAATCAACCAATGGTGTGTCTTTGCCATTATTAAGCTATATCATTGATAAGAAAGGTGTAGTTGCTGGCTTGTAGTCACTCATGTGAAATTGTGCCAAAATATCTCTAGTATACTTTGGTTGAGAAATGGTAATCCTAAAGCCATTCTGATTGATCTGTAGTCCACAGAATAAATTTAGCAAGCCCATATATGTCATAGAAAATTTCTTATGAAATGTAGTTTTAATCTAAGAATTGGCAGAAGATGAACTACCTGTTAACAAATAACATCTATATAGACTACTATGATCAACATGGAGTCAATTTTGTTTAATAAATAAACATTGGAATCAATTTTTCAACGTACAAAATTATGAGATAACAAATAGGAATCCATATTTTCATGCCACGCTCTAGGTACTTGCTTGAGACCATAGAGAGATTTATTTAGTTTTCATACCAAAGATGAATTCTTCATGTATCCTTGTGAATGCTTCATGTAGATTTCTTCCTTGATCACCTTGAAGAAATTCATTCCTCACATCCATATGATGCACCTCTTATCATTTTTTTTTTCTGCAATGAAGATAGTTAGTTGAATGGAATCCATTTTTTCCACTGGAGCGAAAGTATCATCATAGTCATCACCATGTACCCGCTGAAAACCTTTTGCCACCAACCATGAATTATTGAATAACTTAGTTATCTTCTACTTTCTTAGTGCAATAAACCCACTTGCACCTTAAAATTTTATGATTGTAAGGTAGCTGAACTAGATCCCAAGTTTGGTTCTCAATGAGAGAGTTGTATTCCTCATCCATAGATGCTTCCCATTCATGATGCCTAGTTACTTTTGAATAATTATATGGATTAGATGCATGCATCATATAAGTGTGCATGTGAATACATGGCTCCATAACTAAGAGTGATTTTGGAGCTTCCTCAAACTGAGGTATAGTGGTGTGATCATCTAAAAAATAACTCATGTTGTTCCATTTTTGTGCTGAAGGTGGTCGAGAATATTCCACTGCATGAGGAAATATTATCTCGATGTTCAAAAACTAGTGTTCCAACAAATGCCACAAGAAAAGGCTCATCTAGATCAGAATTTTGATATGAAGTATCATCTACATACTCATCAATTAGTTGTGGGGGAAACTTTGTAACAAGTTCATCTAGTGGTGCATGCAAAGAATCTTATTCAAAATTTACACTCCCTTCGATAAAGATATATTTAGTGTTGATATCAAGCAATATATACCCTTTGAATTCAATAGAATATCCAAAAAACATGAATTCCTTGCTCTGAGGCTCCAAATCCTTTCTCTTCTCTTCAGCAATGTGAGCCCATGCTGGAGATCCAAAATGCAGAAATCATTGACTTCAGGTTGCATGCTAGTCCAAGCCTCAAAAAGTGTTTTTCCAGTAACATATCTATGAGGAGATCTATTATAGATTCATGAGGCAAAATTGATATATTCAACCCATAATTTTGATGATAGGGATCTTGCATGCAACATGAAACTGACCATCTCTTTCAAAGATCTATTATTCGACCACCTCGTTTTGTTGCAGAGTGTAAGGAATTGTATGCTGCAACTCTATGCCTTCTTTATCACAACGATTCTGGATACCTTTTTTGACATGTTTATTCCCATTATCTATGCGAAGGATCTTCATGCATTTTCAGACTGATTTTTCGCATGTGTTTTGAAAATATATAGATGCTGAAAAAATTTAGATTCGGGTAACAAGAAGTAAACCTAAGTGAATCTCATGTAATCATCTATAAATGAAAACACATCTTGCTTTGCTCATTGAAGGTATTGGAAATGGAACCATGAGATCACTGTGCACAAGCTCCAAAGGGGAATATGATCTACATGCATGCCCCTTCTCGAACTTGTCATGTAGATTCTTTCCAAGAGCACATCCATTACAAACACCATTTGAAAATTCAATGGCTAACAACCTTTAACCATCCCTTACTTACTAATTTGCTGCATAAATATGAAATTCAATCTCTTGTGCCAAATCCTATTTT
This sequence comes from Pinus albicaulis, assembly GCA_034641835.2. Taxonomy (NCBI): domain Eukaryota; kingdom Viridiplantae; phylum Streptophyta; class Pinopsida; order Pinales; family Pinaceae; genus Pinus; species Pinus albicaulis. Next base: position 875,073,302 of record CM076575.1, on the reverse strand, counting down.
ATTCATTTGCATGCATAAACAAAAAAATAAAATCTAATTGAGGAACAAAATAATAAAATGTATGCAGATGAGATTGATCATTTACCTTGTCATATGCAATATTCAAGTTGGTTTTCATATCATAAATTATCATAGAATTTGAGGTAAATTCCACTTTCCTTTCAGTGCCAGTGTGTGTCATTTGTTACACTGAAAGAAGATTCACAAAAATCCCTAGAATATGCAAGACATTCTCAAAAATTCTATCTTCAAATTACACTCTTCCTTGTCCAATTGCTTCAACTGCATAATTGTCCCCCATGAGAATAAGAGGTCCGGAGTATGCATGTAGAGAAGAAAATATTTCCTTTGAAGAATCCATATGATGCGAAGCTACTGAACTGATGATCCATTCTTGCGGTGTAGAATGAAAGGAAATCAAAGCATGACCTTTACCCCTTGTTTCTGATGGTTTTTCCTCCATATTCTTCTTGGAACTTTCTGGAATGTGATGACGAAGATTGTTTTGCTGAAGAGTCTTTGCCATCAGATTAATAGTCTTCTGCATGCAAGAGGATTCAAGATAATAACCTTTATTACAATAAGGAAACTTGGAGTTTCCTTTCTTTCCCTTCTTACCCTTGGAGCTAGAAGATGCATCTAGAGGTTTTCGATATCCTCCCTTTATTGGATCTATATCTCTTTTCTTTCCTTTGTCTTTGGATTGCTGATTTGGTTTCGAGTTGGAATTTCCTTTTTCATGAATATAAAGTTCATGTGAATTTGAAGAATTTAATGAATCCATCTTGATGAGCTTATCCTGCTCGTGAATGAGAGTCTCAAGAAATGCATCAAGTTTTGGAATTTTCCATTTATCTTCAGTTGCAAGTCTAACCATATGAAATGTAGAAACAAAAACAACATATTCGGGATCTAATTAAGAGAAAATAGAAAGGATCAGCTGAGCTTCCTGTTTGGATTTATCGATCCTGTAATCCTATAATTGAAGAAGAAATTTTTTGAATTTTGTAAATAAAACTTGAATGTTATGAAAGCTATTCAGATCTAAGGAATTTAGCTCATTTTTGATAATATGAGCCCACATATCATCCTGCTTTCCAAATAAATTCTCCAAGGTTTTCCAGACTTGATTTGGAGTGGTCCATGTGTCCACGTGGAAACAAAATACTAGAGATATGGTCAACAATAGAAGGCCAAAATCCTCGTCTATCTTGTTGAATTATTTGGATATTTTAATGGTGGAATTGGGTTCAAATTTTGTATCCATAACTATATGATATAAGCCTTTTCCTTTGAGGTGAAGCAAAATCGGAAGTAGTTATACGGAGTGAAAATAGCTGAAAACGACAACTTCATTCTTTCACCTTGCAGTTGTAGCAACAATTGCAAAATTTCTCTAATATTATGATCCACAAATCAAATGTCCCAAAAATATCTAATTCTTGATCTTCAAACCAACAAAATATTGTTCATGCACCTTCTCCAGGTCTCTATAGTTCTGGTACCATGTAAAATTATTAGAGCACAAGTAAGGATCTAGCTTAAGTATAATTGCACAAACTTGTAAGAATTGGAAAAGAAAACTGGAACGAATAATGAATTAGATTACTCAATATTGGTTTGAGAATCAAAACATAAAACAAATAAGTTAAGCTTAGTTATACATGCAATAACTAAGGCTCTGTGTGCTTTTATGTTATGTTAGCACCACATGCAAGCACTAGAGTTAACTAACTAAATCCAAGTGCACAACACATGTAAGCACTATATTTAACTAACGCTAACTAAGTTCACAACACATGAAATAACTAGAGTTAAGTTGAAGCTAATTAGGTCTAACCAAGTGCATGTACACCAAAAAATTGATATTTGTTTGATTGCAGTAACATTGGGTACAATCAAGGTATGCCAAAAAAAACTCAGACATTGTTATGGTTCTAATTGTCGTCTACTGGTAAATTTGTGAAGGTTTATCTTAGTTGATATACATAATGTTTCAAAAAGGGTTTGGTAAAATATATTATATATATTTAGAAATCAAATAAATAAGATTTTTTATTTTTTATTTTTATTTTTTTTATCCTTATTATACTACCATTTAAAAAAAGAAGAAGATATCAGCTAGAACCAATTCAGGGTGCCAAACAATATTTTTTGTTTAAGTAGGCACAACGATGAGTTGAATATAAAAAATATGTTGTCCAAGAAATATAGTATTGAATAGGAAAATTACAAAAACTAAATAGGATAGAAATTTTAAAATTAAATTTCAAAGGAAAATGATGCAATATATGAGTAACACTGTATTGAATGGTTACAACTATCTAAATAGGCATTTATAAAAAAGTGTAATGGAGAGTTTTTTTACATTTTTTTTAAAGATATCTAAGAAATAAATGCCATAAACTGGCCAATTACAATGTGTCTCCAAAAAATAAACCTATATATTGTTTAGTAAATGGCTTGAGACACTTTGAATTATAAAAGATGACATGGTTAGAATTTGATACACTTAATTAAAAGACACGAGGGTGGGATAAACACCAAGTTAATTGAAGAAGGACATGGGGTGAGATAAACACTAAGTTAATTGAAACATGACATGGAGGTGGACTTAGATGTACATGAATATATGGTGTCTATAGATACAATCACAAGTTCAACCATTATCTCAAAGAACCCCATAACTCATGGGAAGTCCTCATGCAAATTGGAAAAAAAATTCACCATTAAATCTTATCCATTTGATAAATCATGTCTCATAAATATTAACAACAAAAGTTAATATTAGTATTAACATCAATATGTCTCATGAACAAATTTAACATTACTTGATGTTAAATATTTTTTATACTAAATAGAGAAATTAAAGAAGACAAATTTTCATAAAGTTAGTTGTACGAAGATGTTTGGCATTAACATCTATTCATATTAGTTATAATATTATATTTACAATTCTATTACAAATTAAACAAGAATAGCTACGGGGCAGCAAGTCCCTGCCACTAGAGACGAAAAGGTTGCTTGCACGCAGATACTCAGAAAGCAAGTGTAGAGATGCTGGTCTCCATAATCACTGTGGAAGTTCTGGCTATATAGAAAAAATATTGGCAGTTCCACGATCTGAACTCAAGTTTCTGGCTTTAATGAATCAATTCAACATGGCAGCCTGAGATCAAAGCGGAGTAGCCAAGCCCAGCTATGACCAGCGCACAATGATAGGCTATCAACCAGTACCTTCTGGCAATGACTTTCTAGTAGTGACACTTGGACTGATCAGTAAAATTGTGTTTCCATGGTGCTAAATGGCCATGAATCAATTTATACCTAACTTGCTAATCCATGATACCAGGGAGAATGAAAATTTGTGAAAGTTAGTAATGTTTTAAACAAAATATTTGTTTTTTACGTTTGCTAATGTATTAAATAATATATCTTTTATTGAATTGAAAGATGAAAGTTGTGTGTTTCTATGGATGGTGAGGAAAACAACTGTCCAGTTCTTCTGACATGCGGAACACGCAGCTGTGCGTCTAGAATCGTTCGTTGTGCTAAGCGAGTTCGGCTGGGGCTCTGATGAAATATCGAGGACCTGTGATGGGAGAATTTCGATTCGGAAGGTATTGCATGGTCATAGTGGTCTTCCATTTGTTTTGCTTCTAGTAACCCAACCTTTTCACTCTTTAATTGACCAGGTTCCATCCGCATCGCTAACTGATGGCTCTGGCGTTCTAACTCTAAGTGCTCAATGGAGAAGGAACGAAAGCAGGCGTAAATAACTGGAAACAAAATAGGCTGAAAGTATTTACCGGAGGATTTATGACGGGGTCTCTGAAGGATATTTAACAGAAAAAGGGGTTCAGCTTCCCCCGCCCACCTGCAACAAACAGAGCCCTGCATTAACCGTAATCCAAAAGGGAAGTCAATTTGTATATGAGATAGAATGTGCTGAGAGTTACCCAAAGCGGCAATTGAAAGCACCATTGTCGATGACTATGGGGCATTCATTTGTAATGACGCCATAATCCGTCTGCCGAGGTGGTCTTGTTATAAATGACATGCTTATGACTATGCTCCGCTCTGCCCTGCAACGTAGACAATGTCGACCTTGAGGCCTATATGAACAAAGCTTCTTGGAATTTTGAGAGTTATATAGAAAAATTATGTTCTAACAAACTTTTGTGAGAATGACAGGAAAGCGAATTGTCAATATATCAAACCTGACTATGCTGTTTAGAAAAATCAATTATTTATAGCATGCAAATATGCGAGATCGCTGGCTCTGGTGTGGCTTGTTTTTGCTTCGGAAGTGGTCATCAATGAGGATATGCCCAAAAGTCTGAGATGCCCAGAGCGTCCTGTTATTTTTGAGTTGCATTCACACAACACTTACAGTGACGCGTTCCTCTCTCCTTCGGCTGTCGTGGACAGAGCCTACAGGAATGGGGTGAGTTTTCATGTTATCCAAGTTGGTTCTGATTAGAAAATGGTGAGATTGTAATATTTTGGGTTTTGATTTTCCCAATTCATGCTGGCTTAATATTGTTATTACAATATAAAATCTGCTGCCAATGATTTTGTGCATTTTCTTTTTATTTGGGCGTTTCCATTTTTAACACAGAATCTACGGGCAATTTGTTTTAAATATATATGTATCGGGGCAAACTGGATCGAATTTGCTCGCCTTTTTATTAGCATTGCATATTCCTAGGGGGTTAGATAATGGATTTAAAAACTGCTGGCAATGATTTTGTGCATTTTCTTTTTATTTGGGCGTTTCCATTTTTAACACAGAGGATTCTGGCAGTTTGTTTTAAATATATATACATATATCGGGGCAAACTGGATAGAATTTGCTCACCTTTTTATTAGCATTGCATATTCCCAAGGCGTTAGTTAATGGATTTAAATTGTAGAACAGGTTTGCTAAATGAAATATAATACCCTACAGTGATCCTAATATTCGATGACACTTCATTAACTGTTGCAGTGGTGCAGCAGGGTGGAGGAAGTTCGTAGTCAGTTGAGAGGAAATTCAATAAATTTGTTGAGCTGCTTTGTAAATCTAACTGTGAAGCAGGTTGAGCATGCATCTTGAAAATTCAAGATAGTGCCCAGATGTCTGTTCTATGCTATTGATTCAAGTATGCTATTGATTCAAGCAATGTTGCAGATTTACGAAGTTGGGGTCGAATAAATCATTAAAGCGAGAGTACGAGAGTGTGCACAAATAAACTAGTGAGATTATTTATGTTGCCAAACATTAAAATTTTGGATAGCATTGTATACCCATGCCTTCGCACAAGCTTCTCCGGTAAAAGAAGCAGTGAATGGTAAGATTACTCTTAATTGTTAACTTGGCAACGATTAGTTCTGTCATTTGTTAACATTCCACTGTTATGACTGCCAGTGATAATTATAATCTCTCCATTCATAGATTTGCATATCGAATTATTAATTTTCTTTTATTTTCTTTCTGATTGCCATAGAAATTCCAGCCATATTTCTTAAACCGTATTCAAGATAAGAAAGAAAATCTCAAGGAAAGAGTAAAAAGTCTGCATAGTAGAACTATAGAAATTACCAGTAAATTACCACTCTGAAACGATTAAACTTGGTATATATTCGTAAATTGCAGGGACAGCTAGCTGATGCTCCTGAGGAAAGCGGTGCTCTGCAAAGCGGTGGAAGCGGTGGTCTGCAGATTCGTAAATTGCAGAGACAGCTCCAAAACTAGCTGATGCTCCTGACGAAAGCAGTGCTCTGCAGGGCAGTGGTCGGCAGGTATTGAAGACTTATTTCCTTATTTCTTATCCTGACGAAAGCTGTGGTTTGCAGGTATGGACGACTTACCAGCGGCATAGACAAGTGCAGAGTTCCGTGGTTAACATGCACAGTTACTGACGCCGCGTGGCTAACATGCAGAGAACCACACAGAGTGCTGGTAGGTAAGTAAGATATATTGGTTCATACGAGCCCCAATATGATATAGCGATTAGAACCTACTCTATCGCTTACATTTGCAAAAATTTTATGTTTGCTAACTAATGTTAGCATTACCTAATACAAACTGAAAATACCATGAAAAAATTTGTATCAATAGACATTTAGCCTAGGTTTCAATAGGTCTTGCCTCGATATGAGGCCAAATAAGACCTCCAACTTGCGTATTGGTCAAGAAAATAATTTGGTAAAGTTTTATTGGTAGACTAATAAATTATAAATGAAAACTTAGTTTATAATGACTTGGTTTTTGTGTAAGAACTAATGCACATCCTCAAATCAATTACAATAGTCCCTGCCATGCCGCAGGCGGCAGGGACTAATAAGCCAATTGGAAAATGTTTGTAGCAATATTACATTACAAAACTAATATGCAATTATTTTTTATTACAAAATTATAAAAGTTAATTAACTATAACGTTGAGATTTAACCTTCAGCAAATATTAGTACTAATATACCAAAAAAAAGATGGTTGAGATTTATCTCACACTATAATTTTATGAATTTTTTTCTTTGGTCTTTCTTGCGATCCATTTCCTCTTCTTTTTCCTTCTTCACCGCATATCATGTCCCCTTTCCTCTTCCTTAAACAATTTTAGCCTACGTGTTGTTTCTTCACCCCATCTCGCCATAACATTTACTTTAGATTCACCTACATGGTATCTTTCATCTACCATTTCAATTCGACTCTCCAAGGTTCATGGATTCCCCCTAATGAATACACACATTGAATCCCATCCCAAATGCACACATTTTCATGCTCGATTCACTAAACTACTTGTAGCTCCGTTGTTTAGACTTTGGTAAGTATGTAGTATGATGCAACTTCCCTTTATTAGTTCATTCTTTACCAAATTATTTATTTCAGTTGTAACATTCAAATGAGATACTAATCTACATTATAACCTTTGATGGAGCACACATTCAAATCTATTCACACATTCGGTCTTGGCCGAATAACTTTTAGTATAATTCCATGATTGTCGACATCTTATGAAATTTGTTAAAAATATATTCAAAAATACCATTGACATTTCAAAATAAATTTCCTTAGGTGTATGTTATGCATTTGCACCATTGTAAGTAAGCAACAAAACAATTTATTTATTTATTTAAATTAATTAATTAATTAATTTTCTTTCTTTAATATACAACGTCTTTTATTAGTCATCACATTTAATTATATTGTAACAACCCTTTCCACAGAGAGCAATTGTTAAAAAAACTATTAACCATTTAGTTCAAGGTCATGAAAATTTAAAATATTCGTTATGAATGGAATTTAATCCATCAAAATAGTGGAGTGGAAATATAACTTAACTATCAAATTTAATCCATATAAACAATTAACACGTATAATCTGATTAATCAAGTGAGGAATTATAAAAATTGGAAGAAAATTATAATCATATTGATCAAAATTAACAATTAAAACACCTTACTATCTAATAATTTTCTCATTTAACTTTTTTCGAAATTCCAGTTTGTGGAAAATAAAATTTTATCAACACGTTTATATATATATATTATACAAATTTATAGTAATTATAAATGAATTTTAATATTTTAATAAAATTAGTCTATGGGTCTTGGATAGACAGTCCAATGATCTGTTAAGGCACTCCTTGATGTGAAGTCATCGATTCAATTCTGACGCAAAGCCGAGAGAAAAATTCACAAATAAACAATTCATCAAATTAATTTCTCTCCAAACTTGGGTTTACAAATGAATTACATGGCTATTTATTATTAAGGAGGAAAACTCTCAAATTCCTCAAAGAGATAACTCCTTCCTAGATATTTAGAGGAAGTTGAGATATATCCTCTCAATTCTAGGAATCTATCCTAACTACTTAATCTCCAACAAATTCTAGAAGTCTCTGCAAAATCTAGAATTTTCTAAGATTCTCCAAATTAATTAAATAAATAAAAGAAAAAAGGAGATGTTCCTGCATCAAATTCTCTGCCCCAATTGGGGTAATATATTGGACATGATGAAGATGTAGTCCTACCAAACTTACAAAAAAGAAAAATTAAAAAATTAAAAAATACATTCCATCTAAATTAGATATATTTTTCACATTAATGGTCAATTCAAATATATCTTTGGAGTCCACGAGGTCTTGAATAGATAGTGATCAGGTGCTCTGTTAAGACACTCCTAAATTTGAAGTCACCCTACCATGATCAGGGTGATATATTGGACATGTTGAAAATATAGTCCGTTTGCTTGCATATATATATATATATATATATATATATATATATATATATATATATATATATATGGAAAAATAAACGAAAATGATTTTTCCTTTTTGTTTGAATATTAGTTGTCACTTGTAAAAATAATACCTAAATATTGATATGAATAAGTGATAATGCCATTTTTATTTTTATTTTAATTTATTTAAAATTTAAAATCTTTTAATAATAATTTTTTTTCTAAATTGGACTATTCTATTAATATGAACATAGTTTACAAGTCGAAGCTTGCCTCCGGAATTGCTATGCTAGCCAATTCCGGAGGGAGCAGAGTTCAAAAAGACAAAAATGACAAAAATAAGTCTGCCCTAGATGGGGAAACACGTCCGAAAATCGCTACCCTTAGTAAGGAAACCAACACTAACCAAAAAAGACCAAGAGTTTGCCAAATTGTTCAGGAAATACATGCTAATAGAGAAATTGATCAAAACAGAGAGATGAAACCTCTCATTGCAGTGGCTACTTGTCATGCTAAGTGTCATGAGGCTGTGGTGGTGGCTCCTCAATGATAAGACACTTGTAATCATCAGAATAATCGTCATCTTTCTTCGAGTGCTGAGCTATGGGTTATGGCATGGTGGCGATGCACATAAGGCTGGTGCTGCCTTTCCTCTTCTCACCCATCGAGCATTCTGGACTTATGCTTTCACTGCCTTCGCTGTTGGAGGAGTGCCCTTCTGGTTTGACCAACAGAGGTTCAGATTTTCAAGAGTGCTAAGGAGGCGCTAGAGAGATTGTAGATTTCCTGGGATGTTTTCTGGAGCCTGACCCACCTGAGCTCGAAGGCGCCTCTTAAAAGCTGACAGTAATGGTAGCTGTAACTCGAGGTCTGTCCAGGGAGCAGTCATAGTGGAAATGAGCCAAATTGTCTTCAGGAGGCGGGGAGCGACTGTCAGAGTGAATGAAGATGGGTGGGCATGAGGACTGGCCCCTTCCTCTTCCTCGGCGGCACCACATTCTATGCCTCTGCAACATGTTGGAGCAGGAATGAGTGTGAGGGAAGCTAGTTAGCAGAGGCGTAGAGGTTGAGTGAGTGTTGGCGTGCGGAGTCTGTAAGACAGAATGGCAGCCGGTGAAATGAGGCAACAAGGCTAACAGGAGGCGAATGTCACAACACATCTCTGAGAGCGAGGGGAGCTCATAACAGAGACCATAGAGAATCGAAGGCGGCATGACGAGAATGGAAACAATGGAGGGCACGATGCCATGAAGAAGAGCTCAGGGTTGCGGATAGGACAGGTGTAAATGCGGAGGGAAGAGGCAATTAAGTCACCTTGAGGTGAACATCTGGAGCAGTTATGGGCTGTAGGATAGGCCCTATGCGTGGCCATGTGGCTAGGCCATGTGGCTAGGCCATGTGTCACGCAATGGGGTTGCCACCTTTCATTCTGGATCATACACCCACATTCAGGGGAAATCTATTAATAATATTAATTAATAGTAAAAAATAAAAACTTCCTAACACTTAGATGCTTTTATAAGAAAACAAAAAACATTTCCTAAAATCAAAATAAATATTAGCAATTATATAATTGAAAGCTAAAAATGTAAATATGTTAAATATACTTCATAGATATTAATAGAATTAAATATTAACATTTAATATTAAAAATATCTCTTAAACACATAAACACATGTAACATTACTACAATGTTAAATAAGTTAAGTTTTACTGATACTCCATAGAAAGTGATATTAAATAAAAAAAAATTAAAAAAAAATAGTTTTGAGGAGGTTGGGTTAAGGATTGAAACAATGGATTTGACATTGACTCTTATTTCTATTCATATCAACATTTAAATTATTATATTTACAATTTTATATCATAATATTATTATCAAAGTCAATTGAAAATTATTTTATTATAAAATTATGAAAAATAATTAATTGTACGGTTGAGAATTAACCTACACTAAATATTTTAGTAGAAATCAATAATTAATTATTTAAAAAGTAAATCATTATTATAACAATTTAAAATTTTCTTACTAAAAGTAAAGAATACCTAGAAACAATAATGATCAATAGCACACCCATACTTATAAATTAGTAATACTTAGAAACAATAATAATCAATAGCGCACCCATACTTATAAATTAAGACATAAAATGTAAAATGAAAATTCAACAGGAAAACCACCAATTATAAATATGACATCAGATGTAAAGTGAAAACCCAACTAGAAAACCACCCATTCTTTTTCTATTAAGATGCAATCAAAGCTACAAGGATATCATCTACAATTTCAAATTCAAAGATATCATTTTCTGAATATCATCTATAATTTCAATTTCAAAGATATCATTTTCTTTGTATAGGCTTCAACCTTCTCTATGTTTACTAGCATCTACTTGAAAAATGCTCTAACTCTTTAATTTATCAGCACCAATTAAAAAGAAATTCCAACTCCCTATTATTATGCACCCTCTACACCCTCTAGATCCTTCTTTCATACGATTTTCATCTCTACACCCGCTAGATCCTTCTTTCATACCATTTTCATACACATATTATACAGAGAAATTCCAACTCCGTATTATTATGCATCCTCTATATCCTTCTCCGTAATATTAAAAGAAAATTAAAATTAAAAATAAACAATTATAATTAAACTTGACTACATCCGTCTTTCCTCACAAAGCTTGCGTGATCCTAGCCACCAAAAGTGAACCTTGGATTTTTCACTCACATTGCTTACTTTACTTCTGTAACCAATTGTGACCTTGCGCACACCATTTTATTATAATTATAACCTATAACTGAAAAAGTTTTGTTATAATCAAGTTCTTGTCCATGCTTAACGGAAATTATGATGATAACAGAAATTTTCACGGGGGCACTATAAAGAGTTCAAATGCTTAAACCTGCTCAGGTTTTATCTTTTATCTCCGGAGAAATTTGTGTTAACAATGTCTGTGTTATGTGCGGCCCGCAGAGCAGTATTTTCTTATGTTGCACCAGAGGCTTTCACAGCCTTAAAGCACAATAGGCTTTTCTATTCATCTCTCGGCTCTGCGTTTCAAAACCGATGCATCCATTCGGCTCTCGCGGCTGAGTTTCAAAAGCGTTGCAGGAAAGAAATAATTAAAGGAACACCATGGGTTTCCAGCCGCGAGTTTACTTCAGAGTCGGAAATCGATACGAAATCGAATGAAATCCTTGTGAAAGAGCTCGAAGACGAGATTCCAGGTTCGCTTGAATGGCGCTTGGATCCCTGGGAGAAGGAAAACATTCCCTGGAAGATAGATGGCCAGACGGCCGTTATATTGAGGAAGAAATATGGTAAGGAGGATATAAAAGTTGAAGCTACAAGGGTGGAGGGTAAGGAAAATGTGGAGGTAACAGTCACTATTTTTAAAGGAGAAGGTCCTTTCCTCGAATTTTTTGCCACTGGGCATTGCTGCGGCTTTCTTATCGAGACCGTGTCCTTCAAACACCCACAGAAAAAAGCATCAGAAGAAGGAGATTCAATTCCGTACGAAACAATACTCAACAAGTATGTATCATGATGCCCTTTCTCTTTGTTCTTAGTGATTTTAGTGTTCTTAGGGTTTTAGTATTCCTAGGGTTTAGTGATTTTAGTATTCTTAGGGTTTAAAAGGCCATTAGGGTTGCTCTCTCAGGTTTCTTTTGGTTCTAGGAATTTGGATTTTTAAGTTTAATGCGGTTTATAGGGCTTGAATTTTCAGGCTTCTGCGCTTTGGCGGAGCTTTTGAGGGTTAGGTTAAATATATGAAGGTTCTGTTTATTGATTGGATTTTATGTTATTTGGTTGTAGGGATTTGGATGACGGTTTGAATGGGGGTTTATGGAAAGCCCTTCATGAATACCTGGAAGTTCGAGGCATCAACCTCGGCTTAAGATATTATTTGTCCGATTTTTTGCGAAAGGAGGGGCGCGAATATGCTGACTGGTTGAAAGCTGTGAAGGAATATCTTAAAAAATAAAACGTAAATTGCATTTTTTTCCCCTTGGTAGCTAATTATGCATAATATAAAAGGCAAATTGTGCATCAGTCAACAAAACGTGCTGATCGATATCAAAGTGCAGTGGAGAATAATATCCTATTTATCTGGCTACCAGACCGTGAAATATAGTAGGGTTTGTTGAAATCAGCAAGGCATATATTATTTTTTAAAATATTGTTAGGTTTGAATGCTCAAATTAGAGCACATATTTTCATTTCTTATGTTTCCTATTTTTTAGACACAAAGGTGGTAAAATCAATATGTTTCCGTTATATAATTGGAAGTAATTTGTTTTGTTTTCATTATATAAAGTATTTTGTTTTGGTTAGCTATTTATAAATTAATTGAATAGAGAAGCTAATTCTACAATTTTGTATGAGGGACATATTTAAGTATGTCACTTTTAAAATTTGTTCATGTTGGCCAAACAAAAAAACATAAATTAAATAAACAATTAAAAATCTATTAACAAAAAAATTAATCTATTAATCTATTTCACTTTCACTCTTCAAATAATAAATACAATATTTCGATGTCTATCTTAAATAGTATAACTTTACACAGATAAAACATCCAAATCCAATTAAATAAACAATTAAAAATCCATTAACAAAAAAATTAATCTATTAAAAAAAATTAATTGAACTCTTGATATTTTACTTTCACTCTCAAGTAATAAATACAATATTTTGATCTCTATCTTAAATAGTATAATTTTACACATAAAACATCCAAATCCTATTAAATAAACAATTGAAAATTTATTAACAAAAAAATTAATCTATTAACAAAAAAAATAATTGTTGTTGATATTTCACTTTCACTATTTAAGTAATAAATACAATATTTGGATGTTTATCTTGAATAGTATTCACTTTCACTCTTCAAGTAATAAATACAATATTTCTATGTTTATCTTAAATAGTATATTGAGTTGTTGATATTTCACTTTCACTATTACAATATTTTGATGTTTATCTTAAATAGTATTCACTTTCACTCTTCAAGTAATAAATACAATATTTCAATGTTTATGAATAAATTAATATAAAATAATGATTTTTTTTTAACATAGATTAATATTAAATGAATAAATTAATATAAAATGATGATTTTTTTTTAACATAGATTAATATAAAATGGCGAAATATTAATATAAAATGGTGATTTTTTTTTAACATAGATTAATATAAAGTGTAAGTATTGTGTAAGTATGTCGACCAAACAAAAAAACATAACTTAAATAAACAATTAAAAATCTATTAACAAAAAAATTAGTTGAGTTGTTGATATTTCACTTTCACTCTTCAAATAAAAAACATAAATTAAATAAACAATTAAAAATCTATTAACAAAAAAATTAGTTGAGATGTTGATATTTTCACTTTCACTCTTCAAGTAATAAATACAATAAATTAATATAAAATGATGATTTTTTTTTTTAACGTAGATTAATATAAAATGGCGAAATATTAATATAAAATGATGATTTTTTTTTAACATAGATTAATATAAAATGGAAAAATTTGATCACTTCTGGATCATCTATTTTAGGGACATGTGTAAGTATTGTCTATTTTAGGGACATGTGTGTGTAAGTATTGTCTATTTTAGGGACATGTGTAAGTAAACATAAATTAAATAAACAATTAAAAATTTATTAACAAAAAAATTAGTTGAGTTGTTGATATTTCACTTTCACTCTTCAAGTAAAAAACATAAAACAAATAAACAATTACAAATCTATTAACAAAAAGATTAGTTGAGTTGTTGATATTTTCACTTTCACTCTTCAAGTAATAAATACAATATTTCGATGTCTATTATGTTGGCAAAAAAAAAAACAAAAATTAAATAAAGAATTAAAATCTATTAGAAAAACAATTAGCTCAGTTATAAATATAATATTTCGATGTCTATTATGTCGGCCAAACAAAAAACAAAAATTAGATAAAAATTAAAATCTATTAGCAAAACAATTAGCTCAGTTGTTGATATTTCACTTTCACTCTTCAAGTAATAAATACAATATTTAGATGCCTATCTTAGATAATATAAAATGGTTTTTTTTAACATAAATTAATATAAAATGGTATGTTTGTCAAACAAAAAAACAAAAATTAAATAAACATCCAATGTGTGTTATGAATAAAATATTTTAACATTGGCTCAATACATATGTTATGTAATTTTTATAACATTCAAAAATGCAATTTAAAAAGTAAAAAATTACACATTGCTTTAGATAGATCTATGCTGATAATAATAAATTTGTACATAATAATGTGATCTAATGAGTGGTTAATATTTCCCAAATTTTTAAATGTTGTGTTGACATACATGAAGGGATATGAAAGGATATTGTGTGAGTTTAATAATGCTTTTCTTTTCTAATTTGAAATGCTTTTTTATTTATTTTTATTTTTTAAATTGTGATAATTAATTAATATTTTTTAAGAAATTCATATTCCTAAGAATTTATAGGATGGTGTTATAGTTTTGGAAACTGAACCTACTAAAGATATTGAGTGAGTTATAAATTTGACGTTCACTTCATGGCTCCATTTCGACATGTGGCAAATTGAACTAACAAGGATTAATTAATATATGATCTTTGATCATATTCATATATGGAGAATTCCTTCTTCCATTTTGAAATATGTTAGAGGTTATCTTTTGAAATTAACCCTTTTTTTTCTAAAATGTTTATATGAATTTAGAATTCCTCTTTACCTAAATCTTCTTCAATCTTAGTTAAACCTTCTTCACTCTTAATCAACACTGTGGAGAGTCACATGATCAATGATCAAGGAATTAATATATGATCTTTGATCATATTCATATATGAAGAATTCCTTCTTCCATTTTGAAATAGGTTAGAGATTATCTTTTGAATTGAACCTTTTAAGTTTTCTCTAAAGTGTTTATATGAATTTAGAATTCCTCTTTACCTACATCTTATCTTAGTCAACCGTGTGGAGATTCGCATGATAATGATTAATATTTGATCTTTGATCATATTCATATATGAAGAATTCCTTCTTCAATTTTGAATGTTTATATGGATTTAGAATTCCTCTTTAAAAAATTAGAATAATTAAATAAGGAATTAGCATTATGGAAATTACAACTATGAAGCCAATTTTAACAACTTATAAATTAAAAATTTAAATTACATGTTTTAAATAAAGTGTTTTTCAACTTTCAATTAAGGGTATTTGATAAGGGGAGTATACCAATGTTATGTTAAAAGCTTAGGTAACATATTTCTAATTAGAGGTTATCTTTTAAAATTAATCTTTTATCTAAAGTGTTTATATGAATTTAACGTCTTCAATTTTTATGGAAATTGCAACTATGAAGCCAATTTTAATGCTTGGAATTTATAATTCCTTTTTTAAAAAATAGCATTATGAAAATTGCAACTATGAAGCCAATTTTAACACTTAAAATGAAAAATTTAAATTACATGTTTTAAATGAGGTGTTTTTCAACTTTCAATTAAGGGTATTTGATAAGGGGAGTACAAATGTTATGTTTAGAAGCTTGGGTAAAATGTGGCTAATTAGATGTTATTTTTTTAAATTAACCTTTTACCTAAAGTGTTTATATGAATTTAACATGTCTTAAAATTTTATGGAAATTGTAACTATGAAGCCCATTTTAACACTTAAAAATGAAAAAATTAAAATACATGTTCTAATTGAGGTGTTTTTCAACTTTAAGAAGATTTCTGTTTGTTTTTTTTTTATAAACAATTATATACTAGCAATTGCCCCTAAAGGTGCAAATATACACAAGTGCATATGATGTTACTACCAAGAACATAAAATAAATTGAAATGGATCTGGCGCACACAGTAAATAAAAGCAAGCATAGGTTTTTTTAATTAAAACATAAATAAAAGCATAGATTGTTTTAATTAAAACATAAAATAACTGTAGCAGCAACACTTTACTTGTTACTTATATTATTTTTTAATTATAATATCACAACTATGGGTGAATGAATACCATGAGCCACAACTATGGGTGAATGAATACCATTGGCATGTGTCACTTACAACAATACTATGGGTGGATAAATACCACAATACTATGGGTGGATAAATACCATGGGTGGATGTCAATTACAATACCATGGGTAAATTCCATGTGTGGATGAATACCATGGGTGTATGCCACTTTCCATTCAGACTATTCCTCCTTCCATAGGAAGCAATGGTCCACATTACGTGAAGTTCCTTTCGGAGAAGCCTTTGTTGAAACTAAAGAGCCACCGAAAATAAGGGTTTTGTGTGGTTAACCCATAATTGTGATAAATGAAGATCTGAGGATAGAGATACCCTATAATGCTTGTGACCAACTATGATACTAATAGCGTGCAACCTAGAAAATGGAATTCAACGAAGTGTGGGTTTGTGGATTACCCATAACCATGATAAGTGAAGATCTGAGGATAAAGATACTCTGTAATTCTTGTGACCAACTGTGATCTAACAATGTGTGGCCTAACAAATGGACTTCGACAAAGTGTGGGTTTGTGGATGACCCAGAACCATGACAAATGAAGATCTGGGTATAGAGATACCTTGTAATTCTTGTGACCAACTGTGATACTATTAGTGTGCAACCTAGCAAATGGACTTCGTTGAGAAGGATTTTGTGCGGTTGACCCATAATCGTGATGCTGACTGTTGATGAATAGTAGGTGCCTACATAGCTTGGGGTGGGAGGGAACGTCTCCAAATAACCCAAGCTAAACACTGCTATGCTGAAACTGATGAATGTGAAGTATGTGCCTACTAAAGCAAGGTGGGAGGGCATGTCTCCAAAGTGAACTCACACCGAATGCTTCTCTAGATTAAAATTGGCATAACTCGGTTAATATAACTCATAATATTTATTATAACCATTTTTTGGAAATAGAATGATCATTTTGCATCTTCCCATGTGTTTGAAATCGCTATCTCGATACTCTAGAAAATCTCTATCTCGATACTCTAGAAACCCATATTTGCGTTGCAACGTCCCACCTTCACACAGTTGTTGAAAAAATAATTGATTTTAAATAACTCTCTCGTTTGGATGATTCAACTATAATCATTTCTACAAAATTTTGTGACAGAGAATTTTTGATTAAAACACAAAATAACTATTAAAGCTACATTGTGGTGGATAATCTTTCCTTTTACAAGATGCTACTTATAACATTTTTTAGTTACAATACTACAAGTAAATTCAATCTGTGGGTAAATACCATGGGTGAATGAATACCATGGGCATATATCACTTTCAATACCATGGGCATATTTCACTTTCAATACCACATGCAGATAAATACCATGGGTGGATTTCATTTACAATACCATGGGTAAATTCCAAGTGTGGATGAATACCATGGGTGGATACATTCCGTGGGTGAATGAATACCATGGATAGATGTCACTTACAATATCATGGGTGGATAAATACCATGGGTGTAGGCCAATTTCCATTTAGATTAACCACCTAAAGGGTGGAGGATGGAAGGGAGGAGAAATAGTCTCACAAAAACATTACCATACAAATGATACAAATGTTGCTCAAAGCTCAAACCTCTTGACTAATTTTTTTTCCAATCATTATATCTAAGTTATAACATGCGAGATAATGAGGAGAAACATTACCATAGGTCCTCGTAAAATGTAATTGCATAGGTGATAGTCAATGTGTGTTGATAATGATAATAAATAAAGATATCATGCAATTAGAGATTCCATGTGTTGGTAATGATAATAAATAAAGATATCATGCAATCAGATTCGAGGATATTACACAATCAACATAAAGAAGGATATTATGTATCATCATAAAGAAGAAGGGGGTTTGTTTTAGAATTTTAGTTATTTCCTTTTAAATTTTTTAAATTAATTTGAAACCATTTTCCTTGAGCCCTTAATTCCAACTTTAAATTTAAATTTAAATTTCATTTAGCAAAGATTTGTTGGAATTGAAATTTTATGTTTTCAAGGAATTGTATCCATTTATGCATTCAAAAATATAGTTTTAAACAATGAAAATCTACATACATTTTATATGCATATATATAACCAATAAATATCCTCAAGTTTTGCACTCTAAAAGAGGTTCCATAGGCTAGTGGACATTAAATTTTTCTGTCTTTTTTTCTCATCTTTCTAGAAGTAATTATGGTTGCCTTTGCACAACTCGCATGGGTCCCACAATAATGAGTGACCATGTAAGTTAACTATAGTTAAGAAGTATTTATGTCAAGCATGACCATTCATAAAAAAAATATAATGTGAATATGATTATGGGTCCCACAATAATGAGTGACCATGTAAGTTAACTATAGTTAAGAAGTATTTATGTCAAGCATGACCATTCATAAAAAAAAAAAAACCAATAACGTGAATATGATTTAAGGTGAGAATTTATCATATTTAGTTAAAGAAATTTTGTGTGGGAGTTATCTTAATAATATGCAAAGCTAGAATTTCTATACAACTTACCAAAAATGTAGTTATTAAAATTGGGTTAGGTTATGATCTTGTTGTAAATTGGTTGAAAAAAATCTTAATTTAAAAATTTGGTTAGGTTATGATCTAGGTGTATATTGGTTGAAAAAAATCTTAATTTAAGGTATCATGGATTGTGAACATGAAGCTCCATAACCACATCCTAAAAATGAATTATTTAGTTTTTATTTATGATATAAATAAATATTCACTGCAAAAAAATCTTAATTTAAGGTATCATGGATTGTGAACATGAAGCTCCATAACCACATTCTAAAAATGAATATATTTAGTTTTTATTTATGATATAAACAAATATTTGACTGCAAAAAATTCTTAATTTAAGGTATCAAGGGTTGTGAACATGAATCTCCATATCCACATCCCAAAAATGAATATATTTAGTTTTTATTTATGATATGAATAAATATTCAATTGCACATTGAATATATTTAGTTTTTATTTATGATATAAACAAATATTTTCGTAGTTCCAAGATGAAGATAATTAGTTATAAATAACTTAAAAATTAATTAAATTAAAAAATAAAATAATTATAATATATTTAGTTTAAATGAAAGTGAGTTATTTAATTGATGTGATGATTTTCCCATCACTTGAATGTTAACATTGTTAATAATTTTATTATTATGCTCTACTTTTCTTTAATAATGACCCCGTAATTTTTTTTCCTATTTTAATTTGTCTTGGAAAATTTTCATATTATTGAATTGTTTATTTTAGATATATTTGTTTTGTATGTGGAATGTAGAAATTATAAATCTTTATTTCATATTAACAAAATAAAAATATAAAAGAGAGAAATTTAAAATATATATATAGCAATGGTTAAAAGTGTTTTTTTGGTAATATTGTATAAGTTCAAATTCAAAGAGGATTAAAATATATATACCTTTATAAAATTTAAAAGAAAAAATCTCATATATCAATTTAATATCTAATTTAGCCATAATCTTAAAATTAATTTATCATTATTATTATTATTATTTTTAAAAAACTTTATAAATAAATAAATAACAAACTTAATTTTAATTTAGATATTAAAAATTAATAAAACATATTTATCCCTACTCTATCATTCTTAATTTGTAAAGAGGCTTTGTTATAATATCAAGGGTCATTACTATGGATTATCAATAGTGCATGCCCAAAAAACCATAACTCATTTCATATGACACTAGTTCATATATAATTTTATTTATTTAATTAACTTAATTGAAAGGATAAAAAAACCATTCTAAAATATACACACTTATCTAAATTATTAAATTTTTAATTTTTAAAATTAATGATTTTTTTTTTTGAAATTTATCATCATATATATATATATATATATATATATATATAATTATAATTTAATTGTTGAAGATTTTCTATTAACTTATGGTGGGTGAGGATTTTTAAAAAAAATTTTAATTGAGGGCAACAAATTTTGTTTAGAAAAATGATCCATTACTTTTAATAAATTTAAAAGATGAGATTTGTGGCTCCCCACCCACCAATTTCTTAGAAATTTGAGATTATTCTAATTCCAATAAGTTCCTCAATGATAAGTTTCTCATTATTATTTATAACATTCATTTATATATAAGAAAATTTTATTTAGCGAAATGGTCCATTTTACAATAAGATATGTAATTTTTTTTTTATTTTTTTTTTGTGAAGTTAAAGCTGACCCATGTCAAAAAATGACTTACAAATGTCATATGAGATGAAAAAGGTATAAAATGCCTTGTGTGACCAATTTAAAAAAAGGGAAAAAGGGACTTCTTCAGTGTAAATATAGTTCATTTTACAATAAGATATGGGAGTTGTCTTTAAATGCGACCTTTTGGAGTTTCCAGTAGAAACATTTGTGGTGAAATATTGATTTGTGTTGTTTAAATTGGTATTTGTGGTGAAATCTTGATTTGTGTTGTTTAAATTGGTTTTTTGACAGCATATATGAATTCAACACCCTAAAAAATCCCTATTCACCTATCAAAATTTTCACATCAGTCAATTTAAATATATATTTGGAAATTTAACCAACAAATATGGTTGAATTAGTTTATTGTAATGTTTGTATTTTGTTTAAATGTTAATTATCACTTCTAAATATAATAATCTAATTATTGATATTAATATGTGTTAATATTAAATCATTTTTTTATCTTTATGTATTTTTTAGAAAGTTATTAATAATATTAGCTCAATAATTTAAAATGGTAGAAACTTCCAAATTCCTTGATGCTATAAAAAGAGCTCAAAGTGTTATTGAATATGCATCACAAATATTAGGATTAAGTATTAATATTAATATTTAAGATGTGTCATAGGCACATTTAACATTACTTACAATGTTAAAGATGTTAAATATTATTGACACTACATAGAAAATAATATTAAATTTTAAAAAAGATAGTTTTTGAGGAACTTGCATGAAGTATTGAAACAATGTATGTGTAATTAATACCTATTCATATCCATGGTTATACTATTATATTTAAAATTCTATATCATAATATTAATAATGATATTAGTATTATATTGTTATCTCAAATGGAAGTTAATTGAAAAATGTGTCTTAATGTTAGATTAAAAAATTAACATGCAACTATATTTCATTACAAAATTATAAAAAATAATTAGTTGTATGTTTGTATGAGGGGGAGGGGGAATGGTGAAACTCAAGTGGGAAAACCATCCATTCTTTTTTTATAATGATGCAATCAAAGCTATTACTTTAACTACATTAATTTCTTTGTGTAAGCTACAACCTAATTGAAGGCTTCAGCTTTCTCGTTGTTTGCAAGCTCCAAATTTTTGATTTCTCATGCACCAAATTGAAGGAAGATCCAACTCTCTGATTTATAAATACCAACTAGAGATAAGCTCCAATGGTTTGATTTATAAACACTATCTAAAAGAAGCTCCAACTCCCTATTATGCAAGGGCCAACTTGCTCAACTTATTTCATACAATTTTCATACTAAAATCATAAATACATTTCTTTCACAAAATACTTCTATTTCTCTCTCAAACACACACACACACACACACACCAACTTGCTCAACTTATTTCATACAATTTTCATACTCAAATCATAAAGACATTTCTTTCACAAAATAATTCTGTTTCTCTCTCAAACACACATTCTCTAATAATAATTAATTCACTCATCCATTCACATATTTCCGATTGTATCGATCTAGTACATATAAATTAAAGATTTTAAAGCTGCTAATTTTAGAATTAGCTTTATTTTATCTTCAAAATAGAGTGATATATTTTTTATATAAATATGTATCTTCCATATATAATTATATTAATAGCTTTAGTTTATCTTCAAATCTATCCATCTGAGTACTTTGCAAGAGCATCTAAGTTGATGTTATATAGTAAAAATTGCTCCAAATATTATGCTTCATCCTTGACCTTTGACCACCTTTGACATAAATAACCTATGACATTGATGGAAACACTTTATAATAATATCTCCCTTTAGCATTGATGGAAACACCATTAAAACATTGCTACCAATCAAGGAATTTTTATTGATGGAAACATGAAAATATTGTCAACAATACTTTGTTTATTTTTTCATTCTCCCTTATTGATCCAAAGAAGCAACTCAATATCCCCCTTTTCTTATGAGTAGCTACATTTATTCACCTGTTAAGACAAAAAACCACACATCTTATGAATTTTTTTTTCTAATTTCTCCTTCAATGTTTTCTTATCCTTGCCCTATAACATCAATGGAAAATAAATTTAGTGTTCCCATTGCAACTAATATCCCTTTGTGATTAATGCATTCTTGAGGACCTGACAACTTATTTTTATGCTCATCGTTGTACTAATATGGATAATTTCCTTTCATCCATGTGGAAAATATCTAGTTGAGAGAGGAGAGACAAATTACTCCCAATATCTTCCTTAGATACTAAAATGGTTCTTGTGTTATGGTTTTGGTGAAGATATCAACAACCTACTCCTTCATGGGAACAAATTCTAGTCTAACAACTTGATCTGCAACTTTTTCTCTGAGAAAGTGGTATTTCATAGGAATATGATTTGTCTTTAAATATTGTGTTTTTATATATGATAATGGAAATTGTGTTATCACAGATAATAGGAATAGTATCTTCATATATTTCCTTTATATTTTGTAAATTCTACTCCATCCACAAAATTTGAGTGTTGCTAGAGCCCTTTGCAATGTACTATGCCTTAGCTGTAAAGATAAAAATTGAAGTACTCATTTTTTAAAATTTTTAAGTGCAACCAGAGGTTACTGAAATGTACTTTGCCTTTAATTTTTTGATCAACCATGCCTAGTTGGGTTTCCTGTAGGAATTTTGATTTATAATAAAGACTAAGTACTTAAGGCCATCCTATCCATCTTTGATTTCGAATGGAAAAGTCTACATTATAAAAGATATGATTGTTGTCGAAATGTTATTGTATGAGGCCGTAGAATTTTCAAGATAGATCATCATACCTATTACGAGATTGAATGAATCAAGTAACCTTTTCATTTTTGAAATGGTCATCATCAACCCTTCCAGAAAAATGAGAATATTTTCAAAAAATTGTAAGTGTGTAAGAAGAAAATGGTCTGAAACTTGAACGCTTTTAAGATTTTCCATGTTTATATCCCTCTTGATTAAAACACTTAGATATTTTTCCACCAATAGAAAGAGAAATGGGGATAATGGAAATCCATGCCTTAGGCCCCTAGACACCATAAATAAATGTGAAGGATGATGATTTATTAATACAAAAACATTGATCAATGGGATGTAGGAAAGGATCCAATTTAAAGTCTTTAAACTCATACCCATTTGGGTAAGACACAACCTGATAAAAGACCAAATTACATGATCATAATATTTTGAAAGACAAATTTTTAGAGAAATATCAGGAGAGCATCAAAACTTGATATAGTGGAGGTTCTCCTGCACAAAGGTTACTACATCATGGATTTGATAGTGTTGAAGGAACTCGAACTATTCCTCCAATATATAAGAACTCATAAGTGATTTCAACCTCAAATAAATATCTTTGGTGAAAATTTTGTAGATAATGTTGAAATGGGTGATGGGATTGAAATCATTGAAAGAAATTGCGCCTTGTTTTTTTGGAATTAGACAAAGGAACATGGAATTGAGAGACCCATGCAAACATTCTTTTTTTATGACTCCCTGACAACTTTGAGTATGTCATATTTCAAAATCTTGTAAAATCCTATGTAAAATTCATTTATGAATCCATCCATTCCCAACCATTTCCTTTCTACATAGAATAAAGGGAGCATAAAAATTCATATACGATATGTCCACATCCAATTCTTTATTTAATGATCATAGAAAGCATAAGGGAAAAATATTTAATACTTCCAAAGATTCCAAGATGAGGAACCCCCAAGAGGTAGAAAATAAAGAGTTGAAGAGATTTACCCCCATATCTTCCTCATCATTGAAATATTTTGAAATATTCTTTCCATCATATGAAATCTCCCATGTTTTATTGTGAGTCTTCTAGGCGTTGGTGAAAAAACAATGTTGTTGTCACTCACCTCTAGCCATGTGACCCTACTCTTTTCCACCATAGCTCTTCTTCACAAGATAGAATTTACTTTTTAGTAGCTTATAGGGAGTCTAAAGAGGCAAGGGATTTATGATACATTCAAATAAAAAATATAAGAAATTAATTTATCAACCTCATTTAATATTTCCTCTTGTTTTTCCTTAAAAATTCTGCTCCAGAAATTCATATTTTGTTTCAATTTTTTAAACTCTTTAACAATTGCAGAATGTAAAGGTGAAAAATATTATCCCTAGGATGGCTTGAGGAACCCTCAACCAATTTCCTAAAGTATTTTTCCTTAATCTAGGAAGCATTGAGTTTAAAAGGGGCTGGAGGCTTGATGTCTTCCAATTTGAAATGAAGGAGAATAGGATCATGGTCAAATAGACCACTATGATCAACCTAGGATTTAGTGATCGGATAGTTCTATATAATAACTTTTGAGAAAAAGAAGCGATCCAATCCTTTTGAGACTTCATCCTTACCCATCCACAACATTCTCCACATCAAGAAAATTTTAACATGAAGCATATCTATGAAGTTCATAGAGTAAAAAAAATGATGAAACTAGTCTTCCATAGAATATGCTCTTGGGTTTGGGCCCAAAAACTCCCTAATTGATGTATTTAAGTTTCTACCAATAATGGTGGGGGAATTGGTCAGGGAAAATAAGGAGAAGATATTTTTCTAATAATGTTTGCATTCAAAATAAGACCCATAAATTTGACAACATTCTAAGATATTCCAAAAAAATTAAATCCAATTAGACAAAGTTAGAATTATTTGCGAATGAGGAGGAAGTGGAAATAAGGGAGGGGTTCCAAGATGAAATAAGAACACCAGATAAGACAATGACATCAAATTAACAAATATACCATCCCTTAAACTAAGAACCAAGGATCAAACATGATTTTTCACCAGATGAAATATTCTCTTGAAGAAGAATGATGCTTGGATTCACGTTCTTCAAGAGACGCTTGAGGGCGAGTTCTTTAGGGGAGCCCCCAAATACCCTAATGTTCATAGTGAAAATAATCATCTAGAGGTCCCCACAAGGAATTTATTTGCTTCAATGGTCCCAAGGATAGTTATTTGTCTATCAGATCTAACATCTTCCTTGAATTTTCGATAAGATTTAAATAGGAAGGACTTTCATCTAACATGAACAACTGGTGGGTGGGGGTGTGTTGGGGGGGGGTTGGTGGTGGATTACTAGCCATAAAGACTGTAGAGGAATATTCCTTGGTAAAATTTAGGTGTGATATTAAGTCATACTTCCACTTACCAGATTCTTTCGGGTCATGAAGGGGTAATGAATGGGCCTTGTTTGAGAGGCATACCAAGCAAGTCCAAATACGTGTTTCTCAATTTTGTCGAGGCTACTTGATACGTATTGGTTGGAGCCTAGTAGAAATTATTAAGCACCCAAATTTTATTTTCCGATCATGTATTTTGCAGGTTCTACTCACATTGGTTTACAAGGTGTCCTACTTGGTGGCATGCATAACCTATAAATGACACTTTCCAATAATCTGCAAGTTGAGATCATTTCTTCCCCATGAAATCAATCATGACCTCCTCCACTAGAACATCCTTGGTGTCTAATTCAAATTGTAACCAGAAAAATCATTGATGTAATTTGGATAGATGACCATATTCTATACAGATGAAACATCCCAATTGATTTCTAATCACTTCCAATATTTCCCAAGTTCAAAATAACAAGGGTAATCCTAGAAAACTTGCCTAGCACTTCTGTTGCCGCATCGAACAATAGGTAGGATTGAAGTTAATGGTCTATATTTTTAGGTTTAGTATATATACTTCCCTCGAAAATAATACTTCTTGAAGGTTCCCATCACATCAATTTTGGACCATATAATTGCATAAAACCATCCTTGAACGAGGATGTGTAATTCTGAAAGATACCCCAAATACTACACCCAATTTGATCTTACCCAACTCATAATTGATGATGGGCTTGATGGTTTCCTTGTAAATATTCCAATGATGTCTATTTCCAATATATTGCGGGCTTCCTTGAGTCCTTATCCTCACCAAATGTTAGAATAGTAGCTACGCAGAATTTCTATGTCCTATTTTAGACCTATTTCCACTTAGAAGGGTCTCTTTTTTTAAGGGTGAATTCATGGCATCGAACGTAGGAGATGTAGGCATGGATAAATTCCATGGTTTATTGAAATTTTGTCTTAATTTCTCAGCTATTATGAAAATACTTGTCAAATACGAGCTTTCAGGTTCATAATAGACTAAATCGAGATCTTCCATCCCTTAAATGAAGATAGAGTAAATACACATAATATGTAATAGGGAAATGGACACATGTCTCGACTATCACTAGAGATATAGAAAGAAACCTTGCAACTGAAAAGGAAATAAAATTGGTATGCCATGATGCCACTAGTGCCAAAATCTAGCTAGGAGGAAAGTCGCGAAAAAAAAATTATAATAAATATTGCACAATTAGATATTTTTTGAATATGTTTCATAAAATACAATGAATATTGTGCAACTAGCCACAGTGGAAGTCGAAACCTATATCCCTAAGCTAGAAACTGAAGAGAGAAAAAGACTAAAAAAGGGACAAGGATTTGGAGGGAAACATTGGTTTTCATACAAAGCTTTGGACCCTACAAAACCCTAGTGTGTGTGTGTGTGTGTGTGTGTGTGTATATATATATATATCATAAAAATAAAAAATCTATCTCATAGGTTTGAAGTTTTATTTCCAAGCTCTTAAATATTTGTTCACTATCTAATGTTATTTGTAGATAAAGTGAAATCAATTTGTTTATAATATTTTATTTAATTTTATAAAACATGCTATTGGATAACATGTTTGAAGTCTTGTTTTTGAGATATGACATAACACAATTTTATATTCTTAAATAACCTATGTTTGAAGTCTTATTTTGGAAATATTGCTTCTTGTTACAGTTAAATGTTTGATGCCTCCCTATAGGGGATACATTTATAAATTATTGTTGCATTCTTATTTCTCTATATTTCAAGGAAATTTTCCTAACTTACAACATTAAATGTTATATTTATGTAGATATGAATCCATCCATGTGTTTGGATGTATGTATTTTTTTGGTTGCATGTTGACAAGAGAAAGAAAAGCTACAATTTGATGCAAATAATTTTCTTGATTCAATGTAAGAGATTCTTAGCAAGTAAACCCTCAGTGAAATGGAACTTGTTTCCTAAAAGGCCTCCTCCATTACACTACCTTATTTTTTAGTATATACATATATTAAAAGTGTGTCACATACACCAATTTAATTGCATTGATAGATATGGTCTATTTCAGAATAGTGCTTCCAAGTTAATAATTAAATTATGAAAAATGATTAGGTGTATGATTGGGATTTAACCTTCACCAAATATTCTTCATTACATATAGGAATATTCTTGGGATTTATCTCAAACCATAATTTTTTTCTATTTCTCCTTTTTATTTTTCAAGTAAATTGATCACTTATTGTCTTCCTCATAGCATGTGCACTTCTTCACCACCTACATTTCCCCATTTTCTATTCATTTTCCTTCTTCAACGCTTGGATTGTCCCATTTACTCTTCCTTAACCAAATTTTTGCTTCGACTAAGTGTTCAGTTTTCCACCAACTATCACCACAACATCTACTTGTGATCCCGCTACACAACCTCTTTCATCTACCATTTCAATTTCACTCTCTCCATCACTGCTAGATTCACCTTGAATGACTACATGCACCTAAAATCCCATCAAATGGCATGCCAACTACACATATCTACATAATTAGGTCAATTAGTTGGTCATCGATCCATTGCTTCATGCTTTGGTAGGTATATAGGATGATGTAACCTCCCTTTATCCATTCATTCTTTATTAAATTATATGTTTCAGTTGTAGTATTTAAATGTGATTCAAGAGTCAATGATCTACATTATAGGCTCTAACGAAACACAAATTCAATTATATTCATACATTCTATCTTAGCCAAGAGCTTTTAGTGTGTTTCAATGATTTTCATGCCAACATTCTACGCAAAATTATTGAAAATCCTTTGAGAAATATCTGTATCATTTCAAAAATAAATTCCTCATGTATAATTTTATGCATTTTCTTTATTTTGATTTATTATAAGTAAGAGATAACTCACACATTCATTTTATATTTTATATTTCTTAAATATAAAATACCTTCTGTTAGTGATTACAATTATCTATGTTATAGCATGTCTCTCCATATTGAACTTCACCCTTGAGAAAAATTGGTAGGAAGCAATTGTAAAATTTTTTATAACCATTTAAGTTCAAAGCCATAAAAATTTTAGATATTTTTTAATGAATAGAAACTTGATCCATCAAATGATGGAGTGGAGACATAACTCAAGTATCATCCTTAATCTCTGTAAACAATTTACATATACAATCAATAAGGTATTAAAGAGAGACCATGATAAGCATTTGAAGTGTATTGTAATAAGGTTGATCCAAAATAACAATTAAATAATAATTGAAATACCTCACCATTCAAAAATTTCCCCCATTTTTCTTATGAATTATCTTGAAATTCCAACTTATGGAAGGCATAATTTCATCACAAATTAATGGATACATAATAATATATAGATCTATCATAATTATAATAAAATTTTAATATTTTCTAAAATAAAAAAATACAATCCACCAAAATTAGATATATATTTTCACATCAATGTTCAAATTAAATATATTTTTGGAAAAGTCAACAAAGATAGTTGAAATGGTTGATATTTTTCTCCTTTTTTTTTCAATGTTAGTTGTCACTTATTAGTCCATATTCTAAGAAGAGCAAGAGGCACGATAAGTTATTAGGTAAAACACAATAGGTTTGTTAGGGTTATCAAGAATATTAATATTAACATTAATAATAATAATAAATTACGTTAAAATATTAATACAATTAATATAAATAATAATTTATTTTTTTTAATGTTAATAAGTATAATAATAATTATTGTTAATATTAATTTTAATACTATTATTAGTATTAATAATAGTATTAGAATTTCTCTCGATCGGGGTGAGAGGCTGAGATTAATCCTCCTTGGGATTCTATTGATGGAAGTGGAGACAATTGTAAAGTCCATGAGGTGGCCACCAGTGACTCCACGGGTGTTGGAATAGAGGAAAGTTAAGGCACGAGGCACACGAGAGATTTATGGTGATGATGCATGAAGCAAGGGGAATTTCATCCAGGTGGTTTGATGGGAGTGCATTCTGTCTGTAGGTATTTTGGTTTTGTGTTGGGTTATCTGGAAAAACCAGTGCCATTGGAATCTCTCAGTTGGGTCAGGGAGTAGAAGGTGGAGACACTGTTCTCAGGCTACATTCACACTGTCCTAGTTCATGGAAAGCGTATATAGGTATGTATCTTTCCTTAAAATTCCTCCTTGTCTATGAAATGCTTGCTATAACTTGGTTTGTAGCTGGGATGTGGGCTGGAAAGGAATGGATAGCTCTAGAGGACAACCATATGCAGTTTTTTCGAATGTTGAATTATTCATAATGTGTGTTGTTTCTATTCTAGTTTCTATTTTCTATGGAATTTTCCTTTCCCACATGGGAATGATTGTCCATGCACAGTGTAGACGGGGTAGGAATAGAGTCTGGAAGCTCAATAAGGGAAATATGATCTCTTTGTTGCTATTTCTTCTCAAGGATATATGATATGTCAATTCTCTATTTTTTCTTTATAATATCTATGGCGTGGTTTGTATGAGGCCTCAACCAAGAGTGGTGATTTTCGAAGTAATTTTTGTAAAGAATATATACAGTCTTAGGAACTTGTGGTCATGTGGCTCTTCTGAGAAAAGGAGGTCTCACAGTGGATATGAATGGTGGTGTAGACCGCCTGACTCGAATTTGTTTTTGGTACTTAGGCTAGAGCTTAACTCTATCCATATTTTTACTATAAATGTAGTAGGTCCTCCTAATCCGTGTCTCTGCCATGACTGTGCGATAAAAACTGGGTATTGGTCTATGATTGGTCATCTTTGTTGGTTCATTAGTGGTCTTTAAAAAAAAAATCGAATTGTGATGGCTCAGGGTGCTAACTCATCCGAAACTGGTGGCTAGGGTAATGGATGTAGACAAGGGGAAAATGCCAGCAGAGCATCATCCTCTGCCTGACCCCCGAAGAGGAGTGGTCATCAAACAAATGCCTAGATCCCGATAGAGTTTGTTCAGGCATACAATGTAGAAATTTGCTGAATAATGAAGATTTATCCACCGAGATTATCCTGATCACATACTAATTTGAATTCATATGCAACACATAATCTCTTCTACAATCAATCATCAATTTGCGGAAATGGAAACAGTCGCATGCGCACATAAACACAATATGTAATGGGGAAAGCTTATAGCTGAAAACCCCTCAGCTATTTTGTATATTATAATGGAGAGAACATGTAACAGTACATAGCACAATACTCCTCACAAGTACTCAGTACTATCTCATAAAGTTACACACAAACTAGCTTGGTTTTGAACAAGTCACAGGTTCAAAACTCATCCACTAATTGCCTGCCTCTATTGCGCAATCAAGGTTGGTCTAATGAGAGATCCAAGTTCGAATCTCACTGGCTCCAACTGCGCAATCATCATTGGCAATCTCCTCCAATGCTTGTGCAAATCTCATGCACAACTGTTGTCGCAACTAATAGCAAACTCACCCTTTCATCTACCTCTTCCACCGGTCTCCACTGAACTGTCCATGCACTGTAGTGAACTGATGTGTTCTTGAGTTGAATAATGAGTTAATAATTAGTGAATTAAATAATATTTAATTCACTCCACTCATTACTAGTTGATTAGCTAGTTAAACTAATCACAACTAGTTCAACTAATTTAAACCGAACACAACTCCACCAACTGTCTCATCAACTCCACCAAACTATGCCACTGAAGTCCTAACTGAAGTAAACCATGCATGAGCTCACCAAACCCCAAGGAATAGCGTAATTCCTTCTGTCAGATGCATGAGCCACATCCGTAGCTCCAACTGAAGTGCTGTAAGAGAATAAACTGAAGTTTAGAGTCCAAATATTATTAAGGGCTAATAATATTTGACTGACCTATTTTTAGACAGGCAGTCTAAAAATAGACTTTGACCTATATGTCTAAAAATAGAGGTCCATCTATTTTTACCAACTCGACCAATCATCCAAGAATAACATACTGCAACCCCTGGACCATGCTCCATATGTCTAAAAATAGACATAGTCTAAAAATAGACTTTGCGCCAAAATAGCCTGCGGGCCCACTTAGTGAAGGCGACTTCATTTCACTAAGCTCCATCATCTTGCTACATTTTCAACACTCCCTCTCAGCAAGATATGGATTATCCGCAACCCCTATCCTGCCTCTGTGGAATTCGAACTTGCTCCTGGTGAGCGCCTTCGTCAGGATGTCGGCATCCTGATCCTCTGTGGGAACATATGAAAGCATCATGATTCTCCGCTGAACACAATCTCTGATATGATGGTACCTGATGTCGATGTGTTTGGATCTATCATGAAATACTGGATTAGCCGAGAGTTTAATGCAACTCTGGTTATCACAATAAATCACCGTAGGCTCCAAATGCAACCCGAACAATCCAACGAGGATCTTCCTCATCCAAATAGCCTCGCATGCAGCCAAGCTTGCTGCCATGTACTCGACCTCTGCTGAACTGAGTGCCACGGATCTCTGCTTCCTGCTGTACCAGGAAACTGCTGTCGACCCAATGCTGAAAACTCCTCCAGATGTGCTCTTTCGGTCCGTTGGGCTCCCTGCCCAATCTGCATCAGTGAAGCCGGAAAGCTTCGCTCCATCCTCCTGTCTGTACCATAGACCATATCCCAATGTGCCACTAAGATAACGCAATACATGCTTGCCTGCCTTCCAGAAGAGCTTGGTAGGCTTAACCATAGCTTGCGAAAGCTAGTTAACAGCATAGCATATATCAGGTCGTGTATTGACCAGATACATAAGTGACCCCACCAACTGTCGATAGACAGTGGCATCCACTACCTCCGCTGAAGTAGCATCCTCCTTCCTCCAACCACCAGGAAGAGGAGTATCAACAGGCTTGCAACCATGCATGTTGAACCTCTCCAGAATCTCCCGGGCATACTTACCCTGAGAAACAAACAGTCCTCCACTGCGTTGCCAAATCTCCAATCCCAGGAAATAATGAAGGAGGCCCAAGTCTTTCATCTCGAACTCTCTAGCAAGGTCCTCCTTGCATGAAAGTATCAACAGCTCATCACCCGTCAAAATCAGATCATCTACATACAGTACAATGATCAGCAACTTCCCCTCCACCACAATCTGGTACAAGTTAGGATCCGCCTCACTCTTGGAGAATCCAAGTCCGGTGAAATAACTGTCTATCCGTGTGTACCAAGCACGAGGTGCTTGCTTCAGCCCGTACAGTGCTCTCTTGAGTCGGCAAACATGCGACTCACTGCTGAAGATCTCGAAACCTTCAAGCTGCTCTATGTACACCTCCTCCTCAATGACTCCGTTGAGGAACGCAGTCTTCACATCCATCTGATGAATGTGCCACCCCATCTGCGCTGAGAGAGCAAGGATCGTCCGTATGGAAGAGTACCTTGCGACAGGTGCAAAGGTCTCCTCATAGTCAATCCCCTCGATATGTGAGAAGCCACGGGCGACAAATCTCGCCTTGTACTTCTCCACACTCCCGTTAGCCGCCTGCTTCACCTTGTAGATCCATCGCAAACCCACCACTGATTTCCCAACCGGTCTTGGGACAATCTCCCATGCACTGTTCCTGACGATCGAATCATATTCTTCGATCATGGCATCAACCCATGCGGGTTCCTCCACACCTTCCTCAAAAGAGGATGGCTCCGTCACAACACATTGACTCACAAGAGCCATGTATCCAGTGTACCGATCCGGTGACTGCCTCTGTCTGCGCTGTGCTGTAGGTGGTCCTACAACCTTCTCTGCATCTCGAGCCAGTCGCTCAGCTTCTGTAGTGCGCATGCGCCCTCTGATGGTTGGCGCTACATGGGTGGTTTCTTCCACCTCCTGAACTTCCTCTTGTGGCTGATCCACATCCGGAAGCTCCTCCTTAGGAACTAACAGCTCCTCATCTACATGCAAGTGTAGCTCCCTCTCAAGCGAACACTGCATGGCTTTCTCCTCCTCAAATTTTATATTTCGTCGCACAACAGTCTTGCGACTGTCTGAAAAATACACCCGATAGTTGTGAGGTGTATCAGTGTACCCCACAAATATTCCAACCTCAGCAGTTGGATCCAGCTTCCTTCTCGCATCCTTCGTCACATGCATGTAGACAGGAGAACCAAAAATCCGCAAATGGGAAATATCGGGCCTCTTGCCAGAATAAGCCTCCTCCGGTGTACTCATGCCAAGAACCTTGTGAGGACAACGGTTCTGCACATACACTGTTGTATTGCATGCCTCAGCCCACAAGTGAAGGGGTAGGCCTTGATCATGCAACATCGCCCGTGCAGCACCCACGATCGTTCTGTTCTTCCGCTCAGCCACCCCGTTCTGCTGTGGGTTATGGGGTGCGATGAGCTCTCTCCGAATCCCTTCTGCGCTGCAAAAGTCTTTGAATTCAGCCGAGATGAATTCACCACCATTGTCGCTCCTAAGAGCCTTCACATGCTTCCCAGATTCCTTCTCTACCAGTGCCTTGAATTCACAGAACTTAGAAAATGTCTCGCTCTTCTTCTGCATGAAGAAGATCCAGCACTTTCGAGAGAAATCATCAACAAAGATCACATAGTACTTGTGCTTTGCTGTCGAAGCTACAGAGAAAGGACCACACACGTCTGTGTGAACTCTCTCAAGGATCGTTGTGGCGCGACTATCCTTCTCGTGAAAGGTGGCTTTCACATACTTCCCTAAAGTACACCCCTTGCACTGATCTGACTGCGCAAGAGTGCCCTTAGGAAGCCCAGTAGAAATCTGCTGTAGGATCTTCAAAGCTCCATGGTGAAGGTGGCCCAATGTCCTGTGCCACAGCTTGCCATCATCATCCCGGCTCACCACTTCTCCCGCTTTGCATGCCATTGCTGCGCAGCCATCTACTTGCAACTGATAAAGGTTCTTGACTCAAAACCCCTATCTTCCGGGTCTCACCAGTAGTCTTACTGCGCAGGAACGCTTTTCCTTCGCTGAAGACCACATCATACCCCTTGTCTTCCTGGAACATGCAAAACTTCCTTCAATATGAAAGGTTTACCAAACTCCCTCTCAAAGGAAATAGTACCGATACCAGTCGCACTGTATCTACCATCATCGCCATCTCGATGTGCACTCCAAGATCTTTTTCCTCCAGATCTGAAAACAGATCTCGATCTCCGGTCATGTGAAATGATGTACCACTGTCCAAGAACCATACTGATCCTGCCACACTTGAAACCAAGCATGCAATCATTGAAAAATCCAGTTCGAATTGAGAAGCCAATGCCTCTCCCACTACAGATCCAGCAGCCTTCTTATTTTTCTTCTTTTGCGGACAATTTGTCGCATAGTGTCCGTGCTGGTGACAGTGAAAACACTTCACCTTGGACATGTCTTACTTCTTGCCTTTCGCACCAGACTGAGAAGCCTTCTTTCTCTTCCCCTTCTTTGCTTTGGCAGCCAAAGCGCAATTTTCTTCATCAGATACCTTGGATGAAGATCCGTCCCTGGTAGTCCTCCTTATCTCCTCTTGCATGAGATCCGCCCAAAGGCGTCCTACCCCTACAACTCTCCCCGACCATTGACACTATCTGATATGAATGCTGCTGTCGAAGACCAAGGAGAGTTAGGTTCACTATATTCTTCTTCTTCGACAGTCACCCCCACACTTCCCAGCTCATCTCTGAATTGAGTGAACTTCGTGAGGTACTTGGCGATACTGTCGCCTTTCTCCATATTAATGTTTCTGAGCTTATCCTTGAGCGCCAGCTTCCTTTGGTCGCTCTTACTTTGGAATAGAACTGTCAACGCTTTCCACATCAAATATGGAGAAGCTTTTCCATGTAGGTTGGATACAATGTGATCCTTAATGCCCTCCAACAGAATCCTTCGACATTTCGCCATCTTCTTTTGCCAAGCTTCGACTTCAGCAGGATCAATGGGCTTTTGGACATCCGTATCTACGAACTCCTTTAGTCCATTATCTTCTAATACTGCCTCCATGCGATCTTTCCATGCGACATAATTCGAACTTCCTTCAAGAGCATATTTGAGTTGCAAACTGTTGAAAGACATTTTCAACTCCGGCACCAAGAAAACAAACTGCTGCAAAATTCAAATTCCAAACTCAAAAATCCACCGCTCTTGATCTGTGAGAACAAATTATTTCTAGCACAGAGATCGACTACAGGGGCATTTACTGGATGTATCACCTTTCAAAGGAAAGGATGGATCCAGAGGCTACCCGGCCCATTACGTATTCTCGTCTCCACGAAATAATATTGTAATCACCGCAATAGATCCCGATGATTTATTCGCTCCAATACCATGTAGAAATTTGTCAATAATGAAGATTTATCCACCGATCTGGCTGCTATCACATACTAATTGACCATATGCAACACAATCTCTTCTACAATAAATCATCAATTTGCGAAATGGAAACAATCGCACGCATATTAAACACAATATGTAATGGGGAAAGCTTATAGCTGAAAACCCCTCAGCTATTTTATATATTATATGGAGAGAACATGTAACAGTACATAGCACAATACTCGTCACAAGTACTGATCAGTACTATCTCATAAAGTTACACACAAACTAGCTCAGTTTTGAACAAGTCACAGGTTCAAAACTCATCCACTAATTGCCTGCCTCTATTGTGCAATCAAGGCTGGTCTAATGAGAGATCCAAAGTTCGAATCTCCTTGGCTTGACAACACAATCCTCATGGGAAATTTCCTCCAAGTGTGGTGCCAATCTCATGCACAACTAATGTCACAACTGATAGCTATCTCAACCCTTTCATCTACCTCTTTCACTGGTCTTCACTGAACTGTCCATGCACTGTAGTGAACTGATGTGTTCTTGAGTTGAGTAATGAGTTAATAATTATTGAATTAAATAATATTTAATTCACTCCACTCAATACTAGTTGATTAGCTAGTTAAACTAATCACAACTAGTTCAACTAAGTTAAACCGAACACAACTCCACCAACTGTCTCATCAACTCCACCAAACTTCTCGCTAATAATCCTTAACTCTAAGTCAACCATGTATGAGCTCACTCAAACCCCAAGGATTATTGCACTTTTGTGTCGATGCAATAGTGAGAGGTGAGGCTCCACTAAGTGTTCCAAGAGAATAAATCAAGTTTAGAGTCTAAAATATTATTAAGTACATTAATATTTGATCGGATCTATTTTTGCATTGTAAAGCATTTAAAAATAGACTTCGACCTATATGTCTAAAAATAGAGGTCCATATATTTTTACCAACTCGACCAATCATCCAAGCACAGCGATGACTGCAACCCCTGGACCATGCTCCATATGTCTAAAAATAGACATAGTCTAAAAATAGACTTTGCGCCAAAAATAGCCTGCGTGCCCACTTAGTGAAGGCGACTTCTTTTCACTAAGCTCCATCATCTTGTTGCATTTTCAACATACAATGCAGGAACTCCAACAGATGAAAATCAAATGTTTTCATTGTGAGAGGCATAGCTCAATCAATGAGCAATAACAAAAGTGTAGGTGGAAGATTGGAGATGTCTTGTTTCAGATTTGGGTTACACTCGTGGTTGTACCACTCACTATAAAAAACAGTTCACCTATATTGGATAATGAAAATTTTGGTGTAAAAATCTATTATGACCCCTCATATTAATGTTAGGAAACCTGATCCAGGTTTCCAGGAAATTCAAAAGGAGTTCTAGCTGATCCAAGTCTAGATTCAACAATAGAACAAGGGCCTTGGCTGTATTGAGAAACATATACTATGTCTCCCTCAGTCATAATTCTTAGTTCCAATGCAAAGGACCCAACTCATGTGGAGTCCTCAGACGATTAGATGTTTTTTTAGTTTAGCTATGGTTGTTTTTTGGTTTACTTTACTACTGTATATGTTGGTCAGTTCTGAATTTTTTAGTTATCTAGATAGAAACTCATGGATAGACATTTACACCTATAAGGACTTGCTTGACAGACCTAAATTTTTTAGATTTTGGATGGCTTACAATGCGTTTCGGTGGCCAACAAACTTGGTTTCCCACTAGGCAGGTTAAGGCCACTGAACATATTTTATGAATGTAACCCGATTTTACAATGAATGAATGAAGAAGGACCTAGCAAGCTTAAAAAAAAATAATAACATTAGAATTTGTATTAATATATTATTATTCAATTTTATATTCCATTATTTTTTTAATGTAAATAATAATAATATCATTATTATGTTTTTAAAAACATAAATGCTAATTTAATGTTAATATAATTGTATATAATCATAAATAGAATACTTTAACTACTGGTACAAGTATTTTTTCATGTTAGATCTATTGTTTTAAGGTTTCATGCAATTTTATCAAAAAAATGATAGGAATTTTTTTATTTTCTTTTTGAGTTTACACACACACACACACACACACACACACACACACACACATATACATACATACATACATACATACATAAACACACACACACACACACACACACACACACACACACAAGCTTGGAAGAACTACATCTTCATCATGTCCAATATATCACCCTGATTGAGGTAGGGAACTAAACTGGTGACTTCACGTCAAGGAGTGCCTTAAAAGAGCACCCGATCACCATATATCAAAGACCCCATGGACGAGTAATTATTTATATTAGTTCAATAATTTGAAATGATAAAAACTTTTAAATTGATCCATAAGGAAATGAAGGGATTTCCTAGAACCAAAATAAATATACCATTATGCAATAAAGACTAAAAATATTAACATAATTGAGATGGTAAAGAATAAAAAATAACAATCATAAAGTTGTAAAACATTATTTATGATGAAGAACATAATAAATATGCCTTATATATATTAGCATTAAATATTAACATTAACGTTAAAGATGTCTCATAAACACATTTAACATTACAGATTATATATTACACATTAATATTAATATATTATATGTAGATTATATAAATTAATATTAATTTTATATAGATTTACATTGATAATATTAATATATTAATATTATATTATTATCAATATTATATTAGTAGTTTCATTTTATTTTTTAAACGTTTTAGTTTTGATCATATGAACTTTTTCTTTATTTATAATTGTACATATATATATACATACAATCTCTCTTCCTTCTCTTTCTTTCAACCATTGTCCCAAAGATGGATCCTCTTTTAGATTCGAAATGTTGATAACTATCAAACATCATTGTGGAGAATATGAGTTTTTTATCTGCCAACACACACCACAAAAACCTAAAATTACCACATTTAACATTATTTGTCATGTTAAATATGTTAAAAGTTATGGATATTAAATATAAAATAATATTAAACTAAAGATAATATTTTTGAGAAGGTTATGTAAAGGCTTTAAACAATAGATCTAGCATTAACACCTATTCATATCAATAGTCGGAATATTATATTTACAATTATATATAATAATATTGATAATGATATTATTATTATATTATTAGCTCAAATAGAAGCCAATTTAAAAATGTTTGTCACAATGCCACATTACAAAAACCAACATCAGAATGTGGTTGTGCCCCACAAAAAAATTCTTCTGAAATTACTATGAAAAATAATGTTTGAACAATGTGATGATAAAAAACAATGTCTCATTGTGATAACCAACAACAATAGGCATTGCATTTTGATGGACAAAAATCATCATGGAAGGGTCACATTACAAAACTAAGATCATAATGCAAATATTCAAAAAGTTGGTGTTAACATGCTATGAAAACCAACACTAGGACAATATGATGAAAACAATTAGCATGACATAGTGACAAACAAAACAACATCACAATTTTTACAAATAGAAAGAATATAAATTTCCATTTGATGAACATTACACACCATCACAATGTCACATTAGAAACTAACATCACATTGTGGTTATGCAATTAAAATGACACGAACACCCACTAAATAAAGAACTTCCCCATGTCTATGTTCTTAACAAATATATTTGTTACAAAATGCCATTACAAAATGAACAACGTAATGTGGTTATTTAAAAAAAATTGTGTAAAATTGCTATGAAATGTGATGAAAAAAGCTAGCGTCAAAGTGTGACGAATGAACTATTTTTACTTTCGAATGGTATAGAAATTTATCCAATGTCACAAAATAATATTACATTACAATTTATCCAATGTCACAATCTAACATTACATTACAATTTATCGAATGCCACAATGTGGCATTACAAAATCAACATACAATCTATACAACAATGTGACATTGGTGCAATTTATTCAACATCGTAATGTGTCAAGCATTGTCACAATGTGACATTACAAAACTAACAATCTAATGTGATTGTGTAAGAAACAATTGTGTAAAAATGCTATGAAAATAAATGCTTACACTATGCGACGAAAAGAAAGAGTATCACATTATGACCAATGAACTATTGTGACAAATAAACCAATATCACAATTTGTTAAATGAGCTAAGGTGACAATCAAACCAACATCACATTGTGACAAACATATTGCAATGTTGGAATGGTACATAATTTTTCCAACATTGCAATATGACAACTTTTGTTTGACATTACAATGATTCAAACATAACCCAACATCAAAATGTGGTATACATTGTCTAACCATGTTTAACTATGAGGAAACATGGTCAAACATGGGTATCCATTTTTAATCATATAAAACCATATTAAATTATGGAAAACATGGAA
Organism: Pinus albicaulis; assembly: GCA_034641835.2. Classification (NCBI taxonomy): domain Eukaryota; kingdom Viridiplantae; phylum Streptophyta; class Pinopsida; order Pinales; family Pinaceae; genus Pinus; species Pinus albicaulis. The sequence goes on along the minus strand of CM076575.1, from coordinate 875,032,996 downwards.
AACCAAGGTCTACTATGGTTAACATTGTGAACATGTAGTCAACCATTGCCAACATGCCTAGCCATGGTCAACCATGATCAAAATGGTCCAACATAGTGAAACATGTTAAAAAATGGTCACCATGATTGACCATGGTAATCATGGTTAACCATGGTTAATAATGCTCAGTAAAGGTCAACATCAGTAAACCGTAAACAAAAAATAATAAATAAAGGTCAACAATGGTCTATCTTCTTTATCTTTGGTCAACAATGGTAATCATAACCAACCATAAACACATAATTACTAAACCATAATCAATTAATGCTCCTCAATCATAATAAACCAAGCATAACAAACTATTGTCAACCTCATCAACCCTCCTCAACCATTAATGAAACTATTTTTGTAACATTAATGTAAGGTTAAACATGATCAACTTTAATGTAACAATTATCAAAATTAATGTTACATTATTAGATTAATGTAACATAAATCAATTATTATGTTTATGTTTGACCATGGTCAAACTTAGCCAATCATGTTAATCCATAGTCAACACTCTTCAACCTTGTTAACATTGTTGACCATGTTTAATCATGGTAAACCAATTTCAACCATAATCTTCTGCTTAATACCCGGTCAACCATGCTTATCATGGTGAATCATGGTTAATTAAGGTAAACTGTAGTAATCATTGTCAACCATGTTCAACTAAGGTTATTCATGGTCTATCTTGACCAACATTAGTGGATCGTCTTCAATCGTGGTCAATCTCTTAACCATGGTCAACCTTGTCAACTTCAACCATTGATGTAAAATTAACATTAAAATTAATGTAACATCAACCATGGTCAACAACATTATTGTAGCGATGTAACAATGGTCAACCATGGTAAACCAAGGTCAACCATAATCTTTCTTTTAATCCCTAGTTAACCATGGTACTCATTGTCAATAATGGTCAAATAATTCAACCATGGTTAACCCACAAATCCACTTCAACCATTAATGCAAATATTTTTGTAACATTAACTTTAACATTAATGTGACATCACCTGTTGTCAACCATGATTGACAATCATCAACTATGGTCAACATTAATGTAACATTGTTAGGTTCAATACCATTAATAAATTATTACATTAATGGCAACCTCATTAAACCATAATCAACCTCAATCAACCCTCGTCAACCATGGAAAATATCATCAATCCTATTCAATCATCGTCAACCATAGTCAATAAATCTATCCCACATGTTGGTCGTCAACAAGCACAATAATAATGTGGTTGATATAAGTCAATCAACGACATTTTCCACTTTTTATATGCTAATCGACATATGAAATAACACCAATCAATATATATATATATATATATATATATATATATATATATATATATATTATTAATGTGGTTGTACTAGTACCTAATAATTACTATTATCATCTCCAATTGAAAGTTTTCATTTAATTTTTCATATAAATTTAAAAAAAATTGGTATTTTTCTTTAAATATAAAAATATCTACAATTATATATATAAATTTTTAATACAGTACGATCCTGTATGAATTTTAAGTTTTGGAATGTACATTTCTTTCTCAAATAATAAATTTATTTGAACGAATCTCTCTTCAAATATTAAAATCCATCAATATTTTATTATAACTAGCTTAGATCGATTTTATTTTAACTAACCTAGATCTATCTTAACTCCATATCTACCAAGCGCTGAGAGAGATCACATCTCTTTTCACTCTAAAAAAAGTTTGTATCTAAAGATATTTGATTCCTCTAGGTGCTTGGTAGATCCAAAGTTAAGATGGATCTAGGCTGATTTAATTATTAATAATTAATCATTATAATTAATAATTTTATTTTAATTTTATTTTTAATTTTATGTAATTTGACCTTGTCAAAATGTTTTAATTAATAATAATAATAATAATTTATTTTATTTTTATATTTTATTTAATTTTTAGTTGTATTTTACATTTATTTTTATTGTTACTTTATTTGACATGTTCTAGATGAGAGGGATCTCTTAAGATTTAAACTTCTATGAGAGTGAAAAAAGATTTGATCTCTTAATTTAATTTCCTCTTTTAAATATGCTACATTCCACATGAATACCATAAATCAATATTATGAATTCTTATAAACTTCAAGCTCAAAACCCACAAATCAGTCGACGAAATTAAATTTTGTGTTAATTTAAAATTATTTTTGTTTTAGCATAAAATTATTTTTAATTTTATTTTGGGCAGAAATTTGTTTTTGTTTTTGTCTGTTAAAATTAACTATTTCTAATGCTGAACGGAATGATAACGGAAATTTCCGGGGCGGGCCTATAAAGACATCCAAATGCTTAAACCCTGCCCAGGGTTTTATCTCCAAATTTGCATTAGCAATGTCTATGTTATATACGGTCCGCAGAGCAGCCTTTTCTACGATACTACCAGAGGCCAGAGCTTTAAATCCCCATATATTCTTCCATTCAGCGCTTGGGTTTGCGTTTCAAAACCGTTGCATCTATTCAGCCCTCAGGGCTGCATTTCAAAACAGTTGCAGGAAAGAAATAATGAAAGGAACACCATGGGTTTCAAGACGCGAGTTTACTTCAGAATCTGAAGTCTATCCGAAATCCAATGAAAACCTAGTGAAAATGATCAAAGACGAGATTCCTTCTCGGCTTATATTTTGGCCCGGTTCCTGGGACCTGGAAGACATACCCTCCAGGATAGAAGGCAAGAAGGTGGTTATATTGCGGCGGGACAAATATGGTAACGAGGATATAAAAGTTGGAGCCACGCTGCTGTTGGATGGTAAGGAAGATGTGTTTATAACAGTCACTATTTCTAAAGGAGAAGGGCCTATCCTTCAATTTGATTGCATCGGGTATTACTACGGCTTTCAAATTGAGGGCGTGGCCTTGAAACACCCACAGAATAAAGCATCACATGAGGGAGATGGAATTCCGTACGATGGACGTGATTTTAGGTGTGTATCGTGTGTATCATGATCGCTTATCTGTTTGTCCTTTGTCATTTTAGTCTTCCTAGGGTTTGAAGGGTCATTAGGGTTAGGGTTGGCCTATCAGATTTCTTCAGGTTCTGGGATTTTGGATTTTAAAGTTTCTTGCGGTTTATAGAGTTTGAATTTTCAGGCTTCTCGGGGGGAATTTTAGAGCTTTGGAACTTTAACTTTTGAGGGTTAGCGTAAGTATATGAAATTTCTGTTGACTGATTGGATCTTTGTTTGTTTGGTTGTAGAGATTTGGATGAGAGTTTACTGAAAGCCCTTCATGAATACTTGGAAGTGCGAGGCATCAATCTCGGCCTAAGAAATTACTTGAGCGTATATTTGCTTAGGGAGGGAAACAAATATACAGAGTGGTTGAAAGCGGTTAAGGAATATCTTGAAAAATAGAAGGTAAATGACGTTTTTGCCTTGGTGGCTAATTATGGATCAGCCAAATGAATGGCTAATTGTGCATCAGTCAACAAAATGCACCGATTGATATCTAAGTTTTTGCCTTTGTTTGTTGGGTTATAGTGTTATGGTTTATGATGAAGATGTCATTTTTAAAAGTGTTATTTGGGAAATGGTTGTTTTATTTAAATGAATGTTTCTTTGTGTTATAACTTTATTATCATGGTATCAATGATTGCTTTTTTGTGTTACAACTTTATTCATTTTGAGGATGACACCTAGATTAAATAGATTAATTGAGTGAGGCCTAGTGGGGACGTAGGGACTTTAACCCTAACCCCATTCTTGGCTTATAAGTCAACAATTCCAAGATTGCATATGATTCACTAATACATAGAAATTTGAGAGTCACCCTAACCCTATTGCCTAGTGGGGACGTAGGGACTTTAACCCTAACCCCTAACCCTAACCCCATTCTTGGCTTATAAGTCAACAATTCCAAGATTGCATATGATTCACTAATACATAGAAATTTGAGAGTCACCCTAACCCTATTCTCTGGCTTATAAGTCAACAATTTCACTAATCCATAGAAATTTGAGAGTCACCCTAACCCCTAACCCTAACCCCATTCTTTGGCTTATAAGTCAACAATTCCAAGATTGCATATGATTCACTAATACAGAGAAATTTGAGTCACCCTAACCCCTAACCCTAGCCTCGTTCTTCGGCTTATAAGTCAACAATTCCAAGATTACATATGATTCACTAATACATAGAAATTTGAGAGTCACCCTAACCCCTAACCCTAACCCCATTCTTCAGCTTATAAGTCAACAATTCCAAGATTGCATATGATTCACTAATACATAGAAATTTGAGAGTCGTCTCAACTTTGTATATAATTTTTCATATGATTCCATTTCACATGTAATTTATCAATGATGAAGCGGAGAAAATAAAAAATAAATCTATATGTTTGAACAATGCTTTCAAGAGAAAAAATTGTTTGTCACTTTCAACTTTCATATGGTTTCATTTTCAAATATGTTAATGAATGAAGAGAGAGAATTAAGAATAAATAGTTATGATGGGAAAAATACAACATATTCACTTATTTAAGAGAAGAAAATTCGAGGAAAGAATTTTTTTCTGACAATCTTCTTCACCAATAAGGCTTCATCTGTATTCCTAATTAATGAAATGATCAAAACAATGATCATGCTTACATATGCACAATTCCTTCTTTATAAAGTATGGAGGGTTTTTCTTTTGAAATTTACCTGGTTTTGAAGTGTTTACATGACTTTAGAATTTTTCCTTTACGAAAAATCTAAAATGCATAAAGTAATATATAAATTATATTTATTCAAGCTAGTATACAAGTGTTATGCTAGAAGCTTAGGTAATGTTTGTATGGCTTTAGAATTTCTCTTTAAAAAATCAACGGTAAGGAATCTACAAGTATGAAAAAGCTAACACCAAGGAATCTACAAGTATGAAAAAGCCAACACCAAGGAATATACAAGTATGAAAAAGCTAAAATGCATGTTCTAAGTAATATATAAATTATATTTACTCACACTAGTATACAAGTGTTGCTCGTTTGCCAACATTCTGGTTGGTTGGGCCCTACAATGTGCTTAAATGCCAAATAATAGTATATAATAGTATACAAGTGTTATATGATAGAAGCTTAGGTAACATCTTGGCAACATTTTAGTGGGTTGGTTGGGCCCTACAATGTGCTTAAATGCCAAATAATAGTATACAAGTGTTATATGATAGAAGCTTAGGTAACATCTTGGCAACATTTCAGTGGGTTGGTTGGGCCCTACAATGTGCTTAAATGCCAAATAATAGTATACAAGTGTTATGCTAAAAGCTTAGTAACATCTTGACAACATTTTAGTGGGTTGGTTGGGCCTTACAATGTGCTTAAATGCCAAGTAATATGGTAAAACCAACTATTCCTATGCGTGTCTTTAGTTTTCCTAAATTCTAGTATGTCTATTCATTGTTTGATTATTTTTTAAAATCTTCTTGTCTATTTTTCTTTATATTATGCAATTCTAGTATGTCTATTTATTGTTTAATTATTTTTTAAAATCTTCTTGTCTATTTTTCTTTATATTATGCATTCATGCTTGCAATAAGAAAAAAAAAATAGTTTCACAATTGAATTTTAATATGTATTAAGAATTTTCACAATTGAATTTTAATATGTATTAAGAATAAAATAAAAGACTATGTAGTAAAGGGATTTTGATTTTTTCCTTTAAGAGATTATATATTCTAGATAGCCATGATATTAAGTTATGAGAGAAACAAACAACATATTCACTTATTTAATGGAAAAAAATTCATAAAAAAGACTACTTTTTAAGACAATCCTCTTCACCAATAAGGCTTCATATTCCTAATTAATGAGATGATCAAAACAATGATCATGCCCATATGCACAATTCCTTCTTTATGAAGTATGTGGATGGTTTTCTTTTGAAATGAACCTTGTTTCTCAAATGTTTATATGACTTTAGATCTAGTTGTTTATTTTTTTATATTATGCATGCTTGCAATAAACAAGAAAAGTAAAATAGTTTCACATTTGAATTGTAAAATAGTTTCACATTTGAATTTTAATTTGAATTTTAATATGTAGTAAGAATAAAATAAAAGACTATCCATATGGCTTTAGATTTTTTTCCTTTAAGAAATTATATATTCTAACTAACCATGATATAAAGTTATGAGAGAATATTCACTTATTTAAGGGAAGAGAAGTCAAAGAAGGACTATTTTTTAGGACAATATTTTTCACCAAAGTTTCATGTATATTCCTAATTAATGACATGATCAAAACCATGATCATGTTCGTATGCACAATTCCTTTTTGATGAAGTATGTGGGGTTTTCTTTTGAAATAAACCTTCTTTCTCAAATGTTTATATGGCTTTAGAATTCCTCTTTAAAAAATTAACATTAAGGAATCTCCAAGTTTGAAGCCAATTTTAACATAGTTAATCTTTACCAATAAAAAAGCTAAAATACATGTTCTAATTAATATATATATATATATATATATATATATATTTCTTGAATTTCATGTTTGAGTTTAATTGTTTGATTGAATTTTATAATTTTACTTGATATTTTATTTCTGTTTATATTGTACATGCTTGCAATTTCACATTTGAATTTTAATATGCATTAAGAACAAATAATCAGACATTATATATTCTAGATAACTATAATATAATATTAATATTTTGTACACTTTAATATTCAAATTGTTAAATAAAATAAATCCCTTATTTTACAAACACAAAACTTTCATAAACCAATTTAGTATGAGTTATTGAAATATCAACTCAAAATCAGAATCTCTTTTGGGTGGCAGACTCTTTGTCACACTCTTCTGGGTGGCAGACTCTTTGTCACACTCTTTTCCGTTTAACTAGGACAACGTGAATATAAGAAATATGCTGTCCACTATCCTTATGTACTGCAAATTCAACAAAAACAAATATCAACAAGAACAAGTTCTTTTTTGTTTAAACAGGCACCACAACAAGGTGAATATAAGAAAGATGTTGTCCAGTGTCCTTTTATTTTGGGGGGAGGGGGTGTGAATATACCAGCCTAGATCCATCTTAACTCCGGATCTATCAAGCACCGAGAGGGATCAAATCTCTCAAGGTGAAAACCTATTTTTTGAGTGCAAAACTTGAGGAAAGTTTTTCACCTCGAGAAATTTGATCCCTCTTAGCGCTTGATAGATCCGGAGTTAAGATGGATCTAGACTGGTTTCAGTCGTGTGTGACCAAGGAAAATCTGTTGATAATATGAGGAACATATGCTTAATTTTATCAATAATATGTAAATACATCTAATACTAACATAACCATTTTAAATATGTTAAATATGTCTCAGATTTATTGAGTCATTTTAATTTTAAATTTGATTAGTTACCTCAGTTTGTTGAGATGATAAATATTGTAAAATAACTTTAATGATGAAATAAAATTTTGAATGCAAAGTGAAAATGTAATAGTATTGAATGATAGAAACTGTGAATAATAAGAATGTATTCAATTACGAATAGTATTCATTGTGATCGATTTCAAACTATTTTCTTCTATTATTCTTATTTTCACCCATGTCAGTTGGAATCGTAAACCATTTAAATATTTAGCTCGAGTTATTATAGCAAACATCATATCTTGTCTCTCTTGCTCTCCAATATTAATAGGTTGAATTACTATAACACAAAAATCAATGTACATTGTCAATAATTTTTTGTGCTTACATTGAAATCATTGCACACACACTATTAATCCAATGACTTTAAAATTAACGTACCATCATAAATCCAATTACATCAAGTTAGAAATCAACATATACACTAAAATCAATGCAACTAATGCAAGAAATCAAATAATAATAGAAAAGAACATCTACACTAAAATCAATTCATCTAATGCAAGTAATCAAATATGATTAGAAATCAACATCTACACTCAAATAAATGAGTCTAGTGCAAGTAGGAAAATAGGATTTAAAACCAACATATACACTGAAATAAATGCATCTAATGCAAGCAATCAAATAGGATTAGAGATCACCATCTACACTTAAATAAATGCATTTAGTGCAAGAAATCAAATAGGATTATAAATCATATACATTTAAATCAATTCATTTAGTTAAATCATCTACATTTAAATCAATGCATTTAGTGCAAGCAATCAAATATAATTAGAAATCAAAATCTACATTGAAATTAATGCATCTAGTGCAAGCAGTCAAATAAGATTAGAAATCACCATCTACACTGAAATCAAGGCATTTAGTGAAAGAAATCAAATAGGATTAGAAACCACCATCTACATTGAAATCAATGCATTCAATGCAAGAAATAAAATAGGATAATCTAAATTGAAATCAATTCATCTAGTGCAAGAAATCAAATATAACCAAAATGTAGAAATTTGAATAACTGATATGTTATCCACCGAGATTCTCCTGATCACACACTATTTTAGCTTCATGCATAATACAGAATCTCTTCTACCATTGATCATCACATGCGGAAATAAAATCAATTGCATGCACACATTAAAGCCATAAAAATTCACACATATGAACACAGTAGTTCATGGGAAAGCTTAAAGCTGAAAACCCCCAACTATCTGTATATTATACATGTCATGGAGATCATGTAACAATCATAGTACAAAGCTCTTTGCAAGCTCTCATGCACTACCTCCCTTGCTACACACTATCAAGCTAGATCTAGCAAAACTCATGCTTCAACCTTTAGCCACTTGATAGCCAACCTGAATTGCGTGTTTCAATGCTATGGGATGGCCTCTTTATATAGATAAACCACCTGGATTGAACTGCACAATCCTCATTGATTACTCCACCTATCCGTGTGTTGCAAATAGCACAGTATAGTCACAACTGATAGTTAACCTGCTCTTTCACCTATTTCTGCACTGGTCTCCACTGAAACTGTCCATGCACTGAAGTTAACTGATGTATTCTTTAGTTGATTTATGAGTTTATAATTAGTGAATTAATTAATAATTAATTCACCCAACTCATCTCTAGTGTATTAGCCAGTTAAACTAAATACAACTAGTTCAACTAGTTAACCAGAACACCACCTCCATTAACTCCTCAATCAACTCCACCAAAACTCGCCACATGAGTCTAATCAAGTTCAACATGCAATAGCTCACTTAACTCATAGAAATTCTGAATTTCCTTTTTTATCTCAAACTCTGCATACTCCCACTCGGGGGGTCAAACTGGTGCTCCAAGAGAGTAACCGTCGTTTATAGTCTAAATATTATTAAGGGTAAATAATATTTGACTTCCATATTTTTAGGAGATACAACCTAAAAATAGCCCGGGTCCTAAAATAAGGGTCTCATCTATTTTTACCAACATGTCGCATACTTCAAGAATCTCCAATTGGAATCTCTGAATCATGCTCCGTATGTCTAAAAATAAGATAATAGCTCCAAAAATAGACTTTTCGACAAAAATCACATGTGTGTCCCCACCTAGTTTAGGTGATCACTTTCCAACTAGGATCAGGAAAGATGTTTCAGGAGGCCTCCTTCACTGTTTCTTGTTGCAATCTTCAACACTCCCTCTCAACAAGAAAGGACTGTCTTTGCATGCGACATGCAACTCCATGCATTCGCCCTGCAACCTTCACAAGCGCCATGCATGCGACATGCAACTCCATGCATTCGCCATGCACCCTTTGCATGCGCCATGCAAACTCATGCATCTGCTCTGCAACTCCTCTGAAACTAAATAGGCTCCAAACAACTCAATCAGTCTTGATGCATCTAGCATCTATCATCAAAGTCTTCAACCTCTGCTTAGCTACTGCACATGTCATCAGGAACCACTGTGCTGTTGAACTCTTTGCACCCATGCACTCTTGAACTTGCTGTCAACTCTGATCTGCGCTCCAGTATCCAACACTGTCACTTTGATCTGCCTGCATCACTCCAACTGATCTGCTACTGCTGCACTGTGGGCACCTCGTAGCGACACATCTAGGGTTCAACTACGAGGATCCACATTTTCTCATGAATCTGCCCAAAATCTCCTCATGGATTAATCATGCATGTCGCCCCACCTCTCACCGTGTATAGCCGCATGCAGCCCTCTCCCGCCCATCTGGCACGAAATTTCTCTACATGAGTGGTTTCTCCCACTCCATGATCCTCATCTTGTGGCTGCTCCACATCCTGAGGTTCACTCTTACCTGCATGCAAAACTTGCTCCCTCTCAAGCATCAATTGCATGTCTTTCATGCGCTTCCCAACAGTAGGAAGCTCCGTAGACATCCCATCTACTTTAATACCTGCATGCAAAACTTGCTCCCTCTCAAGCATCAATTGCATGTCTTTCATGCACTTCCCAATAGTAGGAAGCTCCGCAGACATCCCATCTACATCAAATCTATAAAGATTCTTCTGCATCTCCAGTTGTGGCTGCTCCACAACCTTTTGAGACTGCTTCTCACGCTGCATGTTGAGAGGATCCCTCTCAACCACCAAGTCACTAACCTCTGCTTTGCACCTCAAAGCTTTGCATGCATCTTGTACCTTAGTGCATGTAGATTCTTGGCTCGCGCACATTGCAATTGTCCCGCCGTCGCAAAATTTTCTAACAAAAAAGAGCTGATTTTAAATCGATGATATCTCCCTCATCCGAGCTCCGATTCGACCGATTTTTTTTTTCAATTTGGGTATTTTTTTGCAAGGAATCCAAATATGCTATTTGTTTCTGAAAATATTTCACCAAAAATTTTCAGATATTCCCTACAAACTCGCGCACCCAAAAATTCTCGCTCTCATTCCATGTAGAAAATTATATACAATATACATGTATATTTCCGGCTTTCTCCATCTTTATGTTTCTTGAGTTTATCCTAAAACTCAACTGCTTCAATGCTTTGCAATTGCTCCAATGATCAATATCGCTCCGATACCATGTAGAAATTAGCTGAATAAATCACTTATTCAATGAAGATTAACCCGATCATACATCAATTTCGAATTGCATGCATAACACATAACCTTCTACAATTAATTGTCACATGCGGAAATAATATAGAAGCAATCTCACATCAAATCAATCACACATTAACTCAGAATGTATGGGGAAAGCCTATAGCTGAAAACCCCGCAGCTATATGTATATTATAATGGAGAAATCATGTAACAAACTCAGTACAAAGCTCTTTGCAAGCTCTCATGCATTCACCTCCCATGCTACACACTATCAAGCTAGATCTAGCAAAATCCCATGTCTAACCTTTTAGCCACTTGATAGCCAACCTCAATTGCATGTTTCAATGCTATGGGATGGTCTCTTTATATAGATAAACCACCTATATTGAACTGCACAATTCTCATTGATTACTCCACCTATCTGTGTGTTGCAAATAGCAACAGTATAGTCACAACTGATAGTTAACCTGCTCTTTCACCTATTTCTGCACTGGTCTCCACTGAAACTGTCCATGCACCGAAGTTAACTGATGCATTCTTTAGTTGATTAATGAGTTTATAATTAGTGAATTAATTAATAATTAATTCACACTACTCTCACTAATTGTATCAATTAGTTAAACTAAATACAAATAGCTCAACTAGTTAACCAGAATACCACCTCCATTAACTCCTCAATCAGTCCTCCATCACAAAACTCTGCCACATGAGTCTAACCTAAGTCAAAATAATGCAATAGCTCACTTTAACTCATAGGAAATTCGAATTTCCTTAAGGCTACCGCATGCCCCACCTCTCAGTCAAACTGAAATAAACCAGAGTAATCGTTGTTTATAGTCTAAATATTATTATGCAATAATATTTGACTTCCATAATTTTAGGGAGACATACTAAAAGTCTAAAAATAGCCGGGTCCTAAAAATAGGATAAATAAGGGTCTCATCATTTTTGCACGCAATATGCCCATACTTCAAGAATCTCCAACCTGAATCTCTGAATCATGCTCCGTATGTCTAAAAATAGACATAGTCTAAAAATAGACTTTTCGACAAAAATCACATGTGTGGTCCCCCACCTAGTTTAGGTGATCACTTTCCAACTAAGATCAGGAAAGATGTTTCAGGAGGCCTCCTTCACTCTTTCTTGCCATTTTCAACACAAAAATCAAAATCTACATTAAAATTAATGCATCTAGTGAAATAAATCAAATAGGATTAGAAATCATCATCTACACTGAAATTAATGCATTTAGTGCAAGAAGTCAAATAGGATTAGAAATCATCTACATTAAAATCAATCCATCTAGTGTAAGTAATCAAACATCATTAGAAATCAACATCTACACCAAAATAAATTCATCTAGTGCAAGAAATCAAATAGGATTAGAAATCACCATCTACACTAAAATCAATGCATTTACCGCAAGAAATCTTCTTCCCTCTCTCCCCCATATATGCCTATATATCCCTACATCTCTCCTTGTTTTTTTCTTTATCTCATCCCACCAAACACACACTCTCTATCACTCCATATCTATCAATTTCCTTGTCCCTCCCTCCTTCTCTCCATCTATCTTTTTTTCTCTTCACCTTAAATCTATATCTATATCTCACTCTATCTCTCTATATCAACTCCAAAACATAAAATCTCTTTCTCCAATCTATCTATCTATCAATCAATCCCTCCTCCTCCTCCTCCTCTCTCTCTCTCTCTCTCTCTCTCTCTCTCTCTCTCTCTCTCTTTTCCCCTTCCCTCCATCTATCTCGCTTTTATCTCTCTTCCTTCCTGCTGACCTTTCGCCCTCTCTCTCCATCTTCTTTATCACTCCCTCTCTCTCTCTCTCTCCACCTTTCACCCTCTATGCCTTTATTCTTACCTCCCCCTCTCTCCCTCTCCATCTTCATAACTCTTTCCCTACCTCTCTTCACTCTCTCTCTCTTCCTTTCTCTCCACCCCCCTCTCTCTCTCTATCTTCACCTTCCAAATTTGTTACCATATGCCTCTCTCTCTCCTTCTCTCCCCCCTTCTCTCCATATCTCCTTATTTTTCTCTTTATCTCACCCCAAAACATACACACTCCATCTTCATCTCTCCCTTGTCACTCCCCCCATCTCTCCACTACTCACTCTTTATGTATTTCCTCTTCCCTCCTTCTCTCCTCATCCAGCTCCATCTCTCAATCCCTCCCTCTCTTCCATTCCAAATCCATATTTCTATCCCTCCCTCTCTCCTCCCCTCTCTCCTCCTCTCTTTCAAGTCCCCTCTCTTTTCCTTCCTCTCTCTCCCTTTCTCTCCTACCTCCCTTTCTCTTCCCCCTTATCTCTCTCTCCATCTCTCAATCCCTCCCTCTCTACCCCTCCAAATCCATATTTCTATCCCTCCCTCTCTCCTCCCCTCTCTCCTCCTCTCGTTTAAGTCCCCTCTCTTTTCCTTCCTCTCTCTCCCTTTATATCCTACCTCCCTTTCTCTTTCCCCATATATCTCTCTCTCTCTATCTCTCTCCCCCCTACAATCCTCTCTTTTCCCATCACTCTCTTCCTCTCTCTCATAATTCCTCTCTCACCTCCTTCTATTTGACCCCCCAACTCTCTTTCTTTCTCTCTCTCTCTATGTCCTCCAATCCTCTCTCTTCCCCCATCACTCTATCTCACTCTCCAACTATCTTATTGTTTCTCTCCCTTTATCCTTCTCTCCCCCCTTGTCTCCATCACTCCTATGTATCTTTATCTCACCCATAAGCATACACACTCTCTCTCCATCTCTCCCTTGTCACTCCCTCTCTATGTATTTCTTCTTCATTTCCTCGCTCCGCCTCCAACTCCATCTCTCTATCCCTCCTTCTCTCCTCCTCCTCTCATCCTTTCTCTCTCTCCCTTTCTCTCCTACCTCCCTCTCCCTTCCCCCTTGTTTCTCTCTCTCTCTCACTCTCTACCCTCCAATCCTCTATCCTTCTCCCTCCCTCTCTCCTTATCTCTCTCACCTCCATCTTTATGTCTCCCTCTCCCTCTCTTACCCTTCTCTAACTCTCTCACTCTTCTCCCTCTCTCTCTCTTCATTCCTCTTCTCCCCTCTCCTTCAATTTATCACCATATCCACCTCTATCAGATATCATAATATATTAATATATATTACAATATAATAAATTTAATATTGTCTTAATATAAACATATTAAATTTAATAATATTAATATTTTAATATTAATGTTAGGGTTAATAATGTTTTTTTTTGGCATAAGTTGGTCCATGGTATTTGACCCTTATACTTCATATATAATTAGATGTTGATTTCTAATCGTATTTGATATATTTTTATTTATTTACCTTACCTCTTTATACCTCTTTTATATTTATTTATTTACCATACCTCTTTTATAAATATGTTACTTGACCCATGGTATTATTAATAATTTTTCCCATGGTATTTGGCCCATGGTATTATTGATAATTTGCCCCTGAGGCTTCACCTAAATAAAACCTTTTTTTGAGTTTTTGTGAATATAAAGTGGTTTATTGAGTAAATATAAAAATCGGTTTTATTTATTTACCATACCTATGGTTTATTTATATATTAAAATATTTACTATATTTTATTTATTTACCATATCTCTTTTTTGAGTGTTAGTAAACCTCATCATATTAAGTTTATATAGTTTAAATTTATTTTTTATGAATTTTTAATTGTTCATTTATATGTTTATGTAAGTTATTGTTCAAGCCGACATTTTTTTTGGCTTCCGATATACTTACACATCCGGGTCATACTGGGCTGTAGAATGCACCTCTCAGTGCAATAAAAATGATGGTGTCCAAGATAGATAGCATTAAAAAGGAAAATTGCAAAAGTAAATATATAAAATGTAAAATATATAAGGAACAATTGTTGAATTATTAGACTTTTAACTAGGAATATCAATCACTGGTGTTTCTTGTAAAACATTGTAATGGGCAGTTTATTTTAACAAATTTTCAAAGATATCTTTTAGAAAAGATGGTATTGAAGAGGAAAATTGCAAAGTAGGTAGGGTGTTTATGAAAACTATTAAGATCAGTAGATTGAATTGTTAAAATTGCAAAGTTGGTAGAGTGTTTATGAAAACTATTAAGATTAGTAGATTGAATTGTTACACGTAACTAAACAGGCATCACATTCTTGTAAACTAGTTTAATGAAAGAGTTGGTCTAATAAATTCTCAAAGCCAATATATTGTTATTATTTAACTAACAATTTTTTTAAAAATATTGCATCTCATAAAATATTATGTAAGAAAAAAAATGGTTATACAAAGAACCAACAACTCTTCCATAAAAACAACTAACCCAAAACCAATAAAGCAAGAGAACATGAACTAGTTATTAATTACAAAGAACCAACCACTTTTTCATAAAAACATCTGACCCAAAACCAATAAAGCAAGAGAACATGAACTAACTAGAATATAGGGAAGCTAATGCATTGTTTCCTTCAAATTTCCTTAAAATAAATAGAGGTTGATGTATTGATTCTTTTAGATTGCTTTTTTTTTGCGTATGTAAATTGCGAATTATTATATATTTAGAAAATATAAATAATTTAATTAAAATATAAGTTTAGTCGTAAAGAAAAGAAAATGCAATAAATAATTTAATTAAAATGTACAAAATTTGACATATTAAAAGGTAAGATGTTATTTCGTTCAAATATAAAAAATCACTTACTAAATAGTATTGGTTCAAATAAAAATAACAAGTTAAAAGTAATGTTGATATCTAATCTTTGCAAAAACACTGTAAATATTTTAAATGGAAATAAATCAATGATTCAAAGATGGCAACACAATCATATATTCAAAGATGATAGCACAATCACATATTCCCTCTTAAAGACTCAAGAAATAGACTTGTCCAACATCAGGATTTGGAAGAAATTTGGAAGAAATATTGGTGAACTATTTCCGGGAAATTTTAATAGAACCAGATCTTCATTCCTAATGTAGTAAAAAGGGAGCAGAACCTGGCCTTGCTAAGGGAAATCACTCTTGAGGAAGTGGAGGAAGTGGTTAAGGGCTTAGCAAAAAACAAGGCGCCAAGATCAGATGGCTTCACTACGGAATTCTTTCAAGAAAATTGGTCCTTCATTGGAAAATATATTCTTGACATGGTTGAGGAGTCGTGAAGGACAAGACAAGTATACCCTGTCTTGAACTCTACTTTTATAGCTTTAATTCTGAAACATGAAAATTGTGATGTTCCATTGGGGTTCATACCTATTGCCCTCTGTAATGTCATCTATAAGATCCTATCTACAATCATGGTGAATAGGCTAAAACCTATCCTCCCTTCTCTTATCTCTCTAGAACATATGTGGTTTGTAAAAGGCACACAAATATTGGATGGAATTGTCTGCCCAAGAAGCCATTCATTCCATTCACACTATTACAGATAAAGGTATGATGATAAAATTGGACCTTGCTAAAGCCTGTGATCACCTCAGCTAGAACTACCTCCAAAATATCTTGTAGGCCTATGGTTTCATCAAAGATGGATTCAATGGATCCTATCCTTTATCTCTAACCCTAATTTGTCTATCTTGATCAATGGATGCCCCTCTGACCCTTTCAATGCCTCTCGTGGTCTGAGATAGGGAGACCCTTTGTCCTTGTTTCTGTTCATTATTGTTGAGGAAGGTTTGGGCATATATATCAAACACTAGGTGGCTATAAAATCCTTCAAAGGCCTGAATATTTGGGGGGCTAGCCTCACTCTTTCACAACACCAATTTGTTGATGATATCTTGCTTTTCTGCCAAGATAGCCTTAGTGAATCTAAAGTCATTTTAGTTATTCTTAAAGTGTTTATGGCTGCTTCTGTAACCTTGATCAATAATGATAAATCCAACGTATTTTTTTTTAACATTTCTCCTCAATATCAACGGTTATTAGCTCGAACCCTTAGATTCAACATTAGGACTATGCCTACAAAGTACCTGGGGATGCCCCTTTCTTTCAACTCCCTTCGTGTATCTCGATGGAAAACCTGAATACTCAGATTCAAAATCGACTCTAGAATTGGTATTTTCTTTCTCTTAATGCCCCTAGCCGTGTTGTCCTTATTAAATCTATATTACAATCCATTCCTATTTATCAATTGTTAGGGATGACTGCCCCAAATTCCACTTGTACCGAGATGTCTAACATCTTCAAAAAATTTCTATGGCAAGGTTCTCAAAAAAATCGTAAGTGGGCTCTTCTATCATGGGACAATTTGATCCTATCTAAAAGGAAGGGTGGCTCAGGTCTTCAGGATCCCTATATTCTAAACTAGGTAATGGGAGCTAAGCTGTGGTGGAGATGGATGCAGTGAGGCATGGACCTCTGGAAAATACTATGGGAGCGTAAATATGAAATTCTTCATACTGTGATGGACATGATGCAAACACAAATCATACCTAAAGGATCAAGGATATCAAACCTGGCTTCTACGAACATGCATCTCATTAGAGACCACAATTTCTGGGAGATTAGAGGTGGCAACACAACCCAATTTTGGCAAGACTCCTGACAACAAAGAGAAAAATTATACAGTAGGATTGATCTAATGAAAATTTTCATTTTTTCAAATAAGGGGAATGCCAAATTGGAAGATCACTATTGGGAGGAACATAATGATCAGTACTGGAGGAGATGAAAGCAGAAGCATGCTTGGACACAAATCAATGGGGAAACATGAAGAAAGAACTAAAATCTAGGAAATTACCTATCCTTAGAGGGAGTTATATTCTTCGATGGGGTTACAACATGAAGAGCATGTTTACAACTTGAGAAGTTTATCAGATAAAATCTAACAATGTACAACCTCCAGGCAATATATTATGGTAAAAAATTTGGTCAAGTAAACATTGGCCTAAAATTGAATATTTTTTATTAGTTGTTGGGCATGGAAGAATACGTACTTGGGACCAATTACAAAGACGAGGGATGCTTGGCCCCTCAGTTTGTGTAATGTGTGGAGAGAGCACATAAAATTTAGAACATCTTCTCAATAGCTGCTCAACAACTGACCTTATGTGGCATAATTGATTTACTCTATTCCAAAAATCTGATAGAAATAAGGAAAGCATCCAACATACAATCAAAAACTAAAGAAGAGTAGGATACCAGAATACGATTATAAACAGAGCCCGATCATTGTCAGCTGGGTTCCTACCCTGAGCAGCATGGAAGGAGAGGAACAAGAGAATGTTTCGGGATGAGAAAAGGAAACCCACTAAAATATGGCAAACCATTGTTCAAAACATACAGGACACTATCCTAGCTGAAAAAAGGGCACAGGAGGATTGGACAACACAAGGTAGGGAGGCATGGATCCTCAATTAGTTAAATATTAAAGCCCAGATGTTGACGACAGCTTCATGGAAACCTAAACCTATGGCCTTTTAGGTTAGATATAAGTTTAGATCTCCTCAACAAGGTTTGATTAAACTAAGTTACAATGGGGCTTTGAAGGGTAAACCAGGTCAAGAAGGGGAAGGGGGGATTTTCCAAGACTGTGAGGGTCGTGTTTTGTGGACTGCCATGGACCTGAGACATGCTAGTAATAATGAGGTTGAACTGAATGCGAAAAAGTAGGGGCTGATAATTGCAAGCATAGAACAATATCATTGAATCGGGGTGGAAAGAGACTTAGCTATTGTCATTGGTATCCTCTAGAAGCTGTAGAAAGGAGCGCGTTGGGATCATATTAGCAGCTAGTGAACAACTAGATTGATCCAGGAGATTAAGGAGATTATCGTGAAGATAAGATATATTAACCCACTCCATGTTAGACGATCAGGAAATGAGCAGTCGATTTCCTTGCAAATTGGGGATGTAATAACCAAGATAGGGTTATGGATAAGTCATGGGAGAAAACCATATAGGAACCAGGCATTGCAGCACTGCAGTAGATTGTAAACTAGGATTGGGATAACATCGGAAACCAAAACCAAGATTGGGATAACATCGCAAACCAAAACCCCTGATCAGGGTGCCAAATGGCAATGCGTGGGGCCTTACACGAAGATGGGGAGGGTGTACATGCAGGAAGCATGTGCCGATTGTCACACGAAAATCAAGGATGACGAGAGCAGGCAGTGGTGGGCGGCTCCACCCACGAAGCATAATGGGGGCATTAATTAGAAATGCAGAATAGGCAGGTGCGACAGGTGGGTTGTCAAGAATGTTTGGGGGAAAGCGCCAACGTGCGAGGTGGAAATAGGTTATGTACATCCTCCTCGCCATTTCCTGGTGGTTAGTATTTAGTTGAACGCAGAGTAGCAGTAAGTAGTTTAGCGGGTGGGGGAGAAATCTACCACCTTTAGCATGTCGTCTGCGAGGGTATGTATCAAATTCTCCTCTCATATTTGGCATGAAACATTTTTTTCAGTTTTCGTTCTATGGAAAAGAAGATTTTGGTATTTTTGGATTACCTGTATCTGCTTCAATGTATAGCTGTGGATTACCTTGTTTATGTATCAAATCCTCCTCTCGCTTCTACCATGAAACATGTTTCTAGTTTTTGTTCCATGGAGAAGAAGATCCTGGTCTCTCTAGATTACCTGTGCCTGCTTAAATGTATAGATTTTTCTTCCCGGGAGTTAGAAACTTTTATCGTGGGTAACCTGGTATTGAAAGAAGTTAGTGGGTTTTGTGTTCGGTATTTCAGTGTTGGAGTCTTGGTGGGAATTGCGGTCATTTACCATCTCGCGAAGGGTATAATTCAGAATCGCCTTCTTTATGTTGCATCCACTTCTGTTGCTTTTTTCTATTTTGAGTTTCTCCTAGGCTTTGTATGGAATTATCAGCTTTGTAGGATTTATTCTGGTTTTGCATGGTGCTGTAAGGACCTTGCATGGCATCGATATGATCTGGATTGTCTGTCTCTTGCATTGGAGGGTTTCTATTATGTCCAATTTAGGTTTCCTTTTATTTCCTCGTCAATGCATGGCTTTAATTTGTACAGTAACCACTAGTTTTGGGAACTTGACTATATGGCCTCCAATGATTTTAATGTGGATGGTGGCATAGTAAAGGTTTGTATCAAAGGCTCGAGAGGTCAGTGGGTCAGTCATGTCGGTTGTTTTGTCAATTTTATTAATTTTTCCAAGGCTGAGGTTATATGTACTACTGTAAGTTATTATAATGGGATTATCTGGGTCTAGGCTATTGTAGGAATGAGGAGTTTGGTCTGTTACGTTACGTATATGGCGAAGATTTATAATGTGTCCTGCTGGTTTGTTCAGGAGAAGTATTTTGTTTTAAAATTGAGTCCTCCCTACCTTTCAACGTTGAGTCCAGTGTATGGCAGTGAAGACAACTAGTCCCTACTGCCTTCCAGACAACACCGTGCTCGTGTTTATATCTTAGGCTGCTTTAATCTCATCATGATTTGTACTATTGTAGGTCTTCCAAGCAATTATTTCCTGCACATAAAGTTGCTGGAAGATCAAGAATTGAAGACAATGGTGAAAGGCCAATCGAATAAGAAGGATGGAAAGGATAAGGGGAAAGCCAAAGCACCCAAACCTATCCCAACCAAATGCGGTTGAAAATCTGGTAAAGAGGTGATGGAGAATTTGTTCCAGACCTATTCGGATGGTACACCCTGTTACATCAAGTCTTTGATTCACGGGTGGGAACATGATGTAAGGGCCAAGGAAGAAGAGGAAGCTGACTTGGCTGAAGAAGAATCAAACCCTATGGTAACTGACCCTGGTAATACTTGCAGCAGATTGTCTTTGTTCCATTACTTGATCCGCACCTTTTGGATACTGAATTGCCTTTTGGTGAAGGCAATTGTCTCTGTCCAAGAGATAGGGGTGATCCATGCGCAATCTCAACTCTAGCAGACATCAGCAGAGCCATACATGAAATAAACTTGCGACATCATCACCAGAGCGTCCGACTGGGGTGAATTGAGAAACAACTACAAAGCATGCACCAGGTTGACATGCCAGGATCGAGTGTAAAAGACCTGGCTCCTATAGAGTCATATGATGATTGACTTTCTATATTTATGTTTTTGTTATGATAATGGATAGAATTTACGTTTCTTATATGTTTATGAAAGGAAAGATGGATAATAGTTCCTTAAAGGCAGTAAGAGATTGCCGTAATTTGTTTATATATTGGATGACCTATAACTCTTTAAGATGGCCAACATATTTGGTATCCTACGGGAAGATTGAGGCTAAAAGCTGTAAATTTTTTGACCTGCATTATGTTTAATGAATAGAAAATTTTTGGATGACCTATAACTCTTTAAGATGGCCAACATGGTCAACATACCTGGTTTCCTGCCGTAATTTGTTTAAATATTGGATGACCTATAACTCTTTAAGATAGCCAACATATTTGGTATCCTACAGGAAGATTGAGGCTAAAAGCTATAAATTTTTTGACCTGCATTGTGTTTAATGAGTAGAAAATTTTTGGATGACCTATAACTCTTTAAGATGGCCAACATGGCCAACATACCTGGTTTCCTATGGGAATATTGAGGCTAAAAGCTATAAAATTTTTTGACCTACATTTTGTTTAACGAATAGAAAATAGCGTGGATCTACTAATTTTACAAAAAATAAATAAATAAGCCATATTAGAAGATAAAGAGACATCATGAATCACAATACTTTTTCCCCTTGTATATATCCATGTTTTCTCTTAATGTTAAAAAGCAATTCATTCATGGAGCTTCTGTGGACCTGAAATGGTATCAAAGTCAGCCCCATTTTTAATTTTCCTCTGTCCTGGCTCTGTTCTGCATTTTTGCAGACTGCAATCTCTGTCAAATCTCTGTAAAATCCTGTGGCTTGTCATTGAAAGCGTTGGTCGAGACCTCTCTCTGCCTTGAGTGTGTTAAACGCCGCGTTAACCTACAACCACTCTCCAAATTCCTGCCGTTGAATGAGTCGTATTCTTGCTGCATTGATGCATTGCAAACTGTTGCCTTGAAGTCTTTCATACATATGAGAGTTGAACGCTATAAATTGAAGTCTAGTGTCATATTTTGCCTCTGTTGGTGCGTGTGATTGTTGATTCTACGTTTGGGTGGTATGCTACCTCTTTGCGTTGATTTGTGATATGCATCGATAGCCCGTTGATTTGTGATATGCATCTTTGCATTGCTGTGGCATATGAGGTATGGAAATATATGTTGACTATTTTTTGTGATGACCAAAATATGTTGATGTTGCACATGCAAAGCTATGGTGTGTATGTGTTGGATTCTGCATTTGAACAAGTTTTTTTGAGGGCCAAAAACAAGTTTTAATTCGATACATGTTGTGTGCTCCCTTTCTTTGAAGACCGTGTGTGCGTTAAATACATTTGGGATACGATATAAATTACATGGCATTATTTATGGAGTGGTCACCATGGACATATATGGTGTGGTTGGTGAATGCATAATAGTTGGGCATAATGTTATTTATATTTTCGAGCCATACATTGAGTTCTCCTATTATAAAGTGCATATGTATGAATATATTATGAAGTGCATAGGTATGGTATGACTATATTATGAAGTATGGTTCAAATGATATGGCTTAAATGTATGTGATGTTTAATATATGGTGTGAGTAGCAGTAAGATTTGGACCATATTTTTTTTGTTACTTTTGAGTTGAGGTAATTTTTTGGTACATAATGCACTTCTTAATATCTATTGTGGGAGTGGTTTTCTCTAGAAAATGGAATTACCATGAGTTGTTTAGGAACATAAAACACACCTTTATTTTCAATGAATTTTAGAAAGGACTTTGTGAAAGAGAATGAGACAATGCACTTGAAAATCCCACTTCAGACAATGAGATTATCGTGGCCTATACCTTGATTGCAACATCAGTTAAAGAAGATGTGAGCTGTCATATTACTTCTTTTACAGATGATTTTGCGCTTTAAAGAAGTTGAAGGAATTATATGACTCACACTCCAAGCCATAGGTCGTTCAATTAAAGCTGGAAGTTGTTCAATTAATGATCAAGTTGTTCAATATTGAGTTGAAAAAAGTTGAAAAAAGATGAACCTCTTGCTTTAAAATAAAAAATAAAATCCATAATGCTTGATATTAAAGTTACTAGAGTTAAAATATATGTTCCTCTCATAGCTTATGTCAAGGCATTATATCCCACTTATTCACATTATCTTGAGTCATTGTAAGAAAATGGAAAAAATTAAGGAGATTTCCTTTGAATCCCTTGAGAAGAAGTTTTTTGAAAGAGAGAAGGATTTTAGGAAGAAGACAATGCCTCAATCTGATGAAAAAGTTGTGTGCCTTGCTCAGAAAGAGAAGAATCATGCACAAGAATTTTCTAGAGGAAGATGTAGTAAAAATGGACATGGAAGGAAGAATTTTAGAGGCAGGGGGAAAACATTTCTAAGGAGAAAGGTTTGAGATATTCATTGTGTAACAGAAATGGTTATGATGCTTCCACATGTAAGATCTCATGGGACAAAATTAGACAGGAAAGGGACGAAGAGTGGAAAATCATCAGAGGAAATTGTCACCTGACTTCCAAAAGAGATTTCTTTGAGTAATTCACTGGCAATGTTGATGGAGAAATCTAATTTGTAGACAAGTCAAAATTCGAGCAATCAAGGCTTGGCACCATTAAACTCAAACTACATTGGCTTCTAGAATTTCTTCTACATGATGCTCTCTACCTCCTAGAGTTGAGGAGAAAAGTGTTGTATTTGTTCCACATTCGGTAGTAAGGACACTTAATTCACATATTTGATGGCAAATTTGAGGTTAAAAAAACATCATATCACTCACCTTTCATGAATGGGATAAAACAAGAATGTCTTTTGAAGATGTAAGGAACCTCTTTGGTTAGTAATATTCAATATTATATAACACTATATAATATTTGTATTTTTCACTGACTCTATTTCTTCTTCCCTCTTTCTATCCCCTCCATATTTGTTTCTATCTCCCTCCCTCTCTCCTCTCTCTCGCCATCTCTCTCTTACCTATCCTTTCTATCTATTTCTCTATGCCCATCATCTATATTTATATCTCACTCCACCTCTCCTTTTTTGTCTCTTTATCTAACCCCCAAAAACACACACACACTCTCTCTCCATATATATATATATATATCTTCTTCCCTCTCTCCCCTCTCCATATATATATCTATATCCATTCATCTCTCCTCCTTTGTCTCTCTCTCACCCTCTCTACACACACACACACACACACACACACACATATATATATCCCTCCCTCTTCCAATCCCTCTCACTCTCTTCCTCTTATCTATCTCTCTCTCCCCCCCCTTATCCCCCTCTCTCTTTCCTCTCAATCTCCTCCCTCCATCCCTCTCTCTCTCTATATATATCTCCATTGTCACCCTATCTATCTCCACTTTTTTCTCTTTTTGCCTTTATTATTCCCTCCATCTCTCTCCCCATCCAAATCCACATGTCTCCATCCCTCTCTTCTTCTCTCTCTCAAATTCTCTCTCTTTTCCTTAAATATCTCCCTCTGTCTCCTCCCCCCTTCCCTCCCACCTCCCTCTGTCTCCTCCCACATCTCTCTCTCTCTCTCTCTCTTTGTTTGTCAATATCTCCTTCCCTATATTTTATCCCCCCTCGATATCCATGTCTCTCTCTCTCTCTATTTCCATTCTCTCCCTCTCTCACTCATATCCTCTCCCTCCTCCATTTTCCTCTCCTCTTTCACTCACTCTCTCTCTCTTTCTATTTCTCCCTTGTCACTCCATCTCTATTTCCACCTATATATCTCTATGTATTTGTTCTTTCATATATATATATATATATATATATATATATATATCCCATCTAACTCCATCCCTCTCTCCCTCTTGCTCTCATTTTCTCTCTCAAGCCCTCTCTCTCTTCCTTCCTCTCTCTCCATTTACCTCCCACTTCCCTCTGTCTCTGCCCCCATCTCTCTCTCTCTACCCTCCAACTCTGTCGTTATCTCCCTCGCTCTCCCCTTCTCTCTCTCCCCCTCTCCCCCCCTTCATCTCTATGTATCCCTCTCTTTCTCTTCCACTTATCTCCCTCTCCCTCTCCTCTCCTACCTATATTCCCTTTATTCCTCTCTCCTTATCTATTCATATCTCCCTTGTCACTCCTTCTCTCTGTCTTTATAGCTCTATGTATTTTTTATTCCCTCCCTCTCTCTCCCCCTCAAACTCCATCTCTCCCTCCTTCCCTCTCTTCTTCTCTCCCTACCCTCCTCTCTCTCTTAATTCCACTTTTCCCTCTCTATCTTAATTCCACTTTTTCCCTCTCTCTCCACCCTCCATATATGTCACAATCTCCCTACCTCTACCCCCCCCCCTTGTCCACCCATATGATCGATAATTGTTAGTATGTGTAATCAATGATATATGTAAGGTCTTATATATTTTACATTTTATTTATTTTTATTATGAAATGAGTTATAGTTTTTGGGCTTGTGGTGTTGAAAAACCATGGTATTGGCCCATGGTATTGTAACAAAACCTCTTTACAAGTTAATAAAATCTCTTTCTCTCTCTCTCTCTCTCTCTCTCTCTCTCTCTCTCTCCAGTTCATCACTATCACCCTTCCTCTCTCCTTCTCGCTCACCCCATCTCTTCTCTTCTCTCTCTATCTCTTTCTCTCCACCCATATGATAGAGAATTGTCACTTGTGTAATTAATGATGTATGAAAGGTCTAATATACTTTACATTTTAATTTTTTTGTGAAATGAGTTATGATTTCTGGTATGTGGTATTTATAAGCCATGGTATTGTAACAAAAATTCTTTACAAGTTAAAATATTCATGGTAAAGTGGGTGGTAATATTCATGGTTAAAAATCTTGCTATATGTATTAAGTTTCTATGTGCTTCCTAATTAAATTTAAATATAGTTATGGAATCATTATTAGTCCCTCTCAAGGTATGAATCTAAAAATTGATTTATCTATTGGTCACTATTATTCGAGCAATGTAAATTATAATGTTTAACTTTGAAAAACAATATTTATTTTTCAATATTATTATTCTCAAAAATTTGATTGGACCATAACTTGAATGTCTTATTGCAACGTTTTGCACAATATAATGTCATGTGTATAATTGTCTTATATATTTTATGCCATGATTTATGGATATGGTTGCCTTTTTTTCCTTTTCTAGAGAAAAATCAAATTTTTTATTAAGACAATAAAAGGTTACATATGTAGATGCAAAATCATTGTTGTTTCCGTGTTTCCTAAGAAGACAAGAGAAATACTGAGTAGTCTATGATAAAGCCATATGGTGTTGCGAATCATCAAAAAGGAAAATATCAACTCGAGTCTCTGCATAAAAAAGAGAAAACAACCCACATATAGTCAAGTTGAAGAAAGGCTTTTAATCACTATATCACAAAAAATGGACACATAGTTAAACTACATCATAATGACAATAAGGAAAAAAAAATAAACATGAAGAACCGGTAAGAATGTGTCAGGTAAAACTGGAAAAAAGATGATGATATGAAACCCGAGCCCTCCTGTTTATGGTCTCTCAAATGATATGGTTGTTGCATTATTCATGCATGATTTTAGATATATTTTGTAGTGATTTTGACTCTTACATATTTAACATCAATTACTTTCTATCATAATTTTACTTCCCAACATTATTTATTTTATGTTTTTCTTAACACTTATGTAAATGTGTAGACTTACTAGTGGTTACTACCCACCGAAATTTATGTTACCAAGCAATTTACTTATCCACTTCAAGTATCAATTTATTATTTCCTATGAAAGCAATACTATATGATGATTTGTATTTTAATTTAGCATTGAACAATGTAAGTTATAATATTTATGCAATTTTTACCATAGCATACTTTTTTCTAACTTGAGTTGGAGGTGTGTAAAACAAAATAACAATATAATAAATATAATTTTATTATTATTATTAATTGGGCCAAGATTTTATTATTTACACTGATTTATGGACTAATCTCTATATTTGAGAATAGAGGAATAACCTATTCTGAGTTTTTTAGTAACCCAACGTTTTAGACTTCTTAAGTGAGTCCATTTTCAGGGGTAAATGCCAAATATTCCTTGAGAAGATTGTGAGGATTATGGCAAGGGAATAATTATATGTATAACAATTATTGAGGAGAAAATTTATGGTCATTTTGGAAGAACAAAAAAGTAATTTTTAAATAATTAAGAGAAATAATTAAAGAGGGGATTATTGAAATATAATATTAATAATATTGTTAAAATTTATTGTATTTAAAAATTATGAAATTATTAAATAGAGAGGCTATATTATAGGATAAGGTAGAAAATAAAAAAATATTTGTGACTAATTATTACATTTAGGGTTTATTATTATTTTTTTTTTTGATGTCATGAGTGGTATGACATATTAAGGGTTTCCAAGTATTGCTGATGTTAAGGCCATCATCACGATTCATGTTATTTTCAATTTTTTTGATTTCTATGACCTCTTTGATTTTTATTTTTAGGTAATGATCATCTTTGGAGACAAGTTTGGCATCCTCCATCTGTATGTAATGTGAGGATGAGAAAGCATGTTTTGAATTCAGGAGAGTAACTCATGTCCAAGCGATCAAGTTGTCGCTAAACAAAATTTTTAGTCTTATAATACTGAAGAAAGATCATATCTCTAGATATTATAAACTTCTTAGTAACATCATCATAGAGATGGTATGCTTTGGATGTATCTGGATACCCCAAGAAGATACATTTGTGACTCCTTGCATCAATTTTTTTCTTTGTTCCTTAGGTATTAAGGCATAACAGGTGGAACCAAAAATCCTTAGATGCCTCACTGAACGAATGTGTCCATACCGCATTTGATAGGGAGTTTTGTTTTTGATAGCATGAGATAGACACCTATTATTTATATATATAACACATATAACTGCATTAGCCAAAAACATCAACTTAAAATTCTTGAAAAGCAACATTGAACATGCCATATTAAGTGTTGAAGATTGCAACAAGAAACAATGAAGGAGGCATCCTGAAACATCATTCCTGATCCTAGTTGGAAAATAATCACCTAAACTAGGTGGGGCCCACATAGGTGATTTTTGGCGCAAAGTCTATTTTTAGACATGTCGATGATATTCTATGAGTTGCAGGATGCTATTTGTGGATGGTTGGTCAAGTTGGAAAAATAGATGGACTTATATTTTTAGACATATTGGGTGGAATCTATTTTTATATTTCCAGTATAAAAATAGATATGTCGAATATTATTAGCTCTTAATAATATTTGGACTCTAAACATTATCTTATTCTCTTGGAGCACTTTAGTTAAGCTCACAGATGTGGCACATGAGCTGACAGAAGGAATTACACTATTCCTGAGGGTTTACTGGAGCTATTGCATGGAGGACTTCAATTAGAACTCATGTGACAGAGTTTTGTGGAGTTATAGAAGTAGTTGGTGGAGTTGTATTTAGTTTAACTTAGTTAGACATAATTGAGCTAGTTGTATCTAGTCTAACTGAATGATACACTAGTGAGAGTGGTGTGAATTAATTAGTTAATTAATTCACTAAATAATAACTCATTAATCAACTGAAGAATACATTAGTTAACTACAGTGCATGGACAGTTTCATTGGAGACCAGTGGAGAGGTAGGTGAAAGAGCAAGTGCGACTATCAGTTGTGACTATAGTGATGCATTGATTGAATCCAAAATTCAGTGGAGATGCCTATGAGGATTGCGTGTGCAAGGCTGGAGAAATTTGAGTTCATTCAGAGCCATTCTTCAGCAGGGATTGCGTAGTAGAGGCAGGCTAGCAGGTGGCAGAGATCAGTGCATGGATTTGCAAGATCGGACCTGATTAGTGTGTAGCGATTGTATTGTAATGAGATCTTGATATCATCAGCTTTGTATGAGGATTGTTACATGTTATATATGAAATATATTATATACATATAGTTGGGGTTTTCAACTTCAGGCTTTCCCGTTAAAACAACTGTGTTAATGTGTGTGAATTTTTATGGTTTCATGTGTGCATTGTAATTGATTTAATTTCCGCATGTGATGATCAATGGTGGAATAGATTTTGTATTGTGCATGAAGTTAAAATAGTGTGCGATCAGGAGAATCTTGGACATATGCATGCGTAGTGCATATAATTTCTACATGGTATCAGAGCAGTTGATCATTGGAGCAGATTGCAATTATTGAAGCGGTTGAGTTTTGTGCTGGTGGAATTCGAATTTGCTGCAGTGTTTTCTTGGTGTCGAAGTTGAGCATTCATTGAAATGTCTTTCAATGGATTGTGATTGGAGTATGCCCTTGAGAGCAGCTCAAATTATATTGCATGGAAGAACAGGATGGAGGCGGTGCTGGAGGACAATGGGTTGCAGGAGTTCATAGATGCTGATATTCCTAAACCGGGTTCTAGCGATGCAGCCACACTTGACGCATGGAAAAATAAGGTCGCAAGGTGTCGAAGGATTCTATTGGAAGGTGTGAAGGATCACATTATGTCTAGCCTTCACAATAAAACCACTCCATTCTTGATGTGGAAGGCTTTGACAGAATTGTTCCAAAGAAGAAGTGACCAAAGGAAGTTGGTGCTTAAAGACAAGCTCAGGAAAGTAAAAATGGAGAAGAATGACACTATTCCGGTATACTTGACAAAGTTTGCCCACTGCAAGGATGAACTTGGGAGTGTAGGAGTTAGTGTGGATGAAGAATACTTGGTGATCTTGGCTCTCCTTGGGCTTTCGAAGAGTTGGCATAGCTACGAGGACTCTGCCAATGGTTGGGAGAAATTGCCAAGATGGGAGTGACTTTAGTTGGATCTTGTGCAGGAGAAGATAAGGCGAAGTACCAGGGATGACTCTTCATCAAAGAATGATGATGAAGAGGATTACGCTTTGGCTGCAAAAGCAAGGAAAGGGAAGGGGAAGAAAAATCCTTCTCAATCCGGTGTGGATGGCAAAGAGCGTGGCATGTCCAAAGTGAAGTGTTTTCACTGTCACAAACATGGGCATTTCGCCACACATTGTCCACAGAAGAAAAAGAGAAAGCAGGCTTCTGGAGCTGCAGATGGTGAGGCTCTTGCCTTGTAATTGAGTTGGACTTCTCATTGATCGCATGCATGGTGTCTAGTGCATTGGGATTGGGGTGGTACTTTGATAGTGGTGCTTCCTTTCACATGACGGGAGATGTGAACCTTTTTAGTGACTTGGTGGAGAAAGATCTCCAGTTGCATGTTGAGTTGGGTGACAATAGATGATACAATGTGACCGGAATTGGTACCATTACCATTCAGAGGGAGTCAGGTAAACTCATTCTTTCACAAGATGTAGTGCATGTTCCAGGTTTAAAGAAGAATTTAATCTCAGTCGCAATGTTAGAGGATAAAGGCTATGATGTTGTCTTTAATGAAGGAAAATTTTTCCTTCGATACAAAGCAATAAGAAAAGTCAAGAAGGTTGCGATTCGAGTGAAGAATCTCTACAAACTTGAAGTAGATGGGATTTATACGGAGCTTCCTACTGTTGGGAAGTGCAAGAAAGACATGCAATTGAAGCTTGAGAGGGAGCAGGATTTGCATGCAGGTAAGAGTGAACCTCGGGATGTGGAGCAACCAAAATATGAGGATCATGGAGTGGGAGAAACCACTCATGCAAAGAAATTTAGTGCCAGATGGGCAGAGGGAGTGCATGCAGCTATACCACCAGGTGAGAGGTAGGGCGACATGCATGAGTAATCCCAAGAGGAGATTTCTGGGCAGGATTCATTGAGATGGTGTGGATCTCATGAATTGAACCTGGCTATGAGGTGCCCATAGAGTAGTAGTAGCATGATTAGTTGGATCGATTTAGGCATATCAAAGTGACAGTGTCAGATACTGGAGCGCGATTCAGAGTTGACAGCAAGTGCAGAGTGCATGGGTGTAGAGTTCAACAACACAGTGGTTCCTGAAGACATGTGCAGTTGGTACCAGCAGAAGTCAAAGACTTTGATGATAGATGCATCAGATTGATTGAGTTTTTTGGAGCCTTTTCAGTTTCATAAGAGTTTCAGAGCAGATGCATGGAGTTGCATGGCGCTTGCAAAGGTTGCAGGACGAATGCATGGAGTTGCATGTTGCATGAAAAGATAGTCCTTTCTTATTGAGAGGGAGTGTTGAAGATTGCAACAAGAAACAGTGAAGGAGGCATCTTGAAACATCATTCCTGATCCTAGTTGGAAAATAATCACCTAAACTAAGTGGGGCCCACATAGGTGATTTTTGGCGCAAAGTCTATTTTTAGACATGTCGATCATATTCTATGAGTTGCAGGATGCTATTTGTGGATGGTTGGTCAAGTTGGAAAAATAGATGGACTTCTATTTTTAGACATATTGGGCATAATATAATTTTAGATTGCTAGTCTAAAAATAGATATGTCGAATATTATTAGCTCTTAATAATATTTGGACTCTAAAAATTATCTTATTCTCTTGGAGCACTTCAGTTAAGTGCACATATGTGGCACATGAGCTGAGAGAAGGAAATACGCTATTCCTAAGGGTTTACTGGAGCTATTGCATGGAGGAATTTAGTTAGAACTCATGTGACATAGTTTCGTGGAGTTATAGAAGTAGTTGGTGGAGTTGTATTTAGTATAACTCAGTTAGACACAGTTGAGCTAGTTGTATCTAGTCTAACTGAATGATACACTAGTGAGAGTGGTGTGAATTAATTAGTTAATTAATTCACTAAATAATAACTTATTAATCAACTGAAGAATACATCAGTTAACTATAGTGCATGGAAAGTTTCAGTGGAGACCAGTGGAGAGGTAGGTGAAAGAGCAAGTGTGACTATCAGTTGTGACTATAGTGATGCATTGATTGCATCCAAAATTCAATTGAGATGCCTATGAGGATTGCGTGAACAAGGCTGGAGAAATTCGAGTTCATTCAGAGCCATTCTTCAGCAGGGATTGCGCAGTTAGAGGCAGGCTAGCAGGTGGCACAGAACGGTGCATGGATTTGCAAGATCAGACTTGATTAGTGTGTAGCGATTGTATTGTATTGAGAGCTTGATATGATCAGCTTTGTATGAGGATTTTTTCATGATCTCTATGACATATATTATATACAGATATTTGGGGTTTTCAGCTTCAGGCTTTCCTGTTAAAACAACTTTTTTAATGTGTGTGAATTTTTATGGTTTCATGTGTGCACTGCAATTGATTTAATTTCCACATGTGATGATCAATGGTGAAATAGTTTCTGTATTGTGCATGAAGTTAAAATAGTGTGTGATTAGGAGAATCTTGGACATATGCATGCATAGTGCATATAATTTCTACATTAATATTTTCATATTCATTCTTTCAACTACTCCATTCTATTGGGGATTATAAGGCACGATTGTTTGATTTTTGACCCCATGTTGGTGAAGATAATTTTCATATTCATTTGAAATCTATTATTTTCCATTATCAGTATGAATAGAGCCAATATGAGATTGTGTATCATTTTCAATCCACGCATTAAAGTTATTGAATGTTTCAAAAGCCTTAGATTTTTTCTAAAATAAATATACCCAACACATTCTGTTATAATCATCATGTATTTATTTCCATTTGTATAAGGAACAAGAATTGGGCCACATATATCGTAATGAATGAGTTCAAGCTTCCCATGGTTTGGAATGGTTTAAGGTTAAATTTATTTGAGATTAATTATTGGAAAGTAGGAGAGAAGACACATAGGAATATTTTGGTCTTAGAATGCACTAACACTTGGCACTTGGCACATATTAGCACCTA
This sequence comes from Pinus albicaulis, assembly GCA_034641835.2. Lineage (NCBI taxonomy): Eukaryota > Viridiplantae > Streptophyta > Pinopsida > Pinales > Pinaceae > Pinus > Pinus albicaulis. The sequence goes on along the minus strand of CM076575.1, from coordinate 875,000,255 downwards.
CACTGCTACAAAATAGGCATTTAAGGGTGGTTTTTATTACAACGGTCTTGCCAAAATTTCCTATAAAAGTGTTTTTAGGGATCTAGGGGTGGTTTTTGAAACCCCTTCAAAAGTCATGAAAATTTGAATTTTTCGGTGGGTTTTCTAACAACCTCCTATAAAAGTGTTTTCTAGGGGGTTTTTAAGTTATTGCCCCTAAATATAATTTTCATGGAATAGTTTTGAAGCCCCCCCCCCCCCCCCCATAGAAAAAAATGAAAATTGAACTTGGGGAGGGTGGGGTGGGGCAGGCGAAGATCTAACAATTGCCTCTAAATTTTTTTTTCTCATGAATTATTTTTAAATTTTTTTTTTTTAATATATATATATATATATATATATATATATATATATATATATATATAATTTTATTTATTTTTTATTTTTTTGGGGTGGAGGGAGTTTAAAAGACTTCCCATTATTATATTTTTCATGCCAATTTTTAAACAACACACCCCCCCCCCCCCCCCCCCCCAAAAAAATAAAGTCATGAACTTTTTATTTTTATTTTTTTGTCGCGGGTGGGGGGGGGGGGTTTAAATGATTTCCCCAAATACATTTTTCATGGCGATTTTCTGAAACCCCCCCTAAAATTCATGATAATTTAGCTTTTGGAGACCATTTTTGAAACCCCCCTGCAAAAAAAATTCATGATAATAAAAAATTTAGAGGCAGCCATTTAACAAACATCTCTAAAAGTTCAATTCTCATGACTCTTTTTTTTGGTGGGGGTGTCCAAATACACCTCTAAAAGTTCAATTCTTGTGACTTTTAAGAGTGGTTGTTTTACAACCCCCCTTAAAAGTCACAGTAATGTAACTTTTAGAGGCAGTTTTGGACAACCCTGCCCCCTGCCCCCCAAAAATTCATTAGAATTTAACTTTATAGAGATGGTTTTTAAATGACTGCATCCAAATGTTCAATTCTCATGAATTTTGGAGGAGGGGGACCTTTTGGTGTATTGAATGGGGTAAGGGCACACCTTGCAATTGGACCTCCCTTTTGTATCTAATGAGAATATTTCCTTGTTATTTAGGAATGACTTGCTTCTAAATATAATTACACTAATACTCTCAACATATGTGGGGCTAGAAGATATATTAAGAGGAGAAAACATAAGTGAAACTCATATTTATTGTCAAAATTTGGTCAAACATATATAAAAAAGTAAATAGTCTAAAAATTTAATTCTTACATTGTTGGATGGTTTTGGATTAATCCCACCATTTTATTTCCCCACCTCCATGGTAGCTTTTCATTCCATTAATTCTTCAAAAATTGCTTCAAATTTTCCATGTTCCTTGTCTTTTTATCTCAGTTTCTCTTATGTATCATGCAATTTAAGTTGATTGAGGAATCCCCAATAGTTGTGACTCAAGGGATTATGGGCTCCCTTATCACAACCCATAAACCTTAATGCATTTAAGCCCTTAGCTAAGGGGGAAAGGGTGTAGTTCTATTAGCATTGGGACTAAATTTGGGGGGTTCATAACATTAGGAGAAGTTGAAAAATATGCCAAAAAAGGTGGGAGGGGTATCTTGTTATATATTGAATGGTGCAAGAGGAGGTATAAGCATGGTTTAGTAAGATCTATAATCCTATAATTAGAGAATTATAAGGTGGCTTAAGATCTAATCTCATATGGGATAAGGGGCCTAGAGGGAAGGAAATTAGAGAAATTGATAGGGGAACCCACAATAGTGGTGATAAGGTTATTAGGAGCCCCATTATCACAACCCATAAGCCTTTATTTCATGACCACTAAATTACCTATCGCCTTAACCCCCAAGACGTAATCCCTTAACCCGTATGCTCATAATTCATATCCCATTAACCCCTTGACCCATTAAATTATAAGCCACTAACCCATAACCTGAAATCCATGAACTCCTTAATCCCTAACCCCCTATCCTCTTAACACGTGACCCTTAACCCCTAACCTCTTATCCTCTTAACACGCGACCCTTAACCCCTAACCCCCACTAGGAATCTTCTTTAGACTATGATATTGATAGCGATGAAGAATGGGAAGAGGTACTCATCACTAAATATTTTTGGTAAAGAGTCTTTATCAATACTTTTGTAAACTTTTCTTAATATGTTAAATATCTTGATGAAGATACCAGGGAGAACCTTTTTGACTGTGACAAGGATGATGAGGAAGAAAATAACATGGCAGAGATGAAAAAGTTTAAATATGAGGAAGATGAGGATAGTGATTAGATCCTACCAAACATGAGTTTTTTTAGTGAAATGGATGTTCACCCTACAAGATTCTATCTTCATGGCCTAAGATAAGGCATTCATATATATCACCCATGACTATTGCATTAATAATAGACTATTAAAGAGCATCAAAGTCTTAATGGATCATTGTTTTTGTTGAGTTTCATGGATAGTATAGGAAAGTTTGTTGATTAAGTTTTTAAATTTTTAATCATACTGTTGAGGAATTTCTATAAAAAATTTCTTAATCTCCTTTAGATTAGAGAAAATTTGTTGTTAAACATTTAGATTCTAGAACTTAACTATAAGTCCTGCCTTTAATTCATCCAAGGCCTTAGCTACACCCTAGGGATCAATGTATAGGAACTTCATGCAGCATTAGATAAGCTTCCCCAACAATGTGGTTAGGAAATTTATCAACTTAGAATCTAGCACTACAATCCTTTTCACCCTCTAGATGAATTTACATAAGACCAATGTCATTTTTAATCACCATTGTAAAAATTATGATGTAGATTTGTAACTTCTCATGAAGTTTTAATAAAAATCACAAGACACAAACCTACTCTATTACTCTATGGACATTAATTCATAATTTAGAACAAAAAATTTAGACTTGCAATAAGAAATCACACACATGCAAATAATATTTTTCCTAGGGAAATAAATATCCTAAAAACCCCAATGCTTGCTTTCATTAAATTAGGTGAATAGAGATGTATTACAATTTCTTTACTCAACTGAGCACAACGTGCAAGTGCATAACCTCTCTCTCTGGTCACTGAGAATATCTCACCTAGACTTAGTTAAAATCTACCTCTACTTGAGCCCCTATTTCCTTCCACTGTACCTTGAGAAATTAGGCCCCTATTATTTAGGAATTTCTCCAAAATGGATTGTGCAATTCCTTAGGCTGATCATCTGATTAAATGCAACATTTGTACACTTAATACTAGTCTACAACTGATGTTACACTACCTTGGAATATCCACCAAGCTCAGGGAACTAAAATTATTTGCATGCACTAGCTATTTTGGGCTGATTGATCAGTTAATTAGATGATCAATGAGTTTGACTGAAGTCCCACTACACAACTAACCTTCCACTAGTTCCTTCATCACTTAGAACTAGGTTATTTGAAAACAACCTTATATAAATGACCTTGATTGCTACAAATTAGCAATCACACATGTTTAAATGAACTCTAAATCTAACTCGAATTTATTGGGTAAAATGGGTGACACAATCCATGTCACACAAGTTAACTACCTCCAAGTTGTCTGCTAATGTGAAAATTTGAATTTTCTCAATTTAATAAAGGAAAAATAAAATTGAGAATTTCTTGTATTTTTTAACACTCCCTCTCAACAAGAAAGGGATTATCAACCACCCCTATCCTATAGCTGTGGAACTCGAACTTCCCTATTGAAGAGGAATTTTTCAAAATGTTAGCATCTTTTTCATATGTTGGAATGTACCGCAACAACATTTTTCACCTCTACACACAATCCCAAAAATGGTGATACCAGATATCTATATGCTTGGATCGATTGTGAAAAAAAAACATTCTTAAAGAAGCTTGATGAAACTATAAATATCACTATAGATCACAGTTGGATCCATCATTCGACTGAAAAATCCAACAAGTATCTTTCTCATCCATATCCCCTCACATTCTGCTCTACTTACAACCATGTATTTTTCTTTTGCCAACCTGAGCGCTACAGATATTTGTTTCCCGATGTACCAAGAAACTGCTGCGGACCCAAAAATGAAAATTCCACCTATATTACTCTTTGAATCCGATGGAATCCTTGCCCAATATGCATCTTTGAAGCCACACAACTTCACTCCCTTTGTCTATCTATACCATATTCCAAACTGGGTAGTTCCTCCGAGGTACCGTAGAACATGCTTAGCTTCCTTCCAAAATAATTTGGTCAACCTAACCATAGCTTGACTCAGTTGGTTTAGTGCATAAAACATTTATGGTCGTGTTTTCACAAGATACACCAATGAGCCCACTAGCTACCGATAAATGGTAGCATCCACTTCTTCACCTGAAGTGGCATCCTACTTCCTCTAGTTGGTCACTATAGGTATATCCATGGGTTTTAAACTCTCCATGCATAATATATACAATATCTCATTTTCATACTTTCCTTGAGAGACAAACAATTCCCTATTTCCTTTCCATACTTCCAAGCCAAGTAAGTAGTGCATGAGGCCTATGTCCTTCGTTTCAAATTCTCTTGCAAGGTCTTCCTTGCAAGATCTGATCAGTTGTTCATCACCAGTTTAAATAAAGTCATTAAAATATAAGACAATAATAAATAATTTAAATTCTACCAAGATATTATGGAGGATTGCATCCACCTCACTTTTGGTGAAGCCAAAACCGGTGAGGTAACTATCGATCCTAGTGTACCAAGCACGAGGTGCTTGTTTGAGACCATACAACACTCGCTTGAGTCTGCACACACGAGACTATAAATCAAAAGTCCCAAAGCCTTTTGGTTGCTCGATGTGCACCTCCTCCTCAATAAATCTATTGAGGAATGCTGTTTTAGAATACATTTGGTGTATCTTCCATCCCATCTACACAACCAGTTCAAGAATTGATCTAATGGATGAGTAACTTGCTATAGGAGAAAATATATCCTCTTAGTTAATTCCTCCAACTTGAGAGTACCTCTTGGCAAAAAAACTGACATTATACTCATCTATGCTTCTGTCTGTTGCCTTATTTACCTTGAATATATATCGTGAACTGACAACTAATTTATCTTCTAGTCTTGGGGCCACTTTCCAAACACTGTTATTTACAATGGATTCATATTCCTCCACCATTGCATCAACCCATACAAGTTTCTCTAATGTTTCCTTGAAAGAGAATGGCTCAATCTCTACAATATTGGTCATTAGATCCATGTAGCTAGTGTACCTATATGGTGACCTTCTTTTCCTGCTTAAATTTGAAGGAGCACCCACAACCTCCCTCACTTCTTGCACAAGTCTCTCAGCTTCCTTGGTCCTTTTACTACCTTCTCTAGATGGTTTTTCTTGAGTGGTTGTCTCCACTTTATACTCCACAACTTCTTGAGGTTCCTCCTTTGGAGCTAAAATCTCCTCTTCTAGTGGGATCTAAAGATCCCTCTCAAGAGAGAACCACATCGCTTTCTCCTCATAAAATTTTACATCCCTTCACACAATTGTCATTATGAGGTATGGCATGTACACACAGTAGTTGTGAGGAGTTTATGTGTAACAAAAAAATATCCCCAATTATGTTGTCAGCTCTAGCTTCTTCCTTGATTCTTCAGAGACATGGCAGTAAAAAAGAGCTCCAAAAATACTAAAGTGTGACATATTTGAATTTATCCCTGAGAAATCCTCCTTTGGTGTAATCATGCCAAGAACCCAATGAGGACTCTAGTTCTATAAATACACTATTTTGTTGCATGCCTCTTAACACAAATGGAGAGGTATGACTTGGTCATGCAACATCACCTTCACTGCTCCCACAATGTTATGGTTCTTTCTCTCATCCACCCTATTCTGTTGTGGGTTGTGGGGTGTTGTCAACTCCTGTTGAATGCCTTCTTTCACACACATTTTTTTTAAATTCATTCGACACATACTCACCTCCATTTTCACTCCTAAGAGCCTTCACCTTCTTGCCAATTTTTTTCTCAACCGGTGCCTTGAATTCTATGAACTTGGAGAATTTCTCATCTTTCTTCTACATGAAGATGATCCAACATTTCTGTGATAAGTCATCAATAAAAATGAAAAAATATTTTTGTCTAGCAGTGGAGGTTGTAGAGAAAGGTACACAAACATTAGAGTGGATCCTTTCAAGGAATTCATGTGCTTTGTTATCCCAATCATGGAATGTGGATTTTGTGTACTTCCCCAAAGTACATCCTTTGCATATATCCTACTGCTCAAGTGCTCCTTTTGGGAGGCATGTGGTTATATGTTGCATGATCTTCAGGGAGACATGAAGAAAATGGCCAAGTCTTCTATGCCAAAGTTCACCGACATCGTGGCCCTACACCTTCTCAGTGTTACTGATTAATGCAACACAACCTTCCACATCTAGTTTATACAGGTTCTTCACACGAACCCAGATCTGCTTCACCTGTCCCATGGCTATGTGTCTCAGGAATTACTTTCTTTTTCTAAATATCACATCATAAACACGGTCTTCTAAAACTACAACATAGATGAGATTTTTCTTTAGGCTCAGAACAAACATGACATCCTTGAGCCTCAAGGGGGATCTTGACTCCCTTTGAAAGGTGACTATACCAACCTGGTCGTGTTATACCTTCCATCATCCCCCATATCGATGTGCATCTACAAGTATTTTTCCTCTAGGTCACTTAAAAAATATATACACCCTGTCATGTGGAATGTTGCACCTAAGTCCAAGTACCACACACTCCCCATCATCGTTCTGACCATGCATGCAATGTGGGTAAATCCAAGCTCGATCTGTGAAGCCAAGGATTCACTTGCTACTCCTGCGAAGGTCTTATTTCTTTCCTTTTTTCTAGACACTTCGTGGCACAGTGCTCTAATTCATGACAATGGAAGCATTTAATTTTGGAAAATATTTCTTCTTGACCCCTTGGTTGGACTCTGGCTTGGATTGGGATATTTTCCCTTTTCCCCTCTTTTCCTTTCCAGCAAATGAAATTTTTTCTTCATCCTCACCCTTTGATGAAGTCCCATTTATGGCATTTCTCCTTATTTTGTCATGTACCAAATCAAACCATAAGTGCTCCCAATTCGGTAGTTTCTTCCTCCCAATCAAACCAAATCTTGATAACTATGCCAACTCTTGTGAAGGCCTAGAATGGCTAGGCTTACCAAGTCTTCTTCAAGAAAATTTACACTAGCCCCTCCAAGTTCATCACAACATTGTGTGAACTTGTTTATATACTACGTAATAGTGTCATTCTTCTACATCTTGATGCTTTGAAGCTTATCCTTGAGCGCCAAATTCCCATGGTCACTATTATTCTCAAAAAATTCTGTCAGTGCTTAGTTTCTTTGCCGTGGATATTTGAGACAATGTGATCCCGTACTCCCTCCAATATTATTCTCCTTTACTTGTCTACTTCTTTCTTCCACTAAGCAAGGTCCTGGGTATCATATTCCAGTGGTTTCACAAAATTTGTCTTGATGTATTCTATAAACCCATTGTCATCCAGTACCACCTCCATGTGATCCTTCCATGCACAAAATTAGAGGTGCCTTCCAAGGCATACTCTAGCCTTAGTCCATTGGATTCCATATTCTCATCTCTAAAGAGATCCCATTGCACTATGCTCTAGAATCGAACCTCCTGAGAAACAACTTCGAATTCCTGCTCTAGTGTGAATCCTTTTATGATACCATGTAGAAATTATGATGTAGATTTGCAATTGATCATGAAGTTTTAATCAAAATCACAAAACACAAACCTACTCTACTGCTCTGTTGACATTACAATACAACAAAATTCTATGATTAGCATCCTATTTTTCTACTTTTTTTTCCATCTAGATCCCATTTTTGGTGCTATTTGCATCCATTTATCAAATATGGGAGAAACTTGATGCAAACCTTGAACCGAGTTTTGCACCAATTCTTACACCAAGTTTAGCACCAGGTGTCGCAATAGGTTTTGCACCAAGTTTTGCACTAGGTTTTATGCCAAGTTTTGTGCCATCTTTTGCACTAGGTTTTGTTCCAGGTTTTTCACCAAGGTTGGCACCTACTTTTGTTTCACCTATTATTACATTATCTATTGAATCCAATTTTTTCTCCTACACTTGCATCAAATTTTTCATCATTTTTTGCATCCTCTTTTGCATCCTTTTTAAAATAAAAAATTTCATTTATTTTTGCATCATTTTTTACATTCCCTTTGCACCAAATTTTTCATCGAGGTTTGTTTCTAGTTTTGCATATACTTTTGTTGCTTCTTGTTTTGCATCCATATTTACATCCTCTTTTACATGTATTGTTGTGTCTACTACTGCATCCAATTTTATTGTGCCACAAGTTGCATCAAGTTTGGCATCTCCCTTTGCACCCAATTTTTCTTCTAACTTTTCATCCATGTTTGCATCCTCATTTGCATCTAGGTTTTCTTCTACTTTTACATTCATTTTTGCATCCCTTTTTGTATCCACTTTTGCATTAGGATTTGCATTGATTTTTTTGTCTATCTTTCCATCTACTTTTGCATCGACTTATGTTGCATCCACTATTGCACCCATGTTTGCATCCACTTTTGCATACCTTTTTGAATCTCCAGTGCATCAAAGTTTTCTTATTTTTTTGCATCTATCATTACATCCAATTTTGTTGTGCCACAATTTGCGCCATGTTTTTCACTTACTGTTGTACCCATGTTTTCCACCAATTTTTCATCCATGTTCACATCCAATATTTGCATCAAATATTGCATCTCTTTTTGTAGCCACTTTTTTGTCGGGTTTATGCTTTGGGTTCTATGTCTTGTTTTGTATCTAATTTTGCATCTACTTCCATTCCATCCATTTTTGTTTCACTTATTTCACCCATGTTTGCATCCACTTTTACATCCCTTTTCACATCTTGTTTCACATCCAAGTTTGCATCTTTTTTTGTGTCTATTGTTACATCCACTTTTGCATCCATTTTTGTTGCACCATAATTTGTGCCATATCTTGTGCCTATTATTTCAACCCACATTTCTTCCACATTTGCATCCTCTTTTGTGTCCAAGTATTCATTGAATATTATGTATGTTTTTGCATCCCCTATTATGTCCAATTTTACGTTAGGTTTTGCATCTCATTTTGAATCTACTTTTCTATCCACTTTTGTTTCATCCACTTTTGCATCTAATTTTGTGTCTAACGTTGCACACATGTTTGTGTCCATGTTCACACCAATTTTTGCATCCATGTTTTCCTCCTTTTTACATCCAAGTTTATGCTCTTTTTTGTGTTTGTTGTTGCATCCAAATTTGTTTCACCATAATTCATGCCAAGTTTTACACATACTATTGCACCCATATTTGCTTCCACTTTTTCATCCTCGTTTGCATCCTATTTTGTGACAAAGTTTGCATTGACTATTGCATCTAATTTTTCATCCACTTTTGTGTAAGGTTTTGCATATTGTTTTTCATATACTTATTTTGCATCCACTTTTCATCCAAGTTTACATCTATTGTTTCCCCCATTTTTGTGTTCACTTTCGCATCCCTTTTCCAACACTCATCATATTTTCTACATTGATGATATTTATTATGACATTGAAAATTATAACAACTGATGAGAACGCCAATAATGATGATGATGATGATAATGAAAATGGTGACGATGAAATGAATTGTGATTATGATAATAATGAAAATGATGATAAAAACGATGGTGGCTACAATGAAAATGATGACGATGATGACAATGATTATGATGATGAAGATGCTAACAACCTTGTCCAATCTTCCCAATTTTTAAATGTTTTCATTTCCATAATCATAATCATTATCTTCCATAGAATGCTTTGTTCTCTTATGATAATTGCAATACTTGCTAGGTTGAAATGGAAAATAAGAAATGGATTCCTTCTAAGATTTTCAAAATGTTGGTCCACTAGTTATGGTGGAGACTGATCAATTAGAGGTGGTGGAGATTGAGTGGATGGTTGTAGAGGTAGACGATTTGAGGAAGATGGTTGATCCTTCTTTTTCAAAAATCTCTTTATGGGTGGATTAACATGAGTGGAAGAAGTGGAAACAAAAACTTCATGCACTGAATCGGTAAGACCATCCCCTACAACATTTCTATCCTTTTTGTTTCCTTTTGTCTTAATCACTTTTGATTGTGGGTCACCTAAGGGGGAATCTACTTCATTAGCTAAACAAGGAGGAAAATAAGTTCTTAAGTGATTTCTAATGTTGATAGTTTATAGCTACAACATGTTATTGATAGTGTTAGGTCCCTATATTACTAGTTTAGCCCCATATTGTTATTAGTGTAGTCCCTTCATTGTTATTATTGTAGCCCCCTCTAACCCCAATATTGTTATTATTGTGCCCTTACATTGTTATTGTTAGGTTGGCTAGGATTACATTGTGGCCCCATGGACTCCTATATATAGAAAGGAGGTTTTGTCATTTGTATCATCCAAGAATTGTTCATTCATGTAATGTATTGGAGGTTTCCCCCTCGAAGTGGCTTATTTCTAAGGCGTTGATATATCTTTTCTTCTATTTTTGGACTTGGTTTCACAAAATTTGGTATCAGAGCTTTGGATTCTAGGGTTTCGCTGCTCCAAATAGGTCATCGTGGCATTTTCTCTATAACGTTTTTTCTACGAAGGTTAAGAAGCTGAAATTTTTAGAGTACAGATGAAATCCTAAGGAACATCTTCAAAAAATTTCAGAGCTTGGTTCACAATATTTGCGGAGATATGATCTGTGGAAGTTAGGTCTTTTTGCAGGCTCCTCAATTTAACCTAAACAGGTCATCATGGTATTTGTTCTATAAAGTTTTTTATACGAAGGCTTAGAATTTGAAATTTTTAGAGAGTGAAGCCAAAATCCTGAGGATTATCTTCGCAAAATTTCAGATCTTAGTTCACAATATTTTCAGAGATATGGTCTATGGAAGTTAGGACTTTTTCAGGCTCCCGAATTTCATCTCAAAGAGGTGATTGTGGGAAAATTTTCATAACTCTCAGTCTGAGAATTGGATTGGAATTCTGTAAAAAGTGGACACAATCACGCGGAAGTTAGTTTCCTATCTATCAATTTCATAGTCGAAGGAGGAAGCAGTGACCAGTGGCAAGTCAAACAAGTTCACTCTACTGAACCAATCCATAATTAGGTCATCGTAGGATATTGGGCACAACTTTTTTTTCAAGAATCCAAATCAAGTTAGAATTGTGGCATTTGAAAGAGGATTTAGAGGGCTACCTCAGTACCAAATTTAAGATTTTGAAGATCCCAAATCATAGAGATAATTCAGTTTCAATATCGCGCTCCTCAAAATCAAGAAAAAGGTGTATATTTTTTTCGAATTACATAAGTCTCATTTGAAAAAACATTAGTTGTAATTTATTCCAAGGGCATATTGAAGAATAGATATTAGTATTGGGTTCTAAAATGGCCCATAAAAATACGTCAACACCCATTAAGCCTTTATAAGGCTCTACTATGACTCACGAAGAAGAAGAAACACAACTTGAGATATCAAAATTACAAGAGCAAGTGCACCAAAGTTCGCTATCGCAAAGAGCAACAAAAAATGAAATGAAAGTTTTGAAGAAAGTAGTGGAAACTAAGATGGATGGTTTTAAGAAAGGTGTGGAAGCTAATATGGAAGGCATGGAAGTGGGAATGGAAGCTAAGATTGATGAAAAAATGGAAAACATAAAAGTAAAAATCGAAGGTTTGGCAAAGTTGATACAAGAAATGTTTCCTAATGGTGAAAAGATAGTAGAGGAAACTCATGATGAGAAAAAAATAAATGTTAATCATGATTCCATAAACTCTAATGTTGGACGGAAGAATCACCATATTCAAAAGATGGATATGAGGAAGTTTGATAGCAAGGATCCCATAACTTGGATACTACAGATGGAGCAATATTTTGATCTCAATAATGTGCAAAACACACAAAAGGTACGCATTGAAACTTTAGTTTTAGAACAAAATACATTTGTATGGTATCGATGGCTTTGTTCCCGTAAAAAAATTTTCACTTAGTCAAATTTTACGGAGGAAATTATAGCACATGATGAGGATACAAAGAGCAACACCTTCTTTAGCCAATTGATAAATCTCAAACAAAATGGTTTAGTGGGGGAGCACATTGAGGACTTCCAAAAATTGAATATAAGGGTAACTGATATTCGAGAGGAACACAGGATTGATCTCTTCATAGGTACTTTAAAGGATAACATCCAACATGAAGTTCACGTTTTGGAACCTGATTCATTGAATAAGGCATTCAAGTTGGTAAGAAAAATTGAATGTAAAATTATGGCAACAAGGAAGCCTACCACTCACTTCTATAAAGAGGGAAGTGTTGCTACTCCTATATTTCCACAACCTACAAGGTTGAAACCACAAAAATTGGAAGAAAAAAGAGCAAAAGTGCTTTGCTACAGTTGTGATAGCAAATACACTAAAGGTCATAAGTGTGTTGAGAGGAAATTATTTTACATAGATTGTGAAGAGGAAGAAGAAAATTAACAAGAAGAGGATATACACCAGGAACCAACCCTAGAAGAGGAAGAAATGAGTCCGACCATATCATGTAATGCATTGGCAGGAATTACCACTCCTCAAACTCTCAATATAGAAGGACATATCAAGAAGAAAAAGGTAATAGTGTTGATTGATTCAAGTAGTACCCATAGTCCCTAGAAGAGGAAGAAATGAGTCTGACCATATCATGTAATGCATTGGGAGGAATTACCACTCCTCAAACTCTCAATATAGAAGGACATATCAAGAAGAAAAAGGTAATAGTGTTGATTGATTCAGGTAGTACCCATAATTTTATTCATTGTAAGGTAGCCAAGGAATTGAATTGTTTCTTATACCCAGCACCAAAATGTCAAGTGATGGTTGCAAATGGAGGAACTATAAATTGCTCTGGAAAATGCCATAATATCAAGCTAACCATGGGGGAATATGTATTGAATAGTCCAATGCTTTCCATTCCTATGGAAGGTGTTGATGTTGTACTAGGAATACAATGGTTACAATCTTTGGCGACGGTAGCTTTTAATTTTCAAGAACTTCTCTTGAAATTTTTTTTTGAAGGAAAGGAAGTCAAATTATGGGGTATTGCGGGGAAGCCAAGAAGGATAATAAGCTCTAATGTCATGACAAAGCTTCTAAAGAAAGAACAGCGAGGCGTAATTGCACAATTATGCTCACTAGAAGTTCCAACATCAAAATCATCTATTTCTGCAGATCTCCAACAAGTCTTGGACAATCATTCCAAGGTGTTTGAAACTCCCAAAGGACTCCACCTATTCGTGATCATGATCATGCTATTCATTTGATTCCAGGAAGTGTTCCTCCAAACATCAGGCCTTATAGATATCCTTACTTCCAAAAGAGCGAAATTGAACGTATGATTGCAGAAATGTTAGAGGCGGGTATAATTCAACCTAGTCAAAGTTCTTTCTCTGCTCCAGTAGTATTGGTACACAAGAAGGATGGATCATGGCGAATGTGTCTGGATTATAGGGAGCTCAATAAGCTCACCATTAAAGATAAATTTCCCATTCCTGTGATCGATGAATTATTGGATGAATTACATGGAGCAATTTATTTTACCAAGTTGGATCTTCGTTCAGGATATCATCAAATTAGAATGAAGACTGAAGATATTCCAAAAACAGCATTTCGAACTCATGAGGGTCATTATGAATTTTTGGTCATGCCTTTGGGCCTTACCAATGCACCTTCTACATTTCAAGGGTTGATGAATTCCATTTTCAAACCCTTCCTTAGAAAATTTGTGCTAGTATTTTTTGATGATACACTAATCTACAGTAGGTCTTGGAAGGATCATGTTGAACATGTTGACAGGGTGCTCAAACTATTGCAGGAGAAACAATTATATGCAAAAAAATCCAAATGTTTCTTTGGAGTACAAGAGGTGGAATATCCGGGTCATATTGTATCTCACGAGGGTGTTAAAGTAGACCCTAACAAAATTAAAGCCATTAAGGAATGGAAAGTTCCCACAACCATAAAGCAGTTGCGAGGATTTCTCGGGTTAACAGGGTATTATCGCAAGTTTGTTAAGAATTATGGGAGAATAGCATCACCTCTAACGACATTATTGAAGAAAGATGCATTTTCATGGACTCCTGAAGCAACTAAGGCCTTTGAACGTCTTAAAGAGGCAATGTGCCTAGCACCGGTCTTAGCTACACCAGACTTCACAAAAACCTTTATTGTGGAATGTGATGCCTCAGGAAATGGAATTGGTGCAGTTTTAATGCAGGAAGGAAGACCCATTGCTTTTGAAAGTCGTCGAATCAAAGGAAAGTATTTACAGAAACCTATTTATGAGAAGGAAATGTTAGCAATACTGCATGCACTAAAGAAATGGCGAACTTACCTAATGGGAAGACACTTCAAAGTAAAAACTGATCATGATAGTCTTAAACACTTTTTGGAACAAATACTATCTTCAGAAGAGCAGCAAAAATGGGTCACAAAGATGTTGGGTTATGACTTTGAAATAATCTACAAAAAAGGAAAGCTAAATGTTGTTGCAGATGCACTCTCAAGAAAGAATGAAGAGGTGGAAGCATTGCTTTGTGCCATTTCTATTATCCAACCAGATTGGATAACTGAAGCAAGAGATGAATGGAAGAAGGACAAAGATGTATGGATACTCATTCAAAAGTTGAAGCAAGATCCTAGTACATCTGATACATTTAGTTGGAAAAATGATTCCTTATGGTACAAAGATCGCTTATATCTTTGTAAGAATTCCCAACTGAAACAAAATATTCTTCTGGAATTGCACACTTCTCCTTTAGGAGGACACTCAGGATTTTTAAAAACTTACCACAGGGTGAAGAAGAATTTTTTTGGGATGGCCTTAAATCTGATATTCGAAAGTTTGTGGCGGAATGTTTGGTTTGCCAGCAGAATAAAGTGGAAACAATTAAGACCCCAGGACTTCTACAACCTTTATACATTCCAAGTCAACGTTGGGAGGAGATTTCAATGGATTTTATCACAGGTTTACCTAAGTCCGAAGGAAAGAGTGTCATCATGGTGGTAGTTGATAGACTTACCAAGTATGCACACTTTTGTGCTTTATCTCATCCATTTAAATCAAGTACAGTTGCTACTACATTTATGGACAGAATTCAAAGGCTACATGGAAGCCCAAGGGTTATTGTGAGCGACAGAGATCCCATTTTTACTGGAAATTTTTGGACGGAGTTATTTTCTTGTTTGTGTACTCAATTAGCTCATAGCTCATCTTATCATCCTCAATCTGATGGTCAAACTGAGATAGTAAATAAATGTTTGGAAGGATATCTTCGTTGTTTTGTATCTGGTAAACAAACACAATGGGTCAAGTGGTTACCTCTCGCTGAATGGTGGTATAACACTTCCTTCCATACTGCAGCAAAAATGACCCCATTTATAGCACTTTATGGATATCATCCACCATCCATCACATCATATTTAAGGGAAAATTCGAAGGTTCAAGCAGTGGAAGATCACATCGAGCATCAACAAGAAGTTCTCCAACCCTTAAAGGATAACCTGAATTTGGCACAAAATCGAATGAAACAACAGGCAGATCAACATCGCAGCGAGAGAAGTTTTGATGTAGGAGATTGGGTATTTTTACGGCTACAACCATACAAACAAATGTCCCTCAAGCAAGCTAAGAAGGATAATAAATTATCAACAAAGTACTATGGTCCTTACAAGGTGTTGCAAAAGATTGGTACTATGGCATACAAATTGGAGCTTCCTGCTTCTTCGCGAGTACATCCAGTTTTCCATGTTTCACGCTTAAAGAAGGTTATAGGAGAAAATCTTCCAGTTCAAACAATATTGCCAGAACTTGATGAGGAAGGAAAAATCATATTGGAACCAGAAGCGGTCATGGAAACAAGAACTCGACAACTACGGAATCGATCAATTTCAGAGTATCTCATCAAGTGGAAGAACTTACCCACTGAAGATTTTACATGGGAGGATGAGAATTTTATACAGAAGCACCCAGAGCTACTCAAGCATTGAGGACAACACTTTTTTGAAGGAGAGGGGCATGTTAGGTCCCTATATTACTAGTTTAGCCCCTTATTTTTATTAGTGTAGCCCCCTTATTGTTATTATTGTAGCCCCAATATTGTTATTATTGTGCCCTTACATTGTTATTGTTAGGTCGGCTAGGATTACATTGTGGCCCCACTAGGATTACAGTGTGGCCCCATAGACTCCTATTTATAGAAAGGAGGTTTTTTCATTTGTATCATGCAAGAATTGTTCATTCATGTTATGTATTGGAGGTTCCCCCCTCGAAGTGGCTTTTTTCTAAGGCCTTGATATATCTTTTCTTCTATTTTTGGAGTTGGTTTCACAACATATAGAATCCTAATAGGTTATCTATTTATTATTAGTACATTCTACTTGAAAATATTCTCTTATACCTTCTACCAAATTTTTCGTAAACTCATCTACAGAGAACTTGGTCTCACATCTAGTTAAGGAAAATTGGAATCTATGGATGAAAGAGGTCATAAATTCCCACTTTCCTTGCTTTAATCATATAAGAATAATCACTTCATATACATATTTTATTTAATAGCATACATTCCAAAAAACTTATCACATAGTTTATCAAAAGACATGATAGAATTCTTGGGAAGGTTTTCAAACCATTCAAAGGCTAACCTAGTAAGAGTTGGTGGAAAGAATTTGGCCATAAATTTTAGACACATATTCAAGTATTTACAAATGTTGATGAAACTAGACAAGTGTGTTAGAGAGATAACCCTCGTCCACTAGAGAGGCCCAAACACAAGAATGCTACACAAGAGAAGCATGGAGATATGTGCCCTTAAGCATAAACCACTCTATAAGGGAGATCAATAATATCATAAGATGATGGAATAGAAATGAAATCTCTGGTGTATTTATACAAAAAAAGGGATTGTTCCACGTGTTAATGAGCCTACATGTACAATTTTTACTAGGTTGGCCTTATCCTCTTCTTAGTATTATAAAACATTATAATAAATTATCGAAGGATGGCCTTAACCATGATGAAAAATACATTAATATACATATAAGTGTGTTGAGGCATGAATATTACACTCATAATTCTAAAAAAAATTCACATCTCTAAAATTTATTTCATCCAGTGGCAATCCCTCATGATTTCCCTTTTGTGCTTAAAACAATAAACTCCCATTAATCTAGGGGATCAAATATATGCTAAAAAATGAAAATGCTCATAATATCCTAAAACTACCGCCAAATTTTACATCTCATTGTTCTAATTCCAACGGTGCTTGAATTTAGTCAATCCGACACTGTATGAGGAAGTTGTCACATTCGAAATATTTTGGAAAATAGTTAAAAAAAAAAATTGCAGGGTTGACTGGGTAGTGTACGAATGACACGTGGTCGTCTCTTTTTTGATATGTTTCTGACGTCAGTAGGATGATGGAGTAGTATAGAACCAATCAGAAACTGACACGTGGCCTAGTCGTATGTGGAAAATTGGCATGTTTTTATTGGTTGAAGGTGATTTGGTATGGGCCAATCACGAAGTGTTCGATGGCCCAATCTCAGGGTGCCATGTGGCACTCCAAATGAGAAAAAAATTGGTTGGTTTTATTGACCAACCCTCAATAGTTTCAAAATGTCAACCTCCCATAAAATAACCAAATGCTCTATCGTTGTACCACCATTGTTCCTTGTTAAATGTAGGTGGTTAGTTTTTATTTATTGTCATATCATTTGGTGGTTGGGGGGAAGGGCTGGGTTGGAGGGTGAAACCGACTGGCCTAACCCCAGGACATATGGTAACTCTGTGACCATCGACAGAAGGTTGGAAGGGTGGGGTGAATTGTACCCTGACCATGCCCTATACCACAATTATGTTATCCATGGAAATCATGGGCGGAGACTTGGCGAGAGCTACGGAGAAGGGGAAAAAGTTTGTGCCAGTCCTAGGTCTTATCAACTGATGGAGGACTGGGAGTGGGGATGGGAGGTGCGTGGCCTATGGATCACGTCGCACAGTCACGTGTTATTCCATATGACTTTAAAGTGGGTGGAGATAATGATAGAGGGCTTGAATTGTTTATATATATATATATATATATATATATATATATATATATATATAAAATTCAAACACCAATCCCCCTAAAAAGAGCAGCTCGAACCTGAGACCTCTGAGATACTAACAAAATTACAAATCAACACACCAAGAAGTGTGTTTGTGCCTAAGTTTGTAGAGTGAGGCCATTTGTAGAGAGTTTGACATGCATAATGGAGAAAGAGGCCTAACTTGGACATTTTTTAGCATTTGTGAGCCCAAGAAGAGCCTACACATGGGTTTTTTGGCATTCTGGTTGCAATGGAAGTGTTATGTTTTCAATTTGAGCATTGTATGTTGATATAGTTTAACATTTGATCATATAATATAACGGGCCACATTTGGGAGATAGATCCAGAGATGTAGAATAGGAGGAGTGAACTCTGCCATCAATTTATTTTGTTTTGATGTTGATTTTTGTCCATTTTAACTATTGAAAAATTGCAACATTTAACTTAGTTTGTGTTCTTTTGCAATCATGATCAATTGCCTAAAAGACAAACTAGCTTAAAAAACTTTACATGAAACCTTAATTTTTAATTTTAGATCTATTATTATATGTTGACAATGCTGGATCCACCAAAATTCATTCGACATCCCCGATATGAAGCCCCAGTTATACCTCACACCATTGGGTATAGGAGTCCCATCTGGAAAAAAGGCTCGATTTCCTTATTCCTAAATATGTGCCTTGGCTCTTGCTGTCAACACGAGAGAGTGATGCCAGTGTACTTTCGAAAAGAAAGGGGGGTGTGCCTGGTGAGTTTATGATTGCAAGTGTGTCAATGCTCTTCTATCGCAAAAGGGGGAGAAAAAGTGAGTCTCTAAGATAGAGGTAATAGTACCACTCAAGAAGAGACACACGTGGACCGAAGGATTCCGTCTAAAAACTAGAAGAATAGTCCACAACGGATGTGAAGGTAATTACACAAAATAAAATAAGAAATATATGTCTAATATCATGTGGAATAGTCCACAAGGATGGGACAATAGATACAACCATTGCAACAAATTCTCAACAAGACGAGCACTAAAATAAAAGAAATAGTTAAACTATCTTAGTACACGTGAAAAGAAAATATGAAGTACAACCATCTGCAGAATAGTCTTACAAACATTCATAAATCATGCGTAAAGAAAATTTTTTCCTTGAAAGGATTCTATTATTAAGTAAAAGTCCCAATACACATATATACAATGAACCTCACTAAATCCAATAGTGGAGCATTGGAGCCACTCTTTGCTCCACAAAAGAACCAAATATTCTCTCTATTGCTTTGTTGGTGCAACTAAGGTGCAAAAGGCCTTTTCTCATACAATGAGGGAGTATATATAACCAAGGGAGAATTTTTTACTACCCCCATGACTATTCGACTTCCCATGAATTTTCCACTTACATGACTCTTTACATTCATGCGTGTCCTTTAGACTTCCACTTTACAATAAATTTGTTTACAATGGACATGATATACAATATTGATGTGGCGATATGACCACTCATGACATGACATGACAATGCTGACATGGATTGCTTGATGATATGGTAATGTTAAGACATTGCTGCTACTGAGAGTTGTGTCTTCATGAAAGAAATCTCCTGCACTCCTTCGCAAGCCTTGGTGATAGGGAGTCTTCAATGATCTCAAATCTTGGAAAGTGGTTGCAAACTAGTATCCTTTCACTTTCTCTCGATCAATAATCTTGTAAGTTCAACCTCAAGAGTTCCTTTGAGCATTATTTCTACCTTACTTTATTTCTTTCTCATCTCTCCATGACTTGATAGAGAACTTGTTCCTGCAATTCACTCATGATGGGACGACATCAATCAGAAAACCCCTAGTCTAAGATGATACATTCTGATCTATAAACTAAGCCTAGGAAAGGTGGCACACTGGGGAAGGAGGCTTAGTGACTGTACAGTTCATAAAAGAAAGGGATAGCCATGAGACTTAAGACTGTGTAGTGCGTAGTTTAGGTTGGGCTAAGGGACATGAATGCAAAGTTTCCGGAGTCAGAGGGGACATGCAGCAAGGATGAGAGTTGGGAAAGCCAACTTTGCAGTGTGCAGTTCTAAGGCTCAAAGGATGAGCTTGTGTCTTGAAGATGCGAAGTGCATAGTTCAATCCGGGCTAGAGGCCTCAACTGTGCAATTCTGGAGGTTAACGTTGAGTTATGGTCACCAAAATTGCGCAAAGGGGTAGTTCTTGTGAAGCTAGCACTCTGCACTCTGTAGTGCTAAGAAGTAGGGTCACAAACAAAAGAATCAGACTACACACCTCAAGGGAGGCCTGTTGAGGCTAGGTTTCTTGGTCGGAAGGTTTTCTGGAAAATAACTAAGTGTTGGACCGATGAGTTTGATGTGAACATTGATGAAATTCAAATATGATAACACACTTATCATACTTGATGACTCAAAAAAAATATACCACATGAGACAAATAATTCTCCTCCACGTGATGAATTCACGCCCAATTATGACAAGTGAAACACCATAGGTATACTTTGCGACGACCGTGATGAAACTTGTGCCATAGTGCTCAAGAATTTGGAAATAGGTGCGGCGAATACTTATAGGGTGAGAAAAACTCATTGACATAAACATAACCTCTTGAAATTACTGGGACAAGTTGATAGAATCGCTACCATAACCAACATGGCAAACAAAGATACTTTTCCTATCTTGCGAAGGGATCACAACCCATTAATAAAGTAATGAGATGAACTTCAAAGTTTGCGAAAATCGTTAACAAGACCAAGGAAGGCTCCAAAATTTATGTATAGGCCAAAATTTTGGAGGGGGTTGTAGCGGCTACAACACTTAGATAAACACTGGTAGAATTCCAAGTTCTTTGTTTTGGTTAACTTCTTTTGTGTAGGGCCTTGGTTCTTCAAGGAGTATTGATTCATCATGTATATTTCTTTGGATTTTCCCACTTAGCCCGCAAATAGACCAAGTACCCATTATGCCACTTCAGTTTAAATTGACAAAGATTCAGCGTGCTCATAAAGTTTCAAACAGGGGGAGAGTGATTAAGTTATTGAGTATCAGATTTCCATAGTATAAGTTTTCATCTCTAGTGTTGCTCCATTGCCACCAGGCCTAGACAATACCCTGTCGGAGTCACTTCAGGAAAAAAACATTGTTCTGCTACTAACGAGCCAGAACAATACCCCGTCAGAGTTTCTTTCTTCACATATCTATGCAAGAAGTCTTTCTCTTCTTTCAACTTTATTTATTATTTTAAAAGAGGACTATGCATTGGTACTTATTTATTTTGGGCGGAAGAGGGATCTCTAATTATTGATAGAAGGAGAGGTTTTTCCTTCAGAGAAGTATATAAGTTCCTCTGATTTAGTTTTTCTCATTTAGATTTCCTCATCCTCCCCTTTTATTGATTGGATAAGCATGAAAAAAATAAAATAAAAGGCTTGAGTATGGACATAAGGTTTCCTAGGTAGGCACAAGTTCATGGTTAGCCCAATACTATCCTTAAGGATAGATCGTATTTTCTTTTGGAACTTCATCGACAAAAAGACATGACCAAAACAAGGAAGACATACCAATGACCAACCAAATGTTGAAGTGTCACAAGGTTCCTGAGACTTCATCCACACACAATCCTAGAAACCAACACGAGTACAACACTTTATACATAAGACAAATAAAACATGAAACAAAGCATACAAAAAGAATGAAAAAACAAAAAAAATGGTGAAAATAAACTATGTACATAGTGTGGGGCAAAATTTTTCCAAAAATTCAAAGTGCTCAGAATCTTACCAAATTAGAAAGACCAGATAGGGCTCGTTTCTAGGAATCCGGTGCACTTCATTTCACTCAAAACAAAGTCTATATCTGAAAGTTAGAGCCTGCTGATCACCGTGTCAAACAGGGTCAAGGGTCAAAATTTGGGTATTTCTCTGGCCCAATGACAGGATGACAAGTGTCAAATTGTGTTTGGATGTGACTTATTGAAATTTAATTGGTTTTTGATGAACCAATTGGGTGTTGACACGTGGCAAGCTTAGAGGCCGCCACGTGCCCCCCCCTTCCAAGGTTGAATTTGGTAAAGTGTAAGGTCAAATTCATTTGAATGGTTGGGAAAATTTTTTATTAAAGGTTTGGGCAGAGGTTAGGGTCAAATCCGAGACCTCCCCCACACAAGCGCACATCATTATTGCCACACCAGAGCGTTGGGTCTTAACCCATATGGCAACCAAAACATATTTAAGTTTAAAGAAGGTTTCGGGCGAAGGTTATGAGGGCCAACCCCGAAGAGCCAGCCCTTGGACCATGGAAGCATAGTGCGTGACCAAGTGCAGAGGCCCAAGCTAATGGCCTACTAACTCGGGATTAATTATCCCATCATCAAACTTAATGCACTAATCATATTTTTTTAAATGCATAATTTTTAATTGTGCACTTAGCACTAAACTTGCAGTTAAATTCCACTTAAGATTAACTAACCTTGAGATTAATTCGACAGTCAGTTTGGTGGGTCTGCCAATTTCGACGCCAACCCCAGATTTGGCGGTGCTAATTGGAGTTTCTCCATAATTGGAGGAGTTTTCCTAAGAAATATTGAGGAAGCCATAAATTTGGCATATTTCGACAAATTTTGGCTCAAGAAGAGTCATTCCTAAATGAGTTGGATGCTATGAGTAGGATGGTGTAGGTTGCAAAGGCGTTGGAGCACTTCTGTAAGTGATTTTTCCACTTTGAAGATTAAAGAAGCGTAGGGCCAGCAGGAGAGGAGGTCATGCCTAGATCATCTGAAGACAATTTTTAGATCTTGAAGAGTATATTTTGAGGTTTTTGGGTCTTCTCAATCCAATGGAGTAGGTTGCAAAGACATTTGAGCATTGGAGGTGCATGTAATCATAGAATTGACCATGAATCAAAAGAGGGCCTATCCAGTTGAAGCAGGTCCATGGAGATGTAGCCCAGGGGTGAACTCCATTATCAACTATTGTGCAATGTGTTTTATATGTGTTAATTCTATGTAATTTATTTGTTGTACATATGTTTTTAACAACTAACTAACTCATAAATTTATAAAAAAAGACAGAAAACTTAACACATAAACCCTCACATAACTGGTTAATTTGAGATGATCCTAAACACATTTATTTTTAACTGATGAGGGAGCTAGCAAAGAAAAACCGGTTTTCCCATATTCAGATCAAGTTGGTATCAGAGAACAATTTAGCTCATTTAAGCCTGAGATGGTTTTCCAAGGTTAGCTAGAGAATTAACTATTGGTTTTGTATTTGTGTAAGGAGAATTTAGCTGTGTGAAAGTTTATGTGTGTGAAGAGAAGGGAAATATTGAGAGCTCAGATCTAAAAATTCAATATTACTTAGCAAAAGTATTTGATAGAGAGATGTTTCATAAGCTCTATATCATGAATGATATGGCTCAAGAGATGCATGAAGGTAAGAGGGAGAGAATTATACTTCAAGAGCGGTTGATAGCCATGAAGGAGGAGAAGCAAGAGCTTCTAGAAAAGATGCATGATATGGAGACTCAACTCCATATTGAAATTGAAAACCTAGCAAGGTTGCATGAGATGGAGACTCAACTCCATGATGCAAAATAAGTTTTAGCCAAGTATGTGCTTGAAAAATAGGTATGCAATTCAAGTTTATTTTCTATTTCCTCTCAAAATGAATATGTAGGTGCTTTTGGAAGACACACTAGAGAAATATGGTCCAAATTATTGATGAATATGGGCTATGAAGGTAAAGGATTAGGAAAACATGCACAAGGCATAATTGAGCCAATTTTTGTTGAGGAAAGGCCTAGGTATTTGGGTCTTGGATATGGAAAACATGATGGAGAATTCTCCAAATATAAGGAGGCAGATGAAGGTGTTCCAAGAAGTACTTTCATTACATGTTCATTACTTCAATATTGTGAAGATTGTGTTCATGAGGAATGAAATTTTTTTACACTCACTTTGCAAGAAGATGCTCATACGAATGCAGCTAATGAGAATGTCAAACAAGAAGATGTTGAAAGCTCTAAATTCATTGAAGCCATGTCGGTATTCCAAAGAGAGCCACTACCTAATCAAATTCATCTCCTCATGTAGGTGACAAAGGTGAATGCTCAAGGTATAAATATGTTTTTAATCAAGTTGCTTTTGATTATGATAAGCATGATAAATCTTCACATAATATTTGGAGAAAGTTTACATGTCACTTTTGTGGTTTGAATAACCATACTATTTCAAGATGTTGGAAGAAGATAGCCATGCACAAGAAACTTTCAAAAAAAAGGAGGCATAAAGCCAAAGGTCCATTGGTCAAAGCAAGTCATGTTGAAAAGAAGATGCAATTGTTTTGCACTCATTTCCATAAGCAAGGTCATTGTAGAAAAGTGTTGGACTTTGTATCCAAAGAGTCATCCATGACATTTGAAGAAGGTGGAAAGAGATCTTGACAATAATGGAAAGGAAGGTTCCATAATTGATGTGGGTCAAGATGACTCACATGATGAAGTGCAGCTGAAAGAAGCACCATTGAAATGGTTTAGTAATAGATGGTTAGCTTTATTATCCAATTAAGGCCTTTCATGTCTTTTGATAATTGATGCATTTCTTTGCCAATTGAATGTATGTTGCATATTGCATGAAGCAAGATGTTGGAAAATTAGAGTTATGTTGACTCACTTAGATGCATTAAAAATGGCAAGTTGTAGTTGCATGTTTATGCTAGGAAGGTGTTTGAAAGTGGAGTACGTTGACTCACTTTGTTTATTATGTATGTTTGTCAACTTGAGAGTGTCGATCATTTTCACATGCATGAGTGTCAACTTGTGTTTGGTCTATAGGTTTGTACACCAAGATGTAAGAGTATATGGTGATGTTCACATGATGTGAAATTTGTTGTTTTGAAGGAGCAAAAGGATATGTCATCAAGTTATGTTTCTTACATGATGTGTTTTTCAGATTGATGGTTGTGTTTGTGACAAGATGTCGTAGGATTTTTGGAAGGTCCACTCTTGAGCGAGAGGCTTATGATTAGCCTTCATTCCCAAATCATGGCATGATAAACATGTCAATACTGGATGATGATGGGCAAGATGGACAAGATGATGTTACCAAGATTAATCCCTCTTGTGAACAAGATCGATCTCCCTAGTACTCCAACGAGTAACTAGAAACAAAGGTCCATTTTAATATCTCTTTCTCTATATTATATGTATTTTAAGATCATTATAATAGTAAAGTAGAGATGACATGCTCCTACCTTGAAATCCAAAAATGTCTGATGTTGTCCTTTGTTCGTCGCTCCAAAGTAGTTCTCCAATGATGAGTAGAACCTGTAATCAAAGAAAATAAAAATAATCAAAGCATTTGCAATATATAATAATAAAAAATTAATAATCCAACTTAGTGATCAAGGAATCTAAGTATTGACATCATTCCCATGAATTCAGAAACAAGACAATGAGAAAAAGTGATCCATATGTATTATCATAAATTATAAAGAGAAATCTTACGAACAGATGCCTTGATGTTGTACAAATTTATTCCAAGGTCTGAGAAATCATTCTCCTTCATTCTGATAAGCCTTCCTATATAAAATTACCAGCATGAAGTCATAGACACTGTAATATTCCCAAATGGGAAAAGCAGGAATGTAGCTCATAATAATGGAAATAGTAGCAAGTATTAACACATTACATGTGAGCCAAATGATAGATCCATGATATTATGTATAATAGAATAAATAAGCACAATATCTTGGGGATCAAGCCCCTCAAGATAGGCAAAAGAAGCCTCCAATGCCAAAATGCACCCAAAAGATGTAATACACTGCTACAGAAAGTAACGAAGCAAGAAAAATGAAGTTTTAGTGAATAATACTACAGCTGGAACATATATATAGATGGATCTAATAAGATCATGCTCGTACAGGGCAAAAAATGGAGATCTATGCTCCTCAACACTTTTCCAAGACAACCCAGGATGGGTTTCTAGAAATACACTAAATATGAATGGTGGATCTAAAGCCCTAGGGTTGAAGATGCACTGCAACTAAATCACATATAATGAGGTGGTTGAATCTGATGTTGATATGAAATAACTCCTACAAAAGGACTCTCTCAATGAAGGGTTGATCCCTTTAATGGAAAGCAAACTATTGCTACCGAGGAAACTGCTGCTACTGGAAACTACTACTTCTGAGGAGAAGAAACCTGTACAGAAGGATATTAGAGTGCTAATAATGATCCAGGATTTTAATTATGGATTCTAATAAAAAAACCCACAAAAACCCAAAACTATTTTGGCCAGATTTTAAATTTGGATTTTTGGCCATTTTTGGGTTGCCCACTGCAACAACTCACTAAAATAACGCAGATCTGGATTGGAACTACGCTGTAGGGGATAAATCACCGTATCCCATTGCCAAATATATAAAATAAGCCCAAGGGGATCCTTTACTGGCCTCCTAATGGAAGTAAACCTTCCTCCACTGCAAAACTAGCTCAAAGAACACCCAATACAATATTCCACTGCTGCACCCTGCAACTCAGCACATCTCTCAACAGGAAATGCATTGTACCATAAGACTAAATCTTGGCCTGAAACATAAATGTGGAAATATAGTTCAAAATCTCTTCCCATGAGGCTTCTCAAGGATACAGGTGGGATTCCTGATCAGGAACACTTGGTGCTAAACATCACTTCAATCTTAGCTAAACAACTGAAGAAAGCTTATATGTCTAAACAAACCATATAATCAAAACATAAACATATCATAACATGAATAAATGGCTACATTCCTCTTCATTTTATAATAAGTGAGCTTCCAAACCTTAAGTCCCATCCATTACTAACACTACTTCCATGCAATGTGTCTCCATCTAAAACAGCGTTGTTCCTCATTGAATGCCACTCCTCCATGACAATGCTATTGATTTGGTCAAAGTTGACCCAGTCCACATGCTCTAGCCCCTGTTTACACCTTAAGGTGCTTTATTAAGCTGAAAAGATGATCCACTTTCACATGAGAAGTGGTTTTATTCTTAATAAAGAGATTTATGGGTCTCCCTACCCACTTATTCATCAAACAAGAAAGAAAAATTAGATTTTAATATTCCAATTAACTGCATGCTAATTTAGTAATATTACAATCCTCCCCTCCCAAATTTTTCTTGTCCTCAAGAAAATGCAAGGATAGATTCTAAAAAATATAGGGAACCTTCATCCCCATATGAAGCTCCATCCTCCAAGCTATCATCCATATAAAATGAATCACCCTCCAAAATGGTAATTCATAGAAAAAATCCTCCCATGTGAGAGGATCCTCCCTAAGAAATAAGTCAATCATGTGGCTCCCTCTATGAAGAAACAAGTGATGCAATGTAGCAGCCATATAATGTCCCATGCTCCCCTTGAAGCATGAAGAAGTGTGGGAAGTTTCATTCCCAATGGATACATCTGACCAATGTGTCATCCCTCCAATCATGTCCCCAATAATAATACGAACATCATCAACATATCGTATCAAAAACAGTGATGCAAAAACAATGAAATGAAATAATGGAGGTGGATCATAGTCCCACATGTGGAACTAGCACAATATATCTCCTGACTGCATCAGATAGTGATATGGTAAGTGGTTTCCCCACCACTTACTTGCTTCCCAAGTCTTCTCACAATGGCTGAAAAGGTGAGAAATGTTTGGTGCTTTTGGAGTGCACCCACAGTGATACAACATCTCCCTATATCCTCCAAGGGAGTGGCCATGTTCAGAAGTGTTTATGGCCCAAAGTTGACTATGAATTTTATATGGAAGAATGCTTCTCCTTGGAGAAATGGCCTGCATATACATGGTAAAGGAATGCAAATAATCATTAAATGAAACATCATGTACATAAGCATGTTCCTTACCAAAATTTCTGCTCATACAAATGGAGTGGTCCATAGATAGATCCCCTCTCATTCCAAAAGAGGAAAGAGGTGGTTGTGATAACTCCTTCATTGAGTTATGTGTCTCTCCCATCTCCACATGGTCCATGCATATTTTAAAATGCTAATATAGTTACTCTTCAAAGCCTTCCCAACTATAGCTCTCCATGATAGTTTTGTAGGCTCTCATGGAATAAGTATGGCTGAAAAGAGAATCTTCATGTGCTCTTTGTAACAACTTCTCATTGAGATTGGAGGCTCTAGATAAGAAGATCCTTCCATGATAATAAATGACTTCATCTTGGACTGAATAGCCCTCTTCATGTAGCTGGTCATCAAGTATCATGCATGTGAAAAAATCCTTGGAATAATCCACCCATAACTGGGATTTCCAATATGGATCTATCCTCCATAGTGACAGCACTGATGATATATCACAAAGAACATCTATCATATGACTATCCTCCTCTTTGACATCTCCCATAACAAAGGTACATATTCGAAGGCTGATATCCTTCCCATGTTTCTCCTCCCACAGCGCAAAATCTAAAATGAGAGTGGGTAATGATGATGTTTGGAGAATGCCTCCCTCCTTGATTCTACCCAAGACTCTCAACACTATACAATGACTTCCCACTATTCCCACTCCTCGTGGATCTATAAGTGGTAAAAAATGTTGAGAGAAATCTTTTATCCTCTTCCAATCAGGGGGTCTCCCTGGTGGAATGCCTCTATGTAATGAAACATCAAGGCCTAGAGTAGGTTGTAAATGTGAATGGAATGATTTGTCCTTGCTTTCACTATGAAAATCATCCTCTTTCTTTTGTATATAAATATTCTGAAGAGGATGGGTGTATATGTTTCCCATAATTTGGTGCTGGCCCTCCTTCTCATTTCCTCCTACCTTCTGTAAGATCTCATAGTCTAAGGTGACTTTTTCAATTGTAATCAATCTATGTACACCCAACATCTCATTGGTGTCAAAATTATTGATAAAAAAAGGATGATCTATCATAGTGTGTGTCCCCAAAATTGCATTCAATGTTGGAACACACTTCCTCCATTGTTTTATCTCATTGCCTATCAACATAGACACATGCTGCTCATGATCTTCATATGTAAGATCCTTTGGAACTTCTTACAAAGATGCAAGAGCTCCTCTTGTTGAAGCAATTGTTTCATCTCCATATCCAAATAGAAGTAGATCTCCTCCTGCTGTCATAGCATTGGAGGATCTTTGGAGCTCTTCCTCTTCCTTCTCCTCATCAATGGAGAATACCTCATCATTAAGAGATCCATTGACTTGATCTCCTTTTGAAAAAGGAATCCTCATGTCTTCTTCTTAAGAATAAAGTTCTTGTTGAAGTGGGGCCTTTGCCCTTGGCAAAGCATGTTGCAGATCTTTAACCCCCTCAACAATGTTCTTAAATGGAGTTGGCTTCATTGATCCTTCTAACTCATGCAAAGGTTATGATTTATTGGGTTTGGTTTTCTCTCCCAAGGAAGTTTCAGATTGTTTTAAATCAAATATTTTCACTAACCTCCTAGTGAAATTTGCATAAGTAGATATATTTGCATTATTCAATGAAGAAGATTCAAATAACCACCAGGCATAAGCCTTACCTTCAAGATGCAACGCTGCTACTCTAATGGTTTCCTCTTCTGAAACTTGATGTAGTTGTAAATATGTGTCTAGCTCCTTTACCCAAGCCTTAGTTGTGCTCTTGGGTGACCCATCAAAAGTAGGCAAAAAGAATCCACCCAAAGTGTGCTGCATGCACCCTGTCCTTCTATTGTGATTACTAGGTCTCCTCTCTTCTTTGAGTTGACAAAATCCTTGGAAGTTTAGATGCTCCTTGAATCTTCTATACTGAGATTCATATTCTTAGAGATAGTCACCAAGAGCATCCTCCTTTGGTGTTTCTCCTTCTTCTTATTCTCTTGCCAAGAATGTAGGCATGGTACCACATTGTAGATATTATTGTGTGTCTGGATGCTCACACACATAATATGAAGAATTTGAGCTTTCTTCATGTACAAATATTCTTAAGGGATCTTCATGTCTTTCCCTCCTCATTCCCTTTATTTCTATTTTAATCTCATGCATAGTTTGGAGAAGAAGTTTTGAAAACTTCTTTCCCTTCATTTCTCCAAATAATGGAGACTTACCTTTGTCTCTTCTGTAAGCCTTCTCTTCTGTGAGAAGCCTCTTCTTCTTCTGATAAAATTGAGGCAATCTCTTCATAGGCTAAGCCAAGATTATGCTCTGATACCACTGTAATATTCCCAAATGGGAAAAGCATGAATATAGCTCATACTAATGGAAATAGAAGCAAGTATTAACACATTACATGTGAGCCAAATGACAGATACATGGTATTACGTATAACAACAATAAATAAGTACAAGATCTTGGGGATCAATCCCCTCAAGATAGGCAAAAGAAGCCTCCAATGCCAAAATGTACCCAAAACATGTAATACACTACTACACAAAGTAATGAAGTAAAAAAAACACCATTTTAGTGACTAATACTGTAGCTGGAACATATATATAAATGGATCTGATAATATCATGCTCATACAGGGGCAAAAATGGATATATATGCTCCTCAACACTTTTCCAAGACAAACCAGGATGGGTTTCCCGAAATAAACTAAATATGAATGGTGGATCTAAAGCCCTAGGGATGAAGATGCACTGCAGTTGAAGCACATAGAAGGAGGTGGATGAATCTGATGTAGATATGAAAGAACTCCTCCAAAAGGACTCTCTCAATGAAGGGTTGATCCCTTCAATGGAAAGAAAACTATTGTTGCCGACGAAACTGCTACTGTTGGAAACTACTACTTCTAAGGAGAAGAACCATGTGCAGAAGGCTGTTAGACAACTTATAATGATTTGGGATTTTAACCATGTATTCTACTAAAAAAACCCAGAATTGGTTTGGCTAGATTTTAAATTTGGAGTTTCGACCATTTTTGGGTTGCCCACTGCAACAACTCACTAAAATAATGAAGATCTAGAATGGAATTGTGTTGTAGCGGATACATCACCTTGTCCTATTACAAAATATATCAAATAAGCCCAAGGGGATCCTGTACTGGCCTTCCAGTGGAAGGAAACCTTCCTCCACTACAAAACTAGCTCAGAGAACACCCAATACAATATTCCATTGCTGTACCCTACAACTCAGCACATCTCTCAACAGAAACTGTGTTGTACCACAATACTGAATCTTGGCCTAAAACCTGAATGTGGAAATATAGTGCAAAATCTCTTCCTATGAGGCTTCTCAAGGATATAGGTGGGATTCCTGAGCAGGAACACCCGTTGCTAAACATCACTGCAATCTTAACTAAACAGTTTAAGAAAGCTAATATGTCTAAAAAAACCATATAATCAAAACATAAACATATCATAACATGAATAATATGGCTTCCATCCTCTTCCTTTTATAATAAATGAGCTTCCAAACCCTAAGCCCCATCCATTAATGACACTACTTCCATGCAATGTGTCTCCATCTAAAACTATGTTGTTCCTCATTGAATGCCACTCCTTCATGACAATGTTGTTGATTTGGTCAAAGTTGACCCAATACACATGCTCTAGCCCCTGTTCACACCTTAGGGTGCTTTATTAAGATGAAAAGATGATCCACTTTCCCATGAGAAGTGGTTTTATTCTTAATAAAGAGATTTATGGGTCTCCTTACCCACTTATTAATCAAAACAAGAAAGAAAAATTAGATTTTAATATTCTAATTAACTGCATGCTAATTTATGAATATTACAGACACAAAGGTGTGATATTTAGTGTGTCAACAATAAATCACTAGTATAGAAAGTATGCACTCTATGAAATCTCTCTAGCTTAGAAACTATACAGATCAGTTTCTATTCACATTAATAACCTAGGTATCTATCCTTAAACCTGAAACTTGAGCTCAATATATAGGGATATTGAAGTAGTTTCAGATCCATTAAGAGAGGGATGTATTCCTCCCATGAAGGGATTTGAGTTCCTTGGACCAAGGGATAAGCTCCATGAGTGGAGGGATAAAGCTCGAACTGGCACACTTCTAGAGGCTTCCAGTTGGGAGAATATTCAACCAACTAGGCTTCTAGAAGTTAATATTCATTTTTACTTAATTTTCATGGGGGTGCGCAGGTTTTAGTGGAAAAAAAGCGGCGATCGTTGCTACTAATGGAAGGATCATCAACACATGCGCAGGGAAAGGCTGGTAAAACCACAGAGGTAAAATTTTAAGGGTTTTACAAAGCTTTTCTCCAATTTACAAGACTTGATTCAGGAACATGAGTGTTTTTGACGTCTAAGGAAACATGATATGGATGGTGATAGACCCATATGAACAGTCAAATGTCATGGTGACAAAATTATGTGTAACAAATGCCACAAAGTTTGCATCCAAAACAACAGCCATTGTAGAACATTTTATGTGTTGACAACATGAAGGGAAAGGGTTGGCGAATGCATTCTTCCATATGTGGAATTTGGAACCATGGATGTAAAAGGAATGGTCATTTATTTTATTGCTATTACTAATGCTGGAACTCATTGTTGTAGTTCACTCAGATGGGTTTAACTTGGAAACGTGGTTTCCAAGGAGAAGCTTTCATCAAATGGGCTTATCAATCAACAAGAAGCTAACAAGTGTTGGATTGGGTTATCGAAAAAAGGATGAAATTGGTTGAAATGCCAAGCAATTTGCAAGGCAAGGCATGATAGTGAACCCAAGTGGTTTTCATTGAGATTTTTCCAAGTAGAATAAAGTTGATAGAACTTGGGAAAGAGAAGAGTATTCAACTCTCATAAGATAACCAACTTTTGTGGGAAGAACAAGGAGGAGCCTCATCTAAATAAGGAGCTGATAAATCCAAGACTCATGCAGAATGTTGCAAAATCTTGTTTTAATGCATATTAGACACACATATTGGCCATACCCCAATGAGTCAAGAAAACATGCCAATTAAAAAACCAGCCATGACAAATATCAATCCCTTGCTGCATTTAGTCGATAAAACATGTCATTTTACAAATCTCAAGTATGAATGGCTCTCACCATTTTTTGTAGATATTCCATAATGTTTGCATTGTGTGTGGTATATGCTAGAGCCTGTTACAATTTTAGTATAGATAAAAGTGCTTTCTCAAAAGGGTTATGTCATGAGAGCTCCAACCTTCAATTACTTAAAGTTCCCCATCATTGCCACTTCACGAAGGTAAAAAAACATAACATGTATAAATTACAATAAAATATGCATAGATATTGTCTGTGTAGTCGAGACCACCTTTTCTGTTGGTCTTATAAAACCCTTGAGATGACATTATCATTGTAAAGAATGAGAAGAAAAAACAATTACCAATCATTCTAAATGAATAGAGAGTTGTTGTGAGCTCGAGACCACCTCTCCTAGCTCCTCTCTAAATAATCGTCAGGAAAATGGGAATATATTGAACAAGTTCCAACTCACACACAAGAGTTCACTGGTCATTATGTTTCCATGAATCATTGAGCTAACCAGACCATCTAACAATCCCGATATGTTGATCAAAGCATACACTGCTGGGATGATGAATATAAAAAAATCATCAAAAATAAAATCTCTTTACTATTTTCAATTTCTTTTGATATCCTGGGTGGCCTGAATATGGTTTGGCATGAAAATCCCTCAAGATAATTTTCTTGAGCTCACTATCATCTAACACATAGATCCTGTCCCTGAATCTCCCCAAGCCATATGATGTAAGATGATAATCCAAATCCTGATCACATGTACCGTGCTATAACCTGTGCATAATCTCCCTATACTTTTCATACTATTGTCCTACCTGTAATATATGATCCTGTAAATATGTCCCATATGATATAAATGTTGCAACATGGTTCAAATGCACTTTCTAGCTGAGAGCATATGCAACCCTTGTCTCATTTTCCTTAATGTATCTGATCTCAATTTTGAACTCACTAAGGGTATCCAACCATCTAGCTTCCCTAGAATTCAAATTTTGTTGGTTAAATAGATATCTCAACCCACTGTGATCGCTTATAAAAAAAAACCTCCTTCCAAAAAGATAATGTCTCCACATCTTCAATGCACGTATGATTGCTCCAACTCAAGATCGTGTGTTGGATAATTATGTTTTTGCTCATTCAGTTTCCTAGACTTATAGAATATTACATGTACTTCCTACATAAGTACTCCACCAAGCCCTCTATTACAAGAATTTGTACACACTACGAACACTTTATCTGGATCTGTAATATTTAAAACTGGAGCATTGGTCAATACTTGTTGCAACTTCTCAAAACTAGATGCACATTCATTTGTACATTAAAAAGTATTACCTTTCCTCTACAATGATGTAATAGGATAGGAAATGCGTGAGAAGTTCCTAATGAACCTCTTGTAGTAACTTGGTAGTCCCACGAATGATTTGAATTTATCCACATGTCTAGGAGTTTCCCATTCCATGATAGTTTTATCTTTTCTGGATCCATTACTGTTCCTGCCTAGGAAAAACATGTCCCAAGTAATGTACCTTTTTCTGAAAGAAACTGAACTTGATAAGAT
Source organism: Pinus albicaulis (assembly GCA_034641835.2). NCBI lineage: Eukaryota > Viridiplantae > Streptophyta > Pinopsida > Pinales > Pinaceae > Pinus > Pinus albicaulis. The sequence continues at coordinate 874,965,586 of CM076575.1, read as the reverse complement.
TGGCATACAAATGATGCACTCTTAGAAATATCAACACTGCTGCTAAATGTTTGACATGCTCTTCCAACTCATTCTTAGAATATTGGCAAGATGTCATCAATGAATATAATAAAAAAAATCTCCAAATAAGGACACAACACAATATTCAATAAGCACATAAAAATAGTTGGAGTATTAGTCAAACCAAATGGAACTGAAAAAAAATCATAACTCCCATACCTGGTCCTGAAAGGAGTCTTATAGATGTCCTCTTCTTTGATGCGTACCTAATTACGCCAAAGGTGTCCCTATTATGAGCTTTGCTGGGATGAACAGTGCTCCCAGCCAATCTCTGTGCTCCACCTGTCGCCTTTCCAACCTCTCAAAATTTGACACTTGGCGGTTGCTCCCACCCTTTTGCTCTCAGCTGCTTCTCGCGTGCGTCAGCTCCTCCGCGTCCTCCTCCACGTCCATGCTGCTATCACGTCATCCCCCTTCGGCGTTCCGTCGGGTCATTTATTAAAATGACCAAGTGCTAGTGATATCCTAATCTCAATTCAAACTTTGAGAACACTGCTACCTCCTTCAATTGATCGAAAAATTCATTAATCATCAACAATGGGCATCTATTCTTTATCGTCACCTTGTTAAGCTGTGTGTAATCAATGCACAACTTGAGAGTACCATCCTTCTTCTTCACGAACAATATCGGTGCACCCAATGGTGATACACTTGGCATAATGTATCCTTTTTCAAGCATTTTCTTCAACTGCAACTTCAACTCCACCAACTCCGGTGTGCTCATTATTTAAGGTTCCTTTGATGTTGGTGATGCCCCTGGTACCAAGTCAATGGAAAAGTATACTTCCCTATGAGGAGGAAACTCTAGAATATATGCAGGAAGCAAATCTTGAAACTGCTGCAAGATTCGATACCTCGTGAAGATTTCTTCATCCTCAACATCCTTTCCCTTGTTACTGGAAATATGAACTGCAAACATCACACACTCCATCCTACAACTATCCTACAACTAAGCATAGCCTACATCATTTTAACCATCCTAACTGATGTAGGATTATTCCTTCCCTACAAGATTCTCTTTTCCCCATTATCATGCAATCACTCAATAACCTTGTCATAGAAATATACTTTTCTCCTGTGAAGATACAACCAATCCACACCCAAAAGTATATTATATGATCCAAATGGAAATGCATTCAAATGTGTTGTTGTAGGTATACCATTCAACTCAATTGCACAATATCTTACCCAGTGATGAACTCTCTTCTTAGTACCTTTAGGCAACTGCACCAACCAAGAATCTGCATGCACTTCTTTTCTCAAGCCACACTTATCCACCATGTCATGATTAAAATAACTTTAATTATATCCATGATCAATCAAAATAGAAATAACTTGATCACAAATTTTTCCGTACATCTCAATAATAAATGTCTAGTGATCCGCTTGACTATTGTCCAAAACTGCATAAATACGAGGAATACTATGACCAACACCCCAAATTTCTGCATCTCCTGGGCACTATGGATCTGAGGCATATATCCCTAGTACAATGGAGAATCCTTCTTACGATGATCTTTGCCACATATCCAACACTGCAATGGTACTCTACTATCAACTCTAGTATGCTTCTATCCAAGTTGTGACACATATCCCTTCTCAACTATATTGAAATTCATGTAAGGAACCAAATTTTCTTTCTCACCTACATTTTCAGGTCTTCCCCACTTCGACGACCACTCTTGTTGAACTGTCTCATTTCCTTTCAAGTCATGTTTAGGCTAAGCTTTGCACTTTGACTGTTCATATCAATGCTTCAACTTCCGGATGTCTTCCTCTAATGATCTAGACTCATCAAACTCAATCCGGTCTCTATATGCTATTGGAAATCCACTAATGAATATTTGAATCTTATCCTTCTCTTCCTTGAGATATGGCACAAATATCAACAATTACAAGAAATTTCTAGTATACTCATCATATGTCATAGAACCCATATGTAGCTCTTAAAAATACTTAGCTCTATCATTGTAGTACCTCTCTAATAGGTAATTATTCTTGAAGATCCTTTTGAAATAATCCCAAATCAAGTCTTCTTCTTGAATCCCCTTGACATTCTTCACATATTCCAACCAGATGTCTGCTTTCCCTTTAAGACTCAAGGTGGATATCTTGGATTTCATGTTTTCTGAATAGTTATGTAATCTAAATAATTTATTCATTCCAAGAAACCATGCCTTTGCATATTATGAATTCTTCATCTCTCCATCAAATGTAGGAGGCTTCACTTTATTGAACTCCTTAGGTAAATACTCCCTCCTCCTATAAGGATGGTGACTATGATGATTGTGATGATGTCTCCTAGATGAGGAACTAGAATGATTCCTTTACATACCAGTCCTCCAGTTGGGTGTATAATGATTTACCACCTTTAACCGTGTCCCCTATATCCAACCTGTATCCAGACAAAGATCTGCTACCATAGGCTCCATTTGTTTTCTCTTCCTGCTCTTTACTGATCCTAAATTATCCTTGTTTCTGCAACTCGGACAAGCTCTGAAGAATCAATGCATTAAACTATACCTACTTCTCCTAAGCCATTGCAAGTCTTTTGTGAGCCTCAACCAACCTATCATTGTATGATTTACAACTTCTGATCTCTACCCTCAAGCTCCTCAATGTATCTACTATACCAGGAGAATAATCTTCTCCTTGCTGCCCAATTGATATGTAAGGAGAGTCACGAGAATTGTAGACTACCATTTTTATTGTCATATTGGATTCTCTTATTACTGCAAGTGTACCATGTCATATAAACCAAATAGACACCAAAATCAAAACTCTAACTCAGTGATGTTTAGGGTAGGCTTATATCATCTACAAGATTACCCCACATTAGCATGTACATGTATAATCATAAGCATACCATATAATCAACATAACAACATAACACCATAAAAACATCATGCATGACCATACTAATTGTATACCATGACCCCATACATAACAACCATAACCTTGAAAACATCATAATTACTCAAACAGAGCACAACCTGCTCTGATACCACCCTGTAACGTGCCTCCTCTCATATCTACCCACTTTCACTGGCTTACCCAGGGTAAACATGAGCTGATGGGTTACTATGATAACACTCAAACTCATAGACAACCTTAAGGAAATGGATTCGATGCAACCTGACCTTACTGGCATATTTCTAATGCCACAGGCCCCCCAAGGGCTAACCCACCCTTTCGGGATCTGTGTCCTAGAGACAAATCACCTATCTGTTTGACTGGAGCCCTACTCGCTCCCTTGCCAAGATCTCTAAGTGATTAAGATCCCCCAGACTCTCACATGATCCTACATGAGTGCAACTGTAACCTTTTTCTGCTAGTGTTATGCCAACGATACGAGACTTAAGGTTATTTTCATTGGGGCTTAACCTCTACACGGAACTCTATGTAACTTTCAGAAATCATAACAGAAATGAAGAAAATTATTTTGATAACAAATTGAAACCAGTACTTGACCTGACCTTTCCCAACTGGGACTGACATTTTTTCAAACACTTGGTAAATATGCAACCTACATGTCATGAATGAAATTCTAAGCATAAGGGACTGAAAACTTATCTGAGGTTTAGCAAGAAGGGTCACTGCCTTCTCACATTAGTTGTTATAATGTAAATTAGGTCTTGCATTCATTATTCATTCAGTTACGAGTAAAAACATGAATATAATCATGACTGAGATATGTCATATAATCATGCTTATAACCATAAAAATAACAATGAGAGAAAAACCATTAAATCCACTTAATAACAAGTAAATTTCCTTATCAAAATCAAGATAAACTTAGCTCTTATCAGACATAGGAAAAATCCAACTAGGTTCGGGATTTCCACGTAACACCCGACCATAGATTGGTTGAACCATATATTTATTTAAGCCAATCACCCTCGTGCGATATTCCTAGCATGAATATGGGATCTCATGGAATAAACCAATCCAAGCATAACCAAGGGAATCTAGAGGTTAAACCACCTCCATCCTCACCATACCATGATCTCACCTAAAGCGGAGCCAAGATCACAAAACCAAACTGGGATTGGATGCCTCAGAATTTATTCTCCAATACCTTGGGGAATTTTCCCGTTTCCACCCTCAATATTTATCATGTATCCCTCTATTATCAGTCAAAGGATTCCTAGGCCTTTGATAATTTTCCTGAGACCACCTCACCCGGATCCAAAATCTCCCAGCAATCCAAAGATCAAACCGAGGATCAACCCCGTCACACCATGGTTGTTAGAAATGGAAAGGCTAGACTAAAATACACTATCCAACCCAGAAAAACCCATGCCAATGACAAAAAGAGATCCAAATACCAACATGCACATACCATGCATGTCAAAACCAGCTAGGAAATCACACATGAAATTTGTTACCTGCAAGTATTCCTACTAAAGCTTCTTGATCCAATTTTTTATTTCTTGATCCTTGCTTTCCTTTTCTTTCCTTTACTTTAATTTCCTTACTTGTACTTCCTTTTCTTGCTTTCTTTCCTTCTCCTCTTGGTGCTCTTATACTCTCTAAGAATAATTCCAAAAATGAATTGACAAAAGGATACTAACTGATGCTTCTCAGAGGTCTTTTCATTAATGAGGCCTCTAATTTCTTCAAATTTCTATTATTTTCCTTCATTTTCCTCCTCACATGCAACTTGTGACCTTCTGCCTTCATTTTCTCCTAATTTTATTTATTTTCATAAATAAATTCCAAAAATACTCTTTTTCATTTCCAAAGCGTTAGCCATTTCCTTTTCCAATTTCCCCTTAGCCATAAAACACAACAAGTGATTCCCACTAGGATATTTTTCCCAACATTCATCTTGGAATAAACGTCCCTTTATTAACTTTTATTACATGAACTTTTAACCTGGGTTGTTACAACATGAATGACTCTTGGAATTCCACTTTACATTATATTTCTCCAATATTGGATTGGATATTCCACAAAATTATGTGGTACATGATGACTCATAACACAACATGACATGAAATTGATGACATGGACTGCATGACGACATGGCAATGTCAAGCCATTCCTTGTTGTTGCATTCTTTGTGTCTTCTCAAAAATGTGGTGTGTGTTCTTCTTCCTCCTCCTCCTTATGACTTGAAGATAAGGAGTCTTCCATGTGGACTTGATCTTTTGTCTTCTTTTATAGTCCGGTGTTCCTTCATATTTTTTCTTCATGAACATCTTATCTCATCAATTGGTTAGGTGTCTTATATAATTTCCTCCTTCTCCATCTCCTTCTTAATCATATTTCCATAGAATAATAGAGTACCTGTGTCTTCAGTCCACTCATGACAATAGGACATCATTCTAGTAAACCCCTAGTCTAAGATGTTTCATAATGATCCATCGACTGAACTAGAACTGGGTGGAAGGCTAAGGGATAGGCTTAGTGACTGCGCAATTGCGCATCTCAAGCAGTCAGGGGTGAATCTTGAGCCTTGATACTACACAATGAGCAGTTCAGGCTAGACTAGACAAGTAGATTGCGTAGTTTTGGAGCTTAGCGAGCTAGGCTGAGGGGTTAAGCACTGATTTTTCCCATTGTGAAGTTATAGAATATAGAGGAGCCATGGTGATTGCACAATTTCACATTTCAGGAGCTCAACGGTAGAGGTTGGGCCTTGATACTGCACAATGTGCAGTATAGGCTGGAATGGGTAGGCAAATTCCACAGTTTTGGGACTAAGTGAGCTATGATAAGGTGTTTTACACTATTTCCACCATATGCATGGTTTTGGGAGGTAGAGAAGCCCTAGTGATTGCAAAATTTCATGGCTCAAGAGATCAGAAGATGAGCTTGAGCTTAGAGACTACGTAATGTGGATTTTGGGCAAGGTTGGAGGTTTGAATTACACAAATTCGTAGGTCAAGATCTGTACTTGAGCAATGAAACTATGCAATGCACAATCCTAGAAGCCAAGAACTGTGCATTGTATAGTTCAAGAGGCAGGGTTGCAGCTTGAGGTCTGGAACTACAAAATGCACAGTTTAGGAGGGTTAGCTGAGGCTAAGTTGCTGGAACATTTTTGGAATTTGGCTAAGTGTGGGAACGATAAAATTAGACCGAACAATGATATGAATTTAATATGATCACATGCTTATAACACTTGAATACTTGACAACATATATCATATTGGACACATGAAAAACACATTTCCATTAGTGAAACAACATTGCAATGACTTACGACAAGTGTGACACTGAAGATACACTTTGCGACGATCGTGACGACACTTGCATGACAATGCTTAAAACTTTGCAAATGAGGACGACATATGTTTACATGGTTATGTTAAATCATTTACACAAAGATAACCCCTTGAAGCCACTAAAACAAGTTTATACAGATTGCGCAACAACTAACATGTGAAAATATGACATTTACTTTATGAAGGGGAACTGTAATATTCCAAAATTTGCATGCAGCAAATTGGAATATTAAATTTTGCTGATTTCTCTTAGGAGATGAATAAATGGGTAAGGAGGCCCATGAATCATAAAAATCTAAATAAAATCCCTCATAATGTGAAAAGGGATCAACATAAAGGCTGGATTTCACACCTTCATGTGTGAACAAGGACTTTTTCATCTGGACAAAGTCAAGTTTGACCAAGTCAACAACGTTGGAATAGGAGGTGGAGAGCATCTTGTGAGACAACGCAGAGATAGTGGGAGGAAGATTCCTTGGTGGAGGAAACCCTAATTGAGTGGGGCCCAAGGCAAGAAGACTCACACATGTATAAAAGGAGGGAAAGGCAGCCATAACAAGACATCTTATGAATGATATTTTATTTGTCTTCTTAGACTATTCTGCATTCTCTTGCTGTTTAGCAGAAACACTGTTACCGATGAAATAGGTAACCTAACCTCAAAACGGGAACTCTAGCCCAAAAAGACTAAAAAAACATGAAAAACACCCCAAAAACAAAAAAAGTGTATTCCAGAACACACTTGGTTTTTTTTAAGGTCAAATTTCAACATTTTATAAAATTATGCTAAAAACAAAATTGTTTCTTGAAAAAAGGATTGAAAAAACACCCTCAAAACAAAACCAGTTGATGCTGGAATAACAAAAAAAATAAATTGTGTCATATTTTTGACATTTTTAAAAATAGAAATAACATTTTTTAATTTTTAAAATTCAAACATTAGAAAAAACCTAAAATTTGAGAAAAAATAAATTTAAAAAATAAAAACATTTTAAAGCTTAAAATTTAAAAATATATAGGAAAAATAAAATAAAATAAAAACAAAATAAAAATTTTAATTCAAACATTAAAAAAACATAAAATTTAAGAAAAAAAATAAAAAAAATAAAAATTAAAGATTAAAATTTCAAAATATATAGAAATAAAAAAATAAAAAAAATAAAAATAAAAATATTAAATTTAAAAAAAGAAAAGAAAAAAAAGAAAGAGTATATATATATATATATATATATATATATATATATATATATATATAATTTAAAAAAGAAAGAGAAAATGTTTATTAAATTAAAAAAAATAAAAAATTAAATTTTAAAATAAAAAATTAAATTTAAAGAAATATATTAAATTTTAATAAATTTAAAACTTAAAAAAAAAATTAAAAAAAAACATTATTTAAATTAAAAGTAAAAAAATGAAAATTTAATTAAAAATTAAAAATTAAATAAAATAAAAATATCAAATTTAAAAAAATATATATTAAAAAAAAATTAAATTTAAATTATAAAAAATAAAATATATATATATGAACTTAAATTAAAAATACATATATTAGATTTTATTAAATTTAAAAAAAAATGTTAATATTAAAATAACAAATTAAATTAAAAAAAAAATATTAAATTTTAATAAATAAATGAATAAGCAAATAAATTTTGAAATAAAAAATAAATTTTAAATATAAAGAATTTTTTTTTTTTGTTAAAATAAAAAGTTAAAAAACTTAAAGAATCAAGTAAAAATGAAAAATTGAAAAAAAAAAAATTAAAAAAATATATTAAATAAAAAATAAAATTAAAAACAAATTCATTTGAAAATATTAAGTTTAATTAAAAAAAAATCTAATTTTAAATACACAATTTTAATTGAAATAAAAAAATATAAAATTTTATGTAATTTAAAAAAAATAATAATAAAAAAGTAAAAAAAAAAAAATTATTAAATTCAAATAAATTAAAAAAAATACAAAATTTATTAAATTTTAAAAAATTAAATTGAAAAACTAAACATAAAATTTAATAATATAAAAAAAAAAATATGCAAAAAAAAAAAATCAATTAAATAAAAAAACACATAATTATAAAAATTATTAACAAAATTTAGAATATATATATATATATATCTATATATATATATATATAAAATTTAAAAAAAAATTAAATTTTTTGAATTAAAAAAAATAATTAAAATAAAAAAAAGGAATTTTTTGATCGTGGTGGCACCGCTAATCGGCCTCTCGCCCAAGTGGCGGCGGAGGCCGATTCTGGGAATCGCCCTCTCGCGGCAGGAGGGCGATTCCCGGAATCGATCTCCAGCTGCAGGAGGGCGATTCCCGGAATTGGCCTCCCCCGGCGAGAGGCCGATTTGCGGCGCCACCACGATAATTTTTTTTTTTTAGATATATATATATATATATATATATATATATATATATATATATATATATATATATATATATATATATATATATATATATTTTTTTTTTTTTTTTCTCTTCTAATTTGATTTTTTTTTAAGTAGTTTTTTTTTTTAATTTTTAATATTTTTTAATTTGTAACATTTTATTTATTTATTTTTTAATTTGATTTTTTTTTTTTTTTTTAAATTTAATTTTAATTTTTTTTTTCAAAATTTTTATTTTAAATTTAATTTGTTTTGTTTTGTTTTTATTTTTATTTTAATATTTTAGATTAATTTTTTTTTAAATTTAAAATTTCTTTATTAAATTTATTAAATTTTAATTTAATTTAATTTTTTTTAAATTTATTTAGTTTTTCATTTTTAAAATTTATAAATTGTTTTATTTAAAAAAAACAGTAAATTTATGGATATTTGTTTTTTAATTATTTGCACGTGGTTTTTTTCATTTTTTTTTTTGTTTTTTAATTCTTTTATTTTAATTTTCTTTTTCATTTTTTATTTTTTATTTATTTTTGGTTAATTTTAAAATTTGTTTTTTTTTTCTTCTTATTATTATTTTTTTAATTTAAATTCTTAAATTTAATTTTTTCTTTTTTGTATTTTATTTTTTTAAGTGTAAATTTTAATTATTTTTAAATTTTCTATTTAAATTTTTTTTTTTTAATTATATGGTTTTTTTTAATAACTTAGAAAAAAATGTTTCTGATGTTTTTTTTGGGTTAATTTTTTTTTTCTTTAAATTATGTGTTTTTTTTTCAAATTTTGTCAGTTCTTTTTATATATTTTTCGAATATTTTTGTTTTTATTTTTTTATTTTTTTTTGTTTAAATTTTTTATTTTTACGAGTTAATTTTGTTTTTTTTTTACATTTTTATTGGTTTTTTTATTGTTTTTATATATATATTTTTTTATCTAAGTTTTGTGTTTTATTACCAACATGCAAATCACCACTCTAAAAAAAAAAGGTTGATGCTGCATCAATACGTTTCAAAATTAGCATGAAAATCACCACTCTAAAAAGAAAAGTTGATGCTGCATCAATACGTTTAAAAATTAGAATGAAAATCACTAACATTTTAAAACAAATGTTCATACTTCATAAATAAAAATATTAGAGTGTCAAAAATGTGCACAAAAAAAAATGGGTGATTCTGCATCACCACTTTTCAAAATCGGGTGCTTTTTATGCTACAAAAAAAAAGTAGGTAATAGTGCGGTTACCTATTTCATCGGTAACAGTGTTCAGAGTTTCTATGTTGCTTAACACAAGGATCTCTTGTTCAGGAATCCTTCTCCTTTCTTGAGAGGCCTCTTGAAGGAGATTTTACTGATTTGCCTCACATCCAGGCTTGAGGCCAAGCATCCTCCTTCAGCTATAGCTTTATTTCTGTAGCAGTATAACGTTGTGTTGCAGGGTGTTGTAGTGAGGGTTCAAAACACAAGTTCCAGCACTCAATTTTCAAAGGAGGGAGTCTCCATTCCTTTGGGAGATCAGTAAGGAAGGTATTGGAGTTGATTTTCATATCTTGGCACTTGTTAAAATTTCTTCCATCATCTACAGCGTAGTCCCTTGCAGGAACTATGCCTTTTCTTGCAGTGTTGTAGTGAGAGGGTCAATCCCCTCAATCTTGAGCTTGTTTCTTAGGGAAAGGGCCAACCCTTCTTCCGAAAAATTTGTAAGAAGGATAATCCTTCATTTCTTGTATCATTTAGCTGTATGTATACAAAGATTTAGTAAACTACGTTTTTAAGATCCATATCTACAGATCTAACGTTTTGTACATTGTGCTTCCATGAAACCCTTGTCGGGTTACCTTTCTGATATGTAAAAGGAGCTAGATATCCAGTTTTCTCCATGTAATGATGTAATAAACTCCAGATATGATATTTATAACAAATTACATCTGAAACCTTCCTAAAATCACATGGTGTATGCTTTAGTAAATTGTGAAGTTCATAAGTCATGGGATTTGGGCATTTTTAAGCCATATCGGGGCTGGGATATTTGTTTAAACAAGTAAAAGAGATTTGTTTCTGAATATTTTCTGCGTGTGAGTCCCATATTACATAATCTAAGGGATCCAAACATTAATTTTCCCTAATAAAACATAATTCTCAGGGAATAACGTTTTTAAGGCATAAAATGTTGCTTTTCCCCACTTTTATCTGATGTAATGGATCATATTCATTGCTGCTGTACACATAATTGATGGCTAAGTGTTCCATACACTTTTTATGAGTTTATTACTAACTGGATCTACAAATTGGAATATTATAAAATATTCCCAATGTTGGTGATTTTCCCTATTTGGGGATATTATAGTGGTATCAAAGCATGATCTTTGGCTCAGCCTGTGAGTCTCAAGATAGAGAACAAGATGATGAAAATAATGAGCTTACTTTCATCAGTTTTTAGATCCATAAAGGACCTCTCCCAGGAGGTTAAGCAGATGAAGGAGGAGAGATGCCAAGAAACTCCTAGAGGGTTTCAAGAAGAGGAAGAACCATGCACTTCCTATTCTCAAAGAGAAGAAGACATGAAGCATGAAGAAAACTTGGAATCTGAAATTCTAAGTGAATACCTTGCTGAATACAAACCTAAATCTAGAGCCTCCAGGGAGACTCTAGCTTTACCACAGTTCATTCAGCTGGAAGAAGAAAGAATACCCTACAACTATGGGATGATGAGAGGTGATAGATTTCTATTGTCCAATTTTGATGGATCACTCAAATGTGCAGCAAAGGCTTGGGTAATGAAGCTAGAGGCTTTCTTCCTACTACATCGAGTAGTAGAGAAAGAGGCTGTAGAAATTTCAGTGCCGCACCTTGAAGGTGAAGCTAATACTTGGTGGTTCAACCATTTGAGCCATGCAAGGGTGTCTACTCTTGCTGAGTTTTCTCAAAGGATGATCAGGAGATTTGGAAAAAGGAGGGAGAAGCCCTCACCACCAGTATAAGAGGCATGTACCAGCACTGTTGTAACCATGGAGGAGCAACCTTCATCTTCAATAGTTTGGGAAGCCAACACATATGGGGAATAAACTCTTGCATCCCTACAAGAAGCTTCCAAACTTCACTAAGGTATGCTTAAGTTTCCATCTCTTGTCATTTCAGAAAATCTTGTGGAGGGATCTACATCTTTGCATACTGCTAATTTAGAGCAACATAATTGCACTGCACTATACAAGAGCAGTGATGAAGAAAAGAGGACCCATTCCTTATGGGAGCATTCAAATGGTGGCTTCATTCATGAAGCAATGGAGGAAGAAGAGAGAGATGGTAGACATCTTGAAGTGAGAAAAACTTTCTCCTTTATAGATGACACTTTATCAATGAGCACTCCCTAGCTCAAAGAGAAACTTTTACCTACAACTGATCCAGAACCTTATTGGTTTTGGAAGGCCATTGATGAAGAGAAGTTCTCATGGAGAGATCTCATTGGAGGTGCATTCCAACACATCATGGAGTGCAAAGTTCTTCAAAGGATTCAAGAGGTTTTGCCTTCATCACACTTGGATGCTTATGGATTCAAGCTGATCATTGATGAGAGGTCTTCTCTAGAAGATATACAAGGAGTTGCATTTCAACATCCCATGAAATGCAAGAGGAGAATTTTGATTTGGGAGGATGGTAGTCTTCCTTGGGAGAGTGCTAAGGAAGAACATGATGGGAGGCATCCATCGATGGATAAATGGATGTGGATGGAGAGCAAGAAGCTGGAAAGCTACTTGCAAATCTATAATACTGAGTAGCAGGAGGCTTGGCTGTGTTGGCTGCTCTTGAAAGAGTTTGGTCATCATCCTCTTTCTAAGGGTATGAGGAGGCAACAAAAAATTGTGTTGCTTTGGTTGTTCTTGGGAGAGCAAGGGAAGATTTTCTCTCACACTTTGCATGATGTTATAGGAGTAGGAGATGGCACTATCATGGTGCAAAGAGGCTACTCCTTGGCTTTATATGTTCAAGAGGTACTTCCACTTTGGGAGGAACTTCTTATATGTAGAAGCATTATGGGAGATGTATTTTACAAGGAGCATGTCAAAGAATGGGGCTATGAGTTGGAAGGAGCTTATTTGCATGGGCCAGAAACGTTGTCACTTGGGAGCTTGGGGTTATTGAAGGAGTGTACCCAGGATCACTTCACACTTGACACACTTGGTGGACAAGGAGGAGGTGAGAATGATGAAGTAGTGGATGGAAACATATATTACATTGATATGATCTTTTTAACTTGGATTTCCAAGCATGAGAAGAGTGATGTTCATGCAGCACATGGTTTATTCCTCTTCATAGGAGTGTGTCATACCACTATGGAGGAATTATTCACATACATATGCATCATCTTACTCTCAACACATGGGTTGGATGTGTCCTTTGGGGAAGAGGATTCCCACACTTTTTGCATTGCATGTTCTAATGGGAGAATGAGAGGAGATATGGCCACCACAGCCAAAGAATTGTTTCTTTTTGTTGAGGTGGGCCATGTGATTGATGGGATGCCATATGGTGATGATTTCCTATCCATCACATATGGGATGATTTGGGCCAGCTTGATTCACAACGTTGGAGATGAGATCTTTGGAGATCTAGTCTTCATCTTGCCACTTGAGGGAAATTTTTTTGCAGCCCAAGTTCAACATATGCTCTACAATTATCATAAGTGGAGAGGAGGAAAACGTGGGGTAGACTCCTATGTATACCATGTTCAGGTTTTCATCCCACCTACATTGCATGAGCTCAAGGTGGAGGAGAATTTTCAGGAGTTGCCATGTTGGGGGTGACTCATTTTGTATGGATGATTTCTTGGGGGGTGACTCATTTCAGACTCCATTCCTTGAGAGGACCTCTAGACAACACCTTATTGCCTCCTTGAGTACTTTAATTATTCATGATGATAGCCATTTAGCTAGCTTGCATGCTTGGGAGGGGCAATTTGGAGATTCATTGATGAGATAACATCTCATTCCTTGGAGGAGTACATCATATGTGGATGCTACAGTAGGAGGAAGGCAACATTTTCAGTTCTATCTTGCAGTTGCTTGAGGACAAGAAAAATTTGGGAGGGGAGGACTATAATATTCCAAAATTTTCATGCAGCAAATTGGAATATTAATTTTTTCGGATTTCTCTTAGGAGATGAATAAATGGGTAAGGAGGCCCATGCATAATAAAAATCTAAATAAAATCCCTCATAATGTGAAAAGGGATAAACATAAAGGATGGATTTCACACTTTCATGCATGAACAGGGACTTTTTCATGTGGACAAGGTCAAGTTTGACCAAGTCAATAGCGCTGGAATAGGAGGTGGAGAGCATCTTGTGAGACATCACAGAGATAGTGGGAGGAAGATTCCTTGGTGGAGGAAACCATAATTGAGTGGGGCCCAAGGAAAGAAGACTCACACATGTATAAAAGGAGGGCAAGGCAGCCATAGCAAGACATATTATGAATGATATTTGATTTTTCTTCTTAGGATATTCTGCATTCTCTTGCTGTTTAGTAGAGTTGTTGTGTTGCTTAGCACAAGGATCTCCTGTTTAGGAATCCTTCTCCTTTCTTGAGAGGCCTCTCGAAGGATATTTTTCTGATTTTCCTCACATCTAGGCTTGAGGCCAAGCATCCTCCTTCTGCTACAATGTTATTTCTATAGAAGTATAACGTTGTGTTGCAGGGTGTTGCAGTGAGGGTTCACAACACCACTTCCAGCACTCATTTTTCAAAGGAGGGAGTCTCCATTCCTTTAGGAGATCAGTAAGGAAGGTCTTGGAGCTGATTTGAATATCTTGGCACTTGGCCAAAGTTCTTCCATCATCTACAGCGCAGTCCCTTGTAGGAACTGCATCTTTTCTTGTAGTGTTGCAGTGAGAGGGTCAATCCCCTCAATCTTGAGTTTGTTTCTTAGGGAAAGGGCCAACCCTTCTTCCGGAAACTTTTTAAGAAGGATCCTCCTTCATTTATTGTATCATTCAGCTGTATTTATGCAAAGCTTCAGTAGACTGCATTTTTCAGATCCAGATCTATAGATCTAACGTTTTGTACATTGTGCTTCCATGAAACCCTTGTCGAGTTACCTTTTTGATATGTAAAAGGAGCTAGATCTCCAGTTTTCTCTATGTAATGATGTAATAAACTCCAGATCTGACATTTATACCATATTACATCTAAAACCTTCATAAAATCATGCTGTGTATGCTTTAGTAAATTTTGTAGTTCATAAGTCATGGGATTTGGGTGTTTTTAAGCCATATCGGGACCGAGAGATTTGTTCAAACAAGTAAAAGAGATTTGGTTCTGAATATTTTCTGGGTGTGAGTCCCATATTACATAATATAAGGGTTCCAAGATTTAATTTTCCCTAATGAAATGAAATTCTCAGGGAATAAAGTTTTTAAGGCATAAAATGCTGCTTTTCCCCACTTTTAGTTGATGTAATGGATCATATTCCTTGTTGTTGTACATATAATTGATGGCTAAGTGTTACATACAATTTTTATGAGTTGATTTCTTGTTGGAACAACAAATTTGAATATTATAATATATTCCCAATGTTGGTGATTTTCCCTATTTAGGGATATTATAGGAACCAACACTTGCAATGCGCAAACGACAGTGAAAGTGACACATGCCATAGCGAGGATAACATGAAAATGACAGTAATTGAAGTGAAATAAAGCAAAAGAGACAATAAATAACATGAAAATGACACTCATGAAAGTGAAGGTGAAAAAAAGCGACTGTTTATAAAACTCACCAAAATGGATGTACAGACATAACCAAGAGTGAGGGACTATCAATAATAGTGTGCACTGACTCTCAACATGGTTTTAATATTGCACAGGAATTTTCTTGATGGACTGTGCTATGGGTGTTCAAGCTTGTGTAAAATAATGTGCTCATGCACTCGTTTCAAATTGAGCATGTGTGAGCAAGTTATTTTGATCGATAAAAAAGTTACCACAAAACAACCAATCACAAGATCCACAGTAGGCTCCAAAATTCAAGTGGAGGTGAAATTTTGGAGGGTTTATGTCATAGCGACAAAATAACCTATCCCTAATTCCTTACAACATAAATTTTCAACTCTCTTAATAATTAATATATTGATACTATGCTTCCCTCTCTTGCATGACGAGAAGTATGTAGGTTTTAACCCTGTACAAAAATAATCTACAAACTAATATTAAAACAGAAAATAAATAATAGCGAGAGCATAAAACAAAAAATAGATAAACACAGAGATTTTCCCTTGGATCCCAAATCGGGATGACCATCTTGATTTTTCATTATATTCGTTTTAGTGTTACAACACATATATATACATGCCGAAGCATACATAAACCCCAATCCATTAACCTTGGATTAGAACATAACCATAGTTCCCTTGACCGGATCTACAAAATACCAGGGGCAGAAAACCATCATGCCCCAAAACCATGTGCAAACCCATTCACAAAACCATGGGTGGGTTTTCCCACCGAAAAATAAGGTCCAATTTTTTTTTTCCCAAGGCGCTGCCCTGGACCTCGAACAGGGGGGTTGTTGCCCACCTGTCACCCCCCTGCTACGCCCGACGCAACGTACAGGGGGTGCTGTCACGCAGCCTGTGACCCCCCTGCGTGTGACTAGTCGTGGAAATAATATAACACATAACCAACAAAGTAGGATTGTTGCTTACAGTCCTACTTACTTCTCTCCCCCATCAGGGTAATATTTGTTGAAAAACTAACCACAAAGAGACATCATGTGTGCTACAAATTTAAAAATAGAATGAGACAAGTCATGTAAATTCATAGAATTTTTATTAGGGTTCTTTATTTTATTTCTACTTAGGGTCTTTCCATTCCTCTTTCCATCAAGATATAACACACTTGAAAACTCATAACAAACAAAAAGCATGTAGATATTAAATTTGAGTACAAAATAAAGCAAGTATGTAAAAGGGTAATTCTAACAAGCTCTTAGTAAGCATCATAGTTATAACATACTTAATTTTTACACTTATCACATGATTTTAGTATTCCTCATATACTACATGCTCTCCATGTTATGCATAATTGAAAATATTAGTTACTATGAAAGCAATTTCTGATACTAAAAGGGTGGGTAAAAATAAAATTATAAAGAAATGTGTTAAAACCTATTTACCTCATTTTATGTTCTTCAAACAACATTTTGAAGTTTAGAAACTTGTCATCATATACCTCATAGTTCTTGAGGAGATTTTAATGTTGATAGCCTCCAAATGGTATGGAAGTCACTTTTACTCCACCAAGTGTGAACATTTGCTTTTGCGTAACATTATAGGTCTACATTTTCTTCTTGTTTATCTAGTTTTTAATTCTTCAAGATAGTTAAAAATGAGAAGGTTATTAAATTTCACTCTTTCTTATTTGTTAGAGTGTAATGTGTCAAATCCATTACCGATAAAGCATCATTGACCAAAACTTTAGTGCACACATATATATTTTTTATATATTTTATTTTTAGAGAATGATGTTGTATTATGTATTTGGTTTTCATGGGGAAAGAAGGTTTACATTCTTAAAAAATTAGCATATTTTTTAGTAGGATAAGTTTATATATTATATTTATAAATTTATTTTTCCAATTATTATTGAAATTCAATGATATGTATTGCTAAAATTGCATTTTTTCATTAATCAAGTTGTGAGTATATAGAAATACATACTAATTTACTTGAATTGTACAATTTTAACCATTGATATTAGTAATATCAAAGGTGATTTTTTAATCCATTAGTGATTAAAACAAAAAAAAGTTAAATATTTGAAATACACATATCCTAATTTACTTGAATTGTACAATTTTAACCATTGATATTAATAATATCGAAGGTGCTTCTTTTAAATTTCTAGTCAAATTTTAGACAAAATCCATTAGTAATTAAAACAAAAAAGTTAAATATTTGAAATACACATATCCTACTCTTCTCTGATTAGGGTCTTAAACAATGAACATGTATCTTACTATACTTTCAATAAGGATTTCCATGTTTTTTTTGGGCATGGCAGTGGACACTACATATAGAAGAGAAGACATCATTAGTATATCTAAATCCTGTATTGGATGAGTCTAAAGGAAATGACTCTAAAGGCAATGAAGAATTCAGATAAAGAGTGTCACAAGAAAATTTCAAATATGCTAAAACACTAGAAGAATTACACTAAAGTTGTTGTCAAAGTTCACTTAAGCGGGATAAGTTGGCCAAAAGAAATTGCCTCTCCTATAATTGATATGAAAAATATTCTCATCATTACATGTTTATCTAGAGAAACATTCTCTTAAATTTCTTCTCTCTCCATGTTTCCAAAATTTTTGTGTTGTGAAACCTATGGTCTCATCACATGCAAAATATTCTCATCATTACATGTTTATCTAGGAAAATGTTGTGTTAAATTCTTCTCTATATATTTCTCAAATTTTGTGTTGTAAAACATGTGATCTCATTATAAGCATAATTAGTGATTTAAAAAAAAAAATTAATTAAATTAAATATATGGGCTACTTTTTCTTTCACTAAGGTGTTAAACAATGAGCATATATAGTAGTGAACACTATATATAGAAAATATTGGTACTATCTTGAAATCCTGTATTGGATGACTCTAAAGCTAATGAGGATTTCAGATAAAAAATGTCTGAACAAAATTTCAAATATACTAAAGCAGTTAAAGATTTAAACCAAAACCGTTGTCAAACACTTGAGAAATATTAGTTGGCCAAAATAACTTGCCTCTTTTATAATTGATATTCCAAATAATATCATCATTACATGTTTGCTGGGGCCCTTAAATTGAATGTTTTGAATTTTGAATAAAGAGCAGATTTTTGGGTTGCGGAACGACACATGGCAGCCGCAACCAAGTTGCAACTACGGTGAGTAGCGGAGCTACCAAGGTTGCGAGGGAACAGGAGATAGCTGAAGAAAGCATATGCATAAGTGCAGACGAAGAGAAGATATACCAGAAGACAAAGAACATAACTCATATACAACAAGAGAGAAGTCGGAAGCAACCGAAGAAGAACGCAAGAGGAACTAGCAGTTTTGATGGCGGGTGAATAAATAGCCATCACCCGGTCGAAAGAAGAGAGACGAATGCAGAGCGACTGAAGAGGATCAAGCGGATGTTACAGAGGAAACCTATTCTGAGCATGATATCTCTATAGTTCCTAGGTTTCTCTTATCTATCTTTCTGTCCTATGAGACGTCTGTAGCAGAATTGTAAGCTCTTCCTGTGGAAGCAATGTAACTATGGATCTGGCTGAAGGTTATCAATATACTTGCAGGTTGTTGTCTTATTATATGAGTTACATGCATGCATGATGTCTGTGATGTCTTAAAATTTTATTTGCTTAATACCTATTCACTCTTCTGAATGTTCTTGCGTATATGATGATGTTTATGCAATCAATCCCATATTAATCATGAGTTGTGGATCCTTCCACAACTATCGATCTATTCCCCTTCTGCATGTGGTCGCAGCATGCCTCGAGTGAGACTCTCTGCTCTCCGGAGTAGGGTGACAATGTTGGCGTGGTTCTAGATTATAGTGGATACCCTTGTTGGCCCCAACCTCTAAACTTGGGTCTTGCCTGCAAGACCGGTTTCTTCGCCAACAAATGGTTCCGTTGCCAGGACCTTACACATTATGAGGGGAACTAGATCATGGTATCGAGGGTCTTCGAAGGAGAAATACGGAGATGGTGGAATAACCATATGGACCAGTTTATTGCTCAACAAACAGAGTTGACAAATCAAAAGGAGAGGGTGCTCAAGGATCTCGTCCTTTTCTCGAATTCGGCCAGTGATACCTACAAGATCCTCTGGGGAAAATTCCCTAGCGACCTCTACAATTGGTTGTGGAGGTTGCAGACCATGGTACCTAGGGATAGCTCACGTAAGATAAACCACAAGTGGGTGCACGGGGATCTGGTGGCCCTACATCAGTTGGATACTGAGTTGACCCGTGCGGTGGATTTTTGGGTAGAGACCACTTTGGACGGATATATTGTAGAGTTTTCTGCAATGTGCTACCAATCCTTCTCGAAGGCTAAGGCTATCTTCTGCTCCCAGCTAAGAGGGAAGCTACTCAAGGAGATTCTGCTGTGGATTAAGGCCCTGATGGTGGACGAAGGGCTGGTGGAATTCCAAAAATCAAGCATGGAAGTGTAAACCTCCAGTGTTGGGGGAAGGGCTGAGGGGATAGATTCTACGTGAAGAGTGAAGCGGGGAGTGGAGAATGGATGTTGAGGCCGCAAGGAGGTTGAGGTAGGTGCACATCGGAGGGCGCAGATCACCGATAGGTGGTGAGAAAGGGTGATGCGGGAGTTGAAGCGACGGGAAGACAATAGGAAGAATTAGGAGGAGGCGCCTCAGAGGATAGGAATTATGGACACTCAGGCGGATACCCGGGAGAGGGAAGGGACCGCTGTGGGAGTGCGGTGGGTGCATGGGAGCCTAGCTAGGAGAGAAAGGGAGATGAGGACTGACGAAGATGATGTAGGTGTGCAACCTGAATAAAGTTCCGATGGCGAATGGTACGTCGTGATGCAGCGGTTGTTTCAAGAGCGGACGACATTCATCTCTCCAGGCAGCCCTACTTCCCAAAATTTTCATGGAAAGGATCCCTACCTTCCCCTGGTACTCTATAAACCTTTGAGTAATATTTTCGTTAAGTTACGCACAGCAGTTTTGTGTCGCACATTAATAGCAGCGTTAGTAGTAGTATTGCAATTCCTAGTAGTATAGTCACACACCCAGGACCCGAAGGGTTTATTCTGGTCACCCCTTTGCAAGTAAATATGGTCGGGTCATTCACCCGGTATCCATAATTTTCTGGTCGGGGTAACGATGATGTGGAGCAACACTGGTATCTATGCGAAGCCATATGGAGGGCTCGATAGATGCCAGACGCAGGGAAGCTAATAGAGTTCCAAACCACGCTCAGAGAGAGGGCTTTGTGATGGTTTATCAAGTGGTCTGAGGCCCATCCTAATCCAACAATCGCAGACATTAAGAGGGATTTCGTCTACAAATTTAAGCTCCCCCAAACATACCAACAGGGTTTGTCCGAGCTCTGGGAGATTAAGCAGAAAGAAGGGGAGACTGCATGGGAGATAATGCACCGATTCAAGGACGCGATCGGGAAACTCAGCTACCCGATCGACCCAAACCATCAGAGGGACTGGTTCATCAAGGCTCTGCTTCCCTTGACACGAACCCCCCTCACCTAGCAGAAGATTGACAACTTGCAGGATGCTCTGGAGCAGGCCATTAAGATAGAGGCCATGGTGGGCTACCCTCAGGAATATCGGGGAGGGCCGGCCCCGCAGGATCCTTCCTTGGTAGGACTACAACATCAGATCACCAGTCTGACTGAAAAGCTCAAGGAGATGTAGCCTATAAGACTAGCTAGGCCGAAATTTTGGTGCACTCACTGCCTGGTCGAAGGGCACGTCGCAACTGAGTGTCCCTAGTTGCGTGGCATGGGTGTGGGACCCTCTGTCACAGAAATACAAGGGGGTCCACCTACTGTGGGTGGCACAGCGATGAATCCGTAGGGGGTATACCAGCTGCAACAACCTTACGTAGGTTTCCCACCTCAACCAAACCCAATCGCCACAGAATATTGCGAAATTTTCTAGACGTCCATAGTGTTCCCAGTGCCGCATGAACGCCCATGCAACAGAGGACTGCCTGGAACTTATCAAGAAGTGGGAGGAACGGGCATGGCATAGGGGCACGAATCTGGTAAACTCCAAACCTTGAGGAATCGCAACTCCGGCCATGCAAAATGTAGCTATTGTGACGTGAGGTGGAAATAAGACAGGGGAGGACGCTTGCGGAAAGGAGCTGGCATGGGTTATTCGACCCGCCTCCTCGAAACAATTACTCAGGCCGGACGCACAGAAGAAGTATTTCCAAGAGGCGGTGGAGACATTTTCTCAGCTGGGAGGAGCCAAAGGCCTTGAGTTACCCCTAACGACTGATTCCAGAGAACAGAGCGCCATGGGGACCTTGATTGAGGAATGGCTCTAGTTATTCCTCAAGATTATTGACAATGCTGCGATGCAGCAGAAGCTCAAGTGTACCTTGGAAGACGTACTGCAGGGGAATACAGGGCCAGGGGAACCTTTGAACACAGCACCCCAGTATGTACAGCGGGTTAAGCGGAACAAGTGAAGAAAGGGAAAATAGTTTCGGATTAACACACAGGTTGCAGGATTCCAGATCAGTGACACCATGCTTGACTTAGGATCTGATGTCAACATCCTGCTGCGGAAGATGTGGGAGGCTCTTGGGTGGCCACGACTGACCTACTCGCCAATCCAACTCAGAATGGAAAACTAGTATTGCATTGTTCCGATCGGCCGACTCGAAGATGTCGAGGTCGACATTGCAGGGGTGAAGACTTACACGGATTTTGAGGTTATTGATATTATGGGAGACAAGGATCCTTACCCTGCCTTGCTAGGCATCGATTAGGCTTTTTAGAATTACGCCATCATCCACCTCAAAAATGAGCTGATGATTTTTGAAGATGGAAAGGTCTGGGTCACTTAGCTTCTCAACCCGTATCAAGGCCCGAGGTATACCGAAACTGTGGATAACCAGAGGATGCTCAGATGTTGGACAATATTTATCAGATGACAACAGGGAAACAGGAGGACTATATTAACCTAACCGCAACTGGCTCTGTCAGCTGGCGTAGTGTCCAAAGCTCAGAGCTGGGATCAGAACTAGCCTGGGAAGACTGGAAGCAAGGTGGGTATGAGACCAACACGTGGAGGTGTGCCAACATTGCTTGAGTCCATTGGATTTGCGCGGAGATCAGGGAGTATCCCACCCTGTCAAATATGCAAGCCGTTAATACCTTTATTGAAAAAGTAGAAGACACGGTACCAGAAGGAAGCAAGATATCAATTTTGGACGTAGCACTACAGTCCACATCAGCCAGGTGGTGGAAAAATCACCGCAACACCCTGTCGCGGTGGAGTTGTGTAGCGGAGGCTTTAAGGGCACGGTTCAAAGAAGACGAAGGACCTCGTAGCAGGCATAGGTACCAAGGGACTTCTGATCCGAGGGACCACCTAAAAACTTGTGAGGAATAGTGGAAAAGTATAGGGTACCCGGAAGAGCTGTGGGTACATCGGTTCGTCCAATCCTTAGATACCATTCCCCATGCGTGGTACTTAGAAGAAGAGCGGAAAAGAGAGACCATATCCTGGCAGGAAGTCGCGAGCAAATTTTTCAGTGCTTTTCCTTCGAAGGAGAGACAAAGTTGGTGTCCCAGGCATTACAAGCTATCAAAGGGGTATTGTTTCTCTATGATCCAGGGACTGACGGGAGCACATTAGCATTACATCCTGAGGGCAGGCAGGAGTTGGCTTGCCAATGGATCAATGGCGATCCAGACGATGATAGTATGGAGGACCTAAGGCACCTATATTTTGAAGAGAAGGAAGGCAAGCGAAACATCAAAGAAGAGCCGACCACTGAGGGCATCCATCTACTCCCGCTAAAGACAAATAAGTTGAACATTGGCATGGAGGAAAAACCCAAACTGGCTACGGTGGGGGATTACTAAGACGAGGAGATGACAAAGGAAATTTTCAGCCTCCTTCAGGAATACGAAGACCTATTTCCTTCATCGGTTGTAGACTTAAAGGGAATCAAGGGGGACCTTGGAGAAATGTGTATTGTGCTGAAACCAGACGCCAGGCCCATGAAACATCGACCCTATCGATTGAACCTACGGATCAAAGAAAAGGTCAAGATGGAGATCGATAAGATGTTGGCAGTAGGTCTAATATTTCCTGTGGAAGAAGCGGAGTGGCTGAGTCCCATCGTCATTCAGAATAAGAAGGATAAGTCAGAAATCTGAGTCTGTGTTGACTACCGAAGTCTGAAAAACGCTTGCATCCATGATCCATTTCCCACTCCATTCAGCGATGAAGTATTGGATCATGTTGAGGGGAATGAAGCCTAATCCTTTACTGATGGCTTTTCGAGCTATCAGCAGGTGTGCATTGCGGAAGAGGACAAAACGAAGACGACGTTCACCACCGAGTGGGGATCGTTTGCATACCACGTGATGCCGTTTGGATTGAAGAACGCCCCGGCTATGTTTTCCTAGATCGTCATTGCTGCTTTCCGGGAGTATATCCATAAGTTCCTGGAAGTCTACATGGATGATTGGACCATCTACAGTTTGCTGAAAAACCACGCCACCCTGCTACGCATCATGTTTGATCGATGTTGACAGTTGCAGATTTCCTTGAACTTGAAGAAATGCATTTTTGCAGTTCCTTTCGACACGCTGTTAGGACATGTGGTGTGTAAGAAAGGGGTCTGTGTCAACCCTGCCAAGGTAGCTGTGATCGTCCACATGGACGCCCCTAAAACGGTGAAGTAGTTTTGGGCACTGCTAGGGCACACAGGTTATTATAGACGGTTTATCTGAAATTATGTGAAGATCACCGCTCCTTTATAAAAGATACTGTAGAAGTCAGAAGTATTCTAGTGGACGGAGGAGTTTCGGATGGCCCTTGACACTCTGAAGGAAAAGCTGGCAACGACGCCTATTTTGGTTCACCCAGATTGGGATAATCAGTTCCACGTGCATATTGACGCTTCCAGTATTGCACTTGGAGCTGTATTGGTGCAACGAGGGGAGACGACAATTGACCACCCAGTTTACTTCGCCAGCCCCAAACTGTCTAATTCAGATCAGAATTACACCACTACCGAGAGGGATGCCCTTACAATGGTGTATTCGCTCCAGAAGTTGCGCCACTATCTTCTAGGAGGTAAATTCAAGTTCTTTACGGATCACTCTACGTTAAAGTACCTGGTCAATAAGCCCGTTTTGGAAGGATAGATCTGTCGGTGGCTTCTACTCTTCCAAGAATTTACATTCGAAGTGATCATCAAGCCTGGGAGGTTGAACGTCGGGCCCGATCATTTATCCTAGTTGGAAATGGGGGAGAATGACAACTCTCTCAATGATTAGCTGCCAGATGCTGATATTTTCCGCATCGAAGCCGTACTCGATTATTTGGCCCACATTGCCACTTATTTGACCACGGGGCAGTGCCCTTAGCACTACACCCCGCTCTAGAAGTGGCACTTGGTCGTTTGCACTACCGAATACCACCTGATTGCGGGGCAGCTATACAAATTGGGCCTCGATGAGGTTCTGCGCAGATGTATACTTGACCACGATTGTGAAGCTGTGATGTGAGAATGCTATAGTGGCGTTGCGGGTGGGCATGTGGGGGTGAAACCCACTTGCGGGTATCCAGCCTGATTATGGTGGCGCAAGTCATCTTGGGTCTGGAGCCCGAGTTCAAAGGCGTCGATGTCTGTGTCATTAGTGAGGAGTCCCTCATGGAATGAAGCTCCCTTCTGCCAGTCCCCATGTGTTGCGGCCGTTCGAGAAGTGGGTTGTCGACTTCATCGGACCCATAGCCCCGGTAGCCAGGCATTCCAAGGCCCGATACATCATTATCGCAACCAATTACCTCACCCGGTGGGCCGAGACAGCAGCGGTACAGGACTGTATGGCAGATACAGCAGCGCAGTTCATCTTTGAACATATCATTAGTAGGTTTGGCTACTCGTGAAGTTTAAACAGTGATCAAGGTACACATTTCATTAATGAAACGATCAAATCGCTATTGGACACATTCATGATTCAACATCACAAAAGAAGTCCGTACCACCCACAGGCCAATGGTACTGTTGAAGCGTTCAACAAAATACTTGAAAAGGGTTTGACAAAGATCTGCAATGCCCAGCGGGATGACTGGGATGAGCGATTGCCAGTTGCACTCTAGGCCTACCGGACTACGGTGAAGCACTTGACCAATCAAAAACCGTTCCAGCTGGTGTATGGCCGGGAAGCTGTGATTCCCACCGAGTTCACCAGACCGAGTCTTTTAATTGCCACATCCCTCAAGTTCTCAGAAGAGGAATTGCTACAGGATCGCCTCCATAAATTACAAGAACTGGACGAGGCCCGATTTTTGGCCGAGTTACACCAAAAGGTTTATAAGGACAGGCAGAAGGCGTGGCATGACCGCCACATCAAGAGAAAAGTGTTCACGGTAGGAGGAAACGTTCTCTTATATGATAGCAAGTTTCAGAAGTTTCCCAAAAAACTATAGATGCACTGGTTGGGACCTTACTTCGTCGTCGAGATTCGAGATTCTGCAGTTGTTAGGTTGGCTCAGCTGGACGGTATTGTTTTACCTGGGTGGGTGAATGGCGCACGCCTGAAACCCTACCATGAATAAGTTTCTTCCACCTTTCATTAATAACTCTCGCAACCGAGAGAAGCCGTAGAGTAGCGTAGTTGAATAACTCTTCCACAACTAGGATGAGAATAGGTAGTGTTTATAGTTCATGCATAGGTCGCCAATAACTGCTCTATTGTGGGGACCGCACCTCAACTGCTTGTGGTCAGTGAGGGGCGTGTCCAACGTGTCATCCCTGTAGGATCAACAAACGTGTCAGTGTCTGTCCGTATCATTTCAGTTAGTACTTGTGTCAGTCTGTAGGATCGTCTAGATTTGTAGCATAAATTGCCATAATTAACGGTAACCTTGCAATAATAATTTTTCCATAATTCGAAGTAACCTCAACCGTCACGTCTGCCCATTTCCCCATGCCATCGTCAGTAGATGTCAGACTACACCTCAGCCGGAAATTAATCGCACGATTATCGCCGAGAAGAATGCCAGCAAGAATTAACTCATCATGGGGTCTCATCAACCTCACTCGTGCCAGGTAATTACATAAATTGCATGGGAAAAAGCACGAGAATGCTGGAGCAGTTAGAATTAGAAATTGGAGCAGAACCAGAGCAGCAAAAGTATCCAGAAGCAAAGCGCCGAGAGAAGACGCTAAGACCAATTATGTAAGTGTATCAACGCCGAGTGAAGACGCCGAAAGCCAACCCAACAGTCATAGAACCACAAATCGATAGCAGAATTCATAAAATAGAGTCCCTTGTCAGGAAATACGACAATGCGGCCCTCATAGACACAAACCTCTCGGACTCTTTCGAGTTCCCAACACTCAAATGGTAGGTGTATATGGAACATTACTTCACAAAAGTCGGGCATTCAGCGAACATAATTTTACCAGAGTTCCGAGGTCTACAAAAATCCTCTCTTTTGAACTTAATAAATATCCTAGTCTTCGGGACCATAGGACCGGCCATGCAGTGCACCAAGTTCTTACTCAGCCGCATCCAAAATGGGTCCTTGTGGTTGAATAAGGAAATTCCCATTGATGTGGAGGATATCCACTGGCTCACAGGGCTTTCGTAGAATGGCGTGGATGTATCGACTGCATGTCAAACCACTTCCAAGCGAGCGAAGAAGTTGGGAGATGCCAACTATTATGTCAAATATGACACACGACAAGGAGGAAAGGGAGCGAAGATGGAGCTTATCAATAAGCTCGAAATCAAGTTCACATGCTACCTCATTTCCAGTAAGACAATGAGGCATTACAAAAATGGAGAATGCACCCTGGATAATATCTCCATTACAGAGCACTGTGTTCAGGGGGCCAAGTTGAACTGGTGCTCCTTCCTATTGAAGGAACTGTTCAATGTGTGAGAAGAAAATTATAAGCGGGCTACAAGCTTCATTTATGGATATTTGATAGTTGCATTTTCCATGTGGAAGTGGCACACTCCCCTTGTCAGGTTACTAGTGGAAGTAACAGAGGGCCAACCTCTAGCGATGAAGTTCGTCCCGTGGAAGGTGTTGGGTGATCCCAACACCAAAGAAGTTAATGCAGAGGCATTTCGGACCTGGTATGGTATAATGACGGATGTGGTAACAAGCCAGCAGAGGGTGCCCAGGAACCTACTAGATGAGTACAATAGGCAAGTATGGTTCGGGGTTAGTCACAAGAATACTTAACTCCGACATACTTGCGTGCCGGAGGAAACATTTCACATGCGGCCGCTGAAGTTCCAGCTTGAAGATACCACTTTACACAATGAATTTTTTTCGTGGCTGGGGGTCGCGATGGAAATCTGCAATGGGGTACCCATATACAACTTTGATTAGATGCTACCATAGCAACGACTTGCCGAGACGGATGCAGAGGCGGCACAATAGGACTCCACCGTGCAGTTCATCCCCCTCATTCGTCACTTAAACACTCAGGTACGTAGTTTTAATGAGGTGACCAAGGTCATCTCAAGCGGTGCCATTCCTTTTCCTTTGCTCTCTGAGTTCCAGCTTTCTCACTCCACATCGTGTCCCCACACAACTTCCATCACCTCCCCCATCCCTACTGTTTTATGAATTATGCTATTGAGCTTTGGTTCTATGACTGCTGGGTTGGCTTTCGGCATCTTCACTCGGTGTTGATACACTTGCAGAATTGGTCTCGGCATCTTCTCTCGGCGTCTTCTCACTCCACATCGCGTCCCCACACAACTTCCATCACCTCCCCCATCCCTACTGTTTTATTTACTTCTCCAGGTCTGATGACGACCCCGCTCGGGGAAAAGAGCAAGTCCACTGACCTCTTAGAAACTCCTCAGGCCAAGCAGGCTCGAACCATCGAATCGAGTCCGGTGGTGGACCTCAATGAGGAGGATCCACCATGGCCATCGACTACAAGGGTGCTGATACAGGAAGAACCTCCCATTGACCCCTCCAAGTTCATCAACATTCGGCTTCCACCACGACGTACCAGTCCACCTCCACCTACCACTTCATTTGCACCATCCAATTCATCTGCCACCGTGTCAGACCCAATCATCTGAGAACTACTTAATGGGGACCACGGGGCCGAGGTTGACTCCAGTACTGCAGCAGTAGTACCACCGGTCGACCCCGCTAGGGAACCCTAAGTTTCTTTGTCTGATATAATTACACAGATGGCACAAATTGTTGCCGACTCAGCTGAGGCTCAGCCTGAGCCTACTGTACTTCCACATACTGTCCATACAGATCAGTAGGAGCGGCCGGACTTGAATATGGCCAACTCAGCGCCCCATCAGACCCCGCCACCGTCCCCTCCAGAGCACTCCAACCAATCAGTTGCCAGTGGGCAACCCCTACAGGAATGGCGGCCGGATCAAAGAACTTCGGGGGTTGCCAATTTAGAAACATGGGGTATGGCTTAGCTGTACTACTTTATCTAGAGGGTGGCCCATCAGGCAGAACAAATTCATTTTGAACTGCAGCAGAGGTGCAAAGAGAAACAACAACAGATCACTGTGCTTACTGAACAATGTGACTAGCTCACAACAGCACATGGGAAACTACAAGGTCAGATAAACAAATTTTCCAGGGTGTTTTCAGGGATATGGCCAACAGTAGAGGCTCACTGAACTCAGCTGCCTGCAGATGTGCCCAAGACAAATATCGTCGAGCAGGCCCTCCACCTCAGGATCGCATTCAATGGCCTCCACAAGGAGAATGTAGAGCTCCAAGCAGCGTTAGCAGCACGACTAGCACTGCCCAATCCAGAGGCAGTTTAGGCAGCACAAATTGTAGAGAAGCAAGGCAAGGCCACCCAGATGCAGGAAACTCTCAACTCTACAGCGCGTGATGCTTACGGCCTCCTAAAGGGTCTTTAGGAGTGCTTGATGGCCCTTACGGTTAAGACGCAGCCCATCTTAGTGCAGCTGCAACAACTCTCGAAGGAAATCCAAGATGCCACGAACCCCTCGTAGTTGGACCAGCTCTACGCTCAGGCAGATGCTCTGGAGGTCCAGATCTAGCAAACAGAGGCCAGATCACCAATGTCCAAACAAGAAATTCGAGAGCTCTGCCCACCCCTCCAACTTAGCACCAAGACAATGCAGTAGTTAGCTGCCAAGGCCGAAACCCAAATCGTCACGGTGTTTGAGACTGTAGCGGCGCATGTCGAGGAGGCAGTTGTCACCAGGATTGCTGCAGAGATAGATTAATTGTTACAGGGGTGGCAACAAGCTGTGACGACCTTCAATGAGCTTCAAGCTACTACATTCAGCAAAGTCCTCGAGTTGGGGCCCTTGTTTGGACAACAGGTTGAAGGCGCACAGCAAGAACAGGGCACGGGGTCCAGTGGGGCAATGGAGATAGAGACAGTAACTTGTGATTGACTCAGGATGAGTCAAGAAACTATGCTTAGGGCCTGTTGGGGCCCTTGTTTTGAATTTTTTGAATTTTGAATAAAGAGTAGATTTTTGGGTTGCGGAATGACACATGGCAGCTGCAACCAAGTCGCAACTACGGTGAGTAGCGGAGCTATCGAGGTTGCGAGGGAATAGGAGATAGCTGAAGAAAGTAGATGCATAAGTGCAGACGAAGAGAAGATACAATATAAGACAGAGAGAAGAACTCATAGAAAACAAGAGAGAAGCCGGAAGCAGCCGAAGAAGAACGCAAGAGGAACTAGCAGATGCAATGGCGGGTGAATAAATAACCGTCACCCGGCCGAAAGAAGAGAGACGAATGTAGAGAGACTGAAGAGGATCAAGCGGATGCAACAGAGGAAACATATTCCGAGCATGATATCTATGTAGTTCCTACGTTTCTCTTATTTATCTTTCTTTCCTATGAGACATCTGTAGCAGAATTGTAAGCTCTTCCTGTGGAAGCAATGTAACTATGGATCTGGCTGAAGGTTATCAATATACTTGCAGGTTGCTGTCTTATTATATGAGTTACATGCATGCATGATGTTTGTGATGTCTTAAAATTTTATTTGCTTAATACTTGTTCACTCTTCTAAATGTTCTTTCATATATGATGATGTTTATGCAATCAATCCCATATTAATCATGAGTTGTGGATCCTTCCACCATTATCGATCTATTCCCCTTCTGCATGTGGTCGCGGCACGCCTCGGGTGAGACTCTCTACTCTCCGGAGTAGGGTGACAATGCCGACGTGGTTCTAGACTACAGCAGATGCCCTTGTTGGCCCCAACCTCTGAACTTGGGTCTTGCCTGCGAGACCGGTTTCTTCGCCAACAATTTTTATCCAAAAAAACATTGTGTTAAATATTCTTCTCTCCATGTTTCTCAAAATTTTGTATTGTGAAACTTGTGATCTCATCACAAGTACTAGCATTGAATGGAAAAAAACAACTTTTAATTTGTATTTATTATAGTTTTTCACTATATAATTTTTACTTTTCTTGGACTTGATATGTTGAACCATTATTTTAAAAATATTTAGGCCAATAAGCCCTTCTTTTAATAATCAGTTCAATTTTATGTGCACCATATGACTACATCTATACCTGAAATTTGTGCATCTATCCCTGACATGTGCACATATGACGTCACATTGAGTTCTTTCCTAGTTTGCTACTCTTCCACATCATTATTATAGGTTTTAACCCTATACATAAATCATCTGCAAACGAATTCTTAAGAACATAAAATAAACAATAGCGAAAGCACAAAACATAAAACAAATATACACAGATATTTTTCCCCTGGATCCCAAATCGGGACTACCAACTTGATTTTTCATTATATTACTTTTAGTGTTACAAAACATATATGTACATGCTGATGCATTCATAAATCCCAATCCATTAACCCTAGATTAGAACATAATCGTAGTTCCCTTGACCGGATCTACAAAATACCAAGGGAGGAAAACCATCATGCCCAAAAACCATGTGCAAACCCATGCACAAAACCATAGGAGGGTGTGCCCACCTAAAATAGGGTCCAAAAAAAAATTTCACTGGGTGCTGCCCTGGACCATGTGCAGGATGTTGCCCGCCCCCTGCTAACCACTGGATAGGGGGGCTGTCGCCCCCCTGTGATGCCCCGACTGCGCCCGACGCAACGAACAGGGGGGGTTGTCACCCCCCCATGCATGCAACTATTCGTGGAAACAATATAACACATACCCACCAATTATATTGTTGAAGTCTCATGATTCTCATCGGTTTCTACTCAAATCTGACTCGGGGTTGGCTATGAGAATGGGCATATTCTGTTTCCTTGATTTTCACTTGAATTACTTCCTAACAAATTACAACAGAGAGAAAGAAGAATAATACTAAACTGATGGGAACACCCACTCAACAAATTGTTTCATTATAGAGGAATATATACATTTTATTGACAGTTACAACTAAAAACTATTCAACTAACTTCTAACTAATCATTTAGAAACTAATTCTTAACTCGTGATTAATCTTTAACACTCCCCCTTAATATTGATGGTTACATTGTTTTATGCCTAACTTCTGACATTGAAATTCAAAATTAACTTTTCCAAGTGGTTTGGTGAAAATATCCATTTATTGTTCCTTATAATCACAAAATTTGAGAACAATATCACCATTTTTGACAAGTTCAGGAATAAAGTGAAAAAGAGTGTCGATATGTTTTCTTTTTTTATGAAAGACGTCATTCTTCGACAAGGAAATAACAGAAGTACTGTCAAAAAATATTGAAATAGGTTCGTTTTCTATATATCCGAAGTCAGAGAGAAGTATCTTCAGCCACATTGCTTGATATGATGTTGTATTCACTGCAACGCACTCTGCTTCAGCTGAAGATAATGTAACTATGGGCTGCTTTTTGGATAACCACAAAATAAAATTCCTTCCAAATAGAAAATCATATCAAGAAGTGCTTTTTCGATCATCTATACATCCTGCATAATCACTGTTGGTATAACCAACAAGCTTATTATCTGTAGAGGTTGTATACCATAAACCACAAGTAGTTGTACCTGCAATGTATCTTAACGCCCTTTTTCCAGATTTCCAATGAGATTCTTTAAGAAATTTCATAAACTTGGAAATATAACTAGCTGCAAATGCTATATCAGGTCTAGTAGTAGTTATATACATAATACTACCAGCAAGTTGCTTATGAAAATTTGAATTAATAGCAGTACCCACATCATTTTTACTTAACTTTGTACCAACCTCAATAGGAGTATCCACTAGTTTACACCTGTCCATCTTAAACTTTTTTAAAATATCATTAGCATACTTCTGTTGACCCATAAAGATACCATCATGTCTTTGTTTCACTTCAATACCTAAGAAGTATCTCATTAATCCAAGATCTATCATTTCAAATTCATTTTTCATTACAGCTTTAAATTCAAGTTTAACTGCATGTTACATGTATAAATTATGTCATCAACATAAAGACATAGTATCACTATATTACCTTGATGATCATCCTTGATATGCAAGGTTGGTTCATGGTTGCTCATTTTGAAACCATTATTTAGCAAGTAATGGTCTATTCGGCTATACCAAGCTCTTGGAGCTTGCTTCAAGCCATACAATGCTTTACTCAACCTCTACACCATATGTTTTTGATTTTTTATTTCGAAAACATGTGACTGATCAACATACACTTCTTCATTCAATACACCATTTAAAAAATTTGACTTTACATCCATTTGGTAAATTGGCCACTTGTTTTGTGCTGCAATGGCTAATACAAATCGAACAATATCAATTCTTGCTACAGGTGAAAATGTTTCACCACAATCTATGCGAGGTTGTTGTGAAAAACCTTTGGCAACTAATCTTGCATTGTGTTTATCAACTTCACCTCTCTCATTTAACTTAGTTTTAAAAACCCATTTGACACCTATATAATTTTTATCATTAGGTAGATCGACCAAATCCCAAGTTTGATTTCTTTCAATAACAATGAGGGCGCTGAGAATCTCTGATGAGTCTCACCTTGATATGGAAAAGACCCATCTATTGAATGTCTTTTGTAATAATGGTTATAGTTTGTCGCAGGGCCTCAAAGCTTTCCTCAAAGCGGAGAAAGGTCCTCCTGTTAAAAATAAAAAAGAACCTAGTGAATGGTATGGCAGTGTTAGCCTTCCATTCATCCAGGGTACCACTGATAAAATTGCTAAAATCCTTAAAAAGCATAAGGTATCCTCTTACTTCAAGCCCCTTAATACAATTCGTAGTTCTCTAAAATCGGTTAAAGATCCGATTGACCCCAGGGATGGAAAAGGTGTCTACATCATTCCCTGTTCCTGTGGAACTCCTTACATTGGTGAGACGGGTCGGTCAATTAATCAAAGGATATGTGAGCATGTTGCTGATATCAAGCATAGAAGATCTCGCTCGTCCGCCTTAGCTGAGCATGCAGAAAAGACTAACCATCATATTTGCATAGAAGATGCTAAGGTCATTGCTAGAATCGACCATTTCCATCATCGTAAGTTGCGAGAGGCTATTGAAATTGAAAAAAGGCCCGTTAATCTCAATAGAGATGACAGTTGGAATATCAGCAGGTGCTGGATTCCTGCCTTATATTCTTGACTTTTTTTTTTTTTAAATTAATTAAATTATATTTTTATTATTTATTTGTTTATTTTATATTTTTATTTGTTAAATAATAATAATAATAATAATAATAATAAATAAATAATAATAATAATGATAATAATAATAATAATAATAATTAATTAATTAATTAAAATAAAATAAAATATATTTTTATTTATTATTAATTTATATTTATATTTTATTTATATTTATTTATTTATATATTTTTAATTAATTAATTAATTTTTATTTTATTTTATTTTTATTTATCTTTATTTTTATTTTTATTTAAAAAAAATTTAAAATTAAAATTAAAATTAAAATTAAAATTAAAATTTATTCTTTATTTTTATATTTTATTTTATTTTTATTTATTTATCTAGTTATATTTTTAATTTATTTATTTATTTTATTTATTTATTGACTATGTTTGACTATTTGATAGATGGTTTATTTTTAATTAGATTTCATGAATAAAGAATTAATTGTATAAATGTTTATTATATAATTTAATCAAAATTTGCATATATACACCTAGATTTGTTAAATTACTTACCATTGTATTATTTAATTGGTTAATTAATTGTATAATAAATTAAAATAATAATAATAATAAATTAATTAAGAATATAAATAAATAAATTAATTAATAAATTAAATAAATATATAATGGAATTTTTACTTTTTCTAAGTCAAACTAGCCGTTATCCTAACGGCTAGTTGAGCCATCTCTACATCTATTTATACTTATTGTCTGGATCTAATCTCTCACATAGTCCTGATGATGAACCACACTGGTTGGTTCGAAACGCGTCGACTTCGTTCTTTTGCATGTGATTATTACCGAAAGAATTTCTACTAATGATTTCATTATTCATTGCATCTACCCATTCTTTTTCCTTTATAGCTTCTTCAAAACAAGTAGGCTTAAATGAGAGAAATGAAAAATTTACAACATCACCAACATCGTCTTGTGCATAAATATCACTTAAGATTCTCATTTTTGGATTATCAAGAATTAGACTCATTTAAAGATGATGAACTGATATTGCTTGATGAACTGCTATTGGTTTTGTCTTGAACCTATAATATTGGAGTGCTCGTTGTAGGTGCTTGATGTTAGTCTAACATAATAAAAGGATTATTACTTCTACCACCTTTCATGAACCCATAGTTTGCCCAAATTTTTCTTTTCAACCTTCAATTTTCCCCTAGTCAATTTCAACACTTGATGATGTCTAACATTTCATTTTCTCAGTTGTTGGGGATATTCGAACTTGTGTTTATTATAAGGTCTAAACTACATCTATTCACTTAAGTTCTACTCATAATTGAACTTAATATATAATATACCAAATGAAACTAAATCCTACTCGACTAAGTTCATTTGACAATAAGAACACACTCAATTGTGGCCTATAAAACATCTTAGCAATAATTTAGCACTTATTAATATTCAATACTCAACCAACACAAATAAAATTAATGATTAACAACATCCAATAATATGAAGAGCCCACAATACACATATATGGGTAGCACCCAAGGTAGGTGCCTTAAATTTGTTATATGAATATTGTCATAGAGATACAAGAAGAGTGTAACTACAAGCTTCTTCTTATAAATCTATTATAGATGTACAATGAGCCTAAATGTTTTTATTTTTATTTTTGCTCCTACCTAATATACTTTCACAATCCAACCCCTAAATCAACCATATAAGGCCTACCTCCTAAAAGTCACATCTTCTATTTCTACTCATTTAGCCGATGGCACAATTCACCCTGTTGTGCCAACCCTAAACTTAACATAAATGACAAATACCTTATACTTATTATGGATGCATTTTTATATCTTCTTGAATGCATTAGTACTTTTTATCCTTCTTCTTTTTATATGAAACTTTCCTTACACTTGCAAGCTGCCTTACTCGAATGTCAACCCAAGTGCTCACATTTCAATATTTGATTGTCCCCAACAATACCACTTCCCCCTTCATGCAGTTTCCACCAACCATGCATAGTTCAATGGTTTTGTGCCAAAAGTGCAACACACCTGTCATGTGCACCTAGGGTTCTTAGTGTGGTTAGAAAGGGTGTTCCTAACAAGTGCATCTAAGGGACGTGTGCTTGGTGGATATGCACCCAAAAAGTGCATCTCGTGATTGCGATCCATGGATGTTTGTACCTAAAGACACTTCAAACATCTATCACAACCTCAAAGTGTGGAATTCCCAACTCCTTGGATTTGCATGTCGCCCATGTTCTCATGGATATAAAATATAGTCACTTTCTCTATGTCATTCTTATTCATCAGGCACCATACATGTAGAACAAATAAGGTCATATGCCATAAACTTTTATTTTCCCCACCTTCCAAAATTTCCTTACAAGCTTCTCTTGGTGCATCAACTAATGTGAGATTCAAAATTTCTATGGTGCACCTTTCCATCATGTAAAGACACCTAAAAATGACTCTTCTAGCCATCAATATTTTTTCATGCCCATTTTTGCTAGTCAATGACCACAAAAGTGATCATGCGATGGAGGTGCCCAAATACATTTAATACTAGGTACATAAAATGAACAAATGTGTTACATACTACAATTGATTTAATATTTTAGTTAGTGAGGCAAATCATTGTGAGCTTATAGTGATACCTCGAGAGTTGTAAGCAATGATAGTTGTGTCTGGGCCACTTGCATCATACAAATTATCTTGTGATACCTTACAAGGTAGATTATACCCTATTATAATTTTTATACATCAAAATTCTTTAGTTAACAAAGTTAGTTTCTCTACAACATCTAAGTTCTCATTTATATGCGAGCTTTCATACTCACTGCTAAAGTTGAGAGTACTTGTATTAATAAAAAAATTAAGTAATATTTTGTTAGTGTTGATGTCACTACTAGCATAAATGGCATGTGATACATTGTTGAACATTTGGCATTTATTGGAACATTAACACATTATTAGATAAATAAAGATTCTTCATAAGTAATGTAATGATAATTTGTAGCATTGGAAATGGGCACTTTAGTCCCGCAAATCTCGGGTGGTATCAACAGTGATAAATTAGGTGTGTTTATCATATCATGTAGTGAGTTGTTAAGTTTATTCCCTTGAAAGGTTAAGAGTTAGCATTGTGTTAAGCTAATCCCCTCCCCTTTATAACATGGTATAAAGCTATGCTAAATTTTTAAAAATCATATCTAAAAAAGTCAAAGTTGTGGTATTTTAATTTCTTGTAAGTTTTGAAACAATGATTAGAAAAATATCAAGTAAGGGGTAGATGGAATAATCTTGGATCATTCCTCTTCTTGACATCAAGTTGGATGGAAATAGTTATCCTATTTGAAAATTATAAAAGTAAAATGTTTTAATGAAGAAAAAAATATTTTCAAAGTTTGTGGAGGGAAGAGAAAATACTCCTAACAATCCAATAGGAGAAAGTGAAGTATGTAGCCATGGATAACCATAGATGAAGATACTCAAAAAATCTCAAATTCAACCATTGTATATCACATTATTCCTTTGATATATAGTGCAATAAGTGCAAGTAAGCTATGGAATCTCATACTAAATATTGCATGTTTTACTTTCCTTTGCACATCACCTTGACAGAGAGCTTTTTAATGGAAGTAGAGAGGAACACTATAAAATTATGATAGAGGTCTTAAATGTTGTCCTTATTTGAAAAAAGATTTAATTCATTATTTAAATCCTTTAGAAAAATTTCAACTTTATCTTTGTCAAAGGTCAAGTGCTTTTGGCCATCATAACTCTTTTCAATGGGCTTTTGTGCTCATGGTCATTTAAGATGTCAAAATTTACTATTTGGTTGTATAAAGAATGTCAAATAACCCAAATTCATGACATTACTTCTAGGTCCATGAACACAAGTCATTCAACTAGATTTCGTCTAATTAATTAGACCATTGCAAATGATTAGATCTTAAGAATGATACATTTTTATTACCTTATCACTAAAGAAATCCTCTTAAATCTTTGGAGTTTCTTTCATATTTATTAACTAAACTATCATTTTCATTTGGCCATATATAATTAGGGTGAGAACCATTGCTTAAAATAATAACTTGATTGATTAGTTGTTATCTTTGCATTAAAATCTTTTAACAAAAGATATTTTCTTGATTTCTTGGACCGTAAATATTCTATTTTAAATTATTCTAAAAACAAATTTTATCTAAATTATTTTTCTAAAAAAATAAAATTAATAAATGTGAAGTAACACATTGGTATATAAATCTTCCTTAAATTATATCTAAAATCTACACCCACACAAAGATTAAAAGAATCTTTCTTATGAAACATAATGTGAGCAACAATTCTCTTTTTATATAAAATCTATGCCTTTGATACCGTTGCGATATAATATCATGTTAGATATAAACGACAATAGACATTCTTTTATATTAAAAACCTTAATTTTTCATTTTTTCAAATTTCAATAAATAATATAATATTAAATATTAACATTTTTAATTTAATTCATAAATGAAAGTTTTTTTTCAAATTTATTTATATTAATTTAAAATAAGCTACAAAACAACTGCAATCTAGAATTTTTTTTTATTAAAATATTAATATAAACAAATTTATAAATAATTAAAATCTCACTTGCAACTAAACATGGTTATAATTAAAATCATTTTTTAACATTAATACGAATGCAATAGCATTTTTTTAAAGAATTATTTATTTAAGATGTGATTTGGGATGTTACTAAACTTGTAACACGAATAATTTGGGTTTTTGGATGATTTTAAGTCGCAGTTCAAAACCTTTTTCAAGGCATAATTGTGGACCCCTTTGCAGAATGACAATGGTGGATGGTTTTCTAGTTATGAATACCATGTTTTGTTTTAAATTTTTTTTGATAAAGAATAAAAATTTAAACTTAAACATTTAAAAGATCGGCATTATAAAAGATTCATTATAAAAGATATTGTGTGGCTTCTATCGAGTATATTATTATTATTATTATTTAATTAAATTATATATATATATATGGAAATTATAGAAATTATTTATTATTATTATTATTTAATTAAATTATATATATATATGGAAATTATAGAAATTATTTTCAATTCACACTAGGAAACAACAAAATACAAAAATCTTTAGGTTTAATTTAGATATGAATAGGAGTGCATTGAAGTTTTATGCACCTACGCGGTCATATCGACGTCCCTACCCAATTGCATACGATTAGGGCATATTTTCGATTTTGCTGCTGATGTGACGTTCTTTTCCATTGCTCCATGGACATCATGCTATTCCTTCATCTTTTTCTGGGAGTTGCCGCTAGATTCTCTGACCATTTTCCCCATTACCCTATTTTTCCTACCCTAACTACTGCTATGGAGGAGGATCTTGTCGATTACTCACTGGATCCGTTTGAAGGGGTGTCGATCTGGACCACCTCCTCACCATACCTTACTTCATCCACATCTTCGCTAGCACAAATTTCTCATTCTCCCTTGACAAGTGGACCTAGGGTTTCCACATGGCCATATCTACCGCTTGACGAACCTCCGAGCCTGGAATACCCGCTTCCCTCAGGATCCCCTACATCTACCCTATTTGAGCATATTCTGCCATTCTCCAAGCCCTCTTTGACGTCTCTACACCCACTGTCCCTGGCATAAGTTCACTTTATCACTTCATTCCTTCAACCCTCTGCATCCTCCCTACCCTGTGAAGGTATCTCTGTCCCTACTCCTCCTGATTCCCTTCCCTCGGGATCCACCTTCCTCTCATATGAGGGTTTTGTCTCTTATGACCTATTGCGATCGGCCTCACGCCCACCCTCGTCGATATTTTTGCTGGTTCTACCTTTGTGACACAAACTGTGAATGAATCTGGGTCATCCAAGGTTTTGGAATCTGAGCTTGAACCCTAACCTCCTTCACATGGTTCTCACCCTCATGGCACCGGGAAGAACAAGTGTGTCAAAACTCGAACCAAAGGCATTGATCTTACCTTTGAGGATGGTCTCAGGATGGAAGAGGTTTTGGAGACATCGGATTGTGTATTAGTTGGTCATGTGCGGGGCCATAAATATAATCTAGTGAGGCTTCATCTCTGGACTATGGAGATCTAGGGTTAGTTTATTGAGGTTCCGCCCTCGGTTATCATCCTTCCTCGTGGATGGTTTGCCCTCATCTTCAAGCATCCTGAACATTTGCAGTGGGTACTATCTCACTATTGGCACATCGAACTAGCTACAGTACTCCTGAAGCATTGGAGTTCGCTATTTGATCCAGATCTTGAGCATTTGGGTGCCAGCCACATCTGATGTGCCTTCCTGGTCTCCCACTACACTTCTGGTTGGAGGATACTTTTGTTCACATTGGGAATTCACTTTGCACCTATCTGGACTATGGAAAATCATTCATTTCTATTGGAATCATGATGACAGCTCGCATCCTGGTTCACCTTAACATGAGAGAGGGTTTGGAAGAATCAATCAACCTCAGATGGAAGCAATTCTCTAGAGTACAAGCACTGGATTACGAGGGAGTCTCATTTCGCTGTCGTAAATGTCCATGGGGACGTCACCGACAAAGTAATATTATGTCACGTACATTCATATTGGGGTAATTTTTTTTAGAAAAACCCATAACATTATATTGGATATCTAACTAAGGGTTACTGGGTTTTTTTTATTACATATGAAATTTAAATATTTTAAGGTATTTTTTATTTATTTTTTAGGCCAAGTGGGCTTGTTTGTAGGTTTGGAAAAAGAAAAATAGCGTCGACTGATATTGTGTGAGGGATCATTGGCATTCGAGCACCATTGGAGCAAGTTGGGTTAGGTTTGGCCAAAACACAAAGTGTCGACTGAACATTTCTTGTGCATATTTGAGCATTCCTATGACAGTTCTGAGCATTTGAGCAAATAAACAATAGAGGAAGTGAATCAAAGGAATCAGAAAAAACTAGAATTCCTTGTACCATGGTGGGATCTACAGCTTGGAGTTTCATTCAACCAGTTTATGTCTATATTTGCCTCAAAAAATTCAGATTTTAGGTATTTATTCCGTTCATTTTTTGTTCGTTGGTAATTAGTACTAGAAGCATACAAATAGAAGGAATAGCTACTTAGCTTTCTAGGGAGTAGCTGGGTTTTTTTTTTAATAAAAATGAAGGTACACCAATATTATCTTTTTAGGGGTCTCGTTTTAATTTCTTGATTGCAAGGGATTAAGACCATTTTACTCAGGTCACAAAATATGATGATTGTCATGGCAAGTAGAGGGCATTTTCTTTGTTATTTTTTGCAGGGGAAAACGAACCATTGAATGAAGTTTTGGTTTCATATTGTCATTCCTGGTCGTCTTCTTTCCACGAAAGAAAGAGCCAGTTTGGGATTGCCCAAACTACTATAGTTACAGTACAGAAACAGGAAAATGATTCTTTAAAGTTATTAAATGGAAACCGACCTACAAATTATGCTTGGCTTGTATCTTCTAGTATTTTAATTTTGAAACACCTTGAAACAATTTTCACTTATGTTTTTTCAACAAATTGAATGATGGCAGTCTTTTCTCTGAACAAAAATTATAATTGTGAACATAAGGTACACCTAGTAGAAAAATATGGATGGTGGAAGAAGAAGAAGCTCTATGTCGTACAATCCACAGATTTGGTCTCGGTAACTGGAAGGAAATCAAGGAACAAAAACCATTGTTTAAGAGCAGATCAACTGTACAAATCAAGGATAAGGTGAATTTTTTTTATTGTTTCTACAAATGTCTGGTATGAGGTTGATGATGTCAGTTTAACAGGATTTGTGGATTAACCAAAATGTAGGTATGCTTGGGCAATGAATTTTAGCATTCTTTGGTATGGAATTGGCTTGGATCCCTAGAGGTTGTTCTCTAGATTATACTCCGTTCCTGCCCCTCTCTAGGGTTAGATGGTCTCCTAGGCCAGAACATAGTCTTCCTACCTCTTCTGTCTAGGTTGGATTTACATATTTCGCTCTTAGTTTCCCAAGCACCTTTGTTTTGTTTTGTTTCAAACTTCAGAACTCTAGTATGTTGTTGATGAGGTTTATAAGATCAACATGGATTATGTATTCAATAAAGAGAATACATGCAAATAAATATTATCTTTTCCTTATTTATATTCAGATGAATTCCTAATTTTGATGTGGGCATATTCAGTATCGGAAAAAGAAATGAGACTAGGAATTAGAGAATGAGAATAAAGGAGATGATATTTCAAACAAGGATTCAATTTTGTCTAGGGCTGTTCAGAAAGAGAACGGGCTGAAGAAAATTAGAGAGCATGAGATTCAGGTAAATGAGGATGAAATTCTCCAGTTAGATAAGGAGTTGAAAGAAATACAAGAATAAAACGAAGCAGAGTGTTTGGCGTTAGAAGAATTGGAATCTATATTGATTAAGCACAGGAGAAGAGTAGAGAAGCAAAGGCAATGGTTTGAAACGTAGTCCTCATATAGGATGTGCTTGGAGAAGGTGATAATATATGCCATGCGCCAGTAAGTACATCCAATTCCTCTTTACATTAGTTTCCTTGAATGAATTTTGAGATATTTAGGTCAAAGAATTTTATGCATCATTGTGTATGGATGGCATTCTAAACACAGAAGCATTGTCTATAAGGAACAAGGAAGATTGAATCAAGCCACATGAAATTCCCTTGTGGCAAGGCTGGAAACATAGAGGGCTACATGTGATGCATATGAGATGGAACTTATCAAGAAAATCAAACAGAAAGAAGATCTAGAGTTTCTACTCCACCCATGTATGGAACAGGGAAAGAAAAACCTTGAAGGTGATGATACTTCAAGTTGCTCCAAGGAAAATATCAAAAAGGAATTGGAGGAATTGCTGAGTTGCTACCCTACAAATATTGGATGTGCTCATTTTTCAAATGTAGTTGTAGGTGATCACAAGGTATCTCTTGATACAGTAGTGAAGCACAAGGAAACCTTCCTCCCTCTTCATGAGAGTAAGGAATAACACTCTACAGTTTTGCAGAAAGAGTCGAGATTGTTTCCTAAATAAGAGAAATAAGAAAGAAATACTAATATGTGCATAATTGTTCCAAAAGCGAAATGCAAGGTAGAGATGGAGATAGTGAAAAATGGACCAGCTTTATCTGTTGCAAACGTGGGAAAAAGAGTTAAGGAAAAATATAGTATGTTAGAAGCAGAGGAGAGTGACTTAGATGTATTGATTATTGGTTATGAGTATGAAGGGGTTAGAGCTACAAACAGAGAAGTTGAATCTGTTGGAGAGAATCTTAGCATAAGTCACACAATTTTTTCTTCAAACACTCCCTATGTCAAACGAACAAATGCACAATGTAACAAAAATAAAAGGGTAAAGTATTGTATTAACATCCCCTGGACTTGGCATGTCACACATGTGTTAAGGCCCTTCAATGACAATGATAAGGATCTGTCCTTCTAGGCATTAATACAAAAGTACTACATTATCATGAAATAGATACCAAGACTCTGATTTTCATCCCCAATATACTCCAACATTGATATATATAAACTTGGCTAGTCATGCAGTGTTATTATTCTACTTACTGGTCCTAAATATGTTCATACATTGGAATCCTTAGAGGATTAGAGGAGGAGCATTGGACACATCTCATTTGAAGACTTGTATGTTAGAGAAAAATCTCATCTGAGCATGTTTTTGGAATATCATTTATCTTGGACTGTAACAAAAAGCTTTATATTAGCTTGTCAAGCTGATTGGGACCAAATATCCCGATCTTGATTTTGAGCTAAAAGCCAACATAATTGAACTTATTGTGAACATAAATGCAAATTTTCGAGGGTATTTTTAGAGTTTCATGAAACTACAATTGTTGTAGGTATAAACATACATAAGGACAACACATGAATAAATATCACGTATCATAGTTCTTGTCTACATGCAGGACATACCTTTAACACACATAATCAGATAGAAAACAAGAAAAATCCACAACAATATGGCACTCTACATTTGAAAATGAAGCTTCACAACATAATTCACACAGCATTTTTTTCAAACACTCCCTGTGTCAATTGAACAAATGCACAATGTAACAAAAATAGGTAAAGTATTGTATTAACATCCCCTTGACTTGGCCTGTCACACATGTGTTAAGGCCCTTTGATAACAATGAGAAAACCAACTATGGGAGGTCGAACACCTTCCCCCTCTCACACACACACACATGAAATATAAAATCACCAAGGTTTTAACCTGGACTATTTGCATGGCAGCACCTCATCCTAATAATAAAACACATGCAAAGTGAAAAGGTTATCAATCTCTCTGCG
The DNA here is from genome assembly GCA_034641835.2 of Pinus albicaulis. Taxonomy (NCBI): domain Eukaryota; kingdom Viridiplantae; phylum Streptophyta; class Pinopsida; order Pinales; family Pinaceae; genus Pinus; species Pinus albicaulis. The sequence continues at coordinate 874,921,197 of CM076575.1, read as the reverse complement.
TGCAGGCTATGTTCTTATGATATGAAAATTTTCCTCATAAATAATTTTCCACTTGTGGATGAATAAATCTTGGTCACTTGGGATTGGGAGGGGCAGTTGTAGATAAGTGAAGTGCTTGCAGGGTTCATCTTATCAGAGGATCTAGGGTTAAATTTATAAAGACACACATTGGTAAGGGTAGCAAAGGGTTAAAGTTTGAGAGAGACACATTAATAAGGGTAGCAAACAAGAGTCTACACAGTGAAGATCCTATAGGGTTAAGGGATGAAAGGGATACATCGGTATGGGTAGCAAACAAGAGTCTATACAGTGAAGAAGGGTTATGCTATCACTTTTCTGCAAGAATGGCCGTAGGTGGTGGTTCAAGACATTGTGGAAATTGAAAGGCCCTCATAAATCCATAATATTATTGTGGCTTATCTTGACAAACAAGGTCCTGTTTTGGATATTTAGAAGTCGGGGTGACAAGGGTTAGGTCAATGCTACCTATATAAGGAAAGAAGTGAATTATAAAATCACTTGTTCTTCAAGTTCCATATCACTAAGGAAGTCTGGGAAGCTACAAAAGGATTCAATGAAAGGAGAGGTAGTTGGAAGGGGATTTTATTGATGAAGCCTTACAAATTTGGTTGCAGAATAATGAAATAAGAAATAGACGCAGTTCCCTTGCAATATTTGTCTTATGGGTTAGGACATATTTAATGATAAACCATGCACACTGTTAGAAATGCCATTCAAGGTTCAAAATACTCATCCCATATTAAAGAAAAATTCCAAGGAGAAGTTTTTGAGGTATAAAAGGTGTTTTTTTTAACGCCTATTTATCCTACATTAATTATCAATCCAAGAACGACTTTTTATTTCAAGAGTGTACTCTGTCTGAGGCTGCAATTCAATCTAAGAGTAATGCTTTGCAATATGTAGTATAGTGTTCTAAATACAAGAGTAAACGGATGTTGAAAATAAAATCTAATTGCCATGACATGAAACTAAATGCTTTAAAATCCAATCATTCACTCAACAAACATCAGTCAAGGATGTAGTAATGATAACTCTTTCCTTTAAAAACTAATGGAATTAACTAAGAAAAAGATAATCAATCTGAGAACGTGGGAGCAATAACCAGTATTCTTTATAGTTGATAATCCCGATTTAAAGAAATTAAATGAAAATAGAAATTGAACTAAATCATTAATGCTGCTAATGAAAGTAAACTAGGCAAGTTCTCAAAAGAAAAACCAAACTCTTTGCAAACTATAAACTAATAAATTGAAAGAGCAATGCGATTAAAAGAAATAAATGTTAAATCAAATCACTCACACGTTGCAAGAATCAGAAATATAGCACAAAGACGCAGTGAAATCCACCAGAGGTCGGGCCCTTAGCTGCCAGTGAGCACTGCTAAGTTACTTCAGAATAATTGAATGAATAGCAATGCAACTTATTTATTGATCATATGTAGTAGAGTTTACAAGAAATCGTACTATGTTTTAATTAACAAGAGTCGATGAATATTTCTGAAAATTACAACAGGAAATCTCTCTCCAATCCCTCCAATACATAATACATGATCTCCTTTTATAATCAGAAAGAGGAGAAATTAAATAGTACATATGATCCCTCATAACAAGATTGGATTGTCCCCAACCAATTGATAAACAAGAAAAGATATTTCTATCAATCATTCAACAGGAACAAGTCGAATTTGGTATTGTACCTGGAATAATTTGGAAAATGGCCACAATAATGAATCTGGGAAAATCGTCCTCAGAGAACCTTCCATTTCTCTTAATATGGGCCGAATTTGGGCACACCGTTCTTTACTAAAGTTAATTTGGTCCGTTCGGACAAAACCCATGTTTCGGATTTTGCAGATTCTTCTCCATTTGCCAAGATTATCCAATGCAAAACTGACACTTCTTACTCCAGTGAATTTGCGAGTTGGATTGTTGAATGATGTTGTAGGTTTTAACCCTGAACAAAAATTATCTACACACGAATCTTATAAAAGAAAATAAACAATAGCAAGAGCATAAAACATAAAACAAATAAAGACACAAATTTTCCCTTGGATCCAAAATCGGATCGACCAGCTTGATTTTTCATTATATTCCTTTTAGTGTTACAACACATATATATACATGTCGAAGCATACATAAACCCCAATCCATTAACCCTGGATTAGAACATAACCGTAGTTCCCTTGACCGAATCTACAAAATACCAGGGGCTGAAAACCATTGTACCCCAAAACCATGTGCAAACTCATGCACAAAACATGGGTGGGTCCACCTATGAGTGGGTCCGCTCACCAAAAAAAAAATTCGTCGGGGCGTTGCCCTAGACCCCAACAGTGGGGGCTGCCTCCCCCCTTGTGACCCCCCTGCTACGCCCAGCGCAACGTACAGCGTGTGGGGCTAGTCGTGGAAAGAATATAACACATGCCCAACATTCTCCCACTTGTTGTTTTCTTTCCACAGGGGGCCATAGGAGAACTTAGTCATTGGGCCAATTCTTCAATACCCATTGTTTCTCTACGCCAAGAGAACTTCTGAGTGCTCACAGAATTCGTTAATGCATCTGCAACATTCTTCAAAGTGTCCACCTTTACCAGCAACACCCTTTTAGCCTCAACCATATCTCTAATAAAGTGATATTGAACATTAATGTGCTTTGTCTTTGAATGGTAAGCAGGGTTCTTAGCCAAGAAAATTGCACTTTGGCTATCACAGTCTATCCTTATAGCTTGTTGTACCAACCCCATACTTTAACACAAACTATGCAACCAAACTTCTTCCTTGCTTGCATGAGTGGCTACTATGTATTATGCCTCTATAGTTGAAAGAGCCACTATAGACTGTCATTTACTCATCCAACTGACTGCGCCTCCAAATAGGCTAAACACATACCCACTTGTAGATCTTCTTTGGTCTAGATCTCCAGCCCAGTCTACATCAAAAAAACCACAAATGTCCAACATTCTTTCCAATCCTGGTCTTCCCTGGTAGCACAAGCCATAATCATTAGTGCCACGTAAATATCTGAAAACCTGCTTCACTGTTGTCCAATGCTCCTTCCCTGGGTTTGACATAAACCTGGTCAATACTCCCACTGCATGTGCAATGTCTGGTCTAGTACAAACCATTGCATACATAAGACTACCCACTGCACTTGCATATGGAACATGGGACATATCCTCCTCTTCTTCTTGTTTCTTGGAACACTGTTCAGTAGACAGCTTTACACCTACAAGAATAGGAACATTCACCGGTTTACTATCTTGCATATTGAACCTCTGCAATATAGTCTTGACATACTTCCTCCGGTTTAACCAGAGCTTCCTCTTTGCCCGATCTCTCTTAATTTCCATGCCAAAAATATAGTTTGCAGCACCAATATCCTTCATGTCGAATTTGGAGAACAGTTGGGTCTTCAAATCTTGGATAATTTCTTTGTCATTTCCAATCAACAACATATCATCCACATACAAGACCAAATAAATAACACAGTCACCAATTAATTTAAAATAAACACGGTGATCCTCCTTGCTTCTGGTGAAGCCAAGTCCCCATATATAGGTATCAAATTTTTGATACCACATCCTTGGTGACTGTTTTAACCCATACAGAGACTTCTTCAACCTGCATACCAGTTCTTTCTTACCCTTCACCATAAAGCCTTCAGGTTGCTTCATGTAGATCTCCTCTTCTAGATCCCCGTGAAGAAAATTTGTCTTCACATCCATCTTTTCTATCTCAAAATCAAATGCAGCAGCAACAGATAAAAGTAATCTAATAGAAGTAACCTTGGCAACAGGAGAAAAAATATCACCAAAATCAATTCCCGGCACCTGGGAATAACCTTTCGCTACCAACCGAGCTTTGTATTTCTCCACCTTGCCTTATACATTCATCTTCTTCTTAAACACCCATTTTCTCCCAATGGGCTTCCTTCCAGCCGGCAACTCCACCAGATCCCATGCATCGTTTTTGTGCAAGGATGCCATTTCATCAACCATGGCCTCCTTCCCGAGTTTTCCATCCTCTGAATCTACTGCCTCCCTGACAGTTCTGGGTTCATCATCAGTTATAGTTAAGGCAAAACCTGAACAGAAAGCAGATGGACTATACCTTTCTGGTTGCCTTCTTTCCCGAACTGATCTTCTCAAAGCTGGAGTTTGTGGCTCTTCCTCTTCCGAATCTTCTTCTGTTGTAGAGTCTGATTCATCCTCCTTTAGCTCAAACTCTATCTTCTCAGGTTCCTTTGGTATGATTTCATGTTTAACAACATCTTTCACCTCTCTAAACACCACATCTCGGTTGTACACAACCTTCCTTATTTTCGGGTTCCAAAGCTTGTAACCCTTTAAACCATCCTTATACCCAATAAAGATGCACCTTTCAGATTTATTATCCAACTTGGTCCTTTTCTCCTTTGGAACATGTACATATGCATCACATCCAAATACCCTTAGATGTGAAAGAGAGGGTTTCTTACGAGTCCATACCTCATGTGGGGTCTTATCCTCCAACACTGATGAAGGTGATCTGTTAACTAAGTAACATGCAGTCTCCACTGCCTCTGCCCAGAATTCTTGTCCTAACCCGGTACCACTGAGCATGCTTCTTGCCTTTTCCATCAGTGTTATATTCATTCTTTCTGCAACTCCATTTTGCTGAGGTGTGTATGGAGTAGTCTTATGCCATGCTATACCACACTTCTTACAGAACTCTTCAAATTCCTTCTTGCAGAACTCCCCACCATTATCTGTCCTCAACGCGTTTATCTTCTTCTCTGTCTGGTTTTCCACCAGAGCCTTAAATTCTTTAAATTTGTCAAAGACTTCAGATTTCTTCCTCAAGAAATATATCCATGTATTCCTTAAGAAGTCATCTATGAATGAAACATAGTACACAAACTTTCCCAGTGATGGAACTGACACAGGTCCAAACACATCACTGTGCACAAGTTCTAATATCTTGTTTGCCCTCTTAGCACCAGAAGGAAAACTCACCCGATTCTGCTTCCCATATACACAATGTTCACAGAAATCGAAATCCAGAGAGGAATTAGACATACCTTCTACCATACCATTTCTATGTAGTATCCGAAGGCCCTTCTCTCCAATATGTCCAAGCCTTTGATGCCATAGCATGGTCTTTTCTCCAGAGACAACTAGGCTTTCCGCTCCACTTTCAGGAACCACATAACTATTACACCCATCAATAACAGTGCTACCTTGTAGCTTGTACATAGTTCTAGTCCGAACTCCCTGCATTAATACCAGTGCTCCCCGAACCATCTTGCAGGCATCTTTCTCGAACACTGTTTTTACACCTGCATCATCCATCTTGCTTACAGAAATCAAATTTATGGCCAATGCAAGAATATGCAGAACACTAGAAAGTGTTCTAATCCTTCCACCTTGCAGCTTTAGCTTGACCTTTCCACGTCCGATGATTTTGGCCTTCCTATCATCCCCTAGGAAGACATCACCATCATATTTCTCATACTCGCAGAACCACTCCCTATGGGGAGTGAAGTAAAAGGATGCACCTAAGTCAACCAACCATGACTCTTGATCTACATGTGTATTTGAAGAAGAAGCCAAATACACATCCCCACCTTCATTCGAGGTGGTTTTTGCCTCTGCATAAGGAGCATCATCAGATCCCTTTCCTTTCTCGGGAGCTTTATATCTGCACTCCTTTTTGTAGTGCCCTTCCTTTTCGCATTTCTAGCATACCTTTACAAACTTTCCAAGAGATTTAGATCTCCCTCTAGATTTGGATATCCCACTCAAAACCTTATTCTTGTTTCTGTTTTGGGACCTTCCTCGTACAGATAAGGCATATCCATTCTGGCCCTCCATATTTCTCCGTCTCATTTCCTCTGACAACAAGGCTGAGACAATGTCATCAAAATTCAAGGTAGTTGTATTGCTACCTATTGCAATAACCAGACTATCACGATGCAGTAGAACACAATAAATACGTGCATATCTTCATACGAGATTTTAATATCAACGAGATGACGGTGACTTACCACGGTATTAAAGGCGTTCGGATGCTTTCATCCTTCGAGTCTCCGCCTTCATCCTCCGCACTTATCTGACTTTTCCGTAGGAACAACTTATTCACCAGAGACTTAGATTGGTACAAAGTCCCAAGTTTTTCCCACAAATTCTTCACCGTAGCTTCCCCAGATACATTCAAAAATACTAAATCTGAGACACACAACCATATTGTGCTCTTAGCCTTCCAATCTAGTTTCTTCCAGTATTCATCTGACATTGTCATTGGTTTAGTACCTGGATCTACTGCGATCCACTGATCTTTATCTACTAGCAGATCCTCCATCTTGAGCTTCCACAACTCAAAACTCTGACCATTAAATTTCTTGATCTCTATCTTTGTGCTACTCGCCATCTTCTTTCACCGCAAGAATCGATCCCGCAGATCTCCCACTGAACAGGTTCTACCTCAGGCCCGAGCAAAAAACCATCAGTAGCAAAGGCGTCCCCTTGAAGCCAAAACAGCTCTAATACCAAATGTAGGTTTTAACCCTGAACATAAATTATCTACACACGAATGTTATAACAGAAAATAAATAATAGCGAGAGCATAAAACATAAAACAGATAAACACAGAGATTTTCCCCTGGATCCCAAATTGGGACGACTAGCTTGATTTTTCATTATATTCCTTTTAGTGTTACAACACATATATATACATGTCGAAGAATACATAAACTCAAATCCATTAACCTTGGATTAGAACATAACCGTAGTGCCCTTGACTGGATCTACAAAATACTAGGGGCTGAAAACCATCGTACCCTAAAACCATGTGCAAACTCATGCACAAAACATGGGTGGGTCCACCTATGAGTGGGTCCGCACACAATTTTTTTTTTTTTCGTTGGGGCGCTGCCCCGGACCCCAACAGTGGGGGCTGCCTCCCCCCTTGTGACCCCCCTGCTGCGCCCAGCGCAACGTACAACGTGTGGGGCTAGTCGTGGAAAGAATATAACACATGCCCAACAGATGTGCTAGAGATCAAATTGGCAATCTGGCAAATATCTTGGAGGCTAAAATGGTGAGTGATGTTACAAAATATATTAATAAACCATCATTGATAAAATCATGCATAATAATTATCAATTTATTAAAAATAAAGGAGAATAAATAATATTTATTCATAAGAGCATAACTAATTATAAAATGGAATTATATGATAAATTATGATAAATAACATGATAAAGAATGGTAGAAATGGATGAAATAGGTATTAAAAAGTGGTAATAATAATGACATATTAGCGGCCCAACATACCCCCAAACTGAATATATTGCATGTCCTCATGCAACCTAGAACTGAATATATTGCATGTCCTCATGCCACCCAAAGACAAAATCCATGTGTTAACTAAGCAAAAAAAAAATTGTTCATCCCAACTCATGAAATAGATGGAACAAATGAATTTTTCCTCAAATAATGAATATTCAATTTTAAAAATCTTGATGAAGGCATAACAATTTTTATAGTTGACGTTCAAATACATGTATATGAAGTTGCAAAAAATGTGATATAAGTAACAACAAACTTCATTAACCATTTTCTCAAAAATCAGATCGTTTTGGTGCACGGATCATGAGATATAAACAAAATGGTTGTAGGTGATAGTGCATAATTTTCAAATATTTATGAACTAATTTAGCGTAAAATTATCTGGGTTTTTGTATTTTAATGATACCTCTTTGTTATCTAGAAATCACAAGAATTCAGTTCATAGTTTTAAAGATATATGAAAATCGATTTCTGCACTGTCTAAAAATGAAATTTTATGCCTTAAATGAGAAAGAAAGTAGAAAACATCCATCATGTGTAGCAATTCCTCCCCCAAACTGAAGAATTAGCATGTCCTCATGCAATGCTAGAAAAAAAATAGAGGTGGTTGCTACAATCTGTTGAAATCAATGCTTGGTGTGAAAAAACATGGAAGAAGGGAGGTGTTGAGAATGAATAAGAATATCAATGGATGATAAAGAATATTACTGATATGGTCATAAGAAAGAAATATAAAGGAAATCAAAACTCCCCCAAAGTGAAAGATGATATGTCTTTGAAAATGGGAAGTGGTAAATATCTGGAAGGAATGATGATAAATAATGCTCAATGGATTTTCATGAAATTCTCCTAAATTCGTAACAAATCAGAAAATTATGCTATTTTACCTCAAGTGTTACCTCCGAAAAAAAAATGTGGAATGACATGTAGGGACTAGCCTTTATTGAAGTTGATGTAGGCTGAGCGGATACTGAAAGTGATGCAAAATGTGGAGGCCATGCAAACACATCATGTCTGAAGAATTATGCACGTTCACGAGTTGCGCAAGCCTTTGCTGTTAGTTGCAATAGTGTGGTCGTGTTGCGAATATAATTTCCCCCATACTGATTGTTCTCCTGCAACAAGTCACTATTTTTCATGCAAATTTCTTGAATCCACAGTTTTAGTTTTGAATGGAAACATATAATATTCATGCAAAAATTGTAAGCATAAAAAATTCTGTAGAAATGCAGTATGAATATTGTGGCAAATCAGCAAAATAGAAGAGCAACGTACTGCATAGCAATTGTACAGCATGGAAAGGCATACATACTTATGATATGATCAAAAAATTATCAGATTACTGAAATCAATGCATATTTTGAAATCGTGAGTAGATATGGAAATGTTTATGTAATCATTCAAAAATAAGGGAAAAGGAAAACTGATGTGAAAAAGGTACTTATGCGGTCATTATCCACATAAACCATTATGATCGATTTATAAATAAATTTCATGCATAAGAGGTTCCGAACAAAGGGTTTAGGAGCATACTCTCATTTTATATTAGATAAAGATATAAGAAAGGGGTTTATCATTACTATTGATTTGTGAAAAATATGACTCCAATACCATTAGCAAAGCTCTGTTGCCCACAGGTGTCTATAACCTTGAAATTTTTTCTTTCTCATCCTTGGAACCATTATCCTTTATTTATGCCTAGGGAAGTGTTGTGTGATGTCATGATGGAGGCCACTGTGCTGGCTTGGGAACCAGATGAATCACAATGCCATTCACTAGGAAGGAGTGAAAGGTGGGCAGGTTGGCTCGTGATGAGACCTCCTGTTCCAAGGACTTTTTATTTTTCTGAGTTGTCCATTGGATCATATCCCTGGTGTGGTGGCCATAATGGGAATGCCACTTCACTCCTCCCTTATGATCATGGTAGGCTGGTTCTTGATGAGACCCCCTATCCTCCATATGCCATATCATAGAATTGTTAGTAATTATATATATATATATATATATATATATATTTTATGTAGCACTTCTCTATTTATGTATAGAGGATGGCTCAAAACTCCTTAAGAGTAGACATGGTGGAAGAATTCTGAACATCTCAATAGAGAAAGTATGCCCTTATTCTTATTCAATAAAAAATCAAAGAGAGTTATGAATATTTAGGGAAGAACCAACATGATAAAGATAAACAATCATGTTAATTTTAGTGAAAATAAAAACAACAAAGTGATATAGATGGTTGTGTCCTTTCCTTTTCTAATCACTACAAAACAATTTCTTAAAAATTACAACTTCTCTTGATTTGCTGATTCCAGTAACCTCTAATTTTTGTGTCCTTGCATAAATTGTATGTATGCCTTTAAAAGAGTCATGAAAAATTCACAAAAATCCTCAAAATGTTGTTCTAAAACAAGAAAAATGCACTCAAAAAGTGATGTTCCTTAGATGGAATAGCTGCTGTTCCTTAAGAGGAACAACAAAAAATTGCCTTCTACAATTGAAACTTACATGGTGGGGTCCTTATTGTTCAATTGACACTAGAGCGGAAACTACAATTTTAAGGGATCAACACCTGAAACACAAAAACATAAAAGAAATTAGAAAAGAAACAACATTTTATTAAGTTACAACAGCTATGATGTTATTTTCTAAGGGAATATCAATCTATCAATAGAAAAAAATGATCTTTTTGAAAAATGTTTTGGTAGCAGTGACATGAATCTTCAAATAGAAACAAATTCTTTATTTCTTCTTTTATGAATTTTTTAGGTAATGACTGGATGAAATACCGTTGTTTCACTAAAATTTCTTTCAAGAATAGATCGTCCATAAATTAACCTTCTTTGCTCTCCTAAGACCTGAAAAAAAATGAGTGTATACCTGCAATAAAACATTAAATCATGGAGAAAGAGAGGTGATCGGGCTCCCATAATCCAATAATTATGCAAAAAAACTAACAAGTAGTTAATCTGTAGAACAAATCCACAGAAAAATAAAACAAATTGTATTTGTTACTTGCGGGAGAGCAATGGTCGACCATACTAACCAGTAGTGTTTTAATCATACCTTCTTTGTTTTTTGTCCAATTTGAGTGATTCCAAAGCCAAATGAGAGCTAATTAAAATTTTATCTCCAATAGAAATAAATTTTAAAAATTCAATGCTATGATATGTCAAATTTGCTTAGAACAACCTGCATAATAGAGTCATTTTCGATTTTCCAGCTGAGACCAACAGTTGATATTTCAAGCATAAATTTTTCATTTGATGGCGGATTGAACTGATTCAAATTGGAGATTAAATCAGATTCATTTATTGATCTCCAGTGGAAACAAGTTTTGAATACAAGAAGAATTTATGGGTCAAATATGCTAGTGAACAACAGAGAAAATAGAGTTTCAAGAGTGTTGATTTATGATAAGCAGTCAATATTTTGGTCATAAATTCCTCATACGATATCGAAATCGAGTGATTAAAATTGTATTGTAAACTATATTCATGGAGGAATATACCATATAAACCGGTTTTAAAAATATAGTCATTTAGGCCTCCAAAAAATGATTGTCCCAACTCTGTTCTTGAGTTGCCTACTAGACACCCTATCAATATTTTGGTTCTAAGTTTTCTGTTTCAAATCAAAATGGAGTGATTCAAATTGGGTTTCAAAGTAGACATCAAGGGCTACTTAGGATAGAAACAGGTTTTAAAAATATTCACTTTTGGTTCCCCAAAACTGTTGGGTATGTGTTATATTCTTTCCACGACTAGCCCCACGCGCTGTACGTTGTGCCGGGCGTAGCAGGGGGGTCACAAGGGGGAAGGCAGCCCCCACTATTGGGGTCTGGGGCAGCGCCCCAGTGAAAATTTGTTTGGTGTGCGGAACCACTCATAGGCGGACCCACCCATGTTTTGTGCATGATTTTGCACATGGTTTTGGGGTACGATGGTTTTCGGCCCCTGGTATTTTGTAGATCCAAATAAGGAACTACAGTTATGTTCTAATCCAGGGTTAATGGATTGGGGTTTATGTATGCTTCGGCATGTATATATATGTGTTGTAACACTAAAATGAATATAATGAAAAATCAAGTTGGTCGTCCCGATTTAGGATCCAGGGGAAAATCTCTGTGTTTATCTGTTTTATGTTTTATGCTCTCGCTATTGTTTTATTTTTTGTTATAATATTCGTGTGTAGATAATTTCTGTTCAGGGTTAAAACCTACATTTGGTATCAAAGTTGTTTCAGCTTCAGGGGGATGCCTTTGCCACTGAGGGTTTTTTTCTCGGGCCTGAGGTAGACCCTATTCAGTGGGAGATCTATGGGATCGATTCTTGTAGTGAAAGAAGATGGCGAGTGGCACAAAGATAGAGATCAAGAAATTTAATGGTCAGAGTTTTGAGTTGTGGAAGCTCAAGATGGAGGATCTGCTGGTGGATAAAGATCATTAGATCATGGTAGATCCAGGTACTAAACCAACGTCAATGTCAGATGAAGACTGTAAGAAACTGGATCTGAAGGCTAAGAGCACAATACGGTTGTGTGTCTCAGATTTAGTATTGTTGAATGTATCTGGGGAAGCTACGATGAAGAATTTGTGGGAAAAACTTGGGACTTTGTACTAATCTAAGTCTCTAGTGAATAAGTTGTTCCTACAGAAAAAGCTGTATAACCTGAGGATGAAGGATGGAGACTTGGTGACAAAGAATCTAAACGCCTTCAATACTGTGGTAAGTCAGTTGTCATCTATTGATATTAAAATCTTAGATGAAGATAAGTGCATCAGTTTGTTTTGTTCTCTACCAGACTCATGGGATAGTCTGGTTATTGCAATAGGTAGCAATACAACTACCTTGAATTTTGATGACATTGTCTCAACCTTGTTGTTGGAGGAAATGAGACGGAGAAATATGGACGAACAGAATGGAGATGCCTTATCTGTATGAGGAAGGTCCCAAAACAGAAACAAGAATAAGGTTTTGAGTGGGAGATCCAAATCTAGAGGGAGATCTAAATCTCCTGGAAAGTTTGTAAAGGTATGTTGGAAATGCGGAAAGGAAGGGCACTACAAAAAGGAGTGACAATCTAAAGCTCTTGAGAAAGGAAAGGGATCTGATGATGCTCCTTCTGCAGAGGCAAAAACCACCTCGAATGAAGGTGGGGATGTGTATTTGGCTTCTTCTTCAAATACACGTGTAGATCATGATTCATGGTTGATTGACTTAGGTGCATCCTTTCACTTCACTCCCCATAGGGAGTGGTTCTGCGAGTATGAGAAATATAATGGTGATGTCTTCCTAGGGGATGATAGGAAGGCCAAAATCATCCGACGTGGAAAGGTCAAGTTGAAGATGCAAGGTGGAAGGATTAGAACACTTCCTGGTGTTCTGCATATTCCTGCATTGGCCAGAAATCCAATTTTTGTAAGCAAGATGGATGATGCAGGTGTAAAAATAGTGTTCGAGAAAGATACCTGCAAGATGGTTCGGGGAGCACTAGCATTAATGCGAGGAGTTCGGACTGGAACTCTGTACAAGCTACAAGGTAGCACTGTTATTGATGGGTGTAATAGTTATGTGGTTCCTGAAAGTGGAGCAGAAAGCCTAGCTGTCTCTGGAGAAAAGACCATGCTATGGCATCAAAGGCTTGGAGATATTGGAGAGAAGGGCCTTCGAATACTACATAGAAATGGTATGGTAGAAGATATGTCTAATTGATCTTTGGATTTCAATTTCTGTGAACATTGTGTATATGGGAAGCAGAATCGGGTGAGTTTTCCTTCTGGTGCTAAGAGGGCGAACAAGATATTAGAACTTGTGCATAGTGATGTGTTTGGACCTGTGTCAGTTCCATCACTAGGAAAGTCTGTGTCCTATGTTTCATTCATAGATGACTTCTCAAGGAATACATGGATATATTTCTTGAGGAAGAAATCTGAAGTCTTTGACAGATTTAAATAATTTAAGGCTCTGGTTGAAAACCAGACAAAGAAGAAGATAAAGGCGACGAGGATAGATAATGGTGGGGAGTTCCGCAAGAGGGAATTTGAAGAGTTCTGTAAGAAGTGTGGTATAGCACGGCAGAAGACTACTCCATACACAACTCAGAAAAATGGAGTTGCAGAAAGAATGAACAGAATGCTGATGGGAAAGGCAAGAAGCATGCTTAGTGGTACTAGGTTAGGTCAAGAATTTTGGGTAGAGGCAGTGGAGACTGCATGTTACTTAGTTAATAGATCACCTTCATCAACGTTGGAGGATAAGACTCCACATGAGGTATGGAATGGTAAGAAACCCTCTCTTTCACATCTAAGGGTGTTTGGATGTGATGCATATGTACATGTTCCAAAGGAGAAAAGGACCAAGTTGGATAATAAATCTGAAAGGTGCATCTCTATTTGGTATAAGGATGGTTTAAAAGGTTACAAGCTTTGGAACCCGAAAACAAGGAAGGTTGTGTACAACTGAGATGTGGTGTTTAGAGAGGTGAAAGACGTTGTTACACATGAAGTACTACCAAAGGAACCTGAGAAAATAGAGTTTGAGCTAAAGGAGGATGAATTAGACTCTACAACAGAAGAAGACTCAGAAGAGAAAGAGCCACAAACTCCAGCTATGAGAAGATCAACTCGGGAAAGAAGGCAACCAGAAAGGTATAGTCCATCTACTTTTTTTTCAGCTTTTTCCTTAACTATAACTGATGATGATCCCATAACTTTCAGGGAGGAAGTAGATTCAGAGGATGGAAAACTCTGGAAGGAGGCCATGGTTGATGAAATGGCATCCTTGAACAAAAATGAGGCATGGGATCTGGTGGAGTTGCGGGTTGGAAGGAAGCCCATCGAGAGAAAATGGGTGTTTAAAAAGAAGATGAATGTAGAAGGAAAGGTGGAGAAATACAAAGCTTGGTTGGTAGCAAAAGGTTATTCCCAGGTGTCGAGAATTGATTTTGGTGATATTTTTTCTCCTGCTTCCAAAGTTACTTCTATTATATTAATTTTATCTGTTACTGCTGCATTTGATTTTGAGATAGAATAGATGGATATGAAGACAAAATTTCTTCATGGGGATCTAGAAGAGGAGATCTACATGAAGCAACCTGAAGGCTTTATGGTGATGGGTAAGAAAGAACTGGTGTGCAGGTTGAAGAAGTCTCTGTATGGGTTAAAACAGTCACCAAGGATGTGGTATCAGAAATTTGATACCTATATACGGGGAGTTGGCTTCACCAGAAGCAAGGAGGATCACTGTGTTTATTTTAAATTAATTGGTGATCGTGTTATTTATTTGGTCTTGTATGTGGATGATATGTTGTTGATTGGAAACGACAAAGAAATTATCCAAGATTTGAAGACCCAACTGTTCTCCAAATTCGACATGAAGGATCTTGGTGCTGCAAACTATATTTTGGGCATGGAAATTAAGAGAGATTAGGCAAAGAGGAAGCTCTGGTTAAACCAGAGGAAGTATGTCGAGACTATATTGCAAAGGTTCAATATGCAGGATAGTAAACCGGTGAATGTTCCTATTCCTGTAGGTGTAAATCTATCTGCTGAACAGTGTCCCAAGACACAAGAAGAAGAGGAGGATATGTCCCATGTTCCATATGCAAGTGCATTGGGTAGCCTGATGTATGCAATGGTCTGTACTAGACCAGACATTGCACATGCAGTGGGAGTATTGAGCAGGTTTATGTCAAACCCAGGGAAGGAGCATTGGACAACAGTGAAGCGGGTTTTCAGATATTTACGTGGCACTAGTGATTATGGCTTGTGCTACCAGGGAAGACCAGGATTGGAAAGAATGTTGGAAATTCGTGGTTTTGTTGATGCAGACTGGGTTGGAGATCTGGACCAAAGAAGATCTACAAGTGGGTATGTGTTTAGCCTATTTGGAGGCGCAATCAGTTGGATGAGTAAAAGACAGTCTGTAGTGGCTCTTTCAACTACAGAGGCAGAATACATAGCAGCCACTCATGCAAGCAAGGAAGCAATTTGGTTGCAGAGATTGTGTTCAAGTATGGGGTTGGTACAGCAAGCTATAAGGATAGACTATGATAGCCAAAGTGAAATTTTCTTGGCTAAGAACCCTGCTTATCATTCAAAGACAAAGCACATTGATGTTCAATATAACTTTGTTAGAGATATGGTTGAGGCTAAAAGGGTGTTACTGGTAAAGGTATACACTTTGAAGAACGTTGCAGATGCATTGACAAAGTCTGTGAGCACTCAGAAGTGCTCTTGGTGTATAGAAACAATGGGTGTTGAAGAATTGGCCCAAGGACTAAGCTCTCCCGTGGCCCCCTGTGGAAAGAATACAAAAGTGGGAGAATGTTAGGTATGTGTTATATTATTTCCACGACTAGCCCCACGCGCTGTACGTTGCGTCGGGCATAGCAGGGGGGTCACAAGGGGGAAGGAAACCCCCATTTTTGGGGTCCAGGCAGCGCCCCAGCGAAAATTTGTTTGGTGTGTGGACCCACTCATAGGCGGACCCACCCATGTTTTGTGCATGATTTTGCACATGGTTTGGGGTAAGATGGTTTTCGGCCCCTGGTATTTTGTAGATCCGGTCAAGGGAACTATGGTTATGTTCTAATCCAGGGTTAATGGATTGGGGTTTATGTATGCTTTGGCATGTATATATATGTGTTGTAACACTAAAAGGAATATAATGAAAAATCTAACTGGTTGTCCCAATTTGGGATCCAGGGGAAAATATCAGTGTTTATCTGTTTTATGTTTTATGATCTCGCTATTGTTTTATTTTCTATTATAATATTCGTGTGTAGATAATTTCTGTTCAAGGTTAAAACCTACAAAAACATGACTGTTCCGATTGTGTTTTCAGAAATTTCATCAAGCCCACAAGCCAAAAAATATGATATTCAAGAAATTTTTCCATATTAGTGATAAAAATGAATATGAGTGTTTGTAGAACTATTATTTTCAATATAATACGTCTACATACACAAAGAAATTAAAATATTTATCACCGATGTTGATTTTCACAGCGTGTTGCAACAAAAACAACTATTTTTACAAAATAAAAAAAAAATAAAAATAAAAATAAAATGTGTTTATTTTATTTCCTTATTTATTTTATTTTTTCACTAACCTACTCTGATTTTGAAAATGAATATGATTACGTATAAGAGTATTTCCAGTGTAATCATTTTCTAAATAAGGCTTCAACTATGTACATACCCAAATTTGAAAAATGCATGTTAATAAGAATTAGGGTATGAGAAGCCAACTTCCCTTGAAAAGATGGTGCCAAAAATTGTTGAAGCATAGAGTGATGGTGCAAACAATGGAGTGAAACCAATCTTTAATGTATCCCTTAATTTCTTGATTTCCCATAGCCGTCATATCATGAAGTTCTTGGGTGATTAAAACTGCTTGTTGACGTAGGCTAGAAGAAACCTCATTTGCTTTCATAACCTCTACAATTTTTGGATTTGATACATTTTGAATATCAGTGTAATGTTTCTCCAATGGTGCATGTGAGATAGAATGGGTGGGAAGGGTGGGTAAATTTTGCAGTTCAACACTGTAAGCATGTTGTACTATTTTATTATGGTGAGGGTGTGGAATGAGTTGAGCAGGAAATTGTGTAGGGAATGGAGAATTTTGATGATCAATGTAGTTTATTGGGTTGAATGGATGATTTTTATAGGCAAGCAAGATGTTGTGGAAGAGCTGGAAGATGTGTTTGTGCTACAAGATGAGGGAGAGTAGTCATGCAATCATAAGATGAACCATGCCAAACTTGTAGTCAAGATTGGTTATATTGAGATTGGCATGGCTACCCTAACATATGAGTATTCCATAATGGATTATGCAAGTAAGAGAATGGAGAGGAAGTGTTTTGAACCATACCTGTAGGCCATGATTTCCATGTTTTTGACCTTGTTTTAGCTTCCACATCTCTTTGATATGCTACTTTCAAATTAGATAAGGAAGAGTGAGTATCTATGGGATGCTCCTTTTGGTAATAAGGGAAAAACACTTCATCAAATTATTGATTTTTTTGAACCCGCAAAACATTCAATTGTGAATTTAGAGAGCTAATAAAATCATATTTAAAATTTTCAAATAAAACATTTATTTCAGCTCTTATGTCTCTTGTTCTTGTAGTAAATTTGGAAAAGAAAGAAGAAACTTCTCTATAATTTTTACCAGCCTTGGAAATTCCTCTTGAATACCTTATGCACAATTCACAAACATCATCATATAATAACTGAAAAACATCACATTTTCCTATCAGATTTAAGAGTTCTAAAAATTCATCTTTGATTCCTTTAAGGAGTGTTTTCATGATTTCTTTTTCCAAATGCTTATGCTTTGATTTTTGAAGGTTGTATCGAAATCGCTCCACATAGTCCTTCAAGCTTTCATCTTCCCCTTGTATCATACCGAAAATATCTTCATTGGATTTACGGTAGTATTGGTACTTCTTCAAGAATATGTTCTTCATGTCCTCCCATGTTTGGATTCAGTTCCCACCTAGGCTCATGAGCCATCAGAGAGCTTCTCCTTTTAGAGTAAGAGGAAACACTTTCAACCTTTGATCATTAGTATAATAATCATATCCTCTACAAAGTACTTAAAACTCAAATAAGAATGTATATGGATCTTCATTTGTCAAACCATGAAAATTTTGGTAGAGACGATGGGGGAATTATGTGCATTAGTGTCACTCCTCCAAGATCTTTGATAGGGAATTCAAAAGTTGCAATGTGAGCCATTTATTACCATAATAGAAGATGTTCTTCATGTGTTTCTTTGAGGATCCTCCTTCAAATGTTCCTGTCAATTGGTTAGTGAAATGGGTGGTGCTTACATCACCACTCGAGTGGAATTACAAGATTTTTTTCAAAGATTCTACCTCTAAAATTCCTACTTTAATTCCTACCTTAAATTTCACTCAATTCTGCTGTGAAGCGGGCCAATGAATGAGTATGTTCCTCACTCGGTACGCAGGTTCTTACCTTCCATTTTTAATGCCTAATTCTTCCCTAGAAGAAAAAAATCAAATATGCATCACTCTTTCTAAATGGCATACACTCTCCCCGGCAATGGCACCAAAATGTTGAGGTATAAAAGGTGTCTTTTTTAACGCCTATTTATCCTACATTAATTATCAATCTAGGAACGACTTTTTATTTCAAGAGTGTACTCTGTCTGAGGCTGCAATTCAATCTAAGAGTAATGCTTTGCAATATGTAGTATAGTGTTCTAAATACAAGAGTAAAAGGATGCTAAAAATAAAATCTAATTGCAATGACATGAAACTAAATTCTCTAAAATCCAATCATTCACTCAAAAAACATCATTCAAGGATGCAGTAATGATAACTCTTTCCTTTAGAAACCGATGGAATTAACTAAGAACAAGATAATCAAACTGAGAACGTGCGAGCAATAACTAGTATTATTTACAGTTGATAATCCTGCTTTAAAGAAATTAAATGAAAATATAAATTGAACTAAATCATTAATGCTGCTAATGAAAGTAAACTAGGCAAGTTCTCAAAAGAAAAGCCAAATTCTTGGCAAACTGTAAACTAATAAATTGAAATAGCAATGTTATTAAAAGAAATAAATGTTAAATCAAATCACTCACACATTGCAAGAATCAGAAATATAACACAAAGACGCAGTGAACTCCACCAGAGGTTGGGCCCTTAGCCGCCAGTGAGCACTGCTAAGTTACTTCAAAATAATCGAATGAGCAGCAACACAACTTATTTATTGATCATATGTAGCAGATTTTACAAGCAATCGTATTCTATTTTAATTAATAGGAGTCGATGAACAATTCTAAAAATTACAACAGGAAATCTCTCTCCAATCCCTCCAATACATAATACATGCTCTCTTTTTATAATCAGAAAGAGGAGAAATTAAATAATACATATGATCCTTCATAACAATATTGAATTGTCCCCAACCAATTTATCAACAAGAAAATATATTTCCATCAATCATTCAACAGGAACAAGTCAAATTTGGTATTGCAACTGGAAGAATTTGGAAAACGGCCACAACAACGAATCTGGGAAAATTGTCCTCAGAGAGCCTTCCGTTTCTCTTAATACAGGCCAAATTTGGGCAAACCATTCATTTGTAAAGTTAATTTGATTATTTCTTGACAAAACCCATATTTCAGATTCTCCAGATTCTTCTCCATTTGCCCAGAATATCCAATAAAAAACTGACACTTCTTATTCCAGCAAAATTGTGAGTTGGAATATTGAATGATGTGCTGGAGATCAAATTTGTAATCTGGAAAATATCTTGGAGGCTAAAATGGTGAGTGATGTTACAAAATATATTAATAAACCATAATTGATAAAATCATGCATAATAATCATGATTTTATTAAAAATAAAGGAGAAGAAATAATATTTATCCATAAGAGCATAAATAATTATAAAATGGAATTATATGATAAATTATGATAAATGAAGTGATAAAGAACGGTAGAAATGGATGAAATAGGTATTAAAAAGTGGTAATAATAATGACATATTAGCGGCCCAACAGAATTCAAGAAGGTCTCTTTCCACTCTGGATCTTGATCGATTTTCTATTTTTGGATTTTTTTCATAGTGCTTCAAGGGATAATCTAGGGACCAGAGAAGAAGGCAGCACCCCATTATTGTGGAAACTGGAAGGTCATAGGTTGATTTTTGGATGTGGAAAAGAGAGGGGATTTAAAAAATTAGCAGAATCTAGAGATGTTTACCTTCTGATGGCACTTGCTTTAGAATTTGGGGGCTCAAAATTCACACTTGTTGGGGACTCTTAGTCGATCATCTAGCAGTGATCATCTCGTGGATGAAACTGGGGCTGACAGAGGTTATAAAAAGAGATAAAAGGACCCAACTCTCTCCTTAAAGTTTATAAAGTGTCACTATATGTGCTTATGTAAAAAAATATGTGTTTCCAAATAAAATCTATATGGTTTCTATTGATATTTAGTGGCATCCAAATAAAAATGGTTGAAAATTTCATTGTATCAATGCTTAGTCCATCATGGTTCACACAAAAATCAAAGATAATCAAGTTCCTTATACCCCCAAATTCATACTTCTTCATGATCACAAATAACTTTCCATGTGTTTCAAACCCTTGGTTTGGTCATCCAAGGTCTGGTTGAAAACTAAATGTCGAAGTACACAATTAGAGTTGAGTCAAGATGTGGTTGTAGCACTTTTTTCATCATCCATGAATGCTGCAAGGCTATTCGTAACATTGAATGGCATAAATGGCCATGCAAGCAGTCCTTTTCACATCTTGAAGGATATCTTCACATAACCTTTGTCTTGATACATATTTTATGATAACTAGACTTGAGGTTGATCTTACTGAAATATTTGTCTCCCTAAAGTTGAGTTAATTGGTTTTCAATGTGTGATAATGGATATTGGTTCTTTATTATGATTATGCTCAAGATTAGATGGTCCACACACATTCTCCCTGTGCCATCATTCTTTGAAATTAGAACCATGGAGGATCCACAAGGTAGTTCCAAAAACATAGAGATTAAGCACTGTCCTTACGGTCCCATTGGTAGCTCCAAAAACATAAAAAAAAATTATTTATCTCTCACAAGCCTTAGATACTAGTGAACAATAAATTGAATAAAATCCATTTCATACCAGCGAATAGTAAAAGCTACGATGGTTTGGTTTTGACCTCTTTGGGAAACAAAAAAATGATGTAAATAAGGCCAAAATTGAGGTAGATTTAGGGCCTAAGCTTGCTTATAAGTTTGCCAATGGTTGACTCAATAAATCAACTGTCAAATATGTTTTAATACTCTATTTTATTTCTAGTTTTATTTCCATTTGAGGAATCCATCGATAGTACATTTTGAATCAAGGTGTTTCATCACAATAGTAAGAGTTATTCATGTTTTTTGGAGCTTTGAATTGAAAGTGCATACCTTTTCCTTGCTCTTTTTTTCATAATAAACCAATATGTTTGTGGAATTTTACTTACTTTTTCATTGATCTATGTGCAAAAACAGATGGAATTGTCTTATAAAATTGCTATCGATGAAGAGAAATCTGTCATTGGCATTTTCAAGTGTCAAGAAGGTTGTACATTTGTTGAAATCTGCGATGAAATTGTGGATGATGAAGTCGTTGAATACCCTTTTGATTTTATCTAGGATGGATTAGCTTTAATTCCAAAGCAAGAGAAAAAATGGAAAGTTTATACAACACTTTTAGGCATCAAGAGGAAACTAGGCACATTTGATGTGGAAATAAAGGGTTTAAATGCAGTGGAAACAATACCAATCTTTGAAAACATTGAAGAGAATGTGGAGGAACCTATGCATAAAAAACCAAGAGTTGAAAATATGCCTTTGTTAGTGGAAGAAGCCAAAATTGTTGATCCTTGTGTAGTACAAAGCACAATATAGAAGTTCAACATGAGCATGCCTAATTATATGAATATTTTTCTATTTTTATTATCATTTATTCAGGTTGTATTATCTATGGGAAAGAATCATCCACCTGATCTTATTGGTCACGTTTTGATGGAAGTGGTTATAGTCTCTAATCTACATTCTGAAAAAGGACTGGATAATGAGACAGGATCTCCAAATATTATTCATAGAGAGAATGAAACTAGCAAACATAAAGGTGATTATGATGAAACTTGCATGGTGTATGTCTTTTAATTAAAAATATTCTTGATCTTTTAATTGCCACTTTGTAGACTTTTATGTGTTTTTCGACACCCGGAATTCATATGCACTTGTTCATGTAGGAAGTGTTGCTAATCTAGGTTTTCTCATTACATGGTCATCCTGAACTCTATAGTGAAGATCTTGAGCCAAGAAGGTAGAAGTTGGCATCACACTAAAATTGAGTTTGATCACTCCCAAATCAAAATTTTGGCATTTGCAGATGCAGTAAAGCTTTCCTCTTCAGGTGATTAATCAGTGTGTAAAAGAAACAACAGAATTTTTCCTTTCCATCACAGTCTTGTCATCATGGAATAGATTTCATATAGAGTTTCTAAAGCAAGGGCTTATGTGGAAGTGAAAATAACTAATGGAAGTCTATGTGCTTGTGTGTTAATGGCCAAGCCTTAAGTATACAATTGTCTAGGATTTTGATGTATTGATTTGTCTAGCTAGATGCAAATAAGTTTTGAGTCTATCTGTGTATCATATATAGCATGTTCTCAAGCTTATTAACAAATTTAAGTTCAGTTGGTTGCTGCAAGATTTGATTTTTGAGGCAGTATGGTTGAGCATGGTGATTGAGCATTTAATATCGTCACAATTTCTTGACACCTTTGGTGACATAAGAGAACCTTGATTTGAAAATGACATTTATAGTAATCTTGTGGATAGATAATAATGAGAGTGTAAAGGGAAGTAATCGACCTATGTGTCAGTGAGTGGCCATGTTTCACATTTGTATACTAATTTTTAATGACAACATAAAGGATCTTGCTTTTGTCACAATAACCTTGACATCTGTACAACATCAATATTGCATGTGACATGGTGACAATGATCCCCTTTTGTGAACATTGTTGAAGATTCATCTTGAGGTTGTTGAGTATAGTTGTTACAGTAATTATAACTACATCTCTAGTGCTTCCAAATGGGCCTTGAAATTTCTGGTATCATTTTGAAAACACATTCTTGTCTTAAGCTAGTGAATATTGGGCTTATTAAATCTTCTCCAATCCAACCAAGATAGTGTTGTGACCCCATAGATCCCTCCAAATGTGAAATCTCATCTTTGAAAGATTCTTACTGAAAAACTTGGGGGTAGACCTACTTAGCATGTTGATGTTGGGAAGGTTCATAAAACATAGCCACATAATACCATCCATTTGAACTTCGGGGAAACGGTCTACAATGCTTACAAAATATTTTTGATAATCTTGAAAACAAGAAATCTAGCGGTAACAGCTCTTTAAATCACATTACCAAGCTTAAAAAACAATTAATACCATCCACATGGGTCGTTTCCAAATGATATCTTAATAAAATATACCATGGGGCTCTCATTAAAACACTTAAATTAAAAACAACATAGAACACCATTTTTTTTTTCATTAAAGCAAAGGGAGGGTCTCATAACTCTCATCCTTACCTTCCCTTTTCTTCTCTATATAGCTCTTTGAAACTATAAGTTTTGTTTTTCCACCTTAATAAGACACTAGTTCAAGTACATGAGGTTGTAGTTGGATTTTTTAACAAGAATCTTTCAAAGGGAAGAGGGTCTAGACTTTTGATTGAACACCTTATTTGGTGAGAAAATATTCATAAAGATTGATCAATTGGTTTTTCATCATCATATCGATCAATTTATATTTCATTTTATAGACATGCACATAATCAATCTTCCTAAAACATGGTTGATATTTGTATGCCTTAGACCATTAAATGCCACAAATCATAGTGAGATGTGCTTGAGTGTGGATTGAGTAATCACATTGCGGGAATACTAATATGCATCTCCTATGTATATCACAAGAATAAAGGTGAATTGTAGAATGCATGTGGGGTCATAAGAGAGGCATCATGCCATTATGTTAAGGATATAAATATAAAGGGGTATAAAAAATGTTAATGAAAAAATGGATACCTACAATATCTAGTGAAAGTAGGGGTTTTTTAAATTGAGAAAATGCAATGGGTTAGTATTGGTAGGGGGTTAAATAAAGTGATTTTTAGAGGTATTTTCAAATATTTAGTCAAATTAAGGGTATTGTTTAGTATGCCACGAAAGCACGTGTTATGCCATAGGTTAATTGAGTGACACCCATGTGAAAATTTCATGTTGTGGGTCATCTTTATAACTAATTCCCTCTTCTTCAGAAGCGGGATTTTTCATCCAATTCATCTGAGCCTTCTACATAGGTTTCTTCTCCTGATCCTCCATCAACTCGGAAGCCTCATATGCATGGTCGGGCTCAACAGACAAAATATTCAGATGTTGGTTCTTCCTTTGGCACTCCTCAACCTCCATCTTCGCGTCTCACCCGATCCAAGGCAACTGCAGCTAGTCACACATCGAGTATTCCTCTATATATTCCTTTTACATCATCTATTCCTACTGTATCTTTTGTTATGATATCCTCTCTCCAAATCACCGCAGTAGGAGAAGTTATTCCCTCCATCACCTACCCTCCCCGCTCCACCCCTCCTCCCTTTTATGATACCCCTCCAACCCTTCCAACTCTCTCCATTCCCCACTCCATTTTGTAGTCATCATCTGAATCTAGGAGTAGTCACTCCTATTTCCTCTAGTCCTTATCCAAGATTTCCTCTTCTTCAGTCGGCGATCTGGCTATCATCCCATCCCCGAGACCCTAGAAATCATCTCGGGGACGCCACTCTTTCATATATAAATCCATTACCCAAGATGGACAGGATGTGGTGGATGGGTGTTAGCAAACACTTGATCGAGTTATTAGAGCACGAAAACCCCCCTGGAGTTACTTTATGAAGATCTTGTCCTTCAATTGTCGTGGCATGGCAAGCTTTGCTAAAAAAATTTCCCTTAGGAGATTATTTGATTCTATCCCGGTTGATGTGATTTTCCTAAAAGAGACTCTGGGCACTACAAATTCGGTCATTCATGCTCTCCAAACTATTCGACCTGATTGGATCTTTCATGCCATGGATGCCCATACCAGATTCGAGGGCATTGTGCTTGGTCTCAATCCCATATCGATTACACTCTGAAATATATAGGGGGAAACAAATTTATTGGGGCTGATATCATATCGTCTGACATAGGAAGAGAATTATATATCATGAACATATATGGCCCTTGTACCAATTCGATCAGGTTCTGGGAAACATCTGCTCAGTATCTCTATCCTCAACAGAAAGAACCTCATTTTGGGTGGAGATTTGAATTTCTTGCTTGGTCAGGTAGAATCCTAGGGACACTACGCCCAGATCGACCCCCTATCCAACCCCTCAGCTCCAACCTACTTGGCACAATAAAATAGTCGGTATGGCCTCATTGGCTAGAATATTAGATAGGTTCCTGATTCATGAAGCTATTGTGGATCATACCCTGATATTCAAGCAATGGGTTGGCTCTGGCGGGCTATCTGATCATTCTCCCATATATTTGGAACTTGATGGAGTTTCACACAATCCTAGAGCCCCATTCAAATTTAATGTGACCTGGCTTAGCAATGCATGATATATTGACCTAATTACCTACTATTGGTCTACACATCCTGGTCCACCCAACTTCAACCCCTTAACTGCTTTTGCATTCAAAATGAATTGGCTCACTACTGGATGAGAAAAGGAAAAGTGCATCAAGGATGATCCTGTTGGGTATGTGTTATATTCTTTCCATGACTAGTCACGCGCGGGGGGGGAGGGGGGGGGTGTCATAAGGGGGGAGATAGCCCCCACTATACGTTGCGCCAGGCACAACAAGGGGGTCACAGGGGGGTAGCAGTGCCCCGGGAAATTTTTTTTTGGACCTTATTTTTCGGTGGGTGGACTCACCCATGATTTTGTGCATGGGTTTGCACATGGTTTTGGGGATTGATGGTTTTTGGCCCCTGGTATTTTGTAGATCCGGTCAAGGGAACTACACTTATGTTCTAATATAGGGTTAATGGATTGGGGTTTATGTATGCTTCAACATGTATATTATATGTGTTGTAACACTAAAAGGAATATAATGAAAAATCAAGCTGGTCATCCCGATTTGGGATCCAAGGGAAAATCTCTGTGTTTATCTGTTTTATGTTTTATGATATAACTATTGCTTATTTTCTGTTTTAAGATTCATTTGTAGATAATTTATTTACATGGTTAAAACCTACATTTGGTATCAGAGCTGTTTCAGCTTCAAGAGGACACCTTTGTTGATGAGGGGTTTTTTGCTCGGGGTCGAGGTAGACCCTGTTCAGTGGGAGATCTGCGGGATCGATTCTTGCGGTGAAAGAAGATGGTGAGCAGTGGAAAGATAGAGATTGAGAAATTTAATGGTCAGAGTTTTGAGTTGTGGAAGCTCAAGATGGAGGACCTGCTGGTCAATAAAGATCAATGGATCGTGGTAGATCCAGGTACTAAACCAATGGCAATGTCAGATGAAGATTGGAAGAAGTTGGATCGGAAGGAGAAGAGCACAATATGGTTGTGTGTCTCAGGTTCAGTATTGTTGAATGTATCTGGGGAAGCTACGATGAATAATTTGTGGGACAAACTTGGGACTTTGTAGCAATCTAAGTCTCTGAAGAATAAATTATTCCTATAGAAAAAGCTGTATAACCTGAGGATGAAGGATGGAGACTCAGTGACAGAGCATCTGAACACCTTCAATACTATGGTAAGTCAGTTGCCATCTATTGATATTAAAATCTCAGATGAAGATAAGCGCATAAGTTTTTTGTGTTCTTTACCAGACTCGTGGGATAGTCTAGTTATTGCAATAGGTAGCAATACAACTACCTTGAATTTTGATGACATTGTCGTAGCCTTGCTGTCGGAGGAAATGATACAGAGAATTCAAAATGGAGATGATTTATCTATACGAGGAAGGTCCCATAACAGAAACAAGAATAACGTTTCAAGTGGGAGATATAAATCTAGAGGGAGATCTAAATCTCCTGGAAAGTTTGTAAAGGTATGCTGGAAATGCAGAAAGGAAGGGAACTACAAAAAGGATTGCAGATATAAAGTTCCTGAGAAAGGAAAGGGATATGATGATGCTCCTTATGCACAGGAAAAAACCACCTCGGATGAAGGTGGGGATGTGTATTTGGCTTCTTCTTAAAATACACATGTAGATCATGAGTCATGGTTGATTGACTCGGGTGCATCCTTTCACTTCACTCCCCATAGGGAGTGGTTCTGCGAGTATGAGAAATATGATGGCGGTGATGTCTTCTTAGGTGATGATAAGAAGGCTAGAATCGTCAGATGTGGAAAATTCAAGCTAAAGCTGCAAGGTGGAAGGATTAGAACACTTCCTGGTGTTCTACACATTCCTGCATTAGCCCTAAATCTAATTTTTGTAAGAAAGATGGATGATGCAGGTGTAAAATAGTGTTCAATAAAGATACTTGTAAGATGGTTTGGGAAGCACTGGTATTAATGTGGGGAGTTCGGATTGGAACTCTGTACAAGCTTTAGGGCAGCACTATTATTGATGGGTGAAACAGTTCTGTGGTTCCTAAAAGTGGAGCGGAAAGCCTAGCAGTCCCTGGAGAAAAGACCATGCTATGGCATCAAAGGCTTGAACATATTGAAGAGAAGGGCCTTCGAATACTGCATGGAAATGGTATGGTAGAAGGTATGTCTAATAGATCTCTGGATTTTGATTTCTGTGAACATTGTATATATGGGAAGAAAAATCGGGTGGTTTTTCCTTCTGGTGCTAAAAGGGAGAACAAGATATTAGAGCTTATGCACAGTGATGTGTTTGGACCTGTGTCGGTTCCATCACTGGGTAAGTCTATGTACTATGTTTCATTCATAGATGAATTGTCAAGGAATACATGGATATATTCCTTGAGGAAGAAATTTGAAGTCTTTTACAGATTTAAAGAATTAAGGCTCTAGTGGGAAACCAGACAGAGAAGAAGATAAAGGTGCTGAGGACAGATAATGGTGGGGAGTTCTGCAAGAAGGAATTTGAAGAGTTCTATAAGAAGTGTGGTATAGCACAGAAGAAAACTACTCCATACACACCTCAGCAAAACGGAGTTGCAGAAAGAATGAATAGAACGTTGATGGAAAAGGCAAGAAGCATGCTTAGTGGTACTGGGTTAGGACAATAATTCTGGGCAGAGGTAGTGGAGACTGCATGTTACTTGGTTAACTGTCACCTTCATCAGTTGTTACACTGAAATTTGTCACCATGACATTGAGCTGTCTATATGGGTTCATCATTACCTATTTATTGCTTCCTTATAATTCTAAAAACATAAAGTTCCCCAAATCAAGTCTTGGAACTGGAGAAAATCTCTTAAAAGCCCTAAAAAGCCTAACTCTACACTTTTCCTAGTCATTTCCTACGGTACCGCAGTTTATTGCTATAAAAGTTGTGGTACATCCCGCACGTTTTTCTAATTAAAACTGCAGACCCTCATAAAAGGTAAAATGAAAAGAAAAGTAAGTTCTAGAAGCCCAACTGGTCAAATATTCTCTCAGATGGGGCCTTCTAGAAGCACTATCTGGTTGAGCTTCACCCCTTCCATTCATGAACCTTTATCCCTTCATAGATGGAGCTATCCCTTGGTTTTTGGAGCTGAAATACCATGATGAGAGGGCTTTATCCCTTCCTTTTTGGAGTTGAAACTACCTCCCTTCTGCTATAAATTGAGACCATGTTTCAGTCTCAAGGGTAGATGGAGAGATTGGTACTTATTACTTCTTGATATGAAGAAGAGTGCACCAAGAGTTCATAAATACTTACTTCTTGCCTTGGAGAAAGTAATTTCTGAATATTGCTGAAGATACCCTCTACATTTAACATCATTAGCATGAGAGAGATTACATACTCATGGCTATAGTCTTATGCTGATAAAGAGAGTTGGAGTCTTGTCAAACCGAGAAAAACGACTATTCGGGACCCTGGAAGAACCTATACAAACATCAAGGCGTCAAGGTTGTAAGGTTTCTTCTTTTATATTCAAAGTTAATACAAATGGATTCTATTTTCTCATTGAGTTGTTCATCTATTTTTTGAATTATTTAATTCTTATATTCCTTGATCACTAAGGTAGATTATTTCTTTCGAATTATTATATTTTGCAGATGCTTTTGGTCTTGTTTTCTTGTCTTTGATTGCAGATCAAATATGCTAGATCAATACCATCTGGAACGACTAGATTGAAGATCGAGCAAGCGTTGGACTTCAGGTAGGAGTATATATCCATAGTTAATGAATAATTCTTAAGCAAAATAATCTAGAGGAAATGGTCTGCATCTCTTTGTTTGTTTCTAGATATCCTTAGGATACTGGGGAGATCGCTCTTTTCCGCCAGCGAGATTTGTCTGTCTAACAAATTGGCGACTCCACTGGGGATTATAAAATTTGAGCTTAGTTTTTCTTGTTTATTTTTAGTTTGGTTTTTTATATTTCTTTGACATTGATTAGCTTTAAACTATGTTGGGTACAAAACTCAACAGGATTCCTAACTAGAAATCTGTATTTTTTATTTTTTCTGTACTTTTCAGCCTTCCGCACTTTTTGTTTAAAAAAAGAGCGGCAGTCCACTTATTTTAGTAGAATAAAGTGCGGTACCACACCTTGTTCCATTAGAAACTGCAGACTTCTGGAAACTTTTGAAAAATTAGGAATTCTACTTTTTGAAATCCATTTTCTTGATTTTTGTTATTATCCCAATATGTTTTGATTGTCAAAAATATCTGTTAAGGTTTCTTTCAGCAATTTCTATGTTGAAGTGATCTATTCAATTAGTTTGCATTTTATGAGTAAATGATCTGCCTAGTCCTCCCATTTCTTTGAATTAGAAACTTTTGTATACCTCAGCTACTTGGTATTTAATTGCTTTTTTTTGAGCCATTGAACTTGATGCAATTATTACTCTTATGAAAATTTGATTTTATTTTCATTTGCAAACTTAGAAAACCTTTCGGATTGATAAGGTCTAAATTTCATTTTAAAATCTATTGGATGCTTTAGTTTCTTGCTAGAATAAGAAGAAAATTCTTGGTTAGATTACAAATGAGGCTTAAACATCCTCCAAATTTTAGATAGAATTCGAGATTAGAGTTTTCTTTTAGTTTTGAATTTTATAATTTTGAGACTTTTGGTTTTCTTTTGGAAGAAGTTTGTTTTTGTTTCCGATCTAAATGATATAGGGAATTTCATTTTGAGAAAAAGATCTTTTTGAAATTGAGTTCTCCGAATTGTCTTGTTTTCAAAGTTCCTTATATAGGAAAGAAATAATTGATATTTTAAAAATTATTTAAATCTCTCAACTCTTTCCTCTAGTTAGATTTCATTGAAAATAAATGAGTTGTTTATCATATAGATGCATTATAGCATATTTTGAGTTGGGTCATTAAAACATCATCAAAGTTTCATTTCTGTACCCATTGTCCTAAGAAACTGCCAATTAAAAGTAACGCTTAATTAAAATCAATCTAGAAATTTTATATTTTCTAGGGTTCTCTTCCCGCAATATAGCTCATGCTAGTGTCTTGGAATAGGTTTTATTTAACTCTCCAAGACAGTAAAAACAAACAAGTAGTCGATCTTATGGTAGGAAAAACCAATTGTAGCATGTATGCTCTGGGAAGCTCCTCCTAAAGGAGTCAAGCATGAGATCATATCCAAACTAGTGAGGTAATCATACCTATCTCATTGGGAATGATAGAAGATGTGCACGTATTAAAAATGGTAAACCTTAGATAGACCATTGTCGAGGAGCCTGGGGTCACTTGTCGGTAAACCTTGGATTATGTCAAGGAGCCTTCAAGGGGATTGAGCTTGTTACTCTGCCCTTGCATGTATATCGAATAGTAGACTGTTCCCCCAGGTATATGTGTTCCCGTTGGTGACCTTAGTGACCATTAAATTTAGGATTATTCCCAAGGTGATGGTGGAGGGGAGTTCCCACAGTACCTAGAGTAGATGTCAGCTAGACTCACTTGGACTCTCTGGAGGGTTATCTTCACTCGAGATGGTTTAAGTGGAGAAACTTGCACTGGTCTATTTCATTAAGCAGGTTGTTGGGGTAATTTTTCCAACCGCCATTTCTGCATTAAAATTCTATGATGTTGGATTTCATCACCAGCTAGTGTTTTTATTGCGGGGATCCACTGTTTGTGTGTGTATTGATCTCTTAGATTTTTATAGGTGTGCGATTCATTTGATTGTTTCCTTAGCAACCTTAAGATCATTTGATTGAAAGATTCTTTTATTGCATGTGTTAAAAGTTTTAATCGTGGTTGAATTACGGAGACGATCACATAGAACTCAGGGGAAACCCCCTGAGTATACACCAAGCCAACTAGAAAGACTTAAATCTCTGATACCAAATGTTATCAACAGAACATAGAGAATCATCCATAATTATTCATCCTTATTTTGATGTAGATCAACCACAAATAGTAGAACATACTTCACAGAAAATTTCAATTTCCGAATTAACTGAAGCTGCTTCTACAACAAGTGAGTTATCAGCTAAAGAACCTAAAATTTCTGAACCAGAAACTGAACTTGCCACATCTAAACCTACTTTAGAATTCACTACTCTAACTCCTAGTTATCCTGATTTACCCAGAGTAAGGGATTGGATTACAAAATATCTTCCTCCTGGTCTCGTTAGTATTGAAGAAGTCACTGATACAAAGGAAGAAATTTGTCTTCCTTCAACTCAGGAAACTTCAGAACTTAGAGAACATGAATAAATTTTTTACAGTACTTTTAGACAAGATGCTTGGTATTCTACATTGACAGACTTTATACAAAATGTAGGTCTAGAGTATTCGCCACCCCGAATTCCTTTTTACCCTATGCCAATAGGTTATAGACCTCCGTTAAACATGTCTAGTGAGTCATATATGTTTACTGAATCGCCAGAAACATTTTTGTATGGTGTTCTATCTGTTCCTGCAGGCTATCATTCACACTCTGGTACCTTCTTAGGAGCATCTCCTTTTCCCAACAAACCAATGTCATCATCTGGCCCAAATGGATCAAATACTGAAACTTTGAACAATGAGCAAGTTTATATGATGTCTGGAAATATTCCAAGCCGCGGACCTCAAGGTAGTAATTTACAGCCTCGGGGGAAACCTCAAAATAGTCAAATATAGCCTAGGGGGAAACCCCAAGGACAATACATACCTATGGGTCAATATCAACCCTAAGGACAGTACATACCTCAGGGTCAATATCAACCTCAGGGACAGTATTTGCCTCAAGGTCAGTACATGCCTCAAGGTTAATATCAACCTCAAGGGCAGTACCCAACTCAAGGATTGCAACCTTCTTTAGGACAAAATTTCTATCCAAAACAACAAATGTTACAAGGAGGTGGAAATTATCCAGCCAATTATTAGCCATATGTTCAATCGAGTTATGGTCCATCTTATGCACAACCTTTGATGGGACCCTCATATCCCAGAATGGTGTGGGATCCATCCCAAGTCCAACAGAATTTACAACCAAATGTGTAAGTACCTTATTATCAAGCTGGACAACAAGTTGGTTATAATCAACCCCGACAACCAATCCAGCCTACAATTCAAATACCTGCATCTGGTCCTATTCAGCAGCCTGGTCCGAGTACACCAACGACTCCACCACAAACTGCTGCTCAGACTTCTGTTCAACCTACCACACCTATTCCTGGAGTGTCTACAACTCCTATTAATTCTGCCCCTCAAACATCGGTACAGATTCCTCAAGTTTCTATTCCACAGTCTGGACCTACAATTAAAACTACTATTCAGATGCCTGCAGGACAACCTAGTACAAGTACAGTTACAACAAGTCAACCTCAGTTTAATTATCAACCGTATCAAGGGCCATACCAATATGGACCTATTCCACAAAATCCAGTTTACCCACAACAACCGTATCCTGGGTATACATATCAGACACCTGTTCAACTCCAGTATGGTCTGGTTATTCCTAGTTATCCAGGGGGCATTCCGATTCCAAATGCACAGGCTATTCCAGGATATCTTGGATATCCTCCTCCTGGGACTGGTTTAGTTTCAAAAGGTTATCAACAAGACCCTACCCATCGATTGCCATTCATAGCAACTTTGGATTTACCTGATTTATTTTGCCTTACGAATGATCCCATCTATTATCATCCGTATTGGCTGCCAATGCCAAATAAATTTCCCAGTGATATCCCAAAGTTTGAAGGAAAATCAAGGGAGGACCCTTCTAACCATGTCATGACTTACCACCTTTGGTGTGCATCCAACTCATTAATCAACGATTCCATTCGACTTAGAATTTTTCAGAGAACGTTAATAGGATTAACTGCTAAATGGTACATTGAATTGCCACGAGGCTCATTTAACAATTTCAATGCCCTAGCAACTACTTTCTTAACTCATTTTCAGTTGCCAGTCAGATATGACAACGACATGGAATTATTAACTTCACTAAAAAAATCTATGTCTACATACATATCGTATCATATACATGAATGGAGACGTGGAAGATGTTTGGTAAAAGTTTTTATCCTGGATCAAATATTGGCAAAATGTTTTATCAAATCATTGCTACCAAAAATCACTAAAGATGTAGCCAAAGGATGAGTTGTTAGTGAAGAACAAGTTATCGCTCAAGCTCAGTATCTTGACTTGGTATATACCTATTTAGGTACTTTATACGAGAAAATTTCCGATTTATCGTGTCCTCGTCAGATAACAACAACTCCTTCAGGGTCTCATGCCACTGATGGTGTAATCAGTCCAGTTAGTATGACTAAGAGTAAGAAGAAATATTCAAAGGTTAATTTTCCTATAATAACTTTACTTGATTCACCAAAAGGAGAATCTTCCTTGGAAACTTCTGCCGATATTCACATTGTAGATTCATCTACTACAAATTCAGAATCCGCTAGCAATAAGAAAGGGAAGAATAAGAGTAAACAAAATTCATCTCCCAAGGAAAAAACTGATAAAACTAAAATAATTGATGATAAACGGAAACCTTGTTATCCTTGTCTTATCTGTGATGAGGATCATTTCACCAAAGAATGTCCACATAGGGCTGAGGTATCTAAGTTCATCAAAGGTTCACCCACCCCGATGTCTTGAAGGATCCTTTTCTTGTTCAAGATAGAAAAATGATTGGATGTTCTTCTAATACATCAACAAATATTTTAATTATGTCTCAAGTAATGGTTGCGACTCGATCGCAAGATTATGGTAGTAAAAATCTCGTTACTGGTAAATAAGTAGAAAATTCTAATTCTACACCAGTTGCATCTCCTTTTGTTTCCGATCCACTTCATATAGAGAAATCGAATCCTGATCTAGTAATCAAACTGCCTGCTAAAGGTGTACTTCGTAAATCAGCTTTCAATCCACATGCGAGAGCTTCTCAGAACTACAACATTTTTGAAGATTTAGCAATATCTCCTTCAATAATGTCAGCCTTAGAGGTGCTGCAATCATGCCCAGCACAAAGGAAATTACTCTTATCAGCAATTGGAGCTGTAGATCTTCAGGATTTGAACCTTATGGTCTTCAATTTATAAAATTTTACACCACGGCTCCCTCATCAAATGGATTTTCAGATTCCAGTACTAGTAAAAAAAAGACGTTTCTTTCGTACTGTTATTGATGAAGGAGCATCTACGTGTATTATGTCCTTAAACTCTTGGAAATCACTTGGTTCTCCGACACTTAACCAATCACCGAAAATCCTCAAAGCTTTTGACAGAAGAGGATTCCATCCATTTGGAATTTTATAGGATCTACCTATAGAGGTTGAAGGTAAAACCGTTAATTTATATGGGGAAGTATTTGATGCCCCTCTAGATTACAACCTTCTTCTGGGTCGTAGTTAGTCTTATGCTATGACAGCTGTCATGTCATCCGTCTTTTGATTAATCATGTTTCCTCATCAAGGAAATATTTTGAAAATCGACCAGCTCTCATATTATTCATCAGACCCAACTTCTACGAATAGTATTATACACATTGGAAAGACGAATATCCCTTATGAGGATGTAGGAGTAGGTTTAATTAAAGATTCTGCTTTGTTGGGAAATTTTTCTATGCCTCCACCTAACGTACCACGTACTATTTCTAATATCAATATGATTACATCAAGCACTATCCCATTTGACGATCCTTGGGTAGTACCTTTAGAATCAGAATTGGATTCATATAATGGTGTAATGCCTTTGAGTCCGTTTGAGTTAGCATATCAATGTAATATTCCTAGATTAGCTTACAGCTAATAGGACTATTAATTTTTCTTTTGAAATCTAGATGGATGAATAAATGGGCAAGGAGGCTCATAATTTGCTCAAGTATGAATAAAAATCCCTCATAGTGTGAAAAGGGATCATGAAATAACCAGATCAAGCATCCACATGTGTGAACCATGTCTAAACTATGTAGACAAGGTCAAGTTTGACCAAGTCAACAACATTTATTCTCAAAGAGTGGATCCTAAATAAAGACAACTCAATGTGAATGGAAATCAAGTTAATCAGTTAAAATGAAGACACCTTGAGTGTGGAAGAGGTTGATCACTTGATCTACAATGCAGTCTAGATGCATTGAACCTCTTTGAGGGATAACGCAGTTCTAGAAGGAGGTTTTACATGTGAAAGAGGCTAAACTAATGAAGTGGTTTAGGGTTTTGACAAGAATCCAATCTTATAAAAGGAGGAGGAGATCAACATGAAGGGGGTTGAAGATTATTATTTCTGAAGGTATTTTCTGCTCAGACATCCCTTGTTGGATCTTCATGTTTAGGAATCCCACCTCCTTCCTTGAGCAACTCTTGGAGGAGACTTGTGCTATCTTGTCCACTATCAGGCTTGGGCCAAGCTTCACCTTACACCTATAGTTCTGATCCTGTTGGGGTTGGGTTGTCCTTGTGAGTTGCAGCAGTGGAAGACACTAGATCTGCTTAGATCTAGACTTACTAGTGGCTCTTCTCAGTGAGTGTGTCTTTTAACCTCCTGGAAGAGTGCATTAGCTGATTGAGCTTCAGATCCAAACCTTGGCATTAGGCCAAAGCATTATTAGAGCCTAAAATGCATTTTCTCTCCCTGGACTGCCTTATTTGCAAAGGAGAAGTTGCAGGGTGTTTTGTTTGCATTTTGGAGGAGAGATCTCCGGTGTTAATAGTATTCCTCTAACTATGGTGATCCATGGATTGGCCATCCAATCCATGTTTGTTTCAGATTTGATCTTCTGTCCCATTGTATTTTTCAGAAATTTCTAAATCATTCTGCAGATCTGGAACCTTAGATCTCAGATCTACTCTCTGTGCTTCATGTTTTGCACAAAACCCCAAGGGGAATGTATAGATGCTCATTTATTGTACACATATATATATTAGATCTAAATTTTTATGTACATATCCGCTCTAGATCTGAAGATTAATAAACTGTTGCTTCAGCCCCTGAAAATAACGCTGTCATGGTTATGCAGTCTTTTCTTATGGTTGTAGCACCTCATTTTTGAGGATTTTTTCCGGTATTGTCTCATTCTTTCTCTTGTACAATGTATGGGATGTAATGTACATCTAATTTTCTGTTATAAATATTATTTCTCAACCTCCATATTAGCCTCCTACTATGCTTCAGTGGATCTGCGTTATTTCTAAAGCATTCCTTTGCATATAGTTGCAACCCCTCTCTTTGGGTGATTTTCAACTAGACTAGTTTGTGGGAGATCTGTTTAACCTACCTAGTCTATTTTTTTTTTTCTCTCCTTTTGGATTTAGATCATAGATGAGCTGATATAAGGGATCCAGGGGCTACAAACTCATTTCTATGCACAAAATTCTCATAAGTGTGTTATTTCAACAGGCTTGCTGAGTTGTTCCAGATTTGGAATATTATAGTAGTATCAGAGCAAGATCTTTGGCTCAACCTATGGGCTTCAAGCCAAAATGATATAAAATAAAGAGAAATTTTAGAATGATGAAGATAATGAGCTTACTCTCATCACCTTTCAGATCCAGTAAGAACCTCTACAAGGAGGTTGAACAAGAAGAAGAGAGAAAGAGCAGTGAAACTCCTAGAGAGTTTCAAGAGCAGGAAGATCTCCTGATCATATCTACAAGATCTATACATGAGGAAAATTTTGAATCCTCATCTCATGGATATGTGCACTCAGCCATATCACCAAATATTCAATGTTCTGTCAGTGATTTCTTCATGAAGAGGAAGAAAGGAGGTGTACCCAAGAAGGAGACTCTTGGAGAGTATTTGTAGAAGTATGAAGGTCAATCTAAGGAGTTCAAAGATGACTTGAACTTCCAAGGATTATGCAAGTTCAAGGAGGACAGAAGCACAAAGGGGAAATATCATGATGTGGGTAAATTCTTTCTATCTACTTTTGATGGATCACCTAAATGTCTAGTCAGGGTCTGGGTGGAGGAGCTAGACAACTTTGTGCAGCAACACCAAGTCTTAGAAATTGAAGCCATCAAAGTAGCAGTGTTGCATTTTGAAGGTAAAGCATATGCTTGGTGGTTGTTTGAGTCCTTTTCCTTAATAAATGAAAATACACCTACTCATGCAAGGTTTATTGAAATATTAGTGGAAAGGTTTGATGGAGCTCCATGTGTAACATCTTCTGTTAACACTATCAAACCATATCAAACAAATCTTTTACATGAGTTGAAAGGGTCTATGAATCCAAATCCATTTCTGAAAACCATGGAAGAAGGTGTAAGTTTGTTTGATACCTTGCCAAGGGAAATATATCCATTGGATGAAGGGTTCTCTTCTCAAGAGGAAAGCATGAAGATTCCTCCTTCAATAGATGACCAAGATATAAGGTCTCTTGTTGATGATGAGACAATTTCAATTATTGAAGAGGAGGACGGGAAGGCAGGAGATCATAACGCAGTCAGGAAAATGGCACCTCAAGCACTTCATGAAGAGGAGGATGGAGTACTTTCTCCAAGGAAAGAAACTCTTGCACTCTTGCAAGTAGTTCCAAAGGGTCTCACACATAAAGCTCTTGGCATAACACATGAACAACATGTACCCTCATTGTCAAATGATGAGATCTAGAGGATAGAAGGAGGAAAAGAGGAGGAAGGTGATCTGAATATGAGAAATTATTATTTCTAATACAGAGATGGACTATAAGGGCATTTACAGGATATCTCACCTTTCAAAGAAAGGATGAGCTCCCGAAGCTACCTGGACCTTTATAGACTCTGCCTAAAGAAATAATAGAAGTAATCACTAATGATCTGGAAATGAAACTACTTGTTTTCTCATGCAAGGTATTCATTATCCATTAACATATGTATGCAAGCTTTTAAATGTGCTTTGCAATTGGAACCAAGTGACTTTGATGAGTTTATGAGTCTTTTTGTATGTAGGAGGCTTATTTTTGTTTATTGTTTAACATATTTAACTCTGGAAATAAGCAAAAAATAAATCACAAAATATAACTCAGCATATGATAAGGCAGTTCACCCCTCCTAGGCTACATCTACTGGGTCCAAGGCCCCCAAATGGGTATGTACTTGCTCTCTATTATGCTCAAAAAATGGTTATACAATGTGTAGAAAGCCTAAATAGGAGAAATTAGCTGCATAAATGGATTTAGAGTGTTGAAAAAAATAATAAATGACTATAGTTTCACCTCAAACAGATAACCATAGCCTAATACAACTCTCCAATCCCCAAGCCCTGGTGGCTGTTCAAGCTTCCACGCTGATCAAACACCTGAAGAAATGCCCTGATGGCTCTGCAACCTGCTCCAGTGGCTCTGGAATGCTCCAATTACCCAAAATAAAATAAAATAAAATTCGCTCCAAATGGACTCTCCTAGCAAAATTTATGTCCAACTGAAGTTTTGCCTAGTTTTACTTGAAAAACTCCACTAATTCTAGAGAACTGGAGTTAACTCCAGTTAAAATAGCAACTACTCCAAATTTGTCGGGCGTGCTCCAATTATATCTGGACGATTAATGGTTAAAATAAATGCTAGGTTGTGGGTCACATGGGACCGCTAGCAAGCCCGTCGGGTTAACTGACCATAATGGCTATGTAACCGTAGCCTCCGCAAATCTTTCCTGTTGCATGTGACCTTTCCGCTGCGTTAACAATGCAACCGTTAACTGTTTAATTTACCGCCGGTTGTGGAGGGCTTGGGTCACAGACATGATGAGAGGTCACGTGAATATGGGGGGCTAGCTTGAAGCCCCTCCAAAACTTCTGCTTCGCTCCAATGGATAACAATGCCACGTATTTCACATTTAATCATTTGAACGGTGAGTTTTTGTATATCAATAATTCAAATTTTAATAAATATATGTGTGGTATAATAATTTTTTTTTTAATAAGGTTTTTTTTTTAAATTAATTAAAAAATATATAAAATTATATAATATATGATTAACTAAAACCATATAAAACATTAATAAATATATAATTTAATTTATAAATTAAACCTTAACAAAAATAAAAAAATTTCCAACACATAAATTTAAAAAAAAATCCTTTCAACATTGGAGGTTATTGGGCGATTTCAAAATGCAATAACTTCTTCATACGGTAACGGATTTGAGTGTCGTTCACGGCTACAGGATCATTTTGATGAGATCATTCCCATCATTCAGGTTTGAACCAATTCTAAGAAAATAATTTTTTGAGCATTTTTCCAAATAAGACATGATCACCTGATCACACCTCCAAAATGGGAAACTTTTGGACCCCAAGAGCTCTCTGATTACTGAAACTATACATGTGGAGATTGATTCTCCACTCTTCCACCCTTGAATAATTGAAATCTTCTCGATTTCATCAAATTGAGCTTTTCATAAAATGATAAATTGTCTCTTGAATTCACTGATCGACCGTTGCTAAAACTGACTGAGT
Organism: Pinus albicaulis; assembly: GCA_034641835.2. NCBI lineage: Eukaryota > Viridiplantae > Streptophyta > Pinopsida > Pinales > Pinaceae > Pinus > Pinus albicaulis. The sequence goes on along the minus strand of CM076575.1, from coordinate 874,881,297 downwards.
CATGATGCAAATTCTTAAAATTTACAGAACAAAAACTATATTTTGCAGAAAAAAAACTATTTCTACACTAATCAAACTTCCAAGAAGACTTAAAATAGCGTTCACCTTGCAAACCATTCACATGGCAAATTCTTGCTGAATGATCTCCACACTTGTGCCGAATCCTGACCAAGTTTTCTCACCATATAAATCTGCCATTCTGAAACCAACATTGCCCCATGCTGAACTGTGTGCCCTCTTTTCCTGCATGCCTTTCCACCTCATGGAATTTTACAATGCCTTGTACTGACACTTCGTTCACGACACTGATTGACCCCAAAGGTACCTTGTGCAACATAATTTCATCTTCTTTCAAAGACGAACTATTATCAGACTGAGACATATCATTAGCAATATGATGAAAAGGTAAATGTACAAAATCTTGTCGTTTCAACATCAAAAAAGTTAGATTTTGACTTGCATTAACTAGCCTTTTCAATTAACCTGCATGGAATAAAGAATATTCTAGCTTCTTCTTATGTGCTCTCACAATGAACTCTTTTCCATCCTTAAACAAGTGATACTTGTTTTCATGGCGATAGAAGATGGCCTTTCTATCAAATAATTAAGGACTTCCAAAAACAATTCTTGAGATATCAAGCGGCACCACATCAAGTTCAACTATGTCAATAAAGTGTGCAGTTATTGCAAAGCGCAATATGCACTTTCTTGAGACTTGTAAATTTTCATCCTTGCATATAGGCTTTGGATGTGGAATGGTCTCAAGTTTTAACTGTTTGACCAAATCTTCTGATATGAGATTAGCTTGTGACCCACTGTCAAACAGTGTGTCAATTTTAGTATGTTTTGAAACTACCCTCACATGGAATAGCTCTATCCTCCTCTTTTCATCTTGAGTATATTTGTGATAGTTTAATGAGCTAGAACTGGGAATTGTGTCTTGTACCACTTATTTTCCCTTTATGTTCTTTAAAACCATGGCGATAATTTTTGTCTCATCACCTGATTCTGATCCTAAGTCTTGTTCAACTATTGCTACAGTTTTCCCCTTTTCTTTGGTCTTGTCTTTGTTTTTATATTTTTCTGGTTTCAGCTCAGGATGAAGCTTCCAAAAATGGTCTTCATCGTGGCTTGTTCTTTAATCATTCTTGCAAAATAACTTTCTTTTTTCCTTTCTGGAATTTGCAACCCTCTTTCTTCCTTTGATTTTAAAATCACTATCCTCATTCAATGCATCAAAAGCATTCTTTCCTCTAGCCTCTAAATGTGTAGCCTGTACACAGACTTCATCTAAACTAGTAGGATTAAACATAAGAATAGTGTGTTGAAGGTAACTGTGCAAACCACCTATGTACTTTAACAAAGTGTCTTGGCTTTGTAAATCTACCCCAAGTAAGAGTGCTCTTCCCCTAAATTACTGGGTATAGTCTTGCACATTTTGTCCCTTAATCTGTCTAAAATTTTTCCAATTCATTATTTCCTTCTGAAGATAAGCAAGAGGATAAATTTTTTTCTTGATAGCAGTAATAAACTCAATCCATGTTAGAGTTATCTTACCATGCTTCTTGATTTCCTCCCTGGTTTTGGATTCCCACCAAACCAATGCTGCTCCATCCATCCTTAATGAGGCTAATTGTATTTTGGTGTCATCATCATGCAGATTTTGAATCCTTAAATAGACCTCTAGGATGTCGATGGAGATGAAGTATCACCATTTCCTCCATTCCCTTTCTTAGAATTATCCTTGTCCTTCTTTCCTCCTGAAGAATATCCTCCTTCTCTTTGGTTTTTAGATCCTTCTCTAGCAATTCTATCATTTCTTTCTTGATAGAGGATCCTTACCATTTCAGTCATATCCAAGAAAGCTTTCCTAAATATTCTTTCTTCTTCCTTGGGATCCATTTCTTCATGAACTTCTTCTTCTCTTGAAGACATACTTGTGGCTGCTTATAAGGCTATTGAGGGTGAGATAGAATGTGGAGATAATTGCACCCTGGCCCTCCTTGGTTGAGGATTATCTTGCCCTCTAACCAATTTTCCTTCCCCTCTTTTCAATTTCAACCTAGGGAGCATCAAATTTGCAAAACAGTAAAATAATTCTTTGCACACAAATCAATACTCAATAAAATTTTTGAGTTCAACCTATGCTCTGATACCAATCTGATATGAATGTGATAATTTCTTATTTCTAATACAGAGATGGACTATAAGGGCATTTACAGGATATCTCACCTTTCAAAGAAAGGATGAGCTCCTGAAGCTACCTGGCCCTTTATAGACTCTGCCTAAAGAAATAATAGAAGTAATCACTAATGATCTGGAAATGAAACTACTTGTTTGTTGGTGCAAGGTATTCATTATCCATTAACATATGTATGCAAGCTTTTAAATGTGTTTTTCAATTGGAACCAAGTGACTTTGATGAGTTTATGAGTCTTTTTGTATGTAGGAGGCTTATTTTTGTTTAATGTTTAACATATTTAACTCTGGAAATAAGCAGCAAATAAATCACAAAATATAACTCAGCATATGATAAGACAATTCACCCCTCTTGGGCTACATCTGCCGGGTCCAAGGCCCCCAAATAGGCATGTCCTTGCTCTCTATTATGCTCAGAAAATGGTTATACAATGTGTAGAAAGCCTAAACAGGCAAAATTAGCTGCATAAATGGATTCAGAGTGTTGAAAAAAATAAGAAATGACTATAATTTCACCTCAAATAGATAATCATAGCCTAATACATCTCTCCAATTCCCAAGACCTTGTGGCTCTTCAAGCTTCCACGTTGATCAAACACCTGAAGAAATGCCCTGATGGCTCTACAACCTACTTTAGTGGCTCTGGAATGCTCCAATTACCCAAAATAAAAAAAAAGTTCACTCCAAATGGACTCTCCTAGAAAAATTTATGTCCAACTGAAGTTTTGCTTAGTTTGTCCTTGAAAAGCTCCACTAATTCTGGAGAACTAGAGTTAACTACAGTTAAAATAGCAACTACTCCAAATTTTTCAGGTGCGCTCCAATTATATCCGGACGGTTAATTGTTAAAATAAATGCTAGGTTGTGGGGTCACATGGGACCGCCAAAAAACCCGCTGGGTTAACTAACCATAACCGTTATGTAACTGTAGCCTCTGAAAACCCCGCCTGTTGCATGTGACCTTTCCGCTGCGTTAACAATGCAACTGTTAACTATTTAATTTACCGCCGGTTGGAGGGCTTGGGTCATGGACATGACGAGAGGTCATGTGAATAGGGGGGCTAGCCTGAAGCCCCTCCAAAACTTCCGCTCCGCTCCAATGGATAACAATGCCACATATTTCACATTTAATCATTTGAACTGTGGGTTTTTGTATAACAATAATTCAAATTTTAATAAATATATGTGTGGTATAATAATTTTTTTTTAATAAGTTTTTTTTTTAAATTAATTAAAATATATAAAAAATAATATAATATATGATTAATTAAAACCATATAAAACATTAATAAATATATAATTTAATCTATAAATTAAACCTTAATAAAAATAAAAAAATTTCCAACACATAAATTTAAAAAAATTTCCTTTCAACATTGGAGGTTATTGGGCGATTTCAAAATGCAATAAATTCTTCATATGGTAATAGATTTGAGTGTCGTTTGTGGCTACAGGATTTTTTTGACGAGATCTTTCCTGTCGTTCTGGTTTGAACCAATTTTGAGCAGATAAATCTTTGAGCATTTTTCCAAATAGGACATGATCACCTGATCACACCTCCCAAATGGGAAGCTTTTGGACCCTAAAAGCTCTCTGATTACTGAAAATGTATATGTGGAGACTGATTCTCCACTCTTCCACCCTTGAATAACTAAAATCTTTCTGATTTCATCAAATTGAGCTTTTCATAAAATGATAAATTGTCTCTTGAATTCACTGATCGACTGTTGCTAAAATTGACTGAGTCATGATGCAAATTCTTAAAATTTGCATAACAAAAACTATATTTTGCAGAAAAAAAATTGTTTCTACACTGATCAAACTTCCAAGAAGACTTAAAATAACATTCACCTTGCAAACCGTTCACATGGCGAATTCTTGCTGAATGATCTCTGCACTTGTGCCGAATCCTGACCAAGTTTTCTCACCATATAAATCTTCCATTCTGAAACCAACATTTCCCCATGCTGAACTGTGTGCCCTCTTTGCTTGCATGCCTTTCCACCTCATGGAATTTTACACTAATTTTCACTGACACTTCGTTCACGACAACGATCGACCCCAAAGGTACCTTGTGCAACATAATGTCATCTTCTTTCAAAGATGAACTGTTATCAGACTCAGACATATCATTAGAAATATCATGAAAAGGTAAATGTACAAAATCTTGTCGTTTCAACATCAACAAAGTTAGATTTTGACTTGCATTAACTAGCCTTTTCAATTGAGCTGCATGGACTAAAGAAGATTCAAGCTTCTTCTTATGTGCTCTCACAATGAAATATTTTCCATCCTTAAACAAGTGATACTTGTTTTCATGGCGATAGAAGATGGCCTTCTGTCAAATAAGTAAGGACTTCCCAAAACAATTCCTGAGATATAAAGCGACACCACATCAAGTTCAACTGTGTCAATAAAGTGTGCAGTTATTGCAAAGCACAATATTCACTTTCTTGAGACTTGTAAATTTGCATCCTTGCATATCCACCCAAGTGGATAAGGCTTTGGATGTGGAATGGTCTCAAGTTTTATCTATTTGACCAAATATTCTGATATGAGATTAGCTTGTGACCCACTGTCAAACAGTGTGTCAATTTTAGTATGTTTTGAAACTACCCTCACATGGAATAGCTCTAACCTCCTCTTTTCATCTTGAGTATCTTTGTGACAGTTTAATGAGCTAGAACTGGGAATTGTGTCTTGTACCACTTCTTTTCCCTTTATGTTCTTTAAAACCATGGCGATAATTTTTGTCTCATCACCTGATTCTAACCCTAAGTCTTGTTCAACTGTTGCTACAGTTTTCCCCTTTTCTTTGGTCTTGTCTTTGTTTTTATATTTTTCTGGTTTCAGCTCAGGATGAAGCTTCCAACATTGGTCTTCATCGTGGATTGTTTTCGAATAGTTCTTGCAAAATAAATTTCCTTTTTCCTTTATGGAATTTGCAACCCTCTTTCTTCCTTTGATTTTAAAATCACTATCCTCATTCAATGCATCAAAAGCATTCTTTCCTCTAGCCTCTAAATGTGTATCCTGTACACAGACTTCATCTAAACTAGTAGGATTAAACATAAGAATAGTTTGTTGACGGTAACTGTGCAAACCACCTATGTACTTTAAAAAAGTGTCTTGGCTTTGTAAATATAACCCAAGTAAGAGTGCTCTTCTCCTAAATTCCTGGGTATAATATTTCACATTTTGTCCCTTAATATGTCTAAATTTTTTCCAATTCATTATTGCCTTCTGAAGATAAGCAAGAGGATAAAATTGTTTCTTGATAGCAGTAATAAACTCAGTCCATGTTAGATTTATCTTACCATGCTTCTTGATTTCCTCCCTAGTTTTGGCTTCCCACCAAACCAATGCTACTCCATCCATCCTTAATGAGACTAATTGTATTTTGGTGTCATCATCATGCAGATTTTGAATCCTTAAATAGACCTCCAGTTTTCTGATCCAATTATGTATTTTCTCTGCATTAACATCACCCTTAAACATTGGCAATTCAAATTTGATATCAAGCTTTAACAAAGGATTTTTAACAGTTTTTTTGTACTTATGTGACTGACTTACTGAAGTTGAAGAGGGTGATGTTGAGGAAGAGGATGTCGATGGAGATGAAGGATCACCATTTCCTCCATTCCCTTTCTTAGACTTATCCTTGTACTTATTTCCTCCTAAAGAATCTCCTCCTTCTCTTTGGTTTTTAGATCCTTCTCCAGCAATTATATCATTTCTTTCTTGATAGAGGATCCTTACCATTTCATTCATATCCAAGAAAGCTTTCCTAAAGATTCTTTCTTCTTCCTTGGGATCCATTTCTTCATAAACTTCTTCTTCTCTTGAAGACATACTTGTGGCTGCTTCTAAGGCTATTGAGGGTGAGATAGAATGTGGAGATAATGGCACCCTGGCCCTCCTTGGTTGAGGATTGTCTTGTGATCTAACTAATTGTCCTTGCCCTCTTTTCAATTTCAGCCTAGTAAGCATCAAATTTGCAAAACAGTAAAATAATTCTTTGCACAAAAATCAATACTCAATACAAGTTTTGAGTTCAACCTATGCTCTGATACCAATCTGATATGAATGTGAGAACTTCTTATTTATAATACAGAGATGGACTATAAGGGCATTTACAGGATATGTCACCTTTCAAAGAAAGGATGAGCTCCCGAAGCTACCCGGCCCTTTATAGACTCTGCCTAAAGAAATAATAGAAGTAATCACTAATGATATGGAAATTAAACTACTTTTTTGCTGGTGCAAGGTATTCATTATCCATTAACATATGTATGCAAGCTTTTAAATGTGTTTTTGAATTGGAACCAAGTGACGTTGATGAGTTTATGAGTATTTTTGTATGTAGGAGGCTTATTTTTGTTTACTATTTAACATATTTAACTCTGGAAATAAGCGTCAAATAAATCACAAAATATAACTCAGCATATGATAAGGCAGTTCACCCCTCCTGGGCTACATCTGCTGGGTCCAAGGCCCCCAAAAGGGCATGTCCTTGCTCTCTATTATGCTCAGAAAATGGTTATATAATGTGTAGAAAGCCTAAATAGGAAAAATTAGCTGCATAAATGGATTCAGAGTGCTGAAAGCAATAAGAAATGTCTATAATTTCACCTCAAACAAATAACCATAGCCTAATACAACTCTCCAATCCCCAAGCCCTAGTGGATCTTCAAGATTCCACGCTGATCAAACACCTGAAGAAATGCCCTGATGGCTCTCCAACCTACTCCAGTGGCTCTGGAATGCTCCAATTACCCAAAATAAAAAAATAATTTTCTCCAAATGGACTCTCCTAGCAAAAGTTATGTCCAACTGAAATTTTTCCTAGTTTTCCCTTGAAAAGCTCCACTAATTCTGGAGAATTGGAGTTAACTCCAGTTAAAATAACAACTACTCCAAATTCGTCGGGCGCGCCCCAATTATGTCCAGACGGTTAACGGTTAAAATAAATGCTAGGTTGTGGGGTCACATGGGACCACCAACAAACCCGCTGGTTAACTGGCCATAATGGTTATGTAACCGTAGCCTCCACAAACCCCACCTTTTGCATGTGACCTTTCCGTTGCGTTAACAATGCAACTGTTAATTGTTTAATTTACTGCTGGTTGTGGAGGGCTTGGGTCACGGACATGACGAGAGGTCATGTGAATAGGGGGGGCTAGCCCGAAGCCCCTCCAAAACTTCTGCTATGCTCCAATGGATAACAATGCCACGTATTTCACATTTAATCATTTGAACGGTGGGTTTTTGTATAACAATAATTCGAATTTTAATAAATATGTGTGTGGTATAATAATTTTTTTTAATAACTTTTTTTTTTAATTAATTAAAATATATAAAAAATAATATAATATATGATTAATTAAAACCATATAAAACATTAATAAATATATAATTTAATTTATAAATTAAACCTTAATAAAAATTAAAAAAAAAATTCCAACACATAAATTTTAAAAAAATTCCTTTCAACATTGGAGGTTATTGGGCGATTTCAAAATGAAATAACTTCTTCATACGGTAATGGATTTGAGTGACGTTCATGGCTACAGGATCATTTTGACGAGATATTTCCTCTCGTTCTGGTTTGATCCAATTCTGAGCAAATATTTTTTGAGCATTTTTCCAAATAGGACCTAATCACTTGATTAGAAGGGCATCACAAGATGGAGAGCATGAACCCTTCTTTGTTTAAAAGTTTGGAAGAACAAAGAATGGAAGGGAACCTATGCAATAAAGGTAGGGGCAAATCTATCCACCTACATCCACATTCTACTTTATGTCTTGATGCCTCTTTGCAAGAAGGCATTTCACTAGGAGGACCTCTTGATTGGAGGGAAACTAAAGTGCTCTTTCAACTATGGGAAACATTTGCATACTTGGCTAAGGAGGGAGCCTTGGGAGAAGCTAGCACAGCACAGAGAATCTCTCATGAATTGAGAAGAGAGGTGAGCAATTTCCTGAAAGGGGCATTGCTATCTCCCACTTAGTTATCTGCGCTGACAGAGGAGGAATCAAAAGTCTATGATGGCATGGGCATGGGAATACATGGAAACTCCATAACTTTGGGGCATACCATGATATCTTCATTCACAAGGAAGATTTCTGAACATGGAAAGGGGATGTTAACCCTCTTGCATGCATGGGACAAAATGAGGAAGTATTGGAAGACAAGGGCTTTCCGAGGGGAGGTTGATTTCCATTTTCTTCAATCTTGTCTTGGGCAAGATCAACTGCAAAGGAGGCAGCAGAAGGAATATTATGCTGCTCCAACATGTGATTTTGACATCAAACATGTCAAAGAGGAGGGCCTTAACATGACAGGGGCTGCATTTCAGACCTCTATAGCGCTGTCATTATTGGGAAGCTTGGATCCTTATTGGGATTCCCAACTCATGATGGAATACTCCAAGGACCTTTTCACATGTGGGGTTCTTGATGGGGAGGTAATGGATAGGAGGTTCAAGGTAGTTGATGGAGTCATCCATTTCTACAATATTATCCTTTTGGTTAGAGACTCCAAGCTCAAGGAGAGACTACTAGATGCAACCTATGAGATCCTGATTTCCAAAACCACTGGTTTCATTAGAGCATATCATACTCTCTTGGGTGGAATCATATGGGAAGGTTTCAAGGAAGAGGTGCACTCTCATATGGAGAAGTGAATGAAATATTTGTTAGAGAGGGAGGAACATAGCTCTTGGGAGGAGCCATCACTCATACCTCCTTCCTCATTGAGTGTGAGAGGGGACTCATCCATGAGTTACCTCATGGATGTAAAACAAGTATATAGAGGAACTTGTCCTTCTGAGTATTATGATGTATTTCCTATATGCTTATATTTTTCTAACACTCATTTGTAAAACATTTCTCCAAAAGGGGGCACTATTTATGATGGGTTTCATGGGCCACTCAAGGCCATGAACTATGTTGATGTAGGTCATTCCTTGGAGGATATTGGAAAGCTACTATATTCTTCATGGTGTGATTCTTTTACACCAACTATGATACACCTTCTCCAAGCATTCAGAAGGGATGGGGCAGCAAAAAAGTGTTGGGGGAGGCATTTGTCATATCCTATTCTATGGCAGTTAAGGGTAAAACTGCGCTGGTTTCACATGAGGGAACATATTCCTTCTCCTTTATCATACATGGCAGCTAGCATGCTTCTAAACATGATTCCATGTATCGGAAATGTTCTTGCTCTTGGGAACATGGTTGGAGGAGAGGCACATTGGTGGGATGTGTCCTTGGGGGAAGGAGTTCCCCACTCTTTTTACATTGCATGCTTCAATGGGAGCATGAGATATTGTATGGCCACTATGATAGATCACTTGTCTCTTTGTAGAGTGGGCCATATGTTTGTTGGGGACATGCCTCTCCTATGTATTGGGGAGGAGTTTTTCTATGGATTGAAAAGCTGGAAGGAGATCCACTTCATTTGGATGATAGCATGGAGATGGGAGTCTTTCATGAATAATGGAATTCCCCATGAATGTCATCACTTATATCTGGAGGAGGCCATGGATCGGTAAGAAGGTTTCCATAAAAACCTTCCATTCTTTCATGATGAAAGCCATTGGGTTCATTTACCAAGGGCCAACTTGCACATTGAGGAGGGACCATTGGAAGACATAACTATTGTAGAAATTTAAGAGCAATGGTGGAGACTATTAGATGAACAGGCAACAAGAGAAGAAGGGCATATTTTGTAGCACCCTTGCAGTTGCTTGAGGACAAGCAACATTTGGGAGGGGGAGACTGTAATATTCCTAGATTAGCTTATAGCTAATAGGAATATTAATTTTTCTTTTGAAATCTAGATGGATGAATAAATGGGCAAGGAGGCTCATAATTTGCTCAAGTATGAATAAAAATCCCTCACAGTGTGAAAAGGGATCATGAAATAACCAGATCAAGCATCCACATGTGTGAACCATGTCTAAACTATGTAGACAAGGTCAAGTTTGACCAAGTCAACAACATTTATTCTCAAAGAGTGGATCCTAAATAAAGACAACTCAATGTGAATGGAAATCAAGCTAACTAGTTAAAATGAAGACACCTTGAGTGTGGAAGAGGTCGATCACTTGACCAAGTCAACCATGACCATATCTACAACGCAGTCTAGATGCATTGAACCTCTTTGAGGGACAACGCAGTTCTAGAAGGAGGTTTTACATGTGAAAGAGGATAAAATAATGAAGTGGTTTATGGTTTTTACAAGACTCCAATCTTATAAAAGGAGGAGGAGAGAAACATGAAGGGGGTTGAAGATTATTTTTTCTGAAGGTATTGTCTACTCAAACATCCCTTGTTGGATCTTCCTATTTAGGAATCCCACCTGCTTCCTTGAGCAGCTCTTGGAGGAGACTTGTGCTATCTTCTCCACTATCAGGCTTAGGCCAAGATTCACCTTACACCTACAGCACTGATCTTGTTGAGGGTTGGGTTTTCCTTGTGAGTTACAGCAGTGGAAGACACTACATCTGCTCAGATCTAGACTATACTAGTGGCTCTTCTCAGTGAGTGTGTCTTTTAACCTCCTAGAAGAGTGCATTAGCTGATTGAGCTTCAGATCCAGACCTTGGGATCAGGCCAAAGCATTCTCAAAGCCTACAACACATTTTCTCTCCATGGACTGCATTATTTTCCAAGGAGAAGTTGCGGGGTGTTTTGTCTGCATTTTGGAGGAGAGATCCCCAGTGTTAGGATTATTCCTTTCACTATGGTGATCCATGGATTTTCCATTCAATCCATGTTTGTTTCAGATCTGATATTTTGTCCCATTGTATTTTTCAGAAATTTCTGAATCATTCTGCAGGTCTAAAACCTTGAATCTCAGATCTACTCTCTGTGCTTCATGTTTTTCACAAAACCCCAAGGGGAATGTATAGATGAGCATTTCTTGTACACATATCTGTATTAGATCTAAATTTTTATGTACAGATCTCCTCTAGATATAAGGATTAATAAAATTCTACTTCAGCCCCTAAAAATAACACTGTCATGGTTATGCAGTCTTTTCTTATGGTTGTAGCACCTCATTTCTGAGGATTTTTTCCTGTATTGTCTCATTATTTCTCTTGTACATGTATGGGATGTAATGTAAATCTGATTTGCTATTGTGCATCTAATTTCTGAACCTCCATATCAGCCTCCTACTATGCTTCATGTGATCTGCGTTATTTCTGAAGCAGTCCTTTGCATATAGCTGCAGCCCCTCTCTTTGGGTGATTTTCAGCTAGACTAGTTTGTGGGAGATTTGTTTAACCCACCTAGTCTGATTTGTTTTTTCTCTCCTTTTGGATTTAGATCTTAGATGAGCTGATATAAGGGATCCAGGAGCTGCAAACTCATTTCTATGTACAAAATTCTCAGAAGTGCGTTATTTCAGTAGGCTTGTTGAGCTGTTCCAAATTTGGAATATTACAATCAAGAAATACAGTCATTTTCCAATTCACCATAAGCTGATTCTAATCCAATGAATGTGGTCAATGAATAATAATTTTTAGTATCAAACTCAGCTATAAAATCAATTATGTATCCCTTTAAAGAAGTGTTTTATACTGATGAGAGCATTCGTGAATTCTTGTCCATAGATGATTTACCATGGGATGATCTCCATCATAGGTCATCATTTTTACCTGAGCTTGATAAATTTGAAAATAATTTTGCATCTATTTTTACAATTGAATATTTCAAGGAACCCCAGAGTCCAATATCGATCACAAATTTGGATTCTGAAGTAAATTTGGGGAATATTTCTTCCATGATTCCTATTGACATATCAGCAAAACCCGGAATTATTGAAAACATTCATATATGTGCCTCTTGTATTTTAGATGAAATTGCTACATATATGGCCCTATTTCAATAATTTCACGACATATTTGCCTAGTATTATGAAGAAATTCCAAGAATTGATCCCAAAATTGTCGTTCATGAAATCAAAACTTACCTGGATGCTAAACCCAATAGAAAAAAATTACGTCCGATACATCGACGAAAGGTTGCCGCTATCAAAGCTGAAGTTAAAAAATTACTAAGAGCAGGTTTCATTTACCTGATCCCCTTAACGGATTGGGTATCTAATATTGTTCTTGTTACTAAAAAACAAGGAACAATACGAGTATGTGTCTACTATAGGGATATTAACAAAGCTTTTCCTAAAGACAATTATCCAAACCCTTATATCGACCAAATCATTGATGATTGTGATGGAAATGAAGTGTATTCATTTATGGATGGATTTTCTGGATACAATCAAATCAACATACTCCCTGTCGATCAACCAAAAACAACATTCATTTGTCCTTGGGGAACATTTTCTTATTGTAAACTACCTTTTCGATTGAAGAATGTTGAGACAACTTTTCAAAGGGCAATGTCCTATTATTTTCATGACATTAAACACATTATGAAACCTTATCTCGATGATTTACTTGCTCATTCATTACACAGGGAAGATCATCCTACTCACTTATGAACGATTTTTATGAGATGTAGGTATTATAAGATTCACTTGAATCCGCACAAGTGTGTTTTCTATGTACAATTTGGTAGATTACTAGGATTTTTTGTTTTAAAAGAAGGCATTTGTGTCGACCCTTCGAAGGTTGAGGCCATTATCAATTTACCTCCTCCTTCCACACTCCACCAACTCTAAAGTTTCCAAGGGAAATAAAACTTTATGTGTATATTTATCCAGAACTATGTTGAGTTAACCAAAGGTTTTACCAGGATTTTGAAATAGAATGTTCCTTTTATTTGGGATGAGATCGCTGATCGATCTTTTGATGCTATAAAACACGTGTTGCCCATGGATCGTTACTGCATCCACCAAATTATAGCCAAGATTAATTTTTATACTTAGCAGCCTCTGATTCCACTATTGGAATGGTATTAGTTTAGGAACATGAATTCCACAATGAGCATGTGATTTAATATCTCAGTCGAAATCTCAATCTAACAGAGATTAAATACTCGCATGTGGATAAATTGGCCTTGGCAGCAGTTCAAGCTATCCAACGTTTTCGTCATTACATTTTGTTACGAAAAACAACTGTGATCTCTAATTGTAACCCGATGATGTATAGTCTAACTAAGAAATTACTCGGGGGAAAATAATCTAAATGGATAGTTATCCTTCAGGAGTTTGATTTAGAATTTGAAAAACACAAATCAAACAAATCACTAGTGTTCGTCGAACTTATGTTTGACTTCCCGAATACTGAGACCAAAACTGTGGTAGAGCATCTGATCGCTAATGAATCTCTGTTTCTTATCAGTATTTTAGATCCTTGGTATGGAGATATAATCATTTATCTCCAAAAATAGACTTTTTAGCCTACATTTTCATGTTCACATCGAAGAAATATCCATTAATAGTCTCAACAATACAATATTGTTGGAGACATGCTTTATCATTGCGGTGTAGATTTTGTATTTCAACGATGTTTAACCCATGAAGAGGTTGAATGAGTTTTAAATGGCTGTCGTTCTGGAGCGTGTGGCAGTCATATGTTTGGGTATGCCACAACCCAAAAGATTTTGTGCGCTGGTTATTTTTGTCCTTCATTATTAAAATATTGCATTCTTGCGGTCCGAAAATGCCACAACTGTCAGATTTTTGATCGAAAGATGCGTGCACCACTAGCTCCTCTTCACCCCAGAATTATTGTCAGTCCTTTCGCAAAATGGAGCATTTATTTCATTACATGTAACCCTCACTCGGACGAGGGGCATGGGCATATTATTCTCGTAGTAGATTATTTTACCAAATGGGACGAGGCAATGCCTACATTTGTGACAAATGGAAAAAATGCAACTACATTTGTATTCAATCACGTGATTTCTTGATTCGGTGCACCCCAAGCTATCATTACTGATCATGGGAGCCATTTTCGAAACATTATGATGACCAAAATTTTTGACCAACTTGGCCTACGCCATGATAACTCTACTCCATATTACCTGCAAGCTAATGTTCATGTTGAAGTCGTAAATAAAGTTTTAACCACTATGATTAAAAGGATAATCGGGATTCATAAATCAAATTGGCATACTATGATTTTCTTACCACTTTGGGCATACTGAAACTCAGCAAAAACTGCAATAGGGTTCACTCATTTTCAACTGGTCTACAGTTTAGAAGTTGCGTTACCGATTGAATACGAAATACCATCACTCCAATTAGCCATAGAGGTACTACCAGCTACCTCTGAGGAGGAATTTTTTTTTTTTTTTACTTAGCACAATTAGATGAGACTCGGCGCACTGCTGCACTAGTAGCCGAAGCTCATAAAAAACACATTAAATCTCAGTACGATCGAAGTGTTACACCTCGTGTTTTTTCAGAAGGTGACCTAGTATTGGTATCTGACCAAGCTAATGATAAACTAGGAGATGGGAAATTTGAACCTATGTGGCATGGTCCTTATATTGTCAAGCGAGTGCTTGCAAAAGGGGCTTATGAATTGATTGATTATGGAAAGGTCTCTTTAGATAAACCCATAAATGGAATTTATCTGAAGAGATATTATGCTTGATTTTTTGTGTGAATATCTCACCTGTACATTAGTTATTTTTCTAGATTAGCTGCTTCAGATTAGATGAGTGTGTCTAGTTTAAGTTTGCGTTGAATACTATCCCTTCTTATCTTGATTACTCTTGATATTGCAGATGTCGACGTCCCTTCAAGCATACATTAGTTTTGATGATGGTGCTTGTCGTAATACATAAAATATTTTTTCCGCAGCTTGGGTTATCTATTCACTCACCGATGAGTTAGTTTCTATGCATGGGGTAAGCCTTGGTCAAACAACGAATAACGTTGCAGAATATAGTGCAGTGATTGAGCTATTATGTGATGCCATTTCATTTGGAATTCGAAATTTGATTGTAAGGTTAGATTCAGAACTCATTGTATTGCACTTAAACAGAGTATAAACAATTAAAAATCCAATGTTACTGAGATTATTCTTGAAGGTTCGTCTCTTGGAAAGGCAGTTTGATTACATTAAATATCAACACATTGCAAGAATTTTAAATACATTGGCTGATGCCTTAGCTAATAATGTTATAAATAGACATTTGCGACATTAAAACAATAAATTAAAACAACATTCGATAGGTGTTGAACAAGATAGCCGTCGAAAGTAGTCATATCGTAGATAGAGATTGTGTTTCAAAAAATATTACATCGTCTAGGACCATAGGTTTAAAACACATTATGATCTGAAAGGTAGTGATACAAAAAAAAAAAATACAATAGTCTGCGATAATCATCCACTATCCGTGATGATGATCATGATAATATACTATCGCCCGTGCCACTCTACATAAATATCTCCGAAACTAGCCTGGAACGCCAGTGACATGCCTCTGGAGACGAAGAGGAATATCATCCATCGTAGTATCTGGATTGTCTCTAGTCAACCTCTCCAGGTTCTTCTTTAAATCAGTAAGAATCTCTGCTGCCTGGTTCTCTGGCGGTGCAACAAGATCTGTTCGCTTCCTCTCGAAGCGGTAGAGATTGCATTAGGAGAATTTTGAGGTCTAAAATGGGCCTCCTAAGGAAATATAAAATAATAGTTAAATAAATAAAATAATATTTATTAATTTTCAATTCACGTTTTGCACCACAATCCATGTAACCATGGTTAAATTCAATTCAAAAGTTGTACTAAAATAAAATTAATAAAAAAATTGTACTGATGTGACTATAAATAAGAATGAGTGTTTCAAGAAAAAGTCATTATCATTGAATAACTAATGCATTTGTACTTTGTACTTAAATAAATTAAAATAAAATTTAAATTTAAATTCATAGCTTCTTAATTTTATAATACGTTATTAATTAAAATTTATATTATTTAAATTGTATAATAGCATGTAATTAATGTACTATATAAAAATAATTTAATAATATAATATATTATTTTATGTTTGAATTTTATTCAAAAAGTGTGAAATGACATTTATTATGAGTACTTTAATTTGACTTTAAAAGTGCTTAGAGCACCACCATGGTTAACCATGAGTTCTTATCCACCATTGAGAATGTGACAAGTAAGTACCTTTAACTCAAGAAATGCCACCTCAACCATTAGGGATGATGTCATCCCATAAAATGTGATTGGTTCTCATAAAGTGAATTTTAATTGTACATTTTCCTTAGGAGGCTCATTTTAGACCTAAAAATTCCCCTAATGGCTAGTCTTCATGGACCAACATCTGCATTTGAATTTTTTGTTATCAGTATTCGACAATTTAAAAAACAAATAAAAATCAGAATTAAAACACATCAAAACAATTCAATTACCTAACTCATCCCAGTATGCCCTTGGAGGTAAGGAAATCTTTGGATCTCCTTGAAAGTCGATACTTGCATAAGGGAAATCCTTAATAGAAAAGATTTGGTTTTCTAACCAATGAAAATATTTTGGAGTAAACCGAACTACCACACAACTGTCACCACCATGGCGAGCCATCAATGCCACCCATTGTACCATCTGAGGATCTCTAGGTTCATCGTGGTCAACAAAGATCAGTTGTGGGGAAAGATATGGAATTCTATCCAAAGTGAAAGATACTAAGATGGCACCATACCCAAAGTTTTTCAACTTTGAGTTCTTTGCTCTGGTCAGTTGACCCTTCATATTGGTCAACACCCCTTCACACCAATTGAAAATTGTACCTCTGTAGCATTCAACAGCTGTCTGCATTTGTGACTTGGTATCCATGTGTAAAGTTGCACTTCCACATAATCTGGTAACAGTGAATGCAATGAATTTCAGATCAAGAGGAATGATAGTTTTTATATCTATTCAGTTTTCTTTGCGATCAACTTCCTTGTTACAGAACTCTTGTTTGAAGCAATCGATAGGCTGGCCACCTTGCCTAGCCCCGAACAAAGAGATTGGCTCACCTTTTTTTGGTAAACCGATAAGGAAGTAGATGTATTCAAGCTCAATTTCTAGCTTGTGATCTCCAATGATAAAGCATTGTTCCTGAACATCTCATTTATTCATTAGCCAGGTCATTAGCTCTACCTATGCCCTCATGCCCTGAATGGTCCAGAATTTGTATAAACCACAATCTCTTAAAACACGCATTATGGTCAGATTAGTCATGGCCATATCATCTATCTCCTCATGTTCACATTCTCACCACTCCAACATTGTGCAACTGACCTACAAATGGACACATTTAATGGTTAAGAGCTATTAGAGTGAAAAATTTTATCCATTTTTGAGAGAATTCATCAATTTCATTTTCTTACGGTGCCCCCGCAGTTTTTATATAGGGACACTGCGGACCCGTGCATGCACCCTTCATATAAACTGCGGTAGCCCGATAATTTTCCTTTAGGAAAATTATCAGGGTTTGCAGGTAACCAATGGTTGGCTCGCGGACCTCCGTGAGTGAAATTTTGAACCATTTTCCTCCTTAAAATGAATTTAAAAACTTAAAAATAGAATGAAAATGGATGAAAATGAAGAGAAGAGTGTTGTGGATTACCTGGATATGACGGATTTCGATTTGAGTGGATGGTTCTCCCATTATCACCTCCGGAATGTTTTTTTCCCAGAGCTCTCAACTTTAAACTCTGAACACAAAAGGTAAAAATGACTTTGTTGAGTTGTTTTTTATAAGATTTTTTGAATGAATAAAATATTTATTTATTTTTTTCCACTTTAAAAAGTTGTTTTTCAAAATTTTTTACTTATTGGAAACATATATGTTTAATTTTTTCGAGTTTATGTGCAGAAAACATATTTATCAAGTGAAAAGGATTATTTTGATGACGAGTATACTTTTATCACTTTTTCAGGCTCTTAAAATTTATGAAAAAGTGAAACCCTGGAGTTCTCTTTTAAGCCCTTTTCAGACTCTCTAAACATGAAAAGATCACCGAGTACTTGACTATTCGAACTCGTTAAAGGAAATGAACAGTCGTCCTTTCAGTATAAGTTTACCCCTTTTCCGGACTGAAATGGACTATTTACGAAAAAGGTATACGCTGACTAATCATGGTCAATAGAGTTCTCTCTTGCATTATTTTATCCTTTTTCGGGCTTGAGAGACTAAATTTACGAAAATTACACCCACAGAGTTTTCTTAAGTTTTTATTCTGATTCCCTAAAACTGAAAAACATCGAGTTTCACCTATACTGGACTCGTTAAAACTTAACAGTAAAGGACCTATCAATTATAAACAAGAATGAACCACTCCTTCTTAGGGTTCAATTTTAATACTAATTTGGACTCATCCAAAGGATGAACTTATCTTACAAGCAAATTTTATCCTCCTCAAGCTTGTCAAAAATAAAGAGGTACTTTCCAGAAATGGTGGGGGGAAAGAGAGAAAATGAATCCATTTGTCACACTTCATTTTAAAAATTTGTATACCACTCTTATACACGACACTTTTGTCACATTCATGTCTGGGTTGGGAAAATCCTTTGGCCAACAATTAATCAAACCACATTGAAAGTATTCAGTCAGTTTCTGGGTATTAGCTTTAGGTAAATCATCACCAAATCATCTGTAGTGTCGTTATGTGTTTAAGAGACCAGTTAAATAAACAATTCATTGCAAACATTTTTCTCCACTCACGTTGACCATCCCTGATTCATTCCTTGCTATATATTTCTTCAAAAATTGATCTAATGGTTTCGTTTCATGGGATTTCCTACGATGGGTCAATTTTTATCGACGACAACTCATCATCTAGAAAGCTAGTCTAGAATCCTATCAGTACCTTGGGATCTGCATGCCCTAATGGTAGGTTTCTTTCCTTTGAAGTTAGGTTGCATCATTGACCTTCGATCAAATGATTCTGTGAAATTTTCAACTTCAGATCACAAATTAATGTTTCATAGATTGTACTAAGTACTTTGAGAACCATTTTCATTATTGGTGGTTTCTCTCACACTTGTTAACAGTTCACATCATTTACTGGTAATCAAGTGGTTTCTACCATGTTCTACTTCGACACAATCAATCGTATGGATAGAATCATACTAGTTTGAGAAGCGGAAATCAAGACACTAGATCTAGTTTCCACCATCTAGGCTGTGAGGAGTTTTATTATTCATCATATAGTAGACTACTCATAACAGATGGCCGCATCCATGCTGTGTCTACTACTTCATGTAATTCTAAAATCATTTCTGTATCAGAACATGTAGTTAGTTTTGATTTGAGTATGGGAATGCCTACCTTAGCGATGATATACATATATATGCTTCACTGAATGTTTTTTCTAGGTTTTGATCGATGTGCCGACAGCCCGATCCTCAGGATGATACAACACTTCATTCTTCAGAATTCTTCAAAAAACTCTTCAGACTTCGCACTTTAGGGGGGAATCTGTTACACTGAAATTTGTCACCATGACATTGAGCTGTCTATATGGGTTCATCATTACTTATTTATTTCTTCCTTAGAAGTCTAAAAACATAAATTTCCCCAAATCAAGTCTTGGAACTGGAGAAAAGCTCTTAAAAACCCTAAAATCCTAACTCCGCACTTTTCCTAGTCATTTCTTGCGGTACCGCAGTTTATTGCTATAAAATTTGCGATACATCCCGCACGTTCTGCTCATTAAAATTGTGGACCCCTGTAAAAGGTAAAATGAAAAGAAAAGTAAGTTCTAGAAGCCCATCTGGTCGAATATTCTCTTAGATGGGGTCTTCTAGAAGCACTATCTAGTCGAGCTTCGCCCCTTCCATTCATGAACCTTTATCCCTTCATAGATGGAGCTATCCCTTAGTTTTTAGAGCTAAAATACCATGATGAGAGGGCTTTATCCCTTCCTTTTTGGAGTTGAAACTACCTCCCTTCTGCTATAAATTGAGACCATGTTTCAATCTCAAGGGTAGATGGAGAGATTGGTACTTAGTACTTCTTGATTTGAAGAAGAGTGCACAAAGAGTTCATAAATACTTACTTCTTGCTTTGGAGAAAGTAATTTATTGACATTATTGAAGATACCCTCTACATTTAGCATCATTAGCATGAGAGATATTACATACTCATGGCTATAGTCTTATGTTGATAAAGAGAGTTGGAGTCTTGTCAAACTGAGGAAAATGGTTGTTCGGGACCCCAGATTTACCTGTACAAAAATCAAGGCGGCAAGGTTGTAAGGTTTCTTCTTTTATATTCAAATTTAATACAAATGGATTCTATTTTCTCATTGAGTTGTTCATATATCTTTTGAATGATTTAATTCTTGGATTCCTTGATCACTAAGATAGATTATTGCTTTCAAATTATCATATTTTTCAAATGCTTTTGATCTTGTTTTCTTGTATTTGATTGCAGATCCTATATGCTAGATCAATACCATCTGGAATGACTATATTGAATATTGAGAAAGCACTGGACTTCAGGTAGGAGTATCTATCCATAGTTAATGAGTACTTATTAAGAAAAATAATCTCGAGGAAATGGTCTACATTTGTCTGTTTGTTTCTAGATATCCTTAGGATACTAGGGAGATCGCTCTTGTCAGCAAGAGGGATTTGTCCGTCTAACATCAACGTTGGAGGATAATACTCCACATGAGGTATGGATAATGGTAAGAAAACCTCTCTTTCACATCTGAGGGTATTTTTATGTGATGCATATGTACATGTTCCAAAGGAGAAAAGGACCAAGTTGGATAATAAATCTGAAACGTGCATCTTTATTGGGTATAAGGATCGTTTAAAGGGTTAGAAGCTTTGGAACTTGGAAACAAGGAAGGTTGTGTACAGCCGAGATGTGGTGTTTAGAGAGGTGAAAAATGTTGTTAAACATGAAGTCCTACCAAAGGAACCTGAGAAGATGGAGTTTGAGATAAATGACGATGAATCGGACTCTACAACTGAAAAAGACTCAGAAGAGGAAGAGAAAAAAAATCCAGCTATGAGAAGATCAGTTCGAGAAAGAAGGCAGCCAGAAAGGTATAGTCCATCTGCTTTTTATTCAAATTTTTCCTTAACTATAACTGATGATGATCCCAGAACTGTCAAGGAGACAGTAGATTTAGAGGATGGAAAATTTTGGAAGGAGGCCATGGTTGATGAAATGACATATTTGTGTAAAAATGAGGCATGGGATCTAGTGGAGTTGTCGGATGGAAGGAAGCCCATCGAGAGAAAATGGGTGTTTAAGAAGAAGATGAATGTAGAAGGCAAGGTGGAGAAATACAAAGCTCGGTTAGTAGAAAAAGGTTATTCCGAGGTGCCGGGAATTGATTTTGATGATATTTTTTCTTATGTTGCCAAAGTTACTTCTATTAGATTAATTTTATTTGTTGCTGCTGCATTTGATTTTGAGGTAGAATAGATGGATGTGAAGAAAAAATTTCTTCATGGGCATCTGGAAGAGGAGATCTACATGAAACAACCTGAAGACTTTATGGTGAAGGGGAAGAAAGAACTGGTATGTAGGTTAAAGAAGTCTTTGTATGGGTTAAAGCAGTCGCCAAGGATGTGGCATCAGAAATGATACCTATATACGGGGACTTGGCTTCACCAGAAGTAAGGAGGATCACTGTGTTTATTTTAAATTAATTGGTGACCGTGTTATCTCTTTGGTCTTGTATGTGGATGATATGTTGTTGATTGGAAATGACAAAGAAATTATCGAAGATTTCAAGACTCAATTTTTCTCCAAATTCGACATGAAGGATCTTGGTGCTGCAAACTATATTTTGGGCATGGAAATTAAGAGAGATTGGGTAACAAGGAAGCTCTAGTTACACCAGAGGAAGTATGTCGAGACTATATTACATAGGTTCAATATGTAGGTTAGTAAACCAGTGAATGCTCTGATTCCTGTAGGTGTAAAACTGTCTGCTGAACAATGTCCCAAGACACAAGAAGGAGAGGAGGATATGTCCCACATTCCATATGAAAGTGCAGTGGGTAGCATGATGTATGCAATGGTCTGTACTAGACCAGACATTGCACATGCAGTGGGAGTATTGAGCAGGTTTATGTCAAACCCAGGGAAGGAGCATTGGACAATAGTGAAGCGGGTTTTCAGATATTTGTGTGTCACTAGTGATTATGGCTTGTGCTACCAGGGAAGACTAGGATTGGAAAGAGTGTTGGAAATCTGTGGTTTTTTTGATGCAGACTAGGCTAGAGATCTAGACCAAAGAATATCTACAAGCATGTATGTGTTTATCCTAATTGGAGGTGCAGTCAGTTGGATGAGTAAAAGACAATCTGTAGTGGCTCTTTCAACTACAGAGGCAGAATACATGGCAGCCACTCATGCAAGAAAGGAAGAAGTTTGGTTGCAGAGATTGTGTTCAAGTATGGGGTTGGTGTAGCAAGATACAAGGATAAACTGTGATAGCTAAAGTGAAATTTTCTTGGCTAAGAACCCTGCTTATCATTCAAAGACAAAGCACATTGATTTTCAATATCACTTTGTGAGAGATATGGTTGAGGTTAAAAGGGTGTTGCTGGTAAAGGTGGACACCTTGAAGAATGTTACAGATGCATTAGCAAAGTCTGTGAGCACTCAGAAGTTCTCTTGGTGTAGAGAAACAATGGGTGTTGCAGAACTGGGCTAATGACTAAACTCTCCTGTGGCCCCGTGCGGAAAGAAAACAAGAAGTGGGATAATGTTGGGTATGTGTTATATTCTTTCCATGAATAGTCATGCATGGGGGGGCCACAGGGGAGGTGACATCCCCTTTTGTACGTTCCTCCGGGCACAATAGGGGGTCACAGGGGGGGTGGTAGCGCCTCGGAAAAAAAAAATTGGACCTTATTTTTCAGTGGGTGGACCCGCCCATGGTTTTGTGCATGGGTTTGCATATGGTTTTGGGGCATGATGGTTTTTGGCCCCTAGTATTTTGTAGATTTGGTAAAGGAAACTACGGTTATGTTCTAATCCAGGGTTAATAGATTGGGGTTTATGTATGCTTCGGCATGTATATATATGTGTTGTAACACTAAAAGGAATATAATGAAAAATCAAGCTGGTCGTCCCGATTTGGGATCTAGGGGAAAATAACTGTGTTTATCTGTTTTATGTTTTATGCTCCCACTATTGTTTATTTTTCTGTTTTAAGATTCATTTGTAGATAATTTCTATATAGGGTTAAAACCTACAGATCCAAATTTGAATATCATTGAATATGAGCTTTCCTCCTTTAGTGCATCTCCAGATCAAGGGTTCACATCTGATGAGTCCAAAGCTCGCATTATACTCTTGGATTCTGAGCGCACTAAGATACTAAAGGACTGAAAAGAGACCTGGTGCCTTCAGAGTTGGGATATTTGGTTATAGGTTGGATATGAGAACACAAAATTCTTCCATAAATTTTCTAATGGAAGAAGGGTTATCAACACAATCTGGAAGTTGGAAGATGAAGTTGGGAAACAGGGACAAAAATTTCAACAATTGGAAAACATGCAGGTCACACACTTCAAAGATCTCTATAAATCACCCCAGACTGTGGCACTTTCGGAGATCATAAAGGTGGCCAGATTATTTCCTATATTTGTGGGGCAAGATGAGGAAGCATCCCTAATGAACCATTTATTGATGAAAGAACTCCAAGACACCCTGAAATGGTTTCATAAGGATAAGAGTATGGGACCCGATGGGTGGCCCATTGAATATCACCTGTCTCTTTTTGAAACCCTAGGTCAAGATATTCTCAATGTAGTGGAGCACTGCAGATAGATAGGTCGATTTTATGATGCATTCAACTCCACCTTCATTTCTCTTATCCCTAAATCTGACTCCCCCTGAACATTTGTGGATTACCGCCCCATATATTTATGTAACTGCATATACAAGATCATTTCCAAGATCATAGCCAACCGACACAAGCCAATCCTCTCTTCTAATATATCTCTGGAACGATTTGCATTCCTTCATCACCGATAAATTCATGAGGGCACATGCACTACACAATAATCTTTGCACTCCATTAAGATTAATAACCTTAAAGGAATTTTGTATAGGTCAATTTGGTTAATAGTTTCTAGTCTAGAACAAAATATTAAAGAATACACGACTATTTTTCCTAACTCAGAATGAATGCACAGAGAGGATTGGAGGCTTACTTAGTCATTCACTTCCAAATGGCTCCTTCTGTCGCTTCTATTGCAACTTCAAATTAAAGTGGTTTGTACGAAATTCTTCCTGAAAGAAAGAACACTCAAACATCAGAAGATGCAATAATATAGATGTCTATTCAAGTTAGTTTTCTAAATCAGTAAAGCATAAACCATATACATCAACTAAGATATTACAATATGGAAAATCAAAGCCAATACAGATGCATATAGGGAAAAATAAGCAGTATTATTTATTGATGATAGAAGGATAGGTTACAACCAAGTGACTTATTTGAAGTGACCCTTCCATCAATGTCCCCAAGCCTCATCACAGTATAAATCTCTCCAGCAGCAGCTACACAAATCTAGCTCTCAATTGAAAATTCTCCAGCATTTCTCTACTCAAATTCTTCCTTCTCAAGCACTTAGATATGTGCTCAATTTATAGATGAATTGAAGGTTGTTTTGCAATCAATGACTTTCCAATAATAGGCAAGACATGTTCCCAATATTGTAGATGTCAAATGGACACTTGGATTCGAAGCTTGACACATGTGAACTCTTCTAGAAGGAACTGGCCAAGTGGAGATTCTAGAACAATGAGAATTTCACTCCCAATGTGACCAATGCACCTGTGAGTGTCAGGAAGTGCTTTGCAGAGTATCCTTGCATGGGGCTACCTGCATATGCAACACACTTAGGCCCCTTGGATCCTGTGTTGGTCGGCTCTCATATGCTATATAATAAGCTTCAAACCTTGGAAATCTTTTCCTGACGAAAATCTTGCTTGATTTGTCTTGTTCTTGTCTTATGGCATGTAGCAACTGAAATGATAGGGAATGATATACCCTTAATCATTGGTCCTGGATATGATTCCCAGTTAACCAATTCATTGGGAATGGTGCCCAAATTGACCTATAACAATTGCCCCCTAAAGCATGAGATCCAAATAATAAAAACATTTGATTGAGATGCTTAACACTGTGATGGGTAGGAGATGAAGCGGAGTGGTCACCTGCATCAATCTTACAATACATTATATCATGATATATCCTCTTTGATCATAATTGCTGAGGGTAGGAATTCCCATATTCAGCACATAAAACAATCTAATAACATGTACATAATTCAGAAATTCGTCTTCATTGGAATGTTTCCTAGATGCAAACATGCCTACAGATATAGGCCCATGTTTGGATGAAAATATGTATGTAATGTCACCGTACAGATGATGTGTACAAAAATCCTGAAATCATCTCCAGGGTCTTCTTATCTCGTTCACTCGATCCTTCGGGTACAACTCTAACCATGCGAATATATGATTTTGTTGACGGGAAAATATGTCCGGCCAACAGTAGGGGATCTCCCCGGTAGAAAGTCCCAATTAGACTTTGAACCGTTTGGAGTAGGGATCCCGTCCGGGGTGTGGGTCCGGCTACCACTTAAATGACTATCTCTTCGGCTTCGAGCAACCTTATTGAAACTGCAAACATACACTTATTAACACGATATAGAATACATGACTGATGAATAAAACCGATATATGACACTGTGCATAGCAAGGTAATAGACAAAATGCATAAACTCAGGAAATGTCGTTAGCAACACATCTATGAGGTATGCATGCAAGATAATCTGACCACCAAAGAAACAATCCTTTGTGGTAAGAATATCCCTTAACTTTCCGAAGGATATAACGAGATGCTAATAAAACAGTTCATTAACATTCATCATGAAGTAAATAATAAACTTGAGCATCATCAACACAATCACGGATAACTATGGTGCATGAATGACACTATTAATAACACAGATTCATTAATCAAAAGATATTCTGAAAATGCACGCAGAATACACACAATGTTGTCACGGCTAAACACATCATCCAATCAAAGGGGTTTTAACATGTATTGTATTTCATATATCAAGAGTATGCTTCTTCAGCTACAATGCAATAATGCCTTTCAGTCCCAAAAGAGCCAGCCCTTTTACAATGCTCCCCACAGGGGTATTTATAGATTCAACAGCCGCACTTATGGCCTTCCGACGGTTCAACTTCTCGACGGTTCAACTTCCTGTTTGAAAAAATTGCGACCTGCGACTTGGTCGCGAATGCGACTTGCGACCTGGTCGCAAATGCGACCTGCGACTTGGTCGCAGATGCGACCTGCGACCCAGTGTTTGGAACTATGAAGGTGGTCGCGCACTTGAAGCTTCTGGAGCGTCGGCTTTCTTGCCTTTGATGAAGTCTTTCCAAGTTTGGTAATCCACCGTTATAGGAGCGACAAGAGGGCTTTCCTCTTTTATCCGATGCATACATTCTAGAACATTCGGCACCAGAGTCTCCTTCTTCTGGGAGATCATCATTGAGAGAGAAGCGAGCTTGGTGTAGATTTACCTTTGAGGTGACAGCAATAGGTTGATTCTCTTATGCAACCCGAATTCCGGTACGAAGTGACGACTTACGTACGGTTTCGAGAAAAGACTAAATTTCTGCTCTACATTCCAGTATGCAATTTCATTTAGTATGCTAATGATGAATGTGATGAAGAGCGTTCTCATGGGTGATACACGTTGGTGTGGTTGCTCATAGAACACTACTTTGTCCGGAGTCTTTGAATGACTTGTCTTTGGATTGCATACTCATCCGAATCTGCACTTTGGTTTCTTGCGTATGACTCCAATCCTTCCGAGGCACGTGTTCGGGAGCTTGCTGATACTGGGTTGTCCAATTCATCATTTTGTCCAAGGCTGCCGAGGCTTCCTTGAGCTGTTCTTGTTTCTGCTTGGTTTCTTCCCGTGCCTCTGCCAACGGGGCCACTGTTTCTTTCAGGGTGAACATTTCCTGGTATACTTGCCTCATTGTCATCTCCAACACATCACACTCCTTCCTGACCGCCAGTGGGACTTCATTCACCTGAGCGGGCCTACCCTGGATCTGGAGCATCTCATTTTCCAGCCTTGATTTTTCTTGCTCTGCCGCTTTTAGCCGGTTCTGTAAGGAAATAATTTCCCTGCTCATCCTTGTGACATTTTCTTCTGTGGCTGCGGCAAAGGCGGTGCCTGCTGACGCTATCATAACCAGATTTGTCCTTGTGTCTGGGACAATGTCCTTTCCGGTGGAGACTGTGGAGATGGCAGGGTAACCTGACGTCAAGGATTTCCTCTTCTCTTGCCGTATCTTGAAAGAGAATTGGTCAAAGGTTAATCTGGTCAAGTCGAAGACTTCTTCTTCTTGCTCCCCCGGAAAGTCATCAACACTGAGGGCACCTCCCGCGCCACCTGCAGGGATATTCAGGGGAGATAGATCAATGTCATCTATTAGCTCGTCCTCTACATCCCGCGTTTGACCCTTTTCTTTCTCCTTTTGCTGGCGCTCTGCTTCCGCCTTGTCACGCTTTTATTTCTCCCGGCGTTCTGCCTCTGCCTCTGCTTCCTTTTCCTGTTTCCTCTTTGCTGCAGCGGCCTGTTCTGCCTTTTTCTGATGATCGACTTTATCGAGCTCTTCTTTCAGTGCCTTTTCTGCCGCCGCTTGTGCCTCTTTTTCCTGTCTTTCTTTCTCCTCCTCTTTTTTCCTTTTTGAATTCTGATGCAGCGTCTTTCTTGTTCTCTGTCTTCTTCTCTAACATATCTTCCAATTTGGCACATAGGCTTCTGCTTCCTTTCGGTCTGGAGCATCGGAGTCCGCACGTCTTGTGTTCTTTTATCTTTGGAGGAGGAAGAACCTCCAATGTTACGATACATACGCGCGGTCGAAAATTGATTTACATGGTGCGGAATGGGATTGCGATTAACGATTTCTTCTCTCATCCTCATCCGGGCACTCGACGTGTTGATAACTCCATCTGAAATTGGCCCTTTTACAATGTTCGGGAACTATCCTGACTGGCTCGTAATTTCGGCGGTCCAGATTTCTGAAGTGATAGCTTTTCACCTGTTGCCTTCACGCTGCTTCTGCGGGTCTTTTCTGGTATAGGAACCAATGGTGAGAGGTAGAGCAGGCCAAGGTTTCTTCTTCCCTTTGGCGAGGACGTTAGAGAAACCCAAGGTCATCTGAAAACATACCTCTTGTATGAGCACCTTGTCGGTAACAAACTTAGGTAGAGCGTGTGGTGCTTTAAACGAGCCAAATACTCGGATGATTGTGAATTCGGCGAATGGGAACCAGTGTGCCACCTGACCCAGTGTTTCCATTGCTCGCCAAGACATGCAGGGGGTGTCCTGACCAAATAGTTTCCCGTAGAGGGCGGGAATGAATATGTGAGAGATTTGTTCGATGTCCGACTTGTACCTAGATTCCTAGAATACCCTGGTCTGCAAGTGTATTGCCTGGGTCTGTTCGGGGTCCCAATTATGTGGCCATCCCTCGACATGCATCTGGGCACAGACCGCATCTAATAGATACGAAGCCATGTAGAATTCTGATGGTGCTCCCTCATCTGGGGCTAAAGCTGAAGCCAAGTTTGTGTGCATGGAGCCCATTAATATTCCCGCCCAATTGAATCGAGTGCCGTGGACTGTTACGTGTTCTATGATGGTTGCCCATGTTCCCTTGAAGGTGGTGGCGTCCGAACGCCCGTATATCCTGCACAGCATGGCGGCCACTAGCTTATAGACTTTCCTCGGACGGCCACGGGTACTCACCAGGGTCCTTCTTGATCTTGGTGTACAGAAGTTTATACCATCTTCGATCGTGTCATCTCTAGGCACTTCATTTGCAGCAAACCATCTTGGGGTGAAGTTCACCTCTGGTTTGGGTAGCGAGTAGTAGACCTGTGCTCTTGAACTTTCCAATGTTACGAAAGCTTTCCCTGCACTATCTCGGATTGCGAAGCTTTTCGGATCCGTCTTCTGTATGATCCAGTCCAACATCTCAGGGCATGGAAAGATGGCAGGATGTGACCCAGCCAGGTGTAATTTGGACTTTTTGACTTTCAGA
This sequence comes from Pinus albicaulis, assembly GCA_034641835.2. Lineage (NCBI taxonomy): Eukaryota > Viridiplantae > Streptophyta > Pinopsida > Pinales > Pinaceae > Pinus > Pinus albicaulis. Next base: position 874,852,053 of record CM076575.1, on the reverse strand, counting down.
TACATTTCACGGTCCGGGAGATCCTCTGGGAACTCCTCTTCTGTCATGGCAAATTCACGGTATACTTCATACCACCTAAGGCTATCTTTTGCGAGAGTGCGAGTGTCTGTATATTGGCGGCAGAATGTTGTATGTCTGCGTACGGTTCTTCCTCCACACACACACTTCCTCTAACCAAGATAGGGGGTGCCATATCGCTGGAAGTCGGAAGGGACGAGTGCGTAATACCGCCTCAAACTTACCCGGAAGAAAACGCGCCAGTCAACCTGTCAGAGCAATTCCGCGGTTTTCGCTGAGAGTCACAAATGCGACCTAGCGACCCGACCTTATATAAAAAAGGTCGCACGTGCGGACGTTTAATGCGGTCGCAAGTTGCAAGTTTGCGACCTTGCGACCTTGCGACCTACAGGTCGCTGGGTCGCAAGGTCGCTGGGTCGCAAATTTCTTTAAAACTTCACTTCGCGACCTTGCGACCTTGCGACCCTAAGGTCGCAAGGTCGCAAGGTCGCAAATTGTTGAAATTCTGACTCTTGCGACCTGTGCGACCTGTGCGACCTTAGGGTCGCAGAGTCGCATAGGTCGCCTGGGTCACAAAAAATGCATATGCGACTTAGCGACTTGCCTTTAGAACTTTACTTGGTCTCTTTTCCTTTTAGTTTTAAGGGGGGCTCCAAAAATTTTTGAAGTGTGTGTTATGATTTTATGTATTTTTTGGAGGGTGTTGTAGGAGCTACAACAAATGGCGATTCACTGGATGAATTCAGAATCTCTGCTGATGAAGGGTCAATGAGGGAGGAGGGAGGGGATCTAGTACTTTCTTGTTCTTTTTACCTTAGAGTTTACACTTTCCTTCCTTTGCCACCCTGCGTAGTCACCTGCTCCTTTTGGCTTGTTGGGTGCAGATCAACCGAATTTTAATTCCTCATGCTCCAGGATCGAGAGGGTTGGGGAAACCTTGGACAACTGCAGGGTCCGGTACAATTATTTCGTCCTCATGGTGTTGCTCCGCTGCCAGCGAACCTCTCGGCTCCGGCGGAGTCACCGCCTAAGGAGTCGTGAACGTTGCTCCGCTGCCAGCGAGCCTGGTCAGTACCCCGGCGGAGTCGTTACAACACCTCTCTGCGCAGGAAGCCTTTCTCAAACCTTTACCCTTTATTCGTGTGCGATTGCACTTATTTGAGAATGTGCCTGTGGCACTTATTTAGATGGGCATATTTTGCCTGGGCGGTTGAGGGATCCCGACTTATTTTGCTTGCAGAGAGGTTGCCCCTGGTCTCATATGAGGACTCGGGTTTTTCCCGGGTGACCTGCAATTCTCTTGAGTTAGCCCTGTTTCCTCACGATCCGGTTGCGTCTACGCAAGACCTTTTCTACCTGCACCCTTTAAGCTGCTAGGTGGTTCCTTATGCTTGAAGACTCTGGTAAGACTGTGTATTATCCTTAGGTGCCCATTACAAGCGAGTTTCGACTGCCCCGTGTTTTGCGGGAAGGGCCTTTCATCAGCATAGAACCTCTTCAAGGAGTGATCTGGTTGCGGGCAGCTTAGACAAGGTTTTCTTTGAAGAGTTAGGGAAAGAGTTTTTTTTTTTTTTTTTTTTTTTTTAGCAACAAAAGAAGAACGGCTTCTATGATCCAGGGGGAGAACAACCCTTTGAGGGCTATTCAAGTAAAATAGTGTTTGAGGTCATGCCCGTTTACCGGGAGGACCTCGACTTTTCCTTGCAAAGTTTGCAATCGGAAAGTATGGGAACCTATCTTTTCTTTAACCTGAAAGGGACCTATCCATAGTGCTTGAAATTTTGCATGTTTTCCTTTCTCTTCGTGAGCCTTATCCCACGTTAGGACAAGATCTCCTACTTCAAATTTTTTATCTCCTGCAGACTTTTTATCGAACCATTTTTTGATCCGACTCTGGTGGATGGCGAATTTCTCCCGGGTGTTCTGCCTTTCCTCCTCTAGTTTTAGCAGGGTGTCGATGCGGATTTGCAAGGCGGGACAAGGGGTGCCGTGGCACTCTTGAGACAACTGTAAAGCGGGGAGAGACAAATTTGGCGGGAGGATGGCTTCTTTCCCATATACGAGAAAATATGGTGAGGTGCCTATTGATGACTTAGGGGTGACGCGATCAGCCCAAAGTGCGTTTTGGAGAGCGTTATGCCAGTTTCGTTGGTGAGACAGAAGGGTCTTTTTGACGATGCGGATCAGATTTTTATTTGTTGATTCTGCTAGACCATTTCCTTGGGGATAGTACTTTGCGGAGTGTTTGAGAACAATGCCATTCTCTAATGCAAAATCATATAATTTAAAAGATGAAAAATACGTTGCATTATCAAACACTAAGGAAGTTGGAACGCCAAACCTGGTCATGATGGAGTGAGTGATAAATTGCATTACCTCCTGATCGTTGACTTGGCGTAATGGTACCGCTTCAACCCACCTGGTGAAGTAATAAGTGGCCGTCAGAATGTACCTGTGTTGCTTAGAAGAGTGGGGTAGAATCTCACCAATGACGTCCAAAACCCATTGTTGAAAAGGTTCTTCTACTGCTACTGACAACAACAGAGCAGCCGGACGCGCTTCTCGGCTTGCAAATTTCTGGCATTGAATGCATTTCCGAACATACGCGTGAGCATCTCTGAACAGGGTTGGCCAATAATAACCTGCACGAATAATTTTATGAGCGGTGGTATACCCGGCGAAATGACCTCCCGCTGGTCCATCGTGCAACTCGGTTAAGACCTTCTGAGCTTCATCCTGTTCTAGGCAGCGCAACATTACTCCGTTTGAATGTTTCTTGAAGAGCTTCCCTTGGATTAACCGGTAGGACGCGGCTTTGAGTCTGATTGCACGTTTCTGCCGGGCATCTAGATTTGATTCCAATACCCCGTGCGCCAAATATCCCGAGATATCCGAGTACCAAGACGGGTTCCTTTCCTAGGGCATGACGTCAGTTTGGTACATGTCAATCTCTTGCTCCCAATTATCTTCTTCACTTTTTTGGGAACCTGCGGCCTCCGCAGCCATTTGGCATAAACCTTGTCCTTTAACCGTGCGTGCCGGCTTAAACTCTAAGTCGTACTCTTGCATACACACAACCCAGTTCCCTCTCCTCTCGCCCAACTCTTGCTGCATGAATAGTGATCGAACAGCTGGATGGGGAACGTAAACTGTGACATGGTTCTTCAAGATGTATGGTCTGAAATGTTTAACCGCTTTGTACACCGCATAAGCCTGTTTCTCGATTTCAGGATAATTTAATTCAGCTCCCTGTAGGCCAGTGCTCATGAAAGAAATGGGACGCTCGTCATTATTTCTGTCCTTTTGTGTGAGCACGGCTGCCAGGGATGAATCCGAAGCGAACGTGTACAGGCTGAAATCTCTGCCGAAATCTGGGCTCTGGAGAGAAGGCGCTTCGGCTATAGCTTTCTTGATCTGGTCGAAAGCTTCCTTTTCGGGTTGATTCCATTTGAAAATGGCATTTTTCTTTATCATTCCTTGTAGTGGCTTCACTATCTGGGCGAAATTTGAGATAAACTTACGTACAAAATTGATTTTTCCCAAAAAGGATTGCATTGCTTTCTTACCACTGGGGAGAGGGATTTGAGAAATGGCTTTTGCACGTTCTGGATCAACGACAATGCCTTGCTTCGTTATGATATGACCTAGCAGATTCCCTTCTGCTACGGCAAAAACACTTTTCTTTGGGTTAAGCGAGATACCGTATTTTCTGCATCTTTCGAAAATCTGTCTGAGGTGACGCAAGTGATCCCCCCGATGTTTGGAAAACACGGTAATGTCATCCAAGTAAACCACCACACTTTGGCCTATCAGACCTCTGAATGCTATGTCCATCGCTCTCTGGAAAGTTGCTCCTGCGTTGATTAATCCAAAAGGCATACGTCGGTATGCGAAGGTTCCTCACTTAGTCCGGAAGGTAGTCTTTAACCGGTCTGGTTCAGCCACCAGTACTTGATTGTAGCCAGAGAAGCCGTCCAACAAAGAGAACATCCCTGAGCCGGACACTGCTTGTAATATCTGCTCCATAGGGGGCACTGGGTAATTATCTTTACTCGAGGCCCGGTTCAAGTTCCGGAAATCTACGCATAAGCGAATCTCACCTGAATTTTTCCGTACCGGCACTAAATTGGACACCCATGTGGAATGGCGAACTTTGAAGATAATGCGGGCGTCTAAAATTTTTTTGAGTTCTTTTAGAATTAGCGGCTCCATTGTAGGGTGTACTTTCCTAAGTTTCTGTTGGAATGGTTTTACATTTTCTTTAATTGGTATCACATGTTGTATAATTCGCGTATCGTATGTGCGTAAGTCCTCATATGTCCAAGCGAATACGTTGCGATACTTGCGAAATAATTGAGTGAAATCTTGGGCCTCTTGGGGGGTGCAGTCTTTCCCCAGGTTGATGAATTTAGGATTATCTTCTGATCCCAAGTTCACTTGTCGATGAGCCAAGATCGAGCTCTGCACTTTTGCATTTGGGGGCCCACAGAACCGGTTTTGCAGATCAAACAGCTTTTCCAGCGATACCACCCCTTTAGGCATGGGGTTTCCCTTAACCTGCTCGTACTCCTTTTGCATAGCCTGGTCGTGCTCATTTTCATCTATAGCAGCGTCTTTGAATATTTCTGAGTTGCACATAAATTCCAGCACCTGTTGATCATCATCAAAAACACGCAGATTAGTGATATTGTCTGGCACGGACGGTCTATACATAACTTCAATAGAAAACTCGTCCCTCAAAGGGGTAAACCTGGCGGCAGCATTAGCTAGAGTATCTGCTGCTGCGTTATGCATTCTTAAAACAGACTTAATTCCAAAAGCATCAAAGGAAGAAATTAATCGCCATACCTCTTGCTGATACGCCTTCAAATGTGGAGACAAACAATGAATAGTGTTGCGTACCTTCCAAGTGATAATTTCGGAGTCACCAATAACCCGTAAGCATTTCACCTTCAAATCCAACGCCTTCTTAAGCCCGAGGATCAGAGCTTCATACTCGGCAGTGTTGTTAGTGCATTGGAACTCGAGTCGACAAGAGACTAGGAATTTTTTCTTATGTGGATCAAGCAAAACGCAGCCGGCACCAGAACCATCGAGATTCTTGGAACCGTCGTAATACAATGTCCATATATCATTTTCCGGGTCCTTGGGGGTAGTGTCTTGCGGAGGAATTTTGGGTTGGTGTGATACAGTTTGAGCTTGTTCCTCTGCGACGAGTGTCATTTCAGAGAGGACCTCGGGGCCTACCGCAGACTGGGGAGGTTGGTAACATCCAAAAACGGAATCTAGAAAACACATACCAAGTTCTTCTTGGGCGAAGCTGATGGGTTCATTTGTGGCATCCAAATCAGTTACGGTGTGCTTCATGTATGGTTCACTTTCAACTCTGATTTGGTTGTTTCTTCCTTTGTAGGGTAGCCATAAGTGAGACCAATCTGTGGCGAAGTATCCTTGCAATTTGCTAGACCAGTCTCTACTAAGAAGTACACCATAGGCTTCTGGGATGTCGACAACCACAATATCAATACATTGATGAACCCTCGAGTCGGATGAGAGGCGGATGATGACATTGTTTAATTCTCCGACTGTCGGTACTTGTGATCTGTCCAGTTGAATGATTTTTGCGTCAGTTTTTTCTGGGAGGATGTTGAGTTTCTTGCATACAGATAAAGGCATGACATTTGTGGAAGCACCAGAGTCAACGAGGCAATTGTGAACGTTGAAATTGAACATCTCGAAAGATAAGAGAAATGGAGGGGTGGACCCTCTCGAGTTCGTGTTGACCGCATTTACTATAGATTGGAAATATGGACTAGTTTGTGCAGATGTGTTGCTAACGGTCTTCGTATTTTGGTTGTTGGCGAAAGCTTTTAGGATAAGCTCCTTTTGGTTCGTGATGCGGGCCAACTCGTAGAGCGAGATATTAGCCCTGGTCTTTTTCATGTCCTCCACTATGTTGTAGTTAGTATCATTTTGGGGACTAGGTTCGGTAGTGGTTTTCGATGGCTCCACTGGGAGTTTGGTCTTTTGACTTGCTTTTCCGTTACTATTGGTAGGCTTGTCCGGCGTAGCTGGTCCTTCGTTGCTAGGGGGGAGAATTTTCCTCAGGAAAGCCCTTTTCTTGTCTTCATATGATTGTTCGGGAATAGCTCCTTTACTTCTAAGACTATAGTTTCGAGTGGGCTGAGCCTTGGGACTTCCTGCCATATTAATATCAATGGGAGCGACTCTCTCTCCCCCGCGGATTACATCAAAAGTTAAGACAGAGGCTCCCGATTCCCCACCTAGGAGCGAAACTTCGTCTTGATCCGAAACTTCATCCTCTGTCAGGCTTCCTGGAGTTTGATCATCCAGAAGCTGGTTGACCACTGCGGTCATGCTGCCGATCCATTGCGGGCACGTCTTTTCAAAATGGGCAGCTTGGTGAAAAGAACAAAAATTGTCCTTCCCTATTTCCTCCACGTTGAGAGCGGCACTGGTGTTTGACGGAGGCCTGCTGGTGTTGGGATTGTTTTTCTTGAAAAAAGGTTTGGGAGGTTTATTTGTATTTGAGGTTTCAACGCCTTTTCTCTTTAAGTCAGAGACCTCATTCGTTAGTAGTTTGAGGGTCTTGGCCATACTTTCGAAATCGAAAGGTTCTTTCTCCCTATTTGGGGTGGAAGACTAACCCTTTTTAGTGGTTGACTTGTGGTCATCCTTTCCGTCATGATCCATGACACCTATTGACAACATGTATTTTTCTACTGTGAGAGCAGCCGCGTAATTTGCTGTAAGAGTAGCGCGGGCCTCGCGTTTGACGAAGACTGCAATATCCCTAGGGAGGGCTTTGGTATAGTAGTCGATGGTGATAGAATCGTCCAACGCTAAGTTTGGAGGAAATTTTTGCAATATGGTTGCGAAGCGTTGGTTAAAGTCTTTAACTTTCTCTTTTCTATGACACTTGATGGTGCTTAGTTCTGTGAGGAGCATAGAGGGTGTTTTATCTTCCACAAACTTTTGCAGGAACACACAACGGAACTGGTCCCATGAAGTGATAGAAGCACTGGGCAGGGAACGGTACCAGGTGGCCGCTTGGCTTACAAGAGTGTGCGGGAAAAGTCGACATGCGACATCATCGGACTGAACTCTCATGATCTGTAGTGACAGATAGAAACTACTAATATGATCTTCCGCTGATGTGCCCTTTTCAGGATCAAATTTAGGAAGATGTTTCTCTGGGTGTCTAGGCATGTCATGAAGGGGACCTAAAAGAGCCAATGGGGATTGAGCCATCCAGGCGAGAGGCTGCACCCTCCTGGGGCGTTGATGATGTCGGGTTTCTGCTTCAGACTCGCTTCCCGTCCCGGACACCGATGTTCCTTCATGATGACGAGAGTGTTCATCGCGGTGTCTTTCCCGGTTATTTACGTTCCTAAAAAGCTCCCAGTTGTAAGGAGGGGGTCTATTTTGGTTTTGGTGGTGATTATGGTTGGCCTGGTGCCTCGGGCCACGAATGATATCTCCTCTACCCCCACGAACGTGGCCCCTGTTGACTCCACCTTCATTTCTTCGGGGCCTATTAACTTCCTCTGCATTCCTTCGGGCTGTGTTACCTTCTCTTTCGTTTCTTCTTTCCCCTTCTCCTTCTCGTGGGGAATAAACTTGGTTATTGGTCCACGGATGTAAGTCAGGTTGTGGTTCAGGGAAAGGTTCAGTATCAGGGAAACCTTCACTATCGTGGGTAACGGGGTCATTTTCCTGGACAGCCCGTGCGAGGTCCTCAATCATGGTATTCACAAGTTCAGGCACGGTACGGACTAGCACGCCATTGCGAGTGATGTTATCGGTAGGGGTCCTAGTGTGAGCTAGGAATTCCATGATAGGGGTATACCGTAAATCCCTGATGAGATTACGGGCAACTGGCCGCAAGGCTCTTAGCTGTTCGTTAGTGATTTCGAAGTATCGGGCTTCCACCGTTGGAATATCTTCTAAAGGAGGAAGGGCAACTTCGTTATTTATGACCTCCCGGCGGGGAGTTTAGGATGGAATATCTGTTGTATGCTGGGAGGATGCCATGGCCCTCCTTCTAGCGCCAAATCTGTTGACGGGAAAATATGTCCGGCCAACAGTAGGGGATCTCCCCGGTAGAAAGTCCCAATTAGACTTTGGACCGTTTGGAGTAGGGATCCCGTCCGGGGTGTGGGTCCGGCTACCACTTAAACGGCTATCTCTTCGGTTTCGAGCAACCTGATTGGAACTGTAAACATACACTTATTAACACAATATAGAATACATGACTGATGAATAAAACCGATATATGACACTGTGCATAGCAAGGTAATAGACAGAATGCATAAACTCAGGAAATGTCGTTAGCAACACATCTATGAGGTATGCATGCAAGATAATCTGACCGCCAAAGAAACAATCCTTTGTGGTAAGAATATCCCTTAACTTTCCGAAGGATATAACGAGATGCTAATAAAACAGTTCATTAACATTCATCATGAATTAAATAATAAACTTGAGCATCATCAACACAATCACAGATAACTATGGTGCATGAATGACACTATTAATAACACAGATTCATTAATCAAAAGATATTCTGAAGCTACATGCAGAATACACACAATGTTGTCACAGCTAAACACATCATCCAATCAAAGGGGTTTTAACATGTATTGTATTTCATATATCAAGAGTATGCTTCTTCAGCTACAATGCAATAATGCCTTTCAGTCCACAAAAGAGCAGCCCTTTACAATGCTTCCCACTGGGGTATTTATAGATTCAACAACCGCACTTATGGCCTTCCGACGGTTCAACTTCTCGACGGTTCAACTTCCTGTTTGTACAAATTGCGACCTGCGACCTGGTCGCAAATGCGACCTGCGACCTGGTCGCAAATGCGACCTGCGACCTGGTCGCAAATGTGACCTGCGACTCGGCGTTTGCAACTTATGAAGGTGGTCGCGCAATCGAGGTTCCTGGAGCGTCGACTTTCTTGCCTTTGATGAAGTCTTTCCAAGTTTGGTAATCCGCCGTTATAGGAGCGACAAGAGGGCTTTCCTCTTTTATCCGATGCATACATTCTAGAACAGTCGGCACCAGAGTCTCCTTCTTCTGGGAGATCATCATTGAGAGAGAAGCGAGCTTGGTGTAGATTTGCACTGGGGTGACAAGCAACCGGTTCAGATTCTCTTGTGACGCTTCGAATTCCGGTGCGGCGGCAGCTTGTCGTACTGGTTGCAGAAAAGACTGAATTTCCTGCTCTACCTATTCCCAACCTTTAGTTTCATTTAGTGCCCCTAATGATGGAATGTGATGAAGAGCGTTCATGGAGTCGATACCACTGATTAGGTGGTTATACGCAGACACTACTTTGTCCAGGTCTTTGGACAGCTTGTCTTTGGATTGCATACTCATCTGAATTTGCACTTTGGCCTCTTGCGTATGACTCCAATCCTTCCGAGGCACGTGTTCGGGAGCTTGCTGATACTGGGCTGTCCAATTCATCATTTTGTCCAAGGCTGTCGAGGCTTCCTTGAGTTGTTCGTGTTTCTGCTTGGTTTCTTCCCGTGCCTTTGCCAATGGGGCCACTGTTTGTTTTAGGGTGAACATTTCCTGGTATACTTGCCTCATTGTCATCTCCAACACATCACATTCCTTCTTGACCGCCAGTGGAACCTCATTCACTTGAGCGGGCCTACCCTGGAGCTGGAGCATCTCATTTTCTAGCCTTGATTTCTCTTGCTCTGCCGCTTTTAGCCGGTTCTGTAAAGAAATAATTTCTCTGCTCATCCTTGTGACATTTTCTTCTGTGGCTGCGGCAAAAGCGGTGCCTGCTGACGCTATCATAACCGGATTTGTCCTTGTGTCTGGGACAATGTCCTTTCCGGTGGAGACTGGGGAGATGGCAGGGTAGCCTGACGTCAAGGATTTCCTCTTCTCTTGCCGTATCTTGAAAGAGAATTGGTCAAAGGTTAATCTGGTCAAGTCGAAGACTTCTTCTTCTTGCTCCCCCAGAAAGTCATCAACATTGAGGTTACTTCCCGCGCCACCTGCAGGGATATTCAGGGGAGATAGATCAACGTCATCTATTATTTCGTCTTCTACATCCTGCGTTTGACCCTTTTATTTCTCCTTTTGCTGGCGCTCTGCTTCCGCCTTGTCATGCTCTTCCTTCTTCCGGCGTTCTGCCTCTGCCTCTGCTTCCTTTTCCTGTTTCCTCTTTGCCGCGGCGGCCTGTTCTGCCTTTTTCTGATGATCGACTTTATCGAGCTCTTCTTTCAGTGCCCGTTCTGCTGCCGCTAGTGCCTCCTTTTCCTGTCTTTCTTTCTCCTCCTCTTTCTTCCTTTTCCGTTCTGTTCTGGCGTCTTTCTTTCGTTTCTCTTCATCTTCCTTCCTCTTCTTTTCCTCTTCCAGTTTGGCCTGGGCTTCTGCTTCCCTTTGCTGATCTGCGGTGTCAGGTCCTGCACCGGTCTATGTTCTTTTATCTTTGGAGGAGGAAGAACCTCCAATGTTCTGATACTCTGCTCCTTCTCGGTCAGGGTCGATTCCTGGTGCGAGATGCCGGTTTGCGTTATACCAATTTCTTCTCTCATCCTCATCCGGGCACTCGACGTGTTGATAACTCCATCTAAAATTGGCCCTGTTACAATGTTCGGGAACTATCCTGACTGGATCGTAATTTCGGCGGTCCAGATTTCTGAAGTGATAGCTTTTCACCTCTTCCCCTTCACGCGCTACTTCTCTGGAGTCTTTGACCGTATAGGAACCAATGGTGAGAGGTAGAGCAGGCCAAGGTTTCTTCTTCCCTTTGGCAAGGACATTAGAGAACCCCAAGGTCATCTGAAAACACACCTCTTGTATGAGCACCTTGTCGGTAACAAACTTAGGTAGAGCGTGTGGTGCTTTAAACGAGCCAAATACTCGGATGATTGTGAAATCGGCGAATGGGAACCAGTGTGCCACCTGACCCAGTGTTTCCATTGCTCGCCAAGACATGCAGGGGGCATCTTGACCAAATAGTTTCTCGTAGAGGGCGGGCATGAATATGTGAGAGATTTGCTCGATGTCCGACTTGTACCTAGATTCCCAGAATACCCCGGTCTGCAAGTGTATTGCCTGGGTCTGTTCGGGGTCCCAGTTATGTGGCCATCCCTCGACATGCATCTGGGCACAGACAGCATCTAATAGATACGAAGCCATGTAGAATTCTGATGGAGCTCCCTAATCTGGGGCTAAAGCTGAAGCCAAGTTTGTGTGCATGGAGCCCATTAATATTCCCGCCCAATTGAATCGAGTGCCGTGGACTGTTACGTGTTCTATGATGGTTGCCCATGTTCCATTGAAGGTGGTGGCGTCCGAACGCCCGTATATCCTGCACAGCATGGCGGCCACTAGCTTATAAACTTTCCTCAGACTGGCCACCGGGTACTCCTGGTCCTTCTTGATCTTAAATTTGTCTGGTTCTGCCCACCATCTTCTGATCGTGTCAACCATCGGCACTTCATTTGCAACAAACCATCTTGGGGTGAAATTCACCTCTGCTTTGGGTAGCGAGTAGTAGACCTGTGCTCTTGAACTTTCCAATGTTGCGAACGCTTTCCCTGCACTATCTCGGATTGTGAAGCTTTTCGGATCAGTCTTCTGTATGATCCAGTCCAGCATCTCCGGGCACGGAAAGATGGCAGGATGCGACCCGACTAGGTGTAATCTGGACCTTTTTACTTTCAGGTATATTTCACGATCCGGGAGATCTTCTGGGAAATCTCCTTCTAGCATGGCGAACTCACGGTATACTTCATACCACCTAAGGCTATCCTCCTTTGCGAAGGTGCAAAGAGTGTCTCTGTATATTGGCGGCGGAGATATTTGTATGTCTGCGTCTGATTCTTCCTCCACCACCTGCCTGCTTCTCCTTCGGGATACCCGGGGTGCCATATCGCTAGAGTCGGAGGGGACCGGTACTGTGTCTGCTCTGAATTCACCCGGAAGAAAACGCGCCAGTCAACCTGTCAGAGCAATTCCGCGGTTTTCGCTGAGAGTCACAAATGCGACCTGGCGACCCGACCTTATATAAAAAGGTCACACGTGCGGACGTTTAATGCGGTCGCAAGTTGCAAGTTTGCGACCTTGCGACCTTGCGACCTACAGGTCGCTGGGTCGCAAGGTCGCTCGGTCGCAAATTTCTTTAAAAATTCACTTTGCGACCTTGCGACCTTGCGACCTCAAGGTCGCTAGGTCGCAAGGTCGCAAATTGTTCAAATTCTGACTCTTGCGACCTGTGCGACCTGTGCGACCTTAGGGTCGCAAGGTCGCATAGGTCGCCTGGGTCACAAATAATGCATATGCGACTTAGGGTCGCAAGGTCGCATAGGTCGCCTGGGTCACAAATAATGCATATGCGACTTAGCGACTTGCCTTTAGAACTTTACTTGGTCTCTTTTCCTTTTAGTTTTAAGGGGGGCTCCAAATTTTTTTGAAGTGTGTGTTATGATTTTATGTATTTTTTGGAGGGTGTTGTAGGAGCTACAACAGATTTGTAGTCAAACATGGAAAGACATCATTTTATTACCAGCCAATGATGTGTGCTATTAAAAAATGCGAGAGAACCACCATTAATGTTAATGGCCCTTAAGGTACTGCAGTACATTTCGTAAGGCGTGAATAGATGATTTGATGTTGAACGCTAAACAAAAATATTTCGGTCAAAATTCCGAAAGCGAGGATCTTGTCGATGCTGTAACAAGCCTCATGGTACTGGAATCTAATGTTTCTAAGTGAACTTCTTGGATATTGATTTGTCGTCGATAGGAAGTCACCTTATTACGAAACGGGAGTTACTAATTTCAGAGACAAGGGTATGACTTGATATAGCAATTTTCAGGGATGACGGTCATGAGAATGAAGGCTTATGAGTATTGTAGAAGGATGAGGTATTCACTGGATGACTTCTCTTGAACATATCAGTGACACTGTGATGAGTTGGAAGCATTGACCCAAAACCGAAGTGAAGGTATGATGAACCATAGGTGTGAATGAACCGTCAAGATGATTACCCAACCCAAACAGTCATGGACATAGAGTGAAAGAAGTGTCATGTTCAAGAGTGACTTGCTACCATAAAGAATTCTTGCTCATTTTTCCCAAATTTTCCCCGGTCATATGTCAACCAGTACCTCTTTATTTTTTAACAAGCTTGAGGAGGATACCATTTGCTTGATCTATAAATCAACCCTTCAGGCGAATAAAGTATCACTATTTAATAATTTAATGAGTCTATCAATGAATGAAACTTGATTCTTGCCATGATTGACATGTTCGTCGCTATTTTATGTTTTAACGAGCTTAACGACGGTGATAGCCCGGTCCTTTTTCATATTTAGAGAGTCTGAAAAAGAGGATGAAAGATAAATCCATAAGTAATTTTTTCGTAAATTTGTCACTCAGACCCAAAAAAGTGTAAAATAATATCTGAGAGAACCTCTTTGGTAATGTTTAACCAAGGTATTTCTTTTTCGTAAATAATCCATCTCAGTTTGGAAAAGGGTTAAACTTATACTAAATAGATATCAATTCATTTACTTTGACGAGCTAAAAAATACAAGTGCTTGGAAATATTTTCACATTATCGAAGTTTGAAAAGAGCTGAAAGAAGACGAAAGGGGTTCCTTTTTCGCTATTATCGAAGCTCGAAAAATAAATAAAGTTTGCTTCAAATCCTTTTTCATTTTTAACAAAGCTCGAAAAATAAGGAGGAAAAGTATGCTTTGTGGTCAAGTCATTCTTTTAATAAATCTACACGACTAATCTGTTCATCAATTTTATTTCTTGTTCAAAGCAACGTCAAATGGATTAAAAATACCCATTTCATGATAAAAACATAATAAAACTATAGTCATAGCAATAAATTAAACTTGAAAATAATTAAATGACTATTAAAAGTAGTTTCACTATTCACTTTTACCATTCCATAGTTACGGTTTGCATTTTGGAGCTCTGAACCTGATTTTTCCCATGAACTTCAGTGGTTGATTGCATGCAATTGGTAAGAATGTTTTGAATGCCCCCTGCAAGAGAAAATGTTGAATGCCCCCTGCAAGAGTAGGTGCCCCCCAAGCTTCAGTTAATTCACCTACGTATATTATTGGTTACTAATAGCTGGATGGAATGAAGGTTCATTTACGAGATCATATGGAAGACTTGTCTTAATTAGGAGAGGATTTGTTTCATTTTTTAATGAGCTTGACACAGGAAAAGAACTATACTCATTACCTGTTTCATTTTTTAACGAGGTTGACACAGTTAAATACCTTTCCTCATAGGTACCTATTTTATTTTTTAACGAGGTTAACACTAGAAAAAAGAACTACCCTCGAAACCTGATTCATTTTTTAACGAGGTTGACACAGTAAAAGAGCCATCCTCATAATCTGTTTCATTTTTTAATGAGGTTGAAACAAGAAAAGAACCATCCTCATTGTGCATTTGTACTGGTGAGTGTGTGCTAGAAAATAAGTAGTTTAACAGAGTCATCATTTAACTAGTTTGATGAACACCACAAATGATAAGTTATAACATGCGTTGATGAGACTTCTCCAGGGTTTTCATTAAATTTTGGAATTTCTGAGGGTAATTTTTGTGGTATCACCGGTCACCAAGGATAATAATTGATGGGATCAGCTTGATATTTCATTGAAGATGTGAATAAAGGATCAAGTTGTTCAGTACTCATAAAGGAGGAACCATATAGGATTCTAGATGATGATATGGGTGAATTCAATGAACAAAACATCGAATATGAAGAAACAATAGATGTTGTCGTAGCTGAAGTAAATGGTTCAGTCTAGGATGTTATCTCATCCATGGTCAAATGAACTGATGTATACCCTATAGAATCTATGGGAACTCGAAGTGAAACAGGATCAACAAAAGCAGAGGAAGGTGATTGAGGAAAAGACTCGTACAGGTAAAGCTCCTACCGAAAATGAGTTGGAGTTAAAGGTGTCTGATCTTGTGATATTTCTTCAATTGAAATCAAACCAGGTGGAATAAATTCACCATCTAGCCTGAAGTATATTTCAGGTGGTTGACTTCACGATATGGGAGACTCAATGGCTACAACATATCGTGGAGTGACCAATACAGGAACAAATTACGGTTGTTCGACTTCGGGATAAAAATTTTCTCCACTTATGGAATATAGCAACTGAAATATAAGGGGATGATAGACCCTATTTCATTGTTCCTGGGGATGATGTCCAATTTGACCAATAAAAGTTGCCCCCTAAAGCATAATGGGATCCAGATCAACTTCCAGTTGAAAAAAGTCAGGTTCAGGAGGTACGGTCTCACAGATTAGATGGATCGTGACCACAGGTAGCTATGAAGACACCGTTTAGACAACAATAGATGAACCGGGATGTGTGGAACAAATTTGAGCTAACTCTAGTTTAAAAGGTGATGTTTCACAAGAGGTACAGATTGTACTTGATTCGACAGATCGTGATCGCCTTCGCCTACCAGAAGTAACTTCCGGTGGTAAAGGTGGTTTTAAAGCTAATCTACGCAAACGACGGGGGATATGATTTTGTTCTTCCACGATTACTGATTTATTTTAACCAAAAAACAAATAAACAAAAATAGGGTAATGCTAGGCAAAAGGGTTTACCAAGAAACTGTGACTGCAGGATATCTCCTGGAAAACTAAGAAGTATGGGCAGGAAATCTCCCCGAATGCTATGTTCCATGTATCAAAATTTCAAGGTGGCCAACTCGGTTCACTATGGATGGATAACACCTAAAATTTGTCCTCCCAAATATACCCGAAGGTACGTGGAGGCCCAAGTCCATATTAACACCACCCAATATACCCGAGAGTACGTGGACGAGATACGATATAATTACATACGTGGAGTGAGGTATCACACTTGGAATGTATCACAGACAAGTTAATGACAACTGCTATGTTTTACGATGCCGGAACACGTCTCTAGCCTAGACCTTCTAAATGTTATCATTATGGTTCCAATGCTTTGTTAGGTAAATTGAGATTATTTTTATGTTGATCTTGCTTAACAATTTTCCTTTCAAAGGTTCACCACGATGATGTTTATGAAATTCCTAAAATTCAAGCTAAGAATGATAAACAATCTTTCACTTTCAATTTATTCAATGAAAAACCTAGCTACTAAGGGAAGAAAGAAAATAACTTGTGAGCAAACAAATCAATGAGCACAAACTAAATGTAGATTTCCTAATGTTCCTTTTGCAAAACACACAAAATTCTACATGCAAATGCAAGTTTTTCTTTTAATTTTCCTTAATGTTATGAATGTAGAAAAGGAACTAGGTTCACTAAATCAACAATTCAAATGCCTTTTACTTTCGAGAAATGAAGAATACAAACAAAAATTTCTCTTTTGAAGGAAAAATTAGGTTTTCAACAACAATTTCTCCTATCAATGAAATGAAGGTTTTACGACAATTTCCTATTTCGAAAGAAAATTATTCTTAATGCGACCATAAAAAATACTTTGAAATCAACTTGTCAATGATAAAGAAAAAATTCTTTAAACAAACATTGTAAATATTTTCAGTCAAAGGAGGAAGAAGTATATGTATTCACTAGTCAATATGTGAGTCAAAATTTTCAAAACATAGCAAAAAACAAACTGAAGCAAACTGCAAAGGAAAATTCAAAGGAATCTGGGTAGTTTCAGAAGTCAACGCAGTCTCCAAGGGGAGACAGTGCTTTGCAATGCAGGCTAGGAAGGGAGAAAATGCTATGGAAAGCACTGTGTCCTATCTAAGGGTGCGTTGGGCACAACATACAAAGAAAAATACTACTATTTAACTCACTATCTTTTCAAATTTGGCTTTGAAAAAGTTTAATATTTATGAGTAACAATTACTAGGTGGATAAACAAAGAAAATCAGAGGCTTAAACACCTAGAACTAAGAGTTATTCTCCCCAGCGGAGTCACCAATTTGTTGGGCCATAATTGTGAATTATGGATAAATCACACTTCCCTAGACAAGTGCTAGTCTAGAACAACAGATTAACGACTATACAAATATTTTTTCTAAATCAGAATAAACACACAGAGAGGATTGGAGGCTTACTTGATCAGTCGCTT
This sequence comes from Pinus albicaulis, assembly GCA_034641835.2. Lineage (NCBI taxonomy): Eukaryota > Viridiplantae > Streptophyta > Pinopsida > Pinales > Pinaceae > Pinus > Pinus albicaulis. The sequence goes on along the minus strand of CM076575.1, from coordinate 874,834,909 downwards.
CTAAATGGCTCCTTCTTTCGCTTCTATTGCAGCTTCAAATTCAAGCGATTTGTGTGAAATGCTTCCTACAAGAAAGAACACTGAAATAGCATAAGATGCAATAATATAGATGTTTGTTCAAGTTATTTTTCTAAATCAGTAAATCATAAACCATATACATCAACTAAGATCTTGCAATATGGAAAATCAAAGCCAATACAGATGCATATAGGGAAAAATAAGCAGTATTATTTATTGATGATAGAAGGAGAGGTTACAACCAAGTGAATGATTTGAAGTGACCCTTCCAGCAACGTCCCAAAGCCTCATCACAGTATAAATCTCTCCAGCAGTAGCTACACAAATCTAGCTCTCAATTGAAAATTCTCCAGCATTTCTCAACTCAAATTCTTCCTTCTCAAGCACTTAGATCTATGCTCAATTTATAAATGAATTGAAGGTTTTTTTGCAATCAATGAATTTCCAATAATAGGCAGGACATGTTCCCAATACTTTAGATTTCAAATGGACACTTGGATTCGAAGCTTGACACATGTGAACTCTTCTAGAAGGCACTGGCCAAGTGGAGATTTCAGAACAATGATAATTTCACTCCCAATGTGACCAATGCACCTGTGAGTGTCGGGAAGTGCTTTGCAGAGCAACCTTGCATGGGACTACCTATATATGCAACTCACTTAGGCCCCTTAGAGCCTACGTTGGTGAGCTCTCATATGCTATATAATAAGCTTCAAACCTTGGAAACCTTTGCTTTATGAAAGTCTTTCTTGATTTGTCTTGTTCTTGTCTTAGGGCATGTAGCAAATGAAATGATAGGGAATGATAGACCCTTAATCATTGGTCCTAGAGATGATGCCCAGTTAACCAGGTAATTTGGAATGGTGTGCAAATTGACCTATAACAATTCCCCCCTAAAGCATGAGATCCAAATAATAAAAACATTTGATTGAGATGCTTTACACTGTGATGGGCTGGAGATGAAGCAGAGTGGTAACATGCATAAATATTACAATACATTATATCATGATATATCCTCTTTGATCATAATTGCTGAGGGTAGGAATTCCCATATTTAGCACATAAAACAATCTAATAACATGTACATAATTCAGAAAGCTGTCTTCATTGGAATGTTTCCCAGATGCAGACATGCCTACAGATATAGGCGCATGTTTGGATGACAATCTATATGTAAGGTCACTATAAAGATGATGTGTACAACAATACTGAAATCATAGCCCATATGGATAAAACTAGATCTAGGGTATTCTTATCTCGTTCACTCGATCATTCGGGTACAAGTATAACCATGCGAATATATGATTTGTAGTCGAACATGGAAATACATCGTTTGATTACCAGTCAATGATGTGTGATGTTAACAAACGCGAGAGAACCGCCATTAATGTCAATGGAACTCAAGGTACTGCAATACATTTTGTAAGGTGTGAATAGATGATTTGATGTCAAACGCCAAACAAAACCTTTCATTCAAAGGTACAGAAGCAAGGATCTTGTCGATGCTGTAAAAAGCCTCATGGTACTAAAATATGATGTTTCTAAGTGAACTTCCTGGATATTTATTTGTCATTGATAGGAAGTCACCTTATTGCAAAACAGGAGTTACTGATTTCGGAGTCAAGGGTATGACTTGATATAGCAATTTTCAGGGATGACGGTCATGAGAATGAAGGCTTATGAGTATTACAGAAGGATGAAGTTTTCACTGGATGACTTCTCTTGAACATATCGACAAAACTGTGATGAGTTGGCAGCATTAACCCAAAACCGAAGTGAATGTATGATGAACCATAGGTCTGAATGAACCGCCAAGATGATTACCCAACCTAAACAGTCACCAACATGGATTGAAAGAAGTGTCATGTTCAAGAGAAACTTGCTACCATAAAGAATTCTTGCTCATTTTTCCCAAATTTTCCCCGGTCATTTTTCGACTAGTACCTCTTTATTTTTTAACATGCTTGAGGAGGATAACATTTGCTTGATCTATAATTCAACCCTTCGGGTGAATAAAGTATCGTTATTTAATAATTTAATGAGTCTAGCGATGAATGAAACTCGATTCTTTCTATAATCAACAAGCCTATCGCTATTTTATGTTTTAACGAGATTAACGACAATGATAGCCTGGACCCTTTTCATATTTAGAGAGTCTGAAAAAGAGGACGAAAGAAAACTCCATAATTACTTTTTCGTAATTTTTTCACTCAGATATGAAAAAGTATAAAATAATATTTGAGAGAACCTCTTTGGTCATGTTTAACCAAGGTATTCCTTTTTCATAAATAATCTATCTTAGTCCAGAAAAGGTTTAAAATTATACTGAGTAGATATCAATTCATTTATTTTAACGAGCTCGAAAAGACAAGTGATCGGCAATCTTTTTACATTATCGGAGTCTAAAAAGAGTTGAAAGAATACTCCAGGGGTTCCTTTTTCACTGTTATCGAAGCTCAAAAAAGAGATAAAGTGCGCTTCAAATCCTTTTTCATTTTTAACAAAGATCGAAAAATAAGGAGGAAAAGTATGCTTTGTGGTCAAGTCATTCTTTTGATAAATCTACACGAGTAATCTGTTAATCCGTTGTATTTCCTGTTCAAAGCAACATCAAATGGATTAAAAATACCTATTTCATGATAAAAAACATAATTAAAATATATTCATAGCAATAAATTTAACTTACAAATAATTAAATGACTATTTAAAAGTAGTTTCATTATTAATTTTTACCATTCCATAGTTACCATTTGCATTTTGGAGCTCTGAACCTGATTTTTCCCCTAAACTTCAGTCATTGTTGCGGTTGTTTCTGTGGGTGGATTTCATTGCAATTTGATTAAGGTTAGTACCATGAACCTCCTCTTTCCCTTGGTATTCATTTCATCTCCAATTTTTGTTAATTTTTAGGGTTTTAAGGCCCCTAGGGTAAATTCATCCCAAAATGAGGGCAATGCACCCATGAATGTCGAAACTTGCATTGCATAGCAGGTACAGTGAAGGGTACTTGCATGTGAAACACACTGTCTCAACCTAGGGAGTGTGTTGGGTGTAGTTCAAGTTTTTGATTTTCATGTTGCGCCCAAAATTTGCCTAGTTTTTTTTCAATGAATGGCATCTAATGGATATTATGGTTGTATTTCAGGTTTCCATTGGATTATAATGACGAGTACATGGAGGGAAAGAGAACATGAAGAAAAAGATATGATTGCCTTAAATGATCCGGGTACTATAAGAGCCCTAAGAGATTGTGGACCGCTTAAGTACTTCAAATTGTTAGGAATGAGGCAACAAATAGAACTATTGGAGTTCTTAGTTCAAGCATGGGATCTGGCGATAGAGGCATTTCATATTAATAACCAAGTGGTTCCCATAACAGTTGAGGATTTTTATTTTCTCACAGGTTTGTCAAGGAGAGGTTTTCCCATTTCACTCTCAGGGTCCACTGTTGGAGGATAGATAGTGAGGGATTATATTCTACAGTACTACTATCCAGGGCCAGAACCTAGCAAAGATGGAAAAATAAACATCCAAGATGTCAGAGATTTTCCTTTGAGAACTATCCTTTTCATGATCGCTAAACTTTTTGGCACCATTACACTACATGTAGCGAATAGATCATATATGCAATACGTGCTAGAGTGCTTAGAGCCAACTGTATTCTACTGGTCTGAAGCTATTCTATCTTAGATAAAGGAACAACTGAAAAAATCAAAGGGAGAAAGGAAGAAGAATTTCAGTTATGGTTCAATCCTTATCTCTTTCGCTTTGGAACAAATTCCACTGATGTAGCCACAACATGTGACACTAGATATATCTAGTCCTAGAGATCCTCGCATGTAGATATGTGTATAACTCATGGGTCGACATGCAGGCCAATCGACCGTTGTGTTCTCTACTGCATTCTTTGCCTAGCTTCGACGACAGATTATTGCCATCGATGAGTACGCATACGTAAGCGTCGACTTTCGAGGAGATCCAGATTTAGTATTACGAGAAGGCACTCAGTGGGGTGCAATGGGTAAGAATTTTTTGACCATGTTTTTTGATATTTCTTAAGGTTTATACAATGTTTTTGTATTTTGATGTTTTCCCAAGAGTAAAATAAATGTTTGATGTAATGCAGATATTGGTCATGTTCAACTAGTAGAGGAACCAGAGTGCGAAGTAGATGTGACAGCAGAGAGGGCTATCAAGAGAGCAGTCCTTCAGGACCTTGATATGGCTGAGACTCTGGTTGAGCTTCAACAACACATAGAGGGGTTGACCTTCGGGATTTCAGATTTCCGGATCGAAGATCTTCCCATGCGACTACAGTGACACACTATTGGGGTTCCTAATCGTTGGATGTGGTTACTTCGTAGGATTGCTAGGTCTATATCATGTTACCATGAGAACCACTAGTTTACTTGTGACATTTTGCATACATTTTGAGGTTAGATGACCAATGTGTCTTGGGCACAAATTTTGTAAAAACCTATAACTATCTATCAATATGATTTCAGAGTTTTTCCTATGTTTATTGTGCAATCCTATTCAATGATGTGAATGATTTATTTACATATGTTGCAAATGTCCATCTAAGACTTGATTAGCTAATGAATTAGTCAATGTGTTCAAATTTATGGAAATGTGTTGATATTCAACAAAATTAAAATGTCTTTCCAAAAGTAGAACTCCTATGAATAATCTAAGAAGTGTTGGATTTCTAACAGTATAAACACTAGTAAGTTGTAATACCACAAGTTGTGAGTCTAACCTTATGATTATGCGGTTAATACCAAATGGAATGGCATCAGAGAGAAGTTCGATCAATGCGCTATACTGAATGATATTTTTTGTCGATCTACCAGTACAAATCCCTTGAAAACTCACTAACTCGTCATTCAGAGCGAAAATGGCCCACGTTGTAGAGGATAGATTCTGCGTACTACAACTAGCACCATCAACATATCCAACAAATGGTTCCAAAGATTTAGTCATCTTCGATGAAATGTAAAGCGGATTACTAACATCAAGAAAACTCTAAAAACAAATTAAGATAGTGAATGCAAATCAATGACATATATACAATATAATACAAAAAATTACTATGCTCATGATTAAGCATAGTAACATTTAAGATACAACCCATTTCTAGGCTGTGCCAATAGAATCCCATCATAATCAACTAACTCATAGGCACCCTTAGAAAGAACTCTTTTGACAATATAGGGGCCATGCCATAATGGCTCGAATTTCCATTTACTTATTACATCAACTTCTTGATCATAAAGAAGGACCAAGTCACCCTCTGAGTAGATGAGAGGATGGAAATTTTTGTCATATTGTGCCTTTATATGTCTCTTATGTGCTTCATTGGCCAATTGGGCTTCATGAAGCATTTCATCAAGATGGATGAGGTTAAGGAGACGTGCTTCTTCTTCTGAGGTGTCAGGTAACAAGTCTATTGCGAGTTTTAACGATGATATTTTGCATTGGATTGGTGAGATAGCTTCTAGACCATACACCAATTGAAAAGGAGTAAATCTGGTTGCATTTCTCATCGAGGTTTGATACGCCCACAAGACGGAGTACAAGATCAAATGCCAATTCCTTTTATAGACTCTTATCATTCGTTGAAGTATTTGTTTAAGAATTTTTTTAATAGCCTCAACTTGTCCATTTGATTGTGGATAATAAGGAGTAGAATTATCATGTGACAATCCTAAATTGGCGGTCAATTCAGACATCGTATGGTTGCAAAAATGCTTCCCATGATCCATAACTATAGCCTATGAGACCCCAAACCATGCAATAACATGATTAAAGAAAAACAATGCAGCTGTTTGTCCTGTGTTTTTGAATGTAGGCATTGCTTCGGCCCATTTGGTAAAATAGTCGACCACGATAATAATATAACCATGCCCCCCAGATGAACGAGGGTTACAGGTCATGAAGTCAATACCCCATTTTGTAAATGGTCCTGCAGAGAAAACATGATGCATTGGCACTGGTGGTTTACAGATCTTACGATAAAAAATCTGGCATGCATGACAACTTCTGACTGCGAAGATACAATCTCGAAAAATAGTAGGCCAAAAGTAACCAGCGCGGAGTATCTTCTACGCGGTAGCATATCTAGATAAATGACTGCCACAGGCCCGAGAATGATGATAATTTAACACTTTTTCGGACTCCTCATGAGTGAAGCACCTCCTTAAAATGGTATCAACACCACGACAATAAATTGTATTGCCAACTATCAGATAATCTTTGGCTTGGTATCGAATACGTCTCTGTAATGTTCCAAATTTTTCCTTCAATAAATTGGAACATTATATTTTGATAATTTCACTTATAATTTGAATAATTGGGTAAGGAGGCCCAAAGACAATAAAAATATGGATAAAATACCTCTGGTATGAAAGGGGATCAGCCTTTGGAACTAGATTTCACACCCTCATGTGTGAAAGGAGACATTTGCAAAGAAGCTTGGTTAAGTTTGACCAAGTCAAAAAGCACAGGTTATGAGGTGGAAAGCACTACATGGGACAATGCAGAGATAGAGGAGGGAATATTCCTTTATGGAGGAAACCCTAATGGAGTGGGACCCATGGAGAGGGAGCTCTCATGTGTTTGAAAGGAGGGCAAGACAACCATTTTTTTGGGGGGTTATGAATTATTGATTTCATTGTCTATGCAAACAATTGAGCATTCTTTGCTGCTTAGCAAGAATTGCAAGGGAATTCCTGTTTAGGATTTCTTCAGCTTCTTGAGAGGCATCTTGAAGGGTTTTTCTTCATTCTCCACACTTCTTGGCTCAAGGCCAAAGCATCCTCCTCCAGGACAATGTTATTGCTACAACAGCATAATTCTATGTTGTAGGGTGTTGCAGTGGAGACTCCACAACACCTCTTCCATCTCTTGTTTGTTAGAGGGAGACTCTTTATTTCATTTGGGAGATCATAGTGGAAGCTTTGGAGCTGATTTTCAGATCTTGGAACTTGGCCATAGTGTTCTATTCCACCTACTGCACAGTTCCTCTTAGTGACTGTGTTATTTTCATGGAGTATCTGCAGTGAAGGTTTGCAGATTGATTGGAGGGTGAGATCTCAAGTGTAAGGATCATCCTTCCACTTAGGAGATCCATTGGAGGAGGTCTACTTTAGATTTTTCATCATCTTAAACCTTCTCTACTTAGTTCTAGATTTGAGTTGCAGCTGTTGTCCAGCAACTCCGACATTTTTTCCATTTTGTATATTTCAGCCAATCCTTCGGAGGATTGATGTGTTATTGTTTCTAAGGATTAGAGCTTTGATCCCCTATTATATTTGAGCCATATATTGTCATATATTTTAGTTATTATGTAATATGGAGTAGTACCTCTTATAAATTGCGTCCTCATAGCTTGGGTTCATGTAGAGATAGTGGTCTTGTATTTCATGTACATATCTTGTTGAGGCTTGCATTTCCTTTCTTGAGTGGATGTTTCCTCAAGAAATTGTACTATATTCGCTGCTATAAAATTATTCATTGGCTATTCAGATCTTCATATGCTCATGGTTATATAATAATGCAGTCATTCCAGCTCTTATGCTTACATTGTTGCAGACGATTCATCGGGGATTTGTTGAGGACATCTAAGTGTGGGAGATCTGTTTAACCCACTTAGAAGGATTTATTTGGAGCCAAATATTGGATTCCATTCTTAGATACACTGATCTAAGGGATCCAGGTCTTGGGTTCAATTCCTATAGCAACCATTACTAGAAAATGCATTTTCCAGTCATGCCTTGCTAGCTGTCCCGAGTCGGGAACATTACAGTGGTATCAGAGCAACTTTCTTGGCTCAGCCTATGAGTCTTAGCCCAAGAAGATCAGAATGTTGAGGAATATGAGTTTACTCTCATATATTTTCAGATCCAGAGGAGACCTCTCCAAGGAGGTCAAGAATATTGAAGAAATAGAAGAGGAAGGACCATGCACTTCCTATTCTCATCAAGAAAAAGACATTGAGCATGGAAGACACTTGGATTATCAGATTCTAAGTGATTACCTTGTTAAGTACAAGTATCAACCTAAAGCCTTCAAGGAGACTCTATATTTCCCTCACTTCATCCAGTTAAAAGAAGAGAAGAGACCCTGCAGTAGAAGAGAAATCAGAGGCAATAGATTTCTGTTGTCTACCTTTGATGGGTCATCTACAACAAGAACTTGGGTGAGAAATTTGGAGGCATTTTTTCTACTACATCCTGTAGTAGGGGAGGAAGCTGTTGAAATATCAGTGCTACACATGGAGGGTGAAGCCTATGTTTGTTGGTATAGCCACTTGAGAAATGCAAGGGTGAGAAATTTTTCATAGTTCACTCAAGGTTTGATCAAAACCTTTAATGGAGAAAGAAAAAATAAGGAATAGCTCACACCACCACTTGAGGAGCCTTGTGATAACATTTTCACACTCATGGAGGAGCAGCCACATGCATCAACAGTTAGGGCAGCCAACACTTTGGAGGAAGGAACTCTTGTAGCCCAACAAGAGATTCCAAAATCTCATCAAGGTATGGAAAGATTTCCGCTAACTATTGTTACATCAAATTCTTTTGGATGTTGTGGAAATTTACTTTTGCATGACCAAGGGTCAAATCACGCTGGTACCATAGAGAAACTTGGTTGCATTGCGCTGTGAAACATGAAAACATTCAAGGAGGAAACAAACGATTATCTTCATGAGCCTTTATTGGATTTCATATCACATTGGAGGTTGGGGTTTGAAGCCTCGAAGGATGATAGTAGAAATCTTGGAGTGAGAAACCCTTTCTCCTTTCAAGATGAAACTTTCTCAATGAGCTCCTCTCAGCTCAAAGAGGAACTTCTACTTTCAGTAGATCCAAGACCTCATTGGTTTTGGAAGACTATTATTGAGAGGGAGGTCTCAAGGAGAGATCTCATTAGAGGTACACTTCAACACACCATGAAGTGCAATGATTTTCTTCCTTTCTCACAGGAGCAGATAGAATATGGAGGACATCTTAGGATGGATAACATCTCTCATGATTGTGTTGGACATTCCTTGAGCCATACACATCATGATGGGATGTTTTTTCCTACCGCCTATTTGGGTCCTTATAGGGTCTCATTGATCCTTAAGAATATTGCATTTCAAAATCCCATGAAGTGAAAAGGCAGAGCTTTGGTTTGGAAGGAGGGTAACCCTCATGGGAGGAGTACCAAGATGAAGAGAAGGAGAAATCATCCACTAGTGAGTGAGTGGATGTGGTTGATGAGAAAGGAGCTGGGAGGCTACTTGCAGATATATGACACCGAGCAATAGGAGGCTTGGCTACACTGGTTACTATTGAAAGAGTTTGGCCATCACTTGGCATACACTCTTCCTAAGAGTAGGAGGAAGGAGGAGAGATGGCAGGATACTTGCATCATTGGGAAACATAGAGTATGGATGTATGGTGTTGATGTGATAGTGATATCATTCATTTTTTCTTCATCACATGAGTTGTATGATGGAAGTATGGGGAGGCAGCAAAATATTTTTTTTCTTTGCTTGTTCTTGGGAGAGCAAGAGAAGATTTTCTCTCCCACTTTGCATGATGTTGCCAGAGGAGGAGATGACATTATCTCCTTGGGTTTTGATGATAGAGAGGTACTTCAACCTTGGGAGGAACTTCTTATGTATTGTAGCATTATGGGAGATATCTTTGACAAGGAGCATGTCAAAGCATGGAGCTATGAGTTGGCCAGAGATTATTTGTAGAGGCCAACAACGTTGTCATTTGAGAGCTTGGGGTTATTGATGGAGTTTGCCAAGGATCATTTCACACTTGATGCACTTGGAGGAAAAAGAGGAGGTGAGATTGATGGAGTAGTGGATGAGACATCTATTACATTGGTATGACCTCACTTTCTATGATCTTCTTGAATTGAATTTCCAAGTATAGGGAGGGTGATCTTTATGCAACATATGGTTCATCTCTCTTCTTGGGAATGTGCCATACTACTATGGAGGGATCATTCATATACAGATGCATAATATTGCTCTCAACATATGGTAAGAATATTGTTTTTATATCCATGGATTATCTAACACAACATTTTTATGCCCTTACCATTCATATTCAGTGCATTTCTCCACAAAAAGGCAAGTTTTTCATTGGGCTCCATGGAAAGAATTGGGCCAATTTTTATGATGGAGACAACCATATTTTATATGGCCTTGGGATAGTGTTTTATTTCATGTATGATCAGTTGAGATACTCAGCCATTTTCTATCTATTATTATATATCATTACATACATACTTATCCATGTAGCAGAAAACAACTTGCCATGTTATTTTCTGAAGCAGCAGTTTGGGAAACTGCGCTGTCACTATTGGGAAAATTGTTGGTACCTTCTTGCACCACATGAAATCTTCAGTATTTTCCTCCTTTTTTTACTGATCATGTATTCATTTTTTGATATTGTTTCTATCATTGTTGAGAGCATTATTGGGAGAGTGACACATAAGTTGAATGTGTCCTTGAGGGGAGAAGATCCCCACATTTTCTACACTACATGTTCTAAGGGGAACATGGGAGGAGATATGGCCACCACAGTTACATATGTGTTCTCTTTTGAGGTGGGCCATGGATTTGATAATCATCCATTGTACAGCCATGGGAAATTTCTTGATCATGTATTGTTCCTACATTTCCCCATTTACTATCCCTTAGTAGATGAGATGAATTTTGTATGTTGCTTGCCATGCTATTTTCTAAAGTTGCAGTGGATGAGATTATGTTGTATCCTTGTGAGATATTGTTTGTACCATGTATCATCATGTAAAACCTTCAAAAAAATTCTCATTAGGATTTTCTATGATGACCATGTCCTATTCATCATGGATGGATTGTTTTGGATCAGCTTGTTCTTCAATGTTGGAGGAGAACTCCTTGGAGGATTTATCTTCACTTTGCCATTTGAGAGCAATAATTTTGCAGCCCAGGATCAGCACATACTCTACAATCATCATGAGTGGGGATAAGGATAGCATGGGGTAGGCTATGATTCTTACCATGTTTATATTTTCAGCCCACCTTCATTCCAGGAGCTTGAGGTGGAAGGAGATTTTCAAGAGTTTCCTTGTTGGGAGGTGGCTCATTTTTTCTGGATGATTTCCTAGGGATGGAGAATCCATTTGGGGAAGATGTTTTCCCAACACTTTTTAGTCTCCATGCCTTGGGGGAAAATTCTCAGTTCTATCCTTGCAGTTTCTTGAGGACAAGCAACATTTGGGAGGGGAGGACTGTAATGTTCCCAATTTTTCTTTCAATAAATTGGAACATTAGATTTTGATAATTTCACTTATAAGTTGAATAATTGGGTAAGGATGCCCAAAGAAAATAAAAACATGGATAAAATCCCTCTAGTATGAAAGGGGATCAGCCTTGGAACTATAGTTCACACCTTCGTGTGTGAAAGGAGACATTTGCAAAGAAGCTTGGTTAAGTTTGACCAAGTCAAACAACGTAGGGTATGAGGCAGAAATTACTACATGGGACAGCACAAAGATAGATGAGGGAATATTCCTTTATGGAGGAAACCCTAATGGAGTGGGACCCATTGAGAGGGAGCTCTCATGTGTTTAAAAGGAGGGAAAGGTAGCCATTGTTTCTGTGTGTTATGAATTATTGATTTCATTGTCTATGCAGACAATTGAGCATTCTTTGCTGCTTAGCAAGAATTGCCAGGGAATTCCTATTTAGGATTTCTTCACCTTCTTGAGAGGCATCTTGAAGGGTTTTTCTTTATTCTCCACACTTATTGGCTCAAGGCCAAAGCATCCTCCTCCAGGACAACATTATTGTTGCAACAGCATAATTCTGTGTTGCAGGGTGTTGCAGTGGAGACTCCACAACACCTCTTCCATCTCTTGTTTTTCAGAGGGAGACTCTTTCTTTCCTCTGGGAGATCATATTGGAAGATTTGGAGCTGATTTTCAGATCTTGGCACTTGGCTATAGTGTTATATTCCACCTACTGCATAGTTCCTCTTAGTGATTGCGTTATTTTCATGGAGTATTTGCAATGAGGGTTTGCAGATTGATTGGAGGGTGAGATCTCAAGTGTAAGGATCAGACTTCCACTTAGGAGATCCATTGGAGGAGGTCTACTTCAGATTTTTCATCATCTTCAACCTTCTCTACTTAGTTCCAGATTTGGGTTGCAGCTGCTACCTAGCAACTCCGACATTTTTTCCATTTTGAATATTTCAGCCAATCCTTCAGAGGATTGATGTATTATTGTTTCTAAGGGTTAGAGCTTCACTCCCCTATTATATTTGAGCCATGTATTGTCATATATTTAAGTTATTATGTAATATGGAGTAGTAGCTCTCATAAACTACGTCCTCATAGTCTAGGTTCATGTAGAGATAACAATGGTCTTGTATTTCATGTACATATCTTGTTGAGGCTTGCATTGCCTTTCTTGAGTGGATGTTTCCTCAAGAACTTGTACTATATTCACTGCTATAACATTATTCATTGGCTATTCAGATGTTCATATGCTCATTTTTGTATAATAACGCTATCATTCTAGCTCTTATGCTTACATTGTTGCAGACCATTCATCGGGCATTTGTTGAGGACATCTAAGTGTGGGAGATCTGTTTAACCCACTTAGAAGGATTTATTTGGAGCCAACTCTTGGATTCCATTCTTAGACACACTGATCTAAGGGATCCAGGTCTTGGATTCAATTCCTGTACCAGCCATTACTGGAAAATGCATTTTCCAGTCATGCCTTGCTAGCTGTCCTGAGTTGGGAACATTACAGTCGATGTTCAGAGTGAGAGGTATCAAGTAAAAAAGTTTGGGTTTGGAGATAAATGATGAAATCCCCATACCGAGGATCAGATGATCTGATCAGAAACAAAGACTCTTCTGGAATAGATGGTTCCAACGTAGTTGCAGTACTATCAGAGGGAAGCTCACAGAGAAGCTCAGCCAAAAATAGAGACTTCTTTGACTTGGATTTGATGAATTCCAAATCAAATTCATGCAAAATGACAATCCATTTTGAAGATTCCCCCCCCCCCAAGAAATTGACGTGATAAGATGTAAGTCATGGGGTTGCAATCCAAAATTATTATTGTTTTTCAGAGCAGGATATAATGGCGAAATATTTGAATAACTTGAATAGCTTCTAAGGCAAGATTTTCCACATACGAGTACTTAACTTCCATATCATTGATATTACAACTCAAATAATAGATCAAATTTTCAATTCCATCTTCTTCTTGGACCAATACCATATCGATGATCGTTTCAGCCGTAATGATATATAGGAAATAATCATCTTGATAATTAGGAGGATACATTAATGAAGCTCGGACAAGAGTGTCCTTGAAAACATCAAAAGAATCTTGCGCAACTTGGTCCCAATGGAAGGGAACCCCCTTTTTCAATAATCAAGTAAATCCTTTAGCCATTTCAGTGTATTTTGGAATGAACATTCTCAGTAAGTTAGCCTTTCCTTGAAGTTTCTATATCTGAAGTAAATTTGATGGCGCAGGAAAATCAAGAATGGCCTGAACCTTCAATGGGTCTATTTGAATTCCTTATTTTGAGACTAAAAATCCGAGAAATCGACCAGAACCAACACAAAACAAACATTTATCTAAATTGAGGTGTATCTTGTAGTGTCGGCAACATAAGAAAATGGCTCTCAAATGCATCGAGTGATCTGTTCGATTTTGTGAATGCACTGGTAAATCGTCTAGATATGGTTAAACAATGTGCTTGATGTCATTGAAAGCATAATCCATTGCTCTTTGAAAAGTTGCCCCAATATTCTTTAAACCAAACAAAAGTTTCCTATAAGTGAATGTGCCCCAGGGACAAATGAATGCTGTCTTAAGTTGATCATCTGGGTAGATATTGATTTTATTGTAGTCAAAAAACCCATCCATGAATGAAAAGATTTCGCATCCAGCACAATTGTCAATAATTTGGTCGTTAAAGGGAGTAGGATAGTTATATTTTGTACAAGCCTGATTGACATCTCGATAATCGACACACACTCTAATGGTTCTTGTTTTTTCATAATAGGAACGATATTGGAAACCCACTCAGTTAGCAGAATAGGGTAAATGAAACAAGCATGCAATTTTTTTTTCAACTTCTGCTTTGATGGCAGCGGCTTTCTTTGGATGAACAGGACAAAGCCAGTGGCGCAATGGTTTGACATCTAGATACATATTAATAGTATGTTCAACTACACTAGTATCTATGCCTGGCATTTCCTTGTAATACCAAGCAAATATGTCACGAAATTCATGAAATAGAGAGCGATATGTTTCAAGTTGTGATGGAGAACAAGATACACTGACATGAATATTTTCTACAATGCTAGGTTTGGTTGAAATATCGATAGAAATGGTTTCTTCAATATTTGATAATTTTTTCTCAGAATCGATTACATTAATTGGAAAATAATTCGAAAAGAAATTTTTTATTGATGGGTGATATAGTTCACTAAGATTGTTTTATTCACAATCAAGAAGATGGGAACGATGATGATAATCTTCCCATGGTTCTCCTTCAGACATCATAGCTTCCAAAATATTTTCATCTATCAAAAACATTGAGGAAAATTGATTAGATGGAGTACCAAAATCTAAGGAACGATCAACCCAAACACTCGGCGACGCTGATTTCGGATTTTCCACCCAAGCCAAATATATTGATTGCTATGCCACCTCAAAAGGGTTGGGTGGTAAAAATTCATCCAAAGTAGAAATTTCAGAATCACCCGTACTCTCCCTTAAGCCAGATAGAGTGGAAGAGATCATGTAGCAGGTCTCTATACTTGCAATTTTTGCCGACGTCGTAGGCGGTGGTAATGCAAAGGTTCACATGAGAGTGGAATCCTTTAAGATTCCTACACAAATGTTCTGAATTTATAGTTGGGGTAATGAAAAAATGAAACACTTCTAGTTACCTATGAAGCGGAGGAAAATAAGGATAGTTGATTTATGACTGTGATTGTACCTTTATAATGGACCCTAAAATGATAGACCCTTAATCATTGGTCCTGGAGATGATGCCCAGTTAACTAGGTCATTGGGAATGGTGCCCAAATTTACCTATAAAAATTCCCCCCTAAAGCATGAGATCCAAATAATAAAAACATTTGATTGAGATGCTTTACACTATGATGGGCTAGAGGTGAAGCGGAGTGGTCACCTGCATCAATCTTACAATACATTATATCATGATATATCCCCTTTGATCATAATTTATGAGGGTAGGCATTCCCTTATTCAACACATAAAACAATCTAATAACATGTACATAATTTAGAAAGTCGTCTTCATTGGAATGTTGCCCAGATGCAGACATGCCTATAGATATAGGCCCATGTTTGGATGATAATCTGTATGTAAGGTCACCGTACAAATGATATGTACAACAATCCTGAAATCGCAGCCCGGATGGATGAAACTAAATCTGGGGTCTTCTTATCTCTTTCACTTTATCATTCATGTACAAGTCTAACCATGCGAATATATGATTTGTAGTCGAAGATGGAAAGACATCGTTTGATTACTAGCCAATGATGTGTGTTGTTAAAAAACATGAGAGAACCACCATTAATGTTAATGGTCCTCAAATTACTGCAGTACATTTTGTAAGGCGTGAATAGATGATTTGATGTCAAACGCCAAACAAAATCTTTCGGTCAAAGGTCCAGAAGCGAGGATCTTGTCGATGCTGTAACAAGCCTCATGGTAGTGGAATCTAATGTTTCTAAGTGAAATTCTTGGATATTTATTTGTTGTCGACAACAAGTCACCTTATTGCAAAACAAGATTTACTGATTTCGGAGACAAGGGTATGACTTGATATAGCAATTTTTAGGGATGACGGTCATGAGAATGAAGGCTTATGATTATTGCAGAAGGGTGAAGTTGTCACTGGATGACTTCTCTTGAACATATCGGTGACACTGTGATGAGTTGGCAACATTGACCCAAAACCGAAGTGAAGGTATGATGAACCATAGGCGTGAATGAACCGTCAAGATGATTACCCAACCCAAACAGTCATAGACATGGAGTGAAAGAAGTGTCATGTTCAAGAGCGACTTGCTACTATAAATAATTCTTACTCATTTTTCCCAAATTTTCCCCGGTCATTTGTCGACCAGTACCTCTTTACTTTTTAACAAGCTTGAGCAGGATAACATTTTCTTGATCTATAATTCAACCCTTCACGTGAATAAAGTATCACTATTTAATAATTTAATGAGTATAGCGATGAATGAAACTCGATTCTTGCCATGATCGACAAGCTCGTCACTGTTTTATGTTTTAACGAGCTTAACGATAGTGATAGCCCAGTCCCTTTTCATATTTAGGGAGTTTGAAAAAGAGGATGAAAGAGAACTCCATAAGTAATTTTTCATAAATCTGTCACTCAGATCCAAAAAAGTGTAAAATAATATCTGAGAGAACCTCTTTGGTCATGTTTAACCAAGGTATTCCATTTTCATAAATAATCCAACTCAGTCCGGAAAAGGGTTAAACTTATACTGAGTAGATATCAATTCATTTACTTTAACGAGCTCGAAAAGAAAAGTGCTCGAAAATATTTTCATATTATCGGAGTCTTAAAAGAGTTGAAAGAAGACTCCAGGGGTTCCTTTTTTGCTGTTATTGAAGCTCGAAAAAGAGATAAAAATGCGCTTCAAATCCTTTTTCGTTTTTAACAAAATCGAAAAATAAGGAGGAAAAGTATGCTTTGTGGTCAAGTCATTCTTTTAATAAATTTGCACGACTAATATGTTCATCAGTTGTATTTCCTGTTCAGAACAACATCAAATGGATTAAAAATACCTGTGTCATGTTAAAAACATAATAAAACTATAGTCATAGAAATAAATTTAACTTGCAAATAATTAAATGACTATTTAAAATTAGTTTCACTATTCATTTTTACCATTCCATAGTTACCATTTGCATTTTGGAGCTCTGAACCTTATTTTTCCCCCGAACTTCAGTCGTTGATTGCGGTTGTTTCTTTGGATGGATTTCATTGCTGTTTGATCCAGGTTAGTACCATGAACCTCCTCTTTCCCTTGGTATTCATTTCATCTCCAATTTTTGTAAATTTTTAGGGTTTTAAGTCCCCTAAGGTAAATTCTTCCCAAAATGAGGGAAACACACCCATGAATGTCGAAACTTGCATTGCATAGTAGGTACAATGAAGGGTACTTGCATGTGAAACACACTGTCTCAACCCAGGGAGTGTGTTGGGTGTAGTTCAAGTTTTTGATTTTCATGTTGTGCCCAAAATTTGCCTAGTTTTTTTTCAATGAATGGCATCTAATGGATATTATGGTTGTATTTCAGGTTTCCATTGGATTATAATGACGATTACATGGAGGGAAAGAGAACATGAAGAACAAGATATGATTGCCTTAAATGATCTGGGTACTGTAAGAGCCCTAAGAGATTGTGGACTGCTTAAGTACTTCAAATTGTCGGGAATGAGGCAACAAATAGAACTGTTGGATTTCTTAGTTTGAGCATGGGATCCGATGAGAGGCATTTCATATTAAGAACCAATTGGTTCCCATAATAGTTGAGGATGTATATTTTCTCACAGGTTTGTCGAGGAGAGGTTTTCCCATTTCACTCTGAGGGTCTACCATTGGAGGAGAGAAAGTGAGGGATTATATTCTGTAGTATTTCCATCCAAGGGTAGAGCCTAGCAAACATGGAAAAAAAAACATTCGAGATGTCAGAGATTTTCCTTTGAGAACTATTTGCTAAACTTGCTGGTACCATTACACTACATGTAGCAAATAGATCATATATGCAGTACGCGTTAGAGTGCTTAGAGCCAACAGTATTGAACTAGTCTAAAGCTATTCTATCTCAGATAAAGGAACAACTGAACAAGGAAAAGGGAGGAAGGAAGAAAAATTTTAGTTATGGTTCAATCCTTATCTCCTTTGCTTTGGAATATATTCCACTGATGCAACCACAACATGTGACATTGGATATAACTAGTCCTAGAGATCCTTGAATGTAGAGATGGGTAGAACTCATGGGTTGGTATGTAGGCCAATTGGCATCATCGATGAGTATGCATACGCAGGCGTCGACTTTTGAGGAGATCCAGATTTAGTATTACCATAAGGCGCTTAGTGGGGTGCAATGGGTAAGAATGTCTTGACCATGTTTTTTTATTTTCCTAAGGTTTATACAATGTTTTTGTATTTTTATGTTTTCCCAAGACTAAAATAAATGTTTTATGTAATGTAGATATTGGTCGTGTTCAACCAGTAGAGGAACCAGAGCACAAAGTAGATGCGCCAATAGAGAGGGCTGTTGGGAGAGCAGTCCTTCAGGACCTTGATATGCCTGAGACTCTGGCTGAGCTTCAATAGCACATAGAGGGTTTGACCTTCAGGATTCCAGATTGCCATATCGAAGAGTTACCATGTGACTGTAGTGACACACAATTGGGGTTCCTAACCATTGGATGCGGTTACTCCGTAGGATTGCTAGATCTATAGCATGTTATCATGAGCAGCACTAGTTTAGTTGTGACATTTTGCATACATTTTGAGGTCAGATGACCAATGTGTCTTGGGCACAAATTTTGTAGAAACCTATAACTATCTATCTATATTATTTCAAATTTTTTCTTATCTTTATTGTGCAATCCTATTCAATGATGTGAATTTTTTCTTTACATATGCTGCAAATGTCTGTCTAAAAATTGATTAGCTAATGAATTAGTCAATATGTTCAAATTTCTGGAAATGTGTTGATATTGAACAAAATCAAAATATCTTTCCAAAAGTCGAACTTTTAGGAACACTCTAATAAGTGTTTGATCTCTAACAATATAAACACTAGTAATTTGTAATACCACAAGTTGTGAGTCTAACCTTATGATTATGCGGTTAATACCAAATGAAATGGCATCAGAGAGAAGTTCGATCAACGCGCTATACTCAAAAATATTGTTCGTCAATCTACCAATACAAATCCCTTGAAAACTTACTTACTCGCTGTTCAGAGCGAAAACGGCCCACTCTGCAGAGGATATATTCTGTGTACTATGACTAGAACCATTAGCATATCCAACAAATGGTTCTGAAGATTCATACATCTGCGATGAAATTTAAAGTGGATTACTAACGTCAAGAAAAATCTAAAAACAAATTAAGATAGTGAATGAAAATCAACAACATATATACAATATAATACAAAAAATTACTACGCTCATGATTAAACATAGTAATGTTTAAGATACAACCCATTTCTAGGCTGTGCCAATGGAATCCCATCATAATCAACTAACTCATAGGCACCCTTAGCAAGAACTCTTTTGACAATATAGGGGCGATGCCATAATGGCTCGAATTTCCCTGTACCTATTACATCAGCTTCTTGATCATAAAGAATGACCAAGTCACCCTCTAAGTAGATGCGAGGTTGGACATTTTTGTCGTATTGCGCCTTTATACGTCTCTTATGTGCTTCATTTATAAATTGGGATTCACGACACATTTCATCAAGATGGATGAAGTTAAGGAGACGCGCTTCTTCTTATGAGGTGTTAGGTAACAAGTCTATCACAAGTTTTAACAATGATATTTTGCATTGGATTGGTAAGATAGCTTCCAGACTGTACACCAATTGAAAAGGAGTAAATCCAGTTGCATTTCTCACCGAGGTTCGATACACCCATAAGGCGGACTATAGGATCAAATTCCAGTTACTTTTATGGACTCCTCTCATTTGTTGAAGTATTAATTTAAGAATTTTGTTAATATCCTCAACTTTTCCATTTGATTGTGGATAATAAGGAGTAGAATTATCATGTGAAAATCCTAACTTGGCAGTCAATTCAGACATCATATGGTTGTGAAAATGCTTCCCATGATCTGTAAATATAGCCTATGGGACCCCAAACTGTGCAATAACATGATTAAAGAAAAACAATGCAGCTGACTGTCCTATGTTGTTGAATGTAGGCATCGCTTCGGCCCATTTGGTAAAATAGTCGACTGTGACAATAATATAACCATGCCCCCTGGATGAATGAGGGTTAAAGGTCATGAAGTGAATACCCCATTTTGTAAATGGTCCCGCAGAGACAACATGATGCATTTGCGCTGCTGGTTTGTGGATCTTACGATAAAAAAATTGGCATGCATGACAACTTCTGATTGTGAGGATACAATCTCAAAAAATAGTAGGCCAAAAGTAACTAGCGCGAAGTATCTTCTACGTGGTAGCATATCCAAATAAATGTCCGCCACAAGCCCCAGCATGACAATCATTTAACATTTTTTTAGCCTCCTCATGAGTGAGGCACCTCCTTAAAATGGTATCGACACCACGACAATAAACGTGTATCGCCGACAATCCGATAATCTTTGGCTTGGTATCGAATACGTCGCTTTTTAGAGCGAGAGGTATTAGGTCAAAAATTTTGGGTTTGGAGATAAATGATGAAATCCCCATACCAAGGATCAGATGATCCGATCAAAAATAGAGACTCATCTGGAATAGATGGTTTCGACGTAGTTGTAGTACTATTAGAGGGAAGGTCGCAGAGAAGCTCAACCAAAACTAAAGAATTCTTTGACTTGGATTTAATGAATTCAAAATCAAATTCATACAAAATGACAATCCATTTTGAATGTTTTCCACCCAGAAATTGATGTTATAAGATGTAAGTCATGGGGTTGCAATCCAAAACGATAGTTGTTTTTTGGAGCAGCATATAATTGCAAAATCTTTGGACAACTTGAACATCTGCCGAAGAAATATTTTCTACGTACGAGTACTTTACTTCCGTATCATTGATATTACGACTAAAATAATAGATCGGATGTTCAATTCCATCTTCTACTTGGACCAATACCATAGCAATGGTCGTTTCAGCCGCGACGATATATAGGAAATAATCATTTTTATAATTAGGAGGATACATTAATGACGCTCGGACAAGATGATCCTTGACAACATCAAAAGAAGCTTACACAACTTGGTCCCAATGGAAGGGAACCCCCTTTTTCAATAGTCGAGTAAATCCTTTAGCCATTTCGGCATTGTTTGGAATGAACCTTCCTAGGAAGTTAGCCTTTCCTTGAAGTTTCTGTATCTGAATTAAATTTGATGGTGCAGGAAAATAAATAATGGCTTGAACCTTCAATGGGTCTATTCGAATTCCTTCTTTTAAGACTACGAATCCAAGAAATCGACCATAACCAACACAAAACACACATTTATGTGGATTCAGCATATCTTGTAGTGTGGCAGCGTAAGAAAATGGCTCTCAAATGCATCGGGTGATCAGTCCGATTTTTTTAATGCGCTGGTAAATAGTATAGATATGGTTGAACAATGTGCTTGATGTCATTGAAAGAATAATCAATTGCTCTCTGAAAAGTTGTCCCAGTGTTATTTAAACCAAACGGAAGTTTCCTATAAGAGAATGTGCCCCAAGGAAAAATGAATGTTGTATTCTGTTGATCATCTGGGCGGATATTGATTTGATTGTAGTCGAAAAATCCATCCATGAACGAAAAAAATTTGCATCCAGCACAATCGTCAATTATCTGGTCGATAAATGGAGTAGGATAGTTGTCTTTTGGACAATCCTGATTAACATCTCGATAATCGACACACACTCTAATGGTCCCTTGTTTTTTGATAACATGGATGATATTGGAAACCCACTCAGTTAGCAGAACAGGGTAAATGAAACCAACACGCAAAATTTTTTCAACTTCTTCTTTGATGGCAGCAGCTTTCTTTGGATGAACAGGACGAATTCGTTGGGTCATCAGTTTGACATCAGGATACGTATTAATAGTGTGTTCAACTATAATAGTATCTATGCCTAGAATTTCCTCGTAAGCCCAAGAAAATACGTCATGAAATTCACAAAATAGAGAGTGATATGATTCAAGTTCTAATGAAGAACAAGATACACCGACATGAATATTTTCTACAATGCTAGGTTTGGTCGAAATATCAAT
Organism: Pinus albicaulis; assembly: GCA_034641835.2. NCBI lineage: Eukaryota > Viridiplantae > Streptophyta > Pinopsida > Pinales > Pinaceae > Pinus > Pinus albicaulis. The sequence continues at coordinate 874,812,843 of CM076575.1, read as the reverse complement.
AGAAATGGTTTCTTCAATATTTGATAAATTTCTCTCAGTATCGATCGCATTAATTGGAAAAGAATTCGAAAAGAAATTTTTGTTTGTTGGGTGATATAGTTCACTAAGATTGTTTTCTTAATAATCAGGAAGATGGGAATGATGATGATAATATTCCCGTGGTTCTCCTTCTGACAATATTGCTTCCAAAATATTTTCATCTGTCAAAAACATTAAGGAAAATGGATCAGATGGAGTACCAAAATCTAAGGAACTATCAACCCAAACACTCGGCGACACTGATTTCATATTTTACCCCCAAGCCAAATAGATTGATTGCTATGCTAGCTCAATAGGGTTGGGCGGTAAAAATTCATCCAAATTAGAAATATCAGAATCACCCGTACTCTCCCTTAAGCCAAATAGAGTGGAAGAGATCATGTAGAAGGTCTCTATACTTGCAATTTCTACCGACGTCGCAGGTGGCGGTAATGCAAAAGGTTCCCATGAAAGTGGAATCCTTTAAGAGTCCTACAACAATGTTCTGAATTTCTAGTTGGGGTAAGTGAAAAAACATAACACTTCCACCTACCTACGAAGTGGAGGAAAAGAAGGACTGTTGATTAATGACTGTGATTGTACCTTTATATGGAAAGGCAATCATTCTAAAGTATGTAGAAACAATTGCGGTGATCTCATTTACCCACGGTCTTCCAAGTAAAATATTGTAGTCAAGGGGTCCGTCAACAACCTCGACATCAATGTTCACTGTTTTTCCCCCTAGTTCAACTTGCAGGTTATTGATAATACCACAAGTTTTATATGTTCTTCCATCAAAAGCCTTCAATGTCGTTGATGATTGTGATAATCACGACAAGCCAAGTGACTTCCAACAATTTAGAGAGATAATACATGTAGATTCTCTCTCATCAATAATAGTGCGATGAAAAAGGTGATTGAGAACATTTACTTGTATGGAGAATGCCAATTCTGCTGGTAGTTGTGGCACATAGCCCGTATGATTAAATACGACAAGATTATAATCCGTCAGATCAATTCCACCAATGGCCGACAATAAAGCCTGTTTTTGGGAGGGACAGTTTTGTAATACCTCAAGAGGAGACATAGCTGAAGGGGATTGAGCCAAATCTTCAACTATATTATAATTTTGTACAACTCTTGCTCGAGGATTATATGTCGATTTATGAATTACTCCCTTTGGTGGCTTAATTGTCAATTCAGGAATAACAATAGGCAGTACTGATTTAGTAGACAGATTTGTTGTCGAGGTAGTAGGTTGATCAGTGGCCTAAGTACCATAATATTTATTACACGTTGACACCAAAATATCTTGTGAATGTTTTTTGGTGGATAAAATTAACACTTGGGAACTAGGAGCTAGATCCGTAGCAACCAAATTAGTGTCCGGATTTGGAAATGGGTCTGTCAACACAGTTGATGCATGGGAAGTCTTGATGATTTTTGAGACTTCAGCACGGTGAGGAAAATCCCTAAAAAAGTGTTCCTCATTACAGATTATGCATGGATAATGAGGTTTCTGAGGTCCAGACTGTTGATCAGATGGTCTATCACATGGGTTAGAAGTTTGTTTTTTTCTTTGATTTCCCCTTTTTCTTACTTCCTGGTTGCTTGTCACTCTTGCCTTTGTCAAATGACACGAAATTAATTTCAGAAGTAGGAACAGGATCAGATGCAGTAGCATGGTGTGCGTTTGTAGTGCCTATCAAGCCGTCTTTGGCATGAGAGTCCTTTATTTGAGCAGGAACATTGAAATTAGATCCCGACGCATTAGGAATTTTTTCACAGAGTGTGCTAGACTGAGTATAAATCAAGTCTAAATATTAGGCATGAGTGATAAATTTCTCTTCTGTGATGATGCCACCCTTAGCCACATCCTCAGTTATAGATGGTAATAGGGACTTAATGAACCATTCAGAAAGTATCTCATCCAGAACAAATGTCTTAACCATTCGACAATGACGATGCCATTCATGAATATGATCAGAGATGTGAGTAGCATTAGTTTGTTTTAAGTTCTTCAAGAGTTACGTTCCAGTTTCGTATCTGATAGGTAACTAGAAATGGGTCAAAAATACAGTAGCTAAAGTAGTGAAATTGTCAAAATAAGCTTTAGGTAACTCAATGTACCATTTAGTAGCTAGAACTTTGAGCATACGCTGAAAAAGACGTAGTCGAACAGAATCATCATTCATGGAATTTGATGAAAACCATAAATGATAAGTCATAACATGAGTTGACAGATATTATTCAGGGTTTCCATTGAATTTATAAGGAATATCATAGGGTAATTTATGGGGTATCATCGGCTACCAAGGAGCATAGTTGATTGGATCATTCGTTAACTGATTTAAATTTGGTAATTCTAAAGTTGCGACAAAAGGAAACTGTCTATTAAGGTCAGGTTGAGCATATCCAAGGTAAGATGGAATTACTTGAGCAACAGTCCTTTGAGCACCAGCATATGGAATTTTCTAATGGTAACCCAGATAGGGGTTGTTTTGCATAGAAAACGCTTGAGAATTCTGTTGACCAAAACCGGGATATGATACTTGTTGAAATGAAGTTTGAGGCATTTGCGCCTAAGGTTGCCAAGGGGTCTGTCCACCAATGTTATAACCCAAATTAGGATAACTTGGATTCAGTTGATATGTATAACCAGGTTGCGATTGTGACATCCCATAAAATGGTAGACCAACTTGTGAATAAATGATTCCTGATACAGGTTGTTGTAAATTAAACAAAGGATTTGGAGTCTGTGGACCCAACATTTGAGATATTGAGTTGAAGGACTCGCCTGATAAGGTTGATGTATAATATTTTTATTCTGTAATAGGGGTAAAGATGTATTAACAAGTGGTAATGAAGTGGGTGTAATAGGTTGAACAGGTTGATATGAATGGAAAACCGTTTATGGTTGGATAGGCAGAGTGGGCTGACATTGACAAACATTCAATTCAACATTAGTCGGACCAAAAAGTGACTAAGTACTGTCATATTGGGTGACCAAAGGTTGCCCCCAGCATGAGGAGAATAATAAGATGGAAAATAATTCTCTCCAAATGTTGGGAGTCTAGTTGATATGGTATTTAAAGGAATTGACCCAGAAGGACTGACTTGATATTGCTCTGATGATGTATATAATGAATCAAGTCGTTTAGTACTAACGATAGGACTACCAGTTAAAATACCAGATTATGACATTGGTAAAGACCATGGTCTTGAAGATGCACCAGAGAAAGTGCTAGATAATGATTTGTAACCTGTTGGAACCGTAAGGCCACCGTGAAAATATGACTCTGGTGAAGTTGTGAACATCGATAGAGTAGCGAGGGTAGGAGCTAACGTGTTTGGAACAATAGACCCAATCAAAGATGTTGGTTTAGACATGGTTTTTTGACCAAATGTATACCCTTGAAAATCGACAAGAGATTGAACATGAATAGGATCAAAAAAAGCAGATGGAAACAATTAAGGAAAAGACTAGTATAGGTAAAGGTCTCCCCCAAAATGGGTTGGAGTTAAAGGTGTATCATCTTGTGGGATTTCTTCAATCATAATTTAACCAGGTGGAAGAATTTCACCGTCAAGCCCAATATATATTTTAGACAATTCACTATGTGATATAGGAGTTTCAGTGGCTACAGAAATTTGTGGGATGACCAAGGTAGAAACAACTTCCGATTGTTCGACTTCTAGATTCAGATGTTCTGGAAACGAAGAGACAAGATCTGGATCAATTTTTTATTGAACAAAGTCAGGTCCAGGAGGTATGGTCTCGCTGATTTTATGGATTGTGACCACGGGTAGCTGCGAAGACTCCATTTCGATAATAGTAGACGAACCGGGATGTGTGGAAACAATTTGAGCTAACTATGGTTTAAAAGATGATGTTTCACCAGAGGTATGGATTGTAATTGATTAAGTAGATCATGATCACCTTCACCTACCAGAAGTAACTTCCAGTGGTAAAGGTTGTTTTAAAGCTAATCTACATGAACAACGGGGGATAGGATTTTGTTCTTCCACGATTACTGATTTATTTTAACAAAAAAACAAATAAATAAAAAGAGGGTAATGTTAGGCAAAAGGGTTTACCAAAAAACTTTGAATTGCAGAATACCTCCTGGCGAACCAGGAATTATGGGTAGGAAATCTCCTCGAATGTTGTGTTCGGTGTATCAAAATTTCAAGGCGGCCGACTCGGTTCACTATGGATGGATAGCACCTAAAATTTGTCCTCCCAAATATACCTGAAGGTATGTGGAGGCCCAAGTCTGTATTAGCACTGTCTGATGTGAAACCGCACGGTGAGATCACCCCTTTATACTTATTGTACTATAACACCACCCGATATACCTGAGAGTATGTGGACGAGCTACGATATATTTACGTACGTGGAGTAAGGTATCACACTCGAAATGTATCAAAGACAAGTTGACAGTTGCTATGTTTTACGACGTCAGAACATGTCTCTAGCCTACACCTTTTAAATGTTATCATTATGGTTCCAATGCTTTGTTAGGTAAATTGAGATTAATTTTATGTTGATCTTGCTTAAAAATTTTCCTTTCAAAGGTTCACCGCGATGATGTGTAGAAATTCCTAAAATGTAAGCTAAGAATGATAAACAATATTTCACTTTCAATTTATTCAATGAAAAGCCTAGCTACTAAGGGAAGATAGAAAATAATTTGTGAGAAAACAAATCAATGAGCAAAACAAATCAATGAGCACAAACTAAATGCAGATTTCCTAATGTTCCTTTTGCAAAACACACACAATCTTACATGCAAATGCAAGTTTTTCTTTTCATTTTCCTTAATGTTATGAATGCAGAAAAGAAACTAGGTGCACTAAATCAACAATTCAAATGCCTTTTACTTTCGAGAAACGAAGAATACACACAAGAATTTCTCTTTTCAAGGAAAAATGTAGATTTCAACAACAATTTCTCCTATAAAGGAAATGAAGATTTTAAGACAATTTGCTATTTCGAAAGCAAATGATTCTTAATGTGACCATAAAAAGTACTTTGAAATCAACTTGTCAATGATAAAGAAAAACTTTTTTAAACAAACATTGAACAAATTTTCAGTCAAAGGAGGAAGAAGTATATAGATTAACTGGTCAATATGAGAGTCAAAATTTTCAAAACACAACAGAAAACAAACTGAAGTGAACTGTAAAGGAAAATTCAAAGGAATCTGGGTGGTTTCAGGAGTCAACGCAGTCTCCAAGGGGAGACAGTGCTCTACAATGAAGGTTAGGAAGGGAGACAGTGTTGTGCAAAGCACTGTGTCCTGTCTAAGGGTGCGTTGGGAAATTTATATAAAGAAAAATACTAATGTTTAACTCACTGTCTTTGCAAATTTGGCTTTGAAAAAGTTTAATCTTTATGAGTAACAATTACTAGGTGGATAAAAAAAGCAAATTAGAGGCTTAAACACCTATAACTAAGAGAAATTCGCCCCAACGAAGTCGCCAGTTAAATGGACACATAATAAAACTATAAACTATTCGCTAAGAACCATAAACTATAGTTAATGAGGTTGACACAGGTTAACACATTATAGTTTCTAGACTAGCACTTGTTAAGCACCTTAAAGGCATTTGTTATAGGTCAATTTGTTAACACAGGAAATGTTCCTCTATTGGTCGAAAGAAAATTATTTTTTAACAAGGTTGACACAGGAAAAGAACCATCCTCATAAATCTGTTTCATTTTTTAATGAGGTTGACACAGAAAAAGAACCATCCTCATTGTGCTTTTGGACTAGTGAGTGTGTGCTGGAAAAGAAGTAGTCTAACAGGGTCATCATTTCAAGAGTTTGATGAACACCACACATGATAAGTTATAACATGCGTTGACGAGACTTATCCAGGGTTTTCATTGAATTTTGGAATTTCTGAGGGTAATTTTTGTGGTATCACCGGCCACCAAGGAGAATAACTGATGGGATCAACTTGATGTTGCACTGAATATGTGAATAAAGGATCAAGGTGTTCAGTACTCATAAAGGAGGAACCAGATAGGATTCTAGATGATGACATGGGTGAATTCAATGGACAAAACATCTAAGATGAAGCAATAGCAGATGTTGTCGCAACTGAAATAGATGGTTCAGTCTCGGATGTTATCTCATCCATGGTCAAATGACCCAATGTATACCCTATATAATCTATGGGAACTCGAAGTGAAAAAGGATCAACAAAATCAGAGGAAGGTGATTGAGGAAAATAATCGTACATGTAAAGATCCTACCGAAAATGAGTTGGAGTTAAAGGTGTCTCGTCTTGTGATATTTCTTTAATCGAAATAGAACTAGGTGGAAGAACTTCACCATCTAGCATGAAGTATATTTCAAGTGGTTGACTATGCGATATAGGAGACTCAATGGCTACAATAGATTGTGGAGTAACCAATACAGGAACAACTTCTAGTTGTTTGACTTCGGGATCAAGATTTTCTCCACTTAGGGAATATAACAACTGAAATATATGGGGATGATAGACCCTATTTCATTGGTCCTAGGGATGATGTCCAATTTGACCAATAATAGCTGCCCCCTATAGCATAATGGGATCAGGATCAACTTCCAGTTGAACAACGTCAGGTTCAGGAGGTATGGTTTCACAAATTGGATGGATCGTGACTCTGGGTAGTTGTAAGGACTCTATCTCGACAATAGTACACAAACCAGGATTTGTAGAAACAACTTGTGCCAACTCTAGTAAATAGGAAAGTGATATTTCACCAGAGGTACAGATTGTACTTGATTCGGCAGATCATGATCGCCTTTGCCTACCAGAAGTAACTTCCAGTGGTAAAGGTGATTTTAAGGCTAATATACGCAAACGACGGGGGATAGGATTTTTTTCTTCCATGATTACTGATTTATTTTAACAAAAAAAACAAAAACAAAAAAAAAGGATAATGCTAGGCAAAAGGGTTTACCAAGAAACTGTGAACTGCAGAATACCTCCTAGCGAACCAAGAAGTACGGGCAGGCAATCTCCTCGAATGCTGTGTTCGATGTATCAAAATTTCAAGGCAGCCGACTCGATTCACTATGGATGGATAGCACCTAAAAGTTGTCCTCAAAAATATACTCGAAGGTACGTGGAGGCCCAAGTCCGTATTAGCGTTATCTGATGTGAAACTGCACAGTGAGATCACCCCTTTATACTTATCGTACTGTAACACCGCCCGATATACCCGAGAGTACGTGGACAAGCTACGATATACTTACGTATGTGGAGTGAGGTATCACACTCAGAATGTATCGCAGACAAGTTAACGACAGTTGTTATGTTTTACGACACTAGAACATGTCTCTAGCCTAGACCTTCTAAATGTTATCGTTATGGTTCCAATGCTTTGTTAGGTAAATTGAGATTAATTTTTTGTTGATCTTTCTTAACAATTCTCCTTTCAAAGTTTCACCGTGATGATGTGTATGAAATTCCTAAAATGCAAGCTAAGAATGATAAAAAATCTTTCACTTTCAATTTCTTGAATGAAAAACCTAGTTACTAAGGGAAGAGAGCAAATAATTTGTGTGCAAACAAATCAATGAGCACAAATTAAATGTATATTTGCTAATGTTCCTTTTGAAAAACACACATTATTCTACATGCAAATGCAAGTTTTTATTTTCAGTTTCTTTAATGTTATGAATGCAGAAAAGAAACTAGGTGCACTAAATCAAAAATTCAAATTCCTTTTACTTTCCAGAAACAAAGAATACAAACAATAATTTCTCTTTTGAAGGAAAAATGAGGATTTCAACAACAATTTCTCCTATTAAGGAAATGAATATTTTACAAGAATTTCCTATTTCAAAAGAAAATGATTCTTAATGCAACCATAAAAAGTACTTTGAAATCAACTTGTCAATGATAAAGAATTTTTTTTAAAACAAACATTGAACAAATTTTCAGCCAAAGGAGGAAGATGTATATAGATTCACTGGTCAATATGAGAGTCAAAATTTCCAAAACACTACAGAAAACAAATTGAAGCAAAATGAAAAGTAAAATTCAAAGGAATCTGGGTGGTTTCAAGAGTCAACACAGTCTACAAGGGGAGACAGTGCTTTGCAACGCAGGCTAGGAAGGGAGACAATGCTATGCAAAGCACTGTGTCCTATCTAAAGGTGCGTTGGGCGTAGTATACAAAGAAAAATACTACTGTTAACTCATTGTATTTGAAAATTTGGCTTTGAAAAAGTTTAATCTTGATGAGTAACAACTACTGGGTGGATAAAAAAAGTAAATCAAAGGCTTAAACACCTAGAACTAAGAGAAATTATCCCTAATAGAGTCGTCAGTTTGTTGGGCCATAATTGTGAATTACGGATAAATCACACTTCCCTAGATAGGTGCTATTTTAAAAAAAAAAACTTAAAGACTATACGACTATTTTTCCTAACTCAGAATAAACACACAGAGAGGATTGGAGGCTTACTTGGTCAGTTGCTTCCAAATGGCTCCTTCTGTCGCTTCTGTTGCAACTTCAAATTCAAGCGGTTAATGCGAAATGCTCCCTGCAAGAAAGAACACTCAAACAACAGAAGATGCATTAATATATATGTCTATTCAAGTTAGTTTTCTAAATCAGTAAAGCATAAACCATATACATCAACTAAGATATTACAATATGGAAAATCAAAGCCAATACAAATGCATATAAGGAAAAATAAGCAGTATTCTTTATTGATGATAGAAGGAGAGGTTACAACCAAGTGATTGATTTGAGGTGACCCTTCCAACAACATTCCCAAGCCTCATCATAGTATAAATCTCTCCAGCATCTGCTACACAAATCTAGCTCTCAATTGAAAATTATCCAGCATTTCTCTACTCAAATTCTTCCTTCTCAAGCACTCACATATGTGCTCAATTTATAGATGAACTGTAGGTTGTTTTGCAATAAATGACTTTCCAATAATAGGCAAGACATGTTCCCAATCATGTAGATGTAAAATGGACACTTTGATTTGAAGTTTGACACATTTGAACTCTTCTAGAAGGCACTGGCCAAGTGGAGATTCCGGAACAATGAGAATTTCGCTCCCAATGTGACCAACGCACATGTGAGTGTCAGGAAGTGCTTTGCAGAGTAGCCTTGCATGGGGATACCTACATATGAAATGCACTTAGGCCCCTTACAACCTACGTTGGCGAGCTCTCATATGCTATATAATAAGCTTCAAACCTTGGAAACCTTTGCTTGATGAAAGTCTTGCTTGATTTGTCTTGTTCTTGTCTTAGGGCATGTAACAACTGAAATGATAGGGAATGATAGACCCTTGATCATTAGTCCTAGAGATGATGTCCAGTTAACCACAAATCATATATTCGCATAGATAGACTTGTACCCGAATGATTGAGTGAACGAGTTAAGAAGACCCCAGATATAGTTTCATCCATCTGGGATGTGATTTCAGGATTGTTGTACACATCATCTGTACGGTGACCTTACATACAGATTGTCATCCAAACATGGGCCTATATCTGCACGCATGTCTGCATTTGGGCAACATTCCAATGAAGACGACTTTCTAAATTATGTATATGTTATTATATTGTTTATGCGCTGAAAATGGGAATGCATACCCTCAAAAATTATGATCAAAGAGGATATATCATGGTATAATGTATTGTAAGATTGATGTAGGTGACCACTCCGCTTCATCTCCAGCCCATCACAGTGTAAAGCATCTCAATGAAATTTTTTAATTATTTGGATCTCATGCTTTAGGGGGAAATGGTTATAGGTCAATTTGGGCACCATTCCCATTGACTTGGTTAATTGGGCATCATCTCCAGGACCAATGATCAAGGGTCTATCATTCCCTATTATTTCATTTTCTACATGCCCTAAGACAAGAACAAGACAAATCAAGCAATAATTTCATCAAGCAAAGGTTTCCAAGGTTTGAAGCTTATTATATAGCATATGAGAGCTCACCAACGAAGGCTCTAAGGGGCCTAAGTGCGTTGCATATGCAGGTAGGCCCATGCAAGGCTGCTCTGCAAAGCACTTCCCGACACTCACAGGTGCGTTGGTCACATTGGGAGTGAAATTCTCATTGTTCCATAATCTCCACTTGGCCAGTGCCTTCTAGAAGAATTCACATGTGTCAAGCTTCGAATCCAAGTGTCCATTTGACATCTACATGATTGGGAACATGTCTTGCCTATTATTGGAAAGTCATTGATTGCAAAACAACCTACAGTTCATCTATAAATTGAGCACAAAACTGAGTGCTTGAGAAGGAAGAATTTGAGTAGAGAAATGTTGGTCAACTGAGAGCTAGATTTGTGTAGCTGCTGCTGGAGAGATTTATACTGTGATGAGGCTTGGGGATGTTGCTGGAAGGGTCACTTTAAATCAGTCACTTGGTTGTAACCTCTCCTTCTATTATCAATAAAGAATATTGCTTATTTTTCTCCATATGCATCTGTATTGGCTTTGATTTTCCATATTGTAAGATATTAGTTTATGTATATGGTTTATGCTTTAATGATTTAGAAAATAACTTGAATAGACATCTATATTATTTCATCTTCTGCTGTTTCAGTGTTCTTTCTTGCAGGAAGCATTTTTCATGAACTGCTTGAATTTGAAGCTGCAACAGAAGTGACAGAAGGAGCCATTTGGAAGCGACTGACCAAGTAAGCCTCCAATCATCTCTATGTGTTTACTATGTGTTAGGAAAAAGTCATATAGTCTTTAATCTGTTATTCTAGACTAGCACCTATCTAGGGAAGCGCGATTTATCCGTAATTCACAATTCTGGCTCAACAAAATTATTCTCAAGATTGACTTGGAAAAGGTTTTCGACCACTCCAACTTGTTTTACATTCATATGCTCCTGACTCACCTAGGTTTCCCCATGCTCTTTATCAACTGCATTATGTATTGCATCACTAATGTATCCTTTAGTGTTATTATCAATGAATCCACACCATCCTCTTTTCACTTTGAGAGAGGGCTCAGACAGGGATGACCTCTCTCCCCACTCCTTTTCCTGATTATCAGGGAAGCTATTAGTAGTATGATCTCCCATGAGCGTCGATCTGGAAGACTTATGGATATTCACATTGTGGGAATATTTTTACTCACTCATCTGCTATTTGTAGATGATGTCCTTATTTTTCTCAATGGTTCAGTGGGGGGCATCAGTACATTCCCCAACATCTTATCCTCATTCAGCCTTTCTACTGGCATGCCATGGAATAATCATAAATATACTCTGACCATCATTGGTTATACACATAAGGAGTAGGAACTCACCTCTCAACGATTTCCTTTCAAAATACTTGAATTCTCAGAAGGAAAAAAGTACTTTGGTTTCAGATTAAAGCCTCTTGCCTATCATAATTCTAATTGGTCATGGCTCATCTCCAAGCTAGAAAAAAGGATCTCTATTTGGCACCATCGCTGGATCTTTCAGGTGAGTAGATTGATTCTTATCAATACGCTCTTGGCTGCAACACCTGTGTACTAGATGTCATTAGCTTTGATTCCCAAAGGAATACTCTCAAATATTGAGAAAATATATCGAAGATTCCTGTGGATGGGGAGAAAATATGGTCACACATTTGCATGGATTAAATGGGACAACATTTCCTTACCCAAGAAATGGGGAGGATGGGGCATAAAATATTTGGATACTTTTGCTAAAGCTCTCGCTGGAAATATGGGTTGGCAGATCATAACCTATCATAACCTTTGGACAAAGGTGGTCACTCATAAATACATCAGGCCACTTTCGATCATGGATTGGATTTGAAGCCCCTCCTGGAACACTCACCACATCTCCATGGTTTGGAAGGTTGTCCTCAACTCTCTTTCATATATCAGAGATGGTTTATCTTGTCATATAAACTCGAGAACTTCATCTCGTATCGAACTGGATCCATGGTATGGATGTGGTGACGTATACCAACTTCCACCCAAGCTCATTGAACATATCTCTAGATCAGGGATCACCACTATTGCATAGATTGTAGACCCAACATCAACTACTATATTTGCCCAAGGATGGAATTCTGCTATTCATCTTGGTCTTCCTAATAAATGGCATGAGGATTGGCATATCTACACCATGGATCTCTCAGAATCACATGTTCACATTTCTCAGGGGGAGGACGAATTGATTTGGCAACATGTGGCCCATGGAAAATACACACCCAAGGATGGCTATCTATTCATCTTCTCAAATTATTGGCCTTTGAATACCTCTTGGTGGTGGAATTGCCTATGGAAATTAAAAGCACCACCCTGATTCATTATATTTATGTGGAGTATTGTTTGTAACATTTCTCCTACAGAGGATAACTTGCATAAGCATTCCATATATGGACCTTCATGGTGTATATTGTGCAAGGAAAATTCTAAATCCATTAGTCATTTATTTTTGCACTGTCCTATTTATCGGGCCCTCTCGTTGCAAACTTTAGCTACTCTTCATATTTATATTCCTTGGCATGGGATGATACCGCTAAAGCATGCCAATATTAGTGGAATTGTTGGGTATGTGTTACATTATTTCCACGATTAATCAAAAAAAAAATTGAACCCTATTTTTCAATGGGAGGACCTGCACATGGTTTTGTGCATGGGTTTACACATGGTTTTGGGGCATGCTAGTTTTCAGCCCCTGGTATTTTGTAGATCCAGTCAATGAAACTGTGGTTATGTGCTAATACAAGGTTAATGGATTGGGGTTTGTGAATGCTTTGGAATGTATATATATGTCTTGTAACACTAAAAGTAATATAATGAAAAAAAAGCTGGTAGTCTTGATTTGGGATCCAAGGGAAAATATTAGTGTATATCTATTTCATGTTTTATACTCTTGATATTGTTTATTTTCTATTTTTAAGATTTTTTCACAGTTAATTTCTGTACAGGGTTAAAACCTACATTTGGTATCAGAGTTGTTTTGGCTTCAAGGGGACAGCTTTGTTTCCGAGGGGTTTTTTTCTTGGGCTTGTGGTAGAGCTTGTTTAGTGGGATATCTGCGGGATCGATACTTGCGGTGAAATAATATGGAAAGCAGTGGAAAGATAGAGATTGATAAATTTAATGGTAAGAGTTTTGAGTTCTGGAAGTTCAAGATGGAGGATCTGCTGGTGGATAAAGATCAATGGATCATGGTAGATCTAGGTACTAAACCAATGATAATGTCAGATGAAGACTGGAAGAAGTTGGATCTGAGGGCAAAGAGCACAATATGGTTGTGTATCTCAGATTCAGAATTGTTGAATGTATCTGGGGAAGCTATGATGAAGACTTTGTGGGACAAGCTAGGGAATTTGTACCAATATAAGTCTCTGATCAATAAATTTTTCCTGCAGAAAAAGTTGTATACCGTGAGGATGAAGGATGGAGACTCAGTGACACAGAATCAAAATTCCTTCAATACTGTGGTAAGTCAGTTGTTATTTGTTGATATTAAAATCTCAGATGATGATAAGTGCATCATTTGTTTGTGTTCCTTGCCAAATTCATGGGACAATCTGGTTATTGCAATAGGTAGCAATATAACTACCTTGAATTTTGATGAAATTGTCTCAGCCTTGCTGTTGGAGGAAATGAGATGGAGAAATATGGAGCGCCAGAATGGAGTTGCCTTATATGTATGAGGAAGGTCCCAAAACATAAGAAAAAATAAGTTTTCGAGTGGGAGATCTAAATCTAGAGGGATATCTAAATCTCCAGGAAAGTTTGTAAAGGTATGTTGGAAATACGGAATGGAAGGGAACTACAAAAAGGAGTGCATATCTAAAGCTCCTGAGAAAGGAAAGGGATATGATGGTTCTCCTTCTACAGAGGAAAAAACCACCTCAGATGAAGGTGGGGATGTGTATTTGGCTTCTTCTTCAAATACACATGTAGATCATGAGGCATGGTTGATTGAATCAGGTGCATCCTTTCACTTCACTCCCCATAGGGAGTGGTTCTGCGATTATGAGAATTATGATGGTGGTGATGTATTCTTAGGGGATAATAGGAAGGCTAGAATTGTCACATGTGGAAAATTCAAGCTGAAGCTGCAAGGTGGAAGGATTAGAACACTTCCAGGAGTTCTGAATATTCTTGCATTGGCCAAAAATATGATTTCTGTAATAAATATTGATGAGGTAGGTGTAAAAACATTGTTCGAGAAAGATACCTGCAACATGGTTTGGGGAGCATAGGTATTAATGCAAGGAGTTCGGATTGGAACTCTATACAAGATTCAAGGTAGCACTCTTATTGATGGGTGAAATAGTTCTATGGTTCTTGGAAGTGGAGTAGAAAGCCTAGAGGTCTCTGGAGAAAATACCATGCTATGGCATCAAAGGCTTGGAAATATTGGAGAGAAGGGCCTTCGAATACTGCATGGAAATGGTATGGTAGAAGGTATGTCTAATTTTTCTCTGGATTTCAATTTCTGTGAACATCGTGTATATGGGAAGCAAAATTGGGTGAGTTTTCCTTCTGGTGTTAAGAGGGCGAACAAGATATTAGAGCTTGTGCAAAGTGATGTGTTTGGAACTGTGTCGATTCCATCACTGGGTAAGTCTGTGTACTATGTTTCATTCATAGATGACTTCTCAAGGAATACATGGATATATCTCTTGAGGAAGAAATATGAAGTCTTTGAGAGATTTAAAGAATTTAAGGCTCTGGTGGAAAACCAGACAGAGAAGAAAATAAAGGTGCTAAGGATAGATAATGGTGGAGAGTTTTGCAAGAAGGAATTTGAAGAGTTATGTTAGAAGTGTGGTATAGAACGACAAAAGACTACTCAATACACACCTCATTAAAATGGAGTTGTGGAAAGAATGAATAGAACACTAATGGAAAATGCAAGAAGGATGCTCAGTGGTACCGGGTTAGGACAAGAATTCTGGGCAGAGGCAGTGGATATTGCATGTTACCTAGTTAAAATATCACCTTCATCAACATTGGAGGATAAGACTCCACATGAGGTATGGCTTAGTAAGAGATCCTCTCTTTCACATCTAAGAGTATTTGGATGTGATGCATATGTACATGTTCCAATGGAGAAAAGGACCAAGTTGGATAATTTATTGGGTATAAGGATGGTTTAAAAGGTTACAAAGTTTGGAACCCAAAAACAAGGAAGGTAGTGTACAATCAAGATGTGGTTTTTAGAGAGGTGAAAGATGTTTTTAAACATGAATTCCTACCAAAGGAACCTGAGAAGATAAATTTTGTGCTAAAGGAAGATGAATTAGACTCTACAACAAAATAATATTCAGAAGAGGAAGAACCAAAAACTCCAGCCATGAGAAGATCAGTTCAGGAAAGAAGGGAGCCAAAAAGGTATAGTCAATCTACTTTCTGTTCAATTTTTTCTTTAACTATCACTGATGATGATCCCAGAACTATCAGGGCAGCAGTGGATTCAAAGGATGGAAAAATCTAGAAGGAGGCCATGATTTATGAAATGGCATCCTTGCACAAAAATGAGGCATGGGATCTGGTGGAGTTTTCAACTAGAAGGAATCCCATTGAGAGAAAATGGGTGTTTAAGAAGAAGATGAATGTAGAAGGAAAGGTGGAGAAATATAAAGCTCAGTTGGTAGCAAAATTTTATTCCCATGTGCCAGTAATTGATTTTGGTGATATTTTTTCTCCTATTTCCAAGGTTACTTCGATTAGATTAATTTTATCTGTTGCTGCTACATTTTATTCTAAGGTAGAACAAATGCATGTGAAGACAAAATTTCTTCATGAGGATTTGGAAGAGGAGATATACATGAAGAAACCTGAAGGATTTATGTTGTAGGGTAAGAAAGAACTTGTATGAAGGTTAAAAAAGTCTCTCTATGGGTTAAAACAGTCACCAAGGATGTGGTATCAGAAATTTGATACCTATATATGGGGACTTGGCTTCACCAGAAGCAAAGAGGATAACTGTGTGTATTTTAAATTAATTAGTGACTGTGTTATTTATTTGGTCTTGTATATGGATGATATGTTGCTGATTGGAAATGAAAAAGAAATTATCTGGGATTTGAAGACCCAATTCTTCTCCAAATTTGACATGGAGGATATTGGTGCTGCAAACTATATTTTGGGCATGGAAATTATGAGAGATCGGGAAAAGAGGAAGCTTTGGTTAAACCATAGGAAGTATGTCGATACAATATTGCAGAGGTTCAATATGAAGGATAGTAAACCAGTGAAGGTAAATCTATCTGTTGAACAATGTCCCAAGACACAAGAAGAGGAGGAGGATATGTCATGTGTTCCATATGCAAGTGCAGTGGGTAGCCTGATGTATGAAATGGTATGTACTAGACCTAACATTGCACATGTAGTGGGGGTATTTAGTAGGTTTATGTCAAAACCAGGGAATGAGCATTGGACAATAGTGAAGTAAGTTTTTAGATATTTGCGTGGCACTAGTGATTATGGTTTGTGCTACTAGGGAAGACCAGGATTGGACAAAGTTTTGGACATTCGTGGTTTTTTCGATGCGAACTAGGCTAGGGATCTGGACCAAAGAAGATCTACAAGTGGGTATGTGTTTAGCCTATTTGGAGGTGCAGTCAGTTGGATGAGTAAAATACAACTTGTAGTGGCTCTTTCAACTACAAAGGAAGAATACCTGGCAACCACTCATGCAAGAAAGGAAGCAGTTTGGTTGTAGATATTGTGTTCAAGTATGGGGTTGGTGTAGCGAGCTATAAGGATAGACTGTGATAGCCAAAGTGCAATTTTTTTGGGCAAGAAACCTGTTTATCATTCAAAGAAAAAGCACATTGATGTTCAATATCACTTTGTGAGAGATATGATTGAGGATAAAAGGGTGTTTTTGGTAAAGGAGGACATTTTGAAGAATGTTGTAGATGCATTGACGAAGTCCGTGAGCACTCAAAATTGTTCTTGGTGTAGAGAAACAATGGGTGTTGCAGAGCTAGACTAACGACTAATCTCTCCTGTGGCCCCTGCGAAAATAATACAAGTGGGAGAATGTTGGGTATGTGTTATATTCTTTTCACGATTAGTTGCATGCGATAGTCCCCATTGTACATTATGGTGGGTGTAGAACCCCTATTCGGGGTCTGGTGCAACACCCCAGGAAAAAATTTTGGACCCTATTTTTTGGTGGGAGGAACTGCCTATGGTTTTTTGCATGGGTTTGCACATGGTTTTGGGGCATGATGGTTTTCAGCCCCTGGTATTTTGTATATCCGGTCAAAGGAACTGTGATTATGTTCTAATCTAGGGTTAATGGATTGGGGTTTATGAATGCTTCGACATGTATATATGTGTGTTGTAGCACTAAAAGGAATATAATGAAAAATCAAGATGGTAGTCATGATTTGGGATCTAGGGGAAATTCTCTGTGTATATCTATTTCATGTTTTATGCTCTCGCTATTGTTTATTTTCTATTTTTAATATTCATTAGCAGATAATTTCTATACAGGGTTAAAACCTACAAGATCAATGCTTCATCCCACAAGGCTCATAACCTCCCCCTTCTTATTAGTTGGATCCTTTAGATAATCCGCAACAAATGTATTTTCCACAATGTCGCTCCCAACTAGCTACTTGCATCTGCCAACATTATATTATTATACCATTGCCTCCCACGGGATGAGCCAACCGACCCTACTCGCAACTTGATTCTGGAAGCCATAAATCGAGAACACCCATGGGCCTAATTTGATGGATCCACCTAGAATCATGGATGTGGCAGAGGAACCATTTTATACATAAATGAACAACTCCATTACAGGATCAAAATGGGCTTGGGGCATGGCACAAATAATTTTGCTGAACTCATCACATTGAGACACCTTCTATAATTTTCCATTGAACATGGTTATCATGATTTAAAAATATTTTTAGATTCAAATATTGTTATAATTTTGTTCAATCAGACATCTATATGTCACATGCACACACTTGGACACATATTGGAGGACTCTTGGCACCTTAAATCTCAATTTGAATCCATCATCTGTTGCCACATTTACAGGGAGCTCAACCATATTTCTGACTCACTATCCAAGGAGGTTGTGCTCCAACCTAGGGGGACATGGTTGATTGAAGAAAACAATGTTCAAGATCACTACAACTATTATCACCATCCATACATTGATCATCATCCACCTCGGGGCAACTAGCCTAATTTTCATGGTTTATTGCAGGCATATATAATCATGTTTATATTTCTATGTATTTAACGATAGTTATCAGTAGATTTTTTTTTTCTTCTATATTATCATGAACACCCTAAATAGGGGAACATTCCCAACTTTTATTTTGTATGTGACCAAAGTCACAATTTTGATGAATATACCACTGGCATCTACAACATGTAATTTTCTATCATATAATGAAAATTATGATTTTTCCACAAGGGAAAAAAATGGAAACTATAAAAAATAAAAATAAAAAATTTGATGCTTACTTTTATAGTATAAAAGTAAAATAAAAGTTGATTACCTTTTAAAGAAGGTTTAAACAATTATTGAGAATCTCAAAATGAATTAATGATGCTAAAAAATTATTAAAATAAAAACAATATTCATAAAAAAATATTAAGTGCATTGAGTAAAGAGTCACTACAATATATAGCATATATAATTTTAAATATAAATGTCTCAATGATGTATTTAGCCTTGGTGTAGTGGTACAGTTAGTGTTGAAGTGTTTTGTTAAGATTTTTATTAATGCATAATGATATAGGAGGGTTCTCATTTTTATTTTCATTAAAATAAGGAGGGGCCAACTATAACTAAAGTAGGCTTGTTATGGATGACACTCGAGATGTCTTTTCATTTTTCTTGTTGCCACTAAGCAATGAATTTGGTGCAATTTTGAAACTACATTCTTCCATGCTTCTAACCAAGCTTCTTTTGTTTAAGTGATGGCATAGAGAACCCAACTCATAAAACACTCAACCTTTATTTTATTAAAGGCTTAGAACCTTTATTGGTTTCTAGCAAATGATTACAATCATATTTGTACTTGGAAAGATCTAGTTTTTCTCAAGAGATAATTCCTCTCTTCGATTTTTGGGGGAAGTTGAGAGAAAGGCTCTTGATTTGAGGATCCTATCATAAATTTTTCCTAAAAACAATTTGTTTTTAGTATTTTCTAAAAATCCACAAAATCTAAAAATCTAGAATTCTCTAAAATATTCTTAGATTAAAAAAAATACACATTTTATTAGGATGTTCATGCATCAACTCCGGGGGAACAATTTTTTTCAGGGATTCCTATCCATAATTTTTTTCATTGTTGTTGTCTTGATTTGAAATAACTCAAGTGGAGAGGGTGTTCCTTTTAATTATTTTCCTCGTGGATCTCAATGTCTATTTGCTAGATGTAGACATAGTTTTCTTCTTAATTGTACTCTAGTATTTTGATTTGGAACCTTGATTTCTGCTTGAATTTAGGTAAAGCATAATAATCTGGTTTGCATAACTGAAATCTTTGCATGATTTATTTCTTCAACTTTTATCTTCAATGGGTTCATGTCTCCTTCAATTTCACCTGCACATGAAGCAAACATGTTAAAGAAAAGAATTTGTTCATCGGCATTTTGAAGCCTATCCTTAGCCATAAAAATAATTTACATGTATATAATTTCCAGGACAACTTGGAATAAAGTGGTTTTCTTATTATTTTGTCCTTCCATCTTTTCTTCCGCATATATACACTCCATTGTCTCATTTTGCACCTCACATGCATGAAATTATTTCTGTATCACTTGCTTATGCTTGTTATCTATAAAATTTATAAGTACTTAATAATCCACAATCTTCTCACAGCAATCTTTATTTTCAAGATCAATTTTAGGGTTTTCACAAAAAAAATACTTCTTGTCTCTCAAGTCAACCTCTTGTTCTGCATCTTTCTGTTGTTCACACATAACAATTTCTTCACTATTTCAGCCCATCATAATCACTTTTTGATCATTATCTTCTGTAGTAGATATCATTGGATGATATATCTCTGATCTCATCAAAACTTCACCAAACAATTCATTACTCAACATATTATCATGCTCATTTAACAAAATATGATTTTCTAAAGGAAAATTGATTACTTCAACAATTATCTCAGTATCCTTAGGTAATGTATATCTTTCTTCCTCTTCAGGTTCCTGTTTCAAAAACTCCTTCTCACTCATCATTAACACTTGACTACTAATTTGTGTCTTAGAACCTTCATCGTTTAATGTTAGCAATGTGTGTTTCTCACCATCCTTTTCAAAAGTGTATGTGTTTATTCTTCCATCATGCATTACTTTTTAGTCATAGTGTGAAGGTTTTCCTAATAAAACGTGACATACATCCATGGGCATGTCGTTACAAAGTACTTTATCTTTGTAGCTACTTCACATTGCTTGTTTACCAATATTTGGTGTCGTAACACTTTGTATGGAATAATATGCATTGTCCTCTTTAGATTTAATTTCTTCATCGTCTCTATAGACACTAAATTGTTAGTAC
The DNA here is from genome assembly GCA_034641835.2 of Pinus albicaulis. Classification (NCBI taxonomy): domain Eukaryota; kingdom Viridiplantae; phylum Streptophyta; class Pinopsida; order Pinales; family Pinaceae; genus Pinus; species Pinus albicaulis. Next base: position 874,792,318 of record CM076575.1, on the reverse strand, counting down.
TTCCACTGTCAATAATAAATTTACAAAACTTACCTTTCATTCCATATGATAATATCTTCTTTCCTTTCCCCCTTTCACTTTTTCCTGCTTGAGACAATTCTACATTTTTCTCTTCCTTTATGGTAGCCTTCAGTGCTTTCCCATCTTCATAAACTGCATAATCTATCTCCAAACATGAATCCTTAGTTTCAAAATCATGAGACTCATTCATCTTTGTTGATGCCACTATCATCTCTTCCTTGTGTTGGTCTAAATCCTCCCAAAACTCCATAAGATTTCACCAAGTCTCTCATCTTCTTCATCATACTCTCTAAGAATTGTTCCCTGCTCTGGCTCACAAATCATAACTCCTTTCCTTTTCATGGTTCTTTGTCCATATGAAGATATACTAAGTTTTTCCTCTATTTTAACCCACACTTTCACCTTTTGTATCACCTTCCTTGCATATAATTGCACAATATGCCATTTAACTCTTTTCTTAAACTTCCAACCACAATTTAGGATCTCTCTTAGTAGTGTCATCAAAATACAAAATATTTTCCTTAGCTCAAATATCTCCTTTTCATTATTCCTAACATTCTCTATTACTAATCTCTTCCTTTTACTATCCATGTCTTTCGCAATGTGTTCACCATGATTTCGTTACGCTACTTAGGTGCTAAAACTATCGCTAAACACAACAACAATAAAAACAATTTACTACAAATCAAGGTAACAATGCAAAACATAGAGTGATTTATAGGATTTGATGCCAAAATGATGGCACGAAGAACCCAACTCATAAAACACTCAACCTTTATTTATTAAAGTCTTAGAAGATTTCTTGGTTTCCAACAAATGATTACAACCTTATTTATACTTGAGAAGGAAAGACCTAGAGTTTCTCAAGAGATAATCCATTTTCTCAATTTTTGAAGGAAGTTGAGAGAAAGACTCTTGATTTTAGGATCATATCTTAACTTTTCATTAAAATAATTTGTTTCTAGTATTTTCTAAAAATCTACAAAATATAGACTTCTCTAAAAACTTCATAGATTTAGAAAAATGCACATTTTATTAGGATGCTCCCACATCATAAAGTAACATTCCAGTAACAGTTTCATGTTTGAGATTGGTGCTAGAATCATGTTTGTTGGATGCTTCCAAATATAACTTAAAGGAGGAGGACATATCATTTATATTTGATTCTAGTCATTGGAGGAAGAGGTGGAATTCTAGGAGTTCAATACAATCAATGAAATTTGGACTTGTAGAGATATCTACTACGCAATTGAGACTATAAGGATAAATTTTTGGTTGAGGCATTTGGACAAGAAGGCATAATTTATTGAGAACAATTCCCAAGCTATAATGGTGCTCAATTAACAATACAAAAATATCCAAAGAGGGAATTGGGATGATGAAGGAAAATAACATAGGAGAGAAATTGAAGGCAAACTAGAAAGGAGTAATTAAAGTGAGCAATAGACAAAAAGATATTTGATCTAAGATGCCCGAGAATACCTTGACTCTATCATGATGAACCAAATGATAGCCCTAAGGGAATGAAACTCAAGACCAAATGGGAGTCAGACATTGTGCCACCATTATATTAGGTGAATTGCATAGGGAATTTATTAGATTAGATGGAATGGAATAAGAGTGTGCAACATACCCTAGCTTGTATTTTCCTTAAACTCCTTGCTATGTGGGAGAGGAAGGAAGGATTTGCATTGCACCATCTACTATATTGATTCAAGGGTGTGTGATGCGAAGTGTAACTTATTGGATTGGTTGTTCGTACTGCGAACCAATGATATAAAGACCACCTCTCTTTTGACTTGAAACCTTAATGGTTTTTCTACTGGCTACAATATTTTGCTCCCAAAGCATATGAGACCAACTGAATGCTTCAAAGTTGGAAAATCTTGGACAAAATTAAAAGAATATGATTTTTTAAAGCTAGAGTTTTGATGAACATATGTTTAACCATAAAAAATCTCCAAGAAATATTAATGTCCTTACTTTCAAACAAAGTGCTTAATTAAAACTATAAAAAGTGCATAAACCTGAACTTGATTGTTGAACATAGATTCAAAACTGCAATCATTCAGATCCAAAATGGAAATCATACATATAAATATGAGTTGTCCCTCCCATGTAGGAAAATATTAAGCACCGTGCACTAAGCCAATTATTGACTCATTGTCTTTACATGTTGTCCGTTACATGAGAATAAAGTGATATCCAATGGATAGGATGAAAAATCAATAAGCCAATACTTAGTGCATGATTCTTAATATTTTTCTAAGGAATAAACTATCCTAAAGAGATGCCTTTCGGATCAATCACATCATAAATATTTGGTAGAATTTTCTAACCAACGATTTGGTAGAAGTTTCTAACCAACTAATATGGTTCATCGACAATGGTGAAAAAATCTGTCAATCTTACCGAATAAATATCAATGAGGGTCCAAAGTTAGCCCTTAGCCATTAAAAATTAGTTAATGAGTTAATTAAGGTTAAAAAAAAAAAATTGTGAATTTCGTAGGACCTGTATTTTCTATTATAAAGAGAAATTTGCATAAATAATACAGCAAAAGAATGTGCCTCAACCTGCCGAAAGGGAAACCAGGTTTGTTGGCCATCTTAAACAGTTAAAGGCCAGCCAAAAACGATACTGTTTCAGTTTAGCTCTAGCAGTAAGAGCTACACGAATATGTCCATAATACTGACATATACAACAACAATGATAATATCGCTGAACAAAAAAAATATATGAGCAAAAATAAAGAAGAAGGACTAGACATCAGAATATTTCACAGGGGCTGGATCATCATCTGACCCAAGCAGCTCCACCCACTGCAGATCTCGCAGCTTCTCTTCAATACGTCCAATGCGGTCATTTTGCTGCTGCTGAACCTTAGTCATAGTAGTCATATCCTGTTTGATATGGTTAAGCTCAAATAACAAAGAAGAAGGAGAATTATGTTCCTTCATACTCATGAGGGCTGTTGCAAGAACAAATTTAAGGCGCCAATACATCTTAACAGTTTGCTGGAACAAAGAGACCCTACCCCTAGTACTGCCAAGATCATGCAGGAAATCCAGAGTTACTCACTGCTGTTGCATATCAACTTCTTCATCCAAACTACGTTGCTCCCATGCCTCAATTTGATTGCGAATAGGTGGAGGGGTCATGGTTGTATAAGAATTCACCAGATTCTCGACAACCTGTTCATTTGTTTTACGCCCCCTTTTACAAGAGCGCTCTGGGACCTTTGGTGCCTTACCCTTGCCTCTTGATTTACGAGCTGACAATGTGGACTTTGTCATAGTGGCTCCCTGAAATCCTATGAGAAAAAGATAAGCAGCAGAGCATAAATGTAAGGCAGATAATCTATAAAAGACAGGCCGACGGAACCAGTTGCAAGGCTTAACAGAAATACATATGCGGAGGACTGAATAAGAAGGGCCAGCTTGACGAAGGATGAGCCTCATGTGGAAAGAACTCGGCAGAATGCGACTAAGCCCACAGAGCCGACATGCAAAATAGCAAACCCCTGTCGTTGCGCTAACCAAACCGGGAAAAATACAAAGAAACAGACAGAATCGACATAAGCAATACGAAACCCCTGCCTTACCACAATGCAGCCTTTCATAATTGCTAGGAAAAGTAGTGCGATGATAGAAAAAATAGTTAAGTAAACCCACAACGAAATCCTTCCAAAACCATATGATACTACAATAATTGAAAGCAGGGCTCGTGCGACAAAGCAGCCTTCCATGATCGCCAGGAAAAGCAGTGCAATGATAGAGGTAAAAATAGTTAAGTAAAACCACATCTAAATGCTTCCAAAACCTTATGATACTACAGTAATTGAAAGCAGGGCTTCAGAAACAAGGATTAACCTCTTCATCTTTGTGTAAACAGCATGAGGGAAAAACAAATAAGACATCATTCAGCTTCGAGAAACCCATGGTATAATGCAAATAACGCACAGAGTTAAAAATGTGAAAGTGAGGCTATACATACCGAAACCCTATTAATAGTCGCTGGTAAGAGCTGGAAGCACCCATGATATACCCTCCTGCGCTGTAGCAAACCAGAAAACTAAATCAGAGCACAATACAAATGCGCATACAACCAACCTGGAAGAAGGAGTAAAGAGCCATCGCGTCGGCATGCAAAGGTATAATGACAAATGATCATGTCCTCATACGGGAGATCATGGTCGTAATGAAGATCTAACAGCCAGCTTAGGCAATAAAAGCTGCTGACGGTGGAATGTCTGGCCCGTACCCCGATCGGGGGTAATTAAGGTAAAATTTGAGTTACAAACTAGGCGTTATTTATTTTAATAATATATATCTAATGTTATTAAAAGAATAAACTATATTATAGGAAAATTATAATATAAAAATACATTATTGCGCCGAGAGGCGCTCTACAGCCCCGTATATAGGTATGTGCAGATGTAACGTGTGTAATGTAAACTTTTGATATGTCGGGCCTAATATATAGAGATGTGTAGATGTAATGTGTGTAATGTAAACCTTTGATATGTTGGGCCCAATATATAGAAATGTGTAGATGTAATGTGCGTAATGTAAACTTTTGATATGTCGGAGTGTATATAGATGTGTAGATGCCATGTGAGTAATGTAAACTTTTGATATATTTACCACTTTAATACCATGGGTTGAATACCATGGGCCAAATACCATATTTATAAAAGAGGTATGGTAAATAAATAAAATATAAATAAACCATATATGTGGTAAATAAATAAAAAGGCTTTTTATATTTACTCCATAATCCTATTTATGTTTATGAACATCAAAAAGTGGTTTTATTTAGGTGAATCTTGAGCTAAATGCCATGGGCCAAATTATTATTAATACATGCCAAAAAAACATTATTAACCCTAATATTAATATTAATATTAATATTAATATTAATATTAATATTAATTCTAATATTCACATTATTATATTACAATATTAATATTATTAAATTTCATTAATGTAAACTTTTGATATGTCCGAGTGTATAGAAATGTACCACTTTAATACCATGGGCTGAATACCATGGGCCAAATACCATATTTATAAAAGAGGTATGGTAAATAAATAGAATATAAATAAACCATAGGTATGGTAAATAAATAAAACATATTTTTATATTTACTCCATAATCCTATTTATATTTAGGAACACTCAAAAAGTGGTTTTATTTAGGTGAATCCTCAGCTAAATACCATGGGCCAAATTAAAGTACACTATATGTTGCCTATCTCAGGTAACAATAAACATGTAAATGTAAATGTAAAAATAATGTTTAAAATTTAACATTTAAAATTTAATATAATTAATCTAATGTCAGCCCTACTGAAAAATCACTTCTCTCCCTACATATATAAATTTAACACAGTGGGCCAAATACCATATTTTCTATTTCTCTTCCATTTTATATTGGAGGGGAAAGAGAGAGAGGGAGAGAGAAGAGAGATGGGGGAAGAGAGAGGGAGGTAGGAGAGGAAGGGAAAGAGAGGAGGAGAGAGGGAGGGAGATAGGAGGAGAGAGGGATGGATATAGAGATGGAGTTGGAGGGTGAGAGAGGGAGGGAAGAAGAAATACATAGAGAGAGCGAGAAGTGGAGAGAGAGATGGAGTGACAAGGGAGAAATAGAGAGAGTATGTGTATGTTTGGGGGTGAGATAAAGAGAAAAATAAGGAGAGATGGATGGAATGAGGGGAGAAGGAGAGAGGCAGGGATATAGTAACATAGTTGGAGGGTGAAGAGAGGGAGAGAGAGGGAGATAGAGAGAGATATATATGTGGAAGAGAAAGGGATAGAGGGGAAGGAAGAGAGATAGGATGTGAGAGAGTGGAGAGGGAGGGAAAGAGAGATGGAGTTGGAGGGGGGAGAGAGGGAAGATGATTTCTTGCACTTGATGCATTGATTTCAGTGTGGACGGTGATTTCTAATGTAAATTTTGATAGATCAAGAGTAATGTAAACTTTTGATATGGTGATTTCTAATCCTATTTGATTGCTTGCACTATATGCATTGATATCAGTGTAGATGTTGGTTTCTAATCTTATTTTCTTACTTGCACTAGATGCATTGATTTCATTGTAAATACAAATAATATCAAACTTCAAATCCAGAGTAATGTATTTACATAGGGAGCGAGAAGTGGAGAGAGAGGGAGTGACAAGGGAGAAATAGAGGAGTATGTGTATGTTTGGGGGTGGGATAAAGAGAAAAATAAGGAAAGATGGAGGGAATGGGGGGGGAATGAGAGAGGGAGGGATATAGTAACATAGTTGGAGGGTGAAGAGAGGGAGAGAGAGAGGGAGATATAGAGAGAGATAGATGTGGGAGAGAAAGGGATAGAGGGGAAGGAAGAGAGAGAGAGAGTGAGAAAGAGGAGAGAGGGAGGGAAAGAGAGATGGAGTTGGAGGGGGGAGAGAGGGAAGATGATTTCTTGCACTCAATGCATTGATTTCAGTGTGGATGGTGGTTTCTAATCCTTATTTTCTTGCACTATATGCATTGATTTTAGTGTATATGTTGAGAGAGAGAGAGAGTGTGTGTGTGTGTTTGGGGAGGAAAGAGGATTGGAAGGCAAAGAGAGAGAGAGAGAGAGAGAGAGAGAGAAAGAGAGAGATAATTGGATTGCAAAGAGAGAGAGAGAGAGAGAGAGAGGGAAGAGAGAGGAAGGACAAGAGAAAGGAGGAGAGAGGGAGGGAGATATAAGGAGAGATGGAAGGATGGAGATATGGAGTTGGAGGGGGAGAGAGGGAGGGAAGAAGGAATACATAGAGAGTGAGAAGTGGAGAGAGAGATGAAGTGACAAGGGAGATATGGAGAGAGTGTGTATATGTTTTGGGTTGAGATAAAGAGATAAAGAAGGAGATATGGAGAGAAGGAGAGAGGGAGGAATATAGTAACATAGTTGGAGGGTGAAGAGAGAGGGCAATATATATGTGGGAAATAAATGGAGAGAGAAGAAGAAAGAGGGAGGATGTGAGAGAGTGGAGAGATGGAGGGAAAGAGAAATGTAGTTCGAGGGGGGAGATAGGGAAGTAGATGGTGATTTATAATCCTATTTGATTGCTTGCACTATATGCATTAATTTCAGTATAGATGTTGATTTCAGTGTATAGGAGGAGAGATGGAGGGAAAGAGAGATGTAGTTGGAGGGGGGAGATAGGGAAGATGATTTCTTGCACTTGATGCATTGATTTCAGTGTGGATGGTGATTTATAATCCTATTTTTCTTGCACTATATGCATTGATTTTAGTGTAGATGTTGAGAGAGAGAGTAACATAGTTGTAGGGTGAAGAGAGAGGGAGATATATATGTGGGAAAGAAATGGAGAGAGAGGAAGGAAGAGGGAGGATGTGAGAGAGTGGAGAGATGGAGGGAAAGAGAGATGTAGTTCAAGGGGGGGAGATAGGGAAGTAGATGGTGATTTATAATCCTATTTGATTGCTTGCACTAGATGCATTGATATCAGTGTAGATGTTGGTTTCTAATATTATTTTATTACTTGAACTAGATCCATTGATTTCAATATAGATGTTGATTTCTAATATTATTTGATTACCTGCATTAGATGCATTGATCTCAGTGTAGATGTTGTTTTGTAATATTATTTGATTGTTTGCATTATGTGCATTGATTTTAGTGTTGACGTTGATTTCTGATTTGATGTAATTGGATGTACATTGATGGTACATTAATTTTAAAGTGACTGGATTAAGATTGTGCATTGATTTTAGTGTAAGCACACAAAATTATTAAAAATGTACATTAATATGATGATTTCTAATCATATTTGATTGCTTACACTAGATTCATTGATATCAGTGTAGATGTTGGTTTCTAATCTTATTTTCTTACTTGCACTAGATGCATTGATTTCAGTGTAAATACAGATAATATCAAACTCTGGATCCAAAGTAATGTATTTACATAGGGAGTAAGAAGTGGAGAGAGAGAGGGAGTGACAAGGGAGAAATAGAGGAGTATGTTTATGTTTGGGGGTGAGATAAAGAGAAAAATAAGGAGAGATGGAGGGAATGGGGGGAGAATGAGAGAGGGAGGGATATAGTAACATAGTTGGAGGGTGAAGAGAGGGAGAGAGAGGGAGATATAGAGAGAGATAGATGTGGGAGAGAAAGGGATAGAGGGGAAGGAAGAGAGAGAGGATGTGAGAGAGTTGAGAGAGGGAGGGAAAGAGAGATGGATTTGAAGGGGGGAGAGAGGGAAGATATTTCTTGCACTCGATAAATTGATTTCAGTGTGGATGTTGATTTATAATCATATTTTTCTTGCACCATATGCATTGATTTTAGTGTAGATGTTGAGAGAGAGTGTGTGTGTGTGTGTGTTTGGGGAGGAAAGAGGATTGGAAGGCAAAGAGAGAGAGAGAGAGAGAGAGAGAGAGAGAGAGAGAGGAAAAGATAGAGGAAGGTAGGAGAGGAAGGAAAAGGGAGAGGAAGAGAGTTATGGGGTAAGAGAGAAAATTGGAGGGAAAATTTTAATATCCCGGATGAGATATTTTAATTAAAAATGCAGAAAAATAACTAAACTTCACAATATGCCATAAAATTAATATTTACTCAACAGAAGATTCCATGTAAAATAAACCCATAAGCACTGCAATCTATCAACACATCAAACAGGAAGAATATCAGCATTTTATTATAGATAATAACTAGGGTTACAAATACATCTGACCCAAAGAAAGAGCTGAGACGGAGAACTAGCCACCAAGATGAGCTGCTACACTGCGGTGGCCTCAAAACTGAACTGCTGCACTCTCCCTCCAGCAACAGCTGTCACTGAACCCACTGAAGATGATGAAGCCCAATTTGAAGATCTGAATGATCCTCACACCAATCTCTGAAGCTCTGCGAAACTTCTGAGTGAAATCTCCTCAAGAGAGTTTGGTTTTCATCCAACACTCACAAATCACCCGAGGGTTTCCGTCTTGGGGCTACGGCTGAAGGAGAGAACCATGTCTCACACCTCTCATACAATAAAATGATATGATCCCAAATATATCCCTCAATGGCCTCCTCCCTTTCTTTTATAGATCTCTTGGAGCCTTCTAGAACATTATTTTATTATTATTTTATTCATGGAGCACTTTTCCCTCTTATTAAAATATTCCTTTTTAATGCAGAAAGAGTAAATCGGTTACCACGTCTCCTCCAGTCATTGAAACTCATGTACAACTATCCCATCATGGAGGTATCCTCGTCCCGGTTCCAATGAGCTATTACAATAAGGTGTTTTGTCATGTATTCCTCCTGGAATGCCACCATGAGTGTAATTAGCTGAGTTAAGCCCATAAATACAAGAATTTTCTGCTAAACTTAATGATTACATTACGAAATACAAGAATCATTTTTTTGAGATGGAAGATTACATGGGACGTAGCTCTATCCATATCCATTCAGAGGCCGAGGAACATGTTATTACCAAGAAAGAAACAACTGATGAGAAGAATCCAGAGATGCAATAACTCGTGTTCATGGGAATATTAACACGTTTGAAGACTACTTCGACAAAATTTCTTGTGTGGTTTGAAATGTCTAATTATCTACTTTAGTTGTGTAAAGTGAATGGATGATTGCCATGTTTTGGCATTTAGTCCATGTTACATCTCAATTTATGGGCCACAGTCAGTCTTTGACTAGTGGGAAAGTAATGTTGTTTGCTACAGCTCTCCAGGTTTATGTATGGAGATAAGTTATCTTGATAATCTTTTTCGTGCTATCAAAATATTTGGTTTCTGATGAAATTTCATATATATATATGTGTGGGGTAAAATTGCATTAAAATTGCATTTAGAATGTTATTTTTGTTTAGTAATTTTTATTTGTTTGTTTGCTAGGTATTTTTATTTGATAAGTAATGTGAGTCTTAATGTGAGTAGTTTCAGTAGTTAGGAACTAGAGAAATCAAAGTTGTTAAAATCAATAGGGGATAATTCTAGTTTTGGCTATACCAACCCTTAGCATGGTTGATTTTTTGTCTATGGAGTTTTAAATTGGTTACTTTTGCACTAACTACCTTAACAATTGCTCTAAACATAAAAGTTTGAGAATACATACATATATATGTTATATATAAACATAAAAAATTTAATTTATATGATAGAATAAATTTATAATTTATATTTATTATTATTGATTTTTTTGAAGGGTAAATTTCCATTGATAGAAAAACAAAGGGTTACATATTAGTATTTCTCTATGTAATTCTAGAGATAATGGAATTCTAGTCGAGGGAAAACGCAACAATAATGGATTCCAAAGAGTAAAATTGTTATAATACCTAAAAATCAGGACCCATATATAGCAGCAATTTACAATTCTTTGAAATTGGCAATTAAACCATACCATAAATCCAAATGGATATGGAAAGATTCTTTGTTGCCTCCCAAATCCATTGATTAGGAGGATTATGAAATTGATATCTTGGATACAAAAACTTGCAATATTCCTTTGCTAACTCGCCTAGAGGGTGTCCATGGCAACTTCCTCTTCAAACCCAAAATAAATTGAGATCATCAGAACAACGAGCATGTAATTGTCGATATACCCACCATCCCATATTCTACCCTTGGGAGTTGAAGTGAATGTTCACACAAGGTCGCATTAATAGCTTGCAAGGAGCATGTTGCCTCTGCCTCCTGTGTCATCGCTAGGTAGTAAGTGGTATCCTGCCCCCTCTTGGGCAACATATATCACCACATCCAAGGTTTATATTTATTATTTATATTTTATATTTTCATATATACAAATATTTTTATTTTTATTAAAAATGTAATATATATATATATATATTACATTTTTATTTTTCAACCCTTAGTCAAAAGTTCATGTAATAAAGTTAATAAAGGAAAAATAATACTAAGGTCATGAGACACGTATTCCAAGTTGAATGTTGAGAAAAACATCCTTGTGGGTGTTCATTTGGTTTATTATGGCTAAGGAAATTAGCAAAGGCATTGACACAGACTTTGGAAAGGCAAGATACATTAATTGACATTTTATTTACGAAAATAAATGAAATTAGGAGAAAAGGAAGGTGGAAGGTCATAGGATGCATGTGAGGAGGAAATTGAAGGAAAATAATGGAATTTGAAGAAAATATAGGCCTCATTAATAAAAAGGTTTATGAGGATCAACTCACAACTTTTTTCAATTTAGTTTTTGAGCTCTCTCTATCCTTTCTACTCATACTCTTGTACACTTAAAGATTTCTTGGAGCACTCTAGCATTAGAGGCAAAGAAAGGAAGAGTTGGATCAATCGACTACAACAAGATTACTTGGAGGTATTGAGTTGCATGTGTGATTTCCTTACTAATTCTGATATGCATGGTACACACATGTGTGTATTTGGTTCTCTTACTGTCATTGGAATGGGATTTTACAGGGGATACAGTGGGTTCAACCTTGCCTTGCCATTTCTAGATAGTCATGGTGTGACGGAGTTCTTTTACTTGGTTGAGTTGGTTTCCCGGACAGTTTTGGAACTGAGTGAGGTATTATGTTAGGCCTCAAGTGCACTTAGTTTTCTATGTTTCATGCTTAAATAAGGTTATAGGTGACAAGTTCCCAGTTCAAAACATATTACTAGAACTTGATGAGGAAGGAAAAATCATATTGGAACCTGAAGAAGTCACAGAAACAAGAACTTGACAACTAAGAATTCGATCAATTTTAGAGTATCTTATTAAGTGGAAGAATTCACCTGCTGAAGACTCCACATGGGAGGATGATAATTTTATACAGAAGCATCTAGAACTACTCAAGCATTTAGGAAAATACTTTTTTGAAAGAGAGGGGCATGTTAGGTCCGTATAATGCTAGCGTATCTATTTATTGTTACTATTGTGCCCATGTAATCCCCATATTGTTATTATTGTGCCTCATAGAAGCCCACTATTATTATTTTTGTGTCTCATAGAAACACACTATTATTATGGTTGTGCCCTTACATTATTATCGTTAGGTAGGCTATGATTATATTGTGACCCCTTAGAATCCTATATATAAAGGAGGTTTTTTCATTTGAGTCATCGAAGAATAATTAATTTATGTAATGTAAAGGAGGTTTCCCCCTCGAAGAGGATGAATTTTAAGTTTTTGATCTATATTTTCTTCTATTTTGTGAGATGGATGCATAACATTTGGTATCAAAGATTTGTATTCTAGGGTTTCGCTTCTTCAAACAAGACATCCTGGAATTTTTTCTATAAATTATTTTCTACGAATATTCAAAAGTTGAAATTGTAGCCACGTGGACGTGAGATATTAGTGAACCTCGTGTACAAATTAGGGTTCAATATATTTTCGGAGATATCATTTGAGGAAGTTAGGGTTTTTGCACGCTCTAGAATTTCACCTCGAACATGTGACTTAGGGAAAATTGTTATAACTTTGTTTTTAGGCATCGGATTTGAATTCTTTGAAAAGCGTCTCAAATTGAACATACAATAATTTATCATGTGCAAATTTCAGGGCCAAATATTGAAACAGTGACATGCGTAATTCCGTAGAACTTCACTCTACTAAACCAGTCTATAATCAAGACATCGTGGGACATTTGGCATAACTATATATTGAATAATCCAATACTGGTCTGACTGGTGGAATTAGAAAGATGATTTAGAGGGTTGCAATAGGAGTGAAATTCAGAACTTGGAGATCCAAAATTACAAATTTTTAACTATTGCAAGATCACGCCCTTAAAAGAAAGAAAAAGGTGTGTATTTTTTAAAAATTGCATAATTGTTTTAAAAAAATCAGTTTGAAGTGATTCCAAGGGAATATTTAAGCATATATATTAGTATTGGGTTTAAAATTCCTCACAAACAAAAAAATTCCACACCCATTAAACCCTCATTAAGGACTTCCAAAAATTGAATATAAGGGTAAATGATATTCATGAGGAGCATAGGATTGATGTCTTCATAGGTACTTTAAAGGATAACATCAAAAATGAGGTTCACCTTTGGGAACCTGATTTTTTGGAGAAGGCATTCAGGTTAGAAAGAAAAATTGAAAGAAAAATGATGGCACCTAGGAAGCTTACCACTCACAACTATAAATATGGAAGTGTTCCTACTCCTAGCCTTCCACAACCTACAAGGTTGAAACCATAAAAATTGGAAGAAAAAGGAGAAAAAGGGATTTTCTATAGTTGTGATAGAAAATACACTAAAGGTCATAGGTGTGCTGAGAAGAAATTATTTTACATAGATTGTGAAGAGGAGGTAGGAAAGGAACAATAAACTTCAAAAGAAGAGGATATACACTAGGAGCTAACCCGAGAGAAATAAGAAATGAATCCAAACATATCTTATAATGCATTACCACTCCTCAGACTATCAAGATAGTACATATCAAGAAGAAAAATGGAACAATGCTAATTGATTCGGGTAGTACCCATAATTTTATTCATTGTAAGATAGCCATGGAATTGAATTTCTTCTTATACCCAACACTAGAGTGTCAATTGAAGGTTGAAAATGGAGGAACTATGAATTTCTATGGAAAGTGCCATAATATCAAGCTAACCATGGGAGAATATGTATTTAATATTCCAATGATCTCCATTCCAATGGGTGGTGCTGATGTTGTAATAAGAGTCCAACATTTACAATCTTTTGGTACAATAACTTCTAATTTTCAAGAAATTTTCTTGATTTTTTTGGGAAGGAAAGGAAGTTGAATTAAGGTGTATCATAGGGAAACCGAGAAAGATAATAAACTCTAATGGCATGAAAAATCTTCTAAAGAAAGTACAATGGGGTGTAATTGCACAATTACACTCACTAGAGGTTCAACCATCGAAATCATCTATTTCTCTAGATCTCCAAAAAGTATTGAAAAATCATTCCAGGATATTTGAGACTCCAAAAGGCCTTTCACCTATTCGTGATCATAATCGTGCTATTCATTTGATTCCAGAAAGTGTTCTTACAAACATCAGGCCCGACATATCTCCCTATGCCCAAAAGAGTGAAATTAAACGTATAGTTACAGAAATGTTAGAGGCCGGTATAATTCAACCTAGTCAAAGTTCTTTTTATGCTCTAGTATAATTGGTGCACAAGAAGGATGGATCATGTCGCATGTGTCTAGATTATATGGATCTCAATAAGCTCACTATTAAAGATAAATTTCCCATTCCTATCATTGATGAATTATTATATGAATTACATGGAGAAATTTACTCCACCAAGTTGGATATTTGTTCAATATATCATCAAATTAGAATGAAGACTAAAGACATTATGAAAAAAACATTTAGAACTCATGAGGATCATTATGAATTTTTAGTCATGCCTTTTGGCCTTACCAATGCACCTTCTACATTTCAAGGTTTCACGAATTCCATTTTCAAACGCTTTCTTTGAAAATATGTGTTAGTATTTTTTGATGATATACGAATCTACAAGATGTCTTGGAAGGATCATGTTCAACATGTTGATAGGGTGCTCAAACTATTGGAGGAGAAAAAATTATATGCAAAAACCTCCAAATTTTCTTTGGAGTATAGGAGGTGGAATATATGGGCCATATTGTATCTCATGAGGGTGTTAAGGTAGACCCTAACAAAATTAAATCCATTAAGGAATGGAAAATACCCACAACCATAAAGCATCTGCGAGGATTTCTTGGGTTGACATGGTATTATCACAAGTTTGTTAAGAATTATGGGAGAATAGAAACACCTCTAACAAAAAATTACTAAAGAAACAAGCATTTTCTTGTACTCTAGAAGCAACTTTAAAGGCCTTTGAACATCTTAAAGAGGTAATGTGCCAAGAACTGGTCTTAGCTACACCAGAATTCACAAAAACCTTTATTGTGGAATGTGATTCCTCATGAAATGGAATTGGTGTTGTTTTAATGCAAGAAGGAAGACCCGTTTCCTTTTAATGTTGTCCAATCAAATGAAAGTATTTACAAAAACCTATTTATGAGAAGGAAATGTTGGAAATACTACATGCATTAAAGCAATGGTGACCTTACCTAGTGGGAAGACACTTCAAGGTAAAAACAAATCATGATAGTCTTAAATTTTTTTTGGAATGAATATTATCTTAAGAAGAGTAGCAAAAACGGGTCACAAAAATTTTGGGTTATGAATTTGAAATCATCTACAAAAAAAGGAAGAAAAATGTTTTTGCATATGCACTCTCAATAAATGATGATGATGCAGAAGAATTTCTTTGTGCCATTTCTACTATCCAACCAGATTGGATAACCAAAGCAAGGGATGAGCGGAAGAATGACGAAGAAGTGTGGACACTCATTCAAAAGTTGCAACAAGATCCCAGTACATATGATACATTTAGCTAGAAAAAATATTCATTATGGTACAAATTTCACTTATATCCGTGTAAGAATTCCCAACTCAAACAAAATATTCTTTTGGAACTGCACACCTCTCCGTTAGGAGGGAATTCAAGATTTTTAAAAACTTACCACAGGGTCAAGAAGGATTTTTTTTGGGATGACCTTAAATTTCTTATTCAAATTTTTGTGGCGGAATGTTTGGTTTGCCAAAAAAATAAGGTTGAGGCAAACAAAATTTATCCATTCCAATTCAACATTGGGAGGAGTTTCCATTGGATTTCATCATAGGTTTACCCAAGTCCAAAGGAAAGGGTGTCATCATGGTGGTAGTTGATAGACTTACCAAGTATGCACACTTTTGTCCATTATCTCATCCATTTAAATCCACTACAATTGCTATTGCATTTATGGAAACAATTCAAAAGCTACACGGAAACCAAAATATTATTGTAAGCAATAGAGATCCCATTTTCACTGGAATTTTTTGGACGGAATTATTTTCTTGTTTGGGTACTCAATTAGCTCATAACTCTTCTTATCATCCTATAAATGTTTGGAAGAATATCTTTGTTGATTTTTATATGATAACAAAACACAATGGGTCAAAACTGAGATAGTGAATAAATGTTTGGAAGGATATATTTGTTGATTTTTATATGATAATAAAACACAATGGGTCAAGTGGTTACCTCTATTTGAATGGTGCTATAACACTTCCTTCCATACTGCAACAAAATTGACCCCATTTATGGCACTTTTTGGATATCATCCATCATCCATCACATCATGTTCAAGAGAAAATTCTAAGGTTCAAGAAATGTAAGATCACATCGAGCATCAATAGCAAGTTCTCCAACTCTTAAAGAATAACCTCAATTTGGCGCAGAATCGAATGAAACAACAAGAAGACCAACATCACAATGAAAGAATTTTTGATGTAGGTGACTGGGTATTTTTACAACTACAAACATACAAACAAATGTCCTCAAGAAAGATAGGAAGGATACTGAATTATCACAAAAGTACTATGGTCCTTACAAGGTTTTGCAAAATATTGGTACTATGGAAAACAAACTGGACCTTCCCGCATCTTCTTGAGTGCACCTAGTTTTCTATGTTTCGTTCTTAAATAAGCTTATAGGTGACAAGCTCCTAATTCAAACAATATTTCTAGAACTTGACAAGGAAGAAAAAAACATATTAGAACCTGAAGCAGTCATGGAAACAAGAACTCGACAACTACAAAATTGATCAATTTCAGAGTATCTCGTCAAGTGGAAGAACTTACCTATTGAAGATTCCACATGGGAGGATGATAATTTTATACAAAATCATCCAAAAATACTCAAGCATTGAGGACAATACTTTTTTGAAGGAGAGGGGCATGTTAGGTCCCTATAATGCTAGTGTAGCCCCCTTATTGTTATTTGTGTGCCCATGTAGTCCCCATATTGTCATTATTGTGCCCCATGGAAGTCCACAATTGTTATTATTGTATCCTTACATTATTATTTATATGTAGGCTCTGA
The DNA here is from genome assembly GCA_034641835.2 of Pinus albicaulis. Taxonomy (NCBI): domain Eukaryota; kingdom Viridiplantae; phylum Streptophyta; class Pinopsida; order Pinales; family Pinaceae; genus Pinus; species Pinus albicaulis. Next base: position 874,775,408 of record CM076575.1, on the reverse strand, counting down.
TTATATTGTGACCCCTTAGACTCCTATATATAGAAAAGAGGTTTTTTCATTTGAATCATCGAAGAATTATTCGTTTATGTAATGCAAAGGAGGTTTCCCCCTCAAAGCGGTGTTGTATTATTACAACAATTCCCCATTGTCCAAGTAAATTAGATTAGAATGGATAATAGGCACCCTTTAATTTTTTTTAGGTTAAATATTTATTTTTAGAAATATAACTTAAAGATAGGATTTTATTAGGTTAAGTTTTAATTTTCTTTAAACAATAAGAAAAACACATAAAAGAACCCACAAAGAAAAAGGGAAAAAAGCAGGAAGAAAATAGCAGTGAAGTTCCGAAATAGTGAAATTGTGAATACAGAATCGCCGAAATAGAGAAACGTCGAAAAAAGAGTAGTGAAGTTACGAATTGTGAAACGTCGAAATGCGAAGTAGTGAAACCAGTCACTTAACAGATGCTGATATTGCATTTTGCCATCTGACATACCTCGATATCGCATCCCGTATAAATTCATCGCAATATAGCACTTCACATTTCGTAGATTTCTTTGAAGCGTTATAACTCACCAACTACTGAAATCGCCGATCAATAGATCCCAATGTGATGACATCTATCAAAATCACACGAACCCATGCTTGTCAATTTAATGTTAATTTAGGTGTTTTTTTTATCTCGAGGCTGGTAATAGATTTGTAATTATTTAAAATTTAAATACCAAGAATTTCCCCTTATGCATGAGTTAAGTTGGCAGGACAGTTAATATCGTTTGAAGTGATTTCAACTTATCCTCTTTGGTTTTCTTTTCAACAAGGTAATTCCAAACACTAAGGCATAAAATAATTTCAAGGCTGATTAAAGCACAAAGGAAATCCTCCACCCCATCACTGTTAGTCATACAACAAGAGGAAAACAACGAAATGGCTCCCCTAATCTCGGATACTACATGCAACCTAGCGATTGGTTCTTCAAGCTGGGAAGTGATCTATCAGTTGTTTGAGAATGAGAAACTGCAAGTAATTCTGGACAGAAAAGATGTGGCCAGCAACACTTTATCCAATGATTCAGAATCATGGACGGAAACTACTAATTCTTTTCTTCACAAAATTGCTTCTCGTCCTAAGATGTTTCAATATACCGATTTAATGAAATGGGTGTTGTATAATGTAGATGTCAGAGATAGGAAATTTTTTACTAGAAGGAGAACTGTCATTGGCTCTATTAGGCCATCATATTTGAAGAATATGTATAAACTGTCAGGACCCCATGAGAGATATGACGCAAAATTTCTTCAAGAGTTCATGTAGGAGAATGACCATCCTGCGACTGTAATTAAATAATGGATAAAAGATCCTAATCGGAATAAGCACAACGATAAGGGTATGTATTCAATCGTCTCTCTTAAAAACCCATTCTCTTAGATAGTTGTTATGATGTGTCGTCTCTTTGGATATGTAAAAATGACTAAGTTTAAAGAGAATTAGACACCCTTGGTAGAAATAGCCTTTGATGGCTATATTCTAGATTGGGCTATTATTCTTTCTGATAATTTGATAATATATATCACAACCTATAGATAAAATAGAAATTCCCCACCCAATGTAGTCTCTCCTTTTTATATGAGTTCCTATATCTTAGACATAGTCTGTTTTTCCTTTGAATTTTCGTCATTAGGATGGAAATGGACAAGAGAAGTAGAAACCCCCATATACGTATAATTAGATTTCTTGTGGGAGTCAAAATATCACTCTCATATGTTCAGAATATGCAATGATGTAATGCTCCCTGTCTTCCAAGTCATTTTTTGAAAGAAAAATCCCTAGAGTCACCCCTAAAGCTGCCAATAAGAGTCTTAAGTCTATAGGTAGGTGGTTTGGTGAAGAAAAATTTACATACATTTGTATTTTTGGAATTTATGCCCATCCTCATATTCTAACCTTACCAGAAAAAAAATTTGGCCAAAGAAATTGCTTATCAAACAGTTGCTAATGGTTTGACAAAAACCCTGAAAGATGCCAAAAATACCGTTTGGCCAACTTTGCCTTTTTCCTGTGGTTCATATGCACTATAAAATTTCAAGCATGCATGTCTTGAAATTTATCTATTAAAACATTTTAATTTTCCAGTGTTACCCAATAGAAATTATGATTCCTATGGTATTTCTCAAGAGATAATGAATTAGGTCAAGCTGTGAGCATTTCCAAGCGAGCCTGATAGATTTGATGATATGTTTGAATCAATTTTTGAATTTTCAACAATTCAACAAAAGGAAACTGAAAGGTTCAGCCCAGAAGATTTTTTAAGATTAAAAATGTATCGAGAATAGGGAAATTCCCATTTTCCAGATTATTTGTTTCACAGACCAGAAACAAAGGCAGAACAAGTTATAGTTACAATGACTTCTTAGGTATTAATACCATTTCAAGAAGTAGAAATCCTAAATGTTCAACAGGATGATAAATTCATCCAAAATTGGGAATATTTTGAGAAATCAATATCTAAGACTAATATCCCTACCACTCAGAATGCCATTTAGTCCGAAAATGTGCCTATTGTGGGTGCTACAAGTTCCATAACTCATGCAGATGAGCCAGGTGTGCAACATGTTTCTATTGATATAGACAACTCCAAGGATCAGGAAGAAATTAGGGAAACCTCATTTTCTTCAAAGTTTCCAAAATTGTTCTTGAGAAAAACCAGATCCAAGAACACAATGATATAGAGGAGAAACTAGAAGATACATCATCCCAAGATATGGAAATCATCCGAGTACTGAAATAGTCCTAAAAAATAAATAAATACCTCCATTGGACGTATTTTATAGTCCAATACACAAGGCTATCATGACCAGGTTAAAGAAGAAGTGGAAGATGGAAGAATCTCCAGAACTTCCTATAGATGCAGAACTAATGCGAGTCCTTTGGAAAGGAACTCAATCAACTCCAGGGAAGGAACTTAACAGATTATCTCAATTTGTAGGTTCTTATGAAAATGAAACCATTGATAAGACAAAAGAAGTTGAATCATTATTTATAGAAAAGGATAAAAAAATTTCTCAAATGGAGCAATTCTTCTCTAATGAAAAGCAAAGGATCAAGTAGGAGCTGCTATCAAGCATCAATAATATACAACACGAGTTTGAAGGTCTCAAACTCAAACTCGAAAATGAGATTAAAGAAAAGGATCAAATAATTCATCAATTGTAGAAAAGGATTGAAAATCTCTAGGAAAAGCCCAAAATCAATGAAGTAAAGAAAGAAGCAACAGGGTTGGAAGCATTACTGACAACACAACAAGAAGTTTTCTATCAAAAGTATAATAAAAATCAAGAGAAAGTTACGACCAATGATCAATTAGTCACTCATATTTCTAATCTGAGAACTTATTATGAAGAAATTGATGATAAGATGTCAAAATACATAGATTGATAAGAGACTGCACAGGGTAGAGCGATCGATATCCCTCGTCTTGAATAATCAATCAAAGATATAATTTTTGGAGATTGGAATGTTAAAATGAAAAGTGTTGAATTAGCTATTATCAAAGCTAAGAATTTATCTTCTGCATCTCTTAGTATATAAAAGATTATCTTCTTCAAGACAACTTGATTCATGAAGCATCAAAAGATACTGTGCCAGATATCAGTTTCTTGAAGAAATATTGGCAAGAGACATCAAACATAAAATCTCTTGACATAGAAAATATGACAAGGTTAAATATGGATATTTACTGGTACATGTTGATTAAGCCTCATAACCAATTGATAATGTTAAGGTGCCTCTCCAATGTAGCAACTCAGCTTCTTCCAGCACCAAACGATGCAATATTCACGGGACAGATTAGATTGCAACCGATTCATCCCCCCCAGCTTGAACATATGATCAAAGCATGCTATCTCAAATACCCACTAGAGAGTGAAACTGGGAAATAGTCATAGACTGTTACAACTTATGCAGTTTATTTTCCTAGTTTATAGTTTTATAGTTTAGAGTAATATTAGAGACTTGTTTTACAAGTCTTCTATTTTTGTAATATTAATTAGTATTTAAACCCCTTTCATGCATTTAGAAAGGGGTCCAGAATTTTGAGAAGAATACTTTTGGAACTTACACTACTGTTTGAACGAATGTTATCTAATTGAAAGTATGAACCTTGAAGCTATCTTTTCATATCTAAAGCTATGATGCAATGGGTACTATTATCTGTGTATTGATTGTTTTATGTTTCTGAAATTTTGGCAAACTAATTTCACTCTATTAGTTTCATTCTGATAAGCATTGAAGTGATATATTTTCTTATTACTATTGATATAATATAATGAACGATATGTTATTAGATGTGAGACTTAGTGATATTTTATGTGATTAATGTTCTTCATCAACTAAATCAATTAATTTGATTTAGTTTCTTAAATGTTCTTATATTCATTAAGTATGCAATGATTTATATTATTTCATGCTTCTGAAATTCTATGCCCTAATCATAGAAATGAATCCAATTTGGGGAAGTAGTTATATTTAGTTTTAATTTATGTTATCATTGGAATAAATCACCCCACTAGTGTGATTTATATAGGAAACTGGTCCCTTTATCCCTAGTCGGACACACCCTTTCAATAGAAAAGGAGTTGTTTTAAGCTCTCGACTAGGTGGAATCCCTAATGTTGAGGAAGTCACTTTCCAACCTTCAACAAGAGGATAGTTTTTAAGTCGTTGATCTATATTTTCTTCTATTTTTTGAGCTGGTTGCATGACATGGTCTCGGGAAAATTCCCAAAGGCCTAGGAATCCCTTGAATTGTAATGGCGAGATACATGGTAAAGCTTGAGGGTGGAGACAAGAAAATTCCTAAAGTTATTGATGAATAAATATAGAGGCATCCATGCTTGTTTAGGCCTAGTAATCCCTTGAATGGTTTTGGCGGGATTACAATAAAGCTTGGTATTTTATGTTTCCTTGTTTGGGCCTAGGAATCCCTTGACCGGTATTGATGGTATACACGGTAAAGCCTAGTTCTATAGATGAGGGTTTCGGGCCTAGGAATCCTTTGACTGGTAATGGCATGATACACGATAAAGCTTGAGAAGACCTAGTTGGTTTTGTTATGAGTCCCACATTCATGCTTGGAATATGGCACGGGGGTGATTGGTTGAAAGAAAGATTTGGTTCAACCCATACTATGGTCGGGTGGTACATGGAAGTCCCTAACTTGGTTGGATTTTGCATATGTTAATACGATCTCTTTTCCATTTTATTTCATGAGTAAATGTACTTGCTATTATGTGGATTTAATGGTTGTTCTATCATTGTTATTATTCTAGTTATATATTGGTTATAAGCATTAGAGAAATTTTGAGGTCTAAAATGGGCCTCCTAAGAAAAATGTACAACCAAAATAAACTTTATAAGAACCAATAGGATTCAAGATGATTATGTCAACCATGAGGGATGATTCACCATTTTTGGGGTAAAATATATATATATATATATATATATATATATATATATATATATATATATATATATATATATATATATATATATATAATAAAGAAAGCGTCTTTTCAACTTGTATTTTCAAGTTATCTCCCTAAGGTTTTACTCAAATTTCAAGAGGAAGTTCTCGTTGGATGCAATATTTGATTCCTCATCCAAGGAGTATGCATGTTTCATACTTTCGATGGACCCCGTTACAAGAAAAATGAGAAATACATGAAAAATTGTGATTGCAATCACGTGTTTTCATGTATTTCTCATTTTTCAATTAGAAGTGTCCATCAAAAGTATGCAACATGGGTACTCCTTGGATGATGAATCAAATTCTGCATCCAACTAGTGTTCCCAATCGAAATTTGAGTAAACCCATAGGGAGATAAGTTGAAAATACGAGTTGAAAATGCAGTTTTCTCTCTTTTCGCTCTAAAATTTTATGATGTAATCTAATATTATTTTATTATTTCAACTATTATTTTATAATTTCCTTAGGAGGCCCATTTTAGACCTAAAAATTCCTCTAATGCATTGTTTTTTGATAGTCTTTAGTTATGGAGCTCATCATGTTTCGATTAGTGGTTGCATGGTTTTATGAAAAACTTTAGCTATGGATAATGCAACTATTATGAGAGGGCATCAAATCTTCTTGATGATTCTAAGATAAGTATGAGATCCATATGTTTAGATATGTAATTGTGACCTGTAGAATACATGTTCATGATGTGTTTGAAGGAATGTCTGTCATGGTTAGGCATGTATAAGTCAATTTCTTGTCTAAGTTTTACATGGAAGGTTCCATTAAATTTTGGGAAGTGGTCTGGAGACTGGCCCTAAAAAAGTGCCTCAGATCTCACGGTCACATGCATTGAACTAGGTGGAAAAAATTGCACTCACTCCCTTGTAGGCTTATGTATGAAACTCGAGAGTTGCAGTCGAATTCAGACAATGTTGTGACAATGTCTGGGATCCCAAATCAGTGAGAAAGAGGCTTAGCTCAGGTTTTACACACCTTGAAGGGTGGTTTTCCCTTGGGGGTCTTGTAGCACCTAAGGGAATTCAATAAGGTTTTGGTTTTGTTGATTCCACTTCCTTAAGGTGATCTAAAAGGTTAATTCATATCATAGTAACTATTCATCATATATTTATCTTGGAGGACTGGTAATATTGGGTAAGTGTGGGAGGAGGGTGTTACATATTTAACATGTTTTATAATTATTTTATATTTATAAGTATGGAAATTATTGTAAATATAAATTATTTTAATTAAAGTAAAATTTGAAAATCCTTGATGGGGGTGTGCACTCAAATACACATGAGGTAACCGGTCAGACAAATGATTTGACATAGAGTCCAACCAATGGGATTAATGGTTTGGAAACGTGTTGAGGTTATGAGGGTAGGCTGCCCCAAGTGGCAGAGGACAAGAATAATCAAGAAGGGGGCTATGCTCGATTTATATGGTGATTGGAGGTCCATGTGAATTTTCTTCTTCTTGGTTATGGGAGTAAGGTGAAAATGGAGAGGAGCAGTGATGTATGAAAAAATTATCCTAATTTTCATGCAAGCTCAAACTATTAGAATTGAGTGTGTCTTCAGAGAGTGAGATGGGAGCTTGGTGGCGACGACTGTCTTCTATCCTAGTGGGAGGGAGGTTTGGGATCTCGATGTTCTTACCATTTCAAGTGGCTCGGTAGTCTCTGCATCACATGCCTTCCTTAAACCTCTTATGTGTGACTGGGAGAAGTCTCGAGATGACCTAAAATATTTTTAGGTAGTTTTGTTTTCTTGTGCCCTAATTTACTCATGGGGTGGTGGTCGCCATAACTTTGTGGTATTTTTTCCTTAGGTTACTAAAAGGATTTTGACTTAGCTTCCAATGCTTGGGGGTTAGGGGGTGGTGTGAGTTGCGTGGGAGCTCTACAATAGTGGATACAACTATGTCTTGTGGGTGTTGGATAGAAAGGGGCCCAATGAATTTCTTCTGGCCACAGATGAAGGAAGCCTCAATGGGGCATGTAGGTCAGATTACTCTCTATAGTGTTGGATCGGGGTGTAGTGAGTGTGAGGGGAATGACATATAACTGGGCTAGCTCAATTCAACAACGCAATCATGCAATGAAAAAGGAATAGGCCAAGACATGGAGCCAACTAACGGGCCAATTGAAAGGAAGGGAAACAAGAGGTGAATACTGTGAGGAGGAGGGTGCCCTGATGGAAGATAAGGTGGCTGAAGAGTGGCCCCAGTCACCAAGTTGTGTCGAACAACCTCCAAAAATGCACTCCATCATGAAACATTTGCATGGCTTTAAAACCATCCTGCATATCCTCTAAGAACAACGATATGAGGACCAAAATGGGGTAATTGCATACATCAATGATTTTCATTTTCATGAAGAAGGATTTTGGAAATGCCTAGCCTTTGTCCATCATAACCAACACCATGTTAATGAGGGTTTGGAAAAATAAATGCTAGACTAAATCACATAGATTTTCATGTCCATGAGGGGCATGGTCCACTAAGGACCTCGGGTAATGTTTGAAAGACAAAATCCTCCTATGTAATTGTGATGACAGTTGGTAGTTTTTTGGTTCTCGTAGTTTTCTAGGCATTAGAGTGTGTTTGTTTTTTGGTGTTTTGTAGAAATCATTTTTTGTTCTCAAAGTATTACACACCTTTTTCGGCCGATAAATTGGTTAGAGTGAGGCTGAGAGGGCTAAGAAATACCTGATAATTTGTACTCCTTTTTTGAGAAATTAATATAAGAATTTGACAGAAAAAAAAAAAATGAAATTTTTTATTATAATTGATTTTAAAATAATAATAATAATAATTAATAATATATTTTTAAATATTAGGCATCAGAATCATGTAAAAATGGAGAGAAACAAACATCTATAAATTGAATTTTCAACACATTCCATTTTTTATTGATAATCTATTTTAAGGTTTTTCAACAACATAAGCTTCAATTGACATGGGGAGATTATTAAGTTATTTTATATTTTTTGTTTTTTTATTATTATTTATAAATTGTATTATTCAAAGTTAAATTTTATAAATTGAGATAGGAATATTTTAAAATTATTTTATATTTTATGCTTTATATATATATATATATATATATATATATATATATATATATTGCTATATTGCTATGTGGTTTATGGATCTTAGAGATCGATAAATATTACATCCAAAAAATGTTTGTACCAAGCATATTCAGCTCAACCATGTAGCATAATCTCAAGGGTCTCGAGAGAATTGAGCCCATGACCTCTCAATAACAAATGTGACTTATGATAGGGACTTGACCAATTAAGCTAACTTTCGAGGTGAAAGTTATTTATAATTCATATTATTCAAAATTAAATTTTATATAACTAAATAATTAGCAAAATGGACTCCAATCAATGAAATTTCATTGTTGATATTGTTGGTATAACTAATGATCTTACTCTTAAAACTAAACCTAAGATGTATTTTAAAACTATGAATTATGGTATATACTAATATGTTTTAAATTGACATACATATATAAAAGTTGTGATTTATTGAGATTATGTTAGCATGCATTTTAATTTTGAAATAAGGTTTCTAAATTTTTTTTTTATGGAATAAAAAAAATTTGTGGATTGGTGAGATTTAACAAAAGAGAATATTCTTCGTTGTGTTCAAAGATAAAGGATGAAATTAAAATTTAACCTTAATATTGGATGTTGATCAAATTTCTTTTATTATTTTATTTCAATAATAACACATAAATTCTTTATAAACATGTGTCGACCCTTGATTTTCATTACTCATTCAACTTTAACCTTAATCTTTGATGTTGATCAATTTTTATTTGCAATATTAAGGATGAAATTAAAATTTAACCTTAATATTGGATGTTGATCAAATTTATTTTATTATTTTATTTCAATAATAACACATAAATGATTTATAACTATGCATCGACCCTCGATTTTCATTACTCCTTAAGTTATCCATATCAGTTGCCCATATCAATTTCTTCATTCTATACTAATTACATTTCATGCTCGTAGATGTATGCATCATATGTATTCTGTATTGCTTACAATTCATGCTCACAATTCTTGGTGTTAATGACATGTTTTATAATCAACCTATTGTTATGTGTAGATCTTGGATTTAAAGGTTCACTATATGACATGCAAAAAAAAAGTTTAAGAAAGTTCTCCATGGTGTCTTGTAGGTTTGATTTCCTAGGTTTGTCGAGGTTTGATCTTCCAAGTTGTTTTGCTTTCAACTTGGTTGTGAAGAGTGATTGTTAGAATTTTAGGATACATGCTTTAGAAGTAATATATATATATATATATATATATATATATATATTCCCAATAATACATGTGGGATAAATGTAATTTCACCTCTTTATATAATAAACTATCTTCTGTCTCTAAGGAGAAATTTGGGTCCCTCAAAGGCAGACAAATTCATGATGCTATATGGGTGGTATAGGAAGGAATTCATAGTATTAAAATTCACAAACTAAAGGGGGAAGTTGTCAAGATAGACTTTTCTAAAGACTACAATAGGTTCAACTAGCTATAAATTAGGCTTATGCTGACCCATGTTCACTTCAGTTTTCCCTCTATTATATGGATAATGAGCAATCCTCAATCGATGTATTTTGCAGTATTAATCAATGAATTTTATTTTTATTTTTTTCATGCATGGAGGGGCCTTTGGCAAGGGTTCCCACTGTCACCTCTCCTTTTTCTTGTGGTTACAGGAAGACTTAGTAGGTTGATGGATGAAGCAAATCAAAGAGGAGAGTTCAATGGTACGATCATTACAAAAATGCACGCTATAACACATCTTCTTTTTGTTAATGATGCTTTTTTGTTTTGTTTTTGTAATGGATCCACAAGAGATGCTGACAAATTTACTAAAATTTTAGGCCTATTTGGGAAAGCTACATGAATTATTGTAAATGATATGAAATCAATAATATCTATTCACAATTTAGATGACAAAGAGCTCTATCACATGAGGGAAAAGTTTCCTTATGAGCTTAAGTTATTAGATGAGGATCTAAATACCTATGATTATAACTAAAACCAAATAACTACTGTAAGGGGGACTGTAGTTGGCTATGGAAAAGTCAGGAAAACACTGAAGACCTGGAGCCATAGGTGGTTGTCAAGGGAAGGTATATTCGTCATGGTCAAATGTGTACTAGAGGAAATCCCATTCTATCAGATTCTCTAACATGGATTCCCAAAAGAAACCTCGAAAAATTATTAAGGTTATATTTCAGGTTCATGTGGGTAGGTCATAGTGATCAATAAATACTCCCTTGGGAAATATTTTAAAGGATTGTTTCCCCCAAAGCCTTGGGAAGATAAGGATTAAAAAAAAAATCTTTCTAAATCCCTTGTTGTAGAGTGTGGTTGGAGTTGATGGCCACTTAGAGTCTCTTAACACTCGCAAGGAAAATTTTAAGGATGGAAATCTATTTTAAAGTTTAGAAACCTTGGTGAATCTTATTAGTCCCTAATATGAAAATTGTAAAATGTTTAGTGATATTTTAATAAAAATATTCAAATTTCTAATGATTTTATATAGTCTTTATAAAATTTTGGTGATAGTCTCTATAAATTTTTGGCGATTTTAAATGTGAAATAATTTTATCATATAAAATATGGGCAAATCAATTTTAGGAAAAATGGAAATTATTGATTTTTTTTTTAGAAAAAACATGGAAAATTAGCCCATATACAAATATTAGCCCCTAAAATTTTCCTTGGACACTAGTGGTTACTCAAAAATACATTGCTCCCAACTGCGGGTATATTCTTCTCAAACTCAAAATTGGTGATATCTAGAATTTAAGTCCAGCTTTGTGAAGTTTTTTTCTTGTTGCAACTCATCCAGTAAATCATCAATCCTGGGTAGGGGGTGCCTATTCATATGCATGATTGTTTTCAACGCCATGTAATCAATGAACATAAGCCAAATCCCATGTTATTTTATCACTATGATAATGGGTGACCCAAATGTTGACATACTCGGTCGAATGACACCTTGTTCGAGTAGCTATTGCAACTATTTATTCAAGTCACTTGATTCTATAATAGATTACCTATAAAACCCAAAAAATGGGGGGTTCAAAATTATGTAGATATCATGCCCCACTTCCCTCTTGGGTGGTAACCCTTTAGGCTCCTGGAAAACGTCCCTGTACGCCTATAAAATATCTTCCAATTGTTGTTTTTTTTCTTAGTACACACTGCTAGAGCTACATTTTCTCTCACTAACTATTTTACAAAATGATTTTCTCTTAAAAACAATCAATTATACTTCTTTCTAGAACTGATATTTTTCTTGGCTTTACTGGAACTTACCAGCAAAATTTTCGACTTGCCTTTGTGCACATTTATAGTGAACAATTTTCCATCCTTAAAAAGTCAACACTGATAAGATCTTCACATAAATATTACATCCCACATTTTCATGTAGGGACTTCGAAACAACACTCCACATACATCAAGGGGAATTACATCTAGTTCTACTTCATTAATACAATCAACATTAATAGAAATTTATTTTTGTGCTATTTTTTTACCTTTAACTTTGTATCCTTATCTACCCATCCCAATGGATATGAGCTTGGATGATCATAAACTTCCAATCCCACTTTGTTGACCTATATATGCTGCAGTGAGATTCACTTATGATCATGAGGAAAACACAGAATTAACCTTTGTATTATTGACCTGTACCTTTATTTGGAGGATTGTGGTTATTTTTTTCTCTTCTTATTGTCGAAGGATACTCGGATTCACCTCCTTTTCAACTTATGTATAGATGATATTCTCATTGACGTCCGAGCTGATTTCAACCTAGTTGCTATGATCAATGGCCATGATATTCTTCTTCTTATTATCTTTATTTTTTTTCTTCAGGTTAAGCTTTAGATGCAACTTCCGTCACTTCTCCACTTTATGACCATTAATGTTACAATGATTGTAGTGTTTGCTAGGATCCTTGCACTTATGTGTTGTGGCATCCATATTTTTATCTTCCCCCATATCCACATCTTCTTCCCCTCCTTGGAAGTGCCTTGGTGCTCCTTTTACTTTGATCCACTTGATTTCCCTTTCTTGTGGCATATGTTCTCTAAGTATTGTGCCTATACACAAAGCTTGCCCACTTATCTAGGCTTAAAAAACATCAATTTATTCTGCAGATGGATGTGTAGACTCCCCATATTCTTAAGGGGTACAGTTGGTTTCTATGGATATATACCCAACATTATGGCCATATTTCTCAAAACTATGGTCTACTCCTATACTATTTGTCATTGTTTTTCCCTAAACTAGTGCCATCAAATCCATTGGTCCTCTACATGTTCAATAGGGTTAAATTGTGACTTTATGATGGTTTTAAAATATTATTACTTATTCATTGGAGGATATTCCTCCAACTTCAGGGTCTCCGTGTAGCTTTCCCACTAAGATAGGACATAACCCTCTAATTTCAAATGTACAAATTTAATCTTATATTTTTCCTCTATATGATGAACACTAAAATAAATTTCTAATTGTAGAAACCAATGATTTATCTTCAAAGCATCAATCTCACCTTGGTACATTTTGACATCGAACTCCCTTCACCTTCTCTTGGGTGTTTGTTAGGTCCCTATAATACTAGTGTAGCCCCTTATTGTTATTATTAGTATAGCCCCATTATTGTTATTTTTGTGCCCATGTAGTCCAAATATTGTTATTATTGTGCCCCACAGGTGTAGCCCCATTATTGTTATTGTTGTGCCCATGTGGTCCCCATATTTTTATATTGTGACCCCTTAGACTCCTATATATAGAAGGTAGGCTTTGTCATTTGTATCATCCAAGAATTGTTCATTTATGTAATGTAAAGTAGGTTTCCCCCTCGAAGAAGTTGATTTATAAGACATTGATCTATATTTTCTTCTATTTTGTGAGCTCGTTGCATAACATTTGGTATTAAAGCTTAGGATTCTGGGGTTTTGCTTCTTCAAACAGTTCATCTTGGAAATTTTGTTATATCTCTTTTATACGAAGTTTCAGAAGCTGGAATTCAAACCCTATGGAGTCAAAATACCAGTGAACCTCGTGTACGAATTTTAGATCTTGGTTCACTATATTTTTAGAGATATGATATGAGGAAGTTAGGTTTTTTTTGCAAGCTCCAGAATTTCATCTCAAAAAATTAACCGAGGGAAAATAGTTATAACTTTAATTTCATGCATCATATTTGAAATATGTAAAATTTGGTTGAAAGTGCATGGAATTTAGCTTGTTGTACATCAATTTCAATGTTAAAGGTTGAAATAGAAACACGTGGCATGTCGTACAAGTTCGCTCCACTGAACCAGTCCATAATTAGGTCATTGTGGGAGATCAGAGATAACTTTACCTTGAAGAATCTAAATGAGGTATGACCTGTGGTATGGGAAACAATACCGAAAGTGATACTACATTACTAAAGTTAACATCTTGGAGATATGAAATCACATAGATACAACATTTTCAATATTGAGCTCCCAAAAGAAAGAAAAATGTGTGTATTTTTTTTAAAATTGCATAATGTTTGTTTGAAAAATCAGTTCGAACTCATTCCAATGGCATATTTGAACATAGATATCAGTATTGGGTTCTAAAATTCCTCCCAAAAATAATTCCACACCCTTTAAGCCTAAAAAATCTCTACTATGATGCATGAAGAGGAATAATTGCAGCATGATATATCAAAATTACGAGACCAAGTGCAACAAATTTTGCTCTCACAAAGAGCAACCAAAGGTGAACTAAAAGGCAACATGGGTGGTTTAAAGGAAGACATATAAGCTAAGATGGATGGTTTGAAGAATGGAATGGAAGCTAATATGGATGGCATTGAAGCTAATATTGATGCTATAGAAGCAAAAATTGAAGGTTTGAAGGAAGGTTTAAAAAAGTTGCTACAAGAAAAGCTTCCTAATGGAGAAAAGGTAGTAGAGGAAAATCACGATGAGAACAAAAGAAATGTTAATCATGATTTCATATACTTTAACTTTGGATTTAAGACCCACCATATTCCAAAGATTGATATGAGAAAGTTTGATGACAATGATACCATAACATTGATACTACAAATGATGCAATATTTTGATCTCCATAATGTGAAAAACACACAAAAGGAACACATTGCAACTTTATCTTTAGAACCCAATCGGTGTGTATGGTATCGATGACTTTTCTCTCGTAAAAAAATTGTCACTTGGTTACTTTTTATGAAGGAAATGATAGCACATTATGAGGATACAAAGAGAAAAGACTTCTTTAGCCAGTAAATAAATATCAAACAAAAGGGTTTAATGATGGAGCATAGTGAGGACTTCCATAATTGAATATAAGGGTAAATCATATTCCATAGGAGCATAGGATTGGTGTCTTCATAGGGAATTTAAAGGATAACATCCATCATGAGGTTCGCCTTTGGGAACCTGATTCAGTAGAGAAGGAATTCACATTGGCAAGGAAAATTGAACGAAAAATTATGGCAACAAGGAAGCCTACCGTTCACAATTATAAATATGGAAGTGTTGTTGCTCCTAGCCTTCCACAACCTACAAGGTTGACACCACAACAATTGAAAAAAAAAATAGAAAAATGGATTTTTTACAGTTTTGATAGAAAATACACTAAAGTTCATAAGTTTTCTTAGAATAAATTAGTATATTGTGAAGAGGAGGAAGAAAAGGAAAAATAAACTTCAAAATAAGAGGATATACACCAGGAAATGACCATAGAGAAAGAATAAATGAATCAGACCATATCTTGTAATGCATTGGCAGGAATTACCACTCCTCAAACACTCAAGATAGAAGAACATATCAAGAAGAAAAAGGTCATACTGTTGATTGATTTAGGTAGTACCCATAATTTTATTCATTGTAAGTTAGCCAAGGAATTGAATTGCTTCCTATATCCAGCACTAGAGTGTCAAATGATGGTTGCAAATGGAGGAACTATAAATTGCTCTGGAAAGTGCCATAATATCAAGATAACCATGGGGGAATATGTATTGAATGTCCCAATTCTTTCCATTCCAATGGATGGTGTTGATGTTGTATTAGGAGTTCAATGGTTACAATCTTTGCGTACGATAGCTTTTAATTTTCAAGAGATTTTCTTGATTTTTTTTTTTGGGAAGGAAAGGAAGTTTCATTAAGGGGTATTAAAGGGAAACCATGAAATATAATAAGCTCTAATGGCATGAAAAATATTCTAAAGAAAGAAAAATGATGTGTAATTGCACAATTATGCTACTAGAGTTTCAAACATCAAAATCATATTTAAGAGAAAATTATAAGGTTCAAGCAGTGGAAGATCATATTGAGCATCAACAAGTTCTCCAACCCTTAAAGGATGACCTAAATTTAGCGCATAATCGAATGAAACAACAGACATATCAATATTTTTACGGCTACAACCATACAAACAAATGTCTCTCAAACAAGCTAAGAAGGATAATAAACTATTAAAAAAGTACTATGGTCCTTACATGGTGTTGCAAAACATTGGTACTATGGAATACAAATTGGAGCTTCCTGCATCTTCTCGAGTGCACCCAATTTCCATGTTTCATGCTTAAAGAAGGTTATAGGCGAAAAAATCCTAGTTCAAACAATATTTCCAAAACCTGAAAAGGAAGTAAAAATCATATTGGGAACTGAAGTAGTCACGAAAACAAGAACTCGACAGCTACGAAATCGATCAATTTGAGAGTATCTCATCAAGTGGAAGAACTTACCCATTGAAGATTCCACATGGTAAGATGAGAATTTTATACATAAGCATCCAAAACTAATCAAACATTGAGGAATTTTTTTTTTTGAAGGAGAGGGGCATGTTAGGTCCCTATAATAATAGTGAAACCCCTTATTGTTATTGTTAGTGTAGCCCATTATTATTATTGTTGTGCCCATGTAGTACCCATATTGTTATTATTGTGCCCCAGAAGTGTAGCACCATTATTGTTATTTTTGTGCCCATGTGGTCCCCATATTGTTATATTGTGACCCCTTAAACTCTTATATATAGAAGGTAGGTTTTTTCATATTTATCATCCAAGAATTGTTCATTTATGTAATTTAAAGTATTTTTACCCCTCGAAGAGGTTGATTTCTAAGCCATTGATCTATATTTTCTTCTATTTTGTGAGTTAGTTGCATAACAATGTTTCATTTAGCCTTGCTTGGAAGTTCTCCTTTCAACCCAATATGCCAAAGGTCATCCTGTCCCTCTCTTGTAGTTCTTGACCTCTTCTGCAAAATTATATCCTCTGTCAACTTTTCCAAAGCATCTAATGCGAAATCCTCTATAGAATATAGGACATGTTCATCTTACTCATCATATATGGAAGGCTAATAGAGTTTCAGATTCTCTACATTCACAACTGAGTAAATGCACATGTATATGGGTATACTAAGTCTATAGGAGTTATCTCCCACCTTTCCTAGTATCTCAAAGGGACCATACCACAAAGCCTTGATTTTCTTATCAGGTCCCTGTAGTCTCTACTTGTTTAACTGTAACCATACTCTATCTCTCACCTTTAATGACTTATCTATTCTATTAAAACCATGCTTGGCCTTGTATTTTGCCTATGATTTTTCCAAATTATGGCTCTTATACTTGCATATGGATTTTATTGAACTTTTCTAAAAATATTTTTGTGGTCGTCGACAAATTCTCTAAGATGGCCATTTTGGCAGCTTGCAAGAAGAGTAGCACAACATAATCCACTGATAAGATCTTTGAACAAGTGTGAGTGCACTTTGTGGTCCCTCAGTCCATTATCTCATATCGGTACAACGAGTTCCTAAGTACATTTTGGTAAAGTATTTGGTCGATGCTAGATAAAAATCTCACAAAGTCCATGAATTTCAACCCCCAAACTGATGGCCAAATAGAGGTCGTCAATAGGATGATCGTACACATTCTGCACATGTACAACTCGAATCATCCATGCACATGGGATGAAAGCCTCGGCTATGTCCAACACTATTACAAAAAAGCTCATAGCTCAATGCGACACAATACCTTTTAGGTGGCTTCAATCCATGAAATATTGGATAGAGCCAATTCTAAGTACAAGCAGCAACATGATCAACATTGGGTGCCACACAAGTTCGAGATGGGCAACAAAGTTTGGCTACATTTGTAGGGGTGCCTTGTTGGGCCCCATGAAAAGATTTTCCCACTTCAATATGGGTCGTACAACATCATCAAGGCCATAGAGGAAAATTTCTTCAAGTTCAGCATTCCACCATTCCTTGGCCTACACCCAATGTTCAATGTGGATCACCTTCGACCATACTTTCCACCATTACTTGATACATCAGGCATTGCAAAAGAACTCACACCAATAGAGCTAAAACGAAATTGCATGGAAAAAGCCACAACTGATCGAACCATGGACAGGAAAGTCAAGAACACTCACCAACAAAATATCCAACTGTATTAAGTTTTCAAAGCTAGACAAATCCTGCACCAAGGCAAGTGGCTCACAATGGACCAAGTTTAATATAAGTTTCCTCATCTCATGGAGGCACTCAACGCAGTGAGGACCATTGCTTCCTAAGAGGGGAGGAACACGGAGGACTGATCAAGGTTGATATTGGTGGCCAACCACTTATTCCATTTGGACCCCCACCATTGTTTCTTTTATTTTTTCAGTTTCCTTAATTGTAGCACAATTTACTATTTTTAGCAGTTTTCCGGTTCTGAACTTCCAAAGCCGTTTTGAGGCCCTAAACGATAGTTTTTTGGAAATATGTCAAATTTCAGTCTTCAAATAAAATTTTTAGTCGAAAGTTGTATTCCTCATATAAATATTTCTAACGTGGTATTTTTCATGTCAAACAAAGATCATATGACAAAGTTGCGACCCCGGGAAGTTGATGTACCAATTTACCCCAATGGGGCCCACAATTTTGGCACTTCATCTCCTATGGTTATGTTTTTGGATGTTTAGGGTTTTCCATTTTTTTCAATAATAAATAGGCATTTCAGCCTCATTGTAATACAGTTCGGAGGGATGTATCCACCACATCTCTTCTCAGAGATAGACTTCCATCGCCCGGGTTGGTTTATTTCCATTATGTATGTAAACATATTTTAGTTCTTTGATATTAATGAAATGAAGTGTTATTTCCACTACAACGAAGTGTTATTGATGTAAAAATATTTCTGTTAGTTCTTTGACATTAGTTCTAGCATTCGTAAAGTAATAACATTCATTCATATTTTTGGAAATTCTGCAACTCAAATGGCATAGTAATAACATTATTCTGAGTAAGGTTAATGACACGAGTTCCTAGATATGGAGACAAATTTTCATAAGTGAAAGGGAGGTCTTTTTATGGATCTATATTGTTGTTCTTTCCAAAGGATTGGTATAAAAATAATTAGAAATAATGAGGGGAGCTAACCCGGTGTTCCACTTTTCTCACAAAACAAAGGGAGCTAACCTGATGTTTATCTTTGTTCTTTATATTTATTATGATTAATTTTTTTTCGGTAAATTTTCATTGATAGAAAGATAAAGGGTTATTTCTTTCATTAGGGAGATCAGACGAAAGCCAAAAATCAACTCTTCCTAAGGACGAGAGAGACAGTTGAAACTTCCAACAAAAAAACAAAAATAGCTAATACAGATATGAATGCAAAGTTGACCAAATACAAGGGAGACAAACAATATGATTAAACATAAAAAATCATTAACCTTAATGTTGTGGGTTCAAAATATAATCCTAGTATTGATATTACAATTGCTAGGTCAACTAAGTTTTGCTTGGATGCTCCATTCTTCTGCCCAAATTTCATAGATGATTATGGATAAGGCTTCCCTCAAATTGCTCCTTTCTTCTATCCAACTTGTATATATAATTATGGACATGCTTAAGGGAGTGTATGATATCCAGTGATTCATGATAATCAAGAATGGTCATGCTCATGGTTATCTTTCTGATAAATCAAATTAGCAATGTTTGATGGTCGACGTTTAGAACCTACTAATAAGGTTCATGCTCACCTTAGTCCTGAAGATGAACATCATTATTAGGTTCGAAATGTGGATGTGATTTCTCAGAAAGATAAATACAAAAATAAATTTCAAATATTCAAAATAACCTTAAATATGTACATATGCCTAATGATGATTAAATACATAGTTACACACACACACACACACACACACACATATATATAGAATTCATAATTTTTTTTTATATTTTTATTCAACCAAGCAAACAAAATAAATTTCAAATAATTAAACTAGTTTTGAAATCTACATAATCTTAATCATTTACAAAATTTGCATAGAAAATCACGATGAGAACCAAATTGAATTCATCATAAATCGGGATCTATCAAGCATGAAGCATAGAGAGATTAAATTTTTTCGAATATAAAAAAAAAAACATACATTTTAAAATAAATTTATATCTCTATAAAATTTATCTATCTTGATATTTAATAAATACTTACATCTCTATAAATTTTATCTATCTTATCATGGAGGTTTAGCTTCTTAAAGCACCTAGTTAATGGGAGGTCACTAAACCCTATGGGACGCCCTAGGGGTTAGGCTTTGCGAATAAGCTTGCAGAATGTGATCCCTTCATGTGGAGGTTGATCTACGTATATACTTCTTTGGATTTTTATTATTATCTATCATAATATTTAATAAATACAAAATTAAAATAAATTCATATATTTTCTTTTTAATAAAACAATTCGTTTAATTGTTTATGAAAAAAAGGAATCACTAGTCAAATATCTTTTTTTCTATGAGTACCTTTTGGAACAAAGAAAATCCTTCCATTACGAATTTCTCAAAACCCTTATTATTTATAACAATAGTTCAAAGCCACTTATCCATCCTAAAGTAATAACATTACCTCTTAGCATGCCCCTTATTCATGATAATGTAATAACATTAGTTCATAGCTATGTAAATTCTCCAACTCTAATGTCACAATAATATTATTAGTTTGCAACAAACCCCCTTATCCATTCTAAAGTAATAGTATTAGTTCTTAGCTATAGAAATTCTCCAACTCAAATGGTATGGAATAGTAATTATTACATTAGTTCCTAGCTATGAAAATTATCCAACTCAAAAATCACAGTAATATTATTATTTCCCAACAAACCCCATTATCCATTCTATTCTTAGATATACAATTTTTTCAACTCAAATAGCATAGTAATAAGGAAACCCCTTATCCATTCAAAAGCAATAACATTAGTTTTTTGGTATCAAAAATTTCCAACTCAAATAGCATATTAATAACCTTATTCCTAAGTATAGAAATTTATCCATAGTAAAATAATAACACGAGTTCCTAGCCATAGAGATTATAAAAGTAAAGTAATAACATGAGTTCCTAGCAATGAAAATAATGCAAGTCAAATAGTATAGTCATAACATTAGTTCCTAACTACCGAAATTCTAGCTCAAAACCCCTTATCTATAGTAAAGTAAAGTAATAACACTTGTTTGCAGCTGTTAAGAGTTTGCAAGTTGATTAGCACTAGCCTAGATCCATCTTAACTCTGGATTTATCAAGTTCCGAGAGGGATCAAATCTCTTGAGGTGCAAATCTCTTTTTTGAGTGAAAAACTTGAGGAAATGTTTGCACCTCAAGAGATTTGATCCCTCTCGGCACTTGATAGATCCGAAGTTAAGATGGATCTAGGCTGGTTTCAGTCGTGTGTGGCCAAGGAAAATCTATTGATAATATAAGGAACATATGATTAATTTTATCAATAATATGTAAATACATCTAATATTAATATAACCATTTTAAATAAGCTAAATATGTTTGAGATTTATCGATTCATTTGAATTTTAAATTTTCTTAGTTACCTGAGTTTGTTGAGATGATAAATATTGTAAAGTAACTTTAATGATGAAAGATGATGAAATAAAATTTTGGAATGCAAAGTGACAATGTAATAATATTGAATGATAGAAAATTTGAATAATAATAATGTAGTAAATTACAAATAGCTTTCACTGTGATCAATATCAAACTATTTTCTTCTACTATTCTTATTGTCACCCTTGTTAGTTTTGTCATATTTTCATATCGATTATATGAAAAATACAGTTGAAATCATAAACCATTTAAATATTTAGCTCGAGCTGTTGTAGTAAACATCATACCTTGTCTCTCTTGCTCTCCAATATTATTAGGTTTAATTACTATAACACAAAAATAAATCTACATTGTCAATAATTATTTGTGCTTACACTAAAATCAATGCAAATTATTAATCCATTGACTTTAAAATTAATGTATCATCATACATCCAATTACATCAAATCATATATCAACATATACATTAAAATCAATGCATCTAATGCAAAAAATAAAATAAGATTATAAAACAACATCTCCACTGAAATCAATGCATCTAATGCAAGTAATCAAATAGGATTAGAAATCAATATCTACACTCAAATTACTGAATCTAGTGCACGTAAGCAAAAAAGATTAGAAAACAACATATACACTAAAGTCAATGCATATAGTGCAAGCAATCAAATAGGATTATAAACCACCATCTACACTGAAATCAATGCATTTAGTGAAAGCAATAAAATAGGATTATAAATCATATATATTGCAATCAATGCATCTAGTGTAAGCAATCAAACTTATTTAGGAATCAACATCTACAATTAAATTAATGCATCTAGTGCAAGCAAACCATATACACTGAAATAAATGCATTTAGTGCAAGAAATCAAATAGGAATAGAAATCATCTACATTGAAATTAATACATCTAGTGCAAGTAATCAAATATCATTAGAAATCAAAATCTACACTAAAATCAATGCATCAAGTTCAAGAAATCAAATAGGATTAGAAATCAAAATCTACACCGAAATCAATGAGGGAGCTAAATGACAGTTTTTTGGAAATAGGGCAAGTATCAGTCTTCAAATAAAATTTTTAGTTGAAAGTTGTATTCCTCGGATAAATATTTCTAATGTGGTATTTTTCACGTCAAACAAAGATCGTATGCCAAAGTTGCGACCCCGGGAAGTTGATGTACCAATTTACCCCAATGGGGCCCACAATTTTGGCACTTCATCTCCTATGGTTATGTTTTTGAATGTTTAGGGTTTTCCATTGTTTTTCAATAATAAATAGGCATTTCAGCCTCATTGTAATACAATTCAGAGGGATATATCCACCACATCTCTTCTCAGAGATAGACTGTCATCGCCCGGGTTGGTTTATTTCCATTATGTATGTAGACATATTTTAGTTCTTTGATATTAATGAAATGAAGTGTTATTTCCACTACAATGAAGTGTTATTGATGTAAAAATATTTCTGTTAGTTCTTTGACATTAGTTATAACATTAGTAAAGTAATAACATTAGTTCATATTTTTGGAAATTCTGCAACTCAAATGGCATAGTAATAACATTATTCTGAGTAAGGTTAATAACATGAGTTCCTAGATATGGAGACATATTTTCATAAGTGAAAGGGAGGTCTTTTTATGGATCTATATTGTTGTTCTTTCCAAAGGATTGGTATAAAAATAATTAGAAATAATGAGGGAGCTAACCCGGTGTTCCACTTTTCTCACAAAACAAAGGGAGCTAACCTGATGTTTATCTTTGTTCTTTATATTTATTATGATTAATTTTTTTGGGTAAATTTTCATTGATAGAAAGACAAAGGGTTGTATAGTAGACTACAAAATCCAAGTGTTTCTTTCATTAGGGAGATCAAACGAAAGCCAAAAATCAACTCTTCCTAAGGATGAGAGAGACAGTCGAAACTTCCAACAACAAAACAAAAATAGCTAATACAAATATGAATGAAAAGTTGACCAAATACAAGGGACACAAACTATATGATTAAACATAAAAAATCATTAACCTTAATGTTGTGGGTTCAAAATATAATCCTAGTATTGATATTACAGTTGCTAGGTCAACTAAGTTTTGCTCGGATGCTCCATTCTTATGCCCAAATTTCATACATGATTATGGATAAGGTGTCGCTCAAATTCCTCCTTTCTTTTGTCCAACATGTATATATAATTATGGACATGCTTAAGGGAGTGTAGGATATCCAGTGATTCATGATAATCAAGAATGGTCATGCTCATGGTTATCTTTCTGATAAATCACATTAGCAATGTTTTATGGTCGACGTTTAGAACCTACTAATAAGGTTCATGCTCACCTTAGTCCTGAAGATGAACATCATTATTAGGTTCGAAATGTGGATGTGATTTCTCAGAAATATAAATACAAAAATAAATTTCAAATATTCAAAATAACCTTAAGTATGTACATATGCCTAATGATGATTAAATACATACACACACACACACACACACACACACACACACACACACACACACATATATAGAATTCATAATATTTTTTATATTTTTATTCAACCAAGCAAACAAAATAAATTTCAAATAATTAAACTAGTTTTGAAATCTACATAATGTTAATCATTTACAAAATTTGCATAGAAAATCATGACGAGAACCAAATTGAATTCATCATAAATCGGGATCTATCAAGCATGAAGCATAGAGAGATTAAATTTTTTCGAATATAAAAAAAAAAAAACATACATTTTAAAATAAATTTATATCTCTATAAAATTTATCTATCCTGATATTTAATAAATACTTACATCTCTATAAATTTTATCTATCTTAGCATGGAGGTTTAGCTTCTTAAAGCACCTAGTTAATGGGAGGTCACTAAACCCTATGGGACGCCCTAGGGGTTAGGCTTTGCGAATAAGCTTGCAGAATGTGATCCCTTCATGTGGAGGTTGATCTACGTATATACTTCTTTGGATTTTTATTATTATCTATCATAATATTTAATAAATACAAAATTAAAATAAATTCATATATTTTCTTTTTAATAAAACAATTCGTTTAATTGTTTATGAAACAAGGGCATCACTAGCCAAATATCTTTTTTTCTATGAGTACCTTTTGGAACAAAGAAAGTCCTTCCATTATGAATTTCTCAAAACCCTTATTATTTATAACAATAGTTCAAAGCCACTTATCCATCCTAAAGTAATAACATTACTTCTTAGCATGCCCCTTATTCATGATAATGTAATAACATTAGTTCATAGCTATGTAAATTCTCCAACTCTAATGTCACACTAATATTATTAGTTTGCAGCAAACCCCCTTATCCATTCTAAAGTAATAGTATTAGTTCTTAGCTATAGAAATTCTCCAACTCAAATGGTATGGAATAGTAATTATTACATTAGTTCCTAGCTATGAAAATTATCCAACTCAAAAATCACAGTAATATTATTATTTCCCAACAAACCCCATTATCCATTCTATTCTTAGATATACAATTTTTTCAACTCAAATAGCATAGTAATAAGGAAACCCCTTATCCATTCAAAAGCAATAACATTAGTTTTTTGGTATGAAAAATTTCCAACTCAAATAGCATATTAATAACCTTATTCCTAAGTATAGAAATTTATCCATAGTAAAATAATAACACGAGTTCCTAGCCATAGAGATTATAAAAGTAAAGTAATAACATGAGTTCCTAGCAATGAAAATAATGCAAGTCAAATAGTATAGTCATAACATTAGTTCCTAACTACCGAAATTCTAGCTCAAAACCCCTTATCTATAGTAAAGTAAAGTAATAACACTTGTTTGCCGCTGTTAAGAGTTTGCAAGTTGATTAGCACTAGCCTAGATCCATCTTAACTCTGGATCTATCAAGCTCCGAGAGGGATCAAATCTCTTGAGGTGCACCTCAAGAGATTTGATCCCTCTCGGCACTTGATAGATCCGAAGTTAAGATGGATCTAGGCTGGTTTCAGTCGTGTGTGGCCAAGGAAAATCTATTGATAATATAAGGAACATATGATTAATTTTATCAATAATATGTAAATACATCTAATATTAATATAACCATTTTAAATAAGCTAAATATGTTTGATATTTATCGATTCATTTTAATTTTATATTTTCTTAGTTACCTGAGTTTGTTGAGATGATAAATATTGTAAAGTAACTTTAATGATGAAAGATGATGAAATAAAATTTTGGAATGCAAAGTGACAATGTAATAATATTGAATGATAGAAAATTTGAATAATAATAATGTAGTAAATTACAAATAGCTTTCACTGTGATCAATATCAAACTATTTTCTTCTACTATTCTTATTGTCACCCTTGTTAGTTTTGTCATATTTTCATATCTATTATATGAAAAAGACAATTGAAATCATAAACCATTTAAATATTTAGCTCGAGTTGTTGTAGTAAACATCATACCTTGTCTCTCTTGCTCTCCAATATTATTAGGTTTAATTACTATAACACAAAAATAAATCTACATTGTCAATAATTATTTGTGCTTACACTAAAATCAATGCAAATTATTAATCCATTGACTTTAAAATTAATGTACCATCATACATCCAATTACATCAGATCATATATCAACATATACACTAAAATCAATGCATCTAATGCAAAAAATAAAATAAGATTATAAAACAACATCTCCACTGAAATCAATGCATCTAATGAAAGTAATCAAATAGGATTAGAAATCAACATCTACACTCAAATTAATGAATCTAGTGCACGTAAGCAAAAAAGATTAGAAACCAACATATACACTAAAGTCAATGCATCTAGTGCAAGCAATCAAATAGGATTATAAACCACTATCTACACTGAAATAAATGCATTTAGTGTAGAAATTTGCTGAATAATGATTAATTATCCACCGAGACTATCCTGATCACATACAATTCGAATTTATATGCAACACATAATCTCTTCCACTCAGATCATCACGCATGTAGAAATAAAACAAGGGATAGCACATCAATTTATCATACACATTAACACAGTATGTATGGGGAAAGCTTATAGATGAAAACCCCGCAGCTATTGTGTATATTATAATGGAGAAATCATGTAACAAAATCAGTACAATACTCCTCACAAGTACTCAGTACTATCTCATGAAGTTACACACAAACTAGCTTGGTTTTGAACAGGTTACTGGTTCAAAAATCACCACCAATTGCCTTGCCTCTATTGCGCAATCATGGCCTGTCTAAATAGAGATCCAAGGTTTGAATCTCCTTGGCTTGACAGCGCAATCATCATGGGAAATTCCTCCAAGTGTGGTGCAAATCTCATGCACAACTGATGTCGCCATTGATAGCTAACTCCACCCTTTCATCTACCTCTTTCACTGGTCTCCACTGAACTGTTCATGCACTGTAGTGAACTGATGTGTTCTTGAGTTGAATAATGAGTTACTAATTAATGAATTAAATAATATTTAATTCACTCCACTCATAACTATTTGATTAGCTAGTTAAACTAATCTCAATCAGTTCAACTAAAATAAACAGAACACAACTCCACTATCTGTCTCATTAACTCCTCCAAACTTCTGCCACTGAAGTCCAACCGAAGTCAACCATGCATGATGCCATCAAACCCTTGGGAACCACGTGATTCCTCTGTCAGATGCATGAGCCACTTCTGTAGCTCGAACTGAAGTGCTCCAAGAGAGTAAACTGCTATTTAGAGTCCAAATATTATTAAGGGTAAATAATATTTGACTTCCCTATTTTAAGGAGAGGCAGTCTAAAAATAGCCTTCGACCTCTTCGACCTAAAAAATAGAGTCTCATCTATTTTTACCAACATGACCAATGCTCCAAGAATCTCAAACCGAAATCCCCGAACCATGCTCCATATGTTTAAAAATAGACATAGTCTAAAAATAGACTTTGCGCCAGAATTTGCCTGCGGGCCCACTTAGTGAAGGCGACTTCATTTCACTAAGCTCCATCATTTTGCTGCATTCTCAACACTCCCTCTCAGCAAGATATGGATTATCTGCAATCCCTATCCTGCCTCTGTGGAATTCGAACTTGCTCCTGGTGAGTGCCTTCGTCAGGATGTCGGCATCCTGATCCTCCGTGGGAACATATGAAAGCATCATGATTCTCCGCTGAACACAATCTCTGATATGATGGTACCTGATGTCGATGTGTTTGGACCTATCATGAAATACTGAATTGGCCGAGAGTTTAATGAAACTCTGGTTATCACAGTAGATCACTGTAGGCTCCAAATGCAACCTAAACAATCCTGCGAGGATCTTCCTCATCCAAATAGCCTCGCATGCAGCCAAGCTAGCTGCCATGTACTCGGCCTCTGCTGAACTGAGTGCCACGGATCTCTGCTTCCTGCTGTACCAGGAAACTGCTGTCGACCCAATGTTGAAAACTCCTCCAGATGTGCTCTTCCGGTCCGTTGGACTCCCTGCCCAATCTGCATCAGTGAAGCCAGAAAGCTTCGCTCCATCCTCCTGTCTGTACCATAGACCATATCCGATGTGCCTATAATATAGCGCAATACATGCTTGCCTGCCTTCCAAAAGAGCTTGGTAGGCTTAACCATAGCTTGCGAAAGCTGGTTAACTGCATAGCATATATCGGGTCGTGTATTGACCAGATACATAAGCGACCCTACCAACTGTCGATAGACAGTGGCATCCACTACCTCCGCTGAAGTAGCATCCTCCTTCCTCCAACCACCAGGAAGAGGAGTGTCAACGGGCTTGCAGCCTTGCATGTTGAACCTCTCCAGAATCTCCCGGGCATACTTGCCCTGAGAAACAAACAGTCCTCCGCTGCGCTGCCAAATCTCCAATCCCAGGAAATAATGAAGGATGCCCAGGTCCTTCATCTCAAACTCTCGTGCAAGATCCTCATTGCATGAAAGTATCAACTGCTCGTCGCCAGTCAAAATCAGATCATCTACATACAGTACGATGATCAACAGCTTCCCCTCCACCACAATCTGGTACAGGTTTGGATCCGCCTCACTCTTGGAGAATCCCAGCCCGGTGAAGTAGCTGTCTATCCGAGTGTACCAAGCACGAGGTGCTTGCTTCAGCCCGTACAGTGCTCTCTTGAGTCGGCACACATGCGACTCACTGCTGAAGATCTCGAAACCTTCAGGCTGCTCTATGTACACCTCCTCCTCAATGACTTCATTGAGGAACGCAGTCTTCACATCCATCTGATGGATGTGCCATCCCATCTGCGCTGAGAGAGCTAGGATCGTCCGTATGGAAGAGTACCTTGCGACAGGTGCAAAAGTATCCTCATAATCGATCCCCTCGATCTGTGAGAAGCCACGGGCGACAAATCTCGCCTTGTACTTCTCCACACTCATGTCAGCCGCCTGCTTCACTTTGTAGATCCATCGCAAACCCACCATTGATTTCCCCTCCGGTCTTGGGACAATCTCCCATGCACTGTTCCTGACGATCGAATCATATTCTTCGATCATGGCATCAACCCATGCGGGTTCCTCCACAGCTTCCTCAAAAGAGGATGGCTCTGTCACGACACATTGACTCACAAGAGCCATGTATCCAGTGTACCGATCCGGTGACTACCTCTGTCTGCGCTGTGCTGTAGGTGGTCCTACAACCTTCTCTGCATCCCGAGCCAGTCGCTCAGCTTCTGTAGTGCGCATGCGCCCTCTGATGGTTGGCGCTGCCTGGGTGGTTTCTTCCACCTCCTGAACCTCCTCTTGTGGCTGATCCACATTTGGAAGCTCCTCCTTAGGAACTAACAGCTCCTCATCTGCATGCAAGTGTAGCTCCCTCTCAAGCGAACACTGCATGGCTTTCTCCTCCTGAAATTTTATATCCCGTCGCACAACAGTCTTGCGACTGTCTGAAAAATACACTCGGTAGTTGTGAGGTGTATCAGTGTACCCCAAAAATATTCCAACCTCAGCAGTTGGATCCAGCTTCCTTCTCGCATCCTTCGTCACATGCATGTAGATAGGAGAACCAAAAATCCGCAAATGGGAAATATCAGGCCTCTTGCCAGAATAAGCCTCCTTCGGTGTACTCATGCCAAGAACCTTGTGAGGACAACGGTTCTGCACATACACTGCTGTATTGCATGCCTCAGCCCACAAGTGAAGGGGTAGGCCCTGATCATGCAACATCGCCCGTGCGGCACCCACGATCGTTCTGTTCTTCCGCTCAGCCACCCCGTTCTGCTGTGGGTTATGGGGTGCGATGAGCTCTCTCCGAATCCCTTCTGTGCTGCAGAACTCCTTGAATTTAGCCGAGATGAATTCACCACCGTTATCACCCCTTAGAGCAATCACCTTCTTCCCTGACTCCTTCTCGACTAGTGCTTTAAACTCACAGAACTTCGCGAATGTATCGCTCTTCTTCTGCATGAAGAAGATCCAGCACTTTCGAGAGAAATCATCAACAAAGATCACATAATACTTGTGCTTTGTTGTTGAAGCAATTGAGAAAGGACCACACACGTCTGTGTGAACTCTCTCAAGGATCGTCGTGGCGTGACTATCCTTCTCATGAAAGGTGGCTTTCACATACTTCCCCAAGGTATACCCCTTGCGCTGATCTGACTGCGCAAGAGTGCCCTTAGGAAGCCCAGTAGAAATCTGCTGCAAAATCTTTAAAGCTCCATGGTGAAGGTGGCCCAATCTCCTGTGCCACAGTTCGCCCTCATCATCCCGGCTCACCACTTCTCCCGCCTTGCATGCCATTGCTGCGCAGCCATCTACCTACAACTGATAGAGGTTCTTGGTTCGAACCCCTATCTTCCGGGTCTCTCCAGTAGTCTTACTGCGCAGGAAGGCTTTTCCTTTGCTGAAGACCACATCATACCCCTTATCCTCCAACATCGCCACAGAGATCAAGTTCTTCTTCAATCCAGGTACATGCATGAAATCCTTCAATACAAAGGGTTTACCAGACTCCCTCTGAAAGGATATGGTACTGATACCAGTCACATTGTATCTACCATCATCGCCCATCTCGATGTGCACACCCAAATCTTTGTCCTCCAGATCGGAGAACAAATCTCGATCTCCCGTCATATGAAATGACGCACCGCTGTCCAAGAACCACACCAATCCCATCACACTTGAAACCAAGCATGCGATCAGTGAAAAGTCAAGCTCGAACTGTGAAGCCAAAGCTTCTCCATCTGCAGATCTTCCCGCTTGCTTGTTCTTCTTCTTCTTTGGACAATTGGTAGCATAATGTCTGTGATCATGGCAATGAAAACACTTCACTTTCGCCATATCCTGCTTCTTGCCCTTTGCACCAGAATGAGAGGTTTTCTTACCCTTCCCCTTCTTTGCTTTGGCCACCAAAGCGCAGTTTTCTTCATCAGCTCCCTTTGATGAAGATTCATCTCGAGTAGTCCTCCTTATCTCCTCCTGCATGAGATCCGCCCAAAGGCGCTCCCATCCCGGCAGCTTCTCCCGACCATTGACACTATCTTGATATGAGTGCCAAGCCTTCGGAAGACCAAGGAGAGCCAAGTCGACCATGTCCTCGTCTTCGACAGTCACCCCCACACTTCCCAGCTCATCTCTGCATTGAGTGAACTTCGTGAGGTATTTGGCGATACTGTCGCCCTTCTCCATCTTGATGTTCCCGAGCTTATCTTTGAGCGCCAGCTTCCTTTGGTCGCTCTTACTCTGGAATAGATCCGTCAAAGCTTTCCACATTAAATATGGAGAAGCCTTTCCATGCAGGCTGGATACAATATGATCCTTGACGCCCTCCAACAGGATCCTTCGACATTTCACCATCTTCTTTTGCCATGCTTCGACTTGAGCAGGATCAGTGGGCTTTTAGACATCCGTATCTACGAACTCCTTCAAACCATTATCTTCTAATACTGCCTCCATGCGATCCTTCCATGCAACATAATTCGAACTGCCTTCAAGAGCATATTCGAGTCGCAAACCATTGAAAGACATTTTCAACACTGGCACCAAGAAAACAAAACTGCTGCAAAATTCGAATTCCACCTCAAAGCTCAACTGCTCTAGATCTATGAGAAAAAATTATTTCTAGCACAGAGATTGACTGCAAGGGGCATTTACCAGACCTTTCACTTTCCGAAGAAAGATGAATCCGGAGGCTACCTGGCCCGCATGCAGACTCTGTCTACCGAAATAAGTTTGTAATCACTGTGATGATCAATATCTGCTTCAATAGCTCCGATACCATGTAGAAATTTTCTGAATAATGATTAATTATCCACCGAGACTATCCTGATCACATACAATTCGAATTTATATGCAACACATAATCTCTTCCACTTAGATCATCACACATGCGGAAATAAAACAAGAGATAGCACATCAATTTATCATACACATTAACATAGTATGTATGGGGAAAGCTTATAGCTGAAAACCCCGCAGCTATTGTGTATATTATAATGGATAAATCATGTAACAAAATCAGTACAATACTCCTCACAAGTACTCAGTACTATCTCATGAAGTTACACACAAACTAGCTTGGTTTTGAACAGGTTACTGGTTCAAAACTCACCACCAATTTCCTTGTCTCTATTGCGCAATCATGGCCTGTCTAAATAGAGATCCAAGGTTCGAATCTCCTTGGCTTTACAGTGCAATCATCATGGGAAATTCCTCCAAGTGTGGTGCAAATCTCATGCACAACTGATGTCGCAACTGATAGCTAACTCCACCCTTTCATGTACCTCTTTCACTGGTCTCCGCTGAATTGTTCATGCACTGTAGTGAACTGATGTGTTATTGAGTTGAATAATGAGTTACTAATTAATGAATTAAATAATATTTAATTCACTCCACTCATTAATAGTTGATTAGCTAGTTAAACTAATCTCAACTAGATCAACTAAGTTAAACCGAACACAACTCCACTAGCTGTCTCATTAACTCCACCAAACTTCTGCCACTGAAGTCCTAACTGAAGTCAACCATGCATGTGCTCACCAAAACCTTAGGAATAGCGTAATTCCTCTGTCAGATGCATGAGCCAATTCCAAGGCTCGAACTGAAGTGCTCCAAGAGAGTAAACTGATGTTTAGAGTCCAAATATTATTAAGGGTAAATAATATTTGACTTCCCTATTTTTAGGATAGGCAGTCTAAATATAGACATCGACCTATAGGTCAAAAAATAGAGGTCCATCTATTTTTACCAACATGACCAATACTCCAAGAATAACATACTGCAACCCCTGGACCATGCTCCATATGTCTAAAAATAGACTTTGGGCCAGAATGTGCCTGCGGGCCCACTTAGTGAAGGTGACTTCATTTCACTAAGCTCCATCATCTTGCTGCATTTTCAAAATTTAGTGAAAGAAATAAAATAGGATTATAAATCATATATATTGCAATCAATGCATCTAGTGTAAGCAATCAAACTTATTTAGGAATCAACATATACAATGAAATTAATGCATCTAGTGCAAGCAAACCATATACACTGAAATCAATGCATTTAGTGCAAGAAATCAAATAGGAATAGAAATCATCTACATTGAAATTAATACACCTAGTGAAAGTAATCAAATATCCTTATCAAAATCTACACTAAAATCAATGCATCAAGTTCAAGAAATCAAATAGGATTGGAAATCACAATCTACACCGAAATTAATGCATAAATATTCTTCCCTCTCCCCCCTCCATATATATCTATATGTCCCTCCATATATCCTTCTTTGTCTCTTTATCTCACCCCCACAAACACATACTCTCTATCATTCTATATTTATCAATTTCTTTGTCCCTCCCTCCCTATCTCCATCTATCTCTTCTTTCTCTTCACCTTCCATCTATATTTCTATCTCCCTTTATCTCTCTATATCAACCCGAAAGCATACACTCTAATTCTCCAATCTATCTATATATCACTCCCTCCTCCTCTCCCTACCTCTCTCTCTCTTCCCCTTCCCTCCCTCTCCCCCACTTATATCTTTGTTCCCTCCTACTATCCTCTCTCCCTCTCTATCCATATTACTTATCTCTCTCTCTCTCTCTCTCCAACTTTCACACTCTCTATATTTATTCTTACCTCTTTCTCTCTCCCCCTCCATCTCCATAATTATTTCCCTACCTCTCTCCACTCTCTCTCTTCCTTTCTCTCCCACTTCTCTCTCTCTCTATCTTCACCTTCCAAATTTGTTAATATATGCTTCTCTCTCTGTCCTTCTCTCCATCTCTCCTTATTTATCTCTTTATCTCACCCCAAATATACACACTCTCTCCATCTCTCCCTTGTCACTCTCTCTCTCTCTCTCAACTTGTCACTCTCTATGCATTTCATCTTCCCTCCCTCTCTCATCCTATCTCCCTCAACCTCTCTCTCAAGTCCCCTCTCCTTTCCTTCCTCTCTATCCCTTTCTCTCCTACCTCCCTCTCTCTTCCCACATCACTCACTCTCTCTCTCTCTCGTTCCCATACAATCCTCTCACTTGCCCCTCACTCTCTTTCTCTCTCTCGTTGTTCATCTCTCTCCCTTTCTCACCTCTCTCTCTCTCTCTCTCTCTCTCTCTCTACCCTCCAATCCTCTCTCCCACATCCATCTTTATGTCTCCATCTCCCTCTCCCTCTCTTACCCTTCCCTACCTCTCTCACTCCTCTCCCTCTCTCTCTCTTCATTCCTCCTCTCCCCTCTTCTTCATTTATCTCCATATCTCCTTTGTCACTCTGGCTATTTCTCCACCTCTATCATATGTCTTTGTTCTTCACTCCCATATATATATATATATATATATATATATATATATATATATATATATATATATAAAGTTATTAAATTTAATAATATTAATATGAATATTAGATTTAATAATATTAATAATATTAATATTTTAATATTAATGTTAGGGTTAATAATGTTTTTTTTTGCGTGCTTTTATTAAATTTGGTCCATAGGCTTCATATATAATTAGATGTTGATTCCTACTCCTATTTGATATTTATTTATTTATTTACCTTACCTTTTTATACCTCTTTTATAAATATAACATTGGGCCCATGATATTTGGCCCATGGTATTAATAAAAATTTGTCCCATGGTATTTGGCCCATAAGATTCACCTAAATAAAAAAAAAAATTGAGTTTTTGTAAATGAAAAGAGGTTTATGGAGTAAATATAAAAAGAAGTTTTATTTATTTACCATACCTCCCAAATAAGTATAAAAAGAGGTTTTATTTATTTACCATACCTCTAGTTTATATTTTTATTTATGTACTATATCTATTTTTTGAGTGTTCTTAAAACTCTTCATATTTTAAATTTATATTGTTTAAATTTACTTTTAATTGTTTATTTATATGGTTGTGTAAGTCATTTTTAAGCCGACATTATTTAAATTGTATTTTTTTTTTTTAGTTTTTTTAGTTTTTTTGACTTCCGACATACTTACACATCGAGATCATACTAGGCTATAGAATGCGCCTCTTGGCGCAATAAAACTACATGTTTTGCCATAAAAAAAAAAGTGAGATTTAATTCTTTGTAATTTGTCAAAAATCATTTACATTTCATCTACAGTCAAACTGTCATACATACCTTGTATTTTTCCGTTGTTATGCTAACTAAATGACTGCCCGTGCAAACCATGTGGTATTTTTACATGGGTAAGTGAAAGGCGGTTCGTTGCATGGATATATTTCGTTGTTGTTTCTGAAGGATATAGGGAAGCATTTGTATAACATTAAAATACATTATTTTAAGTTTGGATGTAATATAAGTGAGAAGGATTGGTATAATATTAACATAGATTTATTTTAAGTATGGATTTAATATGAATTTAGAGGGATTAAAATTTTAAGATGTAAATTTATTTTAGAGTAAAAAAAAATGTCATGTAATTTTCCAATGTTTAAATTGTATCTTAAATTATATATTTTTAAGTATATGTCAATAATAGTTTATATTAAAATAGTGTATTCATGTCTTTTAGTGAATTGTATACATTTTAAAATATTTGTTTTTAAAATTTTATATATATATATATATATATATATATATATATATATATATATATATATATATATATGGAGTTGATATACACATAAATTAAATTGGTTAACATAAATCTTCAAATAATTTATTTAAATAAATTGTTAAATTATTTTTCAAAAATATAAGGTTTTGAACAACCCCCCCCCCCCCCACACACACACACACATATATATATATATATTATTTCTAATTATTTTACTCGAAACTATATTAAGACATATAAACAACTCATTAAACTTGACCTTCACATTAAATTATAAAATGAGTTTTATGCTCAAAAAATTAGAAAGAATGAGAAAGCAAACCATGTATTCTACTTTGCTAGAATAATATGGGAAAACCTTGTCGGTATACAAGGAAAGTGACTACAATTGACCCCAATGGGAAATGATTACAATGCATAGAGGTATGGCATGATCTCATGACACTCGATAATCATGACAGAAAACATATAGAAATAGAACAAGTAGGAGACTCCTTTACATAAGGAATTGAACAATCCAAAATCATGACAGAAAACATATAAAAATAAAACAAGGACCCAGGAGAGTCCATTACATAAGGAGTTGATGAATGCAAGACTCATATTAGCTTATGATCAATACCCCATTCAGTCAAGAGAATATGTCAATTAACAAATCAGCCATGACAAATCGCAATCCTTAACAACAACATTTAGTCAAGAAAACATCGTGTCAAAGCCATGACAAATCTCAATACATAACAACATTTAGTCCATAAAACATGTCAAGTGCCCATGGAAAATCTCAATACCTTGCTGCAATATTTCGTCGAGAAAACATGTCAAATTACAAATCTCAAGCATCAATGGCTCTCATGACCATTGTTTGTAAATATTCCATAATCATGTTTACATTGTGTGTGGTTATATGTACTAGAGCTTGTTACAAGTGGAGTATAAATAAAAGTGCTTTCTCAAAACCAACCTTCAATTACTTGAAGTCCCCCATCATTGCCACTTCACGAAGGTAAGAGATGTAACGTGTATAAATTACAATACAATAGATATGCATAGATATTCTTTGTGAATGAGTTGAGACCACCTTTTCTATCGGTTGTAAAAAATTGTTGAGAAAACATTCTGATTGTAAATAATGAGAAGAAAAAACCATGTACGAACATTTCTCAATGAATAGAGAGCTGTTGTGAGGCCGAGAGAACCTTCTCGCAGCTCCTCTCTAAATAATCCCCAGACAAATGGGAATAGATTGAACAGGATCCAACTCACACAAAAGAGTTCACAAGTCATTATGTTCCAGTGAATCGGACGTCTGTCTAACAATCCCACTATGTTGAACAAAGTATACACTATTGGGATGATGAATATAAGAGAATCATCAAAATAAAATCTTTTCAACTTAGAACTTGCATGCCTCAATGGAAAGTTCTTCACATTCGATGATAGGTCCTCATATTTTTCCTTCGATCAAGTAATTTCATGGGTGTTCGACTCTAGCTCTCTATTCACATTCCATGGATGGTACTAGTTGTACCTTGAGATCCATTGTCATCACTCGTGGTTTCTCTCATGCACGTTAACAACTTTAATCATTGGCTGGTAATCAGGAAATTTTCTTGCATGTTCGACTTCAGCTCACTAATTCGCATGCTTGAATTCGTACTTGTTTAGGTCGAGATGGAGTGCAAGACCCTAGATTTTGTCTAATAAAATCCAGGTTGCGAGAGATTTGGTTTATCATGACTATATTCATTACTCTTCTAATTGGATGGGTGCGACCATCCTTGAGTCTATTTGATGATCCTTCTTACTGGATGGCTGCATCCATATCTCAGATATTATTATTAAATGTACTCTATTCTGGATGGTT
This sequence comes from Pinus albicaulis, assembly GCA_034641835.2. Classification (NCBI taxonomy): domain Eukaryota; kingdom Viridiplantae; phylum Streptophyta; class Pinopsida; order Pinales; family Pinaceae; genus Pinus; species Pinus albicaulis. The sequence continues at coordinate 874,738,085 of CM076575.1, read as the reverse complement.
GTGCCCATGCCACATGTTCATGTATCAGAGATATCAGTTGTACTTGTTCTTGCAGGACTTCTGATAGTGGCATTTTGGTTTGGGCATGTTCTCATAAATAATTTCACCCCTCCCTCTCTCTCTTGGACCTCATGCTTTAGGGGCACAATATTTTTTCACTATCCCTGCAATCCCCATCCAGAACATTGGAGGACCATTTCAATGACTTCTGTGTACTGTCATACCTTTCCATAACTATCATTGTATTCCTTGGCATGTTAAGAACATTTTCTCTATTGATCATTCCTTAAACAAACCCTCAAAATAATGTGATTTTGGGTTACCGCTGGTAGGAAGTTATAACCTCGTGCACATGGAGAAATTAACACTGGGCCTCAAGCCCTTCGACACTCTGTCTCAGAAGGGCACCCGCGCCGAGCTGTTTTGGAAAGTTTTTTAAAATAGAAATGGATTTTCCATGCTTGACAACTTTGTGAGTGGAGTCATCATGGTTTTTTCGACTAAATAATGTCGAGTTCCTCCCTTTGGCTTGTTGTTTCCTACAATTTTGCAACCCCCCAAAGGAATAGGCCTCTCTTCCACCTTATTAGGGATCCCAAACCACCTCCTCCTCTCCTATAAATTCTTTCTTCTCACATTGGTTCAGCTAGCTGAAACAATCATTACTATAGCTGGCATGTAGAATAAGGCAGATAGGAATCCATTGTTGAGAGAGAGTTTAGGCTCGTTGCCTCATCGAAAGTGATCCCAAATGAATGTTTGAGACACTCTCAAATGAACCCATCGAATGAGGCTTGCAATGTCAAGGAATTAAGGTTGTAAACTTCTTTTCTCTATCAATAATACATCACTAGTTTTTTGTTCCAAATTTGTGTTTAATTATATGAAAAATGTTTGATTCTCCTTGACCAATCGAATATCTGTAATTGAAAGTATATTCTCGTATGTTTTCATCATTCACTTGTTCTTTGTGTAGGTACATAGACATCATCACTGACGGACCGTGACGTGTGAAGAAAAATATCAGAGGGTCGCTATTGTAAGTCACGATAAAAGCATTAAACCGAGGCAAGGTATCTATCTTAGTTCGTCATTCGTTTATAATCTAGGAATCCAAAATTCCATCATGTTCCCTTGTTGCTAGACCCACCCTAGGGCTAGACAGATCACTTCTATTCACAGAGGGGATTTTCCTGCTCAACATGTGGTTATCTAACATGTTTGCAGCCCTCTTTAATGTAAATGTAGTGAGTGCATAGGCCAGGATGGATTCCTTTCATATAAGTATAGTCCCATGAAAATGCCTTTTTATATTTCTCTAACACATGTATCAAAAATATGTTCTATTCAGCAGTCAAGTTAGGATTAATGTTTAAATATTTTCCTGGCTCAATTTCAACAAGACTAGTGTCGGTATGTGGAGTGGTCCTCAAATGTTCAATATTTACATTATCTGCCTCATATTCTTCCCTTGGATATATGATAGAGGCAACAGAGAGTGAATTTCTAATAAATCCATTAATAATGTCATCCTCTGTTTCATCCTTAAAGTATTTTGTTTTTCCAAGTGTGAGAAGAGGTAAGGAAAAATCAGTTTCAGGTTCAAATTCATCCCACTAGGGACTATTCAAATCCATATGCGGTTTCACTGGGGGGTAAAGGTTTAGGTTATTAGTGGCCCACCCATATGAGATCCCCATAGATCTAGATTTAAATCCAATATATGCATCTACAGTGGCTAGCCACGGTCTTCCCAAGATTAGAGGATGACCCCCTGGGTTAGATTTAGTTTGTAAAAGGAGAAAATCATCCGGATATTTCCAAGAAGCTACAGTGATCATCACATCTTCTATCATTCCTTCAGGATTGACACATGATCTATCTGCTAATTCAAGAACTGTAGGTGTAGGTCTAAGTCCATGAAGTCCTAGAGAGATAGAAAGTTCCTTGGTCATTACATTAATGGCTGACCCTAAATAAATCAGAGTGTTGGTTATGGGCTAGTCATTAAAATGGACAGTCACTGTAGGATTCCATGGGTCATTATATTTAGTAAAAAAAGGTTGATCAATCATTAGTTCAGACATATTTCCCATAACATGGATAGTAGAAGGGTCTTTCAGCTCCCTTCCAGGATTTTTGACACATAGATCTATTACTTTTTTGGCATAGATGGGTACTTCCTTAAGAGCTTGTAACAGTGGAATCCACACATACAAAGTCTGTAATTCCTTGAGAAACTCAAATTTAGTTTGAGGCTGGCCCAGTTTCAATTAATCATTGGGGGTCTGGAGGATCCTGAGCTCTAACATCTGAGTCAGTTATCACAGGTGCACCATCCCTGCTTGAGTTGGTTGATGTAAAAACAACAGGATTTCCGAGCTAGCCGCTACAAGTATAACAACAGGTGTTGTATCGATTGTTACAGGTGTAACAACTATTTCAGAATCGGCTATATCCTTTCTGGGTGACTCACATTCTTCCTCAATAATTATGGGAGTATGAACAGGTCTGGTTACTTTTCCTGATTGAAGCTAAATCTCATTAAGCCCAATAGGAGTGATAAGATGAGTCTGGAAAGTAGCCGGGGCATCTATGCTCTTATCTTCCCTATTATTTAGATTGGGGTTAGGTTGCACAGGTAATTACGGTTGGATCAAGGGTTGTTGGACCTTGGCTGTTACCTCTCCAATTATGACTCCAAGGATAAGATTGTGATGGAGAATATTGCATTGGTGGAGGGGAAGGCCACTGGTTCGAGGGTGAAGGAAATTGTGTCGAGGAAGGAGTAGGGTATGGAAATGGAAATTTCTGACCATTATAAACATTATTCCAAGGATTAAAAGAGGAAAAATCTGGAGGCATGCCTATAGGTCGTGACTTCCATGGTCTCCTTTACCCAATAAAGTAGGAAGACTGAACATCCTCACTTGATTCCTTAAGCACTGCTTTTAGTCTGGTAGTTCTAGGCATTGACCGGTGGAATGCACCAACTCACAGATGTTGCACAAGCTGGCACTATTCAGTCCACATTCCATTTCTAAGTGTTTCCTTTTGCATCGAGGACACAATATTTCCAAAGATGCCTCAGCTTCTGCTTGTGCTTTCTTGACTTGTATTGTGGTGATTTGGGTGAATAGAACACTGAGGAGGTCAGTTTTAAAATCCTAAAATAGATTCTCGATCTCTACTCTAGTCACTCCTCCACTTGTGGACTCCTGTATCCAAACTGAATTTCTTCCCTTGGCCGATCCTATTGAACTACGCAGGCAGAGCTTCATTATTTCTTCAAGTGATTCCTGCGATATGTCTCCTTTTCCCAACAGATTCAAATGCTTCATACAATCATCTCTTATACCCCTTAGGAATATTGTTTCAGGATTTTCAAGGCTAAGTCACCAAACTTAGACCTTTTTAAATTATAATGGAATCGTTCCATGTAGTCTTCCAAGCTCTCCTCTTCCTTCTATCTAATTCTGAGGATTTCTTCCTTCAAATCCCTGGTTCGACAGTAATCCTGATACTTAAGGAGGAATTCCTCCTTCATATCATTCCAATTTCGGATCGTGCCAGCACCCAGCCTCATGAGCCATCTTAATGTTGCTCTTTTCAGAGTAGTAGGAAACAATTTTAACTTATGTGCGTATGAAGTGTAGTCATAACTCCTACAAAACACATCAAACTTGAGCATAAAGGTATCAGGATCTTCAATAGCCATCCCTTGGAAGGACAAAAGAGATTATAAAGGAATTTTATTCATAGGAGCTTCATCTTGTGGCACCAATATTGAGAATTCAGAAGTAACAGTACCATCTGCTTTAGTATTTTCATCCCCCATGGTTGATCCTTCTTGATGGGATGAAATTACCTCGGAATATGAAGGGATTGACAAATAAATAAATGATCAAGATTTTCCAGGACCAGTTATTTCACCGCACTACCTGCATCCAAATGATGATGATCAAATAAATTTTGTTCCTTGGGCCCTTGATACCCCTCACTGGTCTCCCCTTTTCCTTCAATTTTTGGATTTTGATCAATGGCTTTCCACTGATGTTTCAGATCTGGACTCTTGATTTCAGGAGTGGATATATTGTTTGAAGGGTGATGAGGTCCAGATACGGAAGGTACTGATGCCTCAGGCTTTGATATAGTGGCATATTTCTATGGTCCTGTCTTCCTATTATATCTATATGAAGTAGACTGTTCCTTTTCTGCTTTAGAGATCAGATCCCCAAAAACTTCCTTTCTTCCCAAATCTACACTCTTCTTTTCCTTTTTACGACTTTCCTTTCTGTAGTTAGTTAGAGTGGGGTTTTTTTTGGTTTTATCTATTTTCCTACTAGCACACATGGACCCTATGTGTATCAATTATTCGTACAAGTGCCCAGTTTCTATAGTGGTGAGCCCGCCTAAGTTGTTAGAGCGATGCGCAGGTTCTTACCTCTCATCTTACTGCCCAACAACTATATAGATGAAGACACACTAAAGAGAAACACCCAAAACTCACACTTCTAAGTGCCCCAATGTAGCAATGGTGACCCCACTCAAGTATGTTAGAGAAATGTGCAGGTTCTTTCCTCTTGTCTTACCGCCCAGCAACTACTGACTAGGAACACCCTACCATCAAACAAACAATTTTGGTTGATTAGATTGTCACTACCATCCCTGGAAACAACGCCAAAATTTTGGACTGTATTAATCACTATTAAATGACTAAAACATTACACATAAATTATCAATTCAGGGACATCTTTTATTTCAATGGCAGTTGCACTATCTGTGTTGATACATCAAACCAGAGGCAAAATAAAAATAAATAAGAATCGTTGTTGAATCAATGGATAAAACTTAACACTAATGCAAGAATAAAAATGATCTATAGGAATGTAATCACGCCTCAACTAATACTAGTACCTAGCGCGCCACACAAAAATTACACAAGATGGAATCTCTAATCAATTATGAGTAATAACATAAGAATATCGAAATTGAAGAAAATCTACTTACAGCCGGAACAACAACAACAAAACTCCACCAATACTCATAGAAAATAAGAAATATACTACAACTAATTTACCACTGCAGTCCCTACTAAAGAGGATGGCCCTTCCTCCCTAGCAGGGCGCAGGAAGAGATGGAAACTAAATAGGAATTAAAAAAGACAACACATGTAACAACAACAACGTGATATCTTTGTATTATTATGAAAAAAATTACAGAGAAAAAAGGAAATATTGTTCTCTCCTAACCCCCTAACCTCAAGGGTCAAGAGTTATAAAATGGTTACATATTCAGAAAAACGAGGAATGGATCAGTCATGAGAATCTTGCGATTGTCATGCTGATAAAAATAAGATACATATAGTTACAACCAATTCCCTTAATAAAAAGTATGACTGGGAAGATATTGATTACAATCGAAACTGCCTAAAGGTTGTCATTCTAAAATACAATATGTAATGACTCCTACAACATTGAAAGTGACAACTGTAATGTGACAGAAATTTAGGACAAATCAACATCTGAAAGTTGAAAGTACCCAATCAACAACATGACTGTAACAACAATTTGTAAATAGATGGTCTATAACAACACCATGGTGTAACAACATTGTAGTGTAATAGCTCACTGTGACAACATACTTCCAACTGGTTCTGTACTTCTCATGTTCTAGGTCCCTTGTGCTAAAAAATAACATCTAGAAGAGCAGAAAAAGACCACAGAACTTCCTCCAACATTCATCCCAGTTAGCCACAAAAAAGAAACAATACATCATAATAATTAATCAAACGACAAGATAATGAAATATGGAAAAACAACACTATTTATGATAAAGAAGAAGGGGAAAAGGCAAAGGTAGTCCCAAGGTAAAAGATGAGGGAAATAGATGGAGTAAATGAGTACAAAAATGGCACCCAGCATATTCCAAAGATCGATATGAGGAAGTTTGATGGCAAGGATCCCGTAACATGGATACTACAGATGAAGAAATATTTTGATCTCCATAATGTGAAAAACACACAAAAGGTATGCATTGAAACTTTATAGTTAGAACCTAAACAGTTTGTATGGTATCGATGACCTTTCTCTCGTAAAAAAATTTCCACTTGGTTAATTTTTATGGAGGAAATGATAGCACATTATGAGGATAGAAAAAGCAACACCTTCTTTAGTCAATTGATAAATCTCAAACAAAAGGGTTCAATGGTGGAGCACATTGAGGACTTCCAAAAATTGAATATAAGGGTAAATGATATTCCAGAGGAGCATAGGATTGATATCTTCATAGGGACTTTAAAGGATAACATGGAGAAGGAATTCACATTGGCAAGGAAAATTGAAATCAAAATTATGGCGAGAAGGAAGCCTACCACTCACAACTATAAATATGGAAGTGTTGTTGCTCCTAGCCTTCCACAACCTATAAGGTTGACACCACAACAATTGGAAAAAAAAAATAGTAAAAGGGATTTTTTACAGTTACGGTAGAAAATACACTAATGGTCAAAAGTGTGCTCAGAAGAAATTAGTATATTGGGAAGAGGAGGAAGAAAATGAACAAGAAAATTCAAAAGAAGAGGATATACACTAGGAACTAACCATAGAGAAATAATAAATGAATCTCACCATATATTGTAATGAATTGCAAAGAATTACCACTCCTCAAACACTCAATATAGAAGAAAATATCAATAATAAAAAGGTAATAGTGTTGATTGATTCAGGTAGTACCTAACTTTATTCATTGTAAGATAGCCAAGGAATTAAATTTCTTCCTATATCCAACACTAGAGTGTCAAGTGATGGTTGTAATGGAGGAACTATAAATTTCTTTCGAAAGTGCCATAATATCAAGATAACCATGGGGGGATATTTATTGAATAGCCCAATGCTTTCCATTTTAATGGGTGGTGTCAATGTTGTATTAGGAGTTCAATGGTTACAATATTTGGGTATGATAGATTTTAATTTTCAAGAATGTTTCTTGAATTTTAATTGGGAAGGAAAGGAAGTTGCATTAAGGGGTATTGTAGGGAAAACAAGAAAAATAATAAGCTCTAATGGCATGAAAAAGATTCTAAAGAAAGAAGAACGAGGGGTAATTGCACAATTATGCTCACTAGAGTTTCAAACATTGAAACCATCTTTAAGAGAAAATTCTAAGGTTCAAGCAGTGGAAGATCACATCGAGAAACAACAACAAGTTCTCCAACTCTTAAAGGATAACCTAACTTTGGCATAGAATCAAATGAAACAACAGGCATATCTACATCACAGCGAAAGATCTTTTGATGTAGGCAACTTGGTATTTTTACAACTACAACCATACAAACAAATGTCTCTCAAGCAAGTTAGGAAGGATAATAAAATATCAACAAAGTACTATGGTCCTTACAAGGTGTTGCATAAGATTGGTACTATGGAATACAAATTGGATCTTAGTCTGCATCTTCTCAAATGCACCCAAATTTCCATGTTTCATGCTTAAAGAAGGTTATAGACGACAAAATTCCAGTTCAAACAATATTGCTAGAACTTGAAAAGGGAAGAAAAATCATATTGGAACCTGAAGTAGTCACGAAAAAAAGAACTCAACATCTATGAAATCGATCAATTTCACGGTATCTAATCAAGTGGAAGAACTTACCCGTTGAAGATTCCACATGGGAGGATGAGAATTTTATACCAAAGTATCCAAAACTAGTCAAGCATTGAGGTCAATACTTTTTTGAAGGAGAGGGGCATGTTAGGTCCCTATAATACTAGTGTAGCCCCTTATTTTTATTTTTAGTGTAGCCCCTTATTTTCATTTTTAGTGTAGCCCCCTTATTATTATTGTTGTGCCCATGTAGTCCCCATATTGTTTTTATTATGCCCCATAGTTGTAGCCCCATTATTGTTATTGTTGTGCCCATGTGGTCCCCATACTGTTATATTGTGACCCCTTAAACTTCTATATATAGAAGGTATTTTTTTTTATTTGTATCATCCAATAATAGTTCATTTATGTAATGTAAAGAAGTTTTCCCCCTCGAAGAGGTTGGTTTCTAATTCATTGATCTATTTTTTCTTCTATTTTGTGAGCTAGTTGCATAAAAATGTTCCATTTAGCCTTAATTGGAAGTTCTCCTTTCTACCCAATATGCCAAAGGTCATGTTGCCCCTGTCTTGTAGTTCTTGACATCTTCTACAAATTATATTATCTGTCAAATTCTCCTGGGTATCTAATGCCAAATCCTCTATAGAAGATAAGACATGTTCATCTTCCTCATCTAACATGGAAGGCTAGTAGAGTTTCAGATTATCTACATTCACAACTGAGTAAATGCACATGTTTATGGGTATACTGAGTCTATATGTGTTATCTCCCACATTTTCTAGTATCTCAAAGGGACCATACCACAGAGCCTTGATTTTCTTATCAGGGCCCTGTAGTCTCTCCTTGCTCAACTATAACCATACTCTGTCTCCCACCTTGAATGGATTCTCTATTCTATGAAAATCATGCTTGGCCTTGTATTTTTCCTATGACTTTTCCAAATTATGTCTCTTGTACTTGCATGTGGATTTTATTGAACTTTTCTACAAATATTTTCGTGCTCGTTGACAAATTCTCTAAGATGGCCATTCTAGAGGCCTGCAAGAAGAGTATCACAATATAATCCACTACTAAGCTCTTCTTTGAACAAGTGTGGGTGCATTTTGGGCTCCCTCAGTCCATTATCTCAGATTGAGACAACAGATTCCTAAGTAAATTTTGGTTAATTATTTGGTCGATGTTGGATACCAAGATCACTAAGTCCACAAATTTCCACCCCCAAAATGATGGCCAAATGGAGGTCGTCAACAAGATAATAATACACATTTTGTGCATGTACAACTCGAAGCATGCACGCACATGGGATGAAAGTCTCGCCTATTTCCAACACAATTACAACGAAGCTCTCCATAACTCAACTAGACAGAACCCCTTTTAGGTGGGGTTGGGATTCTAGCTACTATGTTGCATTGATGTGGCCATACCATTTTCAGCTACTTAGTAATATTCAACTCATGTCCATTCCAAAGCTGACAAGGCTAACAATTTCATTGAGTACGTTTAGCACATTTTCCAAAAAGTCCATGAAATATTGGACATAGCCAATTATAAGTAAAAGAAGCAACATGATCAAAATCGGGTGCCACACAAGTTCCAAGTGGGTGATAAATTTTGGCTACATTAGTAGAAGGAGTGCATCATTGGGCCCCACAAAAAGATTTTCCCTCTCCTATATGGATCATACACCATCATTAAGGCCATAGGGGAAAATTCCTTCGATGTCAGCATTCCACTATTCCTTGGCCTACACCCAATGTTCAATGTGGATTGCCTTCGACCATACTTTCCACCATTACTGGACACATCAAACATTGCAAAACAAATCACACCAACGGAGCTAAAACCAAACTGCATGGAACAAGCCACAACTAATTGGACCATGGATAGGTAGGTCAAGAACACTCACTAACAAAAGATTCAACTATATCAGGTTGTCAAAGCTGGCCAAATCCTGCACCAAGGAAAGTAGCCATTGATGTGGCCATACCATTTTCAGCTACTTAGTAATATTCAACTCATGTCCATTCCGAAGCTGACCAGGCTAACAATTTCATTGAGTACGTTTAGCACATTTTCCAAAAAGTCCATGAAATATTGGACATAGCCAATTATAAGTAAAAGAAGCAACATGATCAAAATCGGGTGCCACACAAGTTCCAAGTGGGTGATAAATTTTGGCTACATTAGTAGAAGGAGTGCATCATTAGGCCCCACAAAAAGATTTTCCCTCTCCTATATGGATCATACACCATCATTAAGGCCATAGGGGAAAATTCCTTCGATGTCAGCATTCCACTATTCCTTGGCCTACACCCAATGTTCAATGTGGATTGCCTTCGACCATACTTTCCACCATTACTGGACACATCAAACATTGCAAAACAAATCACACCAACGGAGCTAAAACCAAACTGCATGGAACAAGCCACAACTAATTGGACCATGGACAGGTAGGTCAAGAACACTCACTAACAAAAGATTCAACTATATCAAGTTGTCAAAGCTGGCCAAATCCTGCACCAAGGAAAGTAGCTCACCAGGGACCAAGTTTAATAGAAGTTTCCTCATCTCATGTAGGCACTCAATGCAATGAGGACCATTGCTTCCAAAGGGGGGAGGACATGGGGAGGACTAATTGAGGTGGACAATGGTGGCCATCCATCTATTCCATTTGGACCCCCACCATTATTTCTTTTAGTTTTTTAGTTTCCTTAACTGTAGCACAATTTACTATTTTGGATAGTTTTTTGGTTCCTGAACTTCCACAACTGTTTTGAGGCCCCAAACGATATTTTTTTGGAAATAGGGCAAAGGTAAGTCTTCGAATAGTGTTTGTAGTCAAAAATTGTATTCCTCGGTTAAATATTTCTAACATGGTATTGTGCCCGTCAAACAAAGATTGTATGCCAAAGTTACGAACCCAGGAAGTTGATGTACAAATTTACCCCAATAGGGCCCATAGTTTTGGCGTTTCATCTTCTAGGGTTATGTTTTTGGATGTTTAGGGTTTTCCATTATTTTTCAATGATAAATAGGCCTTTCAGCGTCATTGTAATAGATTTCATAGGCATGTTTCCACCACATATCTTCTAAGAGATAAACTACCATTGCTCGAGCTAGTTTATTTCCATTCTGTATGTAAACATATTTCAATTCTTTGACATTAGTTCTAACATTAGTTCCTAGTTATGGAAATTCTGCAACTCAAATGGCATAGTATTAAGATTATTATGAGTAAGGTTAATAACATGAGTTCCCATATATGGAGACATTTTTGCATGATTAAATGAAAGGGAGTTCTTTTTATGGATATATTTTGTTATTGTTTCCAAAGGATTGGTATAAAAAGAATTAGAAAGAATGAGGGAGCTAACCCGATGTTCCACTTTTCTCACAAAACAAAGGGAGATAACCTGATGTTTATCTTTGTTCTTTATATTTATTATGATTAATTTTTTTTTGGATAAATTTTCATTGACAGAAAGACAAAGGGTTGTATAGTAGATCACAAAAATCTAAGCGTTTATTTCATTAGGGAGATCAGACGAAAGCCAAAATTAAACTCTTTCCAAGGATGAGAGAGCCACTTGAAACTTCCAAAAACAAAACTAAAATAGCTAATACAAATATGCATGAAAATTTGACCAAATACAAGGGAAAAAAACTATATGATTAAACATAAAAAACATTAACCATAATGTCGTGGGTTCAAAATATGATCCTAGTATTGATATTACAGTTTCTTGGTCAACTAAGTTTTGCTCAGATACTCCATTCTTATGTCCAACTTGCATAGATGATTATGGATAAGGTGTTGCTCAAATTTCTCCATTCTTCTTTCTAACATGAATATATGATTATGGAAATGCTTCAGGGAGTGCAGGATATCCAATGGTTCATGATAATCAAGAATTGTCATGCTCATGGATAGCTTTCTAATAAATCACATTATTAATGTTTGATGGTCGACGTTCAGAACCTACTAATGAGGTTATCTTCACCTTGGTCCTAAAGATGAACCTCATTATTACGTTCGAAACGTGGATGTGATTTATCAGAAAGCTAAATACAAAAATAAATTTCAAATAATCAAAATAACCTTAAATATGTACATATACATAATGATGATTATATACAAATCATGTATATATATATATATATATATATATATATATTCTTTATATTTTTAATCAACTAGGAAAACAATATAAATTTCAAATAATTAAATTAGTTTTGACATCTACATAATTTTGATCATTTAAAAAATTTGCATAGAAAGTCACGAAGAAATATATCATAAATCAGGATCTATCAAGCATGAAGTATAGATATTAAATTTTTTCAAATACAAAAAAAAAAGTTACATTTTAAAAGAAATGTATATCTCTATACAATTTATCTACCTTGATATTTAATAAATACTTACTTCTCTATAAAGTTTATCTATCTTAGCATGGAGTTTTAGCTACTTAAAGCACCTAGTTAATAAGAGGTCGCTAAGCCCTATAGGACTCCCTATGGGTTAGGCTCTACGAATAAGCATGCGAGATGTGATTCCTTCAGGTAGGTCTACCTAGACATTTCTTTGGATTTTTATTATTATCTCTCATAATATTTAATAAATACAAAAATAAAATAAATTCATATATTTTCTTTTTAATAAAACAATTTGTTTAATTGTTTATGAAACAAGGGCATCATAGGTCGAATATATTTATTTCGAAGAGCACCTTTTGGAACAAAGGAAATCCTTCCATTACTACTTGCTCAAAACCCCTATTATTTATGACAATATTTCAAAGCCACTTAACCATGGTAAAGTAATAACATTACTTCCTAGCATACCCCTTATTCATGATAATGTAATAACATTAGTTCCTAGCTATGGAAATTCTCCAACTCTAATGTTACACTAATATTATTAGTTCGGAGCAAACCCCCATATCCATTCTAAAGTAATAACATTAGTTTCTAACTATGGAAATTCTCCAACTCAAATGGCATAGTAATTATTACATTAATTCCTAGCTATGGAAATTCTCCAACTCAAATGTCACAGTAATATTATTAGTTCCCAACAAACCTCCTTATCCATTCTAAAGTAATAACATTAGTTATTAAGTAAGAAATTTTCCAACTCAAATAGCACAGTAATAAGGAAACCCCCTAATTCATTATAAAATAATAACATTAAGAACACATTAGTTCTTAGTTATTAGATATGGAATTTTTCCAAATCAAAAAACATAGTAATAACCTTATTCCTAAGTATAAAAAATTATCTATAATAAAATAATGACATGAGTTCCTAGCTATGAAAATTATGCAAGTAATAACATGAGTTCCTAGCTATGGAAATTATGCAAGTCAAATAGTATAGGCATAACATTAGTTCCTAACTACGAAAATTCTAGCTCAAAGCCCCTTATCTATAGTAAAGTAAAGTAATAACACTAGTTTGCAGTTGTTAAGAGTTTGCAAGTCAATTAGCATAAGACTGCATGTTTTTCCATCGCAGAGGTGAGAGTTAATCCTTTAAGGTGGCAGTTAATCCTTTGTAAGAGTCAATTCCATTTCATCTCCAGTCAAACTGTCATACATACCTTGTATTTTTCTGTTGGTAGGTGAACCGAATAACTTCCCGTGCGAACCATGTGGTATTTTTGCATGGGTAAGTGGAAGAGAGTTCGTTGCACGGATATATTTCGTTGTTGTTTCTTAGGTATGGAATTTTTCCTAATCATAAAAAAAAAAAACCTCTCGGCCCCACTGTTTCACTTGCAGAACCATTAATGTCATCATCAACTAATTTTGGAGAGATGGAGAATGTATCTTCCTGCTTGACTAGTCCAAAAGGTTGAGAAAAACCTCAAAAGTTTCAACCACGTCAGAAGTGAGCATGAAAATCATCCACATGCGCATGTTATTCCACCACTGTCTCTGATAAATCCCTAACCATTTTCTTTGAACCAAGCTCCATATGTAATTGCAGCCAAAGATAAGGATGAAAGGAATGAATTCCGCAGTTAATACCTGCAATAACGGGTGGGATCCCCATGAATTTTACTATATAATTATCTAAAATGGCTTTCATTATATTATATGTTACTATAGAAATGATTCTAAGTACAAGAAGAAACATGATCAGAGTCCAGTGCCACACAAGTTCCAGGTGGGCGACTAATTTTGGCTACATTTGCAGAAGGAGTGCCTCGTTGGGCCCCACGACAAGATTTTCCCCCTCTGATATGGGCCATACACTATCATTAAGGCCATAGGGGAAAATTCCTTGGAGGTCAGCATTCCACCATTCCTTGGCCTACACCCAATGTTCAATGTGGTTTTCCTTTGACCATACTTTCCACCATTACTGGACATGTCAGACATTGCAAAAAAACTCACACCAAAAGAGCTAAAACCAAACTGCATGGAACAAGTCACAATTGATCAGACCATGGACAGGCAAGTCAAGAACGTCGCTAACAAAATATTCAACTATATCAGGTTGTCAAAGCTGGACAAATCCTACACCAAGGAAAGTGGCTCATCAAGGACCAAGTTTAGTAGAAATTTCCTCATCTCACGGAGGCACTCAACATAATGAGGACCATTGCTTCCTAAGGGGGGAGGACATGGGGAGGACTGATCGAGGTAGACATTGGTGGCCATGCATCTATTCCATTTGGACCCCCACCATTGTTTCTTTTAGTTTTTTAGTTTCCTTAATTGTAGCACAATATACTATTTTGGGTAGTTTTTCGGGTCGTGAACTTCCAGAGCCATTTTGATGCCCTAAAAAATAGTTTTTTGGAAATAGGGTGAAGTTTTGTCTTCGAATAAAGCTTTCAGTAAAAAATTTTATTCCTCAGTTAAATATTTCTAATGTGCTATTCTGCATGTCAAACAAAGATCATATGCCAAAGTTACGAACCTGGAAGTTGATGTACAAATTTATCCCAGTGGGGCCCACAGTTTTGGCGTTTCATCTCCTAGGGTTATGTTTTTGAATGTTTAGGATTTTCCATTATTTTTCAATAATAAATAGGCCTTTCAACGTCATTGTAGCAGAGTTCATATGCATGTATTCACCACATCTCTTCTAAGAGATAAACTACCATTGCCCGAGCTAGTTTATTTCCATTCTATATGTAAATGTATTTCAGTTCTTCGATATTAATGAAATGATGTGTTATTTCTATTGCAACGAAGTGTTATTTATGTAAACATATTTCTATTATTTCTTTGACATTAGTTCTAACATTATGTTGTGGCCAGCAACAACCCCCCTTTTTATTTTAGTAATAATACTAAATATGAGGGGACCCTTAGTCAAAAAATCCAAAAAATTAATTAGTGCTTGTTTCCTTTCTCAAATAAAATCTGCTATCATAACTTATGGAAATTACTTAGGAAATCATTAAATAAACTTAAGTTTATGATAAATTAGAATAAAATTTTTTCTTTGAAGAAAATATCGCATCCATCGCAATAAGTAGACATCCTTTGTAAGGCATAATCTTTTAAATTGCAATTTCGCGATATTGTGATAGCGTGATCCCAAAAAAATGTGCATTAAAATATTGATCGCAAACCACATATCGCAGAAAAGATGTTTAACAAATACTTTTCATATATTATATTTTGTGATATTGCGATTTTGCGATTTTGCGATTTCGCGATGCTATGAGACTTCGATTTGTGAATATTGCAATTTGCGATAATTGCGATCTTGCAATGATTTCGATTTGAGAAAACTGCGATCTGCGATATTGTGATATTACACAGCAAATTGCAGATTGCAATGTCGCAGATTCTTAAAAGCTCGTTTTCCAAAGAAAATATTTTCATAAAACAATATCCGTTATGCGCTTTAATGATTGAATTAATGAATGGATTGTCAATTATCGATAAAAAGGATTTTGTTTTGATTGAAAGGTTGTTTCATGTGAAAATAATATATTTCATCCGCCTTCAGCATTTAAAACTATCCCGTCACCTTTCTCATGTCATTACTCTCACTTAATTTGTAAAACCGCAGGCGCGAAGGAGCAGAAGACTATACAAAGCATTCACAGAGTATTATGGGAAAGAAAGAGAAAACTCCAAGTTCTGAAAAAAAAGAGATGGCTTCCCTATATGCAGATACTGCTTGCAACAAGGATGCTGGTATCACCACCTGGGAGGGAATGCATAATCTGCTTGAAGAAGAAAATCCCAGGGTAATGGAAGTCGCAGCTACTGCAAGTTCAAGTAATTCATCTGAAGCATCTCTTACAGAATTGGCTTGTTCATTTTTGCATCAGATAGCAACAAGACCGAGAATTCTTCCGTATACAGATATGGTAAAATGGGTGTTGGATAGCACCGATATTTCAGATAGGAAATTTAGAACTCCAGATCAAGAGCTCATCAGGTCATTCACTACAGAAGATTTGAGGCTTATGTATCACTTTCCGAAGCCTCAGGCGACTTACAACAAACAATTTATGGAGAAATTTTCCAGGGAAAATGAAAATTTGGCGGAATGCACAAAGGAATGGACCAAAAGAGATGAACCATTGAAGAAAGACAAACACGGTATGTACAGCACTGGTTCACTCACCTCTCCCTATTGTTTTGCTACTGCTATGTTATGTAGGCTTTTTGGAAAGCCTGACATAAATAAGGTCTTGCCTGAATGGCTTCCATTATTAAATGCTGATGTTAACGCTACCATTGTAGACTGGGCCAAAATATTGTCTGATAATTTAGCCACTGCTATTTTCAATTACCGGTCTAAACGGACTATCTCTCAGAGGATTTATCCTCCTTTTTATCTGTCTGCCTATGTTATGGATTCTATCTGCTTTGTTTCTAAATTCCCTTTAATGGGTTGGCAATGGACAATTCATGATCCTTTTCCTATCCATGTGTATCACAAAGAACTGTGGGAATCAAAATTTGTTCCTCATTTTTACAAGATTTGCCATGGCATAATGTTGTCGCTGTACAGAATATTATATAATAAGGATGCTCCAAGGTTTTCTCCGGAAGCAGAAGTCGACATTCTCCCTATCGCACGGTGGTTTGGAGAAGAGTTGTTTACCTATGTAAGGGTTTTGGAAGCTCTGTTTCTCCTCATGTTTTACCCTTGTATGTTCCGGATAAACTTATAGCTCGGGAAATTGCATACCAAACCTGTGGTGAAGGAGGTTTGACAAAGGAATTAAAGGATAAAAAGAAGGCCATCTGGCCACAATTTCCCATAGCCTGTGGAGCATTTTCATTATTTGATGTTGGTCATGCATTCAAAGAGGTAAGCAATATTACATGCTTACAACTGTTCAAGTTTTCGAGAAGGCTATTTGATCCATATAATGTTGTCAAAGATTTCACCACTGTAGTTAAGGTGAGATTATTTTCTGGAGAAGAAGATCCTTTTGATGATATGTTTCAAGAAAAATGTTCATTTAAAGAAATTTTGCATTTAGATCAAACACATTTTTCCCCAGAAGTATTTCAGGAATTTAAAATATACAGAGAAAGAATATTGACTACTATCCCTTTGGATAATTTACACTTGGAACCCGCAAGGGAACCAACTCCTAGTGTCAGTCTCAATGGTAGCTCAGATACTGACAGGTCTAAATCAAAGTTTGACAAAGAAACTTCTGAACATTCTCAAAAGTATGATAAAGATGAAGGCTCAGTGAAAGATACAACTCAGTCAAAAGAGCTTTCACAACTACAGACTTCAACCACTCCACAGTTGAATCTTCCACCTCCCACTGTACAGCAACCATCCACCAGCATTCAATTAGATAAAGAATGGGAAACGTTTAATGAATTGCTTAATGTTGAAGGACAAAATACACAAACCCCTGTACAGACAACAAAAGTTTTAAGCACAGGAATAAGTGGCAATGTCACAGAAACTGAGCATATACCTATCACTCCCTCCACTGAAATTGTACTTAATATAAAGGACATTCCTCCTCTAGATGTATTCGACAGCTCGCAGTATAAAGTAGTAGTGAGTGACCAGGAGCTCAAATCTGAGCTTGGGAAAAAGCTCAAAAATGAAGTTACTCAAAATTTCTCCGAAACAGATCGACTGGAAAGAGCTCGTCAATATGATCCCAACGCCGTGAACGGCACTCAGATTCGACGCCGTATGCAGAAGTTATTTAGCTTTGAAGTTCGCCAGTTTCAATTAAAAAAGGCCAAAATTTGACTTTGGGAAAAAATATATTTTTATTAAAAAAAAATATTCCACAGAATATTCTGAGAATATTCCGTGGAATATTCCACAGAATATTCTACGGAATATTCTACTGGTGGCCAATTACAGAGCACCACGTGGCTAGCCCGGAGGCTTCCACGTGGGCCCCCAAAGCGGATTGGAATGGCGTTCAAAAGTTTCTATGGCCGCGGTGGGATTTGAACATGGGTCGGCGGAATGTTAACAAGGCGGCTTAACCAATAGGCCACCGTTCGCTGTTGTTAAAATATTGCAACACACATATATTTAAAGGCTCGCTTTGAATTGGGCGGGGCCCGAAAGGGGGCCAGCCCCTAAGGGCCAGCCCCCTCTACATAAAACCCAGGTCCGAGAACCAAAGGTGTAAACGGTTGGGCGCGCAATGCATTCGGGAATGGTCCCGTGGAAATAGCACTTGGAGCGGGGTCCATTTATTATATGGTTGAAACATTAAAACATCCGCATAAAACTCAAGATCGTTCAAACAAACAGCGCCAAAGTTTCGGTCTTATGGATAAGGCCTTATCACTTCAGCCCCCACGTTTTGGCGGACTCCCTATTTTTAACGGCCTCCCCTAATTTGTCGGACCTATCTGGCGGTGTCTCCAGTTTTAGCTGGAGTTTGTTTAGTGTAACTGGCAGTTGGAGTAAAAGTGCCATAACTTTGGCTAGGAGAGGTCTTTGGAGACGAAATTGTTTTTGATTTTGGGTCTCTTCGACCTTCTGAAGCCATTGGCACAGGTTTCACAGCCATCTGAGGTCGTTTGCAGGTGATTTTTCTTCGTGGAAGTTCCAGGAGCCACTAGGGCCAAATTAGTTTGGGAGCTGCATTGGGAATTGTGCAGCCAGTGAATGTGGAACGAAGGTCATTCCTGAAGTTTTTCAGCATTCTGAATCCATTTCTACAGCTCATTTTTCCTTTTGAGGAATTCTTCTCACTGTTTAGCTTCAGGGAAGCTTTCAGGGCCAAGAGGGCCATTTCAGTGTTGGAGCTGTTTGGGGACTATGTTCTTCCATTTTTGGTGATTCAGAAGTCTATTTCTGATATTTTCGACCTTCTGATTCTAATGGAAGAGGTTTCAGAACCAATTGAGGTCTTCTTCACCTCGAAATTCTCCATACAAGTCTAAAGGGCCACCAGGGACAATTGGGGAAAAGTACTATACAGGTACAATTTTCACTGTTTAGTGTTTGGGAAAGAGCATGTTCAGCTAATTCCTATCTTCTGATTCTGTATTTACAGTCAGATCTGTCTTTTGAGACACTCTTATTCTTGTATTAGCCTTTGTAGCATTTTTAATACAAGAGGACAAGCCTAGTTTGAGAGGCTTGGTCCAACAGATGTAGCCCAGAGGAGGGGGTGAACTGCTTTATCATTTTGATGTCTTTATTTTCTGAAGATGATATGCTAAACAAAACTGATATAAAGTGTTAAACAGCAAATATACATAACTTGCATACCCACATAATCACCTACTCAGCTGCAGAAAGTTATTTGTCTTATTCCGCAAGACATCAAATTTCAAGTATGTGTATGTTAAAGACTTCTAAGTGTTAACTTCATTATTTCTTTAGGCAGAGCCTGTAGAGGGCCAGGTAGCCTCTGGAACTCATCCTCTCTTTAGAGGTGACATGTCCGGTGAATGCCCCTACAGTCTATCTCTGTATAAGAAATAATAAGTTTTCACATTTTCAGAGGTCACTTGGAGTGTATAGCTCACATTTGAAATTATGGGAAATGGATACCTTGCACCCTTAAACAAGTACATTCCATTTTCAGATCGGATGAGTATCGGAGCAGAAGGTTGTATTGGCATATATTGATTGTGTAGCTTGAAAGGTGTCTTAAGCAGTGTTGAAGATTGACTGCTTTATTATTCTGCAAACTACTTGTTGTTTGAGTTGGCTGAAGCTCTTTTGTTCATTTTTATAATGACAACTTCCATAAGTGAGTTCTCCAAATCGTCCTCTTTCACAAGATTTTTTGATGAAGGTTTGAAGCAAGAATTTTTCGTCATGTTGAATATGGTGAAAGAAATGTATGAGGATGAAAGAAAGAGCTCTAGACTTCAAGAGCAGTTGAATTCCATGAGGGAAGAGAAGCAGTTGCTTTCTGACCAATTGCATGAAATGGAAGGCCAACTTCGTATTGCAAACATGAAGCTGGAAAGGATGCATGAGTTGGAGACACAACTCCTTGTTGCCAAAGAAGCCTTAGCCAAGTATCAGCTTGAAGAAGAGGTAAACAATTCTAGTTTGTCTTCAATTTCTTATAAGAATGTTGATGTTGGTTCTTTTGAGAAACATACCAAAGGCATAGGGTCCAAGTTGATGTCCAAAATGGGATATGAAGGAAAAGGATTGGGAAAACATGCACAGGGTATAGTTGAGCCAATAATGGTTGAGGTAAGGCCTAAGAATTTGGGTCTTGGCTATGGACAATCTTATGGAGAAAGTTCCAAAGAAGCCATGAAGGAAGAAGGTGTGCATCAAAATGCACTTGAACAAGGGAGTGGTGAAAGCTCTAAAACCATTGATGGGATTGATAGTGTTCCAAAGGGAGCTTCTTCTTCTTTCGATTCACCTCCTCATGAAGGTAATGAAGGTGAAAGAGAAAGGTATAAATCTGATTTCAATCATATTTCCTTTGATCATGTAAAGCATGGAAAATTTCCACACAAGCATTGGAAAAGAATTGCATGTTCTTTTTGTGGTTTGTTTAACCATAGTGTTTCTAGATGTTGGAAAAGAATGGAAACATACAAGAAAATTTTGAAGGAAAGGAGGCAAGAAGCCAAAGTTCCAATGAACAATGCAAATCATGCGGTCAAAAAGATGAATATGTGTTGCACTTATTGCCATAAGCAAGGACATACTGTTGAAAGGTGTTGGACTTTGAATCCAACAATGCTTCCACAAAAGTTGAAGAAATGGGAGAAAGAGTATGGCAAGAATGGGAAGGAAGTTTCCATCATTGATATGTGTCAGGATGATACACATGCTGATATCGATGTACAGTTAAAGGAAGCGCCTTTGAAATGGATTGGTAAGAAATGGTTAGAATTCTTATCCAATTAAAGTTGCATGTCTTTTGATTGAATGCATTTTCTTTGTTAAGGGAATGCAAGTTGCAGGATGGAAAAGCTGAGTATGAGACTCACTCTATCGTAGCGAAAGTTATATTCATTTCATCTTTGAAAGTACATGTACATGTGATTGAGTATCTTGTACTTATGATTGTACTTAAGAGAAAGTTGAAGGATAAACTGCATGCATGAGAATGAGATGCATGAGCACAGGGATCATGATGATTTCCTTGTATTTTAAACATCCTTCTCATTTGGGAGGCAGCTATTCTTCTGGAGCGGTGGTGCCATGGATGGGCATCGTGACAGTTGGCAAGCCCACATGTTCAGGGGAATGGCTAGCTCATATAAGCGAGTTGACTTCTTTGAAGGTTCTGCAATTTCAGATTTTACCGGCGAAGAACTTGGTCGAGATTCGTAGTACTTGGCGTAGCACGACAAAAACCATGCATGACGACGATTGTAAGGCAGGACATTTTTGGCATCAGTATGCTCTTTTAGCTGACTGGAAGAGGATATTTCTGTTCCTCAAGTGCTGTACAGTTCAGATCAGAGATTCAGTAAGCTTTTGGGGACCAAAAGCCTTCTCATTTGGGAGGTGTGATCAGGAGCTCAAATCTGAGCTTGGGAAAAAGCTCAAAAATGAAGTTACTCAAAATTGCTCTGAAATAGATCGAATGGAAAGAGCTCGTCAATACGACCCTAACGCCGTGAACGGCACTCAAATTCGACGCCGTATGCAGAAGTTATTCAGCTTTGAAGTTCGCTAGTTTCAATTAAAAAAGGCCAAAATTTGACTTTGGGAAAAAATATATTTTTATTAAAAAAATAATATTCCACAGAATATTCTGGGAATATTTCGTGGAATATTCCACAGAATATTCTACAGAATATTCTACTGGTGGCCAATTACAGAGCGCCACGTAGCTAGCCCGGAGGCTGCCACGTGGGCCCCCAAAGCGGATTGGAATGGCGTTCAAAAGTTTCTATGGCCGCGGTGGGATTTGAACATGGGTCGGCGGAATGTTAACAAGGCGGCTTAACCAATAGGCCACCGTTTGCTGTTGTTAAAATATTGCAACACACATATATTTAAAGGCTCGTTTTGAATTGGGCAGGGCCCGAAAGGGGGCCAACCCCTAAGGGCCAGCCCCCTCTGCATAAAACCCAGGTCCAAGAACCAAAGGTGTAAACGGTTGGGCGCGCAATGCATTCAGGAATGGTCCCGTGGAAATAGCACTTGGAGCGGGGTCCATTTATTATATGGTTGAAACATTAAAACATCCGCATAAAACTCAAGATCGTTCAAACAAACAGCGCCAAAGTTTCGGTCTTATGGATAAGGCCTTATCCCTTCAACCCCCACGTTTTGGCGAACTCCCTATTTTTAGCGGCCGCCTCTAATTTGTCGGACCTATCTGGCGGTGTCTCCAGTTTTAGCTGGAGTTTGTTTAGTGTAACTGGCAGTTGGAGTAAAAGTGCCATAACTTTGGCTAGGAGAGGTCTTTGGAGACGATTTATTTATTTATTTTGGGTCTCTTCGACCTTCTGAAGCCATTGGCACAGGTTTCACAGCCATCTGAGGTCGTTTTCAGGTGATTTTTCTTCGTGGAAGTTCCAGGAGTCACTAGGGCCAAATCAGTTTGGGCGCTGCATTGGGAATTGTGCAGCCAGTGAATGTGGAACGAAGGTCATTCCTGAAGTTTTTCAGCATTCTGAATCCATTTCTACAGCTCGTTTTTCCTTTTGAGGAATTCTTCTCACTGTTTAGCTTCAGGGAAGCTTTCAGGGCCACCAGGGCCATTTCAGTGCTGGAGCTGTTTGGAGGCTATGTTCATCCATTTTTGGTGATTCAAAAGCCTATTTCTGCTATTTTCGTTTTTCTGAGTCTAATGGCAGAGGTTTCAGAACCAATTGAGGTCATCTTCACCTCGAAATTCTCCATGCAAGTCTAAAGGGCCACCAGGGCCAATTGGGGAAAGTACTGTATAAGGTACAATTTCACTGTTTAGTGTTTGGGAAAGAGCATGTTTAGCTAATTCCTATCTTCTGATTCTTTATTTACAGTCAGATCTATCTTTCAAGACACTCATATTCTTGTATTAGCCTTTGTAGCATTTTTAATACAAGAGGACAAGCCTAGTTTGAGAGGTTTGGTCCAGCAGATGTAGCCCAGAGGGGGGGTGAAATGCTTTATCATTTTGATGTCTTTATTTGCTGAAGATGATATGCTAAACAAAACTGATATAAAGTGTTAAACAGAAAATATACATAACTTGCATACACACATAATCACCTACTCAGCTGCAGAAATTTATTTGTCTTATTCCGCAAGACATCAAACTTCAAGTATGTGTATGTCAAAGACTTCTAAGTGTTACTTCATTATTTCTTTAGGCGGAGCCTGTAGAGGGCCAGGTAGCCTCTGGAACTCATCCTCTCTTTAGAGGTGACATGTCCGGTGAATGCCCCTACAGTCTATCTCTGTATAAGAAATAAGAATTTTTCACATTTTCAGAGATCACTTGGAGTGTATAGCTCACATTTGAAATTATGGGAAATGGATACCTTGCACCCTTAAACAAGTACATTCCATTTTCAGATCAGATGGTATCAGAGCACTAGGTTTGCTTGACTGACATCACAAGCTTGATTGTGTAGCTTGAAAGGTGTCTTAAACAGTGTTGAAGATTCACTGCTTTATTATTCTGCAAACTACTTGTTGTTTGAGTTTGCTGAAGCTCTTTTGTTCATTTTTATAATGACAACTTTCATAAGTGAGTTCTCAAAATCGTCCTCCGTCACAAGATTTTTTGATGAAGGCTTGAAGCAAGAATTTTTCATCATGATGAATATGGTGAGAGAAATGTATGAGGATGAAAGAAAGAGCTCTAGACTTCAACAGCAGTTGAATTCCATGAGGGAAGAGAAGCAGTTGCTTTCTGACCAATTGCAGGAAATGGAAGGCCAACTTCGTATTGCAAACATGAAGCTGGAAAAGATGCATGAGTTGGAGACACAACTCCTTGTTTCCAAAGAAGCCTTAGCCAAGTATCAGCTTGAAGAAGAGGTAAACAACTCTAGTTTGTCTTCAATTTCTTATAAGAATGTTTATGTTGGTTCTTTTGAGAAACATACCAAAGGCATAGGGTCCAAGTTGATGTCCAAAATGGGATATGAAGGAAAAGGATTGGGAAAACATGCACAGGGTATAGTTGAGCCAATAATGGTTGAGGTAAGGCTTAAGAATTTGGGTCTTTGCTATGGACAATCTTATGGAGAAAGTTCCAAAGCAGCTATGAAGGAAGAAGGTGTGCATCAGCATGCACTTGAACAAGGGAGTGGTGAAAGCTCTAAAACCATTGATGGGATTGATAGTGTTCCAAAGGGAGCTTCTTCTTCTTTCGATTCACCTCCTCATGAAGGTAATGAAGGTGAAAGAGAAAGGTCTAAATCTGATTTCAATCATATTTCCTTTGATCATGTAAAGCATGGAAAATTTCCACATAAGCATTGGAAAAGAATTGCATGTTCTTTTTGTGGTTTGTTTAACCATAGTGTTTCTAGATGTTGGAAAAGAATGGCAACATACAAGAAACTTTTGAAGGAAAGGAGGCAAGAAGCCAAAGTTCCAATGAAAAATGCAAATCATGCGGTCAAGAAGATGAACATGTGTTTCACTTATTGCCATAAGCAAGGACATACTGTTGAAAGGTGTTGGACTCTGAATCCAACAATGCTTCCACAAAAGTTGAAGAAATGGGAGAAAGAGTATGGCAAGAATGGGAAGGAAGTTTCCATCATTGATATGTGTTAGGATGATACACATGCTGATATCGTTGTGCAGTTAAAGGAAGCGCCTTTGAAATGGATTGGTAAGAAATGGTTAGAATTCTTATCCAATTAAAGTTGCATGTCTTTTGATTGAATGCATTTTCTTTGTTAAGGGAATGCAAGTTGCAGGATGGAAAAGCTGAGTATGAGACTCACTCTATCATAGCGAAAGTTATATTCATTTCGGCTTTGAAAGTACATGTACATGTGATTGAGGATATTGTACTTATGATTGTACTTAAGAGAAAGTTGAAGGATAAACTGCATGCATGAGAATGAGATGCATGAGCACAGGGATCATGATGATTTCCTTGTATTTTAAACATCCTTCTCATTTGGGAGGCAGCTCTTCTTCTGGAGCGGAGGTGCCATGCATGGGCATCGTGACAGTTGGCAAGCCCACATGTTCAGGGGAATATTTCAGCTCATATATCAGCAAGTTTCACTGCTGGTTCCCGCAATTTCAGATTTTTCTGGCGAAAGAACTTGGTCGGGATTTGACAAGTACTTGGCGTATGCAGCAAAAAGTCGCCATGACGACAGTTAGCAAGGCAGGATATTTTTGGCATCAGTATGCTCTTTTGGCTGACTGTAAGACGATATTTCTGTTCCTCAAGTGCTGTACAGTTCAGATCAGAGATTTAGTAAGCTTTTGGGGACCAAAAGCCTTCTCATTTGGGAGGTGTGATCAGGAGCTCAAATCTGAGCTTGGGAAAAAGCTCAAAAATGAAGTTACTCAAAATTTCTCCGAAACAGATCGACTGGAAAGAGCTCGTCAATACGATCCCAACGCCGTGAACGGCACTCAAATTTGACGCCGTATGCTGAAGTTATTCAACTTTGAAGTTCGCCAGTTTCAATTAAAAAAGGCCAAAATTTGACTTTGGGAAAAAATATATTTTTATTAAAAAAAGAATATTCCACAGAATATTCTGCGGAATATTCTACTGGTGGCCAATTACAGAGCGCCACGTGGCTAGCCCGGAGGCTGCCACGTGGGCCCCCAAAGCGGATTGGAATGTCGTTCAAAAGTTTCTATAGCCGCGGTGGGATTTGAACATGGGTCAGCGGAATGTCAACAAGGCGGCTTAACCAATAGGCCACCGTTTGCTGTTGTTAAAATATTGCAACACACATATATTTAAAGGCTCGCTTTGAATTGGGCGGGGCCCAAAAGGGGGCCAGCCCCTAAGGGCCAGCCCCCTCTGCATAAAACCCAGGTCCGAGAACCAAAGGTGTAAACGGTTTGGTGCGCAATGCATTTGGGAATGGTCCCGTGGAAATAGCACTTGGAGCGGGGTCCATTTATTATATGGTTGAAACATTAAAACATCCGCATAAAACTCAAGATGGTTCGACAAACAGCCACAAGTTTCGGTCTTATGAGGACTTATCCTTCAGCCCCCACCGTTTGGCCGGCCCCAATTATAGCGCCGCGCCTAATTTGTCGGACCTATGCGGCGGTGTCTACCGTTTTTAGGCGGGTTTGTTTGGTGGCGGCGATTGGAGTAAAGAGGCCATAACTTCTGCTAGGAGAGGTCTTTGAAGACGAATTTTTTTTTATTTTGGGTCTCTTCGACCTTCTGAATCCATTGGCACAGGTTTCACAGCCATATGAGGCCGTTTGCAGGTGATTTTTCTTCTTGGAAGTTCCAGGAGCCACTAGGGCCAAATCAGTTTGGGAGCTGCATTGGGAATTGTGCAGCCAGTGAATGTGGAACGAAGGTCATTCCTGAAGTTTTTCAGCATTCTGAATCCATTTCTACAGCTCGTTTTTCCTTTTGAGGAATTCTTCTCACTGTTTAGCTTCAAGGAAGCTTTCAGGGCCACTAGGGCCATTTCAGTGCTGGAGCTGTTTGGGGACTATGTTCATCCATTTTTGGTGATTCAAAAGCCTGTTTCTGCTATTTTCGACATTCTGAGTCTAATGGAAGAGGTTTCAGAACCAATTGAGGTCATCTTCACCTCGAAATTCTCCATGCAAGTCTAAAGGGCCACCAGGGCCAATTGGGGAAAAGTACTGTATCAGGTACAATTTCACTGTTTAGTGTTTGGGAAAGAGCATGTTTAGCTAATTCCTATCTTCTGATTATGTATTTACAGTCAGATCTGTCTTTTGAGACACTCATATTCTTGTATTAGCCTTTGTAGCATTTTTAATACAAGAGGACAAGCCTAGTTTGAGAGGCTTGGTCCAGCAGATGTAGCCCAGAGGAGGGGGTGAACTGCTTTATCATTTTGATGTCTTTATTTGCTAAAGATGATATGCTAAACAAAACTAATATAAAGTGTTAAACAAAAAATATACATAACTTGCATACACACATAATCACCTACTCAGATGCAGAAAGTTATTTGTCTTATTCCGCAAGACATCAAACTTCAAGTATGTGTATGTCAAAGACTTCTAAGTGTTACTTCATTATTTCTTTAGGCAGAGCCTGTAGAGGGCCAGGTAGCCTCTGGAACTCATCCTCTCTTTAGAGGTGACATGTCCGGTGAATGCCCCTACAGTCTATCTCTGTATAAGAAATAAGAAGTTTCACATTTTCAGAGGTCACTTGGAGTGTATAGCTCAATTTGAAATTATGGGAAATGGATACCTTGCACCCTTAAACAAGTACATTCCATTTTCAGATCAGATGGTATCAGAGCACTAGGTTTGCTTGACTGACATCACTAGCTTGATTGTGTAGCTTGAAAGGTGTCTTAAGCAATGTTGAAGATTGACTGCTTTATTATTCTGCAAACTACTTGTTGTTTGAGTTTGCTGAAGCTCTTTTGTTCATTTTTATAATGACAACTTTCATAAGTGAGTTCTCAAAATCGTCCTCCTTCACAAGATTTTTTTATGAAGGCTTGAAGCAAGAAATTTTCATCATGATGAATATGGTGAAAGAAATGTATGAGGATGAAAGAAAGAGCTCTAGACTTCAAGAGCAGTTGAATTCCATGAGGGAAGAGAAGCAGTTGCTTTCTGACCAATTGCAGGAAATGGAAGGCCAACTTCGTATTGCAAACATGAAGCTGGAAAAGATGCATGAGTTGGAGACACAACTCCTTGTTTCTAAAGAAGCCTTAGCCAAGTATCAGCTTGAAGAAGAGGTAAACAACTCTAGTTTGTCTTCAAATTCTTATAAGAATGTTTATGAACTTGGTTCTTTTGAGAAACATACCAGAGGCATAGGGTCCAAGTTGATGTCCAAAATGGGATATGAAGGAAAAGGATTGGGAAAATATGCACAGGGTATAGTTGAGCCAATAATGGTTGAGGTAAGGCCTAAGAATTTGGGTCTTGGCTATGGACAATCTTATGGAGAAAGTTCTAAAGCAGCCATGAAGGAAGAAGGTGTGCATCAGCATGCACTTGAACAAGGGAGTGGTGAAAGCTCTAAAACCATTGATGGATTGATAGTGTTCAAGGGACTCAAACCCTATCTTACGATTCACCTCCTCATGAAAGGTAATGAAGGTGAAAGAGGGAAAGGTATAACTTTATATATATTTCAATCATGCTACTTTAGTCATGTAAAGCATGGAAAATTTCCACACAAGCATTGGAAAAGAATTGCATGTTCCTTTTGTGGTTTGTTTAACCATAGTGTTTCTAGATGTTGGAAAAGAATGGCAACATACAGGAAACTTTTGAAGGAAAGAAGGCAAAAAGCCAAAGTTCCAATGAACAATGCAAATCATGCGGTCAAGAAGATGAACATGTGTTGCACTTATTGCCATAAGCAAGGACATACTGTTGAAAGGTGTTGGACTCTGAATCCAACAATGCTTCCACAAAATTTGAAGAAATGGGAGAAAGAGTATGGCAAGGATGGGAAGTTAGTTTCCATCATTGATATGTGTCAGGATGATACACATGTTGATATCGATGTGCAGTTAAAGGAATCACCTTTGAAATGGATTGGTAAGAAATGGTTAGAATTCTTATCCAATTAAAGTTGCATGTCTTTTGATTGAATGCAATTTCTTTGTTAAGGGAATGCAAGTTGCAGGATGGAAAAGCTGAGTATGAGACTCACTCTATCGTAGCGAAAGTTATATTCATTTCAGCTTTGAAAGTACATGTACATGTGTTTGAGGATCTTGTACTTATGATTGTACTTAAGAGAAAGTTGAAGGATAAACTGCATGCATGAGAAGGAGATGCATAGTGAGGATCATGATGATTTCTGTGTGTTTTAAACATCGCTTCTCATTTGGGAGGCAGCTCTTCTTCTGGAGCGGAGGTGCCATGCATGGGAATCATGAAAGTTGGCAAGCCCACATGTTCAGGGGAATATTTTAGCTCATATATCAGCAAGTTTCATTGCTGGTTCCTGCAATTTCAGATTTGTCTGGCGAAAGAACTTGGTCGGGATTCGACAAGTACTTGGCGTATGCAGCAAAAAGTCGCCATGATGACAGTTAGCAAGGCAGGACATTTTTGGCATCAGTATGCTCTTTTTGGGGCGCTGAAGACGATATTTACGTTCCTCCAAGTGCGCACGGTTCGGATCGGGGGTTAATGTTTCGGGGACCAAAGCCTTCTCCTTGGAGGTGTGTTCGGGGCTCAATCGGAAGCAGGAAAAAGCTCAAAAATGACGTTACTCAAAGTGCTCCAAAATAACGATCGGCGCGGCTCGTATACGATCCCAATGCAGCGAACGGCACTCAAGGTCGACGCCGTGTGCGAAGTTGTTGACACGAAGTTGCGCTGGTTTTAATTAAAAGGCCAAAGATTTGACTTTTTGGAAAAAATATATTTTTTATTAAATAATAATATTTGATCTTAGAATATTTCGTAAGAATATTCCACGGTCTTCCTACGAATATTCTGCGGTAGCCATAGGGCGCCCGTCGCTAGCCGGCGCACGTGAGCCTGGCAGTTGGAATGGCGTTCAAAAGTTTCTATGGCCGCGGTAGGATTTGAACATGGGTCGACGGAATGTTAACAAGGCAGCTTAACCAATAGGCCACCATTTTCTGTTGTTAAAATATTGCAACACACATATATTTAAAGGCTCACTTTGAATTGGGCGGGGCCCGAAAGGGGGCCAGCCCCTAAGGGCCAGCCCCCTCTGCATAAAACCCAGGTCCGAGAACCAAAGGTGTAAATGGTTGGGTGCGCAATGCATTCGGGAATGGTCCCGTGGAAATAGCACTTGGAGCGGGGTCCATTTATTATATGGTTGAAACATTAAAACATCCGCATAAAACTCAAGATCATTCAAACAAACAGCGCCAAAGTTTCAGTCTTATGGATAAGGCCTTATCCCTTCAGCCCCCACGTTTTGGCGGACTCCCTATTTTTAGCGGCCGCCCCTAATTTGTCGGACCTATCTGGCGGTGTCTCCAGTTTTAGCTGGAGTTTGTTTAGTGTAACTGGCAGTTGGAGTAAAAGTGCCATAACTTTGGCTAGGAGAGGTCTTTGGAGACGATTGTTTTTTTGATTTTGGGTCTCTTCGACCTTATGAAGCCATTGGAATAGGTTTCACAGCCATCTAAGGTCTTTTGCAGGTGATTTTTCTTCGTGGAAGTTCCAGGAGCCACTAGGGCCAAATCAGTTTGGGAGCTGCATTGGGAATTGTGCAGCCAGTGAATGTGGAACGAAGGTCATTCCTGAAGTTTTTCAGCATTCTGAATCCATTTCTACAGCTCGTTTTTCCTTTTGAGACATTCTTCTCATTGTTTAGCTTCAGGGAAGTTTTCAGGGCCACTAGGGCCATTTCAGTGCTGGAGCTGTTTGGGGGCTATGTTCATCCATTTTTGGTGATTCAAAAGCCTATTTCTGCTATTTTCGACCTTATGAGTCTAATGGCAGAGGTTTCAGAACCAATTGAGGTCATATTCACCTCGAAATTCTCCATGCAAGTCTAAAGGGCCACTAGGACCAATTGGGGAAAGTACTGTATAAGGTACAATTTCACTGTTTAGTGTTTGGGAAATAGCATGTTTAGCTAATTCCTATCTTCTGATTCTGTATTTACAGTCAGATCTGTCTTTCGAGACACTCATATTCTTGTATTAGCCTTTGTAGCATTTTTAATATAAGAGGACAAGCCTAGTTTGAGAGGCTTGGTCCAGCAGATGTAGCCCAGAGGGGGGGTGAACTGCTTTATCATTTGATGTATTTATTTGCTGAAGATGATATGCTAAAAAAAAATGATATAAAGTGTTAAACATCAAATATACATAACTTGAATACACACATAATCACCTACTCAGCTGCAGAAAGTTATTTGTCTTATTCCGCAAGACATCAAACTTCAAGTATGTGTATGTCAAAGACTTCTAAGTGTTTACTTCATTATTTCTTTAGGCAGAGCCTGTAGAGGGCCAGGTAGCCTCTGGAACTCATCCTCTCTTTAGAGGTGACATGTCCGGTGAATGCCCCTACAGTCCATCTCTGTATAAGAAATAAGAAGTTTTCACATTTTCAGAGGTCACTTGGAGTGTATAGCTCACATTTGAAATTATGGGAAATGGATACCTTGCACCCTTAAACAAGTACATTCCATTTTCAGATCAGTGAGGAAGCAAAGGAAAAAGAGAAAGTTAGAGTGCGCAATCTCTACTAATGTAGAACAATTAGATGTCTTATGGAAAGATCCTACTACGGATCCTACTGAGAATATTACCAAGCTATCTCAGATTACAGGAGCTTATGCCTCCACAACTATTGACAAATAATCTGAGGTACGGCTATTATTAAATGAAAAATAAGATCAGATACAAGTTCTGCAACAAAAATTGCAACAAGCTCATGCTAGCAGTGAAGCACAGGTAAAACTTGAAAAGTTACAGCAATAGCTTCAAGAGATGAAAATCAGATATAAAAAAAGTTTGGCCGATAAAGAGAAACAAATACAGATTATCCGAGAAGAGCACAAAGATGATCCCAAACTTCCAGAGTTTATTTCAGAATCTATTTCTTTAAACAACCAACTACTGCAACAACAAGATGTATTGTGCCAGAAAATCTCGCAATGGAACTCTTTTTGTCTAGAAAGTGATAAAATTACTAATCATTTCGTAGAATTACGACATGATTATGATTTAACTAATGAAAGAGTTACTAATTATTTGGCATGGCAAAAGATAGAGGAAGGAAAAAGAGCTGGTGCACCAATTATCAATAACAGTCACAAAGAAATACTTTTCAATAATTGGGATGCACAGATCAGAGAAGCAGAGAAAGTGGCAGAGGAGTCAGCTACAGCAGCAGGAAATATTACTGATTGTGTAAATGAGAATTTTCACAAGGCTAATTTGATTTCGGAAACTATTTCGGGATATCTTCCACAGGCACAAAAATTGCAGAGAGAATGGAAACAAAAGGCGGAAGAAAAAGAAAAATCAATTCAAGGATTGACAAGATTAAATTGGGATTCTTACTGGACATATCTAGTAAAACCACACAGTCAATGCAGCACTCTTAATTGCATCATTAATTCTGCTGAGAATATTGCGCCTACACTTGCCGATTCTGTCTTTTCGGGACAGTTGAAATCTAAAGTCGGCCAGTCACGTCTTCTCAAAACAATGCTGGATGCTTGCAAATTCAGAGATCAAATTCATAAGTAGTTAGTTTATAGTTTTCAATTTTAGATTTAGTTTCAGTTTTACTTTATTTTTGCCTAGAAAAAGGACAGTCATTTAAACCGAATCCTAAATTTTTGTAATAAACTATAATTAGATTTAGTTAGTAGTATTTAAACCCTTCTCATACATTTAGAGAAGGGTCCTGAAATTTGTCAAAAACGTGTCCTCAGAACATGCACTTTTGCACCCTCAGAGGAGGTTTTGATGAATGAATGGAATGAGATTTATTGATATCTGTGTCTAATATCTGCTACTGATGTTGCATTTTTTTACTCTTAGTAGATGTTGGATTAAGAAAGAGATAGGAAATCGTGTGCTTCTAAACTTCCTTGAAGGTTGTGTAGAACCGAGTTATAGTGTTTCTTTATCTCTTATTCTTTTGTTTTGTGTTAAAAGTAGTATATGTTCGGTTATTGTTTATATTGTTAGCAGATTATGGTTGAGATCTGCTTTTGTACGATGATAACTATTTATTTGTGCTTGATGTATGAATAGCTTATTATGCGAAATGCTTTTCACAAATGTTTCATCTAACTTCTTATATGAAATGGTTTATCTTTATTGAATTCTTTTCTATTAATAATTGAATGATATTTATTATCGATTTTTATCTGAAATCATTTTAGATCGCATAAATAGAAAGATTTACATCCCGGGTTAGTTTTAGAGTTAGATATTTCTTAGAATACAGTTTGCATATGAATAGATTAGAAATAGATTAAAAGCATTTTACTTAGGAATTTTAGAAAAGAAATACAAATCTCAAACACACACACACATATTGGGAAAATGGTCCCATTATCCTCAGTCGGACCCACTACACCAAACGGAAAAGGAGCTGCTAACCAAGGTCTGAACAGGGTGGGTATCCCCCTTGTTGTAGACCCAATTTTCGGGGCTTCAACATATTTGGCGCTAGAAGGAGGGCCACGAACTATGAATGGCAAGTGAATCTAAATCTAAATACCATTCTGAGAGTAAATCACCCTCACCATCTTCCCCGACTTCTCCATCACACTCAGAAATTTTAAATCTAGAACTAGAAGTCGTTAGAAGAACAGACACTGCTACAAACCCATAATTTTCAGACGAATCTGCTATTGAACCTCCAGAAGTTGAATCTTTGATTCATAAACTTCAACGATTTTCAATATCACCTCAAAGGTTTGATAAATCTCAAGGCAGTGTGACTTCACAATATAATCCTGCTCATCCCCTTACTAGATTACAGAGTGAAAAGCTTGGCATTCAGCCAACTGAATTACCTCTACCTACAAGAAAAAGAGCTAGGAAATCACCTAAAGGGTTTGATAGTGAGACTCTTTCATCATCCATCTCAAACTCTTGATCGCGAAGTCAACCACCCACTCCTCCACCCCAGATTACTGTCCATCAATCCACTCAATCTTCCACATCTCCTTCTCAAATCATAATATCTTCATCTTCTCAGTCACAAATATCATCTTCTGCACTTTCCTCTGTTAGTAGTTCAGCGATGGCCCAAATGCGATGGAATAATCCAGGGGCGGTCTTAATGCCTGCACCCTTGAGTCAATTACTAGCCCATCCTAAAAAATGGCTGCCTAAGTTTAATCCTGAAACAGGCATGCTAGCAGAAGAACATATCAACAAATTTATGTTTTCCATAAACCTCAATGGAGTTATTAATGAATATGTTGTTGTCCGAATTTTTCCTTATACCCTACAAGGAGCAGGTGGATCATGGTATTTCTCGTTACCATCTGGATCTATCACTACTTGGGATATCTTTCAAGATCAATTTTTAACTAAATTTGGTGACGACGGGTCTACAACAACATTGATCAATGATTTATCTAATCTTAGAGCTGATTTAAAAGAAGTTGTCAAGGATTTCAATTCACGTTTCGATAAATTGTTAAACAAAATTCCTACTGCTTCCAAGCCTAGCGAAGAAGTGCAAAGTGAATGGTACATTTCTGCTTTACCATCAAACATAGCAATATTTGTTGATAGGGCTAACAAAACAAATTTAGCAGACAATATGAAGGAAGAAATAGCAGTAGAGAAATGAATCATTGCTTTAGAAAATAAAAATGCAATAGAAGAACGAAAATCTAAGAAGGTCACTTTTAAAGAAGATCCCAAGAAAAAACAACCAAAAGATCCATTTGATTTAGAAGGATTGCAGAAATTTTTGAAAACCATGTCTAACAAAATGGTTGACATTAAGAAACAAGTGGCAGAAACATCTTCTAAAAATTATTTCAAGCCTTTTAGAAGAAACCCTTCAAATTATCCAAAGCCACCAAATGCTATTACAAATGCTGAATCAGAAGAAGAAGAAGAAACTACTACTGAAGAAACAAATGATGAAGAAGAAGTTGTAGAAGTCCAAGGTATGTGGGATTTCATCCTCCCAGATGAGGAAGATCAAGAAGCATCCCCGGTTAGCACTCGAAGTGAAATCACCTTGATCCTCCTCAAACTACTCCTAAGTCAAAGAGCGCAAGCCCATTGACTAAGGAAAAAGTTGTACCCAAGAAAACGACATCTAAAGCAATTCAAACTAGCCCAGTCCAAATAGATTCATCAATTCCATCAAGAACACGGATTGTTCCAGATGAAATGGAATATAACATTATAGAATATATGAAGAAGACTAGGGCTAACATCACTTTGTATGAATTGAGCAAGTTAAAGCACCAGCAAAAGGTACTTTTGAAGTAATTACATGCTATACCAGAAAAAACTTTTCCCGATCCTGTAATTTCTCAAGCTTCCAATGAGATGGGAAGACCTCCAACTAATTCGATTAGTAAAGTTGATCTTGAAAATATTGCTTTAATTGGAGGAAGATCGAGATCTCATACTCCTCCATTTCTTCTTACTTATGAAGTTTTCAATAAAAAATTGCATAACTGTTTTGTGGATTCTGGAGATTCATCTAATATTTTACCAAAATCAGTATGTGCAAAATTAAACATTCAACCACAAAAATCTGTTGTACGCATAGTGCAATTAGATCGATCGCAGGTTGAAGTGATTGGCGAATTAAACCAGGTTACCATACGGCTGTCATCAAATCCAAAGGTATGTCAAGTCATTGATATTTTAGTTGCAGATATTCCAGAATTTTATGGCTGAATTCTTAGCAGAGATTGGTTAGAAAAACTTCATGGATACTTTGCAACTGATTGGTCGCACATGTGGCTTCCTTACAATGGTAAACCAAATCAGATAAAGGTTGAATGAGAAAAGCATCAGAAATACATAGTAACAAAATTGGAATGAGAGAATGAACCAGTTGCATACAGCAGTAATATCATTGGCAATTACTCAATTGATTCTTTCTTAGGAAATTTTAATGCTCATACTTCACCTTATTTAGAACATTCTGTTTTATCTCAAATAGAAAATTTTTCTCAGACAGATAGTTCTAAATGTATTAATGTTGTAGATACTCCTGTAAATAAATCTTTATTTTGGAAATTATTTTTTGATGGTTCTAAGTCTAATGAAGGAGCAGGAGCAGGAAGTGTGTTGGTTAGTCCAGAGAGAAACAAAGTTATGCTAACTTGTAGACTTGAGTTTGAATGCACTAATGCCACCGCTGAATGCGAGGCTTTAATCCAAGGATTATATAAAGCAATCGGATTAGATATCAAATACCTACAAGTTTTTAGAGATTTAGAAATTGTAATCAAACAGGTACGCAATACTATACACTGTTTATCAGGTCATTTAAAGCATTATCAATCTTTAGTTCAAGATCTGACTGAACATTTTATAGCATTTAATATTTCACCAATTCCTAGAATCTAGAATGCTAGTGCAAACCTCTTAGCCAATGTAGCCTCTAAGCTTATTCCTGTAGAAGACTTTACTCCTGATCGATTTTCAATTGAATTAATCTTTAGACCTTCGATTCCTGATAACGTTACCAATTGGAGAATTTTCAACGATGATCCTGATATTGTAATCTTCCTCACATCTGAAGGATCTTATACCAATCAGATAATTAATGAAGACCAACATGACAAACAATTACAACATGATAGCACTAATAATGCTATTCCAAAGTCAATAGTCAAGTTAGAAGACCTTTATGATTTGAAAGACCGATTTAAAAGATCTACCAATTCAAAATTACAAAGTTCAACTTTGAATTATGAATTAGTGAATCTAGGAACTGATACCAAACCACAGAAGATCAACCTAGGCCTTGGTCTAGCTCCTGAAGAAAAATTAGCATATGTTCGTCTTTTGAAACAATATAAAAGTGTCTTTGCTTGGAACTACGATGAACTCAAAACTTATGACACTTCTATTATCCAACATACCATTCCAATGATAAATGATGAAAAACCTGTTCAACAAAAGCTGAGAAAAATCCATCCCAATCTAGAAAATCAGATCAAATCTGAACTCAATAAGTTATTGAAAGCCAAAATTATTTTTCCTGTTCGACATTCTGAATGGGTTTCCAATATGGTTCTTGTTAGAAAGAAGAACGGAGATATTATAATTTGCATTGACTTTCGAAATCTTAATAAAGCTTGCCAAAAAGATAATTTTCCTTTGCCTCCAATGGAGGAAATATTATAGGCAGTTGCAGGATCAGAATTAATGTCTTTCTTAGATGGTTTCTCTAGCTACAATCAAGTGTTAGTCCATCCTGATGATCAATTGAAAACTACATTTAGAACCAAATGGGGCACTTACGCATATCAAAAGATGCCTTTTGGTCTGATCAATGCTGGTGCCAAATTTCAAAGAGCCATGGACATCGCTTTCAAGGGATTAGTTAACAAATCAGTGGTAATCTATTTGGATGATATAACTGTATATTCCAAAAAACGAAGCAATCATCTTAAAGATTTGAATCAGATCTTCCAACGTTGTCAAAGGTATGGAATTTCACTTAATCTGAAAAAATCCCTTTTTGCATTAAGTGAAGGAAAACTTCTTGGATTCATAGTGTCAAAATCTAGAATTCATATTGATCTTGATAGAATCAAGGAGATTTCTGAAATATCTTTACCTCGCAATAAGAAATCTATGCAATCTTTCCTTGGCCAAATTAATTTTGTAAAGAGGTTTGTACCAGATTTTTCAAGAATAGTATCTCCTTTACAAGCGATGATAAAAAAGAATTCAAACTTCAAATGGAGCCAAGATGAATATGAGGCATTCAATCTGATCAAACAAGCAATCATTAATGCTCCATCTTTAGCAACTCCAAATTTTTCCGATCCTTTTATTTTGTATACATTTGCCTCTGATAAATCTTACGCTGCAATACTTACTCAAGCAAATCAAGACAAAGCAGACGCCCCAATTTCTTTCTTCAGTCCAAATTTACAGGGAGCTGAGTTGAATTACTCAGATGTGGAGAAACAAGCTTATGATGTTTTCAAAGAAATCAAGTATTTCAGACCTTTTTTACTTAAAACCCATACAAAAATCATAGTACCGTTTCCAACGGTAAGAAATATTTTAGTCCAAAAATATGTGGGTGAGAAAAGAGCTAATTGGATTATTGCCTTACAAGAATATGATGTTGAGATCAAACCAGAAAATATTGTAAGAGGTCAAGGTTTTTGTAAAATACTAGCTGGAGCATCACATATTTCTGAAAAATCATCTGAAGAGATACAAACGTATGAGGTAAGCCTAAACGATGTAGAATCATTATATGCTGATATCATTTTTTATCTAAAGAATGGATATGCTCCTCTAAATCTCGATCACACCAAAAAAAGAGCTCTAAGGTTGAAGGCTAAACAATATCAGCTTGTAAACGGTGTTCTTTTTAGAATGAATTACGATTCTGTTCTTCTTAGATGTCTGGAGAAATCTGAAGCTGAAAAAGTCTTGCAGGAACTTCACGATGGGCCAGCAGGTGGACATTATGCTGGAGATGCTACTGCACACAACATTCTTCATGCAGGCTATTACTGGCCTACATTATTCAAAGATTCACATAGCTATGTAAGAAAATGTCAAATTTGTCAAACTACAACTGGAAGACAAAAGAAACAATCATTGCCATTACAACCAGTAAA
Source organism: Pinus albicaulis (assembly GCA_034641835.2). Classification (NCBI taxonomy): domain Eukaryota; kingdom Viridiplantae; phylum Streptophyta; class Pinopsida; order Pinales; family Pinaceae; genus Pinus; species Pinus albicaulis. The sequence continues at coordinate 874,699,680 of CM076575.1, read as the reverse complement.
CATTGAACAACCTTTTGATCAATGGGGATTGGACATAATAGGTGAGATCGTTCCTCACTCTTCTAAGCAACATACGTATATCATTACAGCAACTGATTATTTTATGAAATGGGTAGAAGCAGTCCCTCTCAAGATTGCTAATGCTGAACATATCATCGAATTCATAGATCAGTTCATAATTACCAGGTTTGGTTTACCTTATGCTTTAATGTTTGATAATGCATCGTATTTTTCTGGTAATGCTGTGACTGAATTTGCACCCAAGAGAGGTTTTAAACTTAAATACTCTGCCAATTATTATCCACAGGGAAATGGATTAGCTGAATCCACAAATGAAAACTTAATTAGAATCATTAAGCGAACCATTGATCAAAATCATAAAAATTGGCATAAGTCTTTAACATATGCTTTATGGGCAGATCGAATAACACAGAAGGCTTCTATTGGTACTTCTCCCTTTAATTTAGTTTATGGGAAAGAAGTAGTTCTTCCAACTCATTTAGCAATTCCTTCTTTAGCCTTAGTTCAATATATTGATGAAGCACCAAATTCTTCCATACAACTAAGATAGATGGAAATAATTAAGTTAGAAGAACAACGAGAAAAATCCAAAATAACTCATGCTCATCATCAAGCATTAGTAAAAGCTTTCTTTGATTCAAACATGATAACCAGAAAAGACTTTCAGGTTGGAGATCTTGTTTTAAAATGGGACAAGGCTTATGAGGAAAAAGGAAAACATATGAAATTTCAACGGATGTGGCTTGGTCCTTTCCAAATTGCAAAAATCATAGGTCCATCTACTTTTATGTTATAGGATTTAACAGGTAAAAGAGTCTTTGCCTGTTAATGAAAAAATTCTCAAAAAATATTTTCCATAGGAGATCATTCTTCTATTTTGTATATTAGTTTCCTTTATCGTCATAAATAAAACGAGTTGTTAATGGTTACATTTGGAAATCACAAAAAAGATACAAATTCTCTTCTTTAGATGTTGTTTCTTCACTTTTACAAATAGAATTCTTTTTATAATATTGATCATTGTTATTCAAAGATACAGTTAAAAACTTTAGCCTAGAAATGATACTAGTTTCAACTTTGAAAACTTTGATAAAAGGAAACTTTTAGTGAAAGATTGTTTCATATGAGTCCAATGAAAGGTATCAATAACAAAACAAATTTTCTTTGTAGAAAAATTCTTTCCAAAAAACTCTACCATTGTCGTCCAGAGCTATCTTAAGGAAACAATGATTTCCTCCCCATTTAGGAAATTACAATGTTCAGGGAATTATCCAATAATACACTTAACTTAAAGAGTAAGAGGTCTCATCACGAGCCGACTTATCATGATCATAGATATTATAGCTTGCCGAATTTGCCAATACTGCATACCACAACAGGGCAATGACTCAAGATTGTTATAAATCAAAAGGAAAGGGGTCTCATCACGAGCCAGCTTGTTCAGAAAAGTTATAAATCAAGTGAATGGCACTATCATAAATTGGCTACCAAACCAAGACATTGTTCTTTAAGAAGAAAAAGAAAAATAAAAGCAATAAGTGTGAATATGGATTTCTCCTTGAAAATTGTATATTTCTCTAAGTAGGATACAGGATCATTGCTGGGTAACAGGTAACCTTATCGAGGCTATAAACGCTTGCTGGCAGCAGTGGCTCTACCTACGACAAATGAGCATATTTTAAGTTGATTTATAGAGAAGCCTTTGCTTTTATCTTTATAAACTAAGTAATGACTGATGTAAATACAAGGACTAGCTTGAGGAAGTGAATAATCAAAGTTGAATATAGAAGAAATGAAATATCATTTATAGATTAAAGCATAATGTACTTTGTCTTTTCATAATAAATTTTTATTTTCTGGAAAATTTTCTGTTTTGAAAAATTTAGAAAATTCAAAAGAAAAGCAGAGATAACTGGTTCTTCCAAGTGAATCGCCAATTGTTGTGGCCAACAACAACCCCCCTTTTTATTTTAGCAATAATACTAAATATGAGGGGACCCTTAGTCAAAAAATCCAAAAAATTAATTAGTGCTTGTTTCCTTTCTCAAATAAAATTTACTATCATAACTTATGGAAATTCCTTAGGAAATCATTAAATACACTTAAGTTTATGATAAATTAGAATAAAATCTTTTCTTTGAAGAAAATATCGCATCCATCGCAATAAGTAGACATCCTTTGTAAGGCAGAATCTTTTAAATTGCGATTTCGCGATATTGCGATAGCGCGATCCCAAAAAGCTATGCATTAAAATATTGATCACAAACCGCATATCCCAAAGAAGATGTTTAACAAATAATTTTCATATATTATATTTTGCGATATTGCGATTTCGCGATGCTATGAGACTGCGATTCGTGAATATTGCGATTTGTGATAATTGTGATTTTGTGATGATTTCGATTTTAGAAAACTGTGATCTGCAATATTGCGATATTGCGATATTGCATAGCAAATCGCAGATCGCAATGTCACAGATTCTTAAAAGCTCGTTGTCCAAAGAAAATCTTTTCATAAATCAATATCTGTTATGCGCTTTAAGGATTGAATTAATGAATGGATTGTCAATTATCGATAAAAAGGATTTTGTTTTGATTGAAAGGTTTTTTCATGTTAAAATAATATATTTCATCCGCCTTCAGCATTTAAAACTATCCCGTCACCTTTCTCATGTCATTACTCTCACTTAATTCGTAAAACCGTAGGCGCGAAGGAGCAGAAGACTATACAAAGAATTCACAGAGTATTATGGGAAAGAAAGAGAAAACTCCAAGTTCTGAAAACAAAGAGATGGCTTCCTTGTATGAAGATACTGCTTGCAACAAGGATGCTGGTATCACCACCTAGGAGGGAATGCATAATCTGCTCGAAGAATAAAATCCTAGGGTAATGGAAGTCGCGGCTATTGCAGGTTCAAGTAATTCATCTGAAGCATCTCTTACAGAATTGGCTTGTTCATTTTTGCACCGGATAGCAGCAAGACTGAGAATTCTTCCGTATACAGATATGGTAAAATGGGTGCTGGATAGCACCGATATTTCAGACAGGAAATTTAGAACTCCAGATCAAGAGCTCATCGGGTCATTCACTACAGAATATTTGAGGCTTATGTATCACTTGCCGAAGCCTCAGGCGACTTACAACAAACAATTTATGGAGAAATTTTCCAGGGAAAATGCAAATTTGGCGGAATGAAAAAAGGAATGGACCAAAAGAGTTGAACCATTGAAGAAAGACAAATACGGTATGTACAGTATTGGTTCACTCACCTCTCCCTATTGTTTTGCTACTGCTATGTTATGTAGGCTTTTTGGAAAGCCTGACATAAATAAGGTCTTGCCTGAATGGCTTCCGTTATTAAATGCTGTTGTTAACGCTACCATTGTAGACTGGGCCAAAATACTGTCTGATAATTTAGCCACTGCTATTTTCAATTACCGTTCTAAACTGACTGTCTCTCAGAGGATTTATCCTCCTTTTTATCTGTCTTCCTATGTTATGGATTCTATCTGCTTTGTTTCTAAATTCCCTTTAATGGGTTGGCAATGGACAATTCATGATCCTTTGCCTATTCATGTGTATCACAAAGAACTGTGGGAATCAAAATTTGTTCCTCATTTTTACAAGATTTTCCATGGCATAATGTTGCCGCTATACAGAATATTGTATAATAAGGATGCTCCAAGGTTTTCTTCGGAAGTAGAAGTCAAAATTCTCCCTGTCGCACGGTGGTTTGGAGAAGAGTTGTTTACCTATGTAAGGGTTTTTGGAAGCTTTGCTTCTCCTCATGTTTTACCCTTGTATGTTCCGGATAAAATTATAGCTCGGGAAATTGCATGCCAAACCTGTGGTGAAGGAGGTTTGACAAAGGAATTAAAGGATAAGAAGAAGGCCATCTGTCCACAATTTCCCATAGCCTGTGGAGCATTTTGATTGTTTGATGTTGGTGATGCATTCAAAGAGGTAAGAAATATTACATGCTTACAACTGTTCAAGTTTTCGAGAAGGCTATTTGATCCATATAATGTTGTCAAAGATTTCACCACTACAGTTAAGGTGAGAGTATTTTCTGGAGAAGAAGATCCTTTTGATGATATGTTTCAAGGAAAATGTTCATTTAAAGAAATTTTTCATTTAGCTCAAACACAGTTTTCCCCAGAAGTATTTCAGGAATTTAAAATCTACAGAGAAAGAAGATTGACTACTATCCATTTGGATAATTTACGCTTGGAACCCGCAAGGGAACCAACTCCTAGTGTCAGTCTCAATGGTAGCTCAGATACTGAAAAGTCTAAATCAAATTCTGACAAAGAAACTTCTGAACGTTCTCAAAATTATGATAAAGATGAAGGCTCAGTGAAAGATACAGCTCAGTCAAAAGAGCTTTCACAACTATAGACTTCAACCACTCCACAGTTGAATCTTCCACCTCCCACTGTACATCAACCATCCACCAGCATTCAATTAGATAAATAATGGGAAACGTTTAATGAATTGCTTAATGTTGAAGGACAGAATACACAAACCCCTGTACAGACAACAAAATTTTTAAGCATGGGAATAAGTGGCAATGTCACAGAAACTGAGCATATACCTATCACTCCCTCCTTTGAAATTGTACTTAATATAGAGGACATTCCTCCTCTGGATGTATTCTACAGCCTGCAGTATAAAGTAGTAGTGAGGAAGCAAAGGAAAAAGAGAAATTTAGAGAGCGCAATCTCTACTAATGCAGAACAATTAGATGTCTTATGGAAAGATCCTACTACGGATCCTACTGAGAATCTTACCAGGCTATCTCAGATTACAGGAGATTATGCCTCTGTAACTATTGACAAAGGATCTGAGGTACGAATATTATTAAATGAAAAAGAAGACCAGATACAAGTTCTACAACAACAATTGCAACAAGCTCATGCTAGCAGTGAAGCACAGGTAAAACTTGAAAAGTTGCAACAAGAGCTTCAAGAGATGCAAATCGGATATCAAAAACTTTTGGCCGATAAAGAGAAACAAATACATATTATCCGAGAAGAGCACAAAGATGATCCCAAACTTCCAGAGTTTATTTCAGAATCTATTTCTTTAAACAACCAACTACTGCAACAACAAGATGTATTATGCCAGAAAATCTCGCAATGGAACTCTTTTTGTCTAGAAAGTGATAAAATCACTAATCATTTCGTAGAATTACGACATGATTATGATTTAACTAATGAAAGAGTTACTAATTATTTGGCATGGCAGAAGATAGAGGAAGGAAAAAGAGCTGGTGCACCAATTATCAATAACAGTCATAAAGAAATACTTTTCAATAATTGGGATGCACAGATCAGAGAAGCAGAGAAAGCGGCAGAGGAGTCAGCTATAGCAGCAGGAAATATTACTGATTGTGTAAATGAGAATTTTCACAAGGCTAATTTTATTTCAGAAACTATTCCGGGATATCTTCCACAAGCACAGCAATTGCAAACAGAATGGAAACAAAAGGCAGAAGAAAAAGCAAAATCAATTCAAGGATTGACAAGATTAAATTGGGATTCTTACTGGACATATCTAGTAAAACCACACAGTCAATGCATCACTCTTAATTGCATCATTAATTTTGCTGAGAATATTGCGCCTACACTTGCCGATTCTGTCTTTTCGTGACAATTGAAATCTGAAGTCGGTCAACCACCTCTCCTCAAAACAATGTTGGATGCTTGCAAATTCAGAGATCAAATTCATAAGTAGTTAGTTGATAGTTTTCAATTTTAGATTTAGTTTCAGTTTTACTTTATTTTTTCCTAGAAAAAGGACGGTCATAACCGAATCCTAAATTTTTGTAATAAACTATAATTAGATTTTGTTAGTAGTATTTAAACCCTTCTCATGCATTTAGAGAAGGGTCCTGAAATTTGTCAAAAACTTATCCTCAGAACATGCACTTTTGCACCATCAGAGGAGGTTTTGATGAATGAATGGAACGAGATTTATTGATATCCGTGTCTAATATCTATTACTGATGTTGCATTTCTGTACTCTTAATGGATGTTGGATTAGGAAGAGATAAATCATTATTTCTTCTAGCTCATGAGTAGAACCAATTATAAATGGTACTTTTATCTCTTAACTATTTTTGTTTTTGTGTTAAAAGGGATACTTATGTTCATTTATTTATATATTGATGCTTGAATGCTTGAGTTATCATTTGGCACTTTTGTACGGTGATAACTATTTATTTGTGCTTGATGTATGAATAGCTTATTATGTGATATGTTTTTCACAACTGTTTCATCTAACTTTTTATATGAAATGGTTTATCTTTATTGAATTCTTTTCTAATAATAATTTAATGATATTAATTATCGATTGTTATCTGAAATCATTTTAGATCGCATAAATAGGAAGATTTACATCCCAGGTTAGTTTTATAGTTAGATATTTCTTAGAATAAAGTTTGCATATGAATAGATTAGAAATAGATTAAAAGAATTTTACTTAGGAATTTTAGAAAAGAAATATCAAATCTCAAACACACACACACACATATTGGGAAACTGGTCCCATTATCCCCAGTTGGACCCACTACACCAAACGGAAAAGGAGCTGCTAACCAAGGTTCGGACCGGGTGGGTATCCCCCTTGTTGTAGACCCGATTTTTGGGGCTTCAACACATTAGTAAAATAATAACATTAGTTCCTAGTTATGGAAATTATGCAACTCAAATGGCATAGTAATAACATTATTCCGAGTAAGGTTAATAACATGAGTTCCTAGCTATGGAGACATTTGTGCATGAGTAATTGAAAGGGAGTTCTTTTTATGGATATATTTCATTGTTGTTTCCAAAGGATTGGTATAAAAATAATTAGAAAGAATAAGGGAGATAACCCGATGTTTCACTTTTCTCACAAATAAAAGGGAGCTAACTTTATGTTCTTATTTGTTCTTTATATTTATTATGATTAATTTTTTTTGAGTAAATTTTAATTGATAGAAAGACAAAGGGTTGTATAGTAGATTACAAAATCCAAGCGAGTCTTTCATTAGGGAGATCGGACCAATGCCCAAAATCGACTCTTCCTAAGGATGAGAGAGCTAGTTGAAACTTCCAACAACAAAACTAAAATAGCTAATACAAATATGAATGCAAAGTTGACCAAATACAAGGGAGACAAACTATATGATTAAGCATAAAAAACATTAACTATAATGTTGTGGGTTCAGAATTTTATCCTAGTATTGATATTACAGTTTCTAGGTCAACTAAGTTTTGCTTGGATGTTCCATTCTTCTATCCAACTTGAATAGATGATCATGGATAAGGAGTTGCTCAAATTGCTCCATTCTTCTGTCCAACTTGCATAGATGATTATGGACATGTTTGAGGGAATGTAGGATATCTAGTGATTCATGATAATCAAGAATGGTCATGCTCATGGTTAGCTTTTTGATAAATCACATCATCATTGTTTTATGGTCGACATTTAGAACCTACTAATGAGTTTCATCTTCACCTTGGTCATGTAGATGAACCTCATTATTAGGTTAGAAACATGGATGTGATTTCTCAGAAAGATAAATACAAAAAAATAAATTTCAAATAATCAAAATAACCTTAAATATGTACATATACATAATGATGATAAAATACATATCCTTATATCTATATATATATATATATATATATATATATATATATATGGAAAGCATGCAAAATTTGATCCGTTCAGGTGGATCTACCTAGATATTTCTTTGGATTTTTATTATTATCTATAATAATAATCAATAAATACAAAATTAAAATAAATTCATATATTTTCTTTTTATTAAAATAATTCATTTAATTGTTTATGAAACAAGGGCATTACATGTGGAATATATTTATTTCTATGAGTACCTTGTGGAACAAAGAAAATCCTTCCATTAGGAAATGCTCAAAACCCCCATGTTATTTATAACAATAGTTCAAAGCCACTTATCCATGGTAAAGTAATAACATTACTTCCTATAATACCCCTTATCCATGATAAGGTAATAACATTAGTTGCTAGCTATGGAAATTCTCCAACTCTAATATCACACTAATATTATTAGTTGGCAACAAACCCCTTATCCATTCTAAAGTAATAACATTAGTTCCTAGCTATGGAAATTTTCCAACTCAAATATCATGGCAATTATTAGATTAACTATTAGCTATGAAAATTCTCCAACTCAAATGTCATAGTAATATTATTACTTCCTAACAAACCCCTTATCCATTCTAAAGTAATAACATTAGTTCTTGGAAAACTTCCAACTCAAATAGAATAGTAATAACATGAATTATTAGGTATGAAAATTATGCAAGTAAAATAGTATAGTCATAACATTAGTTCCTAACTACGGAAATTCTAGCTCAAAACCCCTTATCTAATTCTAGCTCAAATCCCCTTATCTGTAGGAAATTAAAGTAAAGTAATAACACTAGTTCGTAGCTGTTAAGGTTTTTCATGTCGATTAGAATAAGACTGCATGTTTGGCCATGCCAGAGGTGAGAGTTAATTCTTTGTAATTTGTCACGAGAGGTGAGAGTCCATTCTATTTCATCTCGAGTCAAAGTGTCATACATACCTTGTATGTATTTTTCCATTGGTAGGCGAACCGAATAACTACCTGTGTGAACCATGTGGTATTTTTGCATGGGTAAGTGGAAGGGAGTTCGTTGTATGGATATATTTCGTTGTAGTTTCTATAGGATATAGGGAAAGATGTGTATAACATTGAAATAGATTATTTTAAGTATGGATTTAATATAAGTAAGAAGGATTGGTATACTATTAACATAGATTTATTTTAAGTAAGGATTTAGTACGAGTTTAGAGAATGATTGGTATAATATTAATATAGATTTATTTTAAATAAGGATTTAGTATGAATTTGGAGAGATAATTTTTTTTTGATATAAATTTATTTTAGAGTGAAAAAAAATAGCGTGTAATTTTTCATTGTTTAAATTGTATCCTGAATTATATATTTTTTAAATATATATCAATAGTAATTTATATTAAAATATTTTATTCATGTCTTTTATTGAATATTTTATTATATACAATTTTCAAATATTTGTTTTTAACATTTTTTTATATAGATATATATGAAGTTAATATACACATAAATTAAATTAGTTAACATAAATATTTAAATAATTTATTTAAATAACTTATTAAATTATTTTTAAAAATATAAAATTTGAACCTATATTATTTTAATCGAAACTATATTAAGACATATATGTTGGAAAATGTAACTAGGTCGGTCTTCATATTGATTATGAATTTATGGAAAGTAGAAGACAAAGATAATAAAATGTATTTTGGACTTTCTTCATGGGTTCATGAGCAAGAGTTTATTATAGGATCTAGTGCTCCAAGACCTTTTCAAAGTATCCATGAAAGAATGGCATATGACAGCCCTAATCTACGTTGAAAGATGAGAATTATATGATGATGAAAGTCGACCTAATTTGCAGCTACATGTCAGCCTAAGTTCTCAGTTAAGAAGTCAGCCTAAAGTCTGGACAAGAGCACTATATATACACCACGTCTGTGGTTCATTTGTGCAGCAAGATTTTGGACACAAAAATAGTAGGATGAATAGGTCTAATAAGAATGTGGATATCTCTCAGTAAGAAATGCGGACATGCAATGCAGATAATACACTATCGAATGTTGACCCTTATATAGACTACAGACTTACGGTTATTTCAGAAAGGACAGAGAATATACTTAAGAAGTGTCTGTGGTTAACACAATAGAGAAAGAAGAGAATTATATGAAGTATTTGTGATTATTACAATAAATAAGGAGGATGAGTGTATGAAGATTTGCGGTTATCACAAAAAAGAAGAAGTATATATATTTACGAATACACTGCAGACACCACAGTTGAAGATTATGTTAAGTGATTACAGACATCACAATAGAAGGGAATTGCAGACACTATACAACGTGTTACAAAAGAATAGTGGGGAATCCACAAGTGCAAGAATATGTATATATTAAGTTCAGATCAAAGTCAGTGACATTAAAGAAAAGTTAGAGAAATAGTGAGAAAGGTAAATCATTGATTTACCTTCTCACAGTTCAAGTTGTTTAAATACTAGTATTGGATCTTGATAATTGACTTGATGAAAGGTTAACATAAGAAGAGAAGACATAAGAACATTCACAAGTAATTATCTAGAAGAGAATTGGTATTAATCTAAAGCCCTCCTATTTCTCAACATGGTATCAGAGGTGAGGAAGGGAAAAGGTAGCTTGAATATATTTGGCTCTCATTATTGTCACATATCTAAATCATTCATAGGAGATTATATAATCTTGATGCAATTTTTGGATGACTAACTAGACGAAATACGAAATATGGGATACTAGTGATATGAGCTCCTTAATAGATATGGAATACAATATGATTCACATGTGAAGGGAGATTTATACATAACAATAATCTATATAGAGATGCGAGTGCATGGGTAACAATAATGTATTGATATCAATCTATTTAGGCAGCCTCTATAACAATTAGCTTGAAACTGCAGAGAAAGAAAAGAAGGCCAAGCTTGGGAATTCACTGAAAAGGAGCTATAACAGATTCAATATATAAGAAGGTATAATGCAGTTTTGAGAAGAAAAAATAATCCAATATGCTACAATATACCATTCTAAGGATATCCAAAGCTCTGCCATGAAGTTCTAAGGATCCGAAATCCTGAGGTCTCTATCTAGTAAATGCAGATGGTGTGATAACTATCTTTGGTATGATGCGAATTGTAATTCTAAGGCATTATCATCATTACAACAAGGATCTAATCCTTACCCTTGAAGAAGATAATCCAAAGAGAAATCACTAACACATATTTTCTCCACTGCCATCAAAGAAATCTAGCTGAAGACTTTATCTTCACTTATCAAGTAAGTATCTTTCATTCTATAATCAAATTTGGTTAAATGACTTTGTTTTTGTAGGGAGATCTATAAGCTAGTTGGGTTACCAAGAATCATTGCATGAGGAGGATAGTCACAGTCCTAGAAGAAATTAAAGTCATGAAAATCCTATGAAGGATTGGAGACATAAAGACAATATAAGATAAGCTGAAAGAACTATTCTATGCAATAAATAAGATGGAAAAAGACAAATCAAGGGCAAAAATGTTGAAGGATAAAAGACACAAACATTTGCAGAAGGAAAAGGAAAGTTTATGAAAAATGGAAGACTTATGGACATTACAAGAAATATGGTCCTAAAGGGACAATATCAATAGGAGAAAGAGAGGAAGCTCATATCACCGAAAATAATGAAGGAAGCTGAAGAAAATAAGTTCAAGGAAAATCATGCAAACTTATGAATAAGGAATTGATTTCTGTTGGTTATATAATAAGAAGCAATGTGGCATCCTGATCAAAACATGGCAGGAGCTCCTGGTGAATCATCTCCAGGAAAACATCTTTGAAAAAATTTACTAATAGAAAGTAGGCATCAAAAGCAAGGGTCATCATAGAAACATACTTATGGGATGTGATGACATATTGATGAAACAAGCCAAGGGAATGAAGCTCTTCATTCTTAAAAATTGCTACAGGATGACTGAAGGGAAAAAAGTATGAGGTATGCATATATTTATATGCTGACATTGGATTCTATGATGTCATGTTATATGGTTGCAGGTAATGAACTTCTGTATTTAAAAGTATGATCTATGGAGGAGTATCTATCAGTGCACGGACAGATGAAATCAACATAATGTGTCCTCATGGAATATGAGGTGGTTGTATATGAACAAGAAGCCAGAAAGGTTATAAGTTCCTAGGAATAAATAATGTGCAGAGAGGAAGAGATCATGACATGCAACCATGTAAAAAGGCTGCTATCATCCGAAATCCAAGAAGATGTGACTAGGAGATCTCTTAAGAGGATATGTAGACTTTGATCGAAGTCTGGTAAATAAGAAGACTCTTCACAAAACATATCATTAGGAGACGTGTCAATCTGTATGAAGGATGTCGATACCTACAAGAAGATGTCATGGTGAAAGATCATCACTAAGGTAACTTTTGTTCTAAAAGTTAATATGTATATGTTTATATGGATGAGTTTGTGCAAGGCTTCCAATCATGAGAAAGGATGTATTATCCTTGGAGATGATTCGAAGGAAAACAACATGGCATAACAATGGACCAGATAAGGAAGTCTAGTGAATCACTTTCGAATAGCTGACAAGACTCAGAATAAAAGTGATAGATGAATTGTTCCATACGAAGCTAAAATTTGGAGATTCCTCAATATTGAAATCCATGACATCGAGGACAAGAATTCTTCATGAGAAACTAGGTGTCTCACCATTTTTGTTGGAGGTCCCTGGTTAAGAGGGAGCTTGATGATAAGTTTCTTACTTGGAAGAAACTTGGTAATTCCTAATAATGAGCTTAGGTACATTCCTCGTATAGGAATGAGTACATTCCCTTATGGATTAGGTCCTCCCTGGTTGAGAGGGAGAGATAGACACATCATTCTGGTCTTGGGAAGACAAAATAGAGGATTGTCTAATCATCTGGCATTCGACATTCTTTGAGAATGTGTTAGGGAATTCAGATAAGATTAGAATGGGACCAATATTCTTTGAGGGCTAACTACCCAAGAGAAGAATAGTCCAGGAAGGTCATACTTTGGGAACACCCGGGTGAAGTATGTACCTTGGAGAGACAATGATGATGGTGACTATAAGTCATGTGCCTCACCAGCATTGAAGCCCATTGTCTCGTTGAGAGATGGGGTTGTTAGTCAAGGCCTTGCACTAGAACAATGCTGGTTGATATGATGCTATACAGATGCGATTACCAATCTGATTTTTCTTATGAGATTCTTTAGTTTGAAAGTGATCATGTACATGTATGAATACCTCCCTAGTTAAGAGGAAGTGTTGGAAAATTTAACTAGGTCGGTCTTCATATTGATTATAGATTTATGGAAAGTAGAAGACAAAGATAATAAAATTTATTTTGGACTTTCTTCATGGGTTCATGAGCAAGATTTTATTATAGGATCTAGTGCTCCAAGACCTTGTCAAAGTATTCGTGAAAGAATAGCATATGACAACCCTAATCTACTTTGAAAGATAAGCATTATATGATGATGAAAGTTGACCTAATTTGCAGCTACACGTCGGCCTAAATTATCAGTTAAGAATTTGGCCTAAAGTTTGGACAAGAGCACTATATATACACCATGTCTGTGGTTCATTTGTGTTGTAAGATTTTGGACACAAAAATAGTAGGACAGACATGTCTAATAAGAATGTGGATATCTCTAAGTAATAAATGCAGACATGTAACGCAGATAATACACTATCGGATGTTGACCCTTATATATACTACATAATTACGGTTATTTCCATAAGGACAGAGAATATACTTAAGAAGTGTCTGCGATTAACACAATAGAGAAAGAAGAGAAGTATATGAAGTATCTGCGATTATTACAATAAATAAGGAGGATGAGTGTACAAATATCTGCGGTTATCACAACAAAGAAGAAGTATATATATTTATGAATACACTGCGGACACCACTGTGGACACCACAGTTGAAGATTATGTTAAGTGATTTTGGACATCATAGCAGAAGGGAATTGCAGACACTATACAATGTGTTACAAAATAATAGTGTGGAATCCACAAGTGCAGAAATATGTATATATTAAGTTCGGATCAAATTCAATGACATTAAAGAAAAGTTAGAGCAATGGTGATAAAGGTAAATCATTGATTTACCTTCTCACAGTTCAAGTTATTTAAATGCTAGTCTTGGATCTTGATAATTGACTTGATGAAAGGTTAAAATAAGAAGAGAAGACATAATAACATTCACAAGTAATTATCTAGAAGAGAATTGGTATTAATCTAAATCCCTCCCATTTCTCAACAATATAAACAACTAATTAAACATTACCTTCAAATTAAATTATAAAATGAGTTTTACGCTCAAAAAATTAGAAAGAATGAGAAAAAAAACCCTGTATTCCACTTTTGCTAGAATAATATAGCAAAACCTTATTGGTATACCAAAAAAGTGACTACAATATATTGACACAATGGGAAGTACTACAATGCATAGAGGTATTCCATGTGCACTCGATAATCATGGCAGAAAACATATAGAAATTATAGAACAAGTATGAGACTCCTTTACATAATAAGGAGTTGATCAATCCAAAATCATGACAGAAAACATATAAAAATAGAACAAGGACCTGGGAGGCTCCATTAAATAAGGAGCTGATGAATCCAAGACTCATATTAGTTGGTGATCAATACCCCAATTAACGAAGTCAATTAACAAATCAGCTGATGAATCCAAGACTCATAAGGAGCTGATGAATCCAAAACTCTAATCAATCAAGAAAATATGTCAATTAATGAATCATCCATGACAAATCTCAATCCCTAACAAAAATATTTAGTCAAGAAAACATGTCAATCCATGAAAAATCTCAATACGTGGTAACAACTTTTAGTTGATAAAACATGTCAAGCCATGGAAAATCTCAATCAATCCCTTTTTGCAATATTTAGTCGAGAAAAATGTATATCAATTTAGAATTCTCAAGTATGAATGGCTCTCATCAGCATTTGTAAATATTCCATAATCATGTTTACATTGTGTGTGGTTATATATACTAGAGCCTGTAATGACAACTGGAGTATAAATAAAAGTTCATTAATCTCAAAAGGGAGGGTTACGCCATGAGAGCTCCAACCTTCAATTACTTAAAGTCCCCCAGCATTGCCACTTCACGAAGGTAAAAAAATGTAACGTGAATAAATTACAATACAATATATATTCATAGATATTCTCTATGCAACTGAGACCACCTTTTCTATCAGCTGTAGAAAACCCTTGAGAAAACATTCTTATTGTAAATAATAAGAAGAAAAAAACATGTACCAACAATTCTAAATGAATAGAGAGGCCATATAAAACCCTTGAGGCAACATTGTGATTGTAAAGAATGAGAAGAAAAAACCATGTACCAACAATTCTCAATGAATAGAGAGATGTTGTGAGGCCGAGAGCATCTTCTCCCAACATAATCCACTGATAAGATCTTCTTTGAACATGTGTGAATGCACTTTTGGGTCCCTCCGTCCATTATCTCAAATCGGGGTCCCTCATATTGGGGTCAAGTATTTGGTCGATGCTGGATAATAAGCTCACTAAGTCCATGACTTTACACCCCCTAACTGATGGCCAAATAGAGGTTGTCAATAGTATGATCATACACATTCTACGCATGTACAATTCAAATTATCCACACACATGGGATGAAAGACTCCCCTATGTCCAACACATTTATAGTTGATCTCTCCAAAGCTCAACTAGCCATAGCCCCTTTCAGGTGGGTTTTGGATTCTAGCCATTATGTCTCATTGATGTGGTCATACCATTTGCGCCATCAGAATATTTGGAATATTTGACTCATGTCAATTTTGCAGCTGACAAGTGTAACCACTTCAATGAGTGCATTTAACACATCATCAACATCGAGTGCCACACAAGTTCTAGGTGGGCAACAAATTTTGGCTACATTTTTAGAAGGAGTGCCTCCTTGGGCCCCATGACAAGGTTTTCCCACTCCAATATGGGTCGTACACCATCATCAAGGCTATGGGAGAAATTTCTTCGAGGTCAACATTCCACCATTCCTTGGCCTACACCCAATTTTCAATGTGGATCTCCTTTGACCATACTTTCCACCATTACTCGACACATCATACATTGCAAAACAAATCACACCAATAGAGCTAAAACCAAACTACATGGAACAAGCCACAATTGATCAGACCATGGACAGGAAATTAAAGAACACTCACCAACAAAAGGTCCAACTATATCAGGTTTTCAAAGCTGGACAAATCTTGCACCAAGGCAAGTGGCTCACGAGGGACCAAGTTTAATAGAAGTTTCCTCATCTCACGGAGGCACTCAACGCAATGAGGACCATTGCTTCCTAAGGGGGGAGGAAGTGGGGAGGACTGATCAAGGTGGACATTGGTGGCCACCCATCTATTCCATTTGGACCCCCACCATTGTTTCTTTTAGTTTTTATTTTCCTTAATTGTAGCACAATTTACTATTTTGGGTATTTATTCAGGTCTTGAACTTCCAGAGCCATTTGTGGCCCTAAATGATAGCTTTTTGGAAATAGGGCAAAGGTCAATCTTCGAATAAAGTTTGCAGTCAAAATTTTTATTCCTCAGTTAAATATTTCTAATGTGGTATTGTGCACCTCAAACAAAGATCATATGCCAAACTTACTAACCTGGGAAGTTGATGTACAAATTTACCCCAATGGGGCCCATAGTTTTGGTGTTTTATCTCCTAGGGTTATGTTTTTTGATGTTTATGGTTTTCAATTTTTTTTCAATAATAAATAGGCCTTTCAACGTCATTGTAGCAGAGTTCATAGGCATGTATTCACCACATCTCATCTAAGAGATAAACTACCATCACCCGAGCTAGTTTATTTCCATTCTGTATGTAAACATATTTCAGTTCTTTGATATTAATGAAATGATGTGTTATTTCTACTGCAATGAAGTGTTATTTATGTAAACATATTTTTGTAATTTATTTGACATTATTTCTAACATTGGTAAAGTAATAACTTTAGTTCCTAGCTATGGAAATTCTGCAACTCAAATGGCATAGTAATAACATTATTCCGAGTAAGGTTAATAACATGAGTTCCTAACTATGGAGAAATTTTTGCATGAGTAACTGAAAGGGAGTTATTTTTATGGATATATTTCGTTGTTGTTTCCAAAGGATTAGTATAAAAATAATTAAAAATAATGAGGGAGATAACCTAGTGTTTCACTTTTCTCACAAATCAAAGGGAGATAACTTGATGTTCTTCTTTGTTCTTTATATTTATTATGATTAATTTTTTTGGGTAAAATTTCATTGATATAAAGACAAAGGGTTGTATAGTAGATTACAAAATCCAAGCGTTTCTTTCATTAGGGAGATAAGACGAAAGCCAAAAATCAACTCTTCCTAAGGATGAGAGAGCTAGTTGAAACTTCCAACAACAAAAATAAAATATCTAATACAAATATGCATGCAAATTTGACCAAATACAAGGGAGACAAACTATATGATTAAACATAAAAAACATTAACTTTAATGTTGTGGATTCAAAATCTGATCCTAGTATTAATATTGCAGTTGCCAGGTCAACTAAGTTTTGCTCAGATGCTCCATTCTTCTATCCAACTTGCATATAGATGATTATGGATAAGGCATTGCTCAAATTTCTCCTTTCTTCTAAACATGTATGTATGATTATGGACATGCTTTAGGGAGTGTAGGATATCCAATGATTCATGATAATCAAGAATGGTCATGCTCATGGTTATCTTTCTGATAAATCACATTAGAAATGTTTGATTGTCGATGTTTAGAACCTACTAATAAGGTTCATGCTAACCTTGGTCCTGAAGATGAACCTCATTATTAGGTTCGAAACTTGGATGTGATTTCTCAGAAAGCTAAATACAAAAATAAATTTCAAATATTCAAAATAAACTTAAATATCTACATATACATAATGATGATTAAATACACACACACACACACACACACACACATATATATATAATTCATAATATATTTTATTTTTTTAATCAACCAAGCAAACAAAATAAATTTCAAATAATTAAATTAGTTTTGACATCTACATAATGTTGATCATTTACAAAATTTGCATAGAAAATCATGACGAGAACCAAATTAAATTCATCATAAATTAGGATCGATCAAGCATGAAGCATAGAGATAAAATTTTTTCAATACAAAAAAAAAATTACATTTTAAAATAAATATATATCTCTATACAATTTATCTATCTTGATATTTAATAAATGCTTACATCTCTATAAATTTTATCTATCTTAGCATGGAGGTTTAGCTTCTTAAAGCACCTAGTTAATGGGAAGTCGCTAAGCCCTATGGGACTCCCTACGAGTTAAGCATGCGAGATGTGATTCCTTCAGGTAGGTCTACCTAGACATTTATTTGGATTTTTATTATTATCTATCATAATATTTAATAAATAAAAAATTAAAATAAATTCATATATATATATATATTTTTAATAAAACAATTAAACGATTTTTTTATGAAAAAAGGGCATCACAGGCGAAATATATTTACCCCCTCGAAAAGGCTAATTTCGAAGTCATTGATCTATCTTTTCTTATATTTTGTGAGCTAGTTGCATAAAAATTTTCCATTTAGCCTTGCTTGGAAGTTCTTCTTTCAACCCAATATGCCAAAGGTCATGCTACCCTTGTCTTGTAGTTCTTTACCTCTTCTAAAAAATTATATCTTCTGTCAACTTTTCCTGAGCGTCTAATGCCAAATCCTCTATGGAAGATAGGACATGTTCCTCTTCCTCATCTAACATGGAAGTCTAATAGAGTTTCAGATTCTCTACATTCACAACTGAGTAAATGCTCATGTATATGGGTATACTAAGTATATAGGTGTTATCTCCCATATTTTCTAGTATCTCAAAGGGACCATACTGCAACGCCTTGATTTTATTATCAGGGCCATGTAGTCTCTCCTTGTTTAAATGTAACCATACTTTGTCTCCCACCTTGAATGACTTCTCTATTTTGTGAAAATCATGCTTGGCCTTGTATTTTTCCTATGAATTTTCCAAATTAAGTCTCTTGTACTTACATATGGATTTTATTGAACTTTTCTACAAATATTTTCATGGTTGTCGACAAATTCTCTAAGATGGTCATTCTGGCGGCCTGCAAGAAGAGTATCACAACATAATCCACTACTAAGCTCTTCTTTGAACATGTGTGGGTGCACTTTGGGGTCCCTTAGTCTATTATCTCAAATCAGGAAAACAGCTTCCTAAGTACAATTTGGTCAAGTAGTTGGTCAATGTTGGATAACAAGCTCACTAAGTCCATGAATTTCGACCCCCAAACTGATGGCCAAATACAGGTTGTCAAAAATATGATCGTACACATTTTGTGCATGTATAACTTGAAGCATCCATGCACATGGGATGAAAGCCTCACCTATGTCCAACACATCACAAAAAAGCTCTTCATAGCTCAACTAGACACAACCCCTTTCAGGTGGGGTTGGGATTCTAGCCACTATGTGTCATTAATGTGGCCATACCTTTTGCAGCTACTTAGGAACATTTGACTTGTGTCCATTCTGAGGCTGACATGGCTAACAAATTCATTGAGTGCATTCAACACATCCACCAACAGGTCCATGAAATATTGGACAAAGTCAATTCTAATTACAAGCTAAAACATGATCAACATCAGGTGCCACGCAAGTTCTAAGTGGGTGACAAAGTTTGGCTAAATTTGTAGAAGGAGTGCCTCGTTGGGCCCCACGACAAAATTTTCCCACTCCAATACTAGTCGTACACCATCATCACGGCCATAGGGGAAAATTCCTTCGAGGTCATAATTCCACCTTTCCTTGGCCTACAGCCAATGTTCAATGTGGATCACCTTCAACCATACTTTCCACCATTATTGGACACATCATACATTGCAAAAAAACTCACACCAACAGAGCTAAAACCAAACTACATGGAACAGGCCACAACTAATCGGACCATGGACAGGCAGGTCAAGAACACTCACAAACAAAAGAACCAAATTTATCAAGTTGTCAAAGATAGAAAAATCCCACACCAAGGCAGGTGGCTCACTAGGGACCAAGTTTAATAGAAGTTTCAACATCTCATGGAGGTACCCAACACAATGAGGACCATCGCTTCCTAAGGGG
The DNA here is from genome assembly GCA_034641835.2 of Pinus albicaulis. NCBI lineage: Eukaryota > Viridiplantae > Streptophyta > Pinopsida > Pinales > Pinaceae > Pinus > Pinus albicaulis. Next base: position 874,679,796 of record CM076575.1, on the reverse strand, counting down.
GTAGGAACACAAAGGACTTATCAAGGTGGATATTGGTAGCCACCCATTTATTCCATTTGGATCCCCACCATTAATTCTTTTAGTTTTTTAGTTTCCTTAATTGTAGCACAATTTAATATTTTTGGCAGTTTTTCGGGTCCTGAACTTCCAAAGCCATTTTGAGGCCCTAAACAACAGTTTTTTAGAAATATGGAAAAGGTAAGTCTTCGAATAACATTTGAAGTTGAAATTTTTATTCCTCGGATAAGTATTTCTAACGTGCTATTGTGCGCGTCAAACAAAGATCGTATGCCAAATTTACAATCCCAAGATGTTGATGTACCAATTTACCCCAATGGGGCCCATAGTTTTGGCGCTTCATCTCCTAGGGTTAGGTTTCTGGATGTTTATGGTTTTCCATTGTTTGTCAATAATAAATGGGCATTTCAGCCTCATTGTAACACCATTCAGAGGCATGTATCCACCACATCTCTTCTTAGAGATAAACTACCATCGCTTGAGCTGGTTTATTTCCATTCTATATGTAAACGTATTTCAGTTCTTTGATATTAATGAAATGAAGTGTTATTTTTTTTGCAATGAAATTTTATTGATGTAAAAATATTTATGTTATTTCTTTGAGATTATTTCTAACATTAGTTCCTAGTTATGGAAATTCTGCAACTCAAATGGCATAGTAATAACATTATTCTGAGTAAGGTTTAATAACATGAGTTCCTAGCTCTGGAGACATTTTTTCATGAGTAAGTGAAAGGGAGTTCTTTTATGGATATATTTCGTTGTTGTTTCCAAAGGATTGGTATAACAAGAATTAGAAAGAATGAGGGAGCTAACCCGATATTTCACTTTTCTCTCAAAACAAAGGGAGCTAACTTGATGTTCTGCTTTGTTCTTTATATTTATTATGATTATTTTTTTTGGGTAAATTTTCATTGATAGAAAGACATAGGGTTGTATAGTAGATTACAAAATCCAATCGAGCTTTTCATTAGGGAGATCAGACCAAAGCCAAAAATCGACTCTTCCTAAGGATGAGAGAGCTAGTTGAAACTTCCAACAACAAAACTAAAATGGCTAATAAAAATATGAATGCAAATTTGAACAAATACAAGGGAGAAAAACTATATGATTAAAAATAAAAAAACATTAACCATAATATTGTGGGTTAAAAATCTGATCCTAGTATTGATATTATAGTTGCTAGGTCAACTAAGTTTTGCTCGGATGCTCCATTCTTCTGTCCAACTTGCATAGATGATTATGGATAAGGTGTTGCTCAAATTGCTCGATTACTTTGTCCAACTTGCATAGATGATTATCGGCATGCTTGAGGGAGAGTAGGATATCCAATGATTCATGATAATCAATAATGGTCATGCTCATGGTTAGCTTTCTGATAAATCACATCAGCTATGTTTGATGGTCGGCATTTAGAACCTACTAATGAGGTTCATCTTCACCTTGGTCCTGAAGATGAACCTCATTATTAGGTTCGAAACGTGGATGTGATTTATCAGAAAGCTAAATCCAAAAATAAACTTTAAATAGTCAAAATAACCTTAAATATGTACATATACATAATGATGATTATATATAGATATATATATATGTATATTATTTATAATATTTTTTATATTTTTAATCAACGAAGAAAACAAAATAAATTTCAAATAATTAAATTAGTTTTTACATCTACATAATGTTGATCATTTACAAATTTTGCATAGGAAATCGTGACGGGAACATAATTAAATTCATCATAAATCAAGATCTATCAAGCATGAAGCATAGAAAAGATAATTGTTTAAAAAAAAAACATTAAAAAAATTATATCTTTATAAAATTTATCTATCTTAATATTTAATAAATGCGTACATCTCTATAAAGTTTATCTATCTTAGCATGGAGGTTTAGCTTCTTAAAGTGCCTAGTTTATGGGAGGTCACTAAGCCCTATGGGACGCCCTAGAGGTTAGGCTCTGCGAATAAATATGCACTATGTGATCCTTCAGGTGGATGTACGTAGATATTTCTTTGGATTTTTGTTATTATCTATCATAATATTTAATAAATACAAAATTAAAATTAATTCATATATTTTCTTTTTAATTGTGATGTGATCCTTCAGGTGGATGTATGTAGATATTTCATTGGATTTTTATTATTATCTATCATAATATTTAATAAATACAAAATTAAAATAAATTCATATATTTTCTTTTTAATAAAAAAATTAAACGAATTGTTTATGAAACAAGGGCATCACAGGCTGAATATATTTATTTCTATCAGTTCCTTTTGGAACAAAGAAAATCCTTCCATTACCAATTGCTCAAAACCCCTATTATTTATAACAATAGTTAAAAGCCATTTATCTATGGTAAAGTAATAACATTACTTCCTAGCATACCCCTTATTCATGATAATGTAATAACATTAGTTCCTAGCTTTGGAAATTCTCCAACTTTAATGTCATAGTAATATTATTAGTTGGCATCAAACCCCTTATCCATTCTAAAATAATAACATTAATTCCAAAAATTATCCAACTCAAATGGCATAGTAATTATTACATTAATTCTTAGCTATGGAAATTCTTCAACTCAAATGTCATTTTGCTAAAATAATATTGCAACAAGGAAAGTGACTACAATTCACAAGGAAAGTGACTACAATTGACCCCAATGGAAAGGACTACAATGCATAGAGGTATTCCATGCGCACTAGATAATAATGATAGAAAACATATAAAAATAGAACAATTAGGAGACTCCTTTACATAATAAGGAGCTGATAAATCCAAAATCATGACAGAAAACATATAAAAATAGATCAAGGACCTAGGAGACTCCATTACATAAGGAGCCGATGAATCCAAGAGTCATAAGGAGGTGATGAATCCAAAACTCCAATCAGTCAAGAAAATATGTGAATTAACGAATCAGGCATGAAAAATCATCTCAATACGTGGTAACAACAACATTTAGTCAAGAAAACATCATGTCAAGCCATGACAAATCTCAATACGTGGTAACAGCATTTAGTCCAGAAAACATGTCAAGCGCCCATTTTTCTTGTTTTCCATATGTCCATCTTTCTATATTGCAATAGCTCAGAAGAGTATAGGATGAGACATGTTGTTTGAGGCACCTCAGTCCTCCTATTTTCTATTGTCTTCATGTTTTCCTTTACTGGGTTAGTTTAAGGAATTCTTAGCTACTCCTTAGGCCAACCTAAGCTTGTCTATTTCATTGTTGGATTAATATGCTAGTTTACAAACATGATTCATGGTAAGCCCTGCATGTTTGATGCTACCTAAACTCTGTCTTGAAATCCCTCTTCGATGTATTGATTGATAGGTTAAGTCAAAGAGGTCTTGTTTTGATCTTGCCCTTTGAATATGCTTATCATTTTGCCTCAAAGTTCTTTATAGTTTAATGAATGATGTTTAGGAGTTCCCTCTTCATTTATTGATGCTATTTGTCTCTTATATGTTTTCAAATCTTGAAAGTAGAATCATTGAAGTTAGATAAGTTGGGTTACTTTATTTGTTCCACTCGATTGTATGTCTTGAATGTGTATTTGTTTAAAAGTATTGTCATTGAGTAAATGGTGTGCCCTATCTCATGATTAGTACCTTTTGCTTATCCGTATCTAAGATCTCTCTATTCATAGGTATTTGACAAAGGATTCTTAACTTCCCTTTGACCTACCTTGGTTCCCAAAATTATTGTCCATTTCACCTCACACATAAACTTTAAAGATCCATTGACTACACTAGAATCTCCCTGTGATGTACCTTGATTCATTATTGAGATATCAATGACTTCATAGACTCCATAGCCCAATTGATTTGATAACCTCTCACTCCACCTATCCTACTTAATCATCTTACCCCAACCAAAACAAACAACTAACCTACACTTAACAACTAGCCTAAAATGAATCATCCAAAGCAAACAAGTTCACATCCTTCGCGCATAATAGAGAGAGCTCTCTCTGAGTCCAGGAAGGCTAGGTCCTAAGACCCCAAAGACTAGTCTGATGTTACCCTATGCATTTGGTCTAGCAATCTGCTAAATCACGAGACCCCAACAGGGTCTACCTAGACATTTCTTTGGATTTTTATGATTATCTATCATAATATTTAATAAATACAAAATTAAAATAAATTCATATATTTTATTTTTAATGAAACAATTCGTTTAATTGTTTATGAAACCAGGGCATCACAGGTCGAATATATTTATTTCGATGAGTACCTTTTGGAACAAAGAAAATCCTTCCATTAATAATTGCTCAAACACCCTATTATTTATGACAATATTTCAAAGCCACTTATCCATGGTAAATTAATAACATTACTTCCTAGCATACCCCTTATTCATGATAATGTAATAACATTAGTTCCTAGCTATGGAAATTCTCCAACTCTAATGTTACACTAATATTATTAGTTCGCAGCAAACCCCATATCCATTCTAAAGTAATAACATTAGTTTCTAACTATGGAAATTCTCCAACTCAAATGGTCTAGTAATTATTACATTAATTCCTAGCTATGGAAATTCTTCAATTGTCACAGTAATATTATTAGTTCTCTATAAACCCCCTTATCCATTCTAAAGTAAAAACATTAATTCTTAAGTAAGAAATTTCCAACTCAAATAGCATGGTAATAAGGAAACCCAAAATCCATTATAAAATAATAACATTAAGAACACATTAGTTCTTAGATATGAAACTTCTCTAAATCAAATAACATAGTAATAACCTTATTCCTAAGTATAAAAATTTATCTATAATAAAATAATAACATGAGTTCCTAGCTATGGAAATTATGCAAGTCAAATAGTATAGTCATAACATTAGTTCCTAACTACGGAAATTCTAGCTCAAAACCCCTTATCTATAGTAAAGTAAAGTAATAACACTAGAGTAAAGTAATAACACTAGTTTGCAGCTGTTAAGAGTTTGCAAGTCGATTAGCATAAGACTGCATGTTTTGCCATCGCAGAGGTGAGAATTAATCCTTTGTAAGAGTCAATTCCATTTCATCTCCAGTCAAACTGTCATACATACCTTGTATTTTTCCGTTGGTAGGCGAACCGAATAACTGCCAGTGCGAACCATGTGGTATTTTTGCATGGCTAAATGAAAGGGAGTTCGTTGCAGGGATATATTTCGTTGTTTTTCTAAAGGATAATAAGGAAAGAAGGATTGATATAACATTAACATATATTTATTTTAGGTATAGATTTAATATGAGCATGGTATAATATTAATATAAATTTATTTTAAGTATATTTTAGGTATAGATTTAATATGAGCGTGGTATAATATTAATATAAATTTATTTTAAGTACAAATTTAAGGGATTATTTTTTTGATATAAATTTATTCTAAAATTAACAAAACAAATGTTATTTTTCATTGTTTATATTGTGTTTTAAATTATATATATTTTTAAATATATATCTATTAATTTATATTAAAATATTTTATTCATATCTTATATTAGATATTTTATTATATACAACATTAAAATATTTTTTTTAAATATATATATATATATTACTTATAATTATTTTATTCGAAATTATATTAGAACATATAAACAACTAATTAAACATGATGTTCACATTGAGTTATAGAATAAGTTTCAAATTGAAAGAATTAAAAAGAATGAAGAGGCTAACCCTATATTCCACTTTCCTCATAACACAGGGAATAATATGGGAAACCCGAGTAGGTATACAAGAAAGGTGACTACAATTGACCCCAATGGGTAGGACTACAATGCATAGAGGTATGCCATCATCTCATGGCACTAGATGATCATGACAGAAAACATATAGCAATAGAGAAAGTAGGATACTCTTTTATATAAGGATCTGATCACTTTTCACACTTCACTCTTTGTCTACTCTATCACACTTCACACACTTATCTACGCTTCTATATAACTGAAAGTGGTTTGTCATTTATTTTCTTTTAAACCAACTCTATCTTATTCTCTCAATCCTATCCTATCTATTTGCTAAATATTCTCACAGGGAGGACTAAATGCTACTTTTATTCTTATTTAATCTAGAACATTAAAGCCAACTAACTTCACACATTTAAGTCTAACTAAACAATTAATGATCAACTTTTCTCACTTCTTGTTTGGCCACAACATGTGAACATGTAATCACATTGCTGGCAATTGTCCAGATGCTCCTGCATCATATAGATATATATAAAGTTGACATACACATAAATTAAATCGATTAACATAAATATTCAAATAATTTATTTAAATAACTTGTTAAATTATTTTTGAAAAATATAAAATTTTAAATTATATATATATATATATATATATATATATATATATATATATATATATATATATATATATTAAAACATACAATTCACATTAAATTATCAAGAAAGTGACTACAATATATTGACACAATAATGGAAAGGACTACAATGCCATATATTGACACAATGAGAAAGACTACAATGCCATAGAGGTATGTCACGGCACTTGATAATCATGACAGAAAACATATAGAAATAGAACAAGTAAGAGACTCCTTTACATAATAAGTAAGGAACTCATCAATCCAAAATCATGACATAAAACATATAAAAATAGAATAAGGACTTGGGAGGCTCCATTACATAAGGAGCTGATGAATCCAAGACTGATGAATAAATAACACTGCTTTCTCAAAACCAACCTTCAATTTTACTTAAAAAGTCCCCCATCATTGCCACTTGACGAAGGCAAGAAGATGTGAGGCGTGTAAATTACAATACAAAAGATATGCATAGATATTCTCTGTGCATGTGCATGAGTCGGCACCACCTTTACAATAAGAAAACAATATTCTGATTGTAAAGAATAAGAAGAAAAACACATGTACCAACGATTCTAAATGAATAGAGACGATGTAGAAAACCGTTGAGACAACATTGTGATGGTAAAGAAGGAGAAGAAAAAGCCATGTACCAACCATTCTCAATGAATAGAGAGCCGTTGTGAGGCCGAGAGCACCTTGTCGAAGCTCCTCTTTCCATAATCCCCTGACAAATGGGAATAGATTGAACAGGATCCAAGTCACACAAAAGAGTTCACCTGTCATTATGTTTCCGTGAATCAGACGTCTCATGTGTAACATTAATGCCTATATGTTGAACAAAGTATACACTGTTGGGATGACAAATATAAGAAAATCATCAAAATGTTGTTATTTCTACTGCAATGAAATGTTATTGATGTAAAAATATTTTTGTTAGTTCTTTTGCATTAGTTCTAACATTAGTAAAGTAAAAAAATTAGTTCTTATTTATGGAAATTCTACAAATCCAATGGTATAGTAATAACATTATTTTGAGTAAGGTTAATAACATGAGTTCCTAGAGATGAAGGCATTTTTTCATGAGTAAGTGAAAGGGAGTTTTTTTTTTATGGATCTATTTTCTTTTTTTTGTTTCCAAATGACTGGTATAAAAAGAATTATAAAGAATGAAGAATCTAACCTAGTGTTCCACTTTTCTCACAAAGAAAAAGTCAAAACTAAAATAGCTAATACAAATATGCATGCAAATTTGACCAAATACAAGGGAGACAAACTATATTATTAAACATAAAAAACATTAACCTTAATGTTGTGGGTTCAAAATATGATCATAGTATTGATATTACAGTTGCTAGGTCAACTAAGTTTTGCTCGGATGCTCCATTCTTCTTTTCAACTTGCATAGATGATTATGGATAAGGTGTCGCTCAAATTGCTCCCTTCTCCTGTCCAACTTGTATATATGATTATGGACATGCTTCGGAGTGTAGGATATCCAGTGATTCATGATAATCAAGAATGGTCATGCTCATGGTAATATTTTTGATAAATCACATTAGCAAAGTTTGATGGTCGACGTTTAGAACCTCCTAATAAGGTTCATGCTCACCTTGGTCCTGAAGATGAACGTCATTATTAGGTTCGAAACATGGATGTGATTTCTCAGAAAGATAAATACAAAAATACATTTCAAATATTCAAAATAACCTTAAATATGTACATATTCATAATGATGAATATATATATATATATATATATATATATATATATATATATATATATATATATATATATATATAATTCATAATATTTTTTATATTTTTAATCAACCAAGCAAACAAAATAAATTTCAAATAATTAAATTAGTTTTGACATTTACATAATGTCGATCATTTACAAAATTTGCATATAAATCATGAAGAAATTCATCATAATTTAGGAACTATCAAGCATGAAGCATAGAGATTAATTTTTTTTCAAATACAAAAAAAAAAAACATTTTAAAAGAAATGTATATCTCTATACATTTTATCTATCTTGATATTTAATAAATACTTACATCTCTATAAATTTTATCTATATTAGCATGGAGGTTTAGCTTGTTAAAGAACCTAGTTAATGGGAGGTCGCTAAGCCCTATGGGACTCCCTACGGGTTAGGCTTTGCGAATAAGCATGCGAGATTATTCCTATAGATGGGTCTACCTAGACATTTCTTTGAATTTTTACTAGAAATTGCACCACATGTTGCAAAAGAAACACCGTAAGGAAATAGCATAGGAAAGAGTAGCCTAAAAGAAATAAGATGTTGTAGAAAAGGAGCCATCGTGGAGGAATGAAATTCAAAATTTTCTTCCATGGAAGTAGGTAGTGAAATCATAATGCAATATTGCTTCCTTGAGTCTTACAAATCACGAGGCCTATGTTGAAGTTATGTTAAATACCTTGTTTAATCATTCCAACATAAATGCCTCATGAATAAAGAAAGAGATCGTGATTTTCTACCTTCAAAATCAAAGGTTGTTTTGGTGTAGTTCCTCCATATTTAATCTTGATCAATTCCTTTTGAGTCACCTATGTATTATTTCCTTCATGATCTTTGAAAATATTCAAAATATCACATTGTTATTTACCACTGATGTCCCTCGTGTCTTCCATGTTCTTGTTTTTTCAGTATCGCTGATATGAAGTTGGTTTTTTTTTTGTTCTTTGTGCAAATAGTAAAAAATGTATGGAGAGGTGGCTTTCATCACTTCAAGAGCAGAAAAAATGAGGCGATTGAAAAAAAAGCTCCAACACCAAGAGAGATTTGGTAGCATTTATGGAGTCAGTGAACATGTCTTGTTCTGTGGTGTTGGCTACTTGGCATAGCTTTCTTGATCTTGTGTAGAAGAAATTAATTTTTATTTATCTTATATTACATTAACCATGAAATTTCCAACATTCATGGAACACTTTCCATCACATTTGTAGAGAAAATTATAACAAAGTATCACACAATTATTATCAGAGCTAAATGCTTCTATATGCAATAACGATGAATTTCATCACTTAAGAGCAGTAAAAACAAGTTTATTGAGAAAGCAACTCCAACACATTTGTAGAGAAAATTACAACATTGTATCACAGTTTTCTTATGAGAGATAAATGCTCCTATATGTAACAACGATGGATTTCATCACTTAAGAGTAGTAAAAACAACTTTATTGGGAAAAAAACTCCAACACATTTGTAGGGAAAATTATTATAGAGTATCACGCTTTTCTTATCAGATTTAAATTCTCCTATATGCAACAACGATAGCTTTCATCAGTTCAATAGTAGTAAAAACAAGTTTATTGAGAAAAAAACTCTAGCACTAAGAGAGATTTGGAAGCAACTGTTGAATTGGTGAACATGTCTTGCTCTATTGTGTTAGATATTGGGCATAGCTTTCTTGCTTTTGTATACAAGACTGTAAATTTGCATATAGCTTATACTGCATTAACCATGAAATTTTGAACATTTAGGGCACATTCTCCATCACATTTGTAGAGAAAATTACAATAGAGTATCACATTTTTCTTATCATATCTAAATGTTCCTATATGCAATAACTACCTTGTGACACAGACTCTAAATTTGTGCATAAAACAAAACTCACCATACTTTGAATTTTTTAAATAAATATCTTAAAAATTAGAATATGAATTGAATACATTTTACTCAATTACACATTTAACAATATTCATTTAAAAAATACAAATACAATATATATATATATATATGTGTGTGTGTGTGTGTGTGTGTGTGTGTGTGTGTGTAGATCTAAATTACCAATAATACATGTGGGATAAATGTAATTTCACCTCTTTATATAATAAATTATCTTCTATCTCTAAGGAGAAATTTGGGTCCCTCAAAGGTAGATAAATTCATGATGTTATATGGGTGGTATAGGAAGGAATTCATAGTATTAAAATTCACAAACTAAATGGGGAAGTTGTCAAGATAAACCTTTCTAAAGACTGCAATAGCGTCAACTAGCTATACATTAGGCTTATGCTCACCCATGTTCACTTTAGTTTTCCCTCTATTATATGGATAATGAGAAATCTTCAATCGATGTGTTTTGTAGTATTAATCAGTGATTTTTTTTTTTTTTTCATGCACAGAGGGGCCTTTGGCAAGGGTTCCCACTGTCACCCCTCATTTTTCTTGTGGTTACAGAAGGATTTAGGAGGTTGATGGATGAAGCAAATCGAAGAGGAGAGTTCAATTGTAAAATCATTGCAAAAATGCACATTATAATACATATTCTTTTTTGTTGATGATGTTTTTTGTTTTTGCAATGGATCCATAAGAGATGCTGACAAATTTACTAAAATTTTAGGCCTTCTTGGGAAAACTACATGAATGATTGTAAATGATAGGAAATCAACAATATATATTCATAATTAAATGACAAAGAGCTCCATCACTCGAGGGAAAAGTTTCCTTATGAGCTTAAGTTATCAGATGAGGATCTAAATACCTATGATTATAAATAAAACCAAATAAATACTACAAGGGGGTTCATGTGGGTAGGTCATAGTGATCAATAAATACTCCCTTGGGTAAAATGATAAAGGATTGCTACCCCCAAAGACTTGGGGGGATAGGGATTAATTTTATTTTTATTTCTCTAAATCCCTTGTTGTAGAGTATGGTTGGAGGTTGATGACCACTTAGAGTCTCTTGAGACTCGTAAGGAAAATTTTAAGGATGGAAATCTATTTTAAAGTTTAGAAACATTGGCGAATCTTATTAGTCCCGAATATGAAAATTTTAAAAGGTTTGGTGATATTTAAATAAAAATATTCAAATTTATAATGATTTTATATAGTCTTTATATAAATTTGGTGATATTATCTATAATTTTTTGGTGATTTTAAATGTGAAATAATTTTATCATATAAAATATGGGCAAATAAATTTTAGGAAAAACGGAAATTATCGATTTTTTTTTGGGAAAAAACATGGAAAATTAGCCCATCTGCGAATATTAGCCCTGAAAATTCTCCATGGACAATAGTGGTTACTCAAAAATACATTTCTCCCAACTCCAGGTATATTCTTCTCTAACTCAAAATTGGTGATATCCAGAATTTAAGTTCAGCTTTGTGAAGTGTTTTTCTTGTTGCAACTCATCAAATAAATCATCAATCCTAGGTAGGAGGTGCCTATTCTTATGCATGATTATTTTCAATGCTATGTAATCAATGAACATAAGCCAAATCCCATGTTTTTTTAGCACTATGATGATGGGTGACCCACATGGTGACATACTTGGTCGAATGACACCTTGCTCTAGTAACTACTGCAACTATTTATTCAAATTACTTGATTCTATAATAGTTTACCTATACAACCCCAACAATGGGGGGTTTGACATTAACTAGATCTCATGCCCCACTTCCCTCTTGGCTGGTAACCCTTTAGGCTCTTGGAAAAAGTCCCTATACACATATAAAATATCTTCCAATTATTGTTTTTGTTTCTTAGTACACATTGTTAGAGCTACATTTTCTCTCATTAACTCTTCTACAAAATTACTCTCTTAAAAAAATTAAATTATACTTCTTTCTAGAACTGATATTTTTCTTGGCTTGACTAGAACTTACTAGCAAAATTTTCAACTGGATATTGGTGGCCAGTCATTTATTCCATTTGGACCCCCACCATTATTTTTCTTTTAGTTTTTCAATTTCCTTAATTGTAGCACAATTTACTATTTTTAGAAATTTTCGGGTCCTAAACTTCCAAAGCCATTTTGAGGCCCTAAACGACATTTTTTTGGATATAGGGAAAATTAAATGGTCTTTGAATAATGTTTGCAGTAAAAAGTTTTATTCCTTGGATAAATATTTCTAACGTGGTATTGTGCACGTCAAACAAAGATTGTATTCTAAATTTGTGACCCCGAGAAGTTGATGTAGCAATTTACGTCAACAGGGTCCATAGTTTTTGCGCTTCATCTCCTAGGGCTAGGTTTTTGGATGTTTAGGGTTTTCCATTATTTGTAAATAATAAATAGGAATTTCAGCCTCATTGTAACATAGTTCAAAGGGATGCATCCACCACATCTCTTCTCAGAGATAAACTACCATTGCCCGGGTTGGTTTATTTCCATTTTGTATGTAAATGTGTTTCAGTTCTTTGATATTAATGAAATGAAGTGTTATTTCTACTGCAATGAAATGTTATTGATGTAAAAATATTTTTGTTAGTTATTTTTCATTAGTTCTAACATTAGTAAAGTAAAAACATTAGTTCCTATTTATGGAAATTCTACAAATCAAATGGTATAGTAATAACATTATTCTGAGTAAGGTTAATAACATGAGTTCCTTGAGATGAAGGCATTTTTTCATGAGTAAGTGAAAGGGAGTTCTTTTTATGGATCTATTTTTTTTTTTGTTTCCAAATGATTGGTATAAAAATAATTATAAAGAATGAGGTATCTAACCCAATGTTCCACTTTTCTCACAAAACAAAGGGAGTTAACCTGATTTTTAACTTTGTTCTTTATATTTATTATGATTTATTTTTTTTGGGTAAATTCTCATTGATAAAAAGACAAAGGGTTTTATAGTACATCACAAAATCCAAGAGTTTCTTTCATTAGGGAGATCAGACAAAAGCCAAAAATCTACTCTTCCTAAGGATGAGAGAGCCAGTTGAAACTTCCAACAACAAAACTAAAATAGCTAATACAAATATGCATGCAAATTTGACCAAATACAAGGGAGACAAACTATATTATTAAACATAAAAAACATTAACCTTAATGTTTTGGGTTCAAAATATGATCATAGTATTGATATTACAGTTGCTAGGTCAACTAAGTTTTACTCGGATGCTCCATTCTTCTATTCAACTTGCATAGATGATTATGGATAAGGTGTCGCTCGAATTGCTCCTTTCTCCTGTCCAACTTGTATATATGATTATGGACATGCTTCAGGGAGTGTAGGATATCCAGTGATTCATGATAATCAAGAATGGTCATGCTCATGGTAATCTTTTTGATAAATCACATTAGCAAAGTTTGATGGTTGACGTTTAGAACCTCCTAATAAGGTTCATGCTCACCTTGGTCCTGAAGATGAACCTCATTATTAGGTTCGAAACATGGATGTGATTTCTTAGAAATATAAATACAAAAATACATTTCAAATATTCAAAATAACCTTAAATATGTACATATTCATAATGATGAATATATACATATATATATATATATATATATTATATATATATATAATTCATAATATTTTTTATATTTTTAATCAACCAAGTAAACAAAATAAATTTAAAATAATTAAATTAGTTTTATATTTACATAATTTCGATCATTTACAAAATTTGCATATAAATCGTGAAGAAATTCATCATAATTCACGATCTATCAAGCATGAAGCATAAACATTAATTTTTTTTCAAATAAAAAAATAATACATTTTAAAAGAAATGTATATCTCTATACAATTTATCTATCTTGATATTTAATAAATACTTACATCTCTATAATTTTTATCTATATTAGCATGGAGGTTTATCTTGTTAAAGCACCTAGTTAATGGGAGATCGCTAAGCTCTATGGGACTCCCTACTGGTTAGGCTTTGCAAATAAGCATGCGAGATTATTCTTGTAGATGGGTCTACCTAGACATTTCTTTGAATTTTTACTAGAAATTGCACCACATGTTGCAAAAGAAACACCATAAGGAAATAGCATAGGAAAGAGTAGCCTAAAAGAAATAAGATGTTGCAGAAAAGGAGCCATCATGGAGGAATGAAATTCAAAATTTTCTTCCATGGAAGTAGGTAGTGAAATCATAATGCAATATTGCTTCCTCGAGTCTTAAAAAGAATGAGGCCTATGTTGAAGTTAAGTTAAATACCTTGTCTAATCATGCCAACATAAATGCCTCATGAATAAAGAAAGAGATCGTGATTTTCTACCTTCAAAATGAAAGGTTGTTTTGGTGTAGTTCCTCCATATTTAATCTTGATCAATTCCTTTTGAGTCACCTATGTATTATTTCCTTCATGATCTTTGAGAATATTTAAAATATCACATTGTTCTTTACCACTGATGTCCCTCATGTCTGCCATGTTCTTGTTTTTTCAGTATCGCTGATATGAAGTTGGTTATTTTTTGTTCTTTGTGCAAATAGTAAAAAATGTATGGAGAGGTGGCTTTCATCACTTCAAGAGCAACAAAAATAAGGCAATTGAAAAAATAGCTCCAACACCAAGAGAGATTTGGTAGCATTTATGGAGTCAGTGAACATGTCCTGTTCTGTGGCGTTGGAATTCCCAACATTCATGGAACACTTTCCATCACATTTGTAGAGAAAATTATAACAAAGTATTACACAATTCTTATCAGAGCTAAATGCTTCTATATGCAATAACAATGAATTTCATCACTTAAGAGAAGTAAAAACAAGTTTATTGAGAAAAAAACTCCAACACATTTGTAGAGAAAATTACAACACTGTATCACACTTTTCTTATGCGAGATAAATGCTCATATATGCAACAATGATGGATTTCATCACTTAGGAGTAGTAAAAACAACTTTATTGGGAAAAAAACTCCAACACATTTGTAGGGAAAATTATTATAGACTATCACACTTTTCTTATCAGATTTAAATTCTCCTATATGCAACAACGATAGCTTTCATCAGTTCAAGAGCAGTAAAAACAAGTTTATTGAGAAAAAAACTCTAGCACTAAGAGAGATTTGGAAGCAACTGTTGAATTGGTGAACATGTATTGCTCTATTGTGTTGGATATTGGGCATAGATTTCTTGCTTTTGTATACAAGACTGTAAATTTGCATGTAGCTTACACTGCATTAACCATGAAATTTTGAACATTTAGGGCACATTCGCCATCACATTTGTAGAGAAAATTACAATAGAGTATCAAATTTTTCTTATCATATCTAAATGTTCCTATATGCAATAACTACCTTGTGACACATAGTTTAAATTTGTGCATAAAACAAAACTCACCATACTTTGAATTTTTTAAATAAATATCTTAAAAATTAGAATATGAATTGAATACATTTTACTCAATTACACATTTAACAATATTCATTTAAAAAATTCAAATACAATATATATATATATATATATATATATGTAGATCTAAATTACCAATAATACATGTGGGATAAATGTAATTTCACCTCTTTATATAATAAATTATCTTCTATCTCTAAGGAGAAATTTGGGTCCCTCAAAGGTAGATAAATTCATGATGTTATATGGGTGGTATAGGAAGGAATTCATAGTATTAAAATTCACAAACTAAATGGGGAAGTTGTCAAGATAAACCTTTCTAAGACTGCAATAGGGTCAACTAGCTATACATTAGGCTTATGCTCACCCATGTTCACTTAGTTTTCCCTCTATTATATGGATAATGAGAAATCTTCAATCGATGTGTTTTGTAGTATTAATCAGTGAATTTTATTTTTATTTTTTTCATGCACAGAGGGGCCTTTGGCAAGGGTTCCCACTGTCACCCCTCATTTTTCTTGTGGTTACAGAAGGATTTAGGAGGTTGATGGATGAATAAAATCGAAGAGGAGAGTTCAATTGTAAAATCATTGCAAAAATGCACATTATAACACATATTCTTTTTTGTTGATGATGTTTTTTGTTTTTGCAATGGATCCATAAGAGATGCTGACAAATTTACTAAAATTTTAGGCCTTTTTGGGAAAGCTACATGAATGATTGTAAATGATAGGAAATCAACAATATATATTCATAATTAAATGACAAAGAGCTCCATCACTCGAGGGAAAAGTTTCCTTATGAGCTTAAGTTGTTAGATGAGGATCTAAATACCTATGATTATAAATAAAACCAAATAACTACTACAAGGGGGTTCATGTGGGTAGGTCATAGTGATCAATAAATACTCCCTTGGGTAAAATGATAAAGGATTGCTACCCCAAAAGACTTGGGGGGATAGGGATTAATTTTATTTTTATTTCTCTAAATCCCTTGTTGTAGAGTATGGTTGGAGGTTGATGACCACTTAGAGTCTCTTGAGACTCGTAAGGAAAATTTTAAGGATGGAAATCTATTTTAAAGTTTAGAAACATTGGCGAATCTTATCAGTCCCCAATATGAAAATTTTAAAAGGTTTGGTGATATTTTAATAAAAATATTCAAATTTATAATGATTTTATATAGTCTTTATATAAATTTGGTGATATTCTCTATAAATTTTTGGTGATTTTAAATGTGAAATAATTTTATCATATAAAATATGGGCGAATCAATTTTAGGAAAAACGGAAATTATCGATTTGTTTTTGGGAAAAAACATGGAAAATTAGCTCATCTGCGAATATTAGCCCCGAAAATTCTCCATGGACAATAGTGGTTACTCAAAAATACATTGCTCCCTACTCCAGGTATATTCTTCTCTAACTCAAAATTGGTGATATCCAGAATTTAAGTTCAGCTTTATGAAGTGTTTTTCTTGTTGCAACTCATCAAATAAATCATCAATCCTAGGTAGGAGGTGCCTATTCTTATGCATGATTATTTTCAATGCTATGTAATCAATGAACATAAGCCAAATCCCATGTTTTTTTAGCACTATCATGATGGGTGACCCACATGGTGACATACTTGGTCAAATGACACCTTTCTCTAGTAACTACTGCAACTATTTATTCAAATTACTTGATTCTATAATAGATTACCTATACAACCCCAACAATGGGGGGTTCGACATTAACTAGATCTCATCCCCCACTTCCCTCTTGGTTGGTAACCCTTTAGGCTCTTGGAAAAAGTCCCTATATGCCTATAAAATATCTTCCAATTATTGTTTCTGTTTCTTAGTACACATTGTTAGAGCTACATTTTCTCTCATTAACTCTTCTACAAAATTGCTCTCTTAAAAAAAAAAAATTATACTTCTTTCTAGAACTGATATTTTTTTTGGCTTGACTAGAACTTACCAGCAAAATTTTCAATTGGATATTGGTGGCCAGTCATTTATTCCATTTGGACCCCCACCATTATTTCTTTTAGTTTTTCAATTTCCTTAATTGTAGCACAATTTACTATTTTTACAAATTTTTGGGTCCTAAACTTCCAAAGCCATTTTGAGGCCCTAAACGACATTTTTTTGGAAATAGGGAAAATTAAATGGTCTTTGAATAATGTTTGCAGTAAAAAATTTTATTCCTTGGATAAATATTTCTAACGTGGTATTGTGCACGTCAAACAAAGATTGTATTCTAAAGTTGTGACCCCGAGAAGTTGATGTAGCAATTTACGTCAACATGGTCCATAGTTTTTGCGCTTCATCTCCTAGGGCTAGGTTTTTGGATGTTTAGGGTTTTCCATTATTTGTAAATAATAAATAGGAATTTCCGCCTCATTGTAACATAGTTCAGAGGGATGCATCCACCACATCTCTTCTCAGAGATAAAATACCATTGCCCGGGTTGGTTTACTTCCATTTTGTATGTAAACGTATTTTAGTTCTTTGATATTAAAGAAATGAAGTGTTATTTCTACTGCAATGAAATGTTATTGATGTAAAAATATTTTTGTTAGTTCTTTTGCATTAGTTCTAACATTAGTAAATTAAAAACATTAGTTCCTATTTATGGAAATTCTACAAATCAAATGGTATAGTAATAACATTATTCTGAGTAAGGTTAATAACATGAGTTCCTAGAGATGAAGGCATTTTTTCATGAGTAAGTGAAAGGGAGTTCTTTTTATGGATATATTTTTTTTGTTGTTTCCAAATGATTGGTATAAAAATAATTATAAAGAATGAGGGATCTAACCCAATGTTCCACTTTTCTCACAAAGCAAAGGGAGTTAACCTGATTTTTAACTTTGTTCTTTATATTTATTATGATTAATTTTTTTTGGGTAAATTTTCATTGATAAAAAGACAAAGGGTTTTATAGTAGATCACAAAATCCAAGAGTTTCTTTCATTAGGGAGATCAGACAAAAGCCAAAAATCTACTCTTCCTAAGGATGAGAGAGCCAGTTGAAACTTCCAACAACAAAACTAAAATAGCTAATACAAATATGCATGCATATTGACCAAATACAAGGGAGACAAACTATATTATTAAACATAAAAAAAATTAACCTTAATGTTGTGGGTTCAAAATATGATCATAGTATTGATGTTACAGTTGCTAGGTCAACTAAGTTTTGCTCGGATGCTCCATTCTTCTATTCAACTTGCATAGATGATTATGGATAAGGTGTCGCTTGAATTGCTCCTTTCTCCTGTCCAACTTGTATATATGATTATGGACATGCTTCAGGGAGTGTAGGATATCCAGTGATTCATGATAATCAAGAATGGTCATGCTCATGGTAATCTTTTTGATAAATCACATTAGCAAAGTTTGATGGTTGACGTTTAGAACCTCCTAATAAGGTTCATGCTCACCTTGGTCCTGAAGATGAACCTCATTATTAGGTTCGAAACATGGATGTGATTTCTCAGAAATATAAATACAAAAATGCATTTCAAATATTCAAAATAACCTTAAATATGTACATATTCATAATGATGAATATATATATATATATATATATAATTCATAATATTTTTTATATTTTTAATCAACCAAGCAAACAAAATAAATTTCAAATAATTAAATTATTTTTATATTTACATAATGTCGATCATTTTCAAAATTTGCATATAAATCGTGAAGAAATTCATCATAATTCAGGATCTATCAAGCATGAAGCATAAACATTAATTTTTTTTCAAATAAAAAAAAATACATTTTAAAAGAAATGTATATCTCTATACAATTTATCTATCTTGATTTTAATAAATACTTACATCTCTATAAATTTTATCTATATTAGCATGGAGGTTTAGCTTGTTAAAGCACCTAGTTAATGGGAGATCGCTAAGCCCTATGGGACTCCCTACGGGTTAGGCTTTGCAAATAAGCATGTGAGATTATTCTTGTAGATGGGTCTACCTAGACATTTCTTTGAATTTTTGCTAGCAATTGCACCACATGTTGCAAAAGAAACACCGTAAGGAAATAGCATAGGAAAGAGTAGCCTAAAAGAAATAAGATGTTGCAGAAAAGGAGCCATCATGGAGGAATGAAATTCAAAATTTTCTTCCATGGAAGTAGGTAGTGAAATCATAATGCAATATTGCTTCCTTGAGTCTTAAAAATCATGAGGCCTATGTTGAATTTAAGTTAAATACCTTGTCTAATCATGCCAACATAAATGCCTCATGAATAAAGAAAGAGATCGTGATTTTCTACCTTCAAAATCAAACGTTTTTTTGGTGTAGTTCCTCCATATTTAATCTTGATCAATTCCTTTTGAGTCACATATGTATTATTCCTTCATGATCTTTAAGAATATTAAAAATATCACATTGTTCTTTACCACTAATGTCCCTCGTGTCTGCCATGTTCTTGTTTTTTCAGTATCGCTGATATGAAGATGGTTTTTTTTTGTTCTTTGTGCAAATAGTAAAAAATGTATGGAGAGGTGGCTTTCATCACTTCAAGAGCAACAAAAATAAGGCGATTGAAAAAATAGCTCCAACACCAAGAGAGATTTGGTAGCATTTATGGAGTCAGTGAACATGTCTTGTTCTGTGGCGTTGGCTACTCGGCATAGCTTTCTTGATCTTGTGTAGAAGAAATAAATTTTTATTTATCTTATATTACATTAACCATGGAATTCCCAACATTCATGGAACACTTTCCATCACATTTGTAGAGAAAATTATAACAAAGTATTACACAATTATTATCAGAGCTAAATGCTTCTATATGCAATAACGATGAATTTCATCACTTAAGAGAAGTAAAAACAAGTTTATTGAGAAAAAAACTCCAACACATTTGTAGAGAAAATTACAACACTGTATCACACTTTTCTTATGCAAAATAAATGCTCCTATATGCAACAACGATGGATTTCATCACTTAGGAGTAGTAAAAACAACTTTATTGGGAAAAAAACTCCAACACATTTGTAGGGAAAATTATTATAGACTATCACACTTTTCTTATCAGATTTAAATTCTCCTATCTGCAACAACGATAGCTTTCATCAGTTCAAGAGCAGTAAAAATACGATTATTGAGAAAAAAACTCTAGCACTAAGAGAAATTTGGAAGCAACTATTGAATTGGTGAACATGTCTTGCTCTATTGTGTTGGATATTGGGCATAGCTTTCTTGCTTTTGTATACAAGACTGTAAATTTGCATGTAGCTTATACTGCATTAACCATGAAATTTTAAACATTTAGGGCACATTCGCCATCACATTTGTAGAGAAAATTACAATAGAGTATCACATTTTTCTTATCATATCTAAATGTTCCTATATGCAATAACTACCTTGTGACACATAGTTTAAATTTGTGCATAAAACAAAACTCACCATACTTTGAATTTTTTAAATAAATATCTTAAAAATTAGAATATGAATTGAATACATTTTACTCAATTACACATTTAACAATATTCATTTAAAAAATACAAATACAATATATATATATATATATATATATATATATATATATATATGTAGATCTAAATTACCAATAATACATGTGGGATAAATGTAATTTCACCTCTTTATATAATAAATTATCTTCTATCTCTAAGGAGAAACTTGGGTCCCTCAAAGGTAGATAAATTCATGATGTTATATGGGTGGTATAGGAAGGAATTCATAGTATTAAAATTCACAAACTAAATGGGGAAGTTGTCAAGATAAAACTTTCTAAAGACTGCAATAGGGTCAACTAGCTATACATTAGGCTTATGCTCACCCATGTTCACTTCAGTTTTCCCTCTATTATATGCATAATGAGAAATCTTCAATCGATGTGTTTTGTAGTATTAATCAGTGAATTTTATTTTTATTTTTTTCATGCACAGAGGGGCCTTTGGCAAGGGTTCCCACTGTCACCCCTCATTTTTCTTGTGGTTACAAAAGGATTTAGGAGGTTGATGGATGAAGCAAATCGAAGAGGAGAGTTCAATTGTAAAATCATTGCAAAAATGCACATTATAACACATATTCTTTTTTGTTGATGATGTTTTTTGTTTTTGCAATGGATCCATAAGAGATGCTGACAAATTTACTAAAATTTTAGGCCTTTTTGGGAAAGCTACATGAATGAATGTAAATGATAGGAAATCAACAATATATATTCATAATTAAATGACAAAGAGCTCCATCACTCGAGGGAAAAGTTTCCTTATGAGCTTAAGTTGTTAGATGAGGATCTAAATACCTATGATTATAAATAAAACCAAATAACTACTACAAGCGGGTTCATGTGGGTAGGTCATAGTGATCAATAAATACTCCCTTGGGTAAAATGATAAAGGATTGCTACCCCCAAAGACTTGGGGGGATAGGGATTAATTTTATTTTTATTTCTCTAAATCCCTTGTTGTAGAGTATGGTTGGAGGTTGATGACCACTTAGAGTCTCTTGAGATTCGTAAGGAAAATTTTAAGGATGGAAATCTATTTTAAAGTTTAGAAACATTGGCGAATCTTATTAGTCCCTAATATGAAAATTTTAAAAGTTTTGGTGATATTTTAATAAAAATATTCAAATTTATAATGATTTTATATAGTCTTTATATAAATTTGGTGATATTCTCTATAAATTTTTGGTGATTTTAAATGTGAAATAATTTTATCATATAAAATATGGGCGAATCAATTTTAGGAAAAACGGAAATTATCGATTTGTTTTTGGGAAAAAACATGGAAAATTAGCCCATCTGCAAATATTAGCCCCGAAAATTCTCCATGGACAATAGTGGTTACTCAAAAATACATTTCTCCCAACTCCAGGTATATTCTTCTCTAACTCAAAATTGGTGATATCCAAAATTTAAGTTCAGCTTTGTGAAGTGTTTTTCTTGTTGCAACTCATCAAATAAATCATCAATCCTAGGTAGGAGGTGCCTATTCTTATGCATGATTGTTTTCAATGCTATGTAATCAATGAACATAAGCCAAATCCCATGTTTTTTTAGCACTATCATGATGGGTGACCCAAATTGTGACATACTTGGTCGAATGACACCTTGCTCTAGTAACTAATGCAACTATTTATTCAAATTACTTGATTCTATAATAGATTACCTATACAACCCCAACAATGGGGGGTTCGACATTAACTAGATCTCATGCCCCACTTCCCTCTTGGCTGGTAACCCTTTAGGCTCTTGGAAAAATTCCCTATACGCCTATAAAATATCTTCCAATTATTGTTTTTGTTTCTTAGTACACATTGTTAGAGCTACATTTTCTCTCATTAACTCTTCTACAAAATTACTCTCTTAGAAAAATTAAATTATACTTCTTTCTAGAACTGATATTTTTCTTGGCTTGACTAGAACTTACCAGCAAAATTTTCAATTGGATATTGGTGGCCATTCATTTATTCCATTTGGACCCCCACCATTATTTCTTTTAGTTTTTCAATTTCCTTAATTGTAGCACAATTTACTATTTTTAGAAATTTTCGAGTCCTAAACTTCCAAAGCCATTTTGAGGCCCTAAACGACATTTTTTTGGAAATAGGGAAAATTAAATGGTCTTTGAATAATGTTTGCAGTAAAAAATTTTATTCCTTGGATAAATATTTCTAACGTGGTATTGTGCACGTCAAACAAAGATTGTATTCTAAAGTTGTGACCCCGAGAAGTTGATGTAGCAATTTACGTCAACAGGGTCCATAGTTTTTGCGCTTCATCTCCTATGGCTAGGTTTTTGGATGTTTAGGGTTTTCCATTATTTGTAAATAATAAATAGGAATTTCAGCCTCATTGTAACATAGTTCAGAGGGATGCATCCACCACATCTCTTCTCAGAGATAAACTACCATTGCCCGGGTTGGTCTATTTCCATTTTGTATGTAAATGTGTTTCAGTTCTTTGATATTAATGAAATGAAGTGTTATTTCTACTGCAATGAAATGTTATTGATGTAAAAATATTTTTGTTAGTTCTTTTGCATTAGTTCTAACATTATTAAAGTAAAAACATTAGTTCCTATTTATGGAAATTCTACAAATCAAATGGTATAGTAATAACATTATTCTGGGTAAGGTTAATAACATGAGTTCCTAGAGATGAAGGCATTTTTTCATGAGTAAGTGAAAGGAAGTTTTTTTTATGGATCTATTTTTTTTGCTGTTTCCAAATGATTGGTATAAAAATAATTATAAAGAATGAGGGATCTAACCCAATGTTCCACTTTTCTCACAAAACAAAGGGAGTTAACCTGATTTTTAACTTTGTTCTTTATATTTATTATGATTAATTTTTTTTGGGTAAATTTTCATTGATAAAAAGACAAAGGGTTTTATAGTAGATCACAAAATCCAAGAGTTTCTTTCATTAGGGAGATCAGACAAAAGCCAAAAATCTACTCTTCCTAAGGATGAGAGAGCCAGTTGAAACTTCCAACAACAAAACTAAAATAGCTAATACAAATATGCATGCAAATTTGACCAAATACAAGGGAGACAAACTATATTATTAAACATAAAAAACATTAACCTTAATGTTGTGGATTCAAAATATGATCATAGTATTGATATTACAGTTGCTAGGTCAACTAAGTTTTACTCGGATGCTCCATTCTTCTATTCAACTTGCATAGATGATTATGGATAAGGTGTCGCTCGAATTGCTCCTTTCTCCTGTCCAACTTGTATATATGATTATGGACATGCTCCAGGGAGTGTAGGATATCCAGTGATTCATGATAATCAAGAATGGTCATGCTCATGGTAATCTTTTTGATAAATCACATTAGCAAAGTTTGATGGTTGACGTTTAGAACCTCCTAATAAGGTTCATGCTCACCTTGGTCCTGAAGATGAACCTCATTATTAGGTTCGAAACATGGATGTGATTTCTCAGAAATATAAATACAAAAATGCATTTCAAATATTCAAAATAACCTTAAATATGTACATATTCATAATGATGAATATATATATATATATATATATAATTCATAATATTTTTTATATTTTTAATCAACCAAGCAAACAAAATAAATTTCAAATAATTAAATTATTTTTATATTTACATAATGTCGATCATTTTCAAAATTTGCATATAAATCGTGAAGAAATTCATCATAATTCAGGATCTATCAAGCATGAAGCATAAACATTAATTTTTTTTCAAATAAAAAAAAATACATTTTAAAAGAAATGTATATCTCTATACAATTTATCTATCTTGATTTTAATAAATACTTACATCTCTATAAATTTTATCTATATTAGCATGGAGGTTTAGCTTGTTAAAGCACCTAGTTAATGGGAGATCGCTAAGCCCTATGGGACTCCCTACGGGTTAGGCTTTGCAAATGAGCATGCGAGATTATTCTTGTAGATGGGTCTACCTAGACATTTCTTTGAATTTTTACTAGCAATTGCACCACATGTTGCAAAAGAAACACCATAAGGAAATAGCATAGGAAAGAGTAGCCTAAAAGAAATAAGATGTTGCAGAAAAGGAGCCATCATGGAGGAATGAAATTCAAAATTTTCTTCCATGGAAGTAGATAGTGAAATCATAATGCAATATTTCTTCCTTGAGTCTTACAAATCATGAGGCCTATGTTGAAGTTAAGTTAAATACCTTGTCTAATCATGCCAACATAAATGCCTCATGAATAAAGAAAGAGATCGTGATTTTCTACCTTCAAAATCAAAGGTTGTTTTGGTGTAGTTCCTCCATATTTAATCTTGATCAATTCCTTTTGAGTCACCTATGTATTATTTCCTTCATGATATTTGAGAATATTCAAAATTTCACATTGTTCTTTACCACTGATGTCCCTCGTGTCTGCCATGTTCTTGTTTTTTCAGTATCGCTGATATGAAGTTGGTTTTTTTTCTTCTTTGTGAAAATAGTAAAAAATGTATGGAGAGGTGGCTTTCATCACTTCAAGAGCAAAAAAAATAAGGCAATTGAAAAAATAGCTCCAACACCAAGAGAGATTTGGTAGCATTTATGGAGTCAGTGAACATGTCTTGTTCTGTGGCGTTGGCTACTCGGCATAGCTTTCTTGATCTTGTGTAGAAGAAATAAATTTTTATTTATCTTATATTACATTAACCATGGAATTCCCAACATTCATGGAACACTTTCCATCACATTTGTAGAGAAAATTATAACAAAGTATTACACAATTCTTATCAGAGCTAAATCCTTCTATATGCAATAACGATGAATTTCATCACTTAAGAGAAGTAAAAACAAGTTTATTGAGAAAAAAACTCCAACACATTTGTAGAGAAAATTACAACATTGTATCACACTTTTCTTATGCGAGATAAATGCTCCTATATGCAACAACGATGGATTTCTTCACTTAGGAGTAGTAAAAACAACTTTATTGGGAAAAAAACTCCAACACATTTGTAGGGAAAATTATTATAGAGTATCACACTTTTCTTATCAGATTTAAATTCTCCTATGTGCAACAACGATAACTTTCATCAGTTCAAGAGCAGTAAAAACAAGTTTATTGAGAAAAAAGCTCTAGCACTGAGAGAGAATTGGAAGGAACTATTGAATTGGTGAACATTTCTTGCTCTTTTGTGTTGGATATTGGGCATAGCTTTCTTGATTTTGTATACAAGACTGTAAATTTGCATGTAGCTTATACTGCATTAACCATGAAATTTTGAACATTTAGGGCACATTCGCCATCACATTTGTAGAGAAAATTACAATAGAGTATCACATTTTTCTTATCATATCTAAATGTTCCTATATGCAACAACTACCTTGTGACTCGTAGTTTAAATTTGTGCATAAAACAAAACTCACCATTCTTTGAATTTTTTAAATAAATATCTTAAAAATTAGAATATGAATTTAATACATTTTACTCAATTACACATTTAACAATATTCATTTAAAAAATACAAATACAACTTACTATTTTAAATAAAGGTATTACAACACAATTAACAATATTCATTTAAAGAAATATAAATACAAATTACTATTTTAAATAAAAATATTACAACACATTTAACAATATTTATTTAAAAACATACAAGCACAAATTACTATTTTAAATAAAAATAGTACAAAGAATCACATGAAATCAACATGTAACTCAAATAAGATATTTTAAATACATTCAAGTACAATCTATCTAGCATATATGTAAATACAACGAATTTTTATTAACAGAAATAGTTGTATTTTTAAGATATATATTTGATGATAATAACATTTTTTTTTTTTGGAAAATAAGACTAAGTTGGAACTAAATGGATTTGGTGAATTGAATAGAGATTTAACACATTAGGGCACATTAAGTGAAGGGGCACTAGTGTTCCTTACCTCTAAATGTTGTATGGTGTGTGTACACACACACACACACACACACACACACACACACACACTAGTGAAATAATATATTATAAAATGTATTTATTTTAAATGGAAAAAAAATGATGATCTACTATAAAACATAAGAACATCAAAGGGAAATAATGAGCCTAAAGGAATATGGAGGTACAAAATAGAGAGTAGGAAGGAGATGTATAGGTACAAAACAGAGAACTTGAAATAGACGTGGATGTACCTCGCAATGATGGGGAAATGAGAGATGTAGAGGAACTTGTTAATGATAATATTGACCACACAAATGAAGTCACCCTTTTAATATTTTAATTTTTCAATGTACATGTCAAGTTCAAATTAAAAATTAAAAATGTATTTATTTTTTTATGTAGGGAAAACATCTTACCAACAAAGATCTTACCACATATAAAAACATGGACATTAATCAGAAGTTGCAAGAAATTGTCTTTGATGATAATTTTTTAGATAATATAGAATCAACTAAAATTGAAGAAATGAGGCCACTAATTCATGAATGAAGAGTTCAAGATAAAGTAAATTAGGTGATCAAAAATATCTTTCAAGGTATATCTATCATATCCCAAGCTTAACTCTTAAATATATTTTGAAAGCACAAATATCTAAGAAATATAGTTCAATTATTGGGCATTAGAAATTTCAAAGAGGTGAAGGTAAATGGGTTAGTATCAAGAAATATGACATCAACACCTGGAAAAATTGTAAAATATCAATCTCAATATGGCATAAGTGCTAGTAGGTAATTATTGACAGGTGTTGTTGGAAAAAGAACTACATTAGATCGGTTGATGTCAATGAAAACAATAATGTACAAAACATATAAGCAATCCATTGATACAACTACCACATACTATCAATAGGAAAAAGAGTTTTCCTCTTAAGCGATCTATGCATCTTCGTCATGCAAATTGAATCTCAACACTAAGGATTCATCCTAAGATAAAAGATCATCATAGTAAATTTGATGTTCCAAAACCACCAATCACTTAATTATATTTCTCTAAATATCACCAATTGGGCAACAGTCACAATATGGTAACGCTGGGGAATGTGTGTCCATATCATAGTATAACTAGTGTATATACATCAACTTGTCCAAATGATATAAAAAAATTCAAATATTAATTTAAATAAATAAATTTATATTGGAAATTTAAATAAATATCACATATTTTAAAAAAATTCATTATTAATTTATTTTTTTATATAATAATAAATACTACCCATGAATAATAAAACAGTTGTAAGATAAATAATATATAACAAAAAAAACCATGTATTTTTGGAATAATAAAATAGTTGTAACAAAAATAATATAGAACAAGAAAAACTATGTATATTTGGATGTATGAAGATTTAGATACATTTTATTAAGTAAAATTTTAAAAGAATAATGGTTATAAACAATAAAAAATAATTTTGTTAAATAGTTATTTTAGATATGTATTATTTATCAGAGGGATCAATTCTTTTTTCACTCTTGGTAGATCTAGAGTTAATATTGATCTAGTCCATCTTAATTCCCCCCTTTAAATAAGCTATATTTCACATGAATACCATGGGTTGTTTTTATTTTATTACCTAAATTCAATTTAACTTATTAAAAAGAAAAGAACAAATACTATAAAAAAACATACATAAAACTATTTACATTTACATATAAAAATATAACAAATTTTTAATAACAACATTTTAACTTAAAAGTCACCAAAACCTAAATTCAATCTAACTTACTAAAAAAGAAAAAAAAAAAAACATTATAAAAAATATATATATATATATATATATATATATATATATATATATATATATATATATATATATTTATTAGATTTAATGGTCTAAAACATTTCAATCATCTAACATTTGATCTAATGGCTTAAACATGGACACAATGGCAACTAG
Organism: Pinus albicaulis; assembly: GCA_034641835.2. Lineage (NCBI taxonomy): Eukaryota > Viridiplantae > Streptophyta > Pinopsida > Pinales > Pinaceae > Pinus > Pinus albicaulis. The sequence goes on along the minus strand of CM076575.1, from coordinate 874,651,049 downwards.
GGGAGTTTTTTTCAAATAGGAATGACTTAGGGCATAATAAATACAAAATTAAAACAAATTCATATATTTTCTTTTTAGTTAAAAAATTAAACGAATTGTTTATGAAACAAGGGCATCACAGGGGGAATATATTTATTTCTATCAGTGCTTTTTGGAACAAAGAAAATCCTTCCATTACCAATTGCTCAAAACCCCTATTATTTATAACAATAGTTCAAAGCCATTTATCCATGGTAAAGTAATAACATTAACATTATTCAAGATAATGTAATAACATTAGTTGGAAATTCCTCAACTCTAATGTGACACTAATATTATTTGTTGGTAGCAAACCCTTTATCCATTCTAAAGTAATAATAAAGTAAGTAAGAAATTCTCTAACTCAAATGGCATAGTAATTATTACATTAGTTCCTAGCTATGGAAATTCTTCAACTCAAATGTCACTTTGCTAGAATAATATGACAACAAGGAAAGTTACTACAATTGACCCTAATGGGAAGGCCTACCATGCATAGAGGTATGGCATCATCTCATGGCACTCGATAATCATGACAGAAAACGTATAAAAATAGAACAAGTAAGAGACTCATTTTCATAAGCACGGAACTAATCGATAATCATGACTGAAAACATATAGAAATAGAACAAGTAAGAGACTCCTTTTCATAAGGAGGGAGCTGATCAATCCAAAATCATGACATAAAACATTTAAAAATAGAAAAAGTAGCTAATGAATCCAAAACTCATAAGGAGCTGATCAATCCAAAACTCCAATCAATCAAGAAAATATGTCAATTAACAAATCTCAATCCCTAACAACAATATTTATTCAAGAAAGCATGTCAATTCATGACAAATCTCAATCCCTAACAACAATATTTAGTCCAGAAAACATGTCAAGCCATGACAAATCTCAAAACCGTTGAGACAACATTGTGCTTGTAAAGGAATATTATCTATCATAATATTTAATAAATAAAAATTTAAAATAAATTCATATATTTTCTTTTTAATAAAATAGTTCGTTTAATTGTTTATAAAACAAGGAACAAGGACATCATAGAACGAATATGTTTATTTATATGAGTACCTTTTGTTCCAATTATTCATGAAACAGATGAGTACTTTTGGAACAAAGAAAAACCTTCCATTACTAATTGCTCAAAACCCCTATTATTTATAACAATATTTCAAAGCCACTTATCCATAGTAAAGTAATAACATTACTTCCTAGCATACCCCTTATTCATGATAATGTAATAACATTAATTCCTTGTTATAGAAATTCTACAACTCTAATGTCACAGTAATATTCTTACTTGGCATCAAACCCCTTATCCATTCTAAAATAATAACATTAATTCCAAAAATTCTCCAACTCAAATGACATAGTAATTATTACATTAATTCTTAGATATGGAAATTCTTCATCTCAAATGTCATTTTGCTAGAATAATACGGCAACAAGAAAAGTGACAACAATTCACAACGAAAGTGACTACAATTGACCCCAATGAGAAGGAATACAATGCATAGAGGTATACGGCCATGCGCACTAGATAATCAAGACAAAAAATATATAAAAATAAAACAATTAGGAAACTCCTTTACATAATAAGGAGCAATCCAAAATCATGACAGAAAACCTATAAAAATAGAACAAAGATCCAGGAGACTCCATTACATATAAAAATAGAACAAAGATCCAGGAGACTCCATTACATAAGGAGGTGATGAATCCAAGAGTCATAAGGAGGTGATGAATCCAAAACTCCAATCAGTCAAGAAAGAAAATATGTAAATTAACGAATCAACCATGACAAATCATCTCAATACGCGGTAACAGAAACATTTATTCAAGAAAACATCGTGTCAAGCCATGAAAACTCTCAATACGCGGTAACAGCATTTAGTCCAGAAAACAGGTCAAGCGCCCATGGCAAATCTCAATACCTTGCTGCAATATTTCGTTGAGAAAACATGCAGTCAATTTACAAATCTCAAGTATGAATGGGTCTGATGACCATCGTTTGTAAATATTCCATAACCATGTTTATATACTAGAGCGGCCTGTTACAACCAACTAGAGTATAAATAAAAGTGCGTTAATCCGAAAAGTGAGGGTTAGGACATGAGAGCTCCAACCTTCAATTTTACTTAAAAAGTCTCCCATCATTGCCACTTGACAAAGGTAAGAAGATGTAAGGCGTGTAAATTACAATACAATAGATATGCATAGATATTCTCTGTGCATGAAGTGCATGAGTCGGCACCACCTTTCCAAAAAGAAAACAATATTCTGATTGTAAAGAATAAGAAGAAAAACACATGTACCAACGCTTCTAAATGAATAGAGACGATGTAGAAAACCATTGAGACAACATTGTGATGGTAAAGAAGGCGAAGAAAAAGCCATGTAACAACAATTCTCAATGAATAGAGAGTTGTTGTGAGGCCGAGAGCACCTTATCGCAGCTCCTCTTTCCATAATCCCCTGACAAATGGGAATAGATTGAACAGGATCCAAGTCACACAAAAGAGTTCACCTGTCATTATGTTTCCGTGAATCAGACGTCTCATGTCTAACATTAATGCCGATATGTTGAACAGAGTATACACTGTTGGGATGACGAACATAAGAGAATCATCAAAAATAAAATGTCTCGGCCCCGCTGTTTGACTTGCATCATCATCAACTTGAACTGATTTTGGAGAGATGGAGAATGTATCTTGGAGCTTGAGTAGTCCTAAAAGGTTGAGCAGAACCTCAAAAGCTGCAACCACGTCAGAAGTGAGTATGACGATCATCCACATGCGCATGTTGTTCCACCACTGCCTCCGATAAATGCCTAACCACTTGCTTTGAACCAAGCTCAATATGTAATTGCAGCCAAAGATAAGGATGAAGGGAATGAATTCCACAGTTAACACCTGCAATATTAATGGGTGGGTGAGATCCCCATGAATTATTTTAGTATTTAATTATGAAAACTGGCTTTCTTTCATTATACAATATTCATAGGTTACTGCATAAGTACAATTGCCCCTGATATTGGAAATTTAAAGAGTACAATAGTTATTACCCTATTATATTATTTCTTGAAATGCGAAAAATGTAACTGCAAGAAATATATTGACTTATATATAAACATTACCTTAGGAATGAAAGGTTTGCGAAGGTACAAACTGACTGTGGGAAGAAGTCCATAAACCATAAGTGGTATGGAGTAAAGAGCATGGGAACAAATATGGATATAAACAAGTCTCTGCAGGAAATTCAAGTTTGCATACCCACCAAATAGTGGGCAGTTTTTACCAAGGAAAACTTGTAACATTCCTTTATACCACCTTTTACGTTGCTCCAAGACATCTACCAAATTTCAGGGAGCAGTGCCTACGAAAGCTTGGTTGTAAGGACAGCAATACATTGATTTCCACCCTTTGCGGTGCATCTTGTATCCTGTCAATATATCCTCAGTGCATGATCCATACATCCATCCCACCTGCAAAACAAATATATTGTTGAATATTGTCATGATCAGTTTATTTTGTTTTGGCATTTGCTGAAATTTTCTTCAATTTTAAAAGAAGAAGAAGAAAAAAACACAAAATTCAGAAATTCTTCACACTAGTGATGTTCTTTGGTTATAGAAACCATGATGAGCCTTACCTCTTCACCCCATTTAGTATTGAGCTCATAGTTGGTACTGATCAAGTGTAGAATGTCCTGGGTTGAATATAAGCTATTTAAAGATTCAGTACTACAACAGCTTGCACTGCCAATGGCATTCACAACTAATGCAAGAAAAGTTGGGCTCTCACCAAACATTTCAGTCAAGGTTTCGTATGATATTTTAGACTTGTGAATCTGATGAAACTCTGAAAATTTCATTTCATGTTAAAAATAACAACCATTAAACTTGATCGCTCGATGATGACCAAGAGAAGGAAACTGATCACTTTTAAAAAGTACAGTACTGAAAAAGAAGAGGATTGAATTATTTGAAAGAAATAATGATTATGTCATGGGTAGTATGGCAACCTGTTGATCCGTTGGAATGCTTGACATGATGTGACCTTGGTTTACTTCCAAAAAGAGCTTTTATCCTGTGAACACAACCAGTGCCGAAGTAAATAGGGCCCTGAAGCCCATCTAATCCTCTTATGAGCACCTGCAATCATGTGCAAAAATTATTACAATATCTGTTTTTTGTGAACTTATTTTCTTGTTGATTGTGGTTGATGTTGGCTTGATCCTTCGTAGAATGATAAGAGGTCGTTGGTGATAAAGCATTGGTAGGGGTTTAACAAGACCCTGATCATTGTGCAAGACACCCTGTCCTAGTAATAAAACATTTGGCAAAGATGTTTAAGTCCATTGTCACCTACTGAACTTGAGGCTCAGTATGTGGACAAAATTATACATGACAACCACTTTATCAGGCCAAGAAAAGTTTTGGTCACTATCTCAACTCTCAGTCTATGGACATAAATTATACATAATCACCTCTTTATCTGCTCAAGAAAATTTTTGATCAATATTTGAACTCTTGAATTTAAAGTAAAATAAACATATTTAAACACCCTCCTATACTGATTTATTCTTTTAAAGTAAAATAAACATATTTACTGAAGAATGAAATATGCACCATATTGATTTAGATGATATTTCTAACATAGAAATCAAATAGTACTTATTAAGGCATCCCCTTGGATGTGGTTTTCAACAAACTCAATGAACTATTTTTTAATTTATACATATATTTAGTGTTGTTTTCATGTAAAAGTTGCAGTGTAAATAAATGCTACCCCTAATTTGTTCAAGGTCACGTGCAATCCTTAAACTAAACATAATTCACATAAAGGGCTATTAAAAGGTAGTTTTGTTAAATGAGCATGCCCTTGATATTATAAAAAAGGTACCAAATCCTTACCAGAGATACCTCCGTAGGGGCAGAAGTAAGCCTTAGATGATCATTCACTTTAGGAAGGAACTCAACTTTTGCTTCTGGCATGATGCCAATAGTTGATAAATGAGAAACGAAGATCGACAACCTCCCAAGCAAGCTAGGCTAGGATGCAAGACATATGAGATAGTTGTCTTGCATCCTATCTCGCTTGGGAGGTCATACATCTTTCGTTCTCCTTTATCAACTACTGCTATCATGCCATAAGCCAAATGTGAGTTCCTTCTTAAAGTGGATGATCATCTCAGGGTTAATTCTTCCCCCAAAAAATTTTCTAGTACTTGCATCACAATTCCGATGGTTGTTTCCATCACAATTTCGATAGTTGTTTCGCGTCACAATTTCGACGATTCTTTCCATCGCTGGAAAACTAATAGGGTCGATGATAAGCCATTGGTATTGCGAAACATTCTAGGAAGGCATCAGTGTCATAATACCAACATCTCCACATGATGTTGGAATAACGACAACAAACAATGCGATTCAAATATTGACTAAATGAAGACACATGTCATGCCTAGTGTCTCTATTCCGACAGTTATTAGAAGCATCACATATGCGATGGTAAAAGAAAAGACATTTTTCCCAACCTCAAATTGTCATTCTTGGGATGCCTATGTGTCACAATAGAGACATTTTGGCTGTCGGAAATTGGGCCAAATATGCTAGTTCCATTATTATTATTGTGGTGCCCATTTAGTCCCCATATTGTTATTATTGTGCCCCATAGGTGTAGCCCCATTATTGTTATTTTTGTGCCCACGTGGTCCCCATATTGCTATATTGTGACCCCTAAAACTCCTATATATAGAAGGTAGGTTTTTTCATTTGTATCGTCCAAGGATTGTTCATTTATGTGTTAAAGGATTTCCCCCTTGAAAAGGTTGATTTCTAAGTCATTGATCTATCTTTTATTATATTTTGTGAGCTAGTTGCATAACAATGTTCAATTTAGCCTTGCTTGGAAGTTCTCCTTTCAACCCAATATGCCAAAGATCATGTTTCCCCCGTCTTGTAGTTCTTGACCTCTTCTAAAAAGTTATATTTCTGTCAACTTTTCCCGAGCATCTAATGCCAAATCCCATATGGAAGATAGGACATGTTCCTCTTCCTCATCTAACATGGAAGTCTAATAGAGTTTCAGATTCTCTACATTCAGAATTGAGTAAATGCACATGTATATGGGTATACTAATTCTATAGGTGTCATCTCCCACCTTTTATAGTATCTCAAAGGGACCATACCGCAAAGCCTTGATTTTCTTATCAGGGCCATGTAGTCTCTCCCTATTTAATGTAACCATACTCTGTCTCCCATCTTGAATGACTTCTCTATTATGTGAAAATCATGCTTGGCCTTGTATTTTTCCTATGAATTTTCCAAATTAAGTCTCTTGTACTTACATATGGATTTTATTGAACTTTTCTACAAATATTTTCATGGTCGTCGACAAATTCTCTAAGATGGTCATTATGGCGGCCTGCAAGAAGAGTATCAGAACATAATCCACTGCTAAGCTCTTCTTTGAACAAGTGTGGGTGCACTTTGGGGTTTACATCTCTATAAAGTTTATCTATCTTAGCATGGAGGTTTAACTTCTTAAAGCACCTAGTTAATGGGAGGTCACTAAGTCCTATGGGATGCCCTAGGGGTTAGGCTCCACGAATAAGCATGTAGAATGTGATCCCCTCAGGTGGTTCTACCTAGATATTTCTTTGGATTTTTATTATTATCTATCATAATATTTAATAAATATAAAATTAAAATAAATTTATATATTTTCTTTTTAATAAAACAATTCATTTAATTATTTATGAAACAAGGGCATTACAAGCGGAATATATTTATTTCTATTAGTACCTTGTGGAACAAAGAAAATCCTTCCATTATGAATTTCTCAAAACCCCCATGTTATTTATAACAATAGTTCAAAGCCACTTATCCATGGTAAAGTAATAACATTACTTCTTAGCATACCCCTTATCCATGATAATGTAATAACATTAGTTCCTAAATTTGGAAATTCTCCAACTCTAATGTCACACTAATATTATTAGTTGGCAACAAACCCCCTTATACATTCTAAAGTCATAACATTAGTTCTTAGCTATGGAAATTATCCAACTCAAATGACATAGTAATTCTCTAACTCAATAGAACAAGTAGGAGACTCGTTTACAAAAGGAGTTGATCAATCCAAAATCATAACAGAAAACATATAAAAATAGAACAAGGACCCGGGATCAGACTCCATTACAGAAGGAGCTGATGAATCCAAGACTCATAAGGAGCTGATGAATCCAAAACTCCAATCAATCAAGAAAATATTTCAATTAACGAATCAGCCATGACCAATCTCAATCCCTAACAACAATATTTAGTCAAGAAAACATGTCAAGCCATGACAAATCTCAATATGCGGTAACAAATTTTAGTCGATAAAACATGTCAAGCCATGGAAAATCTCAATCAATCCCTTTCTGCAATATTTATTCGAGAAAAATGTATATAAATTTAGAATTTTCAAGTATGAATGGCTCTCATCATCATTTGTAAATATTCCATAATCATGTTTACATTGTGTGTGGTTATATATACTAGAGCCTGTAATTACAACTAGAGTATAAATAAAAGTGCATTAATCTCAAAAGGGAAGGTTACTCCATGAGATATCCAACCTTCAATTACTTAAAGTCCCCCATCATTACCACTTCACGAAGGTAAAAAAATGTAACATGAATAAATTACAATACAATATATATGCATAGATATTATTTGTGCAACCGAGACCACCTTTTCTATCAGACATAGAAAACCCTTGAGAAAACATTCTTATTGTAAATAATAAGAAGAAAAAAACATGTACCAACAATTCTAAATGAATAGAGAGGCCATAGAAAACCCTTGAGGCAACATTGTGATTGTAAGGAATGAGAAGAAAAAACCATGTACCAACAATTCTCAATGAATAGAGAGATGTTGTGAGGTCGAGAGCACCTTCTCCCAACATAATCCACTGATAAGCTCTTCTTTGAACATGTGTGAGTGCACTTTGGGGTCCCTCTGTCCATTATCTCAGATCGGGGTCCCTCAGATTGGGGTCAAGTATTTGGTCGATGCTGGATAATAAGCTCACTAAGTCCATGACTTTCCACCCCCAAACTGATGGCCAAATAGAGGTTGTCAATAGTATGATCATACACATTCTGCGCATGTACAACTCGAAGCATCCATGCACATGGGATGAAAGCCTCACCTATGTCCAACACAATTACAAAAAAGCTCTCCATAGCTCAACTAGACATAACCCATTTTAGGTGGGGTTGGGATTCTAGCCACTATGTCCCATTCATGTGGCCATACCATTTGCAGCTACTCAGGAATATTTTACTCGTGTCAATTCCGCAGCTGAAAAGTGTAACAACTTCATTGAGTGCATTTAACACATCCACCAATAGGTCCATGAAATACTGGATAGAGAAAATTCTAAGTACAAGAAATAACATCATCAACATCAAGTGCCACACAAATTCTAGGTGGGCAACAAATTTTGGCTACATTTGTAGAAGGAGTGCCTCCTTGGGCCCCATGACAGGGTTTTCCCACTCCAATATGGCTCGTACACCATCATCAAGGCCGTAGGGGAAATTCCTTCGAGGTCAACATTCCACCATTCCTTGGCCTACACCCAATTTTCAATGTGGATCTCCTTCGACCATACTTTCCACCATTACTCGACACATCATACATTGCAAAACAACTCACACCAATAGAGCTAAAACCAAACTGCATGGAACAAGCCACAATTGATCAGACCATGGATAGGAAATTCAAGAACACTCACCAACAAAAGGTCCAACTTTATCAGGTTGTCAAAGCTAGAAAAATCTTGCACCAAGGCAAGTGGCTCATGAGGGACCAAGTTTAATAGAAGTTTCCTCATCTCATGGAGGCACTCAACGCAATGAGGACCATTGCTTCCTAAGGGGGGAGGAAGTGGGGAGGACTTATCATGGTGGACATTGGTGGCCACCCATCTATTCCATTTGGACCTCCACCATTGTTTCTTTTATTTTTTTAGTTTCCTTAATTGTAGCACAATTTACTATTTTGGGTAGTTATTCAGGTCCTGAACTTCCAGAGCCATTTTGTGGCCCTAAATGATAGTTTTTTGGAAATAGGGCAAAGGTCAGTCTTCGAATAAAGTTTGCAGTAAAAATTTGTATTCCCCAGTTAAATATTTCTAATGTGGTATTGTGCGCCTCAAACAAAGATCGTATGCCAAAGTTACTAATTTGGGAATTTGATGTACAAATTTACCCCAATGGGGCCCATAGTTTTGGCGTTTTATCTCCTAGGGTTATGTTTTTGGATGTTCAGGGTTTTCCATTGTTTGTACATAATAAATAGGCCTTTCAACGTCATTGTAGCAGAGTTCATAGGCATGTATTCACCACATCTCTTCTAAGAGATAAACTACTATCACCCGAGCTAGTTTATTTCCATTCTGTATGTAAACATATTTCAGTTCTTTGATATTAATGAAATGATGTGTTATTTCTGCAGCAATGAAGTGTTATTTATGTAAAAAAAAAAATTTAACTTCTTTGACATTAGTTCTAACATTAGTAAAGTAATAACTTTAGTTCCTAGTTATGGAAATTCTGTAACTCAAATGGCATAGTAATAACATTATTCTGAGTAAGGTTAATAACATGAATTCCTAGCTATGGAGAAATTTTGCATGAGTAAGTGAAAGGGAGTTCTTTTTATGGATATATTTCATTTTTGTTTCCAAAGGATTGGTATAAAAATAATTAGAACGAAGAGGGAGATAACTCGGTGTTTCACTTTTCTCACAAATCAAAGGGAGATAACTTGATGTTCTTATTTGTTCTTTATATTTATTATGATTTATTTTTTTGGGTAAAATTTCATTGATAGAAAGACAAAGGGTTATATAGTAGATTACAAAATCCAAGCATTTCTTTCATTAGGGAGATAAGACGAAATCCAAAAATCAACTCTTCCTAAGGATGAGAGAGCTAGTTGAAACTTCCAACAACAAAAATAAAATACCTAATACAAATATGCATGCAAATTTTACCAAATACAAGGGACACAAACTATATGATTAAACATAAAAAACATTAACTTTAATGTTGCGGATTCAAAATCTGATCCTAGTATTGATATTGCAGTTTCTAGGTCAACTAAGTTTTGCTCAGATGCTCCATTCTTCTGTCCAACTTGCATATAGATGATTATGGATAAGGCATTGCTCAAATTGCTCCTTTCTTCTAAACTTGTATATATGATTATGGACATGCTTTAGGGAGTGTAGGATATCCAATGATTCATGATAATCAAGAATGGTCATGCTCATGGTTATCTTTCTGATAAATCACATTAGCAATGTTTGATTGTTGATGTTTAGAACCTACTAATAAGGTTCATGCTCACCTTGGTCCTGAAGATGAACCTCATTATTAGGTTCGAAACTTGGATGTGATTTCTCAGAAAGCTAAATACAAAAATAAATTTCAAATATTCAAAATATCCTTAAATATCTACATATAAATAATGATGATTAAATACACACACACACACACACACACACACATATATATATAATTCATAATATATTTTATTTTTTTAATCAACCAAGCAAACAAAATAAATTTCAAATAATTAAATTAGTTTTGACATCTACATAATGTTGATCATTTACAAAATTTGCATAGAAAATCATGACGAGAACCAAATTAAATTCATCATAAATCAGGATCGATCAAGCATGAAGCATAGAGATTAATTTTTTTCAATACAAAAAAAATAAAAAATTACATTTTAAAAGAAATGTATATCTCTATACAATTTATCTATCTTGATATTTAATAAATGCTTACATCTCTATAAATTTTATCTATCTTAGCATGGAGGTTTAGCTTCTTAAAGCACCTAGTTAATGGGAAGTCGCTAAGCCCTATGGGACTCCCTACGAGTTAAGCATGCGAGATGTGATTCCTTCAGGTAGGTCTACCTAGACATTTATTTGGATTTTTATTATTATCTATCATAATATTTAATAAATAAAAAATTAAAATAAATTCATATATATATATATATTTTTAATAAAACAATTAAACGAATTGTTTATGAAACAAGGGCATCATAGCCGAAATATATTTAGCCCCTCGAAAAGGTTGATTTCTAAGTCGTTGATATATCTTTTCTTATATTTTGTGAGCTAGTTGCATAACAATTTTCCATTTAGCCTTGCCTGGAAGTTCTTCTTTCAACCCAATATGCCAAAGGTCATGTTGCCCTTGTCTTGTAGTTCTTGACCTCTTCTGAAAAATTATATCTTCTATCAACTTTTCCTGAGCGTCTACTGCCAAATCCTCTATGGAAGATAGGACATGTTCCTCTTCCTCATCTAACATGGAAGTCTAATAGAGTTTCAGATTCTCTACATTCACAACTAAATAAATGCTCATGTATATGGGTATACTAAGTATATAGGTGTTATCTCCCACCTTTTCTAGTATCTCAAAGGGACCATACCGCAAAGCCTTGATTTTATTATCAAGGCCATGTATTCTCCTTGTTTAAATGTAACCATACTCTGTCTCCGACCTTGAATGACTTCTCTATTCTGTGAAAATCATGCTTGGCCTTGTATTTTTCCTATGAATTTTCCAAATTAAGTCTCTTGTACTTACATATGGATTTTATTGAACTTTTCTACAAATATTTTCATGGTCGTCGACAAATTCTCTAATATGGTCATTCTGGAGGCCTGCAAGAAGATTATCACAACATAATCCACTTCTAAGCTCTTCTTTGAACAAGTGTGGGTGCACTTTGGGGTCACTTAGTCTAGTATCTCAAATCAGGAAAATAGCTTCCTAAGTACAATTTGGTCAAGTAGTTGGTCAATGTTGGATAACAAGCTCACTAAGTCCATGAATTTCGACCCCCAAACTGATGGCCAAATAGAGGTTGTCAAAAATATGATCATACACATTTTGTGCATGTATAACTCAAAGCATCAATGCACATGGGATGAAAGCCTCACCTATGTTCAACACATCACAAAAAAGCTCTTCATAGCTCAACTAGACACAACCCCTTTCAGGTGGGGTTGGGATTCTAGCCACTATGTGTCATTAATGTGGCCATACCTTTTGCCGCTACTTAGGAACATTCGACTTGTGTCCATTCTGAGGCTGACATGGCTAACAAATTCATTGAGTGCATTCAACACATCCACCAATAGTTCCATGAAATATTGGACAAAGCCAATTCTAATTACAAGCAGAAACATGATCAACATCAGGTGCCACGCAAGTTCTAGGTGGGCGACAAAGTTTGGCTACATTTGTAGAAGGAGTGCCTTGTTGGGCCCCACGACAAGATTTTCCCACTGCAATATGGGCCGTACACCATCATCAAGGCCATAGGGGAAAATTCCTTCGAGGCCATCATTCCACCTTTCCTTGGCCTACAACCAATGTTCAATGTGGATCGCCTTCGACCATACTTTCCACCATTACTGGACACATCAGACATTGCAAAACAACTCACACCAACAGAGCTAAAACCAAACTACATGGAACAGGCCACAACTAATCGGACCATGGACAGGTAGGTCAAGAACACTCACAAATAAAAGATCCAAATGTATCAGGTTTTCAAAGCTAGAAAAATCCCACACCAAGGCAGGTGGCTCACTAGGGACCAAGTTTAATATAAGTTTCAACATCTCATGGAGGTACCCAACACAATGAAGACAATTGCTTCCTAAGGGGGTAGGAACACGAAGGACTTATCGAGGTGGATATTGGTGGCCACCCATTTATTCCATTTGGATCCCCACCATTAATTCTTTTAGTTTTTTAGTTTCCTTAATTGTAGCACAATTTACTATTTTTGGCATTTTTTCGGCTCCTGAACTTCCAAAGCCATTTTGAGGCCCTAAACAACAGTTTTTTGGAAATATGGAAAAGGTAAGTCTTCGAATAACATTTGAAGTCGAAAGTTGTATTCCTCAGATAAATATTTCTAATGTGCTATTGTGCACGTCAAACAAAGATCGTATGCCAAATTTACAACCCCAGGATGTTGATGTACCAATTTACCCCAACGGGGCCCATAGTTTTGGCGCTTCATCTCCGAGGGTTAGGTTTTTGGATGTTTATGGTTTTCCATTGTTTGTCAATAATAAATGGGCATTTCAACCTCATTGTAACACCATTCAGAGGCATGTATCCACCACATATCTTCTTAGAGATAAACTACCATCGCCTGAGTTGGTTTATTTCCATTCTGTATGTAAACATATTTTAGTTCTTTGATATTAATGAAATGAAGTGTTATTTTTTCTACAATGAAGTGTTATTGATGTAAAAAAAATTTTGTTAGTTCTTTGAAATTGGTTCTAACATTAGTTCCTAGTTATGGAAATTCTGCAACTCAAATGGCATAGTAATAACATTATTATGAGTAAGGTTTAATAACATGATTTCCTAGCTCTGGAGACATTTTTGCACGAGTAAGTGAAAGGGAGTTCTTTTTATGGATATATTTTGTTGTTGTTTCCAAAGGATTGGTATAACAAGAATTAGAAAGAATGAGGGAGCTAATCCGGTATTTCACTCTTCTCTCAAAACAAAGGGAGCTAACTTGATGTTCTTCTTGGTTCTTTATATTTATTATGATTAATTTTTTTGGGTAAATTTTCATTGATAGAAAGACACAGGGTTGTATAGTAGATTACAAAATCCAAGCGGGTTTTTCATTAGGGAGATCAGACCAAAGCCAAAAATCGACTCTTCCTAAGGATGAGAGAGCTAGTTGAAGCTTCCAACAACAAAACTAAAATGGCTAATACAAATATGAATGCAAAGTTGACCAAACACAAGGGAGAAAAACTATATGATTAAACATAAAAAAAAACATTAACCATAATGTTGTGGGTTAAAAATCTGATCCTAGTATTGATATTATAGTTACTAGGTCAACTAAGTTTTGCTCAGATGCTCCATTCTTCTGTCCAACTTGCATAGATGATTGTGGATAAGGTGTTGCTCAAATTGCTCCATTATTCTGTCCAACTTGCATATATGATTATGGGCATGCTTGAGGGAGTGTAGGATATCCAATGATTCATGATAATCAATAATGGTCATGCTCATGGTTAGCTTTCTGATAAATCACATAAGCTATGTTTGATGGTTGGCATTTAGAACCTACTAATGAGGTTCATCTTCACCTTGGTCCTGAAGATGAACCTCATTATTAGGTTCGAAACATGGATGTGATTTATCAGAAAGCTAAATCCAAAAATAAATTTTAAATAATCAAAATAACCTTAAATATGTACATATACATAATGATGATTATATATATACACACACACACACACACACACACATTATTATTTATAATATTTTTTATATTTTTAATCAACGAAGAAAACAAAATAAATTTCAAATAATTAAATTAGTTTTCACATCTACATAATGTTGATAATTTACTAATTTTGCATAGAAAATCATGATGGGAACATAATTAAATTCATCATAAATCAAGATCTATCAAGCATGAAGCATAGAAAAGATAATTGTTTAAAAAAAAAACATTAAAAAAAATTTATATCTTTATAAAATTTATCTATCTTAATATTTTTAATAAAACAATTAAACGAATTGTTTATGAAACAAGGGCATCACAGGAGAAATATATTTACCCCCTCGAAAAGGTTTATTTCGAAGTCATTGATCTATCTTTTCTTATATTTTGTGAGCTAGTTGCATAACAATTTTCCATTTAGGCTTGCTTGGAAGTTCTTCTTTCAACCCAATATGCCAAAGGTCATGCTGCCCTTGTCTTGTAGTTCTTAACCTCTTTTGAAAAATTATATCCTATCAACTTTTCCTGAGCTTCTAATGCCAAATCCTCTATGGAAGATAGGACATGTTCCTCTTCCTCATCTAACATGGAAGTCTAATAGAGTTTCATATTCTCTACATTCACAACTGAGTAAATGCTCATGTATATGGGTATACTAAGTATATAGGTGTTATCTCCCACCTTTTCTAGTATCTCAAAGGGACCATACTACAAAGCCTTGATTTTATTATCAGGGCCATGTAGTCTCTCCTTGTTTAAATGTAACCATACTCTGTCTCCCACCTTGAATGACTTCTCTGTTATGTGAAAATCATGCTTGGCCTTGTATTTTTCCTATGAATTTTCCAAATTAAGTCTCTTGTACTTACATATGGATTTTATTGAACTTTTCTACAAATATTTTCATGGTCGTCGACAAATTCTCTCAGACGGTCATTCTGGCGGCCTGCAAGAAGAGTATCACAACATAATCCACTACTAAGCTCTTCTTTGAACAAGTGTGGGTGCACTTTGGGGTCCCTTAGTCTATTATCTCAAATCAGGAAAACAGCTTCCTAAGTACAAATTGGTCAAGTAGTTGGTCAATGTTGGATAACAAGCTCACTAATTCCATGAATTTCGACCCCCAAACTGATGGCCAAATACAGGTTGTCAAAAATATGATCGTACACATTTTGTGCATGTATAACTCGAAACATCCATGCACATGGGATGAAAGCCTCACCTATGTCCAACACATCACAAAAAAGCTCTTCATAGCTTAACTAGACACAACCCCTTTCAGGTGGGGTTGGGATTCTAGCCACTATGTGTCATTAATGTGGCCATACCTTTTGCAGCTACTTAGGAACATTCCACTTGTGTCCGTTCTGAGGCTGACATGGCTAACAAATTCATTGAGTGCATTCAACACATCCACCAACAGGTCCATGAAATATTGGACAAAGCTAATTCTAATTACAAGCAGAAACATGATCAACATCAAGTGCCACGCAAGTTCTAGGTGGGTGACAAAGTTTGGCTACATTTGTAGAAGGAGTGCCTCGTTGGGCCCCACGACAAGATTTTCCCACTCCAATACTGGTCGTACACCATCATCAAGGCCATAGGGGAAAATTCCTTCGAGGTCATCATTCCACCTTTCCTTGGCCTACAGCCAATGTTCAATGTGAATCTCCTTCTACTTTCCACCATTACTGGACACATCAAACATTGCAAAACAAATCACACCAACAGAGCTAAAACCAAACTACATGGAACATGCCACAACTGATCGGACCATGGACAAGTAGGTCAAGAACACTCACAAACAAAAGATCCAAATTTATCAGGTTGTCAAAGATATAAAAATCCCACACCAAGGCAGGTGGCTCACTAGGGACCAAGTTTAATAGAAGTTTCAACATCTCATGGAGGTACCCAACACGATGAGGACCATCGCTTCCTAAGGGGGTAGGAACACGAAGGACTTATCGAGGTAGATATTGGTGGCCACCCATTTATTCCATTTGGATCCCCACCATTAATTATTTTAGTTTTTTAGTTTCCTTAATTGTAGCACAATTTACTATTTTTGGCAGTTTTTCGGGTCCTGAACTTCCAAAGCCATTTTGAGGCCCTAAACAACAGTTTTTTGGAAATATGGAAAAGGTAAGTCTTCGAATAACATTTGAAGTCAAAATTTGTATTCCTTGGATAAATATTTCTAACATGCTATTGTGCACATCAAACAAAGATCGTATGCCAAATTTACAATCCCAGGATGTTGATGTACCAATTTACCCCAATGGGGCCCAAAGTTTTGGCGCTTCATCTCCTAGGGTTAGGTTTCTGGATGTTTATGGTTTTCCATTTTTTGTCAATAATAAATGGGAATTTAAGCCTCATTGTAACACCGTTCAAAGGCATATATCCACCACATCTCTTCTCAGAGATAAACTACCATCGCCTGAGCTGGTTTATTTCAATTCTGTATGTAAACGTATTTCAATTCTTTGATATTAATGAAATGAAGTTTTATTTTTCCTGCAATGAAATGTCATTGATGTAAAAATATTTATGTTAGTTCTTTGAGATTAGTTCTAACATTAGTTCCTAGTTATGGAAATTCTGCAACTCAAATGGCATAGTAATAACATTATTCTGAGTAAGGTTTAATAACATGAGTTCCTAGCTCTGGAGACATTTTTCATGAGTAAGTGAAAGGGAGTTCTTTTTATGGATATATTTCGTTGTTGTTTCCAAAGGATTGGTATAACAAGAATTAGAAATAATGAGGGAGCTAACCCGGTATTTCATTTTTCTCTCAAAACAAAGGGAGCTAACTTGATGTTCTGCTTTGTTCTTTATATTTATTATGATTAATTTTTTTGGGTAAATTTTCATTGATAGAAAGACATAGGGTTGTATAGTAGATTACAAAATCCAAGCGAGTTTTTCATTAGGGAGATCAGACCAAAGCCAAAAATCGACTCTTCCTAAGGATGAGAGAGCTAGTTGAAACTTCCAACAACAAAACTAAAATGGCTAATAAAAATATGAATGCAAAGTTGAAAAAATACAAGGGAGAAAAACTATATGATTAAACATAAAAAAACATTAACCATAATATTGTGGGTTAAAAATCTGATCCTAGGAAAAATTGGAAACTTAGGAGTTGGAGATTAGGTTTTTCGTGCTCTGCAATTTCCTGATCGAGGTTTGAACCTGGTTTGCGCGGCTCGGCATTTGGGCTGCTGGGGCGGCGCCCAGGCTCGGCTCTGGAGGAGTCTTTTGCCTCTGCTTGGCGTTTTTTTTCAGGAGCTGTTCCTTTTTTAAAGATTGTTGTTCCTTTTTTAACGATTGCTGTTCCTTTTTTTTCACGCTCTGCAATTTCCTGGTCAAGGTTAGAATCTGGTTTGCGTGGCTTGGCGTTTGGGCTGCTGGAGCGGCGCCCAGGCTCGGCTTTGGAGGTGTCTTTCGCCTCTGCTGGGCGTTTTTTTGCAGGAATCGATCTTCTGTTTGTTTCGCAGCTTCCCTGCCTGGAGGTAGACCCTCTTCTCTGCCTCCTTGTGCGGTGAGCGCTGATGGCTGTTCCAGAGTGACAGAGTCTCTTGCGCCCCTCTGCTCGGCCTGCCCAGTGGGAGATCGATCCATGGAGGTCGATGGGGTGTCTGCTCCCCCTCCTCTGCCTCCGGAGGTCCTGGCCTTCAAGTCTTTAGTTGCATCTGGTCCAAAGCGCCCTCCTTCTGCGACTCTGCAGAGGTTTGTTAAGAAGATGGATTCTATCCCATCAGTAGCTCTTCCCGAAGAAGACACTTGCAAAGCTGCTCTGAATCTGGCTGATAGAGGCCTCATAGGCCAGTTCACAGGCCTCTGGCCTTCGCCAAAATCGGTTGAAGAGTGGACACAAAGAAACTGGAAGCCTCTCATCAAGGAAGGAGTCAAAAGTTACTTCGTAGGTAAGGGCTTCTTTGTTTTTGTCTTCGAAAACTCAGACGATAAAGGATTAATTTTCAGAAATGGACCGTACTTCATGGGCCCCCAAGGCCTCTACCTAAACAAATGGTCTCCTGACTTTGACCCCACTCAGGACGTTCCCTCGGCTGTCCCGGTTTGGGTTAGGCTTCCCCATTTGCCTCTTCACTATTGGAATCACAAAACCCTCCAGATCATAGGGAATGCTTTGGGTAAATACATAGACCAAGCTGCTAGGAAGGACCAATACTCTTGTGCACGCATCTGTGTCGAAGTGGATCTGGAAGAAGGGTTACCAGAAGCAATTAAACTTACAGTAGCTGGGTGGATGTATGTACAAGAGCTGAACTATGAGCAGCTGCCTTTTAAGTGCAGACACTGCCACGGACACGGTCATTTTGCAAAGCACTGCAAGAAGAAGGCGGAGGAACAAGTGGACAAACAAAATGGGGACCAATGGACCTTAGTTCAGAAAAATGCAAACTCAAAAAGAGGTACAGGAAAAGGCAACAAGAATGGAGAAACTAGCAGATCCAAAATAAACCTAGAAGAGGAAGCAAATCCAAAGGAGACAGAAAGTGCTCAACAGACTCATCAAGTTAACTCAACACAGGAGAATGAGGAGCAGGAAGAAACTCCACCTACAAACAAAGAGGGAGAGGAAGCAATCCAGAGTGACACAGATCAAGGCAGCCCCACCAACCTATCATATGCGGATATAGCAAGGAAAACACCAATGGCGAGCTCGGAATCATCAGAGGATGAAACCTTCGAGCGCCCATCAAAAAAGGCAGGAAGGAAATCCAGAAAGGAAAAGAGGGAGGAGGAGGCAGAAAGACTCAAAACTCAAGGAAGTCAGCCGACAATAGAAATGTCTATTGGGCGAAATACCAGATCAAGGCACTCCAAGGGAGGCAACATCCACCAAAATAATAAATAATGAAGCTAGTCTCTTGGAACTGTAGAGGACTGGGGAATCCCTCCAAAATCGAGGCTGTTAAAGATATTTTGAAAGCTGAAACCTCAGACATTCTCATGCTCCAAGAGACAAAAATAGAAGGGCAGGCCCTTCTGGAGATCAGTAGATCAAAGTGGAATAAAATAACAGGCAAAGCAGTCAGTGCAAGGGGTACATCCGGGGGGTTGGCAACTCTTTGGACCGAAGATCTATTTCAGCTGAATAACTTCCATGAAACCCAGCATTGGATCTTCACGGAGTTGAAACACAAAGCAAGTAAGTTAACTGTCTCTCTCTTCAATCTTTATGTCCCAGTTTCTTATACTGAAAAAAGAGAATGCTGGAACAGTCTCTCTGCCTTTTTAGAATTATCTTCCCCCACCAATATCATTATAGCAGGTGATCTAAATATAGTAATGAAAGCAAAAGAGAAGAAGGGGGGAATCAGCAGCAGAGACCCCATGCTGCCCATGGTGGAGGAGCTCTCTCAGAGCTGGGATCTGTTGGATTTTAACCCAGTTCGTGGCATATATACCTGGTCCAATAATCGATCTGGATCGGATCATATCTCTGCTCGTCTTGACCACTTCCTGGTGCAAAGCTCCATTATGATGAATAAAAAAATCATCGTCACAAAAATTTTACCTAAAATTTCTTCCGACCACAAGCCAATACAGCTTCTCCTGGAAGAGGAAGAAGACCTTGGACCCATACCTTTTCGTTTCAGTCCACTATGGATTGAAAGAGAGGGCTTCTTAGACACGGTGAAAGAAGCTTGGTCCAAACCTATCGAAGGATCCACCAGTTATGTTTGGGAGCAAAAGTTGAAAGCTACAAAACTTGCCTTGAAAAAATGGATTAAGAAACCAGCCTATGCCCCTCCTGAAAAAAGAAAAGAGGCAGTTCAATCACTGCAAACCCTGCAAACTAACATGGAAAGTAAAGAAATCACAACATAATTGTTGGAAACAGAATTACAAGCTCAACGAACAGCATATCTATCTTTCAGAAAGGAAGAAGAATATTGGAGAATTAAATCTAGAAGTTTGTGGTTAAAGGCAGGGGATAGGAATACAACTTTCTTCCACAGGCAGTACAGAGCAAGACTGTCAAGGAATTATATAGCGGAAATCAAAACAGCAGAAGGTCAAGTCTGCAAAGGGTACAACCAAGTAAAAGCAGTTGCTGAAGCCCACTTCAAGAATCTATACAGTGCAGATGTCCAAGGTAATGATGAGGAAACTGCTGTCTTTCTCTCAAACATTCCCACTCTCATCAGCCCTGAAGAAAATGCAACTCTTTGCAGACCCATAATGGAGGATGAAATCATAAATGTAATATGGGCCATGGAGGCGGACAAGGCACCCGGGCCTGATGGATTCACAATCCATTTCTATAAAGTATGCTGGCATATAATAAAGGCAGACCTTCAGAGAATGATAAGAGGATTTATGACAAAAGCCAAGTTGGGTGGAGGTACCAACTCCACTTACTTAGCTCTAATCCCCAAAGATACCAACCCAGAAACTTTCTCTAGATTCAGACCTATCTCGCTATGCAATGCGTCCTATAAAATTCTGGCTAAGCTGTTAGCAAATAGAATTAAACCACTGTTAAAAAGGGTGATCTCAAGTTCCCAAAGTGGTTTTGTGGAAGGAAGGCATATCCTGGATAATGTAATCCAGGTCCAGGAGACAATCCACTCCAGCAGACAGCGGAAAGAGAAAGGAATGGTGATAAAATTAGACATGGCAAATGCGTTTGATAGAGTCAACTGTACTTTTCTCAGTAAAGTTCTTCTTTCCTTTGGCTTTTCGCCCTCTTTTGTGCATCTAATCAAAGCGTGCATTGACAATCCGTGGATTGCTCCCCTAGTCAACGGTCGACCAACAAACTTCTTCCAAGCTAAGAGAGGCATAAGACAGGGATGCCCACTCTCCCCCTATCTGTACATTCTAATGGATGACTCCTTAAGCCGAAAGCTCAATGCAAAAAGAGTCATTGCCAACATACCGGGCCTCAAAACATCAACAGGAGCTGAGCCCACGAATCATGCTCTTTTTGCAGATGATTCTCTCCTTCTAGGTGGTGCCTCCACTAGAATTGCCCGTGCTTTTGACAACGTCCTCAGAAATTATTGCAGAGTCTCTGGAGCAGCAGTGAATGAAGGTAAGAGTGAAGTTTTTAGCTGGAATATTGATCAACAAGAACTTGCTGGCATAACTTCACTTCTTGGGTTTAAAGGACAATCTAACTGGGATAGATTCAAGTATCTAGGCCTGCCCATTATATCTGGAATCAATAAAAGAGCTCTGTGGAGTGAAATAATTGCAAAAATTAAATCTAATATTGCAGCGTGGGGGGGTTTCTGGCTGACCAAGGGAGGCAAAGTTATCTTGATCAACTCAGTGCTGTCAGCGCTTCCAATCTTCCAGGCTACTTTTCTGTTGGCACCTAGAAATGTCATGGAGCAAATCTCCAAACTTCTCAGAGATTTTTTGTGGCAGGGAGGGAAAGGTAATGAAAAAAAAATGCATCTGGTGAACTGGGATATTGTTAAAAGACCGAAGGAGGAGGGGGGCCTGCAAATTAGAGATCCTCAGCTCGTTAATTTAGCTTTGGGAGGTAAAATCTTGTGGAAATTGATCCACGATCCCTCTCACCCAGTTGGCATCACACTGCGGTCAAAGTATGGCGTCAAAAAGGATCTCAGCAACGTGGAAGGTAATTCCAAAGATAACAGCACGCAAGTTTGGAGTTTATGTTGTAAAAGCAGTAAACAATTCATAAAACAATTATACAGAATCCCACGCAGCGGCAAACACATTCATCTGTGGAGGGACAGCATCATGGGGAACGCCCCACTGGAAGATCACACGGACATTTCAGAACTTAGAACGTGGCTGGAAAGTGTTGGAGTCAAAAGTCTTTACGAGCTCTCAAAATGGAACCAGCGTGGTGAATGGGCGGGATGGGATCTTCATGGAGTCCCGGACAGATTAGCGATCCAACAATCATTGCTGGAAGATCATCTTGTGGACGCTGCCCCTGTTCATCGTGCCACAAAAGACAGTTGGGGATGGGGCAAAATGGGCGTTTACTCCACAGCAGCATGGTATAGAGCATTGCAGGTTCCAAAAAATAGTAATCACAAGCCTGCTTTCTGGAAAAATGTATGGGACTCATTTGCTACTCCAAAAGTGAACTTTTTTTGCTGGACACTGATTCATAACAAAATACTTACAGGTGACAATCTGGAGAAAAGGAATATTGTAGGGCCTCATAGGTGTGTGATGTGCAATAGCAATTCAGAAACAGTCCAACACCTCTTTATGGGTTGCAGCGTTGCAAAAGAAGTTTGGGGGCTCATCTTAAAGGACTTGCAAATCACTGCCCCATCTTTTAACTCAGCAGCGGAACTCTTTGCATCTTGGAGGCAACTCTACCCCCATCACATCCCCCAAAAATCATTTTGGAGCAGAATTTGGACAGCGCTACCCAAGTATGTATGTTGGCAGTTGTGGTTGGCACGTAACAAGCTTATCTTCAAAGAGGTTCGGCATACACCGATACAAATTGTTGCAAAAGCCAAGGCTTTTCTGATGGAATCGGCCCAACATCAGTATATAAGCGAAGATCCTCATCTGCTGCCTGAAGAAAAGATGTGGTTAGGTGCTCTTGTGCCTTATCCGAGCAAAAACCTCCCTACACCACAAAGAGGCAATCCGGGATGGCGCCTAAGAGATAAAGAGGAATTCTTTCAAAGCTGGTGGCGATCTCAAAATATTTCCTCAATCTTCTTTGATGGGGCGTCTAAAGGGAATCCAGGGGCAGCTGGTGCAGGGGGAGTTATCCACTCAAAGGATGGTCAGTCTAAAGACATTTTCTATTGGGGACTAGGACAGAAGTCAAACAATCAAGCTGAGCTTCTTGGGATTCTCAAAGCTTGCCAAATTGCAAGAGACAAAGGTGTTAAAAATCTGCAAGTATTCGGAGATTTGGAGCTGATAATAAAAAGTTTAAACATGGGTGCTCGATTCAATAACCCTAGCCTCAACAAAACTTTGGATAGACTGAAAGGAGTTCTCCAATACTTTGGCAGCTGCCAATTTTATCATATACTCAGAAATTTAAACAGTGAAGCGGATCAAATGGCAAACAAAGGCAGTCTTCTCATGAAAGGGATTCTTTTTGTCAACAATGAAAGTTATGTCCAAATGCCCTGAATCTGGTAAAAGAGGAAAAGCAGCAGAGTTCAGAAATCTGCATTGTAACCGGGAATTGTTAGGAACAGTCCCATCTGTTTTCATATAAATAAATAAAAAAAAACATATAAACGTTTCAGTTAAAAAAAAAAAAAAAATCTGATCCTAGTATTGATATTATAGTTGCTAGGTCAACTAAGTTTTGCTCGGATGCTCCATTCTTCTGTCCAACTTGCATAGATGATTATGGATAAGGTGTTGCTCAAATTGCTCCATTATTTTGTCCAACTTGCATAGATGATTATGTTCATGCTTGAGGGAGTGTAGGATATCCAATGATTCATGATAATCAATAATGGTCATGCTCATGGTTAGCTTTCTGATGAATCACATCAGCTATGTTTGATGGTCGGCATTTAGAGCCTACTAATGAGGTTCATCTTCACCTTGGTCCTGAATATGATCCTCATTATTAGGTTCGAAACGTGGATGTGATTTATCAGAAAGCTAAATCCAAAAATAAATTTTAAATAGTCAAAATAACCTTAAATATGTACATATACATAATGATGATTATATATATATATATATATATATATATATATATATATATATATATATATATATATATATATATATATATATATATATATATATATATATATATATATATATATATATATATTATTATTATTATTATTATTATTATTATTATTATTTATATTTTTAATCAACGAAGAAAAAGAAAAAAAATTCAAATAATTAAATTAGTTTTTACATCTACATAATGTTGATCATTTACAAATTTTGCATAGAAAATCATGACAGGAACATAATTAAATTCATCATAAATCAAGATCTATCAAGCATGAAGCATAGAAAAGATAATTGTTTAAAAAAGATAACATTAAAAAAATTATATCTTTATAAAATTTATCTATCTTAATATTTAATAAATGCGTACATCTCTATAAAGTTTATCTATTTTAGCATGGAGGTTTAGCTTCTTAAAGTGCCTAATTTATGGGAGGTCACTAAGCCCTATGGGATGCCCTAGAGGTTAGGCTCTGCGAATAAATATGCACTATGCGATCCTTCAGGTGGATGTACGTAGATATTTCTTTGGATTTTTGTTATTATCTATCATAATATTTAATAAATATAAAATTAAAATTAATTCATATATTTTCTTTTTAATTGTGATGTGATCCTTCAAGTGGATGTACGTAGATATTTCATTGGATTTTTATTATTATCTATTATAATATTTAATAAATACAAAACATAATATTTAATAAATAAAAATTTAAAATAAATTCATATATTTTCTATTTCTATGAGTACCTTTTGTTCCAATTGTTCATGAAACAAATGAGTACTTTTGGAACAAAGAAAATCTTTCCATTACTAATTGCTCAAAACCCCTATTATTTATAACAATATTTCAAAGCCACTTATCCATGGTAAAGTAATAACATTACTTCCTAGCATACCCTTATTCATGATAATGTAATAACATTAATTCCTTGTTATAGAAATTCTACAACTCTAATGTGACATTGATATTCTTACTTGGCATCAAACTCCTTTTCCATTCTAAAATAATAACATTAATTCCAAAAATTCTCCAACTCAAATGACATAGTAATTATTACATTAATTCTTAGCTATGGAAATTCTTCAACTCAAATGTCATTTTGCTTGAATAATAAGGCAACAAGAAAAGTGACTACAATTCACAACGAAAGTGACTACAATTGACCCCAATGAGAAGGACTACAATGCATAGAGGTATACCATGCGCAGTAGATAATCAAGACAGAAAATATATAAAAATAAAACAATTAGGAAACTCCTTTACATAATAAGGAGCAATCCAAAATCATGACAGAAAACATATAAAAATAGAACAAAGATCCAGGAGACTCCATTACATATAGAAATAGAATAAAGATCCAGGAGACTCCATTACATAAGGAGCTGATGAATCCAAGAGTCATAAGGAGGTGATGAATCCAAAACTCCAATCAGTCAAGAAAATATGTAAATTAACGAATCAACCATGACAAATCATCATCTCAATACGCGGTAACAGCAACATTTAGTCAAGAAAACATCGTGTCAAGCCATGACAAATCTCAATACGCGGTAACAGCATTTAGTCCAGAAAACATGTCAAGCGCCCATGGCAAATCTCAATACCTTGCTGCAATATTTCGTCGAGAAAACATGCAGTCAATTTACAAATCTCAAGTATGAATGGGTCTGATGACCATCGTTTGTAAATATTCCATAACCATGTTTATATACTAGAGCGGCCTGTTACAACCAACTGGAGTATAAATAAAAGTGCATTAATAATCTGAAAAGGGAGGGTTAGGACATGAGAGCTCCAACTTTCAATTTTACTTAAAAAGTCCCCCATCATTGCCACTTGACGAAGGTAAGAAGATGTAAGGCGTGTAAATTACAATACAATAGATATGCATAGATATTCTCTGTGCATGCAGTGCATGAGTCGGCACCACCTTTCCAAAAAGAAAACAATATTCTGATTGTAAAGAATAAGAAGAAAAACACATGTACCAACGCTTCTAAATGAATAGAGACGATGTAGAAAACCGTTGAGACAACATTGTGATGGTAAAGAAGGCGAAGAAAAAGCCATGTAACAAGAATTCTCAGTGAATAGAGAGTTGTTGTGAGGCCGAGAGCACCTTGTCGCGGCTCCTCTTTCCATAATCCCCTGACAAATGGGAATAGATTGAACAGGATCCAAGTCACACAAAAGAGTTCACCTGTCATTATGTTTCCGTGAATCAGACGTCTCATGTCTAACATTAATGCCGATATGTTGAACAGAGTATACACTGTTGGGATGACGAATATAAGAGAATCATCAAAAATAAAATGTCCCGGCCCCGCTGTTTGACTTGCATCATCATCAACTTGAACTGATTTTGGAGAGATGGAGAATGTATCTTGGAGCTTGAGTAGTCCTAAAAGGTTGAGCAGAACCTCAAAAGTTGCAACCACGTCAGAAGTGAGTATGACGATCATCCACATGCGCATGTTGTTCCACCACTGTCTCCGATAAATGCCTAACCATTTGCTTTGAACCAAGCTCAATATGTAATTGCAGCCAAAGATAAGGATGAAGGGAATGAATTCCACAGTTAATACCTGCAAGTTATTAATGGGTGGGTGGGATCCCCATGAATTATTTTAGTATTTAATTATGAAAACTGGCTTGCTTTCATTATACAATATTTATAGGTTACTGCATAAGTACAATTGCCGGCCCTGATATTGGAAATTTAAAGAGTACAGTAGTTATTACCCTATTATATTATTTCTTGAAATGAGAAAAATGTAACTGCAAGAAATATATTGACTTATATATAAACATTACCTTAGGAATGAAAGGTTTGCGAAGGTACAAACCGACTGTGGGAAGAAGTCCATAAACCATAAGTGGTATGGAGTAAAGAGCATGGGAACAAATATGGATATAAACAAGTCTCTGCAGGAAATTCAAGTTTGCATACCCACCAAATAGTGGGCAGTTTTTACTGAGGAAAACTTGTAACATTCCTTTAGACCACCTTTTACGTTGCTCCAAGACATCTACCAATTTTGAGGGAGCAGTGCCTACGAAAGCTGGGTTGTAAGGACAGCAATACATTGATTTCCACCCTTTGCGGTGCATCTTGTATCCTGTCAATATATCCTCAGTGCATGATCCATACATCCATCCCACCTGCAAAACAAATATATTGTTGAAGACTGTGATGATCAGTTTATTTTTATGAATATTTTTTTTGGCATTTGCTGAAAGTTTCTTCAAATTAAAGAAGAAGAAGAAAAAAACACAAAATTCAGAAATTCTTGACACTAGCGATGTAATTCTTTGGTTCTAGAAACCATGATGAGCCTTACCTCTTCACCCCATTTAGTATTGAGCTCATAGTTGGTACTGATCAAGTGTAGAATGTCCTGGGTTGAATATAAGCTATTTAAAGATTTTGTACTACAACAGCTTGCACCGCCAATGGCATTCACAACTGATGCAAGAAAAGTTGGGCTCTCACCAAACATTTCAGTCAAGGTTTCGTATGATATTTTAGACTTGTGAATCTGATGAAACTCTGAAAATTTCATTTCATGTTAAAAATAACAACCATTAAACTCGATCGCTCGATGATGATCAAGAGAAGGAAACTGATCACTTTTAAAAAGTACTGTACTGAAAAAGAAGAGGATTGAATTATTTGAAAGAAATAATGATTATATCATGGGTAGTATGGCAACCTGTTGATCCGTTGGAATGCTTGACATGATGTGACCTTGGTTTACTTCCAAAAAGAGCTTTTCTCCTGTGAACACAACCAGTGCCGAAGTAAATAGGGCCCTGAAGCCCATCTAATCCTCTTATGAGCACCTGCAATCATGTGCAAAAATTATTACAATATCTCAATATTCACTAGTCATGTTACAGATTGAATTTTTTTGCAAATAATACTTGAAAAAACAGAAAACTTACATCAAAAGTGAAGGTCATCTTGGTGCCATAAATATCATGTTCATCAATGCCACTAAAATGCTGTGGAAACTGTACAAAGCTGAGACGATCCTCTTCTTGGATATGAGGGTCAAGATGGAAGCACATCGCGTGAAGAAGAGCCTTTGAGTTATTGACGTACATGTCACAGTCCAGGTTTAATATGAACGGACTGTTTGTCATGACTCCAGACACTCTTGCCTGCGTGGGAATTACGATTTATTAATTAAAAAAAAAGAGATGAAACAGAAAGTAGCAGAGGTAATTTGCTTTGAATAATAGAGTATATTTTCCAGAAACTAACATAGCTGATACACATCAATTTAAATCCCTCTAGATTGGCGGTTAGAATTATTAGGAAGGGAATTATCTGATTGTATATTTTGTAGATAACAACTAGATAGCAGCTATCCATCAAATTCTATGATATTCTACAAATCTACCCTGAAAATAAGTTCCAATTAATATAATAAATAACTAACTTCATATTTTCCTTCCTGAATTTCCAACGTCTATTATGACATAGAAATTGACTAACTGTGACTCTTACCAGGGAATTCAAGGCTCCCGCCTTATAATGATGCTTCGAACCAGGCCTCTTTTCACGGGAGACGTAAATTAATGGAGGCAGATGATCAACCCATTGGTCGAAACTCTATTTCCACATAAAGTGCAACCATTTTAGGAAGGAATTGTACTGTAGATTTAATTTTTAATCCTGCATGAATCAAATTAGATGCCGCGCGCGAATATTGACAAATACCTTTATCAGTCCGGGATGATTGCCAGCTTCAATTGTCTGATCATTACCGGACAGTTTGTCAAACATCTCCTGCACCTCTGTGGGCACCTGACCACACTCCATGGCTCTGCTTATATCGATCTTCACTTTTTCATATTCTTGCTGCCAAAGAAAAAAGAAAAAAAAAAGCAGCCATATTGCATAAGAAATCAGCAGCATTAAATTTGGTAGGGAAACCAGCTGTACTGCAGAAGATTAGAAAATATTCTGAAATGTGAAGAACAGAAGAGAATTGAAAATCAATTCACATAATTCTAATTATCCACTACATTCCAAAAAATTCAATCACAATGACTTTGCAAACATGTCTGAAAAATACTTCTGATGAAGTTAACAAAAACAAATAACATCCCTATAGTAAAAATTACAGTGTACGCCATTAATATACCTTCAATTCCTCCCACTCTCCATTGAAACTTTCACTCTCGCTTTCGTTCTCGACCGGTCGAGAAAAGTAAACCATGGGAGCACGAGGCTCTATGTTGAACCTCTTGCAAAATGGAACCCATTTTTCTGCAAATTCATATGCTTTGAGCAGGGCGTAAAAGTTGAGGGGAGAACCCCCGTCGTCTGAGACGTAGCAAGATATCTTCTCAAAGGGATAATCAACTGATAAGACTGATAAAATAGTATTCGCAAGAATAAGCGGCGGCTCCTTCCATGGATCTACAGTAGTGATAAAAATATCCACAGGAGGCAGGTTTTCATAACCATAACTGCAAATCAAATCAAATCAACCATCAAGTATATTTATTTATATTGAGAAAATTCTCTTCAAACATTAACAATTCTGATAAAGAAAGAAATTGATTAATGCGTTACCTTCGACAAAGTCTTTCAGGATCAGTGTATCGAACAGTGAAAAACCAGGTCATAATCTGATTTTGAACCCAAAGATAAGCAAAGAAAAGTTCGCAGAAAACTGCTACAAACTCTAACGCATTGGCAGCCTTCCAGTCAGTTCCGAGGAATCTATGGTAAAAGAAATAAATTATACAGGTGAAATAAAACAGAGCACAAAGTTTGCCTCTGTTACGGCCTTTAACTTCGATAGTATTGTGAAAGGGCAAAGATTCATATCCGCCTGCATCTGCATCTGCTGTGTTCGCCATAGCTCCTGCTACTGATCGAGAATGAATAATCCCTTCCCCACGACGGCTTGGTTGCATTATTTATCCCCCAGGATGGATTAGGAACGCTCACAACTCTCTATATTTAGCTTCACAACTATTTAAAAAAAAACTGCCAGTTTTAATTAGAGAAAGGCGCTAGGAATAAAATAAATTCGCTGCACTGCGTCCTAAGGAACACTAAAGACTGTTGACAACTCACTGTGAAGGCTTTCTTCTCCAAAATTATAACATATTTGGAAGAATAAAGGAATACTCAGAAACTAAGGAATACTAAGACTGCTGGAAAGTCATTGTGAAGTCTTGTTCTCCAATCTGCCTAAATTTTAGGTAAAACCTTTCACTTTTCATCCTAATTCTGTTAGAAATTAAAAAAGATTTTAAAAATTTTAGGAATGATATATGTATTTAAATAATAAAAAATTACAATTTTATTAATAATTATTAAAAATAAAATATTTTTTAAATATATATATTAAATAATCTATTTATTTAAAATTGATTATGATTATTATTTTTAACTTTTACGTGGTCATCACCAATCAGGTTGTTTCACCCAGTTTTTAATTTAAAAAACTCGATTCAAAAAAACAAATTTAATAAGAGTTTTTTTTTTTTTTGCCACTTGGAGTTCAGCGAGGGTTTAAATGCTCAGTTATGCAAAATAATGCAAATTATTAAATTTATACGTTAAGTTTTAAACACAAATAATAAATTATGAAGAAATTTTTTGGTAATAATCACATTATCGTGAACAAAGTCAACGCGTTTCGAACCAACCAGTGCGGTTCATCATCAGGACTAGGTGAGAGATCAGATCACTTGTTAAGCTTTAAATAAATAAATAAATATTTTAATATATTACTAACTGTTACCATTTTTAATTTTATTGGTTTAACTATTTTTAGTTTTGTTTTTTATTTTTTATTTTTATTTTATTTTATTTTATTTTATTATTTATTTAAAGCTTAACGACTGATCTGATCTCTCACCTAGTCCTGATGATGAATCACACTGGTTGGTTCGAAA
This sequence comes from Pinus albicaulis, assembly GCA_034641835.2. NCBI lineage: Eukaryota > Viridiplantae > Streptophyta > Pinopsida > Pinales > Pinaceae > Pinus > Pinus albicaulis. Next base: position 874,620,021 of record CM076575.1, on the reverse strand, counting down.
CACGTTGACTTTGTTCATGATAATGTGATTATTACCGAAATATTTCTTCATAATTTATTGATGGATCACAGAAACCAAAAATCTACTAACACAAATAATAACTTAAAAATATAATTTATTTATTTTTAATTAGAAAATATATTTTAATAAAAAGTTAATTTAAAAACAAATTTGATTAAATTATGATTTGAAACTCACTTATGATAAGTTTTTTCACTGTATAAAAAGAAATTAAAAATAGAAGAAATATGTGGTCTAATATCTTAGTAATTAGTAATTTAAAATAAATTATTATGTAATTTATTTATTATTTTGATATTTTTTCTCAATTAAAAATAGAGATATTAATTTGCACAGTTTATTTTATAGATAAGTTTCATTTTAAAAATAAGGGTTCAAAACTTTATGTAAATTTTTTTATAATTGTTTTTGAGGTTAAAGCTTTGTGAGCATGTTTTTTATGTCTCAATAGCTTTATAGGCTTTTGAGAGCTTTCCAATTATATGAATCTCACCTCAATCTATCAAAATTCCCTTATGTCCTTCACAAGTTGACCCCTCTATTGTTGACTTATTAGGTTAAAGTTCGAAGTATTTTTCTGCAACTTGTATTTTAAAATTCAAATTGTATTAAGGATTACTTTCTTCCGTTTCCATGCATTGGCCCCCGTGGGGTTTCCGAAATCATTAAATCACCTCCACAGAGACTGTAGGTGATGTAAGAGGTGGGACCACCACGAGACAACAAAGCATCACACAATTGCAAAGATGAAATGGCCAAAAGGTAAAGTAGTAAGAAATCTAGTTGGTATCCAAGTGGCATAGAAGCGTTGGTCCGCATGTCATATGCATAAGAACAACATCATCAACAATCAATAAGTCGTAATTGAGTTTTAATTTTGAAAAAAAAATGGATTTTTCCAATAAGACATTGTCATGTGTCTTAATGTGTATCCCTTCACTTAATGATGTGATTGTAAATAATTGTGTGTAAGTTTATTTATTATTTTATTTTAGAAAGTTCGGTCGAAGTTTTGAAATTAATTCGGTCGAATTCTTTCTGCCATTACAATTGACTCCGTGGGGAAACAAATTTTTGGCTAAAGACAAGAAAATCGACAACAAAAGTTCCGATGAATTATTAGATCGGTCAGACTATTAATTTGGCCAAAGTTTTTATTATAATTCAATAGAAAATTTTATTATAAATATACCGGCCCCCAGACCGCAACAAGTTTTCGGTCAGTTTGTTGTCGTTGGAGAGCTCTGTTGCACTCTCTTGCTGTGTTTTCGAGCTCTGTTGTGCTTTCTCCCTCTGTTTTCAAGCTCTGTTGTGATTTTTATTACGCTTTCTTATTGTTTCACTGTCTATTTCAGGGGCAAGGAGGGGAGCAAGAAAAGGTGTGAAGGTAAGGGAAATTTGTTATTTTTTTGTTTATGGTTGTTTTAATTTTTTAAATCTAATTTTCAGTTTGTTGTGTTTGCAGTTTTTTTGTAGGTTCTGATTTGCGTCTTCAACATGTTCAACGTGCTCTGCCTTCTCTGCATCCTCGTTGTTTACTATGCTTGCTCGGCATGCTCTACCTGCTCTGTTCTCTCCACATCTGCCTCCTAGTCTATTTCCAAGTATGTGAATTTCTGCCTCCTGCTCGTTTGCCTCCTCATCTTATTGTTTGCTTATTCGTGAAAGCTAGCAATTATAGTTTCTGTAAAGTAAGTAGATTTATTCCCACTTTCTACTTCCAAATTGGGACTAGAATTTAAATGTAAAATTATTGCATTCTTGGTGTGTTAATTTATTTTAAGTGAGTTATTTTTCTTAGACATTAACACAACAGAAATAATTTTCATCTTCATCTAACGGGATCACTTTTCTGCAATATTTGGCTGAGTTGTCTTTACCAACTATTAATGTTTTGTGAGATTTATGAACCGTACATGCCGTAGAACTATCAAGAGGAGCTCTGTGAAATCAATACAAAGAGTCAATCCCATATTAACCTCATAATTCAACCAAGGGAATAGAGATTACATATATAATTCATGAATGCATAATTGCATGCAATAGGTTTACATGGCATACTCGATCTAGGTATGGGTCTAGTCATTTCGGAGCGACTCCTTTAGAAGAGATAAAGGGGTTGGGGAATATTTCTTTTCGAGCAGACATAGTGACCAAGACAAACACAGAGTGGCCAAGTATTGTTGAGAGGTTCTTTGAGAGACTTAAATCTAATAATTAACCATGCTTAAAATAACTAATTCCAAATAAGATACAAATTTAGATAAATTCATATATAAATATAATGAAAAATTGATTCTGAATGGGTAGATTATATGTTGTTATTTAATTATAACTATTTTAATATTTTTTAAAGCTTAAATAAACAATATGAATCATAAAAGGAATATTAAAGAGTTTACATTTTACTACTTAAAGAGATTCTGAACTCATAAATTACATTATATTGATTGCTAGTTTTTAACAGCCTTTTTCTAGGACCTAGATAGAAATTACAAAATTAAAAAAAGATAGACTAAGAAGTTAGAAAATACTTTACACCGATTAGGACCATCTGCATGTACTCTCCTCATTTCCCATGTCTCTTTAGAGGAACTATGATTCTAAAAAAATTTAAGTCTGGCCCAAATTATACAACAGCTTGTCGGGTTGTGTTCGCGGGATTTCTTGATCGGGGAAACTGCCATAGGTGTTGCTCGAGTCTGCCTTCTTAGGTTCATGATTGTTCGATGCTTCCTTCTAGTTATGAAACTTTAAAGAACAGAGAACAAGCCTAGAAAGCTCTTCCTTCACAACAGGTGCATCTTCATATATTTCCACAATTATAGGTTGCACAAAATTCCCTTCATGCTTTATAACTAAGCCAACTGTTACCAACATACAGATCTGTCTTTATTGAACCATCCAACCTAGCTCAACAATTAATATCTGTCTGTAACAAGTATATAGATCTATCTTGATTGAACCATCCAACCTACCTCAACAATTAATATCTGTCAGTAAAAGTATATTTCCTCTTGTTGCTGTTATAAAAGAAATATCTAGTTGTGGCACGAGCACTTCATTTGGATTTGATACTGCCATTGGCTTTTGAACTACCTTTGCCCTTGCTATCATAAAATAATGATTAATTTGTTTGTATGTATTTAAATAATTTTGTATCAAATTTTTTAATGATTTTTTTTTTTCAATTAAAGTAATGCATTTGGAGTAGCTTCAAGTTTATATAATTTTTCGAATATGTATGTTTCTCTGTATTTACATAACTTTGTCTGTCTGTATTTACATAATTTTTTCTATCTATATTTACATAATCTTGTTTGAGAAAACAATGATTTTTGTTTTCAATTAAAGAAATGCATTTGGAGTAGTTGTTAAGTCTATATATAATTTTTTTAAATTTGTCGGTCTATCTGTATTTACATAATCTTGTATAAGAAAACAATGAATATTTATTTTCAATTAAAGAAATGCATTTGAAGTCATTTCCCCCATAAAATTTAAGGCATTTGCAATAAATGTTCATTTAATATATTTTTAAGGAAAATGCTAGTGTTTTTGGAATCCATGTACATGTCATTTCTCCCATAAAATTTAAGGCATTTGGTAGTGTTTTTGGGAACCATGTACATGTTATTTCTCCCATAAAATTGAAGGCAAACCATGTACATGTCACTTCTCCCATAAAATTTAAGGAAAACCATGTACATGTCATTTCTGCAATAAACTTTAATTTAATATATTTTTAAGGAAAATGCTAGCCTTTTCGAAAACCATGTACATGTCATTTCTCCCATAAAATTTAAGGCATTTGCTAATGTTTTTTGGAACCATGTACATGTCAAATCTATGTCATTTATCCCATAAAATTTAAGGAAAACCATGTAAATGTCATTTCTCCCATAAACTTTAAGGCAAACAATGTACATGTCGTTTCTCCCATAAACTTTAAGGAATTTGCAATAAATGTTCATGTTTAATATATTTTTAAGGAAAATGCTAGTGTTTTTGGAAACCATGTACATGCCATTTATCCCATAAACTTTAAGGCATTTGGCAGTGTTTTCGGGAACCATGTATGTACATGTAATTTTGTAGAAATTATACAAACATGTGTTTATCAATGGATTCAATCCGATCTAACAATGTACTAAAGGTAGATATTGAATGTAAGTTTTAACCCTGTACAGAAATTATCTGCAAACAAATCTTAAAAAAACAGAAAATAAACAATAGCGAGAGCATAAAACATAAAACAGATATACATAGAGATTTTCCCTTGGATTCCAAATCTGAACGACCAACTTGATTTTTCATTATATTCCTTTTAGTATTACAACACATATATACATGTTGAAGCATAAATAAACCCCAATCCATTAACCTTGAATTAAAACATAATCGTAGTTCCCTTGACCGGATCTACAAAATACCAGGGGCCGAAAACCATCATCCCCCAAAATCATGTGCAAATGCACAAAACCATGGGCGGGTCCGCCCATCGAAAAATAAGGTCCAAAAAAATTTCTCGGGGCGTTGCCCCGAACCTCGAATAGGGGGGGCTACCTCCCCCCCGTGACCCCCCTACTACGCTCGACACAACATATAGGGCAGTCTATTTCCCCCCTTGTGACCCCCCCTGCACATGACTAGTCATGGAAAGAATATAACACATACCCAACATTCTAGCATTTGTTGTTTTCTTTCCACAGGGAGCCATAGGATAGCTTAGTCATTAGCCCAGCTCTGCAACATATATTGTTTCTCTACACCAAGAGAAATTATGAGTGCTCACAGACTTCATCAATGCATCTGCAACATTCTTCAAGGTGTCGACCTTTACCAGCAACACCCTTTTAGCCTCAACCATATCTCTCACAAAGTGATATTAAACATTAATGTGCTTTGTCTTTGAATGATAAGAAGGGTTCTTAGCCAAGAAAATTGCACTTTGGCTATCACAGTCTATCCTTATAGCTTGTTGCACCAACCCCATACTTGAACACAATCTCTTCAACCAAACAGATTCTTTGTTTGCATGAGTGGTTGCTATGTGTTCTACCTCTATAGTTGAAAGAGCCACTACAGACCGTCTTTTACTCATCCAACTAACTACACCTCAAAATAGGATAAACACATACCCACTTGTAGATATTATTTGGTCCAGATCTCCAGCCCAGCCTGCATCAACAAAGCCATGAATGTCCAACACTCTTTCCAATCTTGGTCTTCCCTAGTAGTACAAACCATAATCACTAGTGCCACGAAAATATCTGAAAACCTGCTTCACTGTTGTCCAATGCTTCTTCCTTGGGTTTGACATAAATCTGCTCAATACTCCCACTGCATGTGCAATGTCTGGTCTAGTACATAACATTGAATACATCAGGCTACCCACTGCACTTGCATATGGAACACAGGACATATCCTCCTCTTCTTCTTGTGCCTTGGGACACTGTTCAACAAAAAGCTTTGTACCTAGAATCAGAACATTCACCAGTTTACTATCCTGCACATTGAACCTCTTAAATATAGTCTCGACATACTTCCTCTGGTTTAACCAGAGCTTCCTCTTTTCCCAATCTCTCTTAATTTCCATGCCCAAAATATAGTTTGTAGCACCAAGATCCTTCAAGACGAATTTGGAGAACAGTTGGGTCTTCAAATCTTGGATAATTTCTTTGTCATTTCCAATCAACAACATATCATCCACACACAAGACCAAATAAATAATACGGTCACCAATTAATTTAAAAAAACACAGTGATCCTCCTTGCTTTTGGTGAAGCCAAGTCCCCGTATATAGGTATAAAATTTCTGGTACCACATCCTTGGTGATTGTTTTAACCCATACAGAGACTTCTTTAACCTACATACCAGTTATTTCTTCTCCTTCACTATAAATCCTTCAGGTTGCTTCATGTATATCTCCTCTTCTAGATCCTCGTGAAGAAATGTTGTCTTCACATCCATCTGTTCTACGTCAAAATCAAATGCAGCAGCAACAAATAAAAGTAGTCTAATAGAAGTAAACTTGGCAACAGGAGAAAAAATATCCCCAAAATCAATTCCCGACACCTGCGAATAACCTTTTTCTACTAATCGAGCTTTGTATTTCTCTACCTTGCCTTCTACATTCATCTTATTCATAAACACCCATTTTCTTCCGATGGGCTTCCTTCCAGCCAACAACTCCACCAGATCCCATGCCTCATTTTTGTGCAAGGATGCCATTTCATCAACCATGGCCTCCTTCCAGAGTTTTCCATCCTCTGAATCTACTACCTCCCTGATAGTTCTGGGATCATCCTCAGTTATAGTTAAAGAAAAATTTGAATAGAAATCAGATGGACTACACCTTTTTTATTGTCTTCTTTCCTGAACTGATCTTCTCACAGCTGAAGTTTGTGGCTCTTCCTCTTTTGAGTCTTCTTCTGTTGTAGAGTCTGATTCATCCTCCTTTAGCTCAAAATCTATCTTCTCAAGTTCCTTTAGTAGGACTTCATGTTTAAAAACATCTTTCACCTCTCTAAACACCACATCTCAGTTGTACACAACCTTCCTTTTTTCTGGGTTCCAAATCTTGTAACCCTTTAAACCATTCGTATACCCAATAAAGATGCACCTTTCAGATTTATTATCCAACTTGGTCATTTTCTCCTTTGGAACATGTACATATGCATCACATCCAAATACCCTCAAATGTGAAAGAGAGGGATTTTTACGAGTCCATACGTCATGTGGAGTCTTATCCTCCAACACTGATGAAGGTGATCTGTTAACCAAGTAACATGCGTCTCCACTGCCTCTGCCCAGAATTCTTGTCCTAACCCGATACCCCTGAGCATGCTTCTTTCCTTTTCCATCAACGTTCTATTCATTCTTTCTGCAACTCCGTTTTGTTGAGGTGTGTATGGAGTATTTTTCTGTCATGCTATACCACACTTCTTACAAAACTCTTCAAATTCCTTCTTGTAGAACTCCCCACCATTATCTGTCCTCGGCACCTTTATCTTCTTCTCTGTCTGCTTTTCCACCAGAGCCTTAAATTCTTTAAATCTGTCAAAGTATTTAGATTTCTTCCTCAAAAAATATATTCATGTATTTCTTGAAAAGTCATCTATGAATTAAACATATTACATAGACTTACCCAATGATGGAATCGACACTGGTCCAAACACATCACTGTGCACAAGCTCTAATATCTTGTTCGCCTTCTTACTCCAGAAGAAAAACTCACCCAATTTTCCTTCCCATATACACAATGTTCACAGAAATCGAAATCCAAAGAGCTATTAGACATACCTTCTACCATACCATTTCCATGTAGTATCCGAAGGCCCTTCTCTCCAATATGTCCAAGCCTTTGATGTCATAGCATGGTCTTTTCTCTAGAGACCACTAGGCTTTCTGCTCTACTTTTGGGAAACACATAACTATTGCACCCATCAATAATAGTGTTGCCCTGAAGCTTGTACAGATTTCCAATCCGAACTCCCCACATTAATACCAGTGCTCCCCGAACCATCTTACATGTATCTTTCTCAAACACTGTTTTTACACCTGCATCATCCATCTTGCTTACAGAAATCAGATTTCTGGCCAATGAAGGAATGTGCATAACACTAGGAAGTGTTCTAATCTTTCCACCTTGCAGCTTCAGCTTAACTTATCCATGTCTGACGATTCTGGCCTTCCTATCATCCCCTAAGAAGACATAACCACCATCATATTTCTCGTACTCACAGAACCACTCCCTATGGGGAGTGAAGTGAAAGAATGCACCCGAGTCAATCAACCATGACTCATGATCTACATACATATTTGAAGAAGAAGCCAAATACACATCCGCACCTTCATCCAAGGTGGTTTTTTCCTCTACAAAAGGAGCATCATCAAATCCCTTTCCTTTCTCAGGAGCTTTAGATCTGCATTCCTTTTTGTAGTGCCCTTCCTTTCCACATTTCTAGCACACCTTTACAAACTTTCTAGGAGATCTAGATCTCCCTCTAGATTTAGATCTCCCACTCGAAACCTTATTCTTGTTTTTACTCTGGGACCTTCCTCGTAGAGGTAAGGCATATCCATTCTGATCCTCCATATTTCTCCATCTCATTTCCTCCGACAGCAAGGCTGAGACAATGTCATAAAAATTCAAGGTAGTTGTATTGCTACCTATTGCAATAACCAGACTGTCCTACGAATCTGGTAGAGAACACAACAAACTGATGCACGTATCTTCATCTGAGATTTTAATATCAACAGATGATAGCTGACTTACCATAGTATTGAAGGCATTCAAATGCTCTATGACTGAGTCTCCATCCTTCATCCTCATGTTATACAACTTTGTTCACAGGAAAAATTTATTCACCAGAGACTTAGATTGGTACAAAGTCCCTAGCTTGTCCCACAAGGTCTTCATTGTAGCTTCCCCAGATACATTCAACAATACTAAATCTGAGACACACAACTGTATTGTTCTCTTTTTCTTCTGATCCAGCTTCTTCCAGTCTTCATATGACATTGTTGTTGGTTTAGTACCCGGATCTACCGCGATCCGCTAATCTTTATCCACCAGCAGATCCTCCATCTTGAGCTTCCACAACTCAAAAATATGACCATTAAATTTCTCGATCTTTATCTTCCCGCTGCTCTCCATCTTCTTTCACCGCAAGAATTGATACCACAGATCTCCCACTGAATAGGGTATATCTCTGCCTAAGCGAAAAACCCCTCAGTAGCAAAGACGTCCCCTTGAAGCCGAAACAAATCTGATACCAAATGTAGGTTTTAACCCTGTACAGAAATTATCTGAAAATGAATATTAAAAAATAGAAAATAAACAATAGTGAGAGAATAAAACATAAAACAGATATACACAGATATTTTCCCTTGGATCCCAAATCGGGACGACTAGCTTGATTTTTCATTATATTCATTTTAGTGTTACAACACATTATATACATGATGAAGCATACATAAACCCCAATCCATTAACCTTGGATTAGAACATAATCGTAGTTCCCTTGACCGGATCTACAAAATACCAGGGGCCAAAAACCATCATGCCCCAAAACCATGTGCAATCCCATGCACAAAACCATGGGCACGTCAGCCCACTGAAAAATAAGGTCCAAATTTTTTTTACCGAATGCTGCCCCAGACCCTGAATAGAGGGGATGTCGCCCCCCCTGTGACCCCCCTGCTGCGCCCAACGCAACATACAAGGGGGAATTTCACCCCCCCATGACCCCCCCTGCGCGTGACTAGTTGTGGAAAGAATATAACACATACCCAACATTGAATCCTTCTACAAATCAATTGCGGAAATTAAATGCAATCGCCAATCACATGAAGAAAAGAAAGAATCAAATCAAACCACAACATATATAATTTACTGGGGAAAGCTTGCTGATAAAAAACCCTCTATCTTCTATTGTATATTAACCATGGAATCTTGGAACAATTATGATGCACTCTTCTCACAAGAGTCTCCTGCACTCTCACAATTGTCTCACACTGTCCTAGACAAAACTGTCCAACACTTAGCCAATTCTCAACCTCTAAATAGCCTGCCTTGCTTGCGCAATTATTGATGAATGCAATCCCTATTCTTTAGGAATTTTGGCCTCCTAAAATGTGCAAGGATCATGGGCACTCTAATGGATGTGTGGTTGCATGCAAGAAACTTACTAATCACACAAATGATTGTTAACCTCCCTTTAACCTTTGTCTCAACTAGGTCTCCGCTGGAATTGACATGCATGCAACTATTAATAGTAAATCATCAGTTGCATGGTAGATCACTAGTTGTGAACTAAATAATGTTTAATTTTATTTATTTTTTTAGTGCAACAAACAGCTACAACCAGTTCAACTAACTCTAACTCACCTAACTGAATTAACTGATTACACATGCATTAAACTAATGCACCAATTGCAATTCAAACTCCATAACTAATAGAATTACTCTACATGCCTCACCAACCACCCTCAACTCGAAACACATTAGCTAACTGAGTTTATCACACTCATTTAACTATGACAAGAGATCATGAGATAATATTACATTTTATTGTCCAATTTAATTAAGGGAAAATTAAATTAGACACTACACCAAATTAATTAATTAATTTGGCCTTCACACTAATGTATCGCTAGGACCTATTGGTCCCACACTAGTATGTGTGCTGCAATTTCTTGTTGGACTTCAACGCTCCCTCTCAACAAGAAAGAGATTATTTGCCACCCCGATATTGCCTCTATGGTATTCGAATTTTCTCTTGGTGATGGCCTTCGTCAGAAGATCTACATCCTAATCTTCCGTGGGAATGTACAGAAGTAATATAATGTGCCTCTAAACACAATATATGAGATGGTGGTACTGGATGTTTATGTTCTTGGACCTATCATGGCATACCGGATTAACTGAGTTTAATGAAACTCTGGTTAGAACAATGTATCACAAACGGATCCATCTCAGAACCAAACAAACCAACCAGGATATTTCTCATCCAGATGGCCTCACATGCAACTTGACTTGCTGCCATGTAGTCTACCTAGGCTGAACTGAGTGCCACAGATCGTTGCTTCCTATTGTACCAAGAATTTGTTGTCGATCCTATGCTGAAGATCCCTCCCGATGTGCTATTTCTTTCTGATGGACTACCTGCCCAATATATTCCATAAAGCCTTGATGATTCACTCCCTCTGTCCATTTGTACCATAATCCATACTCTTTATTGCCCCTGAGATATCTCAAGACATGCTTCCCCGCCTTCCAAAAGAGCTTGGTTGGCTTAACCATAGATTGACTCAGTTGGTTAACTGCATAGAAAATGTTTGGTCTAGTGTTCACTAAGTACATTAATGAACCCACTAACTATATGTAGACAATAGCATCCACTACTTCTCCAGAAGTAGCATCCTCCTTCCTCCAATTTCCTGGAAGAGGAGTCTCCATGGGTTTACAGCTCTCCATGTTAAACTTACCCAGTATCTCTTTGGCATACTTGTGTTGAGAAACAAAAATTTCATCTTCCCACTACCATATTCCAAACCAAAGAAATAGTGAAGGAGTCCCATGTCCTTCATTTCAAACTCCCTTGCAAGATCCTCCTTGCATGAGTTTATCAATTTCTCATCAACTGTAAAAATTAGATCATCAACATTAAGTACGATAATCAAGAGCTTACCATCAACCACAATTTGGTATAGGTTTGCATCGACTTCACTTTTGATGAAGCCTAACTAGGTGAAATAATTGTCAATCAGAGTGTACCAAGCACGAGGTTCTTGCTTCAGCCCATACAATGCTCTCATGAGTCAACACAGATGTGACTTACTATCAAATATCTCAAAACCCTTTGGTTTTTCTATATACACTTCCTCCTCAATAAATCAATTGAGAAACATAGTTTTCACATCCATCTGATGAATGTGCTACCCCATTTGCGTTGAGAGTGTAAGGATAGATCTAATGGAAGAGTACCTCGTGACTGGTGTGAAAGTCTCCTCATAGTCGACCCCGTCAACTTAGGAGAATCACCGAGCCACAAATCTCGCCTTGTACTTCTCCACACTCCCATACATTGCTTGATTCACCTTATAGATCCATCTATATCCAACCACGGATTTTCTGACTGGTCTTGGAAGAATCTCCCTATCACTGTTCTTGACGATGGATTCATACTCCTATACCATAACATCAACCCAAATTGGTTATTGCACTGCTTCCTGAAAGGAAGATGGCTATGTCACAACACACTTTATCATAAGAGCCATGTATCCAGTAAACCTGTCTCAAGATTGTCTCTGTTTGTGCAATGAAGTAGGGGCTCCTACATTCTCTGTTGCATCAAGTCTCAATCTATTAGCTTTCACGGTGCGCCTTCTACCATTTCTGGTGGATGGCTCTACATGAGTGCTTTCTGCCACTCCATGATCCTCACATGTGGCTGCTCCAAATCTTGAGGTTCAGTCTTTGGAACCAAGAGTTCCTCTACATGAAACTCCAGCTCCCTCTCAAGGGACAATTGCATGGCTTTCTCCTCATCAAATTTTATATCTCGTCACACAACAATCATTCTGTTGTTTCGAAAATACACCCGATAGTTGTGGGGAGTTTTATTGTACCCCACAAATATCCCAATCTTAGTTGTTGGTTCCAGCTTCTTCCTGGCATGTTTGGTCACATGCACATAAACAGATCAGCCAAAATCTTAAAATGCGAAACATCGAGTTTTTTACCAGTAAATGCATCTTTTGGTGTACTCATACCAATTATCTGACAAGGACAACAATTTTGCACAAATAATGTTGTGTTTCATGCCTCCGCCCATAGATGCAACGGTAGGCCTTGATCATGCAACATTGCTCGTGCTGCACCCACAATTGTTCTGTTCTTTCTTTCTATGACCCCATTATGTTGTGGGTTATGAGGCGCAATCAAGTCTCTCTGAATTCCTTCTTTGTTTCATAAGTTCTTGAATTCATTGGATATTTACTCACCACCATTGTTGATCCTAAGAGCCTTCACATGCTTCCCCGTGTATTTCTCCACCAATGCTTTGAACTTAAGAAATTTTGAGAACATCTAATCTTTATTCTGCATGAAGTAGATCCAGTGCTTTCTAGAAAATTCATGAACAAATGTCAAATAAAACTTATTCTTTGTTGTCAAAGCATTAGAGAATGGTCCACACACATCTGAGTGAACTCTCTCAAGGATTTCCAAAACTTAGTTCTTCTTCTCATGAAAAGTAGACTTTTCATACTTCCCCATAGTACATCCCTTGCATGTGTTTGACTATGCAAGAGTACCCTTGGGAAGACCCGTAGAAATATGCTACATTAACTTCAAGGCTCTGTGGTGAAGATGGCCCAATCTCTTGTGCCATAACTCACCCTCATCTCGGCTCACCACTTCGTCTTCCTTACCCATCAATGTTGCACAACCATATACATCATGTTTATAAATATTCTTCAATCTAATCCAATATTCTTGGCTTGTCCTATTGTTTTGTGTCATAGGAAAGCTTTTCCCTCTCTAAAAAAAGCATCATAGCCTCTATCCTCCAACTTTGCAACTGAGACTAAATTTTTCTTCAATACTGGTACATGCATTACATATTTTAATTGAAAGGGTTTACCTGAATGTCTATGGAAGGTAACTGTACCAATCCCAGTAGCACTATACCACCCATCATCAGCCATTTCAATATGCATCTAGATGTCCTTCTCCTCCAAGCTAATGTTAAGTTATTTGTCTCTCGGCATGTGAAAGGATGCACTACTATCCAAGTAACACAACGATCCAATTTCACTTGACACCATGCATGTAATGAGCAGGAATTCAAGCTCAAATTACGAGGCCAAAGCCTCATCGGCTGCAGATCCTGAAGCCTTCTTGTTCTTTTTATTTTGTGGAAAATTAGTGGCATAATGTCCATGCTCATGACAGTGAAAACACTTCACTCTAGACATGTTGTGCTTCTTTCCATCTTTACCAGACTGAGATTAGGAATGTAATTTATTTCCTTTCCCCTTCTTCGCCTTGGAATCCAAAGCAAAATCTTCTTCATCATCATTCTTAGATGAAGATCCATCCCTATTATTCCTCCTGAATTCTTCTTCAACCAAATCTAACCAAAGTCGTTCCCAATCTGGCAGCTTTTCCCTTCCATTGAGAGAGTCGTGATAATTATGCCAACTCTTGGGAAGTCCTAGAAGAGATAGGTCACCAAGTCCTCATCAATGACAGTAATTCCAATGCTCCCAATCTCATCCTGACATTTGACAAACTTTGTTAAATATTTCGACATGGTGTTGCCTTTCTCTATTTTGATTTTTCTGAGTTTATCCTTCAGTGAAAATTCTATATGATCTATGCTGCTCTGAAATAGATCTATCAAAGATTTATAAATTTCATACGGTGTCTCTTTGCCTTGGATACTTGAGACAATGTGGTTTCATACTTCCTCCAATAAGATCCTTCTTGCATTTGCAACCTTCTTCTTCCAAGGATCAAGATTTGCAACATCTGCTACAGTGGGTTTGGGAACATCATTGTCAATGAATTCTTTCAATCCATTGTCCTCTAGTACTGCCTCCATCCTATATTTCCAAGAAATATAGTTTGATTTGCCCTCAAGTGCATACTCCAATCTCAAGCCATTGAAAGCCATTTCAATCCTAAATTGTCTGTCGCACCAAGAATTTCCTTTGCAAATTCGAATTCTATTCAGTCACAAACTCAAATTCTCCTCCACTATAGTGATTTCCTGTGCTCTGATACCATGTAGAAATTATACCATGGTTATGTCCTAATAAAAATTTATGTCCTTCACAAGTTGACCTAAATTGTTGACTACCATGGTACCCAGTGGATTTGGATTTTTGTTATACACATTGGACATTTTTGTAACTTTAAAAGTTCTTAATGTATTAGGTTGAAGGTTGAAGTATTTTTTTGCAACTTTAAAAATAAAGTTGTGTTAAATTAAGGATTACTTTCCACCCATTCCATGCATTCCTTCCCCCCTTGGGGTTTCCGAAATCATTAACTCACCTCCCTAGATACTACTAGGTGATGTAAGCGGTGGGACCACCATGAGACAAAAAAACATAACATAATTGCAAAGATGAAGTGGTGAAAAGGTAAAGTAGTAAGAAAGCTACTTGGCATCCAAGTGGCATAGAAGCATTGGTCTACATGTCATACACATAAGAACAACAACATCAACAATCAATAAGTCATAATTGAGTTTTAATTTTGAAAAAATAATGAAATTTTCCAATAAGACATTGTTGTGTGTCTCAATGTGATATCCCCAGACTTAATTATGTGATTGTAAATAATTGTGCGTAAGTTTATCTATTATTTTATTTTGTTGACTGTGCTACACAAAAAATGAACATTTTAATTATCAGTAATGTATCAGTGATACTAGATATTTTTAAAAGTTGTAATTTTTTTTTTCATAGGAATGAGTACTCATTGTATTAAATCGACACCCAGTCGTGAAAAATAATCGAGAGGTTTACAATGCTACTATGTTCATAGACATCTAGGATGTCAATTTTCTACTATGTACCCTCACAGAGATTACAACAAAATTCCCAAACTCAATGAGTACCCTTATTTTCCTAGAAGTATATATATTCGACAAAATTGAAATAGAAACCATACACATTTAACACCAGTCAATACATAAAATCTTAATTAGTACTATCTATAGGGCGATTGAGGTCAATGTCTTGAGGAGGATCCCTTATTGAGCTTGTCGATCGATTGTTATGAATTTGCAAATCCATTTTAATGCCATAAAGAGCACCAATTTCACCCTCCAAGCATGCAATTCGCTAATATTGAGCCTTAATTAAATATACTTGCAATAAGAGGCTTTTTGTTGATACAATATGACATGCAGATTGTAAATTTCATAATTCATTGTTGCATGTGCTTCCCTATAGTGTTCACGTATATTTGAGGCAAAATATTCAAAATCTGAGCTTGAATCCATGAGTGATACACACTGAGGCTAAATCCAAAAGAGAAGGGAAAGACCAACTGAGACAATATCATAACTAAAAATTCCAATTTTATTTCCTATGCTTGAGGAGATTCATCCATACAGCCAAATTTCCAAATTTCCAAATTTCTGAATTGACACGGGGCTCTACCTTTTTCTATACTATAAAGTGATGCCTATAAATAGATAGGACGCCTCTAGGTTCACTCGAATTGCTCCATTATTTTGTCAAAATTTCATAGATTATTATGGATATACTTCAGAGAGTGTAAGGATATCTAGTGATTCACGAAAATCAAGAATAGTCATGCCCTTGAGAAATTTCTTTTAATTATATAGATAGTTATCTTGCATATACTAGTTGTAGCTTTTGCACTTGTTGTTGGTATCTGGAACATAGTCAACCCATTCAACAAGGACTTCCTTGTAACAACCCCGATAAAAATACAACTAAAAATATATAAGACCACAGTGATGAGACATGTATTCCAAGATGAATGGTGGGAAAAACATCATAGTTGATGTTCATTTAGTTTATTATGGCTAAACCAAATTGGAAAATACAATGGACAAGGCTTTGGAAAGACATGAGGCATTAATTGGCATTTTATTTATGAAAATAATGGAAATTAGGAGAAAATGAAGGTGAAATACCACAGGTTGCATGTGAGGAGGAAAATGAATAAAAATAATGGAAAATGAAGAAAGTAGAGGCCTCATCTATAAAATGGCTTCTGAGGATCAGTGGGGAAGGCTTGGTTAGTTTATTTTTGGATCTCTCTCATTATTTTCTCTCTCTCTCTCATACTCTCAGATACTTAGAGTTTTCTTGGAGCACTCTTAGAGAGTGTGGATACTTGGTGATTTGGAGCAACAAGGAAAAGGAAGAGCAGGAAAGCGCAGGTGGACATTGGGATCAACAACTACAAAGGGATTGATTGCAGGTACCGAGTTTCATGTATGTATTCCTCACTAGTTATGGTATGCATGGGTATGCATGTGGATTTTCTTATCTTTTCCATTTCCTGGACAACCATGGTATTGTGGGTTTATTTCCATTTATTATTTTATGTTTGGTTCTCATGATTCCCTTAGTTGTTGGGTCGAGTAATTAGTTCCTGGAAGCCTTGGTTGGAAAAACACTCTAGGAGCCCGACGAACAACTGTGGGTTGGGTCATTAGTCATGGAAGCCTTGGTTGGACAAACACTTGGGAAGCCCTAGGTGGGTTTATTTACTAGTCCTGGAATCCCTGGTTCGAAAAATGATCTGGAAGCCTTGTAACAGTTGGGGTTGAGTTACTAGTCCTATAATTCCCGATTGGAACAAACACTCTGGAGCCCTGGAGCAACTTGTATAGAGACCAATCTGTGACAATTTTCATGCCCGAATGTGAGGTGGAATCACTTGTTGAGGTTTGAGGTGGTTTGGCCTCTAGAAGCCCTGCATTGACTATGACTGATGTGTTTTATATAGTCTACACCATGAAATAGGCCTCTGCCCTTTTCTATACTATAAAGTGATGCATCGAAATAGACAGGACACCTTTAGGTTCACTCAAATTGGTCCATTCTTTTGTCCAAATTGCATAGATGATTATGGATTTTCTTGAGTGATCCAGGTGGATATTGGTGGCCACCGAACTATTCCACTTGCGGGCCCACCATTTTTTCTTTCAGTTTTTCAGTTTCCTTAATTATAGCATAGTTTACTATTTTTAGCAGTTTTTCGGGTCGTGAACTTCTAGAGCCGTTTTGAGGCCCTAAATGACGTTTTTTGGGCATCAAACCTCTGGCTAATATGATTCAATTTTACACTTGATATTCTCTATGAATAGTTGTAGTCCTCAAATAGATATTTCTAACGATGTATCATGTGTGTCAAATGGAGATAGTATGCCAAAGTTACGACCCCAGGAAATTGCTGTACCAATTTACCCCGACGAGGCCCATATTTTGGTGTTTCATCTCCTAGGGTTAGGTTTTCGGATGTTTATGGTTTTATATTTCTTCTCAATAATATATAGGCCTTAGAGCCTCATTGTAACACAAATTTCATAGGCCTGGAGCCACCGCATCTCTTCTCAGAGATAAGATACCAACACCCTAGCTAGTTTATTTCTATTTTGTCTGTAAACAAATTCCAGTTCTTTGATATTAATGAAATGAAGTGTTATTTCCATTGAATTTTTGTATTTATGGTTATATGTTTATTATACTGTGTTCCTGCATAAATCTAGATCATTGAGGGAGTGTAGGATATCCAGTGATTCATGACAATCAAGAATGGTCATGCCCATTTGAAATTTCATTTACTTGTTGTTAGTTGTTTAATCGGTAAACAAACACAAGTATTTATTATCAATCCGGGCTAGTAGGACTTAGAAGCATCCCCAAGGTATATGGGTTTCAGCTATGATCAAGTTAGAAGATGAATTATCAATGATTAAGGAAATGCATATTAAAAATATAAATCTAAACTAAATAATTTCTAAATTCAAGTATGCAATCACCAACAAAAGAATCTCCTAACTTAAAATATTTGTTTGTCCTTCTCTCACAAAATTACTTCATCAATTAGAAACCAAAAACCACTAATTGAGCAATAGATCAAGATGCATCAAAAAATAATGGAAGAAACTCTTAACTAAAGAGATCCTGGTTGTCCTCATCATAGATTCATTCATCAATAATACTATTGTTAGAAAACATGAATTCAGAAAAGCATTAAAAAGCAGGAAAAGATGAATTCTAGCTCAAGAACTTAATCAGATAGAAAGAATGTTTAAATTAAACATTCGATTGTCCTTTCATATGCAGAATAAGAATGAGAATTGGATTCATCAGAACTCATAAAACATCAGCATATATCTAATCAACAAGTTAAGAATAAAACAAACTAGTCAGAAACTACAACTACAATTAACTAGAAAGTGCACTTAGCTTGGTGTGGGGGGGCTCCACCCTTGCCTTGCACACTGAAAGTGATTGTAGCTACTAAAACTTCAGCCAAGAAATCACCATATAACAGTAGAAAATTAAATAGAACATGTCTTCAATTAAATCTCCAAAGTCTCATAAATAATAAAGTTAAGTTATACAATTTCTAATATCAATGCCTTCAAAGTCTTAGGCTTAAATAGATAAAATATGCAACAAATTCAAATAAACTGTCTCCTATAGCCATGGATATCCATATCTTATCCAATTAGGTCGAATTCATCCATAAAATCCTTCAAAATCTGGAAAATCCCATGAAATAATAAATTTGACCTAGTTCCTAGGGATCTTCCATAAAAACAAGTCATGTTTGACTGCCTTTGAGGCCATTATGAGAATTTCTGATTTGATCCAAAAATGCACTTAAAATTCAATTTTTATAAAAACTTCTAAGAATTGAAAAGCTTAATTGAAATACCTGTATATTCATTTATTGGGAAAAATAGGGTGAATATGGTGGTGTATATATGTATATTATGAAAAATAAAGTGTATTTTCATAAACAAAAAGAGATAAAAAACGAGGGCCAACATCTCCCCGAAGTTGATGTTCAAGCATGTCCTCGTGTTTTCTTTTTTCCTTTTGGA
This sequence comes from Pinus albicaulis, assembly GCA_034641835.2. Lineage (NCBI taxonomy): Eukaryota > Viridiplantae > Streptophyta > Pinopsida > Pinales > Pinaceae > Pinus > Pinus albicaulis. The sequence continues at coordinate 874,600,879 of CM076575.1, read as the reverse complement.
CCTCCTCAGTTTTGATGTTGATCATGTTCCTGACTCTAAATCTTCTTGCTGTGCTGCTGATCTATGTGGATTTTGGTGGCCACCCGCCTATTCCACTTGGGGTCCCACCATTGTCTCTTTCAGTTTTTCAGTTTCGGCACAACTTACTATTTTTACTAGTTTTTCGGGTCCCGAACTCCCAGAGCTGTTTTGAGGCCCTAAAAGACATTTTTTCGGCATATTTTATGAGGCTAATATGATTTCATTCTGGAATGTACATTCGCAGTCAGTAGTTGTAGTCCTCGGATAAACATTTCTAATGATGTATCATGTGCATCAAACAAGGATAATATGCCAAATTTACGACCCCGGGAAATTGATGTACCAATTTACCCCAACGAGGCCCATAGTCTGGAGTTTCATCTCCTAAGGTTAGCGTTTTGGATGTTTATGGTTTTCCAACATTTCTCAATAATATATAGGCCTTCAAGCCTCATTGTAACAGAGAGTTCAGAGGCCTATATCCGCCACATCTCTTCCCATATATAAGCTACCAGCACCCTAGCTAGTTTATTTCCATTCTATCAGTAATCGAATTTGAGTTCTTTGATATTAATGAAATGAAGTGTTAGTTCTGTTGAATCTTTGTATTTATAGTTATATGTGTATTCTATTGATTTCCTGCATAAATCCAGATCAATGGTATCAGAGTAGTTTTTCTCGATCCTTCTTTGCATTTCCCCAACGAGGTCAGGGTATAAGGAGTTAGGGCTCGATCTAGTTGAACCTTTGTAATATCAGCTTCACAAACCCCGGTGGCCGCACATGGGGGGTGAAAATAGAGATGAGGGAGTAGGAGATCCTATCAAAATATTGCTCGAGGAGGCCATCAAAAAACAAAGGAACACGATGATGGACAACTTTGCCCAGATCCTTCAACGACTGCCCACTGGCAACGCATTTGTATCCAACAGCCACTCTGGAGGTGCGACTCCCTTTAAGGTACAAGTAAACTTTGAAATTCCTATATTTGAGGGTCAAATGGATGCAAATTTCATATATATATGGTTGAATCGATTAGAAGGATATTTCTCAGTTCTTGAATTTTACGACTGGGAGAAGATTATTTTTGCACTCCACAAAGCTACCCCCCATGTCAAGGATTGGTGGGAAACCTACTGTGAGAAAAAGGATGAGACATAACCCTCTCTATTCTCAGCCTTACCTAGTTGGAACTATTTCTAAGATTCCATCAAGGAACAATACTATCCCGTGGGGAGCTATGAGGACAAGTACATACAATGGACCATGTTGCAGCAACAAAGGGATCAAGATGTGCCTAAGCTTAAGAATCTGTTCCATACCCTACACACAAAGTTGGGTATCAAATATTCAGAGAAACATTTGGTGCTAAAGTATCACAGTTGTATTCATATATATATTCATGGGGAAATGGAGTTCCTCGACATCTCCTCGCTTGGTACGACATACCGGTATGCTGCCAAGATTGAGTAGAAATTCAAAAAGAAGAAGTGAGACTTTGGATTTATGAATCAAAAGTAAGGGAAAGGTGCCCCAAAACTACAGAACAAAGGACAAAGCAAAGGCATGGCTGGCCAAGACAACCTGTCAAAGCAGCAAGCAAAGAAAAACATCTTGAAGCCAAAGAAGGACACGGGAAAGTGGTATGAGTTCCATAAGAGCTCAACTCACAACACAAGTGAGTGTCGGGCGAATAAATCACTGGTGGTCGAGATGAGGGATTCTGAATCAGATGCATGCTTCGACTCTGAATTAGAACCTGACAAGGGGAATGCCAAAGGGAAACAGATTATTGATGTGGAGCCCAATTCCCTTGTTTCCATTGCGAAGATCTAGAAGGAGCAACTAGAAGATCCAAAGGAGGAGGAGCATCTCTTCCTCTCCCAGATGTGGGTAAATGGTTCCTCGCTTCAGTTCATTGTCAACAATGGGAGCCAAAAGAACCTCATTTCAGTAAACATCGTGAAGCAATTGCACTTACCGAACACAGCACACCCACAACCATACACCATCGGGTGGCTTCACCAAGGAAAGGATCTCTGCGTCAACCAACAGTGTCGCCTTCCCTACAACATCAAGCCCTTCACAGATGAAGTATTATGTGACATTGCTCCTCTTGATATTTGTGATGTATTAGTAGGCCAACCATACTTGTGGAAGCGACATGCTGTGTATGAGTTCCGACCTCATGCTGTTATTGTTACTTTGGGAAATAAGTTGTACAGGATACTAGAGGTACCAACACCTATCGCTATCTCTTTGGTTACTACAAAAAAATGTAGTAAGCTCACTTCCAAAACTAGGAAATTTTTTTTCCTGGTGATCTGCCCCCAGGGCAAGAAGAAGAATGTGGCCACGACCTCGAGATAGGGCTACTCCGCATGACAACAACAAATGGAAAAGGTTGTGGAGGAGTACGGGGACATCTTCACCTCACCCATAGGGGTGCCTCTGCACTGTTAGGTCAAGCACCCCATTGATCTGACCCTAGGTGCTTCATTACCCAATGGACCAATATATCGGTGCTCTGTTATGGAGAACGATGAAATCAAGAGGTAGATTCAGGAGCTACTGTAGAAAGGTTACATCCGACCGAGTTCATCACCCTGTGGGAGCCTGATCGTGTTGGTACAAAAGAAGGATGGGAATTGGAGACTTTGTATTGACTATCGAGCATTGAAAAATATCACTTCCTGGAATAGGTACCTTATCCCATGGATTGATGACCTTCTGGACTAACTCAAAGGGGCGAAATATTTCAGCAATATTGACTTCAAGTCTGGGTATCACCAGGTACCAATCGAACCCTCCGATGTCTGGAAGATTTCCTTCAAATCCAAGGAGGGCCTTTTCGAATGGTTGGTCATTCCTTTCAGGTTGATGAATGCTCCCACAACCTTCATGAGGTTGGTGGATGACATCTTGCGGCCATTCACCAACTCATTTGTAGTGGTGTACTTGGATGACATTCTGATCTTTAGCTAGACTTGGGAAGAGCACCTACACCACATCCGTCAAGTCCTTAAAACACCATGGAAACATAAGTTGTGTGCCAATTTGGAGAAGTGCACTTTTGAAATGACCCAGGTTCAATATCTGGGATACATTATTAAGAAGGGGGGTGCATGTGGATCCAACCAAGATCCAAGTTATTCAGGATTGGCTAGCCCCAACCACTCTAACAGATATTCGCATCTTTCTAGCACTTGCTAATTTCTACCGTAGGTTTGTGTTGGGATTATCTCATATCACTTGGCCCTTGAGTCAAGTCACCAAGGGAGGAGTGAAAGAAATTTTATTTTGGTCGGAATCTCAGCAGAAGGCATTCATAGAATTGAAACACCGCCTCTGTTCTGCCACAGTGCTCACATTACTAGACTTGAAACAACCATTCAATATTGATATGGATGCCTCTAACTATGCTATTGGAGAATTTCTTACTCAAAAGGGGCATCGAGTGGCATATCATAGTGATAAATTGTCTGACACAGCCCGCAAGTATCCCACTTATGACAAATAATTTTATTCCATTGTGTAGGCTTATTGATAATGGAAGCATTACATCTTGGGGAAGGAAAAAATCATCCACACAGACCACTAACCCCTGCAGTTCATACAAACACAAGGGAAGTTGTAGAATGATCACCATCAGAAGTGGTCCACATATCTGCAACAGTTTCATTTGAACATTAAGTACAAGAAGGGTAGCACCAATAATGTTGCATATTGCCTTAACCAACCAACGATCATGGCGCTAAGCACCGTTCTCAACTCTTGTGGGAATGAGACTTCTAATTGGCTACTTCTCTACAAGAGCAATACAAAATTTGGTCACACATACAAGGTTCTCTTGGGGGTACGCAAGTTCCAAAATTTCACCTCCAAGATGCACTGTTATGTCTCCTGGGACACCTTTGTGTTCCTTCAAACGAGCGTGCAAATATGATATGGGAAGCACGATATAGTCAAGTCATCGAGCATTTAAGGGTTGAGAAAATAGTGGCAGTACTGCAGAAGTATTTTTATTGGCCGAAACTTTGATAGGATGTCAAGAAGTACATCTGATCCTGCATTGCTTGTGCCATTTCCAAACCGACCATCAAGAGGCAAGGCCTCTATACTCCTATACCTACCCCTAGTCAACCTTGGGAATCCATCTCCATGGATTACATGTCGGGCCTTCCTTCTATTAAGCATGGAAATGACTATGTTTTCGTGGTCGTTGACAAATTATCGAAGATGGCCATTATGGCGGCCTGCAAGAAGAATATCACAGTAGAAGCCACTGCTAAACTCTTCTTTGAACGAGTGTGGGTGCACTTTGGGATTCCACAGTCTATCATCTCAGATCAAGAAAATAAGTTCCTCAACACATTTTGGTCCAAACTCTAGTCAATGTTGGACACCAAGCTCACCAAGTCCATAGCTTTCCATCCCCAAACGGATGACCAAACAGATGTTGTTAACAGGTTGATTGTACACATTCTGCGCATGTAAAATTCAAAGCATCCACGCACATGGGATAAGAGCCTCCCATATGTACAACACAGTTATAACCAGGCTCTCCATAGCTCAACCGGCCACAACCCCTTTCAGGTGGCTTGGGATTCCAGCCAATATGTCCCATTGATGTAGCCATGCCATTTGCAGCTACTCAGGCCGATTCGGCTCATGTCTAGTCTGAAGTTGACAAAGCGAACAAATTCATCGAGTGCATTAAGCACATTCACCAACAGATTCATGAAATATTGGATAGAGCCAATGCTAAGTATAATAAATTACATGATCAACATCAGGTGCCACACAAATTCCAAGTGGGTGATAAAGTATGGCTACATTTGCAGAAGGAGCGCCTCACTGGACCCCACCCCAAGATTTTTCTGCTTCGATATGGGTCGTACACCATCACCAAGGCTGTAGGGAACAATTCCTTCGAGATCAGTATTACACTATTCCTTGGTCTACACCCAATATTCAATTTAGAATGCCTTCGTCCCTACTTCCCACCTCTACTTGACACCTCTGACACTGCAGAACAACTCACGCCAACAGAGTTAAACCTAGACTGCATGGAACAGGCCACCACAGATTGTATCATGGACATGAAAATAAATAACACTCGCCAACATAATATCTAACTATATCAGGTTGTCATAGCTGGCCAAATCCTGTACCAAGGCAAGTGGTTCACCAAGGACCAAGTTCAACAAAATTTTCGACCTCATCTCATGGAGGAACTCATTACCAAGTTCAACAAAAGTTTCCTCATCTCATGGAGGAACTCATTACAATGGGGACCATTGCTTACTAAGGGGGGAGGAATGATCCAGGTGGATATTGGTGGCCACCCACCTATTCCACTTGGGGCCCCACCATTGTCTCTTTCAGTTTTTCAGTTTCGGCACAACTTACTTTTTTTAGTAGTTTTTCGGGTCCTGAACTTCCGGAGTTGTTTTGAGGCCCTAAACGACGTTTTTTTGGGCATCGTTTGTCTGGTCCATAGTATAATTATGTTTTGCGATTGAAATTTGTAGTCCTTGGATAGATATTTATAATGATGTATCATGTGCGTCAACCAGAGATAGTATGCCAAAGTTACGACCCCAGGAAATTGATGTACCAATTTACCCCAATGGGGCCCATAGTATGAAGTTTCATCTCCTAAGGTTAGGTTTTTGGATGTTTAGGGTTTTCCATTGTTTCTCAATAATATATAGGCCTTCGAGCCTCATTGTAACATAGGGTTCAGAGGCTTGTAGCTGCCACATCTCTTCTTAGACATAAGCTACCAGCGCCCTAGCTAGTTTATTTCCATTATGTCTGTAAGCAAATTTCAGTTCTTTGATATTAATGACATGAAGAGTTATTTCCATTTCATATTTGTATTTATGGTTATATGTTTATTCTATTACGTTCTTGCATAAATATAGATCAACTGCATGCAAAAGAGAATCTATACCTTTGTACTGTTCTTCTTTGTAGATTGAGGCTTTGACATTCTGCTTTTCATATTTGACCTTCCAAGAATTTTTCTCCTTAAGCCATTTGAATGCTTGTATGTAAAGAAGATTGTTCTTGGCTTTAAATTTTCCCATTTATTCACTTAGCTTCTCATTTTATTTAATCAATTTTTCATTATTTTTCTTCTATGGCTTGCTCTACAAACTTATTCTTTATTAGGAAATCTTTCCAAATCATACCCTTAGTTTTCAACTGGTAATCAACAATGATTTTATGATCCCTTGATGATGAATTTGGGCGTCCTTAGGTTTGGTTTCAGATTTCACATTTTTGATCATCCTCATCAAGTATTTATATAAGAATTATGGAAAGTTGATTCTTATGTCTCCCTTGATATGTTGTAGCAACCTAATGTGGTATAGGTGCACTATGCTATGTTTTCTATCACAAGTTAAGAATTTTTGGATTATCAGTACTAACTCAGCCCAAGGGTCATTGAAAAATTCTTTGGGAATTCCCTTTGTTTTGTCAAAGGATCCCTTTTTGTTCTTATCTAGGAAGAAGGTCCATCCCTTGTCCTTAAAATGAAACCCTTTGTGATAAATTTCACCTGATAATGACAACTCTAGGGCTTGAGAAATTTATTCCGGAGATAAGGGAATGAGTAAACTGCCCACCATTGTTTGATCTTGTTTGTAGTTATTTATAAACTCCCTTATAATGTCTTCATTATGCCATTTGAATTTCTGAAGGAAGCCTATCAAGCCTGTTTGGTAAATTTTTTCAACTCTGTCTCTACCCCAATGTTCAATATGAAAGTCTTTAGGCTTTGTTCTTGATGTCATGTTTCCTGAAAACCATTTAATATATCCCTCTACTGTCATCAACTTCATTTTTGAAAAAAAAAAATCATGTACTAGATCTCATCATAGTAGTGAAGCCTACCTTTGTTTGTTGCCTTTGTCAAGTAAGTGAAACCAATCCTCTGTTTTCTTAAAACAATTGATCTTACTGCTTCTACAAACACAAAGATTTGATGTAGAGAAGTTTATAAAAACATTAAAAAATCATTTTTTATTAATCTATTCTCCTCATTTGATATTATGTCTCTTCAAAAATAAAAATCCTCTACCTCTAATTGTAGATTTTATCTCTGCCTTTTGTTTGACTATGTAAAAAGGAATAATTTTTTTTATACAACAGTGCCTTATAATCCTTCAATTTCATATAAAATCCCTTCTCTTCTTAGGAAAAACATTATATGTTTAATCTAAGCTCACTGTTATGCAATAAATTTTGAAAAAAATGGCTCATTGTTTCATAAAAAATCTCATAAAATGAGTTCACTGCGTCTTCAAAATTCACCAAAATCTGCTCTCTGTTATGAAAAAACATTTTGACTATGCCTTTTAAACCAAACATTCACCATAATTCTTCATTCGAATTCTCTCAATGAGTATTTAATGAAATGAATTTTCTACACAACCCATTCAAAAATGAATTCACTATGTATTTCAAGTCAAACACTCCATTCTCTATTTGCATTCAAATCGAAATTAAAGGCTGTATATGCAAGAATACAGGAGAAAATTTTCCCAAGTTTACTTGTTTTGCAATGATCTTCGTGATTTCTTTTATTTTTACTGGAGTTCCTGTGTTTCAAGCAGTGCCAACTTATCAAAAATCTCACTTAATATCTCAAACATTTACTCATTCATTAAAAAAAGGATTTGGTGTTGACTGGTGGTAGAGCGTTTGTGAGTGGTGGCAGTGACATATCGTAAGGAAATGAAAAGTTAAAGACTATGGCAGAAGGACCTCATTTATAACTCACAATTTACTCAACAATCCGGAGATATAGTCATAAGAATAATCGTTGTTTTAAACAAGAAAATCCAGGTTTTCTCTTACCTCATTCTTCACGGGATCTTTGCCTCTTGACAACGTGCTCTATTGACACATTTTCCGGATATGTTGGCTCGAAATCTCAGTCAAATCTCCTTATCCCTCTGTCCTTCTCACTATTATATCTCCTGCTCACTTTTTTGTGCTTAATTTCCTTTGTTTTCCTCACAACTCTCCTTGTCTTCCTTTTTTAATTCATTTTTCACAGAGTTTATTAGATGCGTGCTTTGATTACACGACATTCATTCTCTTACTGAGCCTGCAAAGGGAAATGATGGTAAAAAGTGCATAGTGTTTCAATAGTTTAAGGTCTTAGAATGGCAGATGATATTCTCTTAACAATTTACACAGTGTTTGTAATAATGTATTTTGAATTTGTTCGATTGTTCATCGACTGCTTGACTAGTGCCTCCGTGGCTTACCTTTCTTGACTGACTTGGTATGTTTGCTCCATGGTGTCCATCACGTCCTCGGCTTCACTTATTACACATTCCTATTTATGTTTCATTCTCATGGCTTGTGCTGATCACTATGTCCACATTCCTCTCTCCACCAAAATGCATCATGCCTTATCGTATATTCACCATCATATTTTCATTCAGCAATTGTATATGCATCATTGCTTCTCCATATTCCCATCCATCCCATTTCATATGCATCATTACCATACATTTTTTTTCATTTCATAGCATCATTTTAATACTTAGGTTATTTTGTTGCATATGCATTTCCTTGTTTTCATTATAATTACATTTCCACTCCATTACCTTAGCATGTAATCATATTTATGATTGTGCTTTCAATACTATAGTTTGAATCTTTGTTTTTGTTTTTGAAATTTGAATAGTGCACTATCATATGATTAAACTTTTAGTTTTTTTCATTTACTTCATTTTAAAAAATACGAATGGAATGGTCATATTTTAAAATCAAATATTTACAATGAAACTAACCTTTTGTTTGTTTCTTATAGTTCCAACAAAGGTTCGATGCTTGAGCCTTTTGTTTATGATATTTTTGTTTAGGAAAAATAGGGTTACTATGGTATGGATAGGAAATATGTAATATATGGATTATGGAATGTTTATTAAATTATTAGGATAGTGGTGTGGATATGGATAAAAATAGGGATAAGAATATAGCTGATGAAATGTAGGTAGAATATGCATAACCAGTACTAAATTAGGTTTTAACAATTCTAGAATATTTTTTTTTAATTGAAATTTTAAGAGCAATACTTTACTTATTTTACTTGTCTTCCCTCAAATTGTTTGATGTCCATGATGGTTGACATTGTGTTTTTTATAACGATGGCTCTTCCAGACTATGTAGAGACTTATTTCTGCTTTGCATCTAATTATTGATTCGGAATGATGTTGTTCTGGTCCCTTCTGCAGTTTTAATTTTGACATTTTAGGTCCCTTCTGTCATGATCTTCAATATTGATGTAGCTCAGGTCCCTTCTGGCATTTTTTTCAGGTCCCTTCTGGCGTAATTTCCAACAATTCTTGGTAATTTTTTTTTTTTTTTACTGATACAGGTCCCTTCTGGGTAATTTTCTCTATAATAATTCAGGTCCCTTCCGTATATGTTGAGTGATGTGTTAGGTCCCTTTGTACTTGTAATTCAGACCCCTTCTTCAATTCACTTGCTTGAACTGTTTACATAGTTTTATTACATGATTCCCCCTTGCTGATGTTAAGACTTGTCCTCAAGACTCACATGTCTCGAAAGGTAAATCTAAAAAAATCATACTGAATTAAAATCAAAACAAAAGGAGAATTCATATTGGCCAAACAAGTTGGTTTTCCGATATGAATTTGAGTTTGTATTGTGCCAGTTTCGTGGATTTTCACAACCAAAATCTTTTATAATATATATATATATATATATATATATATATATTATTTTCTTCTTCTGCTACTGGAATTATGGGAGGCATATTTCTATGCTACCCCATTAGTTCCATATCAGTATATGTCAAAAAATTTCTCATAAAATCGTCTTTATTTATAGGCTTATCGTAAACATTAAGCCTATGTCCATTAACGACAAATGAAATATATTTTTCATCAATTGTTTTTATCTTTACAGCTCCATTGTCAAATATTTCTTCAATCTCATATGGCCCAAGCCAATGAATCGTAAACTTTGCTTTGAAATATTTAAACTTGGAGTCGAACAATAGTGCCCAATCTCCCTTTTGAAACACTTTATTATTTATAAATCGATCATGCCATTTAATTATTTGTTCTTGCACAAGAGATGTGTGCCCTAATGCTTATTGTCATATCTCATCCAATTTATTTAATTCCATCACTCTTTGTTGTTGTGCCTCAGATAATTCCATCCCCAACTCTGCTGCTAACTTGAATGTATGTATTTGAAATTATATGGGTAATAGTACTTCTTTTCCATACACTAGCTGATATGGATTGAACCGAGTTGTGTTTTTCCATGTTATCCTATATGCCCATAGTGCATCTCTCAATTTTTCTGACTAGTCCTTTCTGTTCATTTGTACAGTCTTTGTCATGATCTTCTCAAGGAATTTTTTTGTTGATTCCACTTGTCTGTTTTCTTGAGGATGGTAGAGAGTTGATTTTATGTGTTTGATATTGTATTTCTCCATAATATTTCAAACAAGCTTTGATGTGAACTATGTGCCTTGGTCAGTTACTTTCTATCTCGAAGCTCCATACCTTACAAATATCTCTTCAAACAGAAAATACACAAAAATATCTTCTGTTACCCGTGCCACTTCCTTTTCCTCCACCCACTTAGTTACATAGTCTGTACAAACCAAGATGTACTTCTTTCCGTTTGATGGAGGATTTATTGGTCCCACAAAATTGAGAGCCCATTGCTCAAATGGTTCAATCTGTACTTGTGGATTTAATGGAAATTCATCTTATGCCACTGGTATTTTAATTCTTTGGAAGTTTTCACATCTCTTCATATAGGCCTTAAAGTCTTTAAAGATGGCTGGCCAATAGTAGCCAAATTTTAGCACTTTGTATGTTGTTCGCTTGTCTGCAAAATGACCACCACATGGCTCGTCATGACATGCTTTCAAAATATCAATAATCTCATATTCTCTAACACATTTTCTAATTATTATATCAACACCAATATAAAAGAGATCATCATTGACCCAACTAGATCTAGCACTTTCTCTAATTGTCCTTATTTTCTGTTTATTTGTGTAATGATATGGTACGATGCTAGATGATAAATAGTTAGCTATATCTGCAAACCATGGAGTTTTGACATTTATAGAAAATACATGTTCATTGGAAAATTATCTGATATTAGATTTGGATCACCAGGTGAATGAAGTCTTGATAGAAAGTCTGCAACTTGATTATCCTTACCTGTTCGATCTTTCATATTAATGTTAAATTCTTGCATTAATAACAACCATTTAGTTATTCAACCATTTTTGATTGATTTTTTCATTAAATATTTTATGGCTGAATGATCTGTGTGGATGAAAACTTGATAAATTGTTATGTAATGTCTAAATTTATTAACTGCATGTACTACAACTAACATTTCTGTCTCTGTAATAGTATAGTCCAATTCTACTAGTGTTAATTTTTTTCTTATAAAATATATGACATAGTTAAACTGATTCTCTTTATGTACAAGTGATACTCCGATAGCAGTGTCAGATGCAGTAGTTGAAATATGAAATGGAAAAGACAATTAGGTCCCCGAAGAATGGGTGAAATTGACAATTTTATTTATTTTTTTAAATGTATTTTGACAGTTATTTGTCCATTGAAATTCCAAATCTTTCGTAAGTATCTTGAATAATGGAAAAGCTATTTTACTAAAATTTTCAATAAATCTCCTATAGTAGCCTGCATAACGCAAGAAAATTCTGACTTCTTTTTGTGTTGTGGGTGATATTAAATTCACAATGACTTGAATTTTTGTTGGGTCCACCTTGATTCTTGAAGAAGAAATATGGTGTCCCAACACTATTCCCTCAGTTAACATCATAATTTTTTTTTCATTACTGAGTGATAGATTTGTTTCTATGCATCTTTTCAACACTTTTTCGAGATTTTGTAAACAATCATCAAATGTCTTGCCATACACAGTGAAGTCATCCTTGTAAACCTCTACACACTCATGGACCAAATCAACAAAGATTGCAAGGACTGCTCTTTGAAAGTAGTAGGTGCATTACATAAACCGAAGGGTAATACATTGTATGCATATGTTCCCCATGGGCATGTAAATGTTATCTTATCTTTTTATTCCAATGATATCTTTATCTGATTGTACCCGCTAAATCCATCAAGAAATGAAAATAATTTCTTTCTAGCTAATGAAACTAACACTTGATCAATAAATGGTAAAGGAAAATGATCTTTTAATGTAGCTTTATTTATTTCTCTGTAATCTACACAAATTCTCCACTTTGCATTTTTATTAGGTATGACAACTAAGGGTGAAACCCATTGACTATCTAAAATAGGATAGATAAATATGACTTGTAATAGTTTCTGCAATTCTTCTTTCACTATTTCCTTCATCATAGGATTCATCCTTCTTTGTGGTTTCCTTACAGGTTTAATTTGATCATCAGTGTAAATGTGATGGATACATGTTTTTGGATGAATCCCCTGCATGTCTGTGTAAACCCAGGCAAAAGATTTTGAATGTTTTTGTAACAATGTTGTTAGCTCTTGCTCTTGTGATGATTGTAAGTTATTACCAATATCAAAATGTCTCCCAGGACCGATCTCAATGATTTTTCTCTTTCAATTGGTAATTGAATTAACAGGAAAAATACTTTTGAATGCATTTTTCAATGATTGTATAGTGCAGTTTTCCTGAAAACATTGATTTAAAAGGTGATTTGCAGCTTCGTATTGAGCTATTCTAAGTTGATCTGAAATTTTTGGTTATGAAAATATCTAATAAGCCCTCATTTTCTTCCTCCTCTCTAAAATTATAAACTTGATTAATACTCAGAATAGATTGAAGCTCTTATTGTTCTTCTCCATCAAGCCATGATAATAAAGAAGGAGATTGAGCAGGAGGATACAATGTAACATGTCTTCTTTCATATCCATGTGCAATAATCATACTTCCTGACCTGCATCCAATGTAGGCATATACAGTGGCTAACCATGGTCTGCCTAAAATTAAGGGATGCTGTCCTAAATTTGCTTTTGGCTACAAAACCAAGAAGTCTACAACATACTTCCATGAATCCAGTGAGACAATGATATCTTCCAATATACCTTCTAGTGCAACTTTAGATTTATCTACAAGTTCTAAGACTGTAGTAGTAGGTCTAATGTTGTTTAGATTCAAATGTTTAATAGTCTCTATAGTCATAAAATTTATAGCTTCTCCCAAGTCTATTGAAGTGTTTGGCACTAAAAATTTGTTAATAAAAATGGTAACCATAGGAATCCCTGGATCAATGTATTTTTCAATGGTTGTATTTGTAGACATGAGACTAGTTAAACTTCCAATTACCTGGATTGTAGGTGGATCTCTGTTGAGGAGGTAAATCCCCTCTGCGGACAGAGGCGATCCCTACTAGCCCAGCAGGGGTCTAGCAACAAACAAACAATGCTATGACGCAAGCTCCTAGTTACGAATGAAAGACTTGGGATAAGAGCCTACCTGAATTCCAACGCTAGATCTGAAGAAGAAGATGTCCCCGTCCTTCAGCCCTGGCAGATCACAATCCCTCCACGATCTCCGTGGATGAACACCTGCACACAGAAGAGACGAACAGATACATGCATAGGAACCAGCATACGTAACTAAACATCGGTCAGAAAAGATATTACTCGCATTAACATGATGGAAAAAGGAGTGGAACCATAATCATAGTCATCTATTAAAATGATAAACGAATAGAAGTTACAACCAAGTTCTGACGTCGCAGCTTCCTTCGAACGGGTCTCCGGTCGTCCACGTCTCGCACAGCTCGCCAAGGAAAGGGAAACCTCTCCAGAGTCTCGTAACAATGGTCTCCTCGCTTGAATGGGCCTTAAGGGAAAGAAGGGATTCTTTACAACACAAAGGCACTTGGGAATAGGGAGATGCAAAGCTTCAGCACTTCAAGACTAGCTTGCCATGGATCTGAGCAAGCTTTTATAGATGGGGAAGGAGGGAGTGGGGATCCCTATTATTATGGGATTGGCCCTATCAACAAGGAAGGTTCCATAGAAGGTGGCAAAACTACTTCCCTTCCATAGAACTCCCGTAGCCAAACCTCCCAACTCAAGATAGGCAGTGGTTGTGAGTTTGTTTGAACTCAACTTCCGCCATCCATATATAAAAAACAGTCCCTAAAATGGGTGGCGCGATTGCCGCTCTATGACAGAGCGCCAAGTGGCGCGACCTCTTTACAGGATTTCCCTGAGTGGCGCGAGTACTGAACTGTCTACCCGCGCCAATGCAAAAAGAGCTGTTTTTCATGGATTTTGCAAGGAGATGTCTCAAGGGGAAATGAAGATCATACTCAGAGGGATGCAATGATGATGTTTTCAGTGCATGACAGTGTTCACAGGTCACATTATGGGTCCTCCATTGTGCGGGACGGGGAATGGTAGGGACGGTGACAAATTACCGTGTAACAGATGCCCCCTAAAGCATGAGGCCCGAGAGAGAGAGGGGTGAAATGCTTTACGAGAACATGTCCAACTGAAGGCCCGCCGTCGGAAAACCCGCGCAGAAAGATACAACTGATATCTCAAGTACATGATGTATATATATGGTATGGACGCAACCATCCGAACAGAGTATGCTATAATCCGGATCCAGGGTATGGGCGCAGCCATCCAACTAAGATCAAACAAATAGACTCAGGTATGGTCGCAGCCATCCAATCAGTGAGTCATGTACATAATGATAATAATCCACAATCGCAGCCTGGATTACCACAGACACAATCCAGGGTCTTGCGCTCCATCTCGACCCAAATAAGTACAAGTTCTAGCATGCGAATGTGTGAGCTGATGTCGAACATGCAAGAACATCGTCTGATTACCAGCCAATGATGAAAGCCGTTAACAGACGCGAGAGAAACCACCAATAATGACACTGGTCCTCAAGGTACTACAGGTACAATCTACGGCGTGTGAATAAATGAGCTGACGTCGAACACCCGCAGAATCATTCGATCGGAAGTCAATGATGTAAACTTCATGTCGAATGCGACGAACCTGCCATTGAGGCATGCAGGCTCCAAGGTACCATCAGGAGTCTCTAGACCAACTTCCTGGATAATGAGTTGAAGTCGACAGGAAGTGACCTTGATCGAAGGTGGGCCAGAATGATTCCCACATCATCGACACGAGACAGAGGAACATAATGTTTTGTTGTGAATTAGGACCATATGAGAAACAGAGGAAGGTTGATATTTGCAGAGGCCAACTTCTCTTGAACATATGAACGGCACGACAATGGACTTGGCAGTATTTGACATCAACGGATCAAAGGTCATGGCGACGAGGCAGTGAACAGATGAGAGGTCAAAAGAGATTACCCAAACCCATGGAAGTAAAGTGAAGCAGCGAGATGAGATGTCCCCAACCCGACACGAATGCAGACAAGTGCCATGTTCAAGAGCGACATACTGCCGACGACAACGACGATGGTTCCATTTTTCCCCCACCATTTCTGGCGAGTACCCCAATTATTTTTGATGACAAGCTTGAAAGGGATAGCATATGCTTGTAATATAAGTCCGCCCTTCGGGCGAATCCATCCTAGTGCATTTAACGAGTCCTAGGAAGGAGAAACTCGGAGAACGTCATTTCGACGAAATCCAATGTCATCAGGGTTTAACGAGTCCGACAAAGGAAGAACTCGGCGTCTTTTCATGTGCTTTCTAGAGAGTTTAGCATACGCGGGAAAGAAAACGCATGTGTCCCTTTCTGCAGCCAGTTTCCTGCATCCGAAAAGGTAGAAACACATCCGTAAAATCCTCCTAGTTTGGCTGAAGAAAATCTTTTTTCAGAATCGATCCAAACTCTTTTTCCTGTGCTAAACTTATACTGTGAATGTTTATCTATGTCCATTTTAACGGTGACTAAACGACAAGGGCCTCTACATTCATTTAGAGAGCTTTAAAGAGCCAAAAGATGACTCCAGAGTGACTTTTTCGTGTATTTACCGAGTCCGAAAAAGTATAAAATACAACTCGTTTCCACCTTTAAGTCGCAAAAACCTGTCACTGCACATACCCAACAAGCGTAAAATCCATTTTCGACATAATACATGCAAATATTTGACAAGAAATAACTTTTAAAACACATTTTAACGTCGAAAAGTTATAAATATGTCCAATGGTAAAAAATGAAATTAATTTTTACTATTTACCTTGTGGAGAGTAGCAGTGGTCCATTTGGAGCAGAATCTTCTGACGGCGATTGCGACCGATCCAGGCAACCATTCAGCGTCTCGTCTGTGACAGGTAAGAGGCGCTCCTTTCTTCTTTCTTTCCATGTATTTTTTAATGATTTCCCTTAAAAAACCAGCTCTGTAAGGGCACTCTTGAATTTTTAGGGCCGGCCCAAGTGGCGCGGGTATCGGGCACGGACCCGCGCCACTGAGCTCTTTTTATCAAAGGGCCCGTGCCACATGGCGCGACTGTCAGCAAAACAGTCGCGCCAGCGGCGCAACCCAAATTTCCGCCTAAAAATCCTCTATTTATGCCAAATTTTTTGAAATTTTAAGCTCACAGAAGATCTAATTAGGGGCTTTGAACCATGTGAATGCAGATAAACAGTCAGAATGGTGATTGAATGGAAGGAACGGGAACACGGAGATGAGGACGAAGAAGCCATGCAAAATGAGAATTGCATGAATGCTCTAAGGGACTGTGGCTTAAAGAAATTCTTCCTCATGCCATGCTTACGAGCTTAGCCTGAGCTCCTCCAATATTTGATCAACCTCTGGGATGAAAATGACCAGGTATTCAGAATACGAGACCAGGTGTTGGAATTGGAGGTCACCGACATTTACTTTGTTACCGGATTATCCCGCAGGGGTCCAATCCCTGTACTGACTGGGAGCAGACCATCAGGGGAAAAGATGGAAGAAGTAATGGCGCGGGTGTGCCGTGGGGCACAAACAGGAACAGGGAGTAAGAAGGTATATATCTCAACCATCCCTGATCTAGCACTGAGAGTTGTACTCCACACCATTACGCGGGCTGCTGGATCACAGGCACCGCACGAGGCTACAAAGACTCAACTCTTACTGGCCTCAGAATGCATGGGTCCCCGACTGTATGATTGGGCAACAGCCGTCACGATCAACATGAAAAGGCAGCTCACAAAGTGTAAACGGGGCAAACTGAAGCAGTTTGGGTATGGTTCCATCTTGGTATCGTTCATTCTGGAACGCATACCAACCTTCCAGGGCCAAGAGGCCCATGTGGCAAGTCCGGTACCACGAGAGCCGAGAATGGCTCGCTGGGCAGCACTGATGCCCAGATCTGGAGGCGGGCAACAGATGTCCTGGAAGCCCGAGTTCTTCAGGTGGTTACGGCGCCAACTGATCGTTGTGGAAGATTGGCCCTATGCTGGAACTGACTTTACAGGGGACCCAGATCTCCCGCTACCAGAAGGAGACCACTGGGATGAAGAGCTGGGTAAGACCTCATATTTTGATTTTATGTTTATATGTTTTTTTGTTAACACACGCTTGTCCAAACACAATTATATATGCATGCAGATGTAGGACCTGAGAGACCAGCCGGGATGTCTCCTATCTCCCGGAGGACACAACTCGCCCCTGAGATCCAGGGGGAAGGCACCGGAGGAGAGGCACTGGTTCAGAACCTCGAGGGGACCGTCCATGGGATCCCACGGAGCGCGGGGATCGTCGTACGTACCGATGGAGGCCACATACTGGGAGTTCCAAACCGGCTCCACCGAATCCTGAGGCGGCTAGTGCGTGCAGTGACGTGCTATCATGAGCACCATGCTGATTAGTCTCTAGGATTTAGCCACACCTATTTTTTGAGAGACACAGTGTCTCCGGATGTATTAAGACAATTATGTGTATTTTTTGAGTTTTATGTGACACACTTCTATGTAAACATTTCGATATCTATATATATGCATATCTATTTCTGGATGAGTCTTCTTTACATGTGATGATGATTTATAAATTGCGCAAATGTCTATCTAACACCAAATTTGCTACTGCATCTGTTAATGTATTCAAATGCCTGGGTATATGATGATATGTAATATATTCAAAATTCTTTTCAGTAATCGAATACGCAAATACAATCGTAAAATGGACGGGTTTCTTACCGAATAGTGCCCGTTCAGCTGCAACACTACAAGCTGTGAATCTAGGTACACGAGCAATTCACGGATACCAAGGTTTACTGCCTCGGTTAATAATTCCAACACGGCGCTATATTCCGCGATATTGTTTGTGGTACGTCCTAAACACACACCTTGCAGGTCGATCAACTCACCAGCAGGATCGTAGATTACCCAGGCTGCAGAAGACAGATTCCTGGTACTGCGGGAGGCACCGTCCGCGAAACCAACAAATGGATGAAAAGACATCTGCACAACCAGGAAGACCCGATCAGAAGAAAGATGTTTACAAAGCACACCACACCATGCACACAAATGACAATCACACACCTATGTACACACACCACACCAAAAATCATTTCTGGCGTAGTACTTCTTAAGGTACAGCCCATTTCTGGGCTGCGCCAATGGAACTCCTTCGTAGTCTATAAGCTCGTAGGCCCCATTTTTCAAAACACGTTTTACTATGTAGGGACCGTGCCACATGGGCTGGAGTTTACCGGCACCAAGCTTATCATGTGCCTGATCGTACAAGAGGACTAGGTCTCCTTCAATGAAAGAATGGGGAGAAACAGATTGATCAAAATGAGATTTGACCCTCTTCTTTTGTGCTTCGATGATCAAAGCAGCTAGATGACGGGTTTCATCCAACCGTTCGAGATACAGAAGACGCTCTTCCTCAGGAGAAGTATCCGGTAAGAGCTCCACAGCTAATTTGAGCGAAGGAATTTCACATTCAACCGGCAAAGTAGCTTCCAGACCGTACACCAGTTGGAATGGTGTGAATCCGATTGCACTTTTAGCAGATGTTCGGTACGCCCAGAGAGCTGAGAACAGTTGGAGATGCCAACTGGATTTATGAATCCCAACTGTTCGTTGAAGCATAGTGACCAAAACCTTGTTCACCGCTTCAACCTGACCGTTCGCTTGAGGGTAGTATGGCGTTGAGTTGTCGTGACGCAAACCCAACGCAGCTGTCAGCTCCGCCATCATGTAATCACGGAAATGAGTACCGTGATCAGTGACGATAGCTTGAGGGACCCCGAATCGTGCAATAACATGGTTGAATAAAAATGAAGCAGCCGTTCTTCCGTCAGCAGCTAGTGTAGGCATCGCCTCGGCCCACTTAGTGAAGTAGTCGACGGCGACAATGATATACGCATGCCCCCCCGGCCGAGTGAGGGTTACATCGCCATAAAATCCACGCCCATTTCACAAAAGGGCCGACGGTAATAACGGATGCAAAGGTAACGCGCGCGCGCATCTTGCGATGAAAATCTGCACGACGGCATTTCTGGACTTACAGTGATGGCTGTACCAGAACATGGCGTCAAATAACCGCCGTCTCGCAATCTTTGGCAGCAGACCCGATATGTCCACCATGTGCCCCACCGTGCGGGGCCATTCAAGACTTTCGGCCCCGCCTATGCAGCATCGTCGAGCACCGAATCTACTCCACACGCACACAGGCATCTCCTACTATGCGTAGGGCTGGGACCGGGTGCTTAACCGACGGCGTGTTTTTTATCCAACCGTGTAATCGACAAGCGGCGGCCCCAAGATATGGGTGGAATGGCCTCCGCACGATGATCTATAGGACTAATAAGAACAGCTGCTGTCCCAGATATGATCTTCAGAGTGTTCAGGAAGAGAGTCTGTAGGGAGAGAACATATCAAATCCGTGAAGACCAGTGATTTAGTTGATTTGGCAGTGGTGAACTCC